>JAQSUU010000730.1:0-1378000 GCA_038087645.1 Saccharum hybrid cultivar R570 | reverse complement strand
CAACGAAATGACAGAACACTCGTGCTCCAGCTAGTATACACTATTGCAGTCACTACTAGCTAAACACTCATGGGTCATGGCGATGTTTCTTTGCAAGGAAACGAAAAGCAGTTTTCCTTGTCAGCCGTGAAGGGAAGCCGTGTCGCGTCCGGGTAAGTGAAACCGTGTGGCACTATTCTGGAGGTCCTGATCGAGATGTTTCCTGTTGACCAGGCCACGTTATGCTACTAGTCAAGGCACGACTTCTTAGCGTGTATATGTCGCCTAACATGCTCTGTATCTATGCATCTGTTCCACTTTGGCTCAGCCATTTCTTCTTGAACTTGCTGTGGAACTTCTTTATCATTGAAATAATAGATTTTTTAAATGATTCTGATTGACCTCACAAATGATCTGGTGGCCTAAGCTCAGTCCACGGCATATAATAGAGCGTTGCAGTGCACTGTACCTCCTGATGTGGTACACTACAACAGCAACCCCTATTTGGCAATGTTGTGAATCAAAGGCTCAGTTTAGTTCCTAGAAAAATTTGGAAAATTTTTCAGATTCCCCGTCACATCGAATCTTTGGATACATGCATGAAGCATTAAATATAGATAAAAAATAAAACTAATTACATAGTTTAGACGAAATGGACGAGACGAATCTTTTAAGCCTAATTAGACCATGATTGGACAATATTTGTCAAATAACAACGAAAAGCACTATAATGCCATTTTGCCAAAAATTTCGGATCTAAACCGGCCCAAAGTCCAAGACAGTGTGAACAACAGACTTTGAATGGTGGCCAATTAAATGAAGAGGAGGAGAAAGTCTAAGAGTTCAAACACTGTAACTTTGTATTCATCCCACCCTCCTTTACTATAAATAGGAGGTCACTTTCACCGTTGTAAAATGAGCAGAAAAGTGAATACAGAAGAACTCCATCCTCCCATCTCTCTGTGTTCTAGGCCTTGTTTAGATTGCTCTCAAATTCTAAGTTTTTACACTCTCTTCATCACATTAAATCTAGAGACGTATGCATGGAGCAATAAATGTAGATAAAAAAAATAACTAATTGCACAGTTTGATTGTAAATCACGAGACGAATCTTTTGAACAATAATTACCAAATACAAACGAAAATAATTACCAAATAATGATTGGAAAATAATTACCAAATCACGATTGGACAATAATTATCAAATACAAATGAAAAGTGCTACAGTGCCAAATTTTTCTAACTTTACCCATCTAAACAAAGCCCTAGTGTTTCTCTTGTGCTTGTGTGCTAACAAACGAACTCGATTTCTGACACGTGACGTTATCAGCACGAGCTCCGCCGAGCTAAGAGGGTAAGAAGGTAGGAAATCAGTTCTTTCACACATTCCTACACGATCTGCACCTCTGTACATGAACAAGAACACATCCTAGCACAGACACACATTACCCACTGTGTCGTTGGCACATCGGCAGCGCCCGGTGACACAAAGGCCGTCGCCGTCCTCGCTGGCCCTGAAGTGTCGACAGTGGCGATGCAAGGATGACTCTGCCTCCGCTCGCACCTGCAGGCCATGGGACGCGGGCACCGCCTTGCTGGCCGCAGCCGCGTCAAACCGCGAGCGTGGGCGCCGCTGCGCTGGCCCTGCAGGCTGCGCACGCGGGCCTCCGCCGGCCGCCGCCTGGCCCAAAGATGCGTAGGCGCGGGCGCCATCTCCCTGGCCACCGCGTTCCTCTCCCCTCCCTGCCGTGCGTTTCCTAGATAAGGGAGAGAAAGAGAGAGTTGGAGTGGGAGACTCGTTCTCTGTACGAGAGAGCATGCGAGAGAAGGAAGTTTATCTTCTCAAGAGATAAGAACGGGCCTACGAACTGCAGCACGCATATTCCGGTTTATCTATTGGAACGGAACGTACCCATACAAGTGCATTTCGGTGTACCGTTCCGGAGTTCAGCTTATATATAATATAAATATATATATTATATATCTATAAATTAGTAAATTTAGTAAATATCTGAACTAGGCAGACATAAAGCATTGTTATTATAGGCCCAACAACAGCCCAAGACGTAGCTCTGTTGGCCTAGAAAAAAGTCTACATCAATCAAAGAAAAGGAGGCTGACTCCTCGCCTAGAAGAGCTGCGCCTAGGCTCAGTTTCAGCATGGCGCACAGGGGCAGCCGGGCAGCCGCCGCGCCGTCCGCCGCTGATGCCGCGTACCTCCGGTGCCGGTGAGGGCTTGGAACCTGCTGCCGTCTGTGAGATCTTGGAGCCTGGAGGCTGGAGCTGTTACCGACCTACAGTCTGTCCGTGTCTCCCGTGTGTTTTTCTTTTAATTTTTGCTGAATTTATTTTCTTCTCAGATCTTGAATATTCCCCCTCAATCTTTGCTGAGGCAAGAGATTATCACAATGGCTTTCTCCCTGTCCAAAATTAGATTGCTTCCTCTTTGATTTCTGGATTTGGATCGCACACACAATTTGATTTGGGGATCTTCTATCTGCCATGGCTGGTACCGGTATCGACAGCACTGGCAGTTCCGCCCGGAATGGCCGAGATAGAAGCCGGTACGGGATATAAGGTGTTCTGTACCGTTTTAGTCACTACTACGAGACATTTCGGCCGTTCTGGCCAGTACAGAACGGAATTAATAACTATGGCAGCACGGCTGTTTTTCCTTTCGTGATAAAGGCCCGAAGTCACCGCATGCATGTTCATCTTTTCTTAGCGTGTGCTCTCGTACATAAATAAAGCCATCTTTTCTGGCAAGAAGATGGGAATTCATGCATGCAGGCGTAAAGCCGCTGCACAAATGCAAAATAGTGGCATGAAGCCCACTATATTTCTTTCATGTTATTACATATTATTATTTGCTGCAATTTATTTCTCGCAATTATTTAAATCCTACAGCTTTATTTTATCGTAATTTATAGTACTTATTTAACTGCGAAGTAATCCTAAAGATTACACCTAGGAAATTTTGGTATAGTCCTGAAGACTACGCAGAGTCGTAATCCTGAACCACCGACATTCACTAACCCTGTACATTAATTGTGCAGGCATGTCGGACATCGCAAAGAGGGAGTTCGAAATGCTTGCCGTGGATGGCAGCAACTACCTCACTTGGGCCATTCTTTACACCTTAGCATCATCTGATAGCTATTACTCTCCCAAACTTCCAATTCAAGCATATGTGAGCTTTCAAATCCAAACTCTTAACACATATGCAGGGGGAGCTAATACTACCAATTTGGGTTGCTTAAACTTGACCATAACCTTTACACATGGTAATATGCTTGGGCAAGCAACATGAATCCAAAAAGATTTCAATTGAATATCTTTGTAAATAGGTTGTCATCCATTACCAAAATGGGGGAGATTGAAAGCCTTAGTTTGGTTTTGGATAATTGATGAAACCTAGGACTAACCTTTGATCTAAGCATGTGAATTAGATGAGGTAGTCCAATCCAAGTGGTGGAGCTAGATGATGGTCATGGTGAAGGTGATGGTCACAAAAAGATGGATCAAGTGCTTCACATTTGGAAAGAAGAAAGAGAAAAACAAAAATGGGCTCAAGGCAAAGGTATTTTGATATGAGCCATTTTTGGTTTACACTCAAGACACCATAGAGGGTGTGAGTAATTTAGGATCAATAGTCGTACTATTAAGAGGGGAATTCTCATGGTCGATACGGTTGTCAAGTGCCACTAGGTGATTGAATTACATGCATATGCATAAGGACCTAGTGTGCTAACAATTAACCCTTGAAAATGCTTGCGAAAAATGCTAACACACGTGCACAAGTGGTGAGACACTTTGGTGTTGGCACAAAGAAACAAGGGTGTTGAGAAACGTGTTGAAAGTGCTGGTCTCCAAGAGATCGGATGCGTTCGACACCGGGACCGGACGCGTCTGGTATTTGTCTCGGCAGCAGTTTTTTAGAAGAGACCGGACACATATGGAATTGGGATCGAACGTGTCCGGTATTTGACCTCGACGTGAGAAGCTAAGGCAGGGATGACTGGATGCTATGTGCAATAAGTGACCTAACGCTGAGCGTCGCATCTGGTCAGAGGAGGCGAAGCACCCGGTTGTGTGGACCTAACGTAGGGACGCGTCCGGTTGGCAATACCGAATGCGTTCGGTCGCTCCGGGGCAGCTTTGGGAGCTCTCTAGAGTTGACTTGACGCTACCTAGCGAGCATCTAATCGTTTTTCATCGTCGTGTTCGATTGTTCACTGACTTTCACGCTAAGAGAGCGTTGGGTGCCAACGGCTATTTATGTTTGAACAAAGACACATGGCATTTTAGCAGCAACCAGACGTGTTCGGTCGCCACATCGGACACGTCCGGTCACTTCGCAGACAGCCCAGTGAAGGGGTATAACAACTAGTTGAGGTGTTGGGTCTATATAAAAGTATGGTGGCCGGCTCTTGCTCACTCTCTTGGCTCTCTAACTTGTTGACACACCTTGTGAGCATTCTCCCACGCCTCCCACTCATCTAGCTTGTGATTTGATCATCCAAAGTGAGATTGGGAGTGATCCAAGAGCATTTGCATAGTGTTTGAGCATCAGTGGCACATGGGATCGTGTTGGCTGCAGGTCTTCTTGTTTCTCTTGGTGGTTGCCGCCACCTAGACGGCTTGGAGCAGCGGAGGAGCTTCGGCATGAGTTGGTGATTGTTCATAGCCGGTGATTGTGAGGGGTCTTGCGCCTTCCCGGCGAAGAGCCAAAAGCTAAATCTAGTGGATTGCTCATGTCATTGAGTTACCTCACTTGTGGGTAGCTTCTTACGGTGTCCAATTGTGTGGATGAGGTTCATGCAACACCTCTTAGCCGCCGAGCCACCAAGTGTTGGTCGACACAACGGGGACTAGCGTGCCGACAAGCTCGCGAACCTTGAGAGAAAACTTGGTTGTCTTTTGCTCTTTGGTATTCTCCCGGTGATTGAATTGGTATTCATCTTGTGATTGGTTCACTCCTCTATGTTGCGGTATAATCACCCTACTCACTCATTTACTTTCCCGCAAACTAGTTGTAACAAGGTCTTTAGTGTAGCAAGAATTGAGAGCTTGCTTTGTAGTTTAAGTTCATCTAGTGGATCTCTTTAGTGTAGCAAGTGTGAGAGCTCTTAGTGAGTTGTGACGTAGCCTCTTGTGTGTCTAGTGAACATAGCAACTAGAATTGGTGGATAGGTGGCTTGCAACCCTTGTAGAGCTAGAGCAAGTTTGCATTTCGCTATTTGTCATACTAATCAAATTACTCTAGTGATCTTGTAGATTTTTAAATAGGCTATTCACCCCCTTCTAGCCATATTAGGACCTTTCAGCTGGTGTGTGGGAAAGAACCAAGTATTTCCCATCTACATATATTTGGTTGCGCAGTGTACGTGCCAATACCACCACCCCAGTGTACATCAATGGGACCCCACTGGAAGTCAGGGATATATGTTGGTTATGAGACTCCATCCATTATCAAATATTTAGAGCCTATGACTGGGGATCTTCATACGACTCGGTACACTGATTGTGTCTTTGATGAAGACCATTTCCCAGCATTAGGGGAGATAGGCATCCAGAAGAATGCCAAAAAATTGTATGGAATGCAACTGGGATGTAATCCTTAGACCCACGCACCAGTGAATCTGAACTAGAAGTTCAGAGGATCATACATTTGCAAAATCTTACAAATAGACTGCTAGATGCCTTCACTGATCATAAAAGAGTGATAAGGTCGCATATACCTACAGTAAATGCGCCGGAGAGAGTATAGATATCCCAGAAGGTTACCAACTCTACTATCTCCCCTAATGCTAGGAAGCGGGGGAGACCTCCGGGTGCTCAGGACAAGGTTCCATGGAGACGTCCGCAGAGACGGGGACCTGAGCCACTTGCACCACTCAAGGAATCAGTTGAAGAAGCTCAATCTGAAGTTGAGAACGCCCCTGAAGAGGCAACTCAACCTAAAGTTGAGACGGTCCCTGAAGGACCCCATCTAGAAGATGGAAATCCTAATGCGTCACGCGCACACTATTGCATTGGAAGATCGGAATGCCCTAGGCCAATCGTTATGGGGAATCACGATGAGTGGGAGGACGATCATGAGGAGATCACCACTAATTATGTGGAGTCAGGAGAGTCATAAAAGAAAGACCACTATTGTCAATATATATTTTGCCTAAAAATTTGCTAACTCAATGGATCTGGATCCAGAACCAAAGTCCATGATTGAGTATCAGAAGCGCTTAGATTGGGACAAATGGAAAGCAGCAGTTGAGGCAGAGCTGCTCTCGCTTTACCAAAGAGAAGTTTTTGGGCCTCCAGTCCCAACACCTCCAAAGGTCATCCCTGTAGGATGCAAATGGGTCTTCCTCCGGAAGAGGAATGAACATGGCCAGGTGGTAAGATACAAAGCGAGGCTAGTGGCACAAGGGTTCACGCAGAGACCCGGCATCGATTATAATGAGACTTACTCTCCTGTTATGAGTGGCATAACATTCTGATACCTCATATCTATGGTAGCTAACTTGAATTTGAAAATGCAGTTGATGGATGTTGTGACCGCATGCTTATATGGGTCACTTGATTCCTGGACCAAATCAAAAGCGCAACATTTCAGCGCCCACCTACAACGGTCGTTGTACGGGCTGAAACGATCCGAAAGGATGCGGTTCAACCGCTTGAGTAACTTTCTCCTACAGAGAGGTTACACCAATAATGATGATTGTCCCTGCGTCTTCCTAAAGGAATCCAATGATGGATTTTGCATCATCTCTGTCTATGTCGATGATTTGAACATCATCGGGACTGCAAGGAACATTGAGGAAGCAATGGCTTACCTCAAGGCGGAGTTTGAAATGAAAGACTTGGGTAAAACCAAGTTATGTTTGGGCCTTTAGCTCGAACACGTCCCTAAAGGAGTGTTTGTACACCAGTCCACCTATACAAAGGGGGTACTTAAGAAGTTCAAAATGAACGAGTGTGACCCTCTGAAAACCCCCATGGTTGTTCGATCATTGGAAGCGGATAAGGATCTATTTCGACCCAAGGAAGAGGATGAGAAAATTTTGGGACCTGAAGTTCCATACCTCAGCGCCATTGGGGCACTAATGTACCTCACAAATTGCATACAGCCAGACATTGCATTCGTAGTGAACTTGTTGGCCAGGTACAGTGCTGCACCCACCAAAAGGCATTGGGTTGGCATGAAAACCATCCTTAGATATCTAAAAGGCACTCAGGACCTTGGGTTGTGGTTTCCAAAAAAAGGGGGACCTAACTATGGTGGGTTATGTGGATGCTGGCTACATGTCCGAACCCCATAATGCCAGATCCCAGACTGGTTTTGTATCTCTGTGGTGGTGCAGCCATTTCCTGACGGTCTATGAAGCAGACCCTGGTTGCCACATCGACCAACCACTCAGAGATAATTGCCCTATACGAAGCCACACGAGAGAGTGTTTGGCTACGACGGATGATTAACCACATCCAGAAGTCATGTGGTATGAACATCATTGAAACCCCCACCATTATCTATGAAGATAATGCGGCCTGTGTTGCATATGGGCTATGTTAAGAGTAATCTCACGAAACATATTGCTCCAAAATTCTTTTACCCCCATGAGCTCCAGAAGAGCGGGGAGATAAATATCCTGCAAGCAAGGTCATGTGAGAATCTTGCAGATTTATTCACAAAATCTCTACCCACCTCTAGCTTCCACAAGTGTGTCCATGGAATTGGCATGAGGTGACTTAGAGAGTTGCAGGGTTCAAGGGGAGACCAACGCCGAAGCCATAGCCCATGATCGTGGTCCTGAAGATCACAAGTCGGTCCTGAAGACCTGACCCAGACATCAATTATTGTACCCTTTTTCCGTTGATGAGTTTTTCCCATTGGGTTTTCTCGTGCAAGGTTTTTAACGAGGCAACAAGTGCAGCATAAGCGATGCATGTGATGTACCCTTTTCTCCTACTTTTTTCCCACTAGGTTTTTAGGGGGAGTTTTTAACGACGCATACGCATGGCATATAATTGGCCAAGGGGGAGTGTTGTGAATCAAAGTCCAAGACAATGTGAAGAACAGACTTTGAATGGTGGCCAATTAAATGAAGAGGAGGAGAAAGTCTAAGAGTTCAAACACTGTAACTTTGTATTCATCCCAGCCTCCTTTATTATAAATAGGAGGTCACTTTCCCCGTTGTAAAATGAGCCGAAAAGTGATTACAGAAGAACTCCATCCTCCCATCTCTCTGTGTTCTAGCGTTTCTCTTGTGCTTGTGTGCCAACAAACAAACTCGATTTCTAACAGCCAACACATGGGTTGCAACGGAAGAAGCATCCGTAGCTAATCGGCCGACTGTCCATGCTTAGCGGCTTAGCCGTTTTTATATGTATTATTATAATAACATAATTATAATCCCGTACCTCCTCAGCCCACTCCCCCACCCATTCCTCCGCGTTCGCACGGTTTTGCATAGTCAGTTTTCCCGATGCCTCTAAACCTAGTGGCGGCGCAGCTGCATAAATCGTGTTTTCCCTCCCATATGCGGCGCCAGATGTGATCCCCCTGCAGTGATGGATAACCAGTGCCGGTGATCCAGTGAAGATTGTAGCGTCAGCTTCCTTCCTCACCTTCGGAATCGGCAGTGGCCGCTTGCTTCCTCACCATCAGGGGCGGGCCGTTCCTCCGTGAGTGGAGCGACTCGCCATCGCTGCCAGCCGAGAGATGAGACCACCCGCGCCCGGAGCCGGAGCCTCGGCAACCGGCACCCGCGCCGCCACGCCGTCATCCAGGGGCCACGCAGGGAGCGGGCCAGGCCGCGAGGAGCCAGGGCTCCAGGTCCAGGGCACAGAGCCTCGCCGCTGCCGGCAGCTTCCGAGGAAGAGCGGCCCCTCCCCACCCCCCGCAACAAGACCGCAACATCGAGTGGAGCCAGTCGGCATCCATGGAGCAGAAGCAGTCTCGAGCAGATCCCCATCTGGCCGGTATTTTTCGATTGTCACTTTCTCAGCTCTGAAGTCCTATACATTGAATGATTCAATTGAATTGGAAAGTGGAAACTGAAATTAGAGTCTAAATTTACATATTGCTCAATCGATATTGGACAGGTTATTAGGTTCATTCAATTAAGATGTGGCCAAATACATCAAATGTTTGTTCAACTGCTTAGATGATTGGGGTTAATTTTACGGTTGTTGACTGAATCTATATCACTATGGATCATGATGGGGGTTCGACTAAATAACTGCATATTCGTTATTATCAATTTCTGTGACAGCGAAATTGATTATATAAATATGGCGTTATTAGCTTGTTCTGATCAAATAGGGTGTTATTTGTTCTGACTGCTTATTTCTTCAGTTTACTGATTAACAGGTAGGCAGAAATTCAATTATGCTGACTGACGGAAGACCATATTTCTGCTGTCAAGTATCAACATTCTATATCTGTTCTTAAAATTTGTCATTTTTTAGGTGGAGACAGGCATGAGAATACGTCAGGGACCATAAAGAGTTACTTCTCCACAGTAGAGAACAAGGTTTTGGGATTCAATTCTGAAAAAAATTCGGTGACCACCGAATTAGACGAAATCCAAAAAATTCGGAAAATTCGGACCAGTATCCAATGAAAATTTGAATGAAATTTGAGCAAAATTTTCAACAAACAACCAAACAAGGTCGTGGGTGCATCCAGTGGCGGCGTGGAACTCACAGGCGGCAGGGAGGGCAGCAACGATGCGGTGGTGGCAGCAAGGGGCATAGATGGCAGTGCCAACGAGGCAGAGTCGATGACGGCACGGCAGCGGGCATCGAGGAGCAGCCATGGCATGGCAGCGGCGTCGAGGAACATCCATGGCGCGACCTCAAATGTCGGGAAGCAACCAAGGCTCTCGTAGTGGCTGCAGGAGAGAAGGCGCAGGCCGTGAGGTGTGGAGACGACGCTGGCGGCGGCGTCGAGGAGCGCATCAGGCGCTTGCTAGGGTCAGTGAGGAAGTTTCCAGCGTCGTATAGATCGGTGGGCTCTTTGTTGGGCTGCAAATTTGAATCAGGCCGAAATAATTTGGCCGGTTCAGTCTTCTCTCGGGCCGGGCCGAAATAGACGAATTTCGGTGAAATTCGGATGATTCGGGCCGAATCCCAGAACTTTGGTAGAGAATCGGTTACATATTGTCCTGTATCAATCAGAGTGTGTATGCGCTTCACAATTTTCTGTGCTAATTCTTAAAGGATATTTTTCTGAAGCAGAAACATCAGAACTGAATCCTTTCAGTTCAGTGAAAGAATAACAAGTTGTTTGTCTCTCTTACAGTTTGGTCTGGTTTAGCAATCTTTTTAGTTCATTCCTAACTCATGTGTCATGTACGGTAAGTCGTACTCCAGGCGCAGGCGCGCGCGTGATGTTCGGCGGGCATCTGAACGCGCGGCCAGAGAACAAGCCGAGCATGCAGCAGCGCATGGCGCCGGCCAGCCACAGATAGCAAGTGGCTAAGTTTAGGAAAGTAGCAATTTGGCAGGTAGCAATTTGGCAGGCTAGAGAATTAAGGAGCTTGCTCCATTTGTGTTGGCCGATGGCCTTATATTCCCATGTACTCAGCACTATTGGAATCAATCAAGAACCAAGTTATCTCCTACCTCTCTCTCTTCCCTAAGCCTGCGGTTGGGAGGAATAACCCCACCGGAGAAGACGGCCGAAGGCTACGAGTTGCGTAGCCGAGGTCCGGCGAGTCAAGGGTTCGACGCTCTTGACAGCTTGGTATCACGAGTCCGGCGATCTTCGCCTCACGCAGCCCTGCCCACCCGTCCACCAGCCGCGCCACCATCCCCAACCGCATCCACCACCAGTTCCGCCCCCTCCATCAACATGTCAGAGCCCACCCTAGCCGACGTCATGGAAATGATGAGGACCATGCAGGCCGACATCGCCCGCCTGAAGGAGAAGTCCGAATCGGAGTCCTCCAGCGGCGGCCACGCCGAGCGTCCTCGCGACTTCGATCGCCCGCCCAAGTTCCAGAAGTGGGAATTCCCGAGGTTTGATGGCAAGACCGATCCTCTCCTCTTCATCAACAAATGCGAGTCGTATTTTCGCCAACAGCGCACGCTAGCAGAGGAGCAAGTGGGGATGGCCTCGTACAACCTCGAGGGCATCGCACAACAGTGGTACATGCAACTCCAGGACGACGAGGGCACTCCATCGTGGCGCCGATTCAAGGAGCTGCTCGACCTGCGTTTCGGGCCAACCCTCCGTTCCGCGCCACTCTTCGAGCTCGCCGAGTGTCGCCGTACCGGCACGGTTGAGGAGTACTCCAACCGATTCCAGGAGCTCCTCCCACGAGCAGGCCGCCTGGATGAGGGGCAACGCGTCCAACTCTACACCGGCGGGCTGCTGCCGCCGATCAGCGACGCGGTGCGGATCCTCAACCCCGGCACCCTCAACCACGCTATGAGCCTGGCGCGGCAGGTGGAGCAGATGGAGATCGCCAAGATGGAGATCGCCAAACTCCAGGCGCAGGCCAAGCCAGGGGCGCGCGGCCTTCTACCGCCTCCGCCGCCCCGACCGGCGTTCCAAGCACTGCCGGCTCAGCCGGCCCCGTTGGCGCTGCCTGCGCCGCCGGTGGGTGCAGCACCGGCCCGTGGCGAGGGCCCCAGGCGCCTGTCCCCCGAGGAGATGGCTGATCGGCGCCGCCAAGGCCTGTGTTTTAACTGTAACGAGAAGTATTCTCGTGGCCACAACCGTTTTTGCAGGCGCATTTTCTTCGTGGATGGAGTGGAGATCGATACGGCCGACGATGCAGCAGACACAGGCGGAGCCGACACCGACGCTCCCTGTTTCTCCCTGCAGGCCGTGGCCGGAGTTGCGCCGGCGGACACCATGCAGATCACCGTCACCCTTGGGCCGGCCTCCCTGGTGGCGCTGCTCGACTCGGGGAGCACCCACAACTTCATCTCGGCGGCGGCAGCGCACCAGTCGGGCATCCCCATCCAGCGCCGACCCCGCCTCACGGCCATGGTGGCCAACGGCGAACGGATCACCTGCGCCGGCGTCCTTCGCAACGCGCCGCTCCACGTCGAGGGCGAGCCCTACCCGGCCGATCTCTTCGTCATGCCGTTGGCCGGGTACGACGTCGTCCTCGGCACACGCTGGCTCGGGGCCCTGGGACCGATCGTGTGGGACCTAACCCGTCGCCGCATGACGTTCCACCGCCCGGGGCGCTGCATCTCGTGGGCGGGCACGCCCAGCGCCACTGTACCAGCAGTGCGCACCGTGACAGGGGGGGACGCGCTCCTGGAGGCGCTCCTGGACTCGTTTGGGGGGCTCTTCGCGGCGCCTACCGGCCTGCCTCCCAAGCGCGCCCACGACCATCGCATCCTCCTCAAGCCCGACGCGTCGCCGGTGGCCGTCCGCCCGTACCGCTACCCGGCTGCCCACAAGGACGAGCTGGAGCGGCAGTGCGCCGCGATGATCGACCAGGGGATCGTGCGCCGCAGCGACTCCTCGTTCTCGTCGCCGGTCCTCCTGGTGAAGAAGCCCGATGGCTCCTGGCGCTTCTGCGTCGACTACAGAGCCCTGAACGCCCTCACCATCAAGGACGCGTTCCCGATCCCAGTGGTGGAGGAGCTGCTCGATGAGCTCCACGGCGCCAAGTTCTTCACCAAGCTTGATCTTCGGTCGGGCTACCACCAGGTGCGGATGCGGCCTGAGGACGTGCACAAGACCGCGTTCCGCACCCACGATGGCTTGTACGAGTTCCTCGTCATGGCGTTCGGGCTCTGCAACGCCCCCGCTACGTTCCAGGCGCTGATGAACGACGTGCTCCGGCCGTTCCTCCGACGGTTCGTCCTAGTCTTTTTTGATGACATATTAATCTACAGCAAGACATGGGCAGACCACCTCCGCCATCTACGGGCCGTCCTCGACGAACTGCAACGCCATCAGCTATTCGTCAAGCGCTCGAAGTGCTCGTTCGGCGCGCCATCCGTCGCCTACCTCGGCCACGTCATCTCCGCTGCCGGGGTAGCCATGGACCCGGCCAAGGTGGCTGCCATTCACGACTGGCCGCCGCCTCGCTCGGTTCGGGCTGTTCGGGGCTTCCTCGGCCTCGCCGGGTACTACCGCCGCTTCGTCCACAACTACGGCACGGTGGCTGCCCCCTTGACGGCCCTCCTAAAGAAGGATGGCTTCGCCTGGGATGACGCGGCCATGGCGGCCTTTGGGGCGCTCAAGGCAGCCGTGTCGTCTGCTCCCGTCCTCGCCATGCCTGACTTCAGCAAGATGTTCGTGGTTGAGTGCGACGCATCCTCCACAGGCTTCGGCGCGGTGCTTGTCCAGGAGGGGCACCCGGTCGCCTTCTTCAGCCGGCCGATCGCGCCCCGACATCGCGCGCTCGCCGCCTACGAGCGCGAACTCATCGGCTTGGTACAGGCCGTCCGGCACTGGAGGCCGTACCTGTGGGGACGGCACTTCATCGTCAAGACTGATCATTTCAGTCTCAAGTACCTCCTCGACCAGCGACTGGCCACGATACCCCAACATCATTGGGTTGGCAAGCTTCTGGGCTTCGATTTCGAGGTGGAGTACCGCTCGGGCGCCACGAACACCGTCGCAGACGCACTGTCCAGACGGGACACCGAGGAGGGCGCGCTGCTGGCCATCTCAGCGCCCCGCTTCGACTTCGTCGAGCGTCTACGGCAAGCACAGGCGACCGACCCGGCTCTTGTCGCCATCTACGACGACATCCGCGCCGGCACGCGTACAGCACCATGGTCCATTGTGGGCGGGATGGTCGCCATGGAGGGCCGCCTCTACATCCCGGCCTCTTCGCCACTACTGCAGGAGATCGTGGCTGCTGTTCATGATGATGGCCACGAAGGCGTCCTCCGCACCCTCCATCGCCTACGGCGCGATTTCCATTTCCCCAACATGCGCCGTGTTGTGCAGGATTTCGTCAGGGCGTGCGGCACGTGCCAAAAGTTCAAGTCCGACCACCTACGGCCGGCTGGTCTGCTACAGCCCTTGCCGATCCCATCAGGGGTCTGGTCGGACATCAGCATCGACTTCATCGAAGCTCTGCCACGCATCCACGGCAAGACCGTCATCCTCACCGTCGTCGACCGCTTCAGCAAGTACTGCCACTTCATCCCGCTGGCACACCCGTACACGGCGGAATCGGTGGCGCACGCGTTCTTCGCCGAGGTGGTGCGGCTGCACGGCGTCCCGCAGTCCATCGTCTCGGACCGCGACCCTGTCTTCACGTCGGCATTCTGGACGGAGCTGATGGCACTCACGGGCACCAAGCTGTTCATGTCCTCCGCCTTCCACCCGCAAACCGACGGCCAATCGGAGGCCGCCAACCGCGTCATCGCCATGTACCTTCGCTGCTTCACCGGCGATCGCCCCCGGCAATGGCTCCGGTGGCTTCCTTGGGCGGAGTACACCTACAACACCGCATACCAGTCTTCGCTTCGGGAGACGCCGTTCCGGGTGGTCTACGGCCGTGATCCGCCATCCATCAGGTCCTACGAGCCGGGAGACGCGCGCGTGCCCGCGGTGGCACAGGAGATGGAGGACCGCAAGGCCTTCCTCGACGACGTCCGCTTCCGTCTTCATCAGGCGCAGGAATCCCAGAAACGTTCCTATGATCAGCATCACCGGCAGGTCACCTACCAAGTCGGTGACTGGGCCCTACTTCGCCTCCGACAACGGCCTTCGGCAACACTGCCACGGTCGTCCGCTGGCAAGCTCAAGCCCCGCTACGTCGGCCCCTACCGCGTTGAGGAGGTCATCAACGCCGTGGCCGTACGGCTGCAGCTTCCGGCCGGTGCCCGAATTCACGACGTCTTCCATGTGGGCGTCCTTAAGAAGTTCGTGGGAGCGCCACCGGCTGTTCCACCGGTGCTGCCGGCCACACTCAATGGCGCGGTGGTGTCTGCGCCTGCTCGTGTCCTGGCTGGTCGTCTAGCTCGCGGCGTCCAACAAGTCCTGGTCCAGTGGCAAGGTGAGCCGGAGTCCTCTGCCACCTGGGAGGATTTCGATGACTTCAAAGCCAGCTTCCCAACGTTCCAGCTCGAGGACGAGCTGGCTTTCGAGCCCGGGAGAGATGTCATGTACGGTAAGTCGTACTCCAGGCGCAGGCGCGCGCGTGATGTTCGGCGGGCATCTGAACGCGCGGCCAGAGAACAAGCCGAGCATGCAGCAGCGCATGGCGCCGGCCAGCCACAGATAGCAAGTGGCTAAGTTTAGGAAAGTAGCAATTTGGCAGGTAGCAATTTGGCAGGCTAGAGAATTAAGGAGCTTGCTCCATTTGTGTTGGCCGATGGCCTTATATTCCCATGTACTCAGCACTATTGGAATCAATCAAGAACCAAGTTATCTCCTACCTCTCTCTCTTCCCTAAGCCTGCGGTTGGGAGGAATAACCCCACCGGAGAAGACGGCCGAAGGCTACGAGTTGCGTAGCCGAGGTCCGGCGAGTCAAGGGTTCGACGCTCTTGACATCATGTCTGCTAGTTGACTTCATTTCTGCTGGTTGTTTCTGAATTGACATTTTTCTCATCTCAGTCTTTTTCCAGCAGCTTGTGTCCATCTGTTCCTTCTCTGTTTCTATCTGTACATCACTGACAGCCATCAGTCCATGCCTTCCCTGGTTTTCAGATAGCAGCAGCAGCACTTCGACAGAGTAAGCAGAGGTAAGCTCCCTGCTGTTCCTATCTTGCAGTAGTGCTTTGATCTTTGCTTGCAGGTCAAGATAATTTGCACATGTTCATTATCTTGCACTAGTGTTCGACAAGGTTTAGTTTACATATCAGGTTGTCTCTTTTGTTTTAGCTTTTTACTGCCTATGCTGCTACTACTGTAATTAGCTATCCTACTTGTCTTGTTTTCCCTTGGCTGTAGCAGTCTGCTTGTTGTATGTCGGGTTCAGTAATTGTTATCTAGTAAGTTTACCTTGTAATAGTGTGAATAATTCCTTGTTAATTCCATCTTGCTGATAGTTTGCATTTTTAGTGCTGCCTTATTTTCTTTTCTCCTTAATTAGTGTTTGAGCTCAACTTTTAGTAAGAGCTTTTTCTGTAAGTCTATCTAGTATTTGCTTTGGTTCCTGCTCATCTTGCTTCCATGATGTAATTACCTGCTTTACAGATCTCCTATTTGTCCTGTTGTTTAAGTGTCGTGTCATCGTGTGCAAGTTAGACTTCTTTACTTGCATAAGTGGCAGTGATTCACTGAAATAATGAAAATAAACATTATTATAGATGTAACTGCCTGAACTGTCCTGTCGACAATATCTTGACAGTTTACACTCTACTTAATAAGACTCTGCAACCTGTGCTTTCCTAGAAAATTTTGGAACATAAAGAAGTGAATGAACTACATTCTACAATTCACATGATATCTGAACGTGTTCTATATACCTTGAATTATATATTCAGATATATTGATGCTTTAAGAAATTAGCAGTGATACAATTGGATACTTGTACTTACAAGATCGTGTTTGATTTTTCTTATTAAAGGTCAGTGTTCAGATGAGTAAAGTTGGCTAAGTTTCATCAGCAAGGGTTTTATGTGAAGATTATGCCAGACAAGATTGGAGCTTTATATTTCAGTTTTAGAACGTGAAATTGTCTGATAGAGACAAGATTGGAGCCTTTTCTTTATGCTGTATTGACAAGATTGCTTGTCAAAGCACAAATATTTGTATGGATGGTACTCATTGTAATGCAACAATTTGATTTTTAATATATGGCCAAGTATTGGTATTTCTCATGTGTGTGATGGTCTCTAATTTCCAATATTTTGTTGAGTGATAGTTTATTCCTGTTGTAAAAAAAAATGATAGTTCATTCCTAGGTACGCATATAAACGTTGTAGCAATCCAAATCTTTATGTTGCTAGGACCTGTAGAAGTCGTGGGTGCGCGTAGAAGTCGTGGGTGCGCGTTTGGTACAAACACATATACGTGTTGCTATAGCCTATTAATATCCATTGTAAACTTGCAATGGTTATTTGTAAGTATTATCAACGCATATATAAGTGTTGCAATAGACCCTTGCAACGCCACTATAGGCAACGCATATTAGATGTGTTGGTATAGACTTTGCCAACGCATATATGGACTTTTAGCAACATATATATGCGTTGCAAAAGACGGTGTCATTTTGTAGACGCGATGTCGACGGTGGAGCCCAAATCGTCGTCGGCGGGGTTCCCCAGCCAAGAATCGGTGAGGACATGCTGGTTGCGGTTCCCGAGGCGACCGTCTGCGCAACACTACCCTTCGATTCTCAGCACATTACTAAACCGCCCCCTCACTCATCTTCTCCACCCTCACATGCTTAGGAAAACCCCGACCTCCCCCACCCGCCTCAGACCACACTTTGAACCTAGCAATAACAAGAAGCAAAGCAGCAGTGGTGTCCTCGGCAGTTAGCAGTAGCAATGGTGAATGGGATCAGGAGATGCGAAGCAGAAGGACGGCAGAGGGACCTAGATTGAATTAGGCCCTGTTTGGTAGGGCTTTTCCACCGGCTTTAGGAGCAGTTTGAAGCCATTTTCCGCCAAACAGGATAAAACGAAATGGCTCCTGAAGTGAAGCTCTTAAAACATGCTCTCAAAAAGGTTTGGGATGAGATGGAGCCAAAAAAAAAAAGTGGCTTCATCTCGCTTCACCTCATCCATATGGAGTCATGGACCTCAGGAGGAGAGAGACGTGTTTTGCCACCTGTCGAGGTGCATGGGCATGCGCAGCAGGCGGGACGCGCGCCACGCGTGTGACCACGACCACGGGAGAGGCTGGGGTCACACAGACGGCCAGAGGGGCACACGACGCGGGCTCGCGGAAGGCCGGCGGGGGGCGCAGACGGCTGCCACAGCCGCGAGTGCATGAGCGCGCGCGGCAGTCAGGGCCCGCAGCGTGGGGGTGCAGCAACCGGGGGCACGAGCGCATGCAGGCTATCGGGCGTGCCGCCATGGGAGAGGCTGGGGTCATGCGGACGGCCTGTGGGGCACACGACTCGGTCATGCTGATAGCCCACGGGGGCGCAGACGGCTGCCAGGGCCGCGAGGACACAAGCATGCGTGGTCTTCAGGGAATGCGACGCGGGGGGCGCGACTGCCAGGGGCACGAGCGCATGCGGGCCATCGGGCGCACCGCCAAGGTAGAGGCCGGGGTTGCGTGGACGGCTGCTGGGCACACGACGCGGGCGTGCGGTCGACTATCGAGGCCGCAAGGGCATGCAATGCGGGGGGTGGGGGCGCGAGGGTGCGTCTGTGTGCTAGCCGCCGGGCACTAGGCTTGGGGGCGAGGATTGCCAAGCAAGAGATGTCACGCGAACCAATGAGGAAGAAGACCACGTGAACCAACGGGGAAGAAGTAATGAGCATCGTGGTCTTTTCATCTCTTTTGTCTATTATAAGAAGTTGTTTTGTCAAACGGGTATCAAAACGGCTCCAGTTCTAACGAAAGAGCCATTCGTGGAGCTAAAGCCACAACAAATCTCTTCACTAGTGAAGTGAAGTCCTGCCAAACAGGGTCTTAGTCTTAACGATGGACGGACCTGGAGAAGATGGGGCCGACTTGCCATAGTTCAGCTGGTGCCACTGATCTTGGGTTGCTACGGATCTAGCACCAGAACCGTAGAAGATGGGTTGTTGTTGATCTAAAAGGTCTGCCGCAGCAATACCCTTCCTTATTTGACTTATTCTCATACAAATGGATGGAATACAACAGATAAATCACATTCAAACTTGCAATAATCGACAACAATTATTAATTCTGGCAGTAGCATATCCTTGCATAAAAACTTCCACTCATCAGTCATCAGTCCTTCTGCGCTCTCACAAATCGAATAAATTCGTCGATATACTTCTCTTGGCACGTCTTGTCTCCAACAACAATCTTTTGCATCTTCTTCGCATTGGCCGCAAGGACGCTCCCACCTCCTTCCCCGGACAAGACAGCTCCGATGGACCTCGCAACGCCTTCACGGCTAAACGACTTGTCTTCTCCAACCCTCGGCACCTGAACTCCGACCTGCTTCCCCTCCATCAGCCGCGCGTTTATTGCTTGCTCGTCCAGGAACGGCAGCATTATCATCGGCTGCCCAAACACAAGGCCCTCCACAACGGAGCTCCACCCACAGTGCGTGAGGAACGCGCCGACGGCGCCGTGAGCCAGCACGTCGAGCTGGGGAACCCAGCCCATGGCGACGAGCCCGTGGCCACGGGTTCGCTCCGCGAAGCCAGCAGGCAGGATGTCGTCGGCCTCGGAGACGCCGGTAGGCCTCTTAAGAGCCCACAGAAATGGCGCCCCGGTGAGCTCCAGGCCAAGCGCAAGCTCGTGCAGCTGGTCGACGGTGACAGGGGGCTCGCTTCCGAGAGCGACGAAAACGACGGACTTTGGTGTCTGGCTGTCGAGCCAACGTAGTGCCGCCGCCTCGCGGCCGTCTTCTCTGTGGCCACCGGCGCCTTCGGCTGGGAGAGATGGCCGCAGTACACTACCCGAGAGCCCATCTTTGCCGAGTGTTATATGCTTTGCCGAGTGCCAAATATCGGGCTCTCAGCAAAGAATCCTTTGCCGAGAGCCTGCGCTCGGCAAACATTGGCTCTCGCCAAATACAAGCTTTGCCGAGAGCTCGACTCTCGCCAAATACAAGCTTTGCCGAGAGCTCGACTCTCGGCAAAGATTGGCTCTCGGCAAAGCCAAAATTTGCTGAGAGCTCGACTCTCGGTAAACAAAAAAATCTCGGCAAAGCCCCAACCCCACAAACGTCACCCTTACGCCGTCATCTTTGCCGAGAGCCTGCTGTTAGGCTCTCGGCAAAATATTTTCTTTGCCGAGAGCCTCAGCCAAGGCTCTCGGCAATTTTTTTTTTTGGATTTTTGGTCCCAAATTTTTTGTGCAGCCTTGCTACAGTACTAGAAGCCAAGATTTGAAATTTGGTGTATTTTCCATCCCTCTTGCTATATTTTATGTATTTTTTTTTCATTTTCTTGATTTTTTCCGCAAGACGCACATTTGTACTGCAGGTGCATGAAATAATGAATCTCAGCGATTCAAAAAATTATATTCATTCTTCTGAGGGTATTTCGACGCCGTATCTAGGGACAGATGCGGAAACTCGACCATCTCGTGCACGCGACATGGCGACCAAGTTGCGTGAGATTTGATTTAAAAATATATAAAATGTGAATGGAGTCGAAAAATCATGAAAATGGACGGCAGACCTTGACATCGCATGTAGAAGCTATAAAAAAATTTTGAAAATGTTTGAAGCAAGTTGTGCCGTAAGATGGTTGAAACCCTTAGATCTCCACATGTGATAACAAGATATCGCATGCGGAGATCTCAGGGTTTCAACCATCTTGTGTCATAATTTGCTTCAAACATGTTCAAATTTTTTTTATAGCTTCTACATGCGATGTCAAGGCCTCCCGTCTATTTTCATGATTTTCCGACTCCATTCACATTTTATATATTTTTAAATCAAATCTCACGCAACTTGGTCGCCATGTCGCGTGCACGAGATGGTCGAGTTTCCGCGTTTGTCCCGAGATACGGCGTCGAAATAGCCTCGGAAGCATGAATATCATTTTTTAAATCGCTAAGATTCATTATTTCATGCACCTGCAGTTCAAATGTGCGTCTTACGGGAAAAATAAAGAAAATAAAGAAAATACGCGAAATATAGCAAGATGCATGGAAAATACACCAAATTTCAAATATGGCCACCTAGTCCTATATCAAGGCTGCAGGAAAAAAATTAGGAGCAAAAATAAAAAAAAATATATATATTTTGCCGAGAGCCTCCTAAAGCTCTCGGCAAAGATCCTCTTTGCTGAGAGCCTGGGCTTGGGGGCTCTCGGCAAAGAAAATCAAAAAAAATAAAAACTCTTTGCCGAGAGCCGCCTGACCTAGCTCTCGGCAAAGAACGCCGGCAAATGAAATAAAAAAAGAACCTCTTTGCCGAGAGCCAGGGCTGGGGCTCTCGGCAAAGAAAATAAAAAAAAGAAAAACTCTTTGCCGAGAGCCGTCTGATCTAGCTCTCGGCAAAGGGGTTCGTACATTTAAAAAAAAACCCGCCCCTCTCACCCCTCACACACGCGCCCCTCTGCCCCTCACCCGACCCGTCGCCGCCCGGCCGCGCCCCCGCCCCTGCCCCCGCGCCGGCGCCACCGCGCCCCCGCACGTCCGCTCCCCCGCCCGGCCACGCCCCCGCACGTCCGCTCCCCCGCCCCGCCCGAGCGCGCGCCCCGCCCTGGCCCGGCCGCGCCCCCGCCCCTGCCCCCGCGCCGGCGCCACCGCGCCCCCGCACGTCCGCTCCCCCGCCCGGCCACGCCCCCGCACGTCCGCTCCCCCGCCCCCGCCCGAGCGCGCGCCCCGCCCCTGGCCGTCCCCCGCCCGTCCGACCGGTTGGAGAGGAGGCCGAGAGGGGGAGTAGGTGGAGGAGAAGGACAATAGGAGGTGGAAGAAGAGGGGGAGGAGGAGCTCGCCCCGGCCGTCCAAGATCCGGTGGAGGAGGGAGGAGGAGCTCGCCGCGGACCTCGCGTCGTCCCCACAGCCGTCACCGTCCGCTCACCGGCAAAGGTATACCCTTCCTTCAGTTTAGTAAATGGGAAACAACTAATAACAAATAAGCTGTGAGGTCTAATAGAATAGTTTACAATAATTTTACCATTTTACCATTGGGAACAGAGGTACTACATGCAGTATTAGCTTGAGGTCTAATAGAATAGTTTACAATAATTTTCTACAGTCTTGTGTCTTTGAAAGGGAAAACTCATATATGAAGGCAGACAGTTATGTTATGCATCCTATGTTTTGTTTCCCCTGATATATTAAATATTTGTTTATATTATTTGTTGTTTATAGTTTTTATATGGTGTCTACTAGACTTCCTTTTTTTCATAAACAAAACCATAGAGCTCTGGTACTTAAACATACCTAGTCAACTTGTGTTAAAAAAATGAGAAAGATTGCATTGTTGTTTACATCATAGTACTTTTTTGGAGGCCTCAACCACTGGCTTGCTCCTAACAGGGTTTATGGTAGTGCTTAACTGGCAGCTTGCTTTCCGGTTTTGCAAGCAAAGCTTATTAAGGGAGAAAAAGAATTAAGACACCAATACAGTTTTCAATGCTTGCTACAAATATATGCTTTGCAAATTGCAATACAATACACTGGAAATGTTTTATCTGAAGACTAAAAACCACCTGGAGTTTGCCTCCTGAGGACATAAGGATTATTGGAGTGCGTTGTTCTCAATCAGCATTAAATTCGATCACGAGCAGACTCATGTGCGCATATGGCACGGATGACAATTTAGATTGCTTTGTGGACGAGGCGACGAGCTGAAGGGATGCTATTGCTTTCTCTGTTTCCTGGAATACCAATTCTAAAATTGCCAGTTTTGTCTTAGATTTAACTGCAATTCTTCAATGAAATGGGAAAAAAACATGAACCATGATGATTCTTTTGTTCGCTATTGGTTACGCGGATCAAATTGGTGTCGCAGAATAAAATATTGATCCTTAACTGTATTTGTAAGAAAGTAAGAAAAATCTGGAGACTATATAGATTTGACAGGATATTTGGAGGCTGATCAAACATCTAGCTTTGTTTTGTTTTTCTTTGAAGTCTGAATTGCATCTCGTCCATATCTTTGTAAAGTTAAATTTTTCATGTTCACTACTTTTCTGTGCTGCAGTCCTTGGCTTTCTGTATGTAAAACACATTCAGAAAAAAGAAAATCTGAACGTTACTGTTTTTACTCACTACAGAAGGCTGGTTCTCAGTGTCTATCTGTTTGGTTATTGATATTGTTCAATATTATTGCTGTCAAAAAGGGGCTTATGGTCAGTTTTTACCAGCCTGTGGATGGGATCTTGTCTTGCTGTTTTGCATAAGTATAAATAGTGGGAATGGATTTCAGGTAGGCAACGGGTTGATATTTGAACTGCAGAATCTTATGTTAATTGATTACAAACTCAATGGACGAGAAACCTTATCAAATTAACAGGTGTAATTGCACCCGTACATATCAAATTGACAGATTGAAATGCATCCATGCATAACAGATTGGATATACTGCGGTGCTTAGCTGCTTCAGATAATTAAGCCCAACAGATATACATAACAGAGTCTATCTCAGCAGATTATACCTCTTCTTTTTCTTCATTGGACATTGAACTTGTATCTTGAGAGGAGAGTGTTGTAAGCCTGCATCATCTCTGATTCTTTCTCAAGCCTTTTTGCGTCTGGTCTCCTTAGCTATAAGATGTGCCAGTTTCATGGTTACAAACTTCTCCAATGATAACTTCTGTTGTAGTTCCAATCCTGCTCGTGAAAAAAAAAACAAATTTAAAATTTATGACAACAAACGATTACATTATGGAAATATATTGCATGGTGTATCTTATCATCTAATTTGGTGTCACAAATTTTGACCTTTTTTCTATAAGTCTGATAAAAAAATTGACTTGATATAACTTTAGTTATAGGAACGTCAGTCCAAGTCCTCGCTGGCCGGATCAAAGCCGACCCTCATCACGAGCCAAGATGCCAGGCGGACGTCAGAGGTCGATGAGCTCCCTGTACCGGGCCTCGCAGGACGACGGGCCATCTCGGCAAAGGAGGGGTCGCCGCCGGAGGGAGCTGACTCCACCGGAGGACGAGGTGTCGGCCACGCCCGAGGCCGAGGCTCAGGCGGATGAGGGGCAGGAGGACCCCGAGCAGGAGGACCCCGAGCAGGAGGATGAGCCGTCGGCCGCGGCAGACGAGGGTTCGGCTGCCTCAGGGGCGTCCACACCCTACTTGCGAGGTCCCGCCAGCCTCCCGGCCCGACCGATACCACTTCACCAACGCCCAGTGATCCGCCCCGTTGGACAAAGTTACATGTTTTAACTACTCATTCATATGATATGTTTAAAATTAAAATAGAAACTAATAATCTTTCTGTATCACTTGTGCAGGCATTGGGAGTTTGTGGAGGGTCGTGGCCGCAAACCCAATGGCATCCTGGGTCTCTTGTGCCGTGAGCACTACCCCGGCATAGTACAGTATGCCGGGAAGACAGAGCCGGCCTACACATTTGACCACTACACCGTCGCCCCAGACCCAGACTACCCAAACAAGGCGGCGAGGGTCAGAGCGGAGCTGTGGGTAAGTCTTCGTCACACAACATCGCATTCATCGTACTTTTCTTGAATTACTTAGAGTTTGTATTGCATCTGTATGCAGGACTTCTATAGGTGTGAGCAGGGGAAGGAGGCACAGGCGGAGGTGGTGAGTACAAGGTCCTGCAGGAAGCTCGTCACCGACATCATCTACGAGGCGAGACTTCAGGCCATCGTCAACTACAACGCCACGGTCGAAGGACGGAGGGTCTCGAAGGTCGAGGCGAGAGGCATAACGCTGAGCCGGGCGCAGTACATTCAGGTAAGCGATTCCTTTTGAGATTAAGCTATGCTCATTTCATCTGACGCTTATATGTGAAATACTTGATGATGTGCAGATGGTCCCCCAATGGTGCCAGTCGTTTCCCGAGTGCTGGGAGATGATCGTGGACCGGTGGCTCTCTGAAGAGTGGACCGCCCAGCACGCCGAGGCCCGGGAGACGCGTCTGCAGATGCCAGGTGTACCACACCACCAGGGCAACCGCAACCTAGCCGAGTACGCACAAGCTTGGGTACGTGAAACACTTTATGTATTGTAACGCTCAAATGTTGCCTAATTACTAATCATCTTGTTGTCTTCCTCGCAGACGACGTCACACGGTGGCCAGCCTTGCAGCACGTTCATGGCATACGCCATGTCCCACAAGGGCAAGGCCACCGCACCGGAGACCTCCTACAACCCCGACGACCCCCCCGAGGCATACTCCAACTCCAGCGTCCACACCCGCCTCACTGACTACACAGAGGCGGCAAGGGCGGTCCATGGGGCCGACTTTGATCCGGCCAGCGAGGACTTGGACGGAAGCCTAGTGATGAGGGTCGGAGGAGGGAAGAAGCACGGGCGGTATTGGCTTGGCGACGGCGTCATCGACTCGTCCTCCACTCCCACTCTATCCCAGCTCCGAGCACAGACCACGAGCGGGAGCGTCCCCATACGCCCACGCCCATCACCTTCGCAGTCGCGGGTCGCCGAGCTCGAGGTTATTTTTGTTTTACTCGTCGTACATTGATGTTTAAATGTTTGCATTATTCTAACATTCCCTTTGTATTATTGCAGGCCCGCCTGGAAAGAGAAAGGGAGGAGCGCAAGCTTGCCGAGGCCCAGATGCGGTCCCAGATGGAGGCCCGGTTGGAGGCCCAAGCTAAGCAGATGCAAGATCTCATCACGTTCATGGCCTCCCAGGGCATGCAGGTGCCCGCGGCGCTCATGGCTCCTCCACCGCCGTCTCAGAACGCGGATGTTACTCCTGTGAGTATCGATTCCTCAGTGTTTTGTTTCTGCATTTGCTTGTCTGACATAGACATCTAATTTTTGCAGCCTCCGTCGGCGGGTTCGAACAACCCGCAAGCGCCTGGATGGAACACGCCCGGGGGTCAAGGCGGGACTGCTTCTCCGGGGTGGCCAGGGCAAGGTTGGCCATGAGTGTGTTTAAAGTGTCGTCTCTAGTAGATTGTGAACTTTAGAATGAAAACTTATTATATTTTGATGATAACTTGTAATGGTTAACTTTCGTTTAGTTCAAATATTGTGATGAATGTGCTATATGCGTGGTGTATGTGAACGTGATATATATGTGATGAATGTAATATGTACATGTGATATATGTGTTTATACGTGATGAATGTGATTCATATGTAATGAATGTGATTTGTATGTGTAATGAAGTGGAAAATCAAAAGAAAAAAACAAAATTTCCCACTTTGCCGAGGGTTGCTCTCGGCAAAGGCTGCCTTTGCCGAGAGCAATGGTCATTGTACTCGGCAAAGCTGGGCAACAAAACTGCAAAAATACCCATTTCCCAGCTTTGCCGAGCGCAATGACCGTTGCACTCGGCAAAGGACAGGCTTTGCCGAGAGCCTGGCCAGACTGGCTCTCGACAAAGAGTTTTCTTTTTTTTTGGAAAACTCTTTGCCGAGAGCCAGTCTGGCCAGGCTCTCGGCAAACATTTTTTTTTAAAAAAAAAATTTTGCCGAGAGCCTGGCCAGACTGGCTCTCGGCAAAGAGGTTTCCAAAAAAAAACTCTTTGCCGAGGGCCAGTCTGGCCAGGCTCTCGGCAAAGTTTTTTTTTTTAAAAAAAGAAAAATCTTTGCCGAGAGCCAGCCAAATGGGCTCTCGGCAAAGAAAGCGGGCCCGTTAACGGCGCCTTTTCTTTGCCGAGAGCCGCGTTGGCTCTCGGCAAAGTCTTTGCCGAGAGCCCGATAAACGGCTCTCGGCAAAGAAGGCTTTGCCGATCGGGTTTTTGCCGAGACAGCTTTGCTGAGAACAGCTCTCGGCAAAGCCTTTGCCGAGGGTCTAAGAGCCTTTGCCGAGTGCCTGGAGCCCTCGGCAAAGCCGCCAGCTCCAGTAGTGGTAGGCCGAGAGGGAGCACCAAGGTTTTAAATAGTGGGCTAAGATGTTTAGCGGTATATCTCTAAAACAGCTAATAGCGGAGCTATATCGGGCTATAGCGGGATATAGCGGCTAAATTGTACATGAACACAAATAGCGACACCCTGCCTCAAAAGGCTATAGCGGGCTATAGCGGCAGCTATAGCGAGAGATTTAAAACTACGGGGAGCACCGGTTTGCCGAAGATCCCTGACAGGAGGGGCATATAGGTTCCGGCTCCAGTTCGACGCAGCTCCGGCAAGCAACGAGCTTGCATTTCTCCAAGGTTAATACAACTCGTTGGGGTATTGACGGTGGCGTGGTGGCATCTGCCAGAGGCAGGGACACACGCGGCACACCGTACTGTGCTAGCGTCGTCGCTGAATAGGTGAGGCACAGTACGCAGGGCACCTTGTGCTCTGCGGCGGCGGCGGCCCAGTAATGGAAGCTGTCGATCATGAGCAGGTCCACCTTGCTGTCGTCGGTGGCGCAGTCGGCGTCGAGGAACGCGGAGAAGGGCACGGCGAGGCAGTCGAAGGCCTTGTAGAACAGGTCCAGCTTCCCGGCTGGGACGTCACTGGTGGCCTCGGTGCCGTCGGGGAGGCCATCGAGGCGTGGAAATGGCAGCGCCACGAAGTCGATGATGAGCCCGGGCGCGACCGGGCGGAGCCGGCTGATGTTGCGCCGGGTGGAGACGAAGGAGACGCGGTGGCCGCGCGTGGCGAGGCGCTCGGCGATCTCTAGGTAAGGGAGCATGTGGCCGAACGCCAGCCACGGGAAGATGACGATGTGCAACGGCCGCGGCGAGGCGTCGTCCATGCGGGGCGGATCGGGGGCCGTCTGGTATGGTGGTGGAACTGAAGAGAACGAAGGGGATGATGTACGTCCTTGAGCTACCTGTGCTACTGCCTACTTGTAAGATGCATGCATTGCAACCACCATTGTAGGACGTCTCGTCATTGTCAGCTCCTGTGTGCGATGTGACTATGTGAGCAACGCCACTGCTGGTATCACCATCGATGGAGTACCAGGTCACCATGGCCGCCCGCACAACCGCATGCAACGCCTACCCGGGGAAAGCAGCAACGTCCCTGTCGGCTGCTACGTCAGATCATAGCTCATACTAGAGTATATCATCACTCCTAATCTCGTATGAGTGATGATGCACTCACGTTGTTTCTTGAGAAATCTCAAGATAACTAACGATTCCAAAAGGACATCGGTCCAATTGATAATAATATGATTGGGTCAATCATGATGGTGGAACTGGGCCGGCCCACAGAGCTCGTGTGCTGCTGAGCTGTATTGCTGAGAGCTTGTCTGTGGTTAACTTTTTGGTCCAATGTCCGGGCCCAGCACTGCAGGGTAAATGTATGAGTCGTGTGAGGTGTGACTGATTTCTAAAACCCCTTTTTAAATTTGGAACTATGGAGTGTCCCACTCCTAGTGTAGTGGCAAAGACTTGGAAGTATAGAGTGCACCCAGACACGCTTTCCCAAAGGACAAGGAGTGTAATTACACTTATTTTCCTCGCAAAGACTTGGCGATGGGTTTGCAGGTCTTTCTCCTCACCAGCCACCGGAAGTGGATGCCAGCTTGTGCCCAGCTAAATTCGACGAACTAGCTAGCTAGACTTTTATTTTTATTTTTTGAGAAAAAAATTAGCTAGCTAGACGGCTGCGAGATCCCACTGGCCAGAGCACATGTGTGTTGTCCATTTCGTTGCACTATTTTTCTTGGAAAAAGGAGTACCAATTGCAGAGACGAAGGGTTGCCGGCCACACCTTGCCACACCTAAAGTTAGTTTTGCCACCATTGCATAGGTGAGTGTTTGGTTGATGATTCAAGTAGGGCTCGCCACAATCTAGAGAAGCGCTCGTCACAGATTCTATGCCAAAATGTGTGGCGGCCAGTTTCTCCGCCTCCTCCACAACTCTCCTGCTATGCGCCTCCGGTGAAACCACCGTCACCCTCAGGTGCGCGCGGGCTCAGCGAGTCCGTAGCGCTCCTTCCTAGCTTCTGCCTTGGACCACGGCCGTCTGAATCGAACGGATCTGCCCTGCTATGTTCGGAGGTTGAAGAAGAAGGTCGAAAACGAATTAAAAAATTTTGCAAGGTTCTAGATGCGATGTCATGGACTCATTAAAATAGTGCTAAGCATAAGCTTTTCTATGCGGGTAGATTTAGGAAAACTGCAGGGTTCCCGGTGCAAAATGTGTTTTTTCTTTTATGCATATAAATCGGCTGAAACATCTAAAATGCATAGTAAACCATAGAGAAGTTCTAAATAGCAAATCTAGTTCTGTTAGACTCCTCTTGATTAGATCTATCCAGAAAATACATAATGTTATATATTTTAGTAGAAAAGTTTTGTTGTAGGTGATTGCCTAAGATGTTTAGAGCTAAACTCATATCTGTAGTTATATTGCTCCAATTGCTATGAAAATTTTATGGTAGACTAGCTATTCATGTCATGCTTGTACTGTGATAAAAATTTCAAGTTCATTGGTTTTCAAGTTCATTGGTGCATATATGACTGAGTTGTTAATTTACCTAGGTTTATACTTGTTAAATGATTTATAATTAATAAAAGTGTCTAAAAACAGAAAATGTGTTTACACACACTAATATTTTCTGAACTTGAACACCCAGGCATGCAATCCAAATAGCTATCACAACTTTTTTCCTAATATTTGTAACATGAACCAAACAACGGCCATGTTGTTTTTGCCATATCTTAGTTGTCAGCCAAATACTCTAAATTTGTTACAGAATGTGGCTAGCCACAAGTATGGTTGGTACCTAATCTTAGGTGTGGCTAATTGTGGTTGGAACCAAACATGCCCGGAGTAACTCATGCTCGGAGCATAGCGGAGGAGCAGCTGCCGAGCTCGACAGCTTGGTACAGGCGAGCAGCTAGGAGGAAGCTAGAGGTAAGAAGAAACGATCGATGCCATAGTATAGCTACATTTGACAAGTTCAGAAAGGTTTCTCGATCTTAATTAATTTGCTCTCGGATTCAGGTGGATCTGTACTATCTTGTGTGCCAGGAATCAAGGTGCATATAAACATGCCGATCCGGTGGCTACAGTACGTAGCGAAGATCGTCAAAATCGGGCTCAGGATCAAGGAAGCCTAAACATCACTTTGTCAAGATCATGATTTCACCTTTATGGGATGTTTTGCTAAAAAAAATTCCCAGCACGATTATTAAAACTTTTCATTGCATCTGGAAAAAAATTTATTCTGTTAATTAGTAATTCAAATCATTTTTCGCAAAAAAAAAATTCAAATCATATTGTAAAACATTTCGATAGAAGATTTTGATTCATATTTTAAGACCATTTGGAATGGAGGAAGTTTGAGGAATTTCAACGAAATGCCAAATCTCTGTTTTGCTGACGCCAATGTATGCTTGACACGGAGGAATTAACAAAGAACTTTCCATAGGAACGGTGATGAAGCAGCAGGTACTTTTGGAGGAAAACAAAGATGAGCTCCGAGTCAGTGGAATACTTTCCTATGGGCTATGGCCACTAGCTCTCTGAACATGCTTATTGCTAATCTAGCCTTCACAGCGAGGCAACGTGTCGAGCTTTATTGCTGCAGACACAAAACCACTGTCGTCTCTAGTCTCTTGTGGCTCTTGCCCCTTGCATTATGCTGGCTCTATCTACTTGCCACTCTCAAGGCCCATTTTATCCTAAATGAGCTCTTGATCAAGCTAATGTGAGGTTAAGCAAAGGAGGAGATGACTCCATGACGAGCACTTAAGGTCTTATTTGGATAGAACTTGCCTATTGCGGAAAATAACGAGAAGACGAGAGGGACGTGAGTATCCAATACTTCTGTACGCTTGGGTGGGCTTTCTCTCTCTAGTTTATACTGAAAAATGATGTTCTGAGCTAGGATTTGATTAGTATAAAAATGGTCATTTGAAAAAGAAAGCTGCAAGTACAAGTGGCCCCGGCCCTGTGATGGCACGACGCGGTTCTTCCTGCTGCGCGCGGCCTGGGGCGCACCCAACTTCGTTTCTTTCCCTACAGGATCTTCTGTTTGTATGCTTGGAAAAATCATGCGCAAAATCGCACAAAAGAAATATCTCTGACTCCCGTCACATGTGCCCGGGCCAAGCAAAAACACAGCAGAAGGCCGAGTAGTGAGCTTCCACTCGGTTTCGTCCTCTCCCCACAGCAGAGTCGCTGCCGAGTGCCGAGTGAGCAGAGGCCGGCCGGCCGGCCATTGCTCGATCTGCATAAGCTACTAGAAAAAAGCTCGAGGTGGATAGATTTATTTGCTACTAGTGATTATTGGCTTAACATTGCCACAATAGGATCTGAAAAATTTCAAGAATCCATTCAATCTGCTACGTTCTTGCAGGTTGCACTTGCATTCTTGTCCCTCGTGCGGCGGCAGGAACGATGGCCGATCCGGTGGCCACCGTGGAGAAGATCGTCAAAATCGGGCTCAAGATCAAGGCCGCCGTGGACACTGTTTGCCATAACCAGGAGGAATGCCAGGAGATCAGGAAGCGCGTGCTCAGATTCAGCGCTATCCTGTCCCAGCTGCAGCAGACGGGGATGCTGAACGACAGCCCTGCGATAAGCGGCGCGCTGGAGGATTTGGAGGAAAGCCTCCAGCACGCCCTCGAGCTCGTGACGGCGTGCCAGGAGACGAGCACCCTCCGGCGCCTCATCACGGCTGGGGATCTGTCCAAACAGCTGCGCCGGGTAAAAGAAGACATCTTGAACAAAGTGATGCTGGCGTCCTTCGCCATCAACACCCACACTACTATTGTATTGCTTACTATCTAGGCTGGTGGTCATCATCCTCATCCCCCATCCCGGCAGCCAGAGGTACCATTGTTTTCTACACTGACAAATTAAAAAATAGTGCTCCCTATGTTCCAATTTTTTTAGTAGTCTTGACTTTTTTAGATTATGTATATCTAGACATATCAAATATTTAGGTGCGTAGAAAAGCCAAGATGACATGTAATTTGGGACAGAGGGTGTACTAAGGCCAGTCTCAATGGGTATTTCATGGGAGTTTCATGCACATTTAATAAGATGACACCTCAGCAAAAAGGAATCTTTGCATGAAATATAAAGGAGAGAGAAGAAAATCGTTTCACCACGGTGAAACAGCTCAGCGTTGTTTCCCAGGACTTGGTACTCGCGTGAAACCCCCGTTGAGGCCAACTCGTTTCATCATCCTGATCCCGTGCGCACACCTCCGCCGGCGGCGCGCGCGATCTCACCATCTCCGGCGCGCGCGAGTTTTTCCCGCGCCTCAGCCTTCTTCCCGCCCCCGGCTACCCCTTCCCCTTCTTCTCCGTCCGCCCGTCCACCATCTCTCCTCGTCCGCCGCCACATCGAGGTAGAGCACGGCGCGAGATCCACCGGCCATGGATCCGCCGCCGGCTGTTGATTCCCGGCGTCGCTCAACCGGCAGAGGAGGCAAACCGCGCGGTGGAAAGCAGCTGGGACTGAAGAGGCCGTCGACGCCTGCTCCATCATCGCGTACAGGTTCACCACCGGTTCCGCCGACGCCACCGCCGCCAATTTCTGCCTCTGCTGCGCCGGATCCCACCCCTGCTGCGGCCAATCTCTCCCATTCTGCGCCGACGTCGACCATGCTGCCACGGCCACCGCAAGGAGCAGGATGGGGGGCCATACCCCCAAATTTTCCATCTCTTCATGGAAACCAACAAGGCCCAAATTCATGGTACATTTGATTTCGATCTCTGCAAATAGTTGATTTCCATGGCTGCAATCTATTTGAATCATGCAAATTTATTTCCAGGGATCACTAGAAATTTAAGTGCTATTTAACTGATTTGTTTTACTGAATAATGCATACTGCAGTACCAAATAAAAATATTTAAGTGACTGAATTGTTTTACTAGTTGACTGATTTGTTTAAACTAGTTCCATTGGTTTGCAACTGTATAGCAGAATAGCAGATCATTTCAAGGAAGGTTGTTAATGAAAGCAAGTATATATACAGGAAAGTAGAACAAACCTGACCCAATCGTCATGTCCACTGATGGAATACCAATGTGTTGAACAAATGCAGAATAATCCGATCCTCCACCTCCTAATCTTCCAATCTTAATGCATACATTTGTCAACAGAACTCTCATTAATTCATAAGAAATCTTAAACTTGCATGTAATGCAGCAAAAGCAACACAAAATGTTTAGAGAGACAAAAAAACTAGGTCTATGATTCCCTTTACATGCTAACCACTTGAAATACTGAAAGACGACAAGCTTGTGTTAAGAAAAAGGAATGGCTTTTGTTCCTCTGATTGTACTAAATATTTAAGTGACTGAATTGTTTTACTAGTTTACTGAATTGTTTAAACTAGTTTCATTGGTTTGCAACTGTACAGGTTGATGCACATAGCAGTCAAGAAAATATTTTACTAGTTGGCTATTTGTTTCTGTGAAAATTTCAGGATATATCCACCAGGTGGTTTTGTACATATGATGGAACAACCACACTATCCGCCGCAGCCACTAGTTGGTCAGAATATGGCCTTCAACCCAATATCTCCACCACCAGCAAGTGCCTACAGAACACCATCACCACAAGCTACAAACAAGACAGTGCATAATGTGATTGATGATGACAACAATGATGCAAACAAGACAGTGTTTGTGAAAAGATATTGGACTCATGAGGAGGAAGAACGATTGGTAAGCTATGATCATTTTAACAATTTGGTGGGACATTGTTTGGTACAAAACTTCATTTGTTTATATTTTGTTATTATTGGTTTTGTAGGCCAGTTCTTGGTTGGAAGCATCTAAAGATCCAATTCATGGAAATGACAAGAGAGGTGATACATTTTGGAAGGAAGTCACTGCTGAGTTCAACAGGAAAGGGAATGGGAAGCGTACAAGGGAATTCAACCAATTGAAGATTCATTGGTCACGCCTCAAGTCATCGATCGCTGATTTCAATGACTATTGGAGTAAGGTGACTAAAATGCATACAAGTGGGTACTCCGATGACATGCTGGAGGAAGAGGCACAGAAGATGTATGCAAACAGGTTTGGAAAACGTTTTCAGTTGGTGCATTGGTGGAAGATACTCAAAGAAGAGCCAAAATGGTGTGCACTGTTTGAGACGGAGAAAGACAAGACCGAAGTAATTGATATTCCAGATGAACAGATACGCCCATTGGTAGAGAAGCTGCAAAGGCTGAGCGCAATGGAAAACGCAAGAAAGCAAATGTTATGGAAGGAATTGTCATCCTTGGGGACACTGTTGAAAAAATTGTCAAGGTCCAGCAAGATCGGAAGGTGGAGCTCGAAAAGGTCACGGAAGCACAAATTCAGATCTCAAATGCAAATTTGAAGGCAGCAACGGAGGAAAAGGAAGCAAAGATGTTTGAGGTCTACAATACCCTGCTTAATAAAGATACAAGTAATATGTCTCAAGATCAAAAGGCTAAACATGAGAGGGCATTACACAAGTTAGAGGAAAAGCTATTTGCGGACTAAGGTGAGTTTTGTGATCTGATCTGAAACATATTTGACTCTATGGTTAAATCTGAAATGTATTTATTAGTAAAATCTGAAATGTATTTATTAGTTAAAATATGAAATGTCAGTATGATTATTATTAGTACTATCAGTAAAATCTGATCAGTCTGAATGCATTCTAGTGTGAATGCTGCATCAGTTTCACATTAGTGTGAATGCTGCATCAGTTTTCTACTTTCTCATCTGGAAAGATGTCTGACGAAAATGAAAACCCACCATCTGCAAAGAGGTCCTTGTTGGATGAAAACCCACCATCTACCTTAAGAATTTAACTGCACTTCATTTGTCTGATCTGATCTTGCACTAATGAATGTCTTTTGACTGTACTGAATGGCTGATAGCATGTTTTTTTTTTGTTTTTGCAGGATGAAAGCAAAACCTATGGGGTGCAGTTCTGTCAGAAGAAGCAGTGAGATGCCGTGTGCAAGGCTTAAGGCTATCTGAACTTTTTTATCTATCTTAGTTCCAGTTGGTTTATCTATGTTTTTGCAGTGACTAGTTGAATGATGTAGTTGTCTATCTGGTCCAGTACTCCAGATGTCTATCACTTTAGTTGTCTTCGTATGCAGTCTTGCTGGTCGAGTTATCTGAACATTCTGAACTATCGTATGCCGTGGTGCTATTTCGTTTTATCTTGCTTCCGTGTGTGACTGGTGCTAGTTGAGTTATCTAAACATTCTGAACTATCGTATGCAGTGGTACTATTTCATTTTATCTTGCTTCCGTGCATGAATGGCTACACGAGCAATCGGTGCATGTGATCCCACCACTCTATGGCAATTAAATGCTTTATTTTGTTTTGGAATTGGTGAAATGAAACGCTGCATTGCGAAGGCTAGTTTCATTGATCGTTTCATCCATCTCTTGCTGACATGACGTTTTGGAAACCGTGAAGTGAAACGAGCATTGAGACTGGCCTAATGGATCATATTCTATTGTGCTCGATCTAGTTGCGACACAATTTCATTATTAACTGGAAATTACTCGAGCTTTGTGTCCTTACTAATAAAATAATTAATACTTCTGCTGGGTGCCATTGGCAGATCTGAATTGAATGGCATGCAAACCAACTTATTAGCTGGAAATCAGGGGTCCATTGCTATTGGTAAGACCGCACCCTGTAGTGGATTGTTTATTGCAGCCTAGTGTCCAGGGCCAGACAGCCTGTTCGCTTGAGCTTTCATCTGCTTATTTTTAGCCAGCCAACAGTATTTTTCTCTCACAATAAATCAGTCAATGATATTTTCAGTCGCTTATTTTCAGCCCAAGCGAACTTAAAAAGATTAGATTCGCAATCAAACTAGAAAAAAATGTTGAACCACTAGTATTTAGAAACTAACTTACGCATGAAAACCGGTGCGTATAGTTCCAACAATTGTCCGGTTTTGACAATTGGAATGTGTCTGTTACCTTTATTTATCCATAGAATTGCTATGATATAGTTTTAAATTTTGTGCCCTGGTGGATCTAATACGAGTCTCTTTGCTTCTAATTATAATCCACCATACAATTTCTTTGTTAATTTGGCTCTTCAACAATTTTATAAAATGGCTTAGGTAGACAAATTAGGCCCCATATAAGAGCCCCGAGAACAATAAATGTAACAACTATTGACGAATCCTAAATTTACATATTTCCTTATGCATTTGCTGCTACAATATTTTAATAATTAATATAACTGTTAATTAACAAACTAAAGTGTCAATTGCACATCGCATCTGGTAGGCATAGCGGCATAGGTATATATATTAACATATATTAATGTTTTATATGTTTCTTTTATAATAATTGATGTCCGGACATATACCCATTCTGAGGGTTAGCTATTCATATACCACTATATTTTGAAGGGTTATATTGATGTTTGCCGTTTCTTACGTTTGAAAGAATAACGTGCAAAGTTCATATTTGTACGGACGTGACACTAAACTTTGTCATGTTGTTTGCATATCAGGCATAAGAAAGTTCAGGTGGTCTGAGTTGAAGGCCGCTACAAATGGCTTTTCAAATGGCAACCTCATTGGCCAAGGTGGTGACTTCATTGTCTACAAGGTACTTCAGGTTTATAATTTTGTTATGGATAATTTAAAGTGTGGTGAATTGCATGGTAAAACACCACTTTTTAAGACTGATGTGTTAATTTGCGCCAGGTTTAAGCATTTGTTGTACTCCCTCCATTCCAAATTGTAAGTTGTTCTAGCTATTCTAAATACAATCTTTTGTTATGTACATAGATATACACTATATATGTCTAGGTACATACATTAGAAGCAAAACAACTTGTAATTTGGAACCGAGGGAGTACCTTGCACCAGACTATAGTTCAACAATTATCACTTTGGGTCACCTTTTAGTTTTGAGTACAAGTGGACCTAGATGGAAGGCACATAGATAACTTGAGTGTGCCACAAAGGGTTACCGAACTAGTGTAACAATAACTGTGGGTGTGATGGACCATTAGCATGCAAAATGTCAAACAAGATAATCATATGATGGAAAAAATGTGATTGGCTGGGGCAGCAGGAAGAACCCTTTCAGCCATAGACTACTTTTTAGGTTCTTCTTACTCGATTACAATCAACACCGGGTTCTCTCTTTTGTAGAGATGGCTGACTTGACTTTTAAGGAGATATCCTAACCGAATCAATCTAACTTCTTCCCTCATCTAAAGAATGTGCAAATCGGCTAAAACTTAAAAATCATTTCATAACGAAATCAAATCCAACAGTTATGATTCAAAACTATATTATGTATTTTATTTTGGCCAGAACTATAGTGATAAAACACATGTTACACCTTGAATGTTTGTTATGTATTTTATTTTGTGGAACCTTTGGTGAATTTTATAGAAAATTGTTAGTGCTCAAAAAATCTTGGAAATATTATTATATAACTTTATGTATATATAAATATATCAATATATTTATATTCATGGTTGTATATAATATGACAATCATGTTACCTGACCTGTTTTGTATCAACAAGTAACGTAATGGTATATAGAAATCATATTCACGCTTGATCATGGACACATAGAATTATTAAACAATTTATAGATAGCTAAACAGACAACTCATTGTACTAGCCGTATGTTCAATAGTCTGCGTATAAAGTGGAGAAAACTTACAGACAACAAACCGTCTGTGGGTTGTACATGCCTTAAGAGTTCTAGCTTATAGGCTCATTATGTTACTGTGTTTATTCTACAGGGTGTATTAAAAGATGGAAGCATTGTTGCCATCAAGAAAATTAATAAAAGGTGGCCACGCAATTATGATAAACTTCTTCCTGTGGTTTCAAAGCTTCAGCACAAAAATATAGTGAAATTTGTTGGATATGACCATGAAGTCTTATCTACCTCCGGGGTGCAATTGTTCAAACGCAAAAAGGACCAAGCTAAAGATAGTGAATTTATTTGGGTTGAAGACTATGTGCCGAGTGGAAGCTTACACGAGTTCATAAATGGCAAGTTTACACTGTGAAATATTGAAACATATTTCAGTGCTCCTCGGCTTTTTTTTCTTAATTGTCTCTGCTGCATATAATGACGAGGTATTATAATTGCTTATCCGTGGTATCATCATTTGTAATTTGTTGACAGGGTCCCGAGACTCCCAAACTCCGCCTATGTTGACTAGAAGACTTTCTTAAGTCATCTCAACATAGCCGGTCCCAAGCCCGGGTAAAGGAGGAGGGTGTGTTAAGGTCTAGCGAACCAACAGTAAAAAAACAGCCACTCTCATGGATTTGAAACCCACAAGAGATTCGTTGGGGCGTAACCCTCTTAGCGACGCGCTACATCGGAACCCGGGTGTGGTGTTAAATGGGCAAGGGCCGGGTCGTCATCCCCTTAGTGGCACGTCGTATCGTGACCTGGGTACGATGAAAAATGAGCAAGGGTCGGGCCGTCGCAACCTTAGTAGCGCGCTACATCTACGCCCGGGTGTAGTGAAAAATGAGCAAGGGTCTTCGCACTTCCCTCGACGGGTGCGAAGGGTAAGGAAGCTAGCCGAGCCAACTAGGATTCGTCTAGATAGCTGGAACGTAGGGTCCCTAACGGGTAAGCTAAGAGAGCTAGTCGATGCAGCAATTAGAAGACGTGTAAATATTCTATGCGTTCAGGAGACTAAATGGAAGGGCCAGAAGACGAAGGAGGTGGAGGATACTGGCTTCAAACTTTGGTACACGGGGACAACATTGGGTAGGAATGGTGTAGGCATCTTGATCGATAGGAGCCTTAAGGATGGAGTCGTTGATGTTAGGAGGCAAGGCGACCGGATTATCTTGGTCAAGCTGGTAGTTGGAGATTCGGCTCTGAATGTGATCAGTGCCTATGCCCCTCAGGTAGGTCTTAGCGAGGGCACCAAGAGGCAGTTTTGGGAAGATCTTGATAGCATGGTTAGTACCATGCCTATCAGCGAGAAACTCTTTATAGGAGGAGACCTCAACGACCATGTTGGTGCGACTAATGTAGGTTTCGAGCGGGTGCACGGGGGGTTCGGGTATGGTAGTAGGAATCATGAGGGGGAGGATGTTTTGAACTTCGCGCTGGCCTATGACTTGTTGATAGCGAACACCCTCTTTAGGAAAAGGGAATCTCATCTAGTAACCTTTCGTAGTGGACAACACTCGAGCCAGATCGACTTTATCCTTGCAAGGAGGGAGGATAGACGTGCTTGCTTTGATTGTAAGGTGTTACCTGGGGAGTGTGTTGTCCCTCAACATAAGCTTGTGGTGGCGGACTTTCGCTTTCGGGTACGTGTCCACCGGGACAAACGGCCCAAGATTGCGAGAACGAAGTGGTGGAAGCTTAGAGGGGAAGCAGCGCAAACGTTTAAGGAGAGGATGCTAGACGAGGGGCCTTGGGAAGAAGGAGAAGATGCCGACGACATGTGGCTAAAGATGGCAACATGTGTCCAGAAGGTGGCTTCGGAAGTGTTTGGCGTGAGTAGGGGAGGCAAACGGGAAGTGAAAGACACATGGTGGTGGAATGACGAGGTGCAAAGGGCTATTAGGGAGAAGAAGGAGTGTTTCAAACATCTCCACCATGACAAGAGTGTAGCCAACATCGAGGGCTATAAAATAGCGAAGAGGGTTGCAAAGCGAGCTGTGAGTGTAGCAAAAGGTCAGACGTATGATGGCCTTTATCAGCGGCTAGGCACGAAGGAAGGGGAGAAGGACATTTATAGGATGGCTAGAATCCGCGAGAGGAAGACAAGAGACATCAACCAAATAAAATGCATCAAGGATGGGACAGATCGACTTCTGATGAAGGATGAGGAGACCAAGGACAGATAGAGAGAGAGTACTTCGACAAGCTGTTTAATGGGGAGAATGAGGGTCCTGCCCTTGAGTTGGAGACTCATTTGATGATACCAACAGACGTTTTGTGAGGAGAATTCAGGAGACAGAGATCGGAGAGGCTTTGAAGAGGATGAAGGGAGGTAAAGCGATGGGCCCTGATGGTATCCCCATTGAGGTGTGGAGATACCTAGGCGCCAGAGCGATAGTATGGTTAACTAAGCTTTTTAACCTTATTTTTCGGTCTAACAAGATGCCTGAAGAATGGAGGAGAAGTATATTAGTACCTATCTTCAAGAACAAGGGAGATGTTCAAAGTTGTACTAACTATCGTGGGATTAAGTTGATGAGCCATACGATGAAGCTCTAGGAGAGGGTTATCGAGCATCGCCTAAGGAGAGTGACACATGTGACCCAAATTCAGTTTGGGTTCATGCCTGGTAGGTCCACCATGGAGGCGATTTTCTTATTACGACAATTGATGGAGAGATATAGGGAGCAGAAGAAGGACTTGCACATGGTCTTTATCGACCTCGAGAAGGCATATGACAAAGTACCGAGAAATGTCATGTGGTGGGCCTTGGAAAAACATAAAGTCCCAACTAAGTACGTTATCCTCATCAAGGATATGTACAGGGATGTGGTGACGTTTGTCCGAATATATGATGGCGACACTAGTGACTTTCCAATTAAAATAGGACTGCATCAGGGGTCAGCTTTGAGCCCTTATTTATTTGCTTTGGTGATGGATGAGGTCACAAGAGACATACAAGGTGATATCCCTTGGTGTATGCTCTTTGCTGATGATGTGGTGCTAGTTGACGACAGTAGGGCGGGGGTTAATAGAAAGCTAGAACTATAGAGGCACACGTTAGAGTCGAAAGGGTTCAAACTTAGTAGGACTAAGACCGAGTACATGAGGTGCGATTTCAGCGCGACTAGGCACGAGGAGGGAGACGTTAGCCTCGATGGGCAAGTGGTGGCCAAGAAGGATACTTTTCGGTATTTAGGGTCGATGCTACAAAAGGATGGAGACATTGATGAAGATGTTAGGCATAGAATTTCAGCCGGCTGGTTGAAATGGCGTCAAGCTTCTGGCGTTCTCTGTGACAAAAGGGTGCCTCAGAAGCTGAAAGGTAAGTTCTATAGGACGACGATTCTTCCGGCGATGTTATACGGTGCTGAGTGTTGGCCTACAAAAAGGCGACATGTCCAGCAATTGAGTGTAGCAGAGATGCGTATGTTGCGTTGGTGTTGTGGGCACACAAGGAGGGATAGAGTCCGGAATGACGATATTCGGGATAGGGTTGGGGTGGCACCAATTGAGGAGAAATTGATTCAACATCGGTTGAGATGGTTTGAACATGTCCAACGGAGGCCTCCTGAGGCACCGGTGCGTAGTGGAGTTCTAAAGCGGGCCGATAATGTAAAGAGCGGTAGAGGTCGACCTAAACTAACTTGGGACGAGTCCGTTAAGAGAGATCTTAAGGAGTGGAATATCTCCAAGGATTTAGCTATGGACAGGAGCGCTTGGAGATTGGCAATCAACGTGCCTGAACCGTGACCTATTTTTGTCTTGTGCCCTTTATGTCTCTTTATGTGTCTCCCTGTTTCACGTCTCTTTTGGGTTTCATCTCTAGCCTACCCCAACTTGCTTGGGACAAAAGGCTATGTTGTTGTTGTTGTTGGTTCCGAGACTCCCAACTTGATTGGTCTTCAATCTTCCGGATAATTGAGGGGGTGGCCCAAGGCGTACAGTACCTACATGAACAACGAGTTTTACATAAGGATGTGCAACCACGCAACATCCTAGTAGATTCTGATATGAATCCTATCATTACTGATTTTAGTATATCTAAAGCGTTGGATAATGTTGACGAGATGATTGAGACCCTTGAAGGCACAGTGTAAGACATCATTCCCCCACACAATCACAAAGGCTTCCACGAGTGCGTACATGATGGCATGCATGATTCTTTTAATATATTTCTTTTCCTTTGTTCTCCTTTCACGATGTATTATTTTTATTAATAATCATTCAGGGGATTTATACCTCCAGAACATATAGAACAGGGTATCTTGTCAGTGAAGAACGACGTATTCGCTTTTGGCATGACCCTCGACTGTTGCCAGTATGCGGAGATGTCCGGCGGAATCACCTAGAGCTGAGCTGCAAGAGGGTCGATGGGTAAGTATTTTGAAGTACGCACGCATGCATCTGCACGCCGCAGCTATAGATATTGTACTGTAATTGTTTTCCTGTTGTATGTCCTTCCTGATGTAGCGTACCATTAATGAAGCTAGTCATGTTATTATATAATAATAATGCTTACATCTGACTTGTCAGGCTTGGAAGGCCTGGGAAGCTGGACGAATTGAGGAGTTTGATCCGTCACTGTTTGACGGGTCTCATCAGCTAGCGCAGATGAAGAGGTGCGTGGAGGTAGGCCTGCTGTGCACTCAACGTGATAGGGAAGATCGCCCCACCATGGCGGATGTTCTTGAGATGCTACATGGCCACAAAGAGTTGCCTATCCCAAAGATGCCATCGTGGTTCCAAGAAGATGGCAACTCAAGTCCTCTCTAGTCGTCAGATGGATCCAGAAGCCTGAGAGCGAGATTACTTGCCTGACTCTGCTATAGGAGTACAGTTTAAAGTCATCCTGTAACTATAGAACTGCTAGACGTTTTAGAGGGTGCGCGCGTTGCAGTGCTTTTCTTTTGTGGTCAGCCGTTGTTGGATCAGTGCTAGTAAGCTAGCCACTTAAATAATGCATCTTCTGCTGCATGTTAAAATGACACTCTTTGGTAAGCATTCGTTTCTGTGTCTTTTGTAATCTGCATATAGCTGGCCATCGTGGTGTTAGACAGTCAGAGTTTGTTGAAACCTGCCTGACTAATATGACACTCTTCTATAATCAGATACAGTAGAGATAGCAAACGTGCATAGGAAAAAGATTGTCAGTGTTATAAAAGACTAGTATTATATTATGTTTATATTGGACTAGTTTTTGGAGGAAAACTAGTATTATTATTACAAATATTGAAGCGCCAAAGCAGTGGTCCAATGGGTCAAACCAGTGAACCAATGGACCAAGGAGCTTGCTAGTCTCAATAACTATGCTTCATGGTTGAATGCTTAACTGCACGTCTAATTTAAATTGCATTGAACTCTTTATTACTATGTTTGGTCATAACAACATTTGGTGTCATGATTCAATAATCTTTGAAATAGAGAATGCTACCCCATGGAGCCCAAATACTAACATGAAGAATAAAATGAAGATGTTAATAAAGGGTCTAGAAAATTATGAGATTAATAAAAAAGGAGAATAATCTATAGCTTAGATTAAACTAAAGATCTTATATCCATACAATTAGTAATACTAAATTATATTTCTCAAAAAAAAAGTAATACTAAATTATAAAACACTAAATTAAGGTAAAATAGAAATTTAATTTCCACAAGTTGGAAATAACATTGCCTAAATAAAGAGTCCATGAAAATCATAATTAAAAAGGAAAATTTTGAATTAAGAGGAATGGAAGTGATTGACATGGGAACTCCTCTCAGTGTTCCAGTCGGTGGAGCTACTCTCGGACGAATTTTTAACGATCTTGGGAGCCTATTGACAATTTGGGTCCTGTGGGTACTAGTGCAACATTCCCTATTCATAGATCTGCGCCTGCCTTTATCAAGTTAGATACGAAATTATCTATCTTTGAAACGGGCATTAAACTGGTAGCTCCCTGTCGACGTGGAGGAAAAATCGGACTGTTTCGGGGGTGGGGGGGGCAGGAGTAGGTAAAACAGTACTCATCATGGAATTAATCAATAACATTGCTAAAGCTCATAGAGGCGTATCCATATTTGGATTATGAAAAGTTAATATTTAAAATCATCCAAGAAATAGTAGTTTGATTTCCATATGTTTAAAAATACACCTAAATAAAAAGTTAGTGGTTTACCATAAATAAAGTGAAAAATGTCATCACATTTCACTCTATCCTATACATAGACTGTGATTGTAATAGACAATGTCAATCAAAAGAGATCGAAAAACTAAAATAAGGAATCAAATACAGATAGAACAAGTGTGGAAACATATCAAAGTATGAAAATCAATCAATTGTGCAACTATATTTGGTAATGGTAATAAAATACAAGAAAGCTACATGGAATGTCTATGATAAGTGTTACATCTACACATGAGAACTATCCAAAGCATACAACAATGTCTTGTCACGCCCACATAAAAGCAAAATGGGACCAAAACACTTCCAGATCCGCACACTTCGTCTACTTCCATGCTGTATGCCTCGGCTTCTTAGCATGACATCTCGCGCTGAGCCCTAATAAACTCATTTAGTCACTCTTTTCTGTGCCCCTGGCAAAAAAAGATTTGCCATCACCATTTCTTTCATGGCTCCAAACTAAACAAATATCAGAAAAAGAAACATATTGATTGAATCGTGGCTCCAATCTAACGGCTTTTGTGGCAGTGACCTAGAAAGAAACACATTGCAGTGGCCAGGTTTATGACAAAAACATGAAAAGTATATTGGTTTTTGAAGTTGATCCATTGTCCCCATATGGGCAAGTGTGAGAAGCTCATAAGAGGGCGCAAGAGAAGGTACATGATGATCTAAAATTTAAATTTACAAGAGGGCTAAGGAATTGAACAATATGAATAGTAGTTAACGAAGCTCACAAAATACTAAAGGGTATCTTGAATTGGCATTGCCAGAATTTGCACAAAGGTGAGATAGGATACGAGTGGGAAAAAAGGAAGAAGAATGAGATAGAAATAGCTTTAAGCCAATGAAGTAGTTGATGATATCTATATAGTCTATGCCAATGATATGGTTGGGGTGCATGGAGATAGGGCAACCTAAGTTAAATGGATAAATACAACTATTAGCAAAATTATTTTCGAGTACAAAGACCCAAATGTTACTATGAAAAAGCTAGCTACCAGGGGTATTCGCGCAGGTCACCTTGCTAGTTTAAAACACAAAAGGAACATATTTTTTTGGCTTGTTTTTTAAAATAAAAATTTGCATGATATGAAATATGATATTACAAAATTTGTGGCCAATTTGTGGCCTTTATCTGCAAGGGGTGGGGGTGCTTCTAGGAGCCCCCTACAAGGATAGAGACTCTGGGTCATCGATCTCATCGGCGATGGTCGGGGAGAGGATTTCAAAGTCTCGAGGTGATGTATCTGCACCTATGTCGTACCCGACGATGCAACTGTCGATATTCTTTCAGTGATTTAGATGCGTTTTGGACCAGTTCTAAAGTGTTGGAGCTTGCGGCATGATCTGTGTTTCAGGGTTTGTCATTGTACTCGGCATAAGGACTGCATTTTGGCTCCGACGTTTGAGGGAAGCCATAGTAGAAGAAGACGATGGAAGAATATGGATAAATTATCATGTATTTTTTATTTCAGGTTTTTTCATGTGTAATTTGAAAATGTACTGCGTCAAGTTTTAATATAAGTCCCCGGCCTCTTCCCTTCGAAAAAAATGGAGCGAGCGGTAATCACCCATGGCCACGAGGTATCCCTCAGATCAGACTCACCATCTTGGTCAAGGAAAAAAACAAAAAAAATCCCAAATCCATAGCTTTGCTTCAACAATTATATGACCACCGGCCGAACAAGACAAAAATCAGGGTCTCACTCTCACTGTCATGTGAAGGGAAAATCAATAGCTGAAAATCAGGGTACAAAATCAATAGACTAGCTCTTGGGACGGGGAGAGAGAGGATATACTGGGAGGGAGAGTGAGAGATGTAAAAGAAATAGGATGATGGGATAAGGATGCGGACGTGAAGTGAGAACAAACTAATTGTATTGGAAAGAAAATTTGGGTCAAGGATAAATGGATCACTCCCGGTTGGTAAAACAATCCGGCAGTGATAACTATTATTGTCAGGTAATATTACCGACCGACGATGTTCAATATCTATCACTGCCGATTGATTTTAAAATCCGGTTATCATAGGCTTGTTGCTTACGAACCGGAGTGATACCCCTATGACTGTCATTTTAAAATTGTTTAGTAGTGATGGGTTGATAGGGATTGTATGTTCTGCAGCAGTGAATGCAGTTAATTGCCGCATGTACTTGCTTTACACAATGGTCAAATAGATGTCACTGGCTTCCTCCTTTGTCCTTTCAAGAGGGCGGCCCAAATGAGACCCTCGTCAAGGACAAAGGCAATGTAGGGCACAAAATTGGCATGAGAAATAATACAGGAAGGCAAGCTCAAGGACACACCGTCACATTATCAATCCACTCGACTTGAAATCCACATGCATCTAGTACCAAATCCATTGTTCACATGGGCACACAAGCCAGAAGCAGATGTAGCCTAACGGCAGGAACAATATAATGATGTGCATAAATCGGCCAGTCAAATCCTAATACTACAACAACCAGGGCACCAAACAGTACATACTAACCAAACAAGTTTATTAGACTTATCGATATATAGTAAATTTTCTCTCATTTCCCAATAATTGTCCTTCATCATGGGTACCAGCACAAGCATTCCAATGGAGATACACAATGCATGTAGGTAATTATATATTCCTACACCTGCCACAAATCCCACCAGTGGTTATAAACCATGAACAACATTGCCACCAAGACGCCGAGGGAAAGCAGCAGATACACCACCATGTACATGTCCTACATACAAGAGATCCACAAGCGACCACAATAGAGAGTATTAGAAAGTACTTCAAATAAATACTATGCTAGCTCTAGCATGCAAAAGAAGATGGGAACAGCTAACAATTGAAGCAAATATGCAAATTGTATGGATGGAATATATATATCCTTGACCAACAGCTAGATTTTTTTTTGAAGGGTCACCGGTGGGGGGGGGGATTCCCCACCTGAATATATTGCAATGGAGTGGTAATATAAATTACCGCTCAAAAAGATACAACAGAGAACACACACTTACAACACAACACCACCAACAACACACGCGAGAGAACGGAGGACAACCACAAAACACAGAAAGTGGAACAAAGGACTCCCATGGTAAGCATGAGTTGTTCACCAACTAACACCACCACCAGCGGCCGAACTCCGGCGACCTCCACTCCAACGGCGACTGTGAAGCTTTGAGTCAAAATGACATACGACAATCGTGATTACAATGTCTCGAAGCACATCTAGGACCCAGTTGACGCCCACCAACGCCTATTGAGGGGAGGAAACCACAATGGAGGGAGGGCCGGCAAAAGGGGCACGAGGAGATCCAGGAGAGGGGATCATGGTCTTGTTACCGGCATTTGATGAGACAAGGCAATCAAGGATCATGGAGAATGGCAAAGCTAGGACACAGGCGGCATAGTTTGCAGGTTAGAACTTGTGCAAAATCAATAAGAGGGGGATGGTTGGGTCATCAGTGTGGTGGGGGTGCAAATGATCTCCCAAGCAATGCCTCCAGGAAGATAGTGACATCAAAAGATGCCACCATTGCTTGTTCAGGATCACCGGATTGAGTTTTCACCCGGAGAGCAAACTTAGCAAGATGGCAGATGGAGACTCAACGACGCCTCCAAGAAGGAATATGACGCACAACGGGAGCCATCGTCGTCGGCACCGGCATCAAGCCGAGCAAGACTTTCGTCTAGAATCTATCGTAACAACAGTCACCTACGCCATCGAGCAAGATTGGGCCCCCGAGTAGATCTTCGTCCTCCCCATTGAGGCAGACCAGGCCCCCATCGGCCAAGACCGGCCGAGGAGAGCAGCACAGGGGGAAGCTAAAGCACGCTCATGACCGACGCCGGTGCGCTGCCCAGACGGCACTCTATCCTCCCCGTAATAGGCAACGAAGGCTCTCAATAGCCATGGAATAGCCAAAGAGAGCGGCACAGAGGGGAGGACACATATGGCACGCAGCCCCGCCGCCGTCAAGCCCGCGGCCAAACTGCGCCCACCGCGCCGCTGCTAGGCCCCTGCAGACGAACACAAAGAGGAAACATGGGCACGCTGCCCCACCGCCGGCTCGCCCGTGGCCGAACTGCAGCCCCGTCCAACTCCGCAGCAGGGCCTTTCCCAGATCTGGCCCGAGACGGTGGCCTGTGGAGCTATGCCCACCCTCCTGGATGACTCGGCGCGACGCCATTGGTTACTGAGCGGAGGTCCGTACTCTCCATTTGCCAGAGACAGGCAGAGCCGGGCACAGGGGAAGAGGCACCGCGTAGGTACCGCGCCAGGATGGTGCATCGGCCGCCACCTCGCCGCGCAGGCAGCGGACATGGCCTGCCAGCCGGGGCCAGTGGAGCTAGGCCCAGGCTCACGGATCCGGCGGAGGGAGTGGTGGATCCGGGCCCAGGAGGCCGGGTCCGCATCATCGGTCGCCGCAGGTAGCCGGAGACTGGGAGAGGAGCGTTAGGCAGTTCCGGTGGTGGAGGTTGTGGATGCGGACTCGGGGAGGCGGCATCCGCCGTGCCGGTCGCTGGAGATAGCCGGAGACGGGGAAGAGGAGAGCCAGGCGACGGGCGTGTTCCTGCACGGAGAGCTAGCGTTCCGCTACAGGGTGAAGAGCCTCGCCACCACCATCCTAGGGAGCCGCGCAGGCTTCCCAGCAGCTCCCTCTGGCGGCGAGGGGAGGGGAGGGGAGGGGAGGAGGTGGAGTTAGGGAGGCGGTGGCGGCTAGGGTTTCCGCCCGAGCCGCCCGTGTGGGTGGGTGACGCGGGCGTCTTTGGGGTCCTTTGATGCTGATTGTGAAACTACCATCCTTGGTCAACAATGGGGGCCCAACAGCTAGATTATAGATGCAGGAAAAGGTTCAGATGTCAATTAAATAAGGACATTCTGTATTTCTACCACATAACTTGATGTATCAGACAAAGATCTACCATGAGAAAATAGATACATTGCAATAAAGCATCTAACCTTTAGCTCGTTCACATTATTTTCAGAATGATGATGTGTAACCTGCATCGGTGCTTGCTGCAGTTTCTGTGATTGCTGCTGTGCTTTGAGCTGGAGCTGCATTTCACGTAGTAGCCTTTGCCTGTGCTGCATGGCTTCATTCATTCTAATGAGCTCCTCCTGTTTCTGCCGCGGCAGCGGTTCCAATGAGCAGTTTCTGCTATTAGGCTGCATTGTAGTCGTCCAATGGGGATATGATTGTAGCTTGATGGACGAAGTGCTTTCCTGTTGCAATGCACCACTCACTGAACCATGCTGAAAAATTGACTGCTGACCAATTGATTGCTGTTGCTGTTGTCGCGAAACAAGTATAGGCTGCTTAGTTGGAAAATATGGGACTGTGCACTGTCCAGCCCAAGGCTGGAGGCCAGAGAACATCTGTAGTGTCATGGGTTGCCGTGTTGGTAGCACAAGTGTTGGATGCAACAGCGATTGCTGCTGAACGTGTTGTTGCATAGGTGGCTTCTGTTGCTGCTGAAAATGCTGTTGCATCAACATTATTTGCTGCTGCTGAAATATTAATTTCCTTTGCGCAGCAGAAATATCTTGTGGATTACCTTGTGTGAAACCTTCGTTCATAGTGTTTCGAGGCACGCCAGACATAACCTGTAGTGTAGATGTCTGGCTGAAAGCTGGCATGCTCTGACCAAGCATAGGGAGAGAAGCAACTTGCTGAGACATAGAAGTCACTGATAAGTGTTCAGGATTACAACCTGTGGAAGAAGTTGTCAAGGGCGTCAAGCCCTAGGGTAGCTGGCCCTTGGCTACGGAGTTCGTAGCCGCGGTCCGTCTTCTCCGGCGAGGTTTGCCCCTCCGCCGCAGGCTTAGTTTGGAGATGAGAGAGAGAGATTAGATTGGAATAATTCTTGCTTAACTTTTCCAAGTGCCGGATTACAAATATAAATATGGCCAAAGGCCCACCGGTAGCAACCAACTGCTACAATTAAGGAACTAAAATAGCAACTAATTATCTCTTTCTAAGCCTAACCACTCGTTGCTGCAGCGCCCAGCGTGTCGCCCATGCGTGCCGCGAACGCCTGTTCAGCCCGTGCAGCGGCTCGGCGCACATCACGCGCTCGTCGCCGTCTAGAGTAGGTGCGGCCGACCATGACATCTCCCCCACCGTCGAGAGTCAGCTCGTCCTCGAGCTGGAATGCAGGATACTTGACGGCGAAGGCATCTCTGTCCTCCCATGTATTTGAAGACGCGGACTGCCCCTTCCACTGGATGAGCACTTGTTGCACGCCGCGAGCCAGACGATAGCGAACCGCCCGCTCCGGTTCTGGCGACACCGCGCCGTGGTGGACCTCCGGTAGCGGTGGAGGAGCCTCAGGTGGAACTCCTACGAACTTCTTGAGTAGGCCGACGTGGAACACGTCATGAATCCGCGCCCCCGGGGGCAGGTCGAGGCGGACAGCCACGTCGTTGATGAGCTCGGTGATGCGGTAGGGCCCAAAGAAGCGCGGCTTTAGTTTGCCGGCAGTAGCCTGAGGAATGCCGGACGCCGTGCGCTGCCGAAGACGGAGCAGTGCCCACTCGCCCACTTGATACTGGATGTGCCGGTGGCCCTTGTCGTAGTGCTTCTTCTGCGTCGCCTGCGCTTGCTCAAGGCGGAACCTGATGTCAGCCAAGAACTCGTCGCGTTCCGCCATCGTCCTGGCCACCGCGGCCACCCTCGTGTCACCCGGCTCGTAGGATCGGATGGACGGCGGGTCGCGCCCATAGACCACCCGGAAGGGCGTGTCACGCAGCGATGACTGGTAGGCCGTGTTGAAGATAAACTCCGCCCATGGTAGCCAGCGGAGCCAGTGGCGCGGCCGATCGCCGGTGAGGCAGCGCAGGTACATGATGATCACCCGGTTGGCCGCCTCGGACTGCCCATCGGACTGCGGGTGAAACGCAGTGGACATGTGCAGCTTGGTGCCCATCAAGCGCATGAGCTCGCGCCAGAACGTCGACGTGAAGACCGGATCGCGGTCGGACACCAGGGACTGCGGCACACCATGCAGTCGAACGATGTCGGTGAAGAAGGCTAGTGCCACGGACTCCGCCGAATATGGATGCGCCAAGGGAATGAAGTGACTGTACTTGCTGAACCTGTCAATCACCGTGAGGATCACCGACTTCCCCCGGACCCGTGGCAGGGCCTCGACGAAGTCCAGGGCGACATCTGTCCACACACCCTGCGGAACTGGTAAAGGAAGGAGGAGCCCCGCCGGGTGCAAGTGCTCTGACTTGTATCGTTGGCACACGAGACATGCGCGCACCAAGTCCTGCACAGCCTGTTTCATGTTAGGTATGTGAAAATCACGACGCAGGCGGTGGAGTGTACGCTGTACGCCTTCGTGTCCCTCTTCATGAATGGCCACCATGATCTCATGTGCGAGCGGCGACGCCGAGGGAATGTAGAGCCGCCCGGCGAACTGGACCAGGCCATCCACCATCGCCCATGGAGCCCGACGGTCGCCGGCCGTGATCTCCTCGCCGAGGGCGACCAGCGCGGGGTCGGAGGCGTGGGCCTGCCGGAGCCGAGCGATGAAGTCGAAGTGCGGTGCCGAGAGGATCAGCACTGCCCCGTCTTCGGTGGTGTCGCGACGGGACAGGGCGTCCGCCACGGTGTTGGCCGCACCCGGCTTGTATTCGACTATGAAGTCGAACCCAAGCAGCTTCCCCACCCAATGATGCTGGGGGATGGTTGCTAGCCGCTGATCGAGTAGGAACTTGAGGCTATAATGATCAGTCCTGACGACGAAACGACGACCCCACAGATACGGCCGCCAATGCCGGACCACGTGGACGAGCCCAATGAGCTCGCGCTCATAGGCGGCGAGCGCCCTGTGTCTTGGAGCGACTGGCCTGCTGAAGTATGCGATCGGGTGACCCTCTTGGATGAGCACGGCGCCAAACCCGTGCGAAGAAGCGTCGCATTCGACGACGAAGGGCTTGCTGAAGTCCGGCAGGGCGAGGACCGGCGCTGAAGTCACCGCGGTCTTGAGGGCGGAGAAAGCCGCAGCTGCCTCGTCCCCCAGGCAAAGCCATCCTTCGTGAGGAGGGCTGTCAACGGCGCCGCCACCGCACCGAAGTTGTGGACGAACTTGCGGTAGTAGCCCGCCAGTCCGAGGAAGCCCCGCACGGCGCGCGCTGAGCGAGGGACTGGCCAGTCGTGGATGGCCTGCACCTTAGCTGGATCCATGGCCACCCCTGCTGCCGAGATGATGTGGCCGAGGTAGGAGACCGTGTCCACGCCGAATGCGCACTTGGAGCGTTTGACGAAGAGGCTGTGGCGACGGAGCTCGGCGAGGACAGCCCGCAGATGGCGTAAGTGGTCCGCCCACGACGAACTGTAGATGAGAATGTCATCAAAGAAAACGAGGACAAACCGCCGGAGGAAGGGTCGCAGGACGTCGTTCATGAGCGCTTGGAATGTCGCCGGGGCGTTGCACAGCCCGAACGGCATCACCAAGAACTCGTAGAGGCCGTCGTGGGTGCGGAACGCCGTCTTGTGGATATCCGCCGGCCGCATGCGCACTTGATGATACCCCGAGCGCAAATCCAACTTGGAGAAGAAGCGCGCTCCGTGGAGTTCATCAAGGAGCTCGTCGACGACCGGGATGGGGAAGGCGTCCTTGACGGTGAGCGCGTTCAACGCGCGGTAGTCGACGCAGAAACGCCACGACCCGTCCGGTTTCTTGACGAGGAGGACCGGGGACGAGAAAGCGGAGTCACTGCGGCGTACGATGCCTTGCTTGATCATAGCGGCGCACTGTCGCTCGAGTTCATCCTTGTGGGCGGTCGGGTACCTGTAGGGACGAACTGCCACAGGAGCTGCACCGGCCTTCAGGACGATGTGATGATCACGGGTACGCGGCGGTGGTAGCCCCGAGGGCTCAGCGAAGACATCGGCGAAGGTGTGCAGGAGCCCCTCGAGTAGTGAATCGTCGGCTCCAGTTACGCGCACCGCTGGCGTCGTGGGTGTGGCCACGCTCGACCAGCAGACGCGTCGCCCTTGATGGTGGAAGGACATGGTTTGCGCCGCCACGTCCCAGGCGACGGGACCGCCCAGTCGGCCCATCCACTGCGTCCCCAGGACCATGTCGTACCCAGCGAGGGGCATGACGTAAAGGTCGACGTCGAACGTCATGCCCTCGATGGAGATGGGAGCCTGGCGAATGACACCCGGACAGGCGACCTTTTCCCCATTGGCGACCGTCGCAGTGAGGCGGGGACGCGGCGTGACAGCAAGCCCCGTGTGAGCAGCAGCAGCCTCCCCAATGAAATTATGGGTAGACCCTGTGTCCACCAGAGCGACAAGTGAGGCGGCGCCGAGCGACACCCTGAGCAGGATAGCCGCGTTGGTCGGTACCCCCGCCACCGCATGCAAGGAGAACACCGGTGCCTCCTCGGTGACCTCATCCGCGGGCTCATCCTCTTCGTCGCAGATGCTGTCCAACACGAACAAACGCTTGCATACCTTGTTGTGGCCCCGGCTGTACTTTTCATCGCAGTTGAAGCACAGGCCTAAGCGGCGGCGTTCGTCCTGTTCCGCCTGGTTCAGGCGCTTGACTGGACGCCCTTCAACCGTAGCGGTGGCCGCCGCCGGCTTGGTCAGTGTCGTGGACGTACCGGCCAGACGAGGACCCGGCGGAGGCAGGACACCACGGCCTGTGGTTCGGGGCGCGGAGGCATAGTATTGCTCCAAGAGCTCCATCTGGCGAGCAAGACTCATGGCCGCCGCCAGCGATTGAGGATTCATGTTCTGCACCTGGAGGGACAACGGCGGTAGTAGGCCCCCCGTGAAAAGCTGGATGCGTTGTTCGTCGTCGAGGCGACCCGCGCGAGGCAGAAGGGCCTGGAACCGCTCGGTGTATTCCTCCACGGTACCTGTGCGCCGGCAGGATGCGAGCTCAAAGAGCGGAGCCGAGCACAGGGGTGGGCCGAATCGGAGGTTGATCAAGTCCTTGAAACGCGGCCAGTTAGGAGTCCCCTCGTCCTCCTGGATTTGCATGAACCAGAGCTGTGCCGCATCTTGGAGATTGTAGGATGCCATCCAGACACGCTCTTCCGGCATGATTCGCTGTTGCTTGAAGAAGGATTCGCACCGGTTGAGGAACGCGAGCGGATCACTCTTGCCGTCGTAGTGTGGGAACTCGGGCCGCCAGTGCTTCGGCGGGCGGTCTTGATGATGTTCACCACCAGTACCCTGGCGTGAACCTGACGCGGCCGAACTGGCGGCAGTGAGGTCGGCGATGGCCTTGGCGTTGGCGTCGATCGACGTCTGCATCTGGGCCACGTTCTTGGTGAGGGCCTCCAGGGCTGCTTTGAGGTCGTCCCCCATGGCGTCGGGGCACGAAGCGACAGACGAAGGGGTAGGCGATGCAGCGGTGTCGGCGATGGAATGTGAACTGGAAGCGGCGGCTGATGTTGGCGTGGCTGGAGGATCGGCGGCGGGCGGCGGGGATGAGGATCGACGTGACCGTGATACCAGGTTGTCAAGGGCGTCAAGCCCTAGGGTAGCTGGCCCTTGGCTACGGAGTTCGTAGCCGCGGTCCGTCTTCTCCGGCGAGGTTTGCCCCTCCGCCGCAGGCTTAGTTTGGAGATGAGAGAGAGAGATTAGATTGGAATAATTCTTGCTTAACTTTTCCAAGTGCCGGATTACAAATATAAATATGGCCAAAGGCCCACCGGTAGCAACCAACTGCTACAATTAAGGAACTAAAATAGCAACTAATTATCTCTTTCTAAGCCTAACCACTCGTTGCTGCAGCGCCCAGCGCGTCGCCCATGCGTGCCGCGAACGCCTGTTCAGCCCGTGCAGCGGCTCGGCACACATCACGCGCTCGTCGCCGTCTAGAGTAGGTGCGGCCGACCATGACAGAAGTCCAGGTGTTATGTCTAGTAGGAAAACATATATATTGGTGCATATTAGAACAAGGACGTGCTCAAAACTGTGACAGGCACTAAGCGCAAAAAAGAAACATGTTACAGCTGTGCATTAGTAAGATTGAAACAGGAGTGAATATATGCATTATCTGAAAATGAAAAAAAACATGTATAATGGAAGACATGAGAAACTAGCAACTGATTTCAGATTTAACATTGGTTCCTTTGAGGAACCTGAGAATCATAGTGCATTAGTTTTATCTGGCCAAAATGTATGTATTACCATAATCTGAGGAACCGATTGAAGAATCGAAGATGGTCCAACTTCGTCGTAGCAGGCCACACCTATAGCAAACTGGCCCATGGGTCTACTTCAGTCCATAGACTGGCCAGCCAGGCACGCGTGGTGTGGTCCTGCTCGGGCCACAACTGGAATGCTACAGTGTGCTAGTAGCCTGTGCCAGCCTAGTTATTTCGCTAATTCTCGGAAGCGGGCATCCGTCCCCCTCGGACGCTCCGTTGCTAGGCTACGACGTCAGCCCAACGACCGAAACTTATCTGCTCGTGCGCTTGCCCTGCAACTATTCTAAAAAAAACTTACCTTACCGTAGCGCCGTGACAGCGCTCCATGACCGCGCTCCGCCGCGCCGCCTCGGTGACCGCGCCTCTACTCTGCTGACCAGCATCTACACCGCGCCCAAGTGCAGCAGCCGGTCTTCCTCCCTCTTTACTACGCCTCCCGCCCGCAGAGGCCCTCTCCAGCGCACGGACCCACCACGGCCTTCTCCACCAAACCTGTCACTGTTGACCAGGGTGGTGGTAGAAGCAACGGCAGCGGGGCAGCACGGTGAGAAGGGGGCAGGGAAGGAAAAAGAAGGTGAAGGTTAGTGAATGGTAGCTAGGGCTATGGTGGTGGCAGCAGTAGTAGTTGGGGGCAAGGTTTTGGGATTCAAATGACAAAAAATTTTGGACCTAACCGAAATGGGTGAATCTTGGAAATTTCGGACCGGGGTTCAGTCATTTTGACTGGTCAAACTATTCGGATTTAGCTAATATTTGATTGAATTTTGGCCAAAATTTGATAAAAAGCATGAAGATGAAATGAACTAATTATAGTTTGGTAAGTTTGCAATTCTATATTGAAATAATAACTTGTAGGCATGTTTAAACTGTAGACTTGACTGAAAAATCGAATTCGACTGAAATTTTTGGATGTTTCGGCACTCACCAAAATAGGTGAATTTCACCAAAATTCGGTGATTTCAGGACGAATCCCAGATCCATGAGTGGGGGTGGGTGGGCGTCGCGGCTGAAGCAGCTGCAAAGGCCAACGTGGGTGGCTGATTTGGATGACAGGGGTGCACATGTGGAGGGAGAAAAAAGAAGATGAATACTTATGCGAGTGCATGAGGGCCAGTTAGAGTCTCCTAGCGCGACATCACAACCTATTACATTTTAAGATGCGGTCGTGTATATGCTTGCTCATGTCCCTCATATATATGTTCTCATGGTAGGCAATGGTCACTTTTATTTTCATCACTGCCTAGGTAGGAGGAGCGTTGCTTGCCTTGACTGTTGGCAATGCTTCTTCACGAGCCTTACACGCTATTCCTTTCGTGACGGTTGTTTCAACAATGCTAATACTATCTATACAGTAGCCAACACCATCGACTGTCACCACAGGAAACATATATCCACTTCGCTCCCAACAAGGTTGTTGTGTGCTACATGCGCTGCCAATCTCACCTTCTCATGGACATCGTGACCAAAGACTTACTTGTACCTCTATTCACAAACTTTGAGTTTATTCTTTGTGCCTGTGATCCTCCTACTACGATTACGGTGGGTATTATAGTTTTTATAGCTATACATGTTGTATATGACTAGACTTCCCCCTCATCATTGAGGGTTTGTTAGTATGCTTGCAATCAAGCATCCAATTAATGATGTGAGGTGTTTTCCAATCTTTTTCTACAACTATAAGCTCCTAGAGGAAGCAAATACAAAGAAAGCAAATAATACTACCTGGTCCGACGGGATTTTGCTCTGGAGTCGCTTGAGCATTTACAGGGGCTTGCCTGTTCTCTGTCTGATTCTCCATGGACAATTTTTTCCGAAAAAACGTCCTCATATATTGAGTCTGAGTACATAAACGACAAAATATTTTTTAAATCGTGGTTCTGTAATGACAAAAAATCAATAAATATTTAAAACTCATATATACAAGACATTGAGAAAACTAGACTAGCAGTAAATTTGATAAAAAAAAGTCTTTTATACCATTCACATATATATCCTCTTTCTAATACTTATTGCCAGTCAAATTAAAGTTGTGGCCCCACCTATGGAAGATTGACAAGTTCGGTTAACTGTACCTCGCTTGTGGCTGCAGCATACAGCATCTCTTCAATTCGCACAGCATCCTTTTGAATCTCACTCAGGCGCTGAAGCTCTGGTATAGGCAGATGCGTCCTTAAAGTACCTTCTCTGCAAGGTATTTATTTTTGAGTCCTTTTACAGTACTTGTAATCGCTTCTCATCGCTTCCACAAATTATTGATTTTATTAAAAAAGGGCATTTTAGTCATTGTATTAATCCATGATCAAACAACCAGGGCTATTTACTTGTTTCTTGCTTCACGGATGTTCCTGTGAAGATTGATGACTATTACTTTAAGGATTATTTTATCTTAACTGTCTTGCTCCAATTGTTAAGGCCCTTGGATCCTAGTTTAAGATCGGCCCTAGGGCTTAAACAGGAGAGGAGCTACAGCCCGTGAGTTGCATCACCGTGAGGGCAGCGGGCGCAGGTCGCTGTCCTTGTTCAGCTTGGGCTCGTCGGCGACCGCGGCCGCGCGGACGCGGTGGAGCTGCAGGCGGCGGCGGCGGCCGGGGACGGGCCCAAGCTGCGCCGCCACGCGCCTCGCGCCGCCACCACCGCGCCCCGCCGCCCTGCCGCCACCACCACGCGACTCCTCCAGATGCGCGCCCCGGCGGCATCTAGGCATGGCGCGGCTCCTCCAGATGCGCGTGACCGCCGCCGGAACCCTAGCCGCCGCCGGCCCTTGGAACCCTAGCCGCCGCCGGCCCGGAGCCCGCGCGCGGCCGCCCGCCCACGACCTCGTGGCCTGCTTCCGCGAGACCAGCGAGCCGGGGACCTTCGTCCGTCCGCGAAAAAGGCGAACTGAACCATGAACGCGACCGATAAGGGCAGCGGGCGCAGGGCGCAAGTCAAGGCTGCCCGGCTCGCCGCCGAAGGAGCAGCATCAGGCGCGCGAACGAACATGGGCGGCGGCGGCTCCGTGCAGTAGTGGCGAGTGAAACCTAGAAGGCAGCGGCGGCGGCTCCATGCGACGATCGGTCACTGTTTTTTTATTCATCTAATAACAATAGTAATAGCCTTAATTATTGTACTCAAAACATAAAATTTTGTATTTATAAAGTTACCTTAATACCCTTGATTAGGGAAAAAAACTACAAAAACGCAATTAGCCATCCTTTATTTGGCATCGCCTCCCCCCTCAGTTTTAGAGGCGATGGAAAGCGATTTAGCGCATATGGCCCACCGGTCATAGACATAGCAATCGCCTCCCATCGCCTTTGGCCTTTCTGGCCGTCGGATCGGTCGTTGTGAGTCGTCAAAATTCTCCACAAGTATTGTAAAAAATCTCTTATTTTTGTCTACCATTTAATATTTCTGGTCAAATTAAATGAGTAAGCTAGGTGCCAAACTTAAGTACATAAACATCGTATTGTTAATACAGCTACGAGACTATGACGACATTCCTCATATCCAATCAAACAGATGGGAAAAGGAAAAACAAGCATTCGAATTTAGTCGATTGAAATAAGGGCAACTTTTTCATAGCACTGAAATCATGGCCAATACTAAAAATTTCACTAAAACCCCCTCTAAATCCCTTCCACGTCATTGTTGATCAGTTAGGCAGCATCGGAGCACAAATGGATATTTATTTTAAAATTTGCTACAGGACATGTAAACTGATGTGTTGATTTGCTTGTACACACAAAAAAAAATTGGAATATGATGGCAGTCATATTGCAATCTTGTGAGAAATTGCTGAAAGACATCACATCCAAAAAAACTTGATCATTTCCAACCCGAGAGAGGAGAAAAAAATGTTGTGCTTTGTTGATTTTTTACTTGGGTCCACGCGTCATGACCCAGCAGCCCAGCAAGATGGAAGAGTGAGAGAGGTGGCCCATAGTGGCTTCTAATAGGAGATTTATGTTACGAGGGCCTTCGAGATATTTCTGGCCCATGTGGCGGTTTGCTGCACTATGGAGATGTTTGCTTCTGACCTTGAAAAAGACACCTTACCCAGGCAGTGATGCTAAACGTTCAATTTTGGGCCGCCTGGTCTCAGCTCTCATGCGAGGCTGCAAACCAAACAACCCCTGTTTACTCTAGACCCAACCTTAGGGAGGGCACTAATTATGAATAAAACTAAACTACTCCTACCTATTCTGCTCATCTCTCTCTCAAGACACCAGTGATGCAAGTCCGTCCAAACTTGCGGGAGTGCTGCTAGTGTAGCAAGGACACTATGATAGTCAATTTTCCCATCTCTCTTCTTTCTCATTCTCTTCTTCCAATACCTTCTCAACCCATCGGAATGAAATTGCCTTAGCCCTAGATCAAATTCAGACTGAGCCCAAACAAAGGCAAGGAGCTATAAACTGGTTTCTCTGTCCTATACCTATCTTCTCTTTCATAAAACAGAACACCCCCGTGTTGTCTAGCAGGGGCGGCTCGGGCGGCTCTTCAGCCTCTCGCCCCCGTGCCCCCAAAACCCTAGCAACGCCTCCGCCACCGCCGGAGCTGCCGGCCAAAGGTCCGGCGGGCAGCGAGGAGGGCAGAGGTGGCCAGGGCTTCCTCGTCCTTCTCCTCCCAATCCTCTCCATCCTCCCTTCCTCTCTCTCTTGCTCTCTGGACATCTTGCCTAGCGTGCTCTAGAGTTCAGCGGCTGCTGGATCCGCGCGGGATCCCATGCCCGGCGGCCGGACCAACGTGCTAGGTGGCTGCATCTGGGCGGGGGTTGGCCGGTCTCTGGTGGCTGGCATAGGCTCTGGCGGACTGCGGTGGGTGGTGGCCAGATCCACGCGGGGGTGGCAGTCCTGGGTGGTCGGCGGCTAGATCCTTGGGTCCGGCGGCTGGATCTGCGAGTATAGCAGCCGGGGTCGCGTGGAGGGCAGCCGGGTGCGTCCGGGGGCGGGTGTTGGCAGGCTGGGCAGCTGGGGATACATGTATTTCAACCTATGCTTTTCTTGTCTTAAAATTATTGGTAAAATTGCTCATTTTTGTTTTTCTATCTAAAATAAGTGGTAACGTGAATAGATAATTAAACCAACTAGGTACATTCTTGCGAAATTCATTCCGGACTATCTAATCCGCTATCCATATCTGAAGATATTCATATCTATATCCCTTTTACTAAATAAAAAAAAAGAAAACAAAACGTTTGGTGAGAACGGAGGCAAAGGAAGAGGGGACGTTACGTACAGCATGATGACCACCCTCTTGCGAGTCTCCGGAGGTAACTGGGCACGCCAGTCGCCTCCGTCTGGGGCGCCGGCGGCGGCAGAGTCCGGCCCCTGGAGCTGCGCACTCGCATCACCGCCGCCGTCCATGCTGCCCTGCCGTCTCCTTGTACGGATTCCATCATCCGGTTTTAACCTGAGGAAGGCCGGAGGAATCGAGGGTGAATCCTGAATGTGAGTGGGACCCACACGGCCAGGTTAAAAAAATACTACGTACTTTTCATTCGCCTCGATTCGAACGAAACAAATGCGCGCGGCCGGCTAGGCCACGTCTGGATCTCAACCTTACCCAGCCAAGCGATAGGACAATAACAAGAACAAGAAAAAACATAGAATTTCTTTGTATCTTATCAAAAACAAATGCTACGTGCAAGTTGCATCGCCGGAGGCGCGTGGATTTCATTGACAGGCATCTTGAAAATTGCATGACTCTGCCTGTGGTCTATACTACACCGCCGGTGAGGAATGAAACGAAAAGAGTAACTGTACAGCATTGAAGAATTTGAGACTCAGGTACTAGCAGTACATCAGTAGGTAATGACCACAAAATAACATTGCAAAAATGACATCAAGACATGTGTGATATCTTGATTACTATTGCTATCTCTGCTATGGAGGTTTCGACTGGAACCGCAGTTGGTCTATCTTTTTGACATTTTCATGGTTCAGTTCTTCTGTGTGGACTGAACTGAAGAAGAAAGAATGATATGTATTGACAGCAGATGACACTTCTAGATGACAACTGATGATCCTTATTATTGCTCTTCCAGACGACGCGTTTCATCGGTCTGGGTATAGCTTCCACTAGCAACACATTTGTTGTGTTTTGCTGTGTCTCAGAAATCTGAAGATACACAGACAGGGGCATCAGGGCAAGACACTGAATGAGAAGATGAGATTATTGCAGACTGACAACGTACTGAATTGCGTTTATTAAATTCGTAACCTGAAAGAATGTGAAGTAAGTGCCACGGGGGCACGACGTATGTGGTCCTAGTCGTCCTTCCTAACCTGTTGAAGGCTCAAGGATTGGATCGGTTGGGCTGGCATCAGCGCCTGCGGCCCTGGAACTTTGCACTCCTGATGAACCAAAAGGTAAGCTATGTATGCAAACAGGTCATCTGAAAACTCGAGCAGTAAATCAATGCCCGAGAGTGAGAGTTGGTCAGGTAGTAACTCTGAATGTGTTGATCCCATGAGGAAAGGAAAATTCAACATACCTATTTCGCACACAAAAAATGCATTTTCACCTGAACTCAACAGCTAGTGATCTGAAAAAGAGGACCAACAATTGCATACTAGCTAGCGGTTCCCAATGAAAAGGTGCTAGCTAGATCATTGTTATGGGTTAATAAGATAACATGAGAAAGAGTTAAGTCAGTAATGTGTTTCGAACCATGCAGTGACACATGAAAAATTCACAGATACACAGATCAGGAAACATTAGCAGAGGAGCTGCAAACCGTGTGTGTGCGCTATACCATATACCAAGGCATGCATACTCCCTGAACAATTGCTAAGCAGCATTCATCGCACGAGAGAAACAGGAACGGCACAATACATGGTCTTACCACAGGTGCCTGTGTACAAATAACAGATGGCAAAAACATAAGTTCTCCAGGAAAGAATAAATTTCATAAAACTGAGCATGGTGCGCAATTCAGAATTAAATTGGAACATTCAGATCTCAATCTCTTACTGTCAGATATATAACAATGGAATCCCAAAGATCCTCTACATACACAGATCTGTTGTACCAGAAATCCAGGCCCTGATTTGAATCCTAAGAATTATGCTATATTGTTGTTACCATGTTTCTTACACTACCATATGTACAAAAGCATGGTAAAAGGACTTCAGTTGAGGACATATTTGGAAGGTGGAAAGTAAGTTCATAAGAAATTTGCAGAATTTGGTTCGAGACAGTTTAATCCACTCAAGAATCAGCAAAATTTCGACACGCTCCAAACGGTGCTAGAGCTTGTTTCTGCTATAAAATATCATAACAGAAGCAACAAGTAGTAGAGAACTAGCAGTTGTGAACAGGTGGTTGTACCTCTTGGAAAGAAGAAGTGTCATGAGAGGCCCGTTTGTTGTTGAGATGCCTCACCCAGTTGAGCGTGGCGTCGACGTAGCTGACAAGGGGGAAGAGCTGGAGGTAGAAGCCGATCTCACCCTGCACCTCGCGGAGCTCGTCGGCGTGGCGCGCCGCCATGAAGCACCGGTAGACGTACCCGCGGCGCTGGCAGGAGCGCACGAGCAGGTAGGCCCGCCGGAGCGTCTCCTCCAGCTCCTCCACGGGGGTCCGCGTCTCCGGCTGCTGCATCAGCTGTGTGTCCTCCAGCCGGCGCAGCAGGCCGCCGATCATCTCGACGCGGCGGGCCAACTGCTGGCAGACGGCGCGGTTCCGCCGCACTGTTTGCGCTGCCTCCGCGATCATGGTGATGAGGCTGAACGCGTCCACGCCCACCAGCTGGGCCACCGTCGCCACCTGCCCGACCAGAGCCATCTTCCTTCGTTCTTGCCTTGGTTTGCTTTGGACCTTTGGTGGTAGCCGGGAAGTACTGAATGAGGATTGAGGAAGATGGAACGGAAGAGGGTGGTGTTGATGAGTGAGTGAGAGCATAATAAGTCCAAGATTTGGTAGCCAGAAAGACTGACCAGTGTGAAAGAGATAACGCCGCGCCCATGCCATTAAAATGTAAAAATGTTTATTTTTGAAACTGTGATGCTGACATGTATGAACAAAAGCCAAGACATTTGATTTCCAGGAAGCTTCACGCTTGTATACACTATATCAATGATTTGAGAAAAATGGCGCTAAACGTGGTGGAGACTGAACTGTCAAGGTTTGAAATATTCCAAGTTGGACTCATCATTTGGCTGCTTCCTCATCAGTCTTCAGTCTTTGCCGCACAGTATACATCAATGGTAGCCTGCCTAGCTCGGTCTAATTTGTCCAGCAGCAGGGACGTGTGGCTGCTGGCTGGTCATTGTGACAATTTCAACATGCCCATGGAGTCAGTCATTCCATCTCGAGGTAGACTAAATTAACAAAAGCATGGAGTCATTAGCATTCCAGCGAAGCTTAATATAGCCAGAGCTGAAGTAAGGTGCCTTCTATTAAGCTCCACATTGTCCTTCTGGCTCAATTATTCAACACAAGATTTCCCAGGTGCAGATCACTTAAGCATTAATATTTCCCAGGTGCAAACAGAAGCCATGAACGGGACCACTCAGTCCCTCACCACTCCCAAGTTCTCTAAGTTGTAATCAGTCACTTAACTCACCACTATGCGTGTGCTTTGACCAACTTGCCAAATATTTTACTGTTACTACATCTCTGTGATGTTTAAACAATCATGATAACGTACATATTATCTCCATACAAAGCCTACGGGTAAAAAACATTAGTTGGAGACTTGCAGTATAGCTCATTAATTGACACTTTCAGCATTGCAACTATCCCTCTGTGGCTCTTATAAAGCTACAATCAGATTTAGTATTTCCAATACACTGGCCTATTATTTACCGTGTGCCCTCTGCACCTCCTTGATGCTGCCAAGCAAGGTGACAACTTCTGACATGGTAGGCCGATGTTTGGCAAGATGGTGAACACATAACTGTGCCACCCTCACACATTCCAGAATCTGAGCCCATTCATGCTCGTTAATGCGCAACAATGGATCAACAAGCTGGAGCAGCGCCTTTCGGTTATACTTGTGTGCCTGAAAAAAAATAGTGGAATCCCATACTGTTAGCATTAGTGGCTTTGGATTAAAAGAAAATAATTCCTCAATGACATATAACGAAAAAGAGTCATATCCTTGAAGAAAATGGACAAATAGTTGGTTATGCAGCTCAGAGGCAACTATTTGCATCCCTGAGCACAGAAATAATACTACATGCAAACAAATTCTCAGTCATGGTCCATCATAGTTCTTTAAGTATTTAAGTATACACAAGAAATCTTGTTGTCTAGAAAAAAGAAGACTACAAAAAAATCATGTAGCTTGGTGTACAATCTGGCGTGTTTTATTGCCACAAAAGGGAATGCCACTTATCACTAACACTGTGCTGCAAATTAAGATAATATTGTAGACAAGCCTGTTTAAATTATAAAAAAAAATACTTACATAAGCAGGGGGTGGTAGCTTACGAGTGCCCTCTGCCTTCATATAAGACTGGATCAGCCTTCCACTTATTATCTCAAAAAGTACTATACCAAAGCCATACACATCTGCTTTCTCCGAGATGTTTCCAGTAGCAACATATCCAGGATCTGCATAGCCACTAATGATGGAGAGGATTATCAGGACAATGCACGTGCTAAACACTTGAAGCTAATAGATAGGAAGGTTGATTTTATAACTTGATTTCTGTATCGGACGAGCTCTTACTATGTGCCCATAACAGTCACCTCTGCAGTCGTATTTGGAGCCAACATTAATGCCAGACCAAAATCGGTAATCTTAGCATTCATTTCATGGTCCAGCAAGATGTTGCTTGCTTTTATGTCCCTGTGGACAATGCACATCTGAGAATGCCCATGTAGAAAAGCAAGGCCATCTGCTATTGCTTTGATTATTTCAAGACGTTTGGACCAATTTATCAACTCCCTTTTTGTTTCATCTACAAAAACATGAATGCATTTGTTGCAGAAATATTTGAGCAGTATTTGCTGAAAAATGAACAGAAAAGATGAAAGGGACATTGAGTTAACAAAAACTTGCCAGCAATGATAGATGCCAAGCATTTATTTGGCATATATTCATAGACAAGTATGTTTTCTTCTCCTTGAACACAATATCCAAGTAGATCAATTATGTTCTTGTGTCGAAGATTTGGAATGGCATCAATCTCAGTTCTGAACTCATGTGGACCTTGACATGAAGATGTATCAAATCTTTTGATGGCAACGCTAGGACCATTAATTAGATTGCCCTAACAAAATTGTGTCCGTGTTAGAGAAGATATCTAAAGATGTTCCAGGGAGCTTAAGAAATTTCCAGGTGTCACATAATTCAAATTGCTGGTGAAAGTGACTGTTAGCCCAATGGAGCAAATCTCCGGTTTACCCTTTAACACCAAGCAAGGTGCTAGTTTCCCAAGTTGAGAGTGCATTTCAAGATGTTCTTTTGATCTAGGTGCTATACTTAAGCAGCTCAAGAACTTATATCATACTATAGGTTGTCTTGAGAAAAAAATTACCTTGTAAACATAACCAAATCCACCATTTCCCAGCAAATTTTTCTCTGAAAAGTTGTCTGTAGCAGCCAAAATCTGAGAGAAACTAAAACATGATAACTCTTCTCCTTTTGCACCACCAATGAGATTTACTAATCCTCCCATGTTCATGACTTGGCCTAATTCAAAAGAAACCCAACTTTGTCAAGGATTATAATATATACTTGTATGAAAAGTTAATACCAAAAAAAATGCATGTATGGGACAGCTATAGCATCCACAGTCAGATATGGAAGCTACAGTACAAATGAACAGAGCAATGACGCAAAGCTTCTGTCTTGTAAATCAAATGCACATATTTAATATAGCATTCATAGTGAACAACCAGAGAACTCATTATGTCAAGGCATTTTCATTACCTTCAATTTTTTTATTTCAATGAAATTTAACAGGGTAGAATTAGAAAAAGTCAGTGATTTCTTCATGATCTTGGGATAATTCAAGCAAAGATTATCTCTAGAATTTATGATATATTATACCCTTGTATCAAAAAGAAAGGCATCGATATATAACAAATATTGTGATGTGTATTTTTCAAATATTGACACGAGCTGTATTCCTTACATAGATGTACATGTACTTCATAGTAGGAACAATTACCCTAGTAACTCCAAATGGGTGTCAGCATGAACATAATAATGCAAATTTGGCAGCTACTAGACAATACTGCATAACTATCAAGTAAGTGCATAGCATACCTTCCATTTGCTCTTTGTCAGGTTTTAGGGGAGGATGTCTTCCTAGATTTTCGAATTTAGTGGCCTTGAGGGCCTCTGATCTGAGCCTGATATAGAATTGAATATATTATATTAAACATAATAGGCTATATGAATAAAGGAAACTCAAGATTTTGTCTGTTAGAAAGGCATTTCCATTTGTGTTTGTGGGTACCGTGGATGAGGTCACAATTTTCTTTATCAGAGTGGCACATAATAACTGAACTAGTATCACACATGATGACTGTGTTGTTAGAAGAGTTTGAACAACCGAAGCATCAGCACCAGAATTGTCCACCGACCAAAAGTCCATTCCTTTTTTTTATAATTTGAAGACAAGTCTGGTGTTGGAGTGATAAAGCTTAGTGCACGATTCAGTCTACACTCTAAATATGTGCCAGAAAAATGAAAGACGTTTGCAACATCTGAATGCAGGAGTGATAGGCTGAAGGCAGTCCATAACTTTGACATGATAAGAACGATACCATACCTATCTTCATGTTCCACATGATGTGCTGAACATAATGCATCTGTGCTTTCCTTGATGACATAAAAAGAAAAGATGGCAGATAAGAACCCTTTGTGCATAACTTATATCTTACAAAACTTATGAAAATAATAAGCAAATATTCCAGAAACAACTTCCATTGACATCTTGAATCTTAATTTTAGTATGAAGTAGGGTAAATGGAAATTAGGATTTATGCACATGTTTCTGTAAAAATAATATGTAGCTATTGTACAATGTTTCTTACATAAGTTCCTTTGAGCTATATTTTTTTTACATCCTCTACAGGCTCCAACAGTTGCATAATCTTGAGCCTTGGGTTGGGTATGATCCTAATTTCAGTAGGCTAGTATCCAACTAACACAATGAGCAAGAAACCATAAAATAAAAACACAAAAAAGGTGAAGTTTGCATTTAGAAATAGATTTGAGCATGACATTGGCTATAAAAAAAACTGGTCTTTTTGCTTCAGGGGAAAAACAAGTCTTTCAGAAACACAACAGTGTCTTACAAAATTGACATGACAAGATACATACCCTTGTGCACAAAGGACAAGCTCGGCTCAGAAGCCGCTCCCAAGTACGGGTGTTGTCAACAAAGCTGACAAGGGGGAAAAGTTGGAGGTAGAAGGTGATCTCATTCTGCACCTCGCGAAGCTGATCAGCCTGCTTCCCTCCCATACAGAAGCTGTGTAGGTAGCTACTGTCGCGACAGGATGTGATGAGAACATACGCGTGCCGAAGCGTCTCCTCCAACTGCTCCACTGGGTTCCTCGTCTCCATGTGGTGCATCAGCTGTGTCCTTTCGAGCTGCTGCAGAAGGTCCCCAATCATTCTTGCACGGCGTGCCAGCAGCTGGCAGGTCTCCCGGTTCCTCTTAACCGTCTTTGCCGCCTCCACAATCATGGAGATGAGCCCATAGGCATCGACCCCGGCAAGCTGGGCGATGCTTGCCACCTGACCCATGCCACTCCAGAGTGCCATGCTCTTTGGGATTGGTTTCCTCGCAGATTTACCTTAGAGATCCCTGAAAAAGGCCGAGCTAGAAATGAAGCCAAAGTACCTGGAAGCTAAAATTTCTCAAAAGATAAGTTAGGCTACTGACTTTGACCGTGAACAGAAAGCAAGAAGTTCAGAAAACACGGTCTTCCACCAGTGACCCAGTCGCCACGCACTGAAAGTTCCACAGATGTGGTTTCACATGTTACATCCCAGATGTTGACTTGCACGAGTGGTATCAAATTCTGTTGAAAGCAGAGACTGAAACAGAGGAAAGCAAAACTAGCAGGGCTCTCTTCTCCACGGAACATCTGGCACTCTGGCAGGTTGTCGAATTTCCACAAACGCGTGGGTCTCACTACAATATCCCCGCACCGTCTCAGGGGACAGTTGATTGCTTCTTGCGGAATTTACACAAGCACCGGCGCTGCAGAGCCATTACATTGACACTGACAGAGTGACACCAGCTGACTGCCAATCCAATTTGGTGTCGCTTGCAGGTTTTGCAGCGCACAGCGCACCATGCTAAACAGCCGGACAAGGGGCTCACCGTGGTGATGGGGTGGCGAGACGAGGGCGCCGCCTGCGTCCCGGCCCTTTCAGGTGGTTGACGCTGGAAGCGGCATTTCCTCAAACAACTTCCACGCCCCCGCCTTTCAGCCGGCACAACACACAGACCTCAGACCATAAGAGCGCACCCCGGTGAAATCCAGGTCCAGCCCGGGCATTCTCACCTCTCCCTCAACAAGGTTTGAGGGTTCATGGCGTCTCCGTAACGACACCTCGCGTTCTGCCATTTCCGGCAGCAGCTGCGCTACCTTGTTCGCTTTCCCCTTCTCGTCCCGTCTCCGCGCGGCGACTAGGCAGTGGCAGACATAACCGTGCGTGCGCCGTTCTGCTGCAGTGGCGCGGCCAGTATTTCTGGAGAGAGGAGCGAAGTAGGCGGCGATTCAGCGGCGCCGGCGGCCGGCGGAGCTCTGGCGAGCGAGCGGCAAGCATGATTGGATAGAAATTGGAATGGGCCCACCACAGTCCACAACTACCGCAACCGGTTTTGACGGGAAGGAAGGTCAGAAAATCCCAAAGCCAACTTCCGCATGCTTTTTTTTTTATTGTTGTAAAAAAACTTACCTTTTCACAAAAAAAAAAATTCCACGTGATTTTTTATTTTTAATACTGTTCACTACAAAATTACGAAAGTATAGCTTTGTCGAAATTCAGTTTATTAAAATCAATTTTTGCCATTTCAAGAAGACAAAAGTAGCATTACATACTAAATTAAAAAAAACTATTTTGGCATTTCAAAGTGTGAAATTATAGAGGCACAAAAATACTAGTTTCACGAAATGGTTGTACTAAAATATAAATTTTGTTCTTTCAAAGCACGAGAACTAAACTATTCACGATAAATCATATGCGGATGGATTCTCTTTTTCAGTAAACGAAAATAAATACTTTTCATACCACCATTTGACAAAAAATGATACTTATGTCATTTCATCATGAGAACATAGTTTTGCACTTTGAAATGGGAAATTTTGGTTTTCATTTTTTTTTCTAAAATTGTGTAATGCAAGTTTTCAAACGGAAATTTTTTACTTTTTGGTCAATTGAAATGTCTATGTTTTTTATAATGTTTTAAGTATCTTATATCACACAATGCTCTTGCGAATGGTCCTTAGCCCTGGGCCGCACAATCCCAATCCCATGGGCTTGCAGGAATGTCCGCTTCGTCACCTGACATTTAGGTCCTGATTTGGATTGTACGGACCACTTTAACTCTTTAGGCTCTAAGGAGGAGGTCTAAATTATGTCTAAAATTTATATCATCTTATAAAACTTTAGACACACAAATGAGCTAAAAGTGATCTAAAGTTTTAGTATTCAACTTTACTCAACTAAAGTTTAGACATGAGAATCCAAATAGGCCATTATATGAGATCTCTTTCAAGCCTCCTTTATTTGTTGCTTCTTAATTTTTCTATGTAATATTAAATTTATAATAAATAAAAACAATTAAATATTAATGACAATATACTTTATTTATCGAACTCAATTATTTACAATTTTGACTAAGTATTTGATGGAACAGTAACGGCCTATACGATCTTAACCCGATCTCGATGTTATCCGATTCTGCTCTGCTCCTCTTTATCGGTTCTGCGACAGTTCCTCATGACTTACAAGTCGCAGGCTCGTGAGCATGCATGCGACAGAGCACCAAGAACCATAGAAGATCAATTGTCCAATCACCTATATCAACAATTACACATGTTACACAAATCAAACTACCTACTTCTCTGTTTGGGTAGCCACCCATTTTGATACTACTCATATTTTACTCTGTCTCCAAACAGGCTACCCAAATCCATTGTGACAGAGAATAACATGTGGGTCCTATATGTCATCCTCTCATCTAGTTCTTCACTGTGCCATACATGAACTCGGCCAAGCACCGCCGTGCCGGGGAGGGGAGCTGTGTTCCCTGGCTGTGCTGCGGCCACCGGGGGACGGAGGGAAGCTGCATTTTGGGGATTTGACTTCGTCATAAAACTTAGCCCAGAACTTTGGAGTTATATTTGCAAATTCTGTAACAAAAATTTGCCTGCAGGAATGCAAAGAATGAAGATGATATTTTGACTTCGCTCAAAAGGATTCGACTTCGCCTCAAATAAAGAGAAGAAAGGAACAAGTTGGAAGCCAAAATAGGAATTTGACTTCGCGTGGCAAGTGAAGGCAGAAGAAGACAAGGCAAAGATTGGCAAGTACCAGCGGAAGAATGAAGCCTAGAATAGTGAAAAAGACAACTACGCCCCTGTAGTTTAAAGAGGTTGTATTGATTAAAGAGAGGGGTAGAATGGTCATTTATATGTAAATACGAAGGCTGGGACCTCTATAATACTCCATCTGACATGTACAGTACGATCATGAAATGAATACAACTTTGGCTTATGTTCGACTTTGATGCTTGTGTAATTGCTTTACCCAACATATGGAGCCGCCCAAGCAGAGGAGGGCCGCGCCGGGGAGATTCGGTTGGGGATGCACCACCGCGCCAAGAGGGCCGGGGCAGCACCGCAGTGCCGGACAGGGTCGTCGGCGTCGTGGGTGGCCACGCCAGAGGCAGCACCACCGCCGCGCCGGGGGATGGCCGCCGGGGGCATGCCCACCGTGCTTAGGAGGGCCACGGAGGCACCGCCGCCCGGAGGAGAAGGCGGGATGCGGCCGCGGACAAGTGCTCGGCAACGACCTTGCTCGGCGACGGCGGGTAAGATACGGCGTGCGTGTGAGTGCGGAGGGGAAAATGACCGAATCGATTTTTGGGTAGTCACCTTTGGCCCAACAGGAATAGGCAGTGGGAGGGGGGATTTGGGTAGCCAACATATTTGAGAGGCGTAATAGGTAGTCTGCTGGAGTGGATTTTTTTGCCATCCACTACCCAAATAGGTAGTCTGATAGATAGTGCTGCTGAAAATGCTCTGCCTCATCTTTTTTGCATCGCTCGGAGCTTGCTATGGCTCGCAAGAAATGATCTTGTTTTGAAAACGTAATAATATCTTCTCCTGATGTCATAGTGCATCGCTCTTTAATTTCGAAACTCCTCCTCAGGACCATGGACCTAAACTGGGTGCGCGGTGACTGGTGAAGGTGACGGAGAGATCGATGCTGCAGTTGTCAGCCCAATCTGTGGATGATGCAGATGCTATATATAGTTTAAACTTGTTTGGCTACGCGTCCATGCTTTTATTTCACTTTATCTTTGCATAGAATGCTTAGAGGGAGGTCAGAGAGAATGTTTCTCCGCTCGATGGCAATAAACTTCTAAGACTAATCTTGTATTAAGCTGGTATCCCAGCAAATAAAAACATAAGATGATAATTTTTATGGTGCTTGGAAAAAAAACTAGCCATCCATTTGAAGAGATCTAATGGTTATAAAATAAGAAAACCCAATGTAGAGGAACTTAAGCTGTGGACTGGAACCTATAATACGTGGGCCAGGAGCCAGTTCCAAATCTAATTGGAAGGGTATAATAGTAATTTCACCATCTCAGGAGCCGCTCTCCAATGCCTGCACCACCACCTCTGATTCTTTCACCACCACCAACAACGGAAGCGATGACTTCACAGCAGATGGTGCCAACTATTGTTGCCATGCCCATGGCCGTCTCCAGCTATGCAAGCTTGGATTTGCACGCGCTCTGCAGATCCTGGCTCCTTCATCTGCTGTGCAACATACCTTCAGCCGCTCTGTAGCCTCAAGCAGGTTGACGTCCCCAGCCACGACTCGACGCACCGGTGGCCACTGCTGTGCGTTCCAACGTCAGCCTCCTGCAGCTACAGCTCCATTGCCAACGCGTGACCAGCCTCCTGCATCTCGAGTATGGTGGTGCTGGTGTGGTGGCTCGGGCTGGTGCTGTTCGCACACTCGAACATGGCTTGCAGAATTAATACCATGATCATCGCCATGGAGGGGAGGTACGCGGGCCGTGCAGCAGTGCATAGGGCTGAGGCGCTCGGGCTAGGAGCGGGGGGTACTTGTTCTGCCGATTTGGAGGACTCGACTCAAATGGGCGAGCTCCTGTAGGAGTTCATGGGAAGATGGCGAACCTTGGGAGTCCGGCGGCAAAGGTTTCCGCGAGATAGCCCACGTCAATTTCTAGGGAGGTGTGCCACGGCGATTACTAGAGTGGCACGTAGCGGTGATTACTGGAGTGGCATCTTCTGCTACCCGTGCCGTGTGGGCAGAGAGGATACGCCCCATCCATCCTTGTAGAAGCCACTGTCCATCCTAGCATATCATAAAGTCTTTGTGGTAATGCTTCGTGACCTCGTCTTCCACTGCCTTTACAATGCTTGATTTTAGAGGCAGCTACCATAGGCCTGCACGTTGGTTTCTTGTCTGCCATTGTCTGTATTTCTCAGGGCATTCCACTAGGTCCATTCCTTCACATGAAATCTCATTAACAAAATAATGTCCAAGGAGCACTTGCTCTAGCACCAATCGAGATTTACTCTCCCTTGGGATGGTTGCATCCAACATGTCAAACACTGCCATGTAATAGAAGAGCATCTCCCGAAACCGTGACAAGAAGGAGGAACCATGCGAACGATTCAAAACGCTTTGGATGAATACATCTGGCCTCATCTCCTTGATGCTATTGAGGACAGTATCTCTAGGGCTTGGAGAATCGAAGAATATGCTCTCTTCCATCAAGATGCTGAAACTGAAGAGGTCACTCACGATAAGCACATCATCAACGTCTGTGTGCAAGTCCATGATGGAAATATCCTCCCAATTTCTCATGATTGTGTGGAACTTGAACAAAGGGAAGCCAAACTCATGGGCACATTTCATGAACCGGCACCCTATTTTCTCAATTTGCTCATTTGGGTAGTATACAAGCTTGGGGCGGGTTATGGCGGTGAACTTCACCTCCGGCGGGCCACCTTCTTTACTCGCCAGCAAGCGGAGCAAGCCTGCCCAATGAAACCCGAAGCGCATACCATAATCCACCATATGCAGCCTGCTCTTACCTACCATGGCCTGCATGATGGTCATTGCTGAAAAAATGAATGTCACATTGGGTAAGCAACACACTTTAGTGTAAAGGTTGTAGGCCTTGAGGAACTCCACAACTGAGGGGCGCTCTAACATAAGCAACTGCCAAATCTGTCTCCCTTTGCCCCCTATGCGTACCTTTAACCCCTTGGTGAAACAATGAGCTAGCCATTGGGTGGTGTCCCCTATTGCCGAAGCATGTTGCTTGATTTGCATCAGTAGCTCATGTGCTCTCATGTGATCGTTCTCTCCCAGCCCCTACGCACAAGAGATCAACAATGTTTTTATGTCGACCATATTATTCCTCACCGATTTGATCCTCTCACTCTTCTTGTTTCTTTTATCTGCGCCACTATTGTCCAAGGTGACACGTCCATGCCCTTGATCCATGTCTCATAGGCATGCAACATCATTTTGTCAAGCATCTCGTTGCCACATTTCTCCTCGGCTCCTTGATCATCATAATATCTTTGCTGGTACTTCTTACCTCCTCTACAAGGTGATCCCTGTTATACCTTTTCTTGATCCTATTACCAATAACATTACTTTCCCAGGTTTGTGCGAACACAAGGTTGACAAGTACCCTTGTGTGTTCGTTTTATGATGAGTGATTGTCAATGTGATCTATGAAGTAGATTGAGTGGTGACTAACCTTACCATGGTGAAAGCTATGTGTGCGACATGTATAGGTGGCTTGCATAGTATAGTTGAGCTAGTGCTAGAATTAGCTTAGCTATCTTTTATACTAACGTAGTTGTTTAGTGAAGCTTGTAGATTTTTAAATAGGCTATTCACCCCCCCTCTAGCCATTTGGACCTTACAAACGTGCTACTCGTGAGAGCAACGACTTTAAGGCCAAGTTAGAGACTACGCTTAGAGAGCTTGAGTTTGCTAAGGCTGTTGTGGTAGTGTCTGACGAGACAGAGTGTGATGCCTGTGCTATTCACATGACAAACCTTTCCAACCTACAAACTAAGTATGCCTCTTTGCTTGATGAGAATGATGAGATGAAGTCTAGGCCTGTCTTGTTGGGTGCGTGCAAGTCCTACTCGGGCTTGCAATCTGAGTTGGCAGAGAAGAATGCCAAGATCCTTACCCTTGAGAAAGCTAGTTCAGATAGCACGGTTATTGAGTTTGCACGTTGTGAGGGCTTGGTGTTGGAGCTTGAGTCTTGCAGGCATGACAAGATGAGATCCGAGGAAGACAACACATACCTTCGGTCCATCTTGAATTGGGTGTCTTATAGTGAGCCGCAGTTGGCATGATGATGAGCCAGTTCAGGCGGGGAACTGGAACATCGAGAGTAGGCTTTTCTCTAGGTGGGAAGGGTGAACATGTCTATGGCAAAGTTGGTGAGTTCAGTGGTTTAAACCCAAGTGAGAAACCTTCCACTACTCCCAAATTGATCAAGATCAATCCACCTAAGCCTACCGAACCAACTGTGAAAGATGGAGTGTTTGAAGAACCTCCAAGAGCTCCACCCTAGAAACAAGTTTGGGTTCCAAAACTGAACCATCTCAGGAATCCACTTGACACTCTACCGAACATCTCTGAGGATCCCCTTCCTAAAGCCAAAAAGCCACTAAGAGTGAACCATACTCACAAGAGAGTGAACCAACAACCATCCAAGAGAGAGGTGAGGTATCACTGTGACTACTGCCATAGGGATGGCTACCTTGCTGAGTTTTGCTTTAGGAGGAAGAGAGATGAGCGGCGAGAGTACGAGTTGAACAACTAGAACATGTACCGCTCGCCCCATGGCGTACATGTGCCACCTGTTCAGAGGCGTAGCGCTAGGCCTAGAAGTGCAATGCCTCAAGGTGCTAGGACTCAGGTTGCGAGACCACATGGTGGTTGTGCCCGGCGGGGTTCATGTCGTGATCGAGATGATTTTGGACCTCGTGTTAGTGGCTTTGGATTTTACCCCTCTAGTGGACCATGTTTTCCTTGTGGTGATCATTTTCCCCCCAGCGGACCACGTTTTTCGTTTCGTGGTGATTGCTTTGCTTCTTGGCCTAAGATGAGTGGTTTTTCAGCTAACCCTTTTTTGAGCAAATGGGCCAACACTGGTATGCTTCACAATTTACTAACCCTAGTGTCGAGTTGTTTGCCTATCCTATGGCTTTTTATTGAGTAGGTTGAGGATTGGAGAACATGTAACTCACTAACTCCGGATGTTTGCGCCACATGACCGGATGTCTCAAATGGTTCTCCAACCTAAACCAAAGGTAAGTCCAGCACTTTGAGTTTGGATTTTTGCTTTCCTTTTTAGCTTGGGAAGCTTTGGTTCTTGTATATTAGTCTTTGGTTTTCTTTTTAGTTTAAGCTTTTGATTTTGCTTTTGTATCATATTTGCATATCATATCATCATGTATCATATTGCATTTTTAGCTTCATCCTTATAGTGGCTTGATTGACACTATGCTCTTGTTGGGGATGTTATGGATATACATGATGTGCTTTTCTTAGGCTCACTTTGATCTTTTGATATGAGCTAATTTTTTTATAACTGTGAACTTGAAATAACACTTGAAGAAACTCGAAACATGTTCACCACTACTTGTGGCAAATGACATGTATAGATGTGTTGAGAACCCTTTTGCTTCGTATATATGCTTAGTTGCTACGGCTCATACCTTGAGTTACACACTTGCTTGAGAAACTTGAATTTGTGCTAAAACTTGAAAAACAAGGTATGAAAAGATCGGGATGGGTCTTTGCTGTCCCATGTCAGAGTATCGAGACAGCTCCCTATTGCACTTAAGGGTGAACTTGAGCTCTATAATGGATACCGAGATCACTGTCTTAAGCTTCTGATTGCTTTTGGCATATGCTTGACATGATCGATAAGTCAGGTTTTGATGGCATCGATAACCTCCCGCACACATTTGTTTGACAAACGTTTGTGATAAGCTGCATAACTCCGATAAAATTCAATTGCTATCTAAAAATTTGATCAAATCACAAGTTTGTCTCATGACATGATGTGTGAACTTTGTTTGGGGTAGTTCACTTTGCATACATGTGTAGCACAAGGTTGATCTCCTATCTATATTTGCTATGTGCTCTTTTGGTGGTGAACCCTCTTTTAAATTGCTCAAACTTGATCAAACTTGCTACAATGCCATATTTCATCTCATTTGATCACTTTGAGCATTTGCTAGCACCTATAGTTGTTGATATGTATACATAACAGCATCAGCTAGAGCATCTTTTCAATCTACTTGCTATAATCTTAAAGCTTCTGCATTTGTGCATTTCTGCATTCATAACATGTTTTGAGGGGGAGTTGCAATCCTTGGGCTCTAGCTTGATAAGTGCATATGTCAACAAGGGGGGGACGTTTCCACACTCATAATGTCACAATCACCCAAGTTAAGAAGTATGCACTCATTTGAGTGAGATTGCATTTGTTCAGGGGGAGTTGCATTTGAGCTGCTTTTGCTAGATGTGTTGAGCCTTTGCCTCTTCTGGAGGGTCTAGCAGTTTTTCGGCTTTTCGAGCTTTACTAGTGGTGTTGAGCCCATTGTCTCTTCTTGAGGACTAGCTGTGTTTTACTTGGTTGCGTCGAGTCGTTGCCCATGTCTTTGGGGACCAAGTTTTGCTCATTTCAAATGACCCCATTTTGGCTTTTCTTTCGCTTTTGGTGATTTGGTTGAGCTCTTTGTTCTTCTCTTCTTCTTCTTTTTCTTTTGCTCAAGCTGTTCGTGTATTGGTGTTGACAATGCACTCATCAAGGGGGAGATTGGGAACACAATGTTGACAAGTACCCTTGTGTGTTCATTTTATGATGAGTGATTGTCAATGCGATCCACGAAGTAGATTGAGTGGTGACTAACCCTACCATGGCGAAAGCTATGTGTGTGACATGTCTCTTGGCTTATATTGTGCAGGTGTGGAGCTCGGACACGGTGGTCGACGGCGAGGTGAAGGTCAAGGAGGATGTGCCGTGCCGACGGACCGGGAGCGGTGAAGGGCGGATGTGAGGCTTGGACCGAGGGACCAAGAGGCCGGGTGACTAGCCGCGGTGGCTGACACCTGGGACATCGACAAGTGCAAGTGTACATGGGAGTGACCGTGTTGACCGAGTCAAGACGGAGGACGTGCACATCGAGCGGGGCTCAGAGAACTTGGCGTGCCGGCCGGTCGAGGACGGTGGTGACACGTGTCGAGCGGCGGGGGACGCGTATGGAGTACGCTACTCACGAGTGGGTTTGGTGGTTTGGGCCTCAAAACCATCGGTGGCGGGTTTACGGGTTTGGGCCTCAAAACCCGGGCAGAGGTTCTGAGGAGGAACGGACGGCACGTGGTGGCTTCGGGGAGCTCGCGTTGAGGCGAAGCTACTGATGAGGAGGCGCGGTGGCCGTCAGATGAAGATGACACCGGGTTGGACCAGAACGCCCTTGGGCTAAGTGGTTTGACTCATTTGTATCCAGGGGAAAAACTGGGATTATGTAATAGCCATGTTAAATAGGATAAGGGAGCCCCCATGTCCCTCACCTCCTCCATTTTCATTTTCTCCTTTAGGGTTTCCCCTCCTCTAGGTGCTTGTGTGAGAGAGGTCCACTAATCCACCGATTAGTGTAAGAACCATGAATCTTTGAGGGAATGGTGGCTCTAACCACCTCATGTCCTCCGATGTTCGTAGTTTGAATCAATTCGTGTGTTCTTGATGTGTTCTTCGTGTTCTTCTTCTTCCCCCTCTTGTTCTTGAGCCGATTTTTCATTTGTAGACCATTTTGGTTCGTTCTTGTTGCCTTGGTTTGAGCTATGACGTGAGTTGAGCCTTTCCACCGAAGGAAATCAACCAATTCCTCACAAGCTCGCAGATCGAGCGATTTTTTGGTCTAGGTCTCAAGAATCGGTGTTTTTTTTTCATTCTTCTTTGATTTCTTGTGATAGGCTTGAAAATGGGTGTTGATGTCTTGAAGATATCTTCTCAATACTCCCAAGAACCTACCTACAAAGTTTCAAGTCAATCCGAGTTGTTTTGATCGAGTTTTGACCCGTTCTTCCTCGTTTCGTGCTGCTGTTTCTGGACAACGCGGAGCCTCCAGGAAAAAACGTGGAACCTCCGGGACACGGAGCCTCCGAGGAAAAACGCAGAGCCTCCGTACCTGCTGCTGAAAATTTGTGTTTGGACTCTCCGAGTGCTCGCTTTGAGATCCGTCTTTTGTTTTGTCTTTCTAGCATCTCAAGGAACATTTTCTAAGTACTCTTGTCACCAGTTGGCATGGGTACTTTGGGTGGAGAACTCACTTCCTCTCCATAGAAGTTGAGTATCTTTTTTTTTGACTCTCGGTTTAGTTCTTGTTCCGTGCTCGTTTGTGGTGTCCCGCTGTGTTCCTAGGGAACATCCACTCACTAGTTGGGTCGTGGACATCATAATGTTTTGTTCGCACTTTTGTGGTGATTTTGGGATAGTAGCCAATTATTTTCGAAAGAAATTTTCGGCTCCCATTCACCCCCTCCTCTGGTCGCCGTTTTTAGTCCTTTTGATTGACCTGCTCATCCTTTGTAAAGTTGTCTTTGGGCAAGAACATGTTTGCTTCTTCCATGCACTCCAAGGACGATGCCCCCACCACATATGTACCGTTGGATAAGGGCAAACTAATCCCGCTTTCACCACCATGGCCTTCATGCAAAAAAATCTTTGGGCGCCTCCCTGTTGTCCGTGTACGTGTTGCACAATGGGCTACTGCACCTGGAGTAGCGCAGGGTGATCATTGAGGTTATTATCGCCATCGTCATCCTCCATGAGCATGCGTGCGATGTAAGGGAGCATCGTGGCGTTAGGAACATGATGCTGGCCCTCGCTGCTGCCATTGGGCTCCTGGGGAGGGTCAAGGAAGACAGGTGGGGATGCTGGTGGCTGCTCCATGAGATCCTTGACGAAGAATTCCTCTGGTGTGGTGGCCATGGTGATCAATGGTAGTGGGGCTTGGCGATTGGTGGCACACAATAGCATTTGGTTAACATATATCATACTGAGATATATATACACTTTTGGTTAATGATTCCTACAGGCAGGAGTGCAAAAGACGATGGCTGGCTGTAACCCCGATGCTGCTTGGACGCTGGAGACGAGGGCTCACGATATTTCCAATGCTGCTTGGATAATGGTAGCAAAAGCTAGCTTAGGTATACGTACACAGGACACATCAAAAATAATGTTTTGGAAAGATCAAAGTAACAAGCCCTATTTCTTTTACCTTGTGAAAATGACAAAGCAAGAAGAAATAGTCGTTTGATGCAAAACATATTTAAATAAACTTCCACAGGCAAACGTAAAGTAATAGTTAACAAGAAAACAGAGAAATAGAATAGTAGAGTTTGTACGCAAGCAGTAAACCGCTTTGCTAAAATGCCAGGTTGCAATGGTTTAAAAAATCATCACAAAAATCTTATATGCAGTACACATAAGGTTGTGTATAATTGCAACAATTTAGTTTAAAATTCATTTGTATATCAAGAAACAAAATAGACAAGCAGTCAGAATGGCACTGTTCATCATGTGCTGACAGTGACACTTTTGTTTTTTTGAATCTCAACATCAAAGATGAATTTAAAACTGAATTATTTCTGCTACGCTTAACTTTAGGTGTATCACATACATGATTTTTGTGACGATTTTTGGAGACATTGCAACATGATATTTTAGCTAAAGAAGGCGCCAGTCCCGTGGGCGCCCTATAATTTTTCTGTTCTAGGTGATCTTTGAGTTCAGGAGGAAACTGAACACTCAAGCATGTACATGAGGAACCGGTAACTGATTATTTTACATGTACATACTCCCTCCGTCCCAAAATATCTAATGTTTTAGGTTTAGACATGGAAATTAAGAAATAGTAAAAAGGTGTAGTGCACAGAAACAAGTAGGAGAAAGATAGAAAGAAATACAGATAATGATGTATTAGGAACAAGGAAAAGGTGTATTGGGAGAAGTCTGCACTGAAAAGTAAGAATGACAACTATTTTGGGAAAAATTGAATACATAGGGTCAAGTATTTTGGGACGGATGGAGTATGTACTTCATCTTTGAATACCATGACTTCATCAAAACCATGACCAAAGACACCAGCTGATCAGTTGATAAAACTCGTTGTCACAAAGACATCAACAATAGCAACAGCATGTTGTTCACACAGAGAGTGCCTGAGTACATTATGTTATAACGACATTTATTCATGAATGCGAGCCTGACATGTACGTGTATCCACAATTCCACATGTACGTGTACCTCACATTATTGCCTGGAGTTTATAGCTTGCAAGAAATGATCTTGTTTTCGAAAAGTAACAATATCTTCTACTGATGTCATATAGTGCACTGTTCATTAATTTCTATGCAGAAATAGAACCTCCTTGGCTCTGAATCGAAACTGGACAATGAAGGTGAGGGAGAGATTGATGCTGCAGTTGTCAGCCCAGAATGTAGATGATGTGGATACTACATAGTTCAAACTTTCTTAGCTGCGTCCATGCTTTTCTTTCACATTATCTTTGCTTAGAATGCTTTGAGGGAGTGTCTCTGCTTGATGGTAGTAAACTTTTGGGACTGATCCCGTAAGCTCGTATCCCAGCAAACATATCTTCTAAGTGGGGCCAAAATGTCTTTGGTCCAAATAGAGAGCCGTTGAACACCATGCTACATCATTCAGCTTCATCCAGAAGAGGCATCTTCGTTTGCTACCCATGTCGTGTGGGCACAGAGGACACGGCCCATCCATCCTTGCAGAAGCCATTGGCCATCCTGGGAGATCATAAAGTCTTTGTGGTAATGCTTCATGACCTCATCTTTCACTACATTCACAATGCTTGATTTCAGTGGCAGCTGCCTTAGGCCTGCTCGTTGGTTTCTTGTCTGCCATTGTCTATATTTCTCAGGAATTTCCACTAGGTCCATGCCTTGATAGGAAATGCCATTAAACGCATGACATCCAAGAAGGACTTTCTCCAGCACCAATCGAGATTTACTCTCCCTTGGGATGGTTGCGTCCAACATGTCAAACATTGCCATGTAATAGAAGAGTGTCTCCCGAAACCGTGACAAGAAGGAGGAACCATATGAACGATTCATAACGTTCTGGATGAATACATCTGGCCTCATCTTCTTGATGTTATGGAGGACAGTATCCCTAGGGCTTAGGGCATCAAAGAATATGCTCTCTTCCATCAAGATGCTGAAACTAAAGACGTCACTCACGATGAGCACCTCATCAGCATCTTTGTGCATGTCTATGATGGAAGTATCCTCCCAGTTTTTCATGATTGCGTGGAACTTGAATGAAGGCAAGCCAAGCTCATGGGCACACTTCATGAGCCGGCAACCAATTTTCTCAATCTGCTCACCTTGGGAGCACATGGGCTTGGGGCGGGCTATGGCGGTGATCTTCACCTCTGGCAGGCTGACTTCTTTACTCGCCAGAAAGCGGAGCAATCCTGCCCATTGAAACCCGAAACGCGTACCATAATCCACGATATGCAACCTGCTCTTACCTGCCATGGCCTGCATGATGGTCATTGCTGAAAAAATGAACGTCACATTGATGAAGCAGCAAGCTTCAGAGAAAAGTTTGTAGGCCTTAAGGAACTCAATTGCTGAGGGGTACTCTAACATAAGCAACTGAAAAAGCTGGCTCCCTGTGCCCAGTATCCGTGCCTCTAGCCCCTTGGCGAAATAATGAGCTAGTCGTTGGGTGGCGTCACCTGTTGCTGAAGCATGTTGCTTGATCCGCTTCAGTAGCTCATGAGTTGTCATTTCATCGTCAGCTGCCAGCGCCTGCGCACAAGAGATCAACAACTTGTGTATGTCGACCACACTGTCCCTCGCCACTTTAATCCTTCCACTCTTCATGTTTCTCTTGCCCATGGTGACATGCACCATGCCCTTGATGCATGTCTCATAGGTATGCAACATCATTTCGTCAAGCATCTCATCGCGATGTTTCTCCTCTGGCTCCTTGCTCATCGTCACAGCTTTGTTGGTACTTCTTACCTCCTCGTCTATAAGGTGATCCCTATTGTACCTTTTCTTCAACCTACTATCAGTGATATTGCTTTCCCTCATTTGATTCATCACCAACTCATCCCCTCTAATGTCGTTGTCTTTGGGCAGAAGCATGTTAGCTTCTTCCATGACCTTCAAGGATGCCCCCAACACAGATGCACCCTTGGATAAGGGTGAATTGAGGGCTCTTTCATCACCATGACCTTCATGCAAGAATTCGTTGGGCCCCTCGTAGTTGTTGGTGTTAGTGCCAAGGGAAGGGCAGGAGAGGATCTGAGCAAAGGGCTGCTGCACCTGGAGTAGCGCAGGGTGGTCGTTGAGTTCATCGTCGATGTCGTCCTCCATGAGCATGTGTGAGATGTAAGGGAGCATCATGTCATTATTAGGGACACGATGCCAGACCTCATTGCTGACATTGGTCTTCTGGGGAAGGTCAAGGAAGACTGGTGGGGATGCCGGTGGCTGCTCCATAAGATCCTTGATGAAGAATTCCTCCGGTGTGGTGGCCATGGCGATGAATGGTAGTGTGGTAGCCCTTTTGGTTACTATATATATATATATATATATATATATATATATATATATATATATATATATATATATATATATATATATATATATATATATATATATATATATATATATATATATATATATCATAAAGAGAAGAACATAATAAGACTTTTGGTTAATGATCCCGACAAACAGAGTGCAAAAGACGATGGCTGACTGTAACCCCAATGCTGCTTCGATAGGAAAACCAAGGCTCACGATATTTCCAATGCTGCTTGGATAATGGTTGCAAAAGCTAGCATATCTTTTACCTAGTCAAAATAATATTTTGGAAAGATCATCGTAACAAGCCCCATATCTTTGACCTAGTGAAAATGACAAATCAAGAAGATACAGCGGTGTGATGCAAAACATATTTAAATAAGCCTTTTAAATATGAAAAAGATAAACAGCTTTGCTAGGTGTTTATATAATTGTTTGCAAATGTGAAAGGAAATGAAGCACATACTCGAAATGCCAATATTCAAGACGCGACTATTGAGCTCTGCAACATTAGTTAGTATACAAAATGAGTAAGCGCAGATCAGCTGTGAGACTATGAGCTCTGCTGGGAACAGACGCCATGAAAGGAACCGCTTACCCACTGCCATGCACCGATGCAAAAGATATTTTATTTGTTTTGCAACGATCTCTCTGTGGTGTTTACAAGACTGTTGGCCATGTTTGCTACAACGGTCAAACAGTGCTTTTCAAATCTCTACACTTAAAAATTAATCAATGCTATCGTCTTACCGCCCCACCTGCGTTAACCCCGCCCGCGCCACGTTAACCCCACCGCGCTCGCATCGCCTCGTTGGCCCCTACGTATGTCAAACCATATCTTCTATGCATCTTTTACGTGGCTTTATTGGGCCGCTGGAGCCCCGTCCGAGAGTCCAATCAACTCCTCCCAATTAAAAAAATCAAACGAACCGGCTGGTAGCCTGCTAGGCCTTCGTCCGGTGGATGAGTCACGTGCATGGAGGACACTTAGGATCTAATGTCAATCGTTAACTAGGTTGTTCAGAGTTCAACGCCTAGCAATATAATAATAAATCAGACAAAAAGGTTGAGAGGGCCTGAATAGATTTGAAATTAGTTTCGGGTTCTCAATGCAAAATGGTTTATTTGTTTTTTTTGTTATTTTTTTAAAGAATGATAAAATCAGCTTAAACTAAAATGTATAATAATAAATCATACAAGTATTAATTAGAAAAACTGAAACCAATTATGTTAGGCTAGATCTGGTATAAATGATAACCAACTTTGTTAGGCTAGATCTGCATGATATAAATGATTAATTGGTAAAAGTGAAACCAATTTTGTTAGGCTAGATCTGCATGATATAAATGATAAAAATCACGAATCAAATAAGTATTCTAGCAACTTTAGGATAGATTAAGAGGCAAACAAAATACGCATGTAACCCTCCTTTAACTATAAAGAAATTTTATGATGGTAAACACTAATGGCAGGTACACAAATTATTGGTAGTTTTGGGGGGTTAATTCACCTCAAATACCATATAATTTAGTATAAATTTTGAATGCCTCAATTCCTTATATTTTAGGACGGAAAGAGTTAAAAAAAACAAGCGGAAGACTCAACAATATCGACGGGGAGGACATCGAGCACCCATAGTTGATTGATGTGCCTTCCATCGCGTCAAAGCCACAGGCCACATGCGTTGTCGGTAGGTGTGGGCAAAAATTCGTGGCCCCCATACAACGCACGAGCATATATCTAGCAAAACAAAAAAATAGCGGGCAAAATAAGCCGCCTGCGTCGCGGCCCTTCCAGGAAGCTGACGCTGGCAGCGGCATTTTCTCAAACGCCTTCCACACGCCCGCCTTTCTACCGTCATAGCAAACAGGCTACAGACCATAAGAGCGCACCCCACCGAAATCCAGTCCGGGCATTCATACCTCTCCCTCAACAAGGTTTGAGGGTTCATGGCGTCTCCGCGATGACACCTCACGCTCTGCCATTTCGAGCAGCAGCTGCGCTACCATGTTGGCTTTCTCCTTTTCGTCCTGGCTCCGGGTGGCGACTAGGCAGACATAACCGCGCGTGTGCCATGACCTTGCTGCAGTGGTGCCGCTAGTTTTTCTGGAGAGAGAGACACTAGTAGAAAAGAGCTCTAAGCCCGTGGTCCACTTTTTTTTAACTGGCGGTTTCACTTTAGGGCCGGCTGTGTAAAGAAATGGGTGGGCCACGACTTTGTAACTGCCTGTGGAAATCCATTTCCACAGGCGGTTGTCATAATCCAACCGCCAGTGCAAATGTCTACGGGTAAAAAAACATTAGTTGGAGACTTGCAGTATAGCTCATTAATTGACACTTTCAGCATTGCAACTATCCCTCTGTGGCTCTTATAAAGCTACAATCAGATTTAGTATTTCCAATACACTGGCCTATTATTTACCGTGTGCCCTCTGCACCTCCTTGATGCTGCCAAGCATGGTGACAACTTCTGACATGGTAGGCCGATGTTTGGCAAGATGGTGAACACATAACTGTGCCACCCTCACACATTCCAGAATCTGAGCCCGTTCATGCTCGTTAATGCGCAACAATGGATCAACAAGCTGGAGCAGCGCCTTTCGGTTATACTTGTGTGCCTGAAAAAAAATAGTGGAATCCCATACTGTTAGCATTAGTGGCTTTGGATTAAAAGAAAATAATTCCTCAATGACATATAACGAAAAAGAGTCATATCCTTGAAGAAAATGGACAAATAGTTGGTTATGCAGCTCAGAGGCAACTATTTGCATCCCTGAGCACAGAAATAATACTACATGCAAACAAATTCTCAGTCATGGTCCATCATAGTTCTTTAAGTATTTAAGTATACACAAGAAATCTTGTTGTCTAGAAAAAAGAAGACTACAAAAAAATCATGTAGCTTGGTGTACAATCTGGCGTGTTTTATTGCCACAAAAGGGAATGCCACTTATCACTAACACTGTGCTGCAAATTAAGATAATATTGTAGACAAGCCTGTTTAAATTATAAAACAAATACTTACATAAGCAGGGGGTGGTAGCTTACGAGTGCCCTCTGCCTTCATATAAGACTGGATCAGCCTTCCACTTATTATCTCAAAAAGTACTATACCAAAGCCATACACATCTGCTTTCTCCGAGATGTTTCCAGTAGCAACATATCCAGGATCTGCATAGCCACTAATGATGGAGAGGATTATCAGGACAATGCACGTGCTAAACACTTGAAGCTAATAGATAGGAAGGTTGATTTTATAACTTGATTTCTGTATCGGACGAGCTCTTACTATGTGCCCATAACACTCACCTCTGCAGTCGTATTTGGAGCCAACATTAATGCCAGACCAAAATCGGTAATCTTAGCATTCATTTCATGGTCCAGCAAGATGTTGCTTGCTTTTATGTCCCTGTGGACAATGCACATCTGAGAATGCCCATGTAGAAAAGCAAGGCCATCTGCTATTGCTTTGATTATTTCAAGACGTTTGGACCAATTTATCAACTCCCTTTTTGTTTCATCTACAAAAACATGAATGCATTTGTTGCAGAAATATTTGAGCAGTATTTGCTGAAAAATGAACAGAAAAGATGAAAGGGACATTGAGTTAACAAAAACTTGCCAGCAATGATAGATGCCAAGCATTTATTTGGCATATATTCATAGACAAGTATGTTTTCTTCTCCTTGAACACAATATCCAAGTAGATCAATTATGTTCTTGTGTCGAAGATTTGGAATGGCATCAATCTCAGTTCTGAACTCATGTGGACCTTGACATGAAGATGTATCAAATCTTTTGATGGCAACGCTAGGACCATTAATTAGATTGCCCTAACAAAATTGTGTCCGTGTTAGAGAAGATATCTAAAGATGTTCCAGGGAGCTTAAGAAATTTCCAGGTGTCACATAATTCAAATTGCTGGTGAAAGTGACTGTTAGCCCAATGGAGCAAATCTCCGGTTTACCCTTTAACACCAAGCAAGGTGCTAGTTTCCCAAGTTGAGAGTGCATTTCAAGATGTTCTTTTGATCTAGGTGCTATACTTAAGCAGCTCAAGAACTTATATCATACTATAGGTTGTCTTGAGAAAAAAATTACCTTGTAAACATAACCAAATCCACCATTTCCCAGCAAATTTTTCTCTGAAAAGTTGTCTGTAGCAGCCAAAATCTGAGAGAAACTAAAACATGATAACTCTTCTCCTTTTGCACCACCAATGAGATTTACTAATCCTCCCATGTTCATGACTTGGCCTAATTCAAAAGAAACCCAACTTTGTCAAGGATTATAATATATACTTGTATGAAAAGTTAATACCAAAAAAAATGCATGTATGGGACAGCTATAGCATCCACAGTCAGATATGGAAGCTACAGTACAAATGAACAGAGCAATGACGCAAAGCTTCTGTCTTGTAAATCAAATGCACATATTTAATATAGCATTCATAGTGAACAACCAGAGAACTCATTATGTCAAGGCATTTTCATTACCTTCAATTTTTTTATTTCAATGAAATTTAACAGGGTAGAATTAGAAAAAGTCAGTGATTTCTTCATGATCTTGGGATAATTCAAGCAAAGATTATCTCTAGAATTTATGATATATTATACCCTTGTATCAAAAAGAAAGGCATCGATATATAACAAATATTGTGATGTGTATTTTTCAAATATTGACACGAGCTGTATTCCTTACATAGATGTACATGTACTTCATAGTAGGAACAATTACCCTAGTAACTCCAAATGGGTGTCAGCATGAACATAATAATGCAAATTTGGCAGCTACTAGACAATACTGCATAACTATCAAGTAAGTGCATAGCATACCTTCCATTTGCTCTTTGTCAGGTTTTAGGGGAGGATGTCTTCCTAGATTTTCGAATTTAGTGGCCTTGAGGGCCTCTGATCTGAGCCTGATATAGAATTGAATATATTATATTAAACATAATAGGCTATATGAATAAAGGAAACTCAAGATTTTGTCTGTTAGAAAGGCATTTCCATTTGTGTTTGTGGGTACCGTGGATGAGGTCACAATTTTCTTTATCAGAGTGGCACATAATAACTGAACTAGTATCACACATGATGACTGTGTTGTTAGAAGAGTTTGAACAACCGAAGCATCAGCACCAGAATTGTCCACCGACCAAAAGTCCATTCCTTTTTTTTATAATTTGAAGACAAGTCTGGTGTTGGAGTGATAAAGCTTAGTGCACGATTCAGTCTACACTCTAAATATGTGCCAGAAAAATGAAAGACGTTTGCAACATCTGAATGCAGGAGTGATAGGCTGAAGGCAGTCCATAACTTTGACATGATAAGAACGATACCATACCTATCTTCATGTTCCACATGATGTGCTGAACATAATGCATCTGTGCTTTCCTTGATGACATAAAAAGAAAAGATGGCAGATAAGAACCCTTTGTGCATAACTTATATCTTACAAAACTTATGAAAATAATAAGCAAATATTCCAGAAACAACTTCCATTGACATCTTGAATCTTAATTTTAGTATGAAGTAGGGTAAATGGAAATTAGGATTTATGCACATGTTTCTGTAAAAATAATATGTAGCTATTGTACAATGTTTCTTACATAAGTTCCTTTGAGCTATATTTTTTTTACATCCTCTACAGGCTCCAACAGTTGCATAATCTTGAGCCTTGGGTTGGGTATGATCCTAATTTCAGTAGGCTAGTATCCAACTAACACAATGAGCAAGAAACCATAAAATAAAAACACAAAAAAGGTGAAGTTTGCATTTAGAAATAGATTTGAGCATGACATTGGCTATAAAAAAAACTGGTCTTTTTGCTTCAGGGGAAAAACAAGTCTTTCAGAAACACAACAGTGTCTTACAAAATTGACATGACAAGATACATACCCTTGTGCACAAAGGACAAGCTCGGCTCAGAAGCCGCTCCCAAGTACGGGTGTTGTCAACAAAGCTGACAAGGGGGAAAAGTTGGAGGTAGAAGGTGATCTCATTCTGCACCTCGCGAAGCTGATCAGCCTGCTTCCCTCCCATACAGAAGCTGTGTAGGTAGCTACTGTCGCGACAGGATGTGATGAGAACATACGCGTGCCGAAGCGTCTCCTCCAACTGCTCCACTGGGTTCCTCGTCTCCATGTGGTGCATCAGCTGTGTCCTTTCGAGCTGCTGCAGAAGGTCCCCAATCATTCTTGCACGGCGTGCCAGCAGCTGGCAGGTCTCCCGGTTCCTCTTAACCGTCTTTGCCGCCTCCACAATCATGGAGATGAGCCCATAGGCATCGACCCCGGCAAGCTGGGCGATGCTTGCCACCTGACCCATGCCACTCCAGAGTGCCATGCTCTTTGGGATTGGTTTCCTCGCAGATTTACCTTAGAGATCCCTGAAAAAGGCCGAGCTAGAAATGAAGCCAAAGTACCTGGAAGCTAAAATTTCTCAAAAGATAAGTTAGGCTACTGACTTTGACCGTGAACAGAAAGCAAGAAGTTCAGAAAACACGGTCTTCCACCAGTGACCCAGTCGCCACGCACTGAAAGTTCCACAGATGTGGTTTCACATGTTACATCCCAGATGTTGACTTGCACGAGTGGTATCAAATTCTGTTGAAAGCAGAGACTGAAACAGAGGAAAGCAAAACTAGCAGGGCTCTCTTCTCCACGGAACATCTGGCACTCTGGCAGGTTGTCGAATTTCCACAAACGCGTGGGTCTCACTACAATATCCCCGCACCGTCTCAGGGGACAGTTGATTGCTTCTTGCGGAATTTACACAAGCACCGGCGCTGCAGAGCCATTACATTGACACTGACAGAGTGACACCAGCTGACTGCCAATCCAATTTGGTGTCGCTTGCAGGTTTTGCAGCGCACAGCGCACCATGCTAAACAGCCGGACAAGGGGCTCACCGTGGTGATGGGGTGGCGAGACGAGGGCGCCGCCTGCGTCCCGGCCCTTTCAGGTGGTTGACGCTGGAAGCGGCATTTCCTCAAACAACTTCCACGCCCCCGCCTTTCAGCCGGCACAACACACAGACCTCAGACCATAAGAGCGCACCCCGGTGAAATCCAGGTCCAGCCCGGGCATTCTCACCTCTCCCTCAACAAGGTTTGAGGGTTCATGGCGTCTCCGTAACGACACCTCGCGTTCTGCCATTTCCGGCAGCAGCTGCGCTACCTTGTTCGCTTTCCCCTTCTCGTCCCGTCTCCGCGCGGCGACTAGGCAGTGGCAGACATAACCGTGCGTGCGCCGTTCTGCTGCAGTGGCGCGGCCAGTATTTCTGGAGAGAGGAGCGAAGTAGGCGGCGATTCAGCGGCGCCGGCGGCCGGCGGAGCTCTGGCGAGCGAGCGGCAAGCATGATTGGATAGAAATTGGAATGGGCCCACCACAGTCCACAACTACCGCAACCGGTTTTGACGGGAAGGAAGGTCAGAAAATCCCAAAGCCAACTTCCGCATGCTTTTTTTTTTATTGTTGTAAAAAAACTTACCTTTTCACAAAAAAAAAAATTCCACGTGATTTTTTATTTTTAATACTGTTCACTACAAAATTACGAAAGTATAGCTTTGTCGAAATTCAGTTTATTAAAATCAATTTTTGCCATTTCAAGAAGACAAAAGTAGCATTACATACTAAATTAAAAAAAACTATTTTGGCATTTCAAAGTGTGAAATTATAGAGGCACAAAAATACTAGTTTCACGAAATGGTTGTACTAAAATATAAATTTTGTTCTTTCAAAGCACGAGAACTAAACTATTCACGATAAATCATATGCGGATGGATTCTCTTTTTCAGTAAACGAAAATAAATACTTTTCATACCACCATTTGACAAAAAATGATACTTATGTCATTTCATCATGAGAACATAGTTTTGCACTTTGAAATGGGAAATTTTGGTTTTCATTTTTTTTTCTAAAATTGTGTAATGCAAGTTTTCAAACGGAAATTTTTTACTTTTTGGTCAATTGAAATGTCTATGTTTTTTATAATGTTTTAAGTATCTTATATCACACAATGCTCTTGCGAATGGTCCTTAGCCCTGGGCCGCACAATCCCAATCCCATGGGCTTGCAGGAACGTCCGCGTCGTCACCTGACATTTAGGTCCTGATTTGGATTGCATGGACCACTTTAGCTCTTTAGGCTCTAAGCAGGAGGTCTAAAATTTAGATCATCTCATAAAACTTTAGACACACAAATGAGCTAAAAGTGGTCTAAAGTTTTAGTATTCAACTTTAGTCAACTAAAGTTTAGACATGAGAATCCAAATAGACCCTTATATGAGATCTCTTTCAAGCCTCCTTTATCTGTTGCTTCTTAATTTTTCTATGTAATATTAAATTTATAATAAATAAAAACAATTAAATATTAATGACAATATACTTTATTTATCGAACTCAATTATTTACAATTTTGACTAGGTATTTGATGGAACAGTAACGGCCTATATGATCCTAACCCGATCTCGATGTTATCCGATTCTGCTCTGCTCCTCTTATCGGTTCCGCAACAGTTCTTCATGACTTACAAGTTGCAGGCTCGTGAGCATGCATGCGACAGAGCACCAAGAACCATAGAAGATCAATTGTCCAGTCACCTATATCAACAATTACACATGTTACCCAAATCAAACTACCTACTTCTTTGTTTGGGTAGCCACCCATTTTGATACTACTCATATTTTACTCTGTCTCCAAACAGGTTACCCAAATCCATTGTGACAGAGAATGACATGTGGGTCCTATATGTCATCCACTTATCTAGTTCTTCACTGTGCCATACATGAACTCGGCCAAGCACCACCGTGCCGGGGAGGGGAGCTGTGTTCCCCGGCTGTGCTGCGGCCGCCGGGGGACGGAGGGAAGCTGCGTTTTGGGGATTTGACTTTGTCATAAAACTTAGCCCAGAACTTTGGAGTTATATTTGCAATTTCTGTAACAAAATTTGCCTGCAGGAATGCAAAGAGCGAAGATGATATTTTGACTTCGCTCAAAAGGATTCGACTTCGCCTCAAATAAAGAGAAGAATGGAACAAGTTGGAAGCCAAGATAGGAATTTGACTTCGCATGGCAAGCGAAGTCAGAAGAAGACAAGGCAAAGATTGGCAAGTACCAGCGGAAGAATGAAGCCTAGAATAGTGAAAAAGACAACTTCGCCCCTGTAGTTTAAAGAGGTTGTATCGATTAAAGAGAGGGGTAGAATGGTCATTTATATGTAAATACGAAGGCTAGGACCTCTATAATACCCCCTCTGACGTGTACATTATGATCATGAAATGAATACACCTTTGGCTTGTGTTCGACTTTGATGCTTATGTAATTGCTTTACCCAACGTTTGGCGCCGCCCAAGCAGAGGAGGGCCGTGCCGGGGAGATTTGGTTGGGGATGCACCACCGCGCCGGGAGGGCCGGGGCAGCACCATAGTGCCGGCAGGGTCGTCGGCGTCGTGGGTGGCCACGCCGGAGGCAGCACCACCGCCACGCCAGGGGATGGCCGCCTAGGGAGCCGCCCGGGGGCATGCCCACAGCGCTTAGGAGGACCATGGAGGCACCGCCGCCCAGAGGAGAAGGCAGGATGCAGCCGCGGACAAGTGCTCGGCAACGACCTTGCTCGGCGACGACGGGGAAGATACGACATGCGTGTGAGTGCGGAGGGGAAAAGGACCGAATCGATTTTTGGGTAGTCACCTTTGGCCCAACAGGAATAGGTAGTGGGAGGGGGGATTTGGATAGCCAACATATTTGAGAGGCCTAATAGGTAGTCTGCTGGAGTGGATTTTTTTGCCATCCACTATCCAAATAGGTAGTCTGACAGGTAGTGCTGCTGAAGATGCTCTACCTCATCATTTTTGCATCGCTTGGAGCTTGTTATGGCTTGCAAGAAATGATTTTGTTTTCAAAACGTAATAATATCTTCTCCTGATGTCATAGTGCATCGCTCTTTAATTTCGAAACTCCTCCTCAGGACCATGGACCTAAACTGGGTGCGCGGTGACTGGTGAAGGTGACGGAGAGATCGATGCTGCAGTTGTCAGCCCAATCTGTGGATGATGCAGATGCTATAGATAGTTTAAACTTGTTTGGCTACGCGTCCATGCTTTTATTTCACTTTATCTTTGCATAGAATGCTTAGAGGGAGGTCAGAGAGAATGTTTCTCCGCTCGATGGCAATAAACTTCTAAGACTAATCTTGTATTAAGCTGCAAAGCATAAGATGATAATTTTTATGGTGCTTGGAAAAAAAAATAGAGCCATCCATTTGAATAGATCTAATGATTATAAAATAAGAAAACCCAATGTAGAGGAACTTAAACTGTAGACCGGAACCTATAATACATGGGCCAGGAGCCAGTTCCAAATCTAATTGGAAGGGTATAATAGTACTTTCACCATCTCAGGAGCCGCTCTCCAATGCCTCCGCCACCACCTCTGATTCTTTCGCCACCACCAACAACGGAAGCGATGACTTCACAGCAGATGGTGCCAACTATTGTCGCCATGCCCATGGCCATCTCTAGCTATGCAAGCTTGGATTTGCACGCGCTCTGCAGCTCCTGGCTCCTTCATCTGCTGTGCAACATACCTTCAGCCGCTCTGTAGCCTCAAGCAGGTTGACGTCCCCAGCCACGACTCGACGCACCGGTGGCCACTGCTGTGCGTTCCAACGTCAGCCTCCTGCAGCTACAGCTCCATTGCCAACGCGTGATCAGCCTCCTGCATCTCGAGTATGGTGGTGCTGGTGTGGTGGCTCGGGCTGGTGCTGTTCGCACACTCGAACATGGCTTGCAGAATTAATACCATGATCATCGCCATGGAGGGGGAGGTACGCGGGACGTGCAGCAGTGCATAGGGCTGAGGCGCTCGTGCTAGGAGTTCGTGGGAAGACGGCGAACCCTGGGAGTCCGGCGGTAACAGTTTCCGCGAGATCGGCCGCGGCAATATCTGGGGAGGTGCGCGACAGCGATTACTGGAGTGGCACGTAGCGGTGATTTGTGAGGAGAAGGACATCGGCGACGGCGATTTAGACAACAGCGAACTCGCGGATGGGACGACCAGCAGGAATTCCCCTTCGACGATAGATACCCGGACTCTATTAGGAAAAGGGAAAATACTAAACTAGCCTTATAGAATAATTAATTAAACTTTTTTAAGATCAACATCTACTGATTTTTCTTTGGGCAGGAACCGATGGTTCCTCCCAAGCACAGTAACAAACCTCAAAACATAACTGTTTTTTTCAGTAAAGCAGATCCAAAAGGTCTTTCGTCTTTGTTCTAAATAGGGTGCCACCGAACACATGCTATATCATTCGTCATCAGAAAAGCTAAAACTTCATCAAGAACAGGCACCTTCTACTACCCGTGCCGTGTGGGCAGAGAGTATATGCCCCATCCATCCTTGTAGAAGCCACTGGCCATCCTGGCATATCATAAAGTCTTTGTGGTAATGCTTCGTGACCTTGTCTTCCACTGCCTTTACAATGCTTGATTTTAGTGGCAGCTGCCATAGGCCTGCACGTTGGTTTCTTGTCTGCCATTGTCTGTATTTCTCAGGGCGTTCCACTAGGTCCATGCCTTCACATGAAATGTCATTAAAAAAATAATGTCCAAGGAGGACTTGCTTTAGCACCAATCAAGATTTACTCTCCCTTGGGATGGTTGTATCCAACATGTCAAACACTGCCATGTAATAGAAGAGCATCTCCCGAAACTGTGACAAGAAGGAGGAACCATGCGAACGATTCAAAACGCTTTGGATGAATACATCTGGCCTCATCTCCTTGATGCTATTGAGGACAATATCTCTAGGGCTTGGAGAATCGAAGAATATGCTCTCTTCCATCAAGATGCTGAAACTGAAGAGGTCACTCATGACAAGCACCTCATCAACGTCTGTGTGCAAGTCCATGATGGAAATATCCTCCCAATTTCTCATGATTGTGTGGAACTTGAACAAAGGGAAGCCAAACTCATGGGCACATTTCATGAGCCGGCACCCTATTTTCTCAATCTGCTCACTTGGGTAGTATACATGCTTGGGGCGGGTTATGGCGGTGAACTTCACCTCTGGCGGGCCACCTTCTTTACTCGCCAGCAATCGGAGCAAGCCTGCCCAATGAAACCCGAAGCGCGTACCATAATCCACCATATGCAGCCTGCTCTTACCTGCCATGGCCTGCATGATGGTCATTGCTGAAAAAATGAATGTCACATTGGGTAAGCAACACACTTTAGTGTAAAGGTTGTAGGCCTTGAGGAACTCCACAACTGAGGGGCGCTCTAACATAAGCAACTGCCAAATCTGGCTCCCTTTAACCCCTTGGTGAAACAATGAGCTAGCCGTTGGGTGGCATCCCCTGTTGCCGAAGCATGTTGCTTGATTTGCATCAGTAGCTCATGTGCTCTCATGTGATCGTTCTCTCCCAGCACCTGCGCACAAGAGATCAACAATGTTTCTATGTCGACCATATTGTTCCTCACCGATTTGATCCTCTCACTCTTCTTGTTTCTTTTATCTATGCTACTATTGTCCAAGGTGACACGTCCATGCCCTTGATCCATGTCTCATAGGCATACAACATCATTTTGTCAAGCATCTCGTTGCCACATTTCTCCTCTGGCTCCTTGATCATCATAATATCTTTGCTGGTACTTCTTACCTCCTCTACAAGGTGATCCCTGTTATACCTTTTCTTGATCCTACTACCAATAACATTACTTTCCTAGGTTTGTGCAAACACAAGGTTGACAAGTACCCTTGTGTGTTCGTTTTATGATGAGTGATTGTCAATGTGATCCACGAAGTAGATTGAGTGATGACTAACCCTACCATGGCGAAAGCTATGTGTGCGACATATCTCTTGGCTTGTATTGTGCAGATGTGGAGCTCGGAGGCGGTGGTCGACGGTGAGGTGAAGGTCAAGGAGGACGTGCCGTGCCGATGGACTGGGAGCGGTGAAGGGTGGACATGAGGCTTGGACCGAGGGACCAGGAGGCCGGATGACTAGCCGCGGTGGCTGACACCTGGGACATCAACAAGCGTAAGTGTACATGGGAGTGACCGTGTTGACCGAGTCAAGACGGAGGACGTGCGAGTCGAGCGGGGCACAGAGAACTTGGCGTGCCGGCCAGTTGAGGATGGCGGTAACACGTGTCGAGCGGCGGGGGACGCGTATGGAGTACGCTACTCGTGAGTGGGTTTGGTGGTTTGGGCCTCAAAACCATCAGTGGCGGGTTTACGGGTTTGGGCCTCAAAACCCGAGCGGAGGTTCCGAGGAGGAACGGACGGCATGTGGCAATATTAGGGAGTTTGCGTTGAGGCAAAGCTACTAATGAGGAGGTGCGGTGGCCGTCAGATGAAGATGACACCGGGTTAGACCATAACGCCCTTGGGCTAAGTGGTTTGACTCATTTGTATCTAGGGGCGAAACTGGGATTTGCGTAATAGCCCTGTTAAATAGGAGGAGGGAGCCCCCCATCTCCCTCACCTCCTCCATTTTCATTTTCTCCTTTAGGGTTTCCCCTCCTCTAGGTGCTTGTGTGAGAGAGGTCCACTAATCCATTGATTAGTGTAAGAACCATGAATCTTTGAGGGAATGGTGGCCCTAACCACCTCGTGTCCTCCATTGTTCGGAGTTTGAATCAATTCGTGTGTTCTTGATGTGTTCTTCACATTCTTCTTCTTCCCCCTCTCATTCTTGAGCCGATTCTTCGTTTCTAAACCATTTTGGTTCATTCTTGTTGCCTTGATTTGACCTATGACGTGAGTTGAGCCTTTCCACCGAAGGAAATCAACCAATTCCTCACGAGCTCGCAGATCTAGCGATTTCTTGGTCTAGGTCTCAAGAACCGGTGTTTTTTTTCATTCTTCTTTGATTTCTCGTGATAGGCTTGAAATTGGGTGTTGATATCTTGAAGATATCTTCTCAACACTTCCAAGAACCTACCTACAAAGTTTCAAGTCAATCTGAGTTATTTTGATCGAGTTTTGACCCGTTCTTCCTCGGTTCGTGCTGCTGTTTCTGGACAGCGTGGAGCCTCCGGGAAAAAACATGGAACCTCCAGGACACGGAGCCTCCGGGGAAAAACACGAAACCTCCGAGACGCGGAGCCTTCGAGGAAAAACGCGGAGCCTCCGGACCTGCTGCTGAAAATTTGTGTTTGGGCTCTCCGAGTGCTCGTTTTGAGATCCGTCTTTTGTTTTGTCTTTCTAGCATCTCAAGGAACATTTTTTAAATACTCTTGTTACCAGTTGGCATGAGTACTTTGGGTGGAGAACTCACTTCCTCTTCATAGAAGTTGAGTATCTTTTTTCTGACTCTCAGTTTAGTTCTTGTTCCGTGCTCATTTGTGGTGTCCCGCTATGTTCCTAGGGCACATCCACTCACTAGTTGGGTTGTGGACATCATGATGTTTTGTTCACACTTTTGGTGGTGATTTTGGGATAATAGCCAATTATTTTTGAAAGAAATTTTTGGCTCCCATTCACCCCCCTCTGGTCGCCGTTTTTGGTCCTTCAATTGGTATCGGAGCCGGTTAAGGATCATTTCACCTTAATCGGTCCGTGATCCACGAAGGCGACATGGAGCGTGGTTCCGGCAAACTACCGTTCTTCGATGGAATAAATTATCCCTGTTGGAAGATCCGCATTTCCGCGCATCTCCAGAGGATTGATTGGCTTGTTTGGGAGATTTGCGAGGATGCTAGTTACGTTGTGCTTGAACCCCGTGCTCATGTCACGCAAGATCAAAAAGATCAGCACAACGCCAATAGCTGAGCTCGCGCAGTTCTTTTCTCGAGTCTTTCGCTTCAGGAGTTCGAGAGTCTCCGATTGTACTACTGCTCGGGAGATCTGGGTGAGGCTTTAGAGCTATCATGAGGAGACCGCACAGGTCAAAACTAGACTCTACGAGACGTACAAGAGGGAGTATGAGAACTTCACCAAGCTTGATGGCGAGTCTATAGATGCCATGATTTCTCGCTTTCCGACCATCATCAACAAGATGCGAGCAAACAAGGCATAGTTACCTTATGACGATCATGAGAGGGCACTCAAGCTTCTATATGCCCTAGATCAGAAGGTATGGGATGTGAAGGTGACTGCCATCATTGAGTCTTCGGGGTATGAGACCCTCATCGTGGATGAGCTTTTTAGCAAGCTCAAGTCCACCGAGATCGACTACCAGACCCAAGCCAAGCTCAAGAATCCCTCTGCACTGACTCTCTTCACAGGTGTCTTTTGCCTTGTCTTCTTTGGTATCTGTCATAGAGGAGCAGATGGAGAGTCTTGGGGACGATGAGTTGGCATTGATTATCAGCCGGTTCTCGTGGTTTCACAACAACCGCTTGAATCATCGGCATGGTCGGAGAAATGAAATGCCTATTTTTCATTGCGTCGGAGGTTGAAAAAGTGGTGAAAGCACGGAGGTGTTTCACGAGCTAAAACATGTGCTAAAGTGGTACTCATATGAAGAGTAGCTCATAAGGAACAAGGGCGATCAAGCAGAGCGATCAAACGATGAATTTTCGCAGAGATACAGGCGACAGACACCGGCCTTGGAGCCGACAGACGCTGATGTCAGCGTCTATTGAGCAACCCTAAGACAGGCGACGCTGGTGAGTGCGACAGACACGCTACCGACTTCGCGACAGACGCGGGCGCAGGCACTGTTGCCGCGTCTGTCAACAAAGGGTTTGCTCTGGCGCGTGCGGGCTTGTGCGACAGATGCTGACCGCGTCTGTTGGTGCAGCAGCGGACACGTTCGTCGAGCGTTCAGCGAAATTGGCTACTGGACCGCATCGGACGGTGGCAAAGCGGCGTCTGTCGGTCGCGAAAGACGCGTCTGATGCGTACAGCGCGAGCACGGTAAACTCCAACGGTCAGGACACGTGGCCACTCCGTGGTGCGACAGACGCACTTGTAGTGTTTGTCAGTTAGGCGACAGACGCTACTGTGCAGCGTCTGTCGCCCTCGAATTTTGCCCAGTGAAGGGTATAACGGCTAGTGGCTTTTCTATTCGCTATAAATCAGAGGTGGCTGGCCCTTGGGGGTTCTCTCTTGCACATTTGAGATATTGAGGCACACTTTGAGCTAGAGAACACTCCCTCCACTCATCTCCTTGCTTGGTTGCATACTCTAGAGAGATTGAGTGAGATTCAAGTGCATTGCATTGAGAGTTGCATCTAGTGGCACTTGATCTTCATGCTTGCTGCGGATTGCTTGTTACTCTTGAGTGTTTCCTGACACCCTAGATGACTTGGAGCAGTGGTGGTGTTGAGCTCGACCTTGGAGATTGTTTCGAGCCTCACCAAGTTGATTGTGAGGGGTTCTTGAGCCTTACCCACGGGAGTTTGCGAATTGGCTACTCTAGTGAAGCACGTGGCTTGGAGGATCCCCATCTTGTGAGTGGATGTGCGGCACCCGCTGAGGGTTCAACTCTTGCTAGTTGATTAGCTCATGATCCATCAAGTGGGTGCATCGCCACAATAAGGAGTAGCTTGCCGGGAAGCAAGTGAACATCAGTAAAAAATCTTGTGTCATCTCTTTGCCAAGGATTTCTCTTATGATTGCTCATTGTGATTGATTTTTTGAGTGCTTGCTTCTCTACATCGTTGGTATATGAATCAAGTCACTTGCTCTTTACTTTCTTGTACTAGTCCTTGTGTAGTTTGCTTAGTGTAGCCTTTATCACATAGGAGTAAGTAGCTTAGTGACTTAGCCTTGTTAGTTTGTATTAGAGATCATAGCCTTGCTTCACTAGAATTGTATGGGTGGCTTGCATAGTGTAGTTGAGCTAGTGCTAGAATTAGCTTAGCCATCTTTTATACTAACGTAGTTGTTTAGTGAAGCTTGTAGATTTTTAAATAGGCTATTCACCCCCCCTCTAGCCATTTGGACCTTACAAACATGCTGCTCATGAGAGGAATGACTTTAAGGCCAAGTTAGAGACTACGCTTAGAGAGCTTGAGTTTGTTAAGGCTGCTATGGTAGTGTCTGACGAGACAGAGTGTGATGCCTGTGCTATTCACATGGCAAACCTTTCCAACCTACAAACTAAGTATGCCTCTTTGCTTGATGAGAATGATGAGATGAAGTCTAGGCCTGTCTTGTTGGGTCTGTGCAAGTCCTACTCGGGCTTGCAATCTGAGCTGGCAGGGAAGAATGCCAAGATCCTTACCCTTGAGAAAGCCAGTTCAGATAGCATGGTTATTGAGTGTGCACGTTGTGAGGGCTTGGTATTGGAGCTTGAGTCTTGCAGGAATGATAAGATGAGATCCGAGGAAGACAACACATACCTTTGGTGCATCTTGAATTGGGTGTCTTGTAGTGAGCCGCAGTTGGCATGATGATGAGTCAGTTCAGGCGGGGAACTGGGACATCGGGAGTAGGCTTTGCTCTAGGTGGGAAGGGTGAACATGTCTATGGCAAAGTTGGTGAGTTCAGTGGTTTGAACCCAAGTGAGAAACCTTCCACTACTCCAAAATTGATCAAGATCAATCCACCTCACCGAACCCATTTGTGAAAGATGGAGTGTTTGAAGAACCTCCAAGAGCTCCACCCCAGAAACAAGTTTGGGTTCCAAAACCGAACCATCTTAGGAATCCACTTGACACTCTACTGAACATCTCTAAGGATCCCCTTCCTAAAGCCAAAAAGCCACCAAGAGTGAACCATACTCACAAGAGAGTGAGCCAACAACCACCCAAGAGAGAGGTGAGGTATCACTGTGACTACTGCCATAGGGATGGTCACCTTGCTGAGTTTTGCTTTAGGAGGAAGAGAGATGAGCGGCGAGAGTACGAGTTGAACAACCAGAACATGTACTGCCCGCCCCATGGCGTACATGTGCCACCTATTCAGAGGTGCAGTGCTAGGCCTAGAAGTGCAATGCCTCAAGGTGCTAGGCCTCAGGTTGCGAGACCACATGGTGGTCGTGCCCGGCGGGGTTCATGTCATGATCGAGATGATTTTAGACCTCGTGTTAGTGGCTTTGGCTTTTACCCCTCTAGTGGACCACGTTTTCCTTGTGGTGATCATTTTTCCCCTAGTGGGCCACGTTTTTCCTTTCATGGTGATCGCTTTGCTTCTTGGCCTAAGATGAGTGGTTTTTTAGCTAACCCTTTTTCTGAGCAAATGGGCCAACACTGGTATGCTTCACAATTTACTAACCCTAGTGTCGAGTCATTTGCCTATCCTATGGCTTTTTATTGAGTAGGTCGAGGACTGGAGAACATGTAACTCACTAACTCTGGATGTTTGCGCCACATGACTGGATGTCTCAAATGGTTCTCCAACCTAAACCAAAGGTAAGTCCAGCACTTTGAGTTTGGATTTTTGCTTTCCTTTTTTAGATTGGGAAGCTTTGTATATTAGTCTTTGGTTTTCTTTTTAGTTTAAGCTTTTGTATCATATTTGCATATCATATCATCATGTATCATATTGCATTTTGAGCTTCATCCTTATAGTGGCTAGATTGACACTATGCTCTTGTTGGGGATGTTATGGATATACATGATGTCCTTTGCTTAGGCTCACTTTGATCTCTCGATATGAGCTAATTTTTTTTAACTATGAACTTGAAATAACACTTGAAGAAACTTGAAACATGTTCACCACTACTTGTGGCAACTGACATGTATAGATGTGTTGAGAACCCTTTTCCTTCGTATATATGCTTAGTTGCTACGGCTCATACCTTGAGTTACAGACTTGCTTGAGAAACTTGAATTTGTGCTAAAACTTGAAAAACAAGGTATGAAAAGATCGGGATGGGTCTTTGCTGTCCCATGTCAGAGTATCGAGACATCTCCCTATTGCACTTAAGGGTGAACTTGAGCTCTGTAATGGATACCGAGATCACTGTCTTAAGCTTCTGATTGCTTTTGGCATAGGCTTGACATGATCGATAAGTCAGTTTTGATGGCATTGATAACCTCCCGCACACATTTGTTTGACAAACGTTTGTGATAAGCTGCATAACTCCGATAAAATTCAATTGCTATCTAAAAATTTGATCAAATCACAAGTTTGTCTCATGACATGATGTGTGAACTTTGTTTGGGCTAGTTCACTTTGCATACATGTGTAGCACAAGGTTGATCTCCTGTCTATATTTGCTATGTGCTCTTTTGGTGGTGAACCCTCTTTTAAATTGCTCAAACATGATCAAACTTGCTACAATGCCATATTTTGTCTCATTTGATCACTTTGAGCATTTGCTAGCACATGTAGTTCTTGATATGTATACATAACAACATCAGCTAGAGCATCTTTTCAATCTACTTGCTATAATCTTAAAGCTTCTGCATTTGTGCATTTTTGCATTCATAGCATGTTTTGAGGGGGAGTTGCAATCCTTGGGCTCTAGCTTGATAAGTGCATATGTCAACAAGGGGGAGATGTTTCCACACTCACAATGTCACAATCACCCAAGTTAACAAATATGCACTCATTTGAGTGAGATTGCATTTGTTCAGGGGGAGTTGCATTTGAGCTGCTTTTGCTAGATGTGTTGAGCCTTTGCCTCTTCTAGAGGGTCTAGCAGTTTTTCGGCTTTTCGAGCTTTACTAGTGGTGTTGAGCCCATTGTCTCTTCTTGAGGACTAGCTGTGTTTTACTTGGTTGCGTCAAGCCGTTGCCCATGTCTTTGGGGACCAATTTTTGCTCATTTCAAATGACCCCATTTTGGCTTTTCTTTCACTTTTGGTGATTTGGTTGAGCTCTTTGTTCTTCTCTTCTTCTTCTTTTTCTTTTGCTCAAGCTGTTCGTGTATTGGTGTTGACAATGCACTCATCAAGGGGGAGATTGGGAACACAAGGTTGACAAGTACCCTTGTGTGTTCATTTTATGATGAGTGATTGTCAATGTGATCCATGAAGTAGATTGAGTGGTGACTAACCCTACCATGGCAAAAAGCTATGTGTGCGACATGTCTCTTGGCTTGTATTGTGCAGGTGTGGAGCTCGGAGGCGGTGGTCGACGGCGAGGTAAAGGTCAAGGAGGACGTGCCGTGCCGACGGACCGGGTGCGGTGAAGGGCGGACGTGAGGCTTGGACTGAGGGACCAAGAGGCCGGGTGACTAGCCGTGGTGGCTGACACCTAGGACATCGACAAGTGCAAGTGTACATAGGAGTGACCATGTTGACCGAGTCAAAACGAAGGATGTGCAAGTCGAGCGGGGCTCAGAGAACTTGGCGTGCCGGCCAGTCGAGGACAGCGGTGACACGTGTCGAGCGGCGGGGGACGCGTATGGAGTACGCAACTCGCAAGTGGGTTTAGTGGTTTGGGCCTCAAAACCATCGGTGGCTGGTTTACGGGTTTGGGCCTCAAAACCCGAGCGGAGGTTCTGAGGAGGAACGGATGGCACGTGGTGGCATCGGGGAGCTCGCGTTGAGGCGAAGCTACTGATGAGGAGGCACGGTGACCGTCGGATGAATATGACACCGGGTTGGACCATAACGTCCTTGGGCTAAGTGGTTTGACTCATTTGTATCCAGGGGCAAAACTAGGATTGTATAATAGCCCTAATAAATAGGATGAGGGAGCCCCCATCTCCCTCACCTTCTCCATTTTCATTTTATCCTTTAGGGTTTCCCCTCCCACTAATCCACCGATTAGTGTAAGAACCATGAATCTTTGAGGGAATGGTGGCCCTAACCACATCGTGTCCTCCGGTGTTCGGAGTTTGAATCAATTCGTGTGTTCTTGATGTGTTCTCCGTGTTCTTCATCTTCCCCCTCTCGTTCTTGAGCCGATTCTGTGTTTCTAAACCATTTTGGTTCGTTCTTGTTGCCTTGATTTGAGCTATGACGTGAGTTGAGCCTCTCCACCGAAGGAAATCAACCAATTCCTCACGAGCTCGCAGATCGGGCGATTTCTTGGTCTAGGTCTCAAGAACCGGTGTATTTTTCGTTCTTCTTTGATTTCTCATGATAGGCTTGAAATTGGGTGTTGATGTCTCGAAGATAGCTTCTCAACACTCCTAGGAACCTACCTACAAAGTTTCAAGTCAATCCGAGTTGTTTTGATCGAGTTTTGACCCATTCTTTCTCGGTTCGTGCTGCTGTTTCTGGACAGCGCGGAGCCTCCGGGAAAAAACGTGGAACCTCCGAGATGCGGAGCCTCCGGGGAAAAACACGGAACCTCCGGGACGTGGAGCCTCCGAGGAAAAACGCAGATCCTCTTGACCTGCTGCTGAAAATTTGTGTTTGGGCTCTCCGAGTGCTCGTTTTGAGATCCGTCTTTTGTTTTGTCTTTCTAGCATCTCAAGGAACATTTTCTAAGTACTCTTGTTACCAGTTGGCATGGGTACTTTGGGTGGAAAACTCACTTCCTCTCCATAGAAGTTGAGTATCTTTTTTTCTGACTCTCGGTTTAGTTCTTGTTCCGTGCTCATTTGTGGTGTCCCGCTGTGTTCCTAGGGAACATCCACTCACTAGTTGGGTCGTGGACATCATGATGTTTTGTTCGCACTTTTGGTGGTGATTTTGGGACAATAGCCAATTATTTTCGAAAGAAATTTTTGGCTCCCATTCACCCCCTCCTCTGGTCGCCTCTTTCGGTCCTTCAGTTTGATTCACCTGCTCATCCTTTGTAAAGTTTTGTCTTTGGGCAAGAACATGTTTGCTTCTTCCATGCACTCCAAGGACGATGCCCCCACCACATATGTACCGTTGGATAAGGGCAAACTAATCCCGCTTTCACCACCATGGACTTCATGCAAAAAATCTTTGGGTGCCTCCCTGTTGTCCGTGTACGTGTTGCACAATGGGCTACTGCACCTGGAGTAGCGCAGGGTGATCATTGAGGTTATTATCGCCATCATCATCCTCCATGAGCATGCGTGCGATGTAAGGGAGCATCGTGGTGTTAGGAACAAGATGCTGGCCCTCGCCGCTGCCATTGGGCTCCTGGGGAGGGTCAGGGAAGACAGGCGGGGATGCTGGTGGCTCCTCCATGAGATCCTTGAAGAATTCCTCTGCTGTGGTGGCCATGGTGATCAATGGTAGTGGGGCTTGGCGATTGGTGGCACACAATAGCATTTGGTTAACATATATCATACTGAGATATATATACACTTTTGGTTAATGATTCCTACAGGCAGGAGTGCAAAAGACGATGGCTGGCTGTAACCCCGATGCTGCTTGGACGCTGGAGACGAGGGCTCACGATATTTCCAATGCTGCTTGGATAATGGTAGCAAAAGCTAGCTTAGGTATACGTACACAGGACACATCAAAAATAATGTTTTGGAAAGATCAAAGTAACAAGCCCTATTTCTTTTACCTTGTGAAAATGACAAAGCAAGAAGAAATAGTCGTTTGATGCAAAACATATTTAAATAAACTTCCACAGGCAAACGTAAAGTAATAGTTAACAAGAAAACAGATAAATAGAATAGTAGAGTTTGTACGCAAGCAGTAAACCGCTTTGCTAAAATGCCAGGTTGCAATGGTTTAAAAAATCATCACAAAAATCTTATATGCAGTACACATAAGGTTGTGTATAATTGCAACAATTTAGTTTAAAATTCATTTGTATATCAAGAAACAAAATAGACAAGCAGTCAGAATGGCACTGTTCATCATGTGCTGACAGTGACACTTTTGTTTTTTTGAATCTCAACATCAAAGATGAATTTAAAACTGAATTATTTCTGCTACGCTTAACTTTAGGTGTATCACATACATGATTTTTGTGACGATTTTTGGAGACATTGCAACATGATATTTTAGCTAAAGAAGGCGCCAGTCCCGTGGGCGCCCTATAATTTTTCTGTTCTAGGTGATCTTTGAGTTCAGGAGGAAACTGAACACTCAAGCATGTACATGAGGAACCGGTAACTGATTATTTTACATGTACATACTCCCTCCGCCCCAAAATATCTAATGTTTTAGGTTTAGACATGGAAATTAAGAAATAGTAAAAATGTGTAGTGCACAGAAACAAGTAGGAGAAAGATAGAAAGAAATACAGATAATGATGTATTAGGAACAAGGAAAAGGTGTATTGGGAGAAGTCTGCACTGAAAAGTAAGAATGACAACTATTTTGGGAAAAATTGAATACATAGGGTCAAATATTTTGGGACGGATGGAGTATGTACTTCATCTTTGAATACCATGACTTCATCAAAACCATGACCAAAGACACCAGCTGATCAGTTGATAAAACTCGTTGTCACAAAGACATCAACAATAGCAACAGCATGTTGTTCACACAGAGAGTGCCTGAATACATTATGTTATAACGACATTTATTCATGAATGCGAGCCTGACATAGCTCTAAGTGAGCAAACTGTCCAATCTCCTGTATCCACAATTCCACATGTACGTGTACCTCACATTATTGCCTGGAGTTTATAGCTTGCAAGAAATGATCTTGTTTTCAAAAAGTAACAATATCTTCTACTGATGTCATATAGTGCACTGTTCATTAATTTCTATGCAGAAATAGAACCTCCTTGGCTCTGAATCGAAACTGGACAATGAAGGTGAGGGAGAGATTGATGCTGCAGTTGTCAGCCCAGAATCTAGATGATGTGGATACTACATAGTTCAAACTTTCTTAGCTGCGTCCATACTTTTCTTTCACATTATATTTGCTTAGAATGCTTAGAGGGAGTGTCTCTGCTTGATGGTAGTAAACTTTTGGGACTGATACCGTAAGCTCGTATCCGAGCAAACATATCTTCTAAGTGGGGCCAAAATGTCTTTGGTCCAAATAGAGAGCCGTTGAACACCATGCTACATCATTCAGTTTCATCCAGAAGCGGCATCTTCGTTTGCTACCCATGTCGTGTGGGCACAGAGGACACGGCCCATCCATCCTTGCAGAAGCCATTGGCCATCCTGGGAGATCATAAAGTCTTTGTGGTAATGTTTCATGACCTCATCCTTCACTACATTCACAATGCTTGATTTCAGTGGCAGCTGCCTTAGGCCTGCTCGTTGGTTTCTTGTTTGCCATTGTCTATATTTCTCAGGAATTTCCACTAGGTTCATGCCTTGACAGGAAATGCCATTCAACACATGACATCCAAGAAGGACTTTCTCCAGCACCAATCGAGATTTACTCTCCCTTGGGATGGTTGCGTCCAACATGTCAAACATTGCCATGTAATAGAAGAGTGTCTCCCGAAACCGTGACAAGAAGGAGGAACCATATGAACGATTCATAACGTTCTGGATGAATACATCTGGCCTCATCTTCTTGATGTTATGGAGGACAGTATCCCTAGGGCTTGGGGCATCAAAGAATATGCTCTCTTCCATCAAGATGCTGAAACTAAAGACGTCACTCACGATGAGCACCTCATCAGCATCTTTGTGCATGTCTATGATGGAAGTATCCTCCCAGTTTTTCATGATTGCGTGGAACTTGAATGAAGGCAAGCCAAGCTCATGGGCACACTTCATGAGCCGGCAACCAATTTTCTCAATCTGCTCACCTTGGGAGCACATGGGCTTGGGGCGGGCTATGGCGGTGATCTTCACCTCTGGCAGGCTGACTTCTTTACTCGCCAGAAAGCGGAGCAATCCTGCCCATTGAAACCCGAAACGCGTACCATAATCCACGATATGCAACCTGCTCTTACCTGCCATGGCCTGCATGATGGTCATTGCTGAAAAAATGAACGTCACATTGATGAAGCAGCAAGCTTCAGAGAAAAGTTTGTAGGCCTTAAGGAACTCAATTGCTGAGGGGTACTCTAACATAAGCAACTGAAAAAGCTGGCTCCCTGTGCCCAGTATCCGTGCCTCTAGCCCCTTGGCGAAATAATGAGCTAGTCGTTGGGTGGCGTCACCTGTTGCTGAAGCATGTTGCTTGATCCGCTTCAGTAGCTCATGAGTTGTCATTTCATCGTCAGCTGCCAGCGCCTGCGCACAAGAGATCAACAACTTGCGTATGTTGACCACACTGTCCCTCGCCACTTTAATCCTTCCACTCTTCATGTTTCTCTTGCCCATGGTGACATGCACCATGCCCTTGATGCATGTCTCATAGGTATGCAACATCATTTCGTCAAGCATCTCATCGCGATGTTTCTCGTCTGGCTCCTTGCTCATCGTCACAGCTTTGTTGGTACTTCTTACCTCCTCGTCTATAAGGTGATCCCTATTGTACCTTTTCTTCAACCTACTATCAGTGATATTGCTTTCCCTCATTTGATTCATCACCAACTCATCCCCTCTAATGTCGTTGTCTTTGGGCAGAAGCATGTTAGCTTCTTCCATGACCTTCAAGGATGCACCCAACACAGATGCACCCTTGGATAAGGGTGAATTGAGGGCTCTTTCATCACCATGACCTTCATGCAAGAATTCGTTGGGCCCCTCGTAGTTGTTGGTGTTAGTGCCAAGGGAAGGGCAGGAGAGGATCTGAGCAAAGGGCTGCTGCACCTGGAGTAGCGCAGGGTGGTCGTTGAGTTCATCGTCGATGTCGTCCTCCATGAGCATGTGTGAGATGTAAGGGAGCATCATGTCATTATTAGGGACACGATGCCAGACCTCATTGCTGACATTGGTCTTCTGGGGAAGGTCAAGGAAGACTGGTGGGGATGCCGGTGGCTGCTCCATAAGATCCTTGATGAAGAATTCCTCCGGTGTGGTGGCCATGGCGATGAATGGTAGTGCGGTAGCCCTTTTGGTTACTATATATATATATATATATATATATATATATATATATATATATATATATATATATATATATATATATATATATATATATATATATATATATATATATATATATATATATATATATATATATATATATATATATATATCATAAAGAGAAGAACATAATAAGACTTTTGGTTAATGATCCCGACAAACAGAGTGCAAAAGACGATGGCTGACTGTAACCCCAATGCTGCTTCGATAGGAAAACCAAGGCTCACGATATTTCCAATGCTGCTTGGATAATGGTTGCAAAAGCTAGCATATCTTTTACCTAGTCAAAATAATATTTTGGAAAGATCATCGTAACAAGCCCCATATCTTTGACCTAGTGAAAATGACAAATCAAGAAGATACAGCGGTGTGATGCAAAACATATTTAAATAAGCCTTTTAAATATGAAAAAGATAAACAGCTTTGCTAGGTGTTTATATAATTGTTTGCAAATGTGAAAGGAAATGAAGCACATACTCGAAATGCCAATATTCAAGACGCGACTATTGAGCTCTGCAACATTAGTTAGTATACAAAATGAGTAAGCGCAGATCAGCTGTGAGACTATGAGCTCTGCTGGGAACAGACGCCATGAAAGGAACCGCTTACCCACTGCCATGCACCGATGCAAAAGATATTTTATTTGTTTTGCAACGATCTCTCTGTGGTGTTTACAAGACTGTTGGCCATGTTTGCTACAACGGTCAAACAGTGCTTTTCAAATCTCTACACTTAAAAATTAATCAATGCTATCGTCTTACCGCCCCACCTGCGTTAACCCCGTCCGCGCCACGTTAACCCCACCGCCCTCGCATCGCCTCGTTGGCCCTACGTATGTCAAACCATATCTTCTATGCATCTTTTACGTGGCTTTATTGGGCCGCTGGAGCCCCGTCCGAGAGTCCAATCAACTCCTCCCAATTAAAAAAATCAAACGAACCGGCTGCTAGCCTGCTAGGCCTTCGTCACTACAGGATTCAGGCGGGGTGCCGAAAACACCCGGCAAAGGCTACTTTGCACTCGGCAAAGCCTTTGCCGGGTGCAGCACTCGGCAAAGAGCCGCCGGCAAAAAGTTAGTCGGCAAAGATTCTTTACCGGGTGCTTTTTATCAGGCACTCGGCAAAGACTTTGCCAAGTGTAAACCCGCCACCTGGCAAAGAAAAATGGCCGTCACGGCGCCGGCTCCATCAGCCTTTGGTTTGCCGGGTGCCATGTCAGAGGCAGCCAGCAAAGATTTTTTTAATTTTTTTTTCCATATTTTCTTTGCCGAGTGCCCTACCGGGAGGCACCCGGCAAAGATTTTTTAATTTTTTTTTATAATTTCTTTGCCGGGTGCCATGTCAGAGACACCCGTCAAATATTTTTTTAATTTTTTTATAATTTATTTACCGGGTGTCGCTCCTCTAGACACCCGGCAAAGAGTTTTTTTTATTTTTTTTGCCGAGTGCCCTGTCAGGACGGCACCCGGCAAAGAATTTTTTTAAAAAAAAATAAAAAAAATTTTGCCGGGTGCCCTGGCACTCGGCAATACGGAGAGGTGATGCTGAAACACCATCTCGAAATATGTAATTCATTACAGACAATGCTCTAAAGGCATATACTACTATGGTTATGTATCAACAGCTTCAGCGTCAATACAGAGGAATGGATTTTGCGTAAAATTATTGATCAGAGCCGAAACAGCAATCCCCGTATAGGCAAGAACAGGTAACCATCTACATTGTAGGTACAACGTTGCATAGGTACATCTTTAATGTGGAAAGGATTAGGCACATAATTAAGCACATAGAGATTTGCAAGCAGATTACGCAGGTCAAAGATACCTGCATAATGATTATGAAACATGTGGGTAAGCAGGAAACTGAAAAATATTATGTGATCAGTACCAGCAGTCCTTACCCAAAGACGTTGCCTTGCTTGATGATGTCAATTCTGTGGTCCTTTCATGTCAAAAATGGTCAAGGTCGGTGACATTACCAAACTGCATGTGCATAGGACATTTTTTGTTGAGAGAGCATGGACCCAAGGACTAAGGTAAGACACTAGTATAATGCCCGTGCTAACGCTACGGACTTTACAAATATCTAAAATATTTGTAAGAAAATATTTGTTTGCCCATGAACAAGATATTTAAAAAATCATACACAATAGAGGAATCAACTCAATTCATATATATCTTGTTCAGCCATATCTCCAATTGTTTGTACCAAGTATATTGCCTCAGATAATCAACCAAATACATTGCCTCAGATAATCAATGATACCACACACAAGTCCATGCTTCCCTTTGTCCACTCCTAAAAGGATAGAATAATCCGTGACATTCACCGACTACAAGTACAATAATTATGTTCACAAATGTTTTTATTGAATACATAACTGTTAGTAATTGCGGCAAAGATGTGCTTTTATACTTACAGTGAGGAAAGATGTGTCATTCTAGATTGCATGTTGCAAAAGATGCCTTCTTCTTAGCATGTGCAAGACACAACACCACCTGGCTTCCATCGCGGCAACGATAAAATTGACTGCAAGGTTGTATTTGAGGTGTAAGTTACAAGAATAGTTACTCGATTACTAACCTGAAGCAATATTTATTTGATCATTCTGAACCTGGAATTACTCCAAAATTGATGTTACCTAAGTTGAACCATTCAAGACAATTGGTAAGGAGTTTGAACAGGAACAAATCAGTTTGTGTTCAAAAATTATTTGCTTCTTTGATATACAATTAATTGTTCATTAGTTCATAAACCTTTATGTTCTCAGGATGAAGAGCTCCAACAATATATATATATATATATATATATATATATATATATATATATATATATATATATATATATATATATATATATATATATATATATATATATATATATATATATATATATGCCATACAAATTTCAATAACTCCATAACAAGATAAATCTACAAGGGAGTTCCAAACAGAAAAGGCTTAAATCTCTCTAACAACAATATGATAAGCAGCACCTAAATATCCTAAATATTGTGAGTGTCGGATAGTATATATATAGTAGAACATAAATAATGAGAGGACCTTGAAAAACAATAGTAGAAATAAATCATCTAGTAGGCCTTTGAGTGCATTAAAACATAGGCAAGTGTCCTCCACCAGTATAGGCCCATTCACCTGTATGAAGAACAAGATACGCTTCGCAAAAAAAAGAAAAAAAAACAGATACAGATTTTAACCATACCAGAAAGCACATGGAATTTAGAATTTAGAAACATGGAAGTACCTGAGATTCTCAATTATATATGTCAAATCATATCCAGATATTCTCAGCTATTCTACGTTGTACTTTGCAGAGTTAGCAATGCAAGGTCACCGTACAAATACCAATATACCATTAAAATAAGCCATTGTTCAACTAATAAGCTACATACAGTTATTTCGATCGGGCGATTGCCAAGAACAAGCTGAGCATCAATATCTTCACACACCTCCTAGCTGCCCAGAACTACTAAAGTACAGTATATGAGATGCATAAATAAATGACAGGAAAACCATACATGGATGACCAATAAAATGTATGCCCGTGCTAACGCTATGGTGACACTTCGTCCACGCACATAAAAAAATGGTCAAGTTCTAATGGCAAATACACTCAGGAAATAAAGGTTAATCCATTAGCTCACTGTACACATGAGCATGGACCAGACGATGTCTAAGAAAAAAATGATCAAGTTCCAATGGCAAATGTCTATATAAATGACGACAGTAGAAACTTCTATACATTATCACTCAAGCAATGAAGGCATAAATGCAGTTGTAAGCTGCAGTTTAACAATCTAGTAATATACTTCTTCTAAGAAGCACATGTACCAATTCAGTATGATGTGACCCTTGAGCACCACACATATACTAACTCTTTTCAGATGTATACAAAAATTATATAGATATTCACATGAGGCACCAAGGCACAACTGGGAGAACAATTAGGAATTACAGAGTCACAAAGAGCACCAACACATATACTGAACTTTTGTAGATGTACAAAAATCCTTTTGTAGATGTACAAAAATCATATTGAAATTCATATGAGGCACGAAGGCACAACCAGGAGCACAATAAGTAAGTACACAATAACGAATCAGAAAAAGGGGGAAAATCCACATAACTATGAAGAAGTATAGGTAAAAAATGAATTCATCTCAACTAACTGGGATTTCAATGAGATCTTGCTTGTGTTGCAGATGTCACTGTTGTGGTCCAAATTGATGCAATGAAAATTCACCCAAGCATCAGGACATTGTATATAATCAGTATATAATCCCAACGTACATGGGAGTTTATTTTAATCACAGGCTATACAACTCAAAAAAACATTTTCGTTGCCTGCAGCAAGCATCAGGAGATTGAAGATCATCAGCCTGTATGGGAGTTTATTTTCATGACAGGCTATACAACCAAAAGCAACATTTCCATCACCTGCATCCAGTATTAGGGGAAAAACAGGAGGTGTTCATGGGCGTGGCACTGAAATCAGTAAAAATCATTGTGCGCAGGAATGAAATCCGTGTGATAAACACCGGAATCAGATAGCAGTATGGAGGTTTGTCGTAAATTCGCGTCCGTGCAGGTGGGCGCTCGAGTCAACGGCGCGGGGAGGGGCGCGCCTCTACTGTGGCTGGTCCTCTTGCTGGCGCAGCCGGGCCGCGGCGGCCGGTGGCTAGGCTGCCATGCTGGGGTGCCGCGTTGCTGCTCCGCGCAGGAAGCCGGGCGAGCCCAAGCTGGGTCTGTATGGCCACCTGGCCCCGACGTCGACGACGGCTACCGACTGGGTGGCTGCTGCGTTGCGAGGACTAGACAGAGGCGTGGACTGCGGACACGCGAGGAGGGCGGCCTCGTGCGCACTGTCATTGCGGCCTCAGCGGCGGAGGTGGGGGCGGTATGGGAGGATGTGGGACTGACGGCAGAGAAGGGTGGATCTGGATCTGAGGAGGGAAGGTGGAGCGGGAGGGCGAGCGGCGGCGTAAGGGTGGGTGGGAGGGAGGGAGAGAGTGACTGAGCGAGGAGTGTTGGGCCGGCCAGCTGGGCTTTTAGGTTAGAACCTTTGCCGGGTGTTGGGCACAGAGGCACCCGGTAAAGAATTTTTTTATTTTTTTAAAATTCTTTGTCAGGTGCGTCTGATCTGGCACCCGGTAAAGAAATTACCGGGTGCCTCTGACTTGGCACCCAGCAAAGATTTTTTTTATTTTTTTAAATTTCTTTGCCGGGTGCCCGCTGATCTGGCACCCGGCAAAGGCTTCTTTGTCGGGGGCCCACGGTGGCACCCGACAAAATTTTTTTTGTTTTTTTAGCCTTATTTTTTTGTGGGGCCTTGCTACAGTAAATAAATTCCTATTTCAAAATTTGGGACAATTTTGAGTTTTTGAACTATATTTCCTTAATTTTTTTCGTTTCATTGAATTTTTGCGACTATTCCAAATTTGAATTGCGGGTACATGAAATAATAGAATTTGGTTATTCAAAAAATGGTATTCATGATATTTAGGGTATGTCGAGGCTGTATGCAGGAAGTGACATGAATTTTTGCGCATCATGTTGTCGTAACATGACGATGTACTCGCGGGGAAAGTGTATTTAAATTATATAAAATCCAAACAAAGTCTGAAAATCACGAAACTTGTCGATGTGTCTTGTTGTTGCATGTGGAGGCCGTGGTAAAAAATTCAAAAAGTTTCTAGCAAGTTGTGACGTCAGATACCTAAAACCCAGACATCTCCATATATGTGATCACATGTTATTGCAAGTGGAGATATCTGGGTTTTAGGCATCCGACATCGCAACTTGCTCAAAACTTTCTCAATTTTTTTTACCACGGCCTCCAAATGCAATAACAAGAAACCTCGACAAGTTTCGTGATTTTCGGACTTCATTTGGATTTTATATAATTTAAATAAACTTTCTCCGCGATTACCTCATCATGTTACGACAACATGATGGTCGTAATTTAATGCGAGTTCCTGGATATGGCGTCAACATACGCCAAACATCATGAATATCATTTTTCGAATGACCGAATTCTATTATTTCATGTACCTGCAGTTTAAATTTAGAGTAGTCGGAAAAATTCAAGTGAATTCTAGTTAACTAGGTTGTTCAGAGTTCAACGCCTAGCAATATAATAATAAATCATCAAAAAAGTTGAGAGAGCCTGAATAGATTTGAAATTAGTTTCGGGTTCTCAATGCAAAATGGTTTATTAGTTTTTTTGTTATTTTTTTAAAGAATCATAAAATCAGCTTAAACTTGTAAAATGTATAATAATAAATCATACAAGTATTAATTAGAAAAACTGAAACCAATTATGTTAGGCTAGATCTGCATGGTATAAATGATTAACCAACTTTGTTAGGCTAGATCTACATGATATAAATGATTAATTGGAAAAAGTGAAACCAATTTTGTTAGGCTAGATCTGCATGATATAAATGATAAAGATCACGAATCAAATAAGTATTCTAGCAACTTTAGGATAGATTAAGAGGCAAACAAAATACTCATGTAACCCTCCTTTAACTATAAAGAAATCTTATGCTTACTATATTTTGAGCATGATGGTAAACACTAATGGCAGGTACACAAATTATTGGTAGTTTTGGGGAGTTAATTCACCTCGAATACTATATAATTTAGTATAAATTTGGAATGCCTCAATTCCTTATATTTTAGGACGGAAAGAGTAAAAAAAACAAGTGGAAGACTCAACAACGTCGACGGGGAAGGACATCGAGCACCCATAGTCGATTGATGTGCCTCCCATCGCGTCAAAGCCACAGGCCACATGCGTCGTCGATAGGTGTGGACAAAAATTCGTGCCCCCATGCAACGCACAGCCATATATCTAGCAAAACAAAAAATAGCAGGCAAAATAAGCTGCCTGCGTCGCGGTCCTTCCAGGAAGCTGACGCTGGCAGCGGCATTTTCTCAAACACCTTCCACGCGTCCGCCTTTCTACCATCACAGCAAACAGGCCACAGACCATAAGAGCGCACCCCACCGAAATCCAGTCCAGGCATTCATACCTCTCCCTCAACAAGGTTTGAGGGTTCATGGCGTCTCTGTAACGACACCTCGTGCTCTGCCATTTTCGGCAGCAGCTGCGCTACCATGTTCGCTTTCTCCTTTTCGTCCCGGCTCCGGGCGGCGACTAGGCAGACATAACCACGCGTGTGCCGTGACCTTGCTGTAGTGGTGCCGCTAGTTTTTCTGGAGAGAGAGAAGCGAAGTAGGCGGCGATTCAGTGGCGCCGACGGCCGGCGGCTGGCTGAGCTCTGGCTAGCGAGCGCCAAGCATGATTGGATGGAAATTGGAATGGGCCTACTACAGTCCACAGCCACCACGACCAATTTTGACCTCCGATTAATCGTGATTAGTCACGACTAATCATCCTGAACGGTTTTACATGCTCGACACCTTCGACTTGATCAGACCGTCCAGAAACCTGGTCGTCCATGGTCATCCAGAGAAGTTGGAGTGAGCTGCATCAGCTGAGTGAGTTGGGCCTAGCTAGTTGTCTTAAGTTTTGGCCCAAGTCCATTGGAGTTTTTTTTTTCTTTCCAGTAGGCATCTCACTCTTCTCACTCACTCAGGAGTCAGGACACACGCGCTCACCCCTCCCATCCGGCAGCCGGTAGCCCGGTACCAGCGTGAGCTCCCTCTCCTCGTCTCATCCCTTCGGGTTCCGGGTTGCTCCTCCCTCCCTTCCAGCAGCCTCCCTCTCTTCCTTGTTGGACGGTCCCCAGGCGACCAAGCTCGACCAGCAATCCTGGTGGTCAAAAAATCCCCAAGCCAACTTCCGCAATCCGCATGCTTTATTATTGTCAAAAAAAGAAAAAGAAACTTGGGCATGTCTTTTTAGGTTTTTTTAAAACTGTTCAAAATGCAGTAATAAAGAAATTGTGAGAATGACACTACAAAATTATGAAAGTAAAACTTTGTCGAAACTTAGTTTATCAAAATCGATTTTTGCCATTTCAAGAAAAAAAGCTAGCATTACATAATAAAAATTAAAAAATATTTTTCATTTCAAAGTGTGAAATTATATAGGCACAAAAATACTAGTTTGACGAAATGGTTGTATTTTGTCCATTCAAAGCACGAGATTTAAACTATTTATGATAATCATAAGTGGATGGATTACAATATTCTCTTTTTCAGTAATGAAAATAGATACTTTTCATATCGCCATTTGACAAAAAATGATACTTATGTCATTTTGTCATAGAATATATAGCTTTGCATTTTAAAATGGATAATTTTAGTTTTCTTTTTTTCCCCTAAAGTTGCGTAATGCAAGTTTTCAAACAGAAAATTTTGACTTCAGTCAATTGAAATGTCTATGTTTTGTTTAATGTTTTTAAGTATCATATCAGTATCAGACGATGCTCTTGGGACTTAGCCCTCGGCCGCGCAATCCCAATATGATGGCTGCTAGGCACACCGGTGCGGCTTGCAGGAACGTCCTCTTTGCCACATGACATTTATATGAGAGCTCTTTCAAGCCTCCTTTATCGGTTGCTCTGTAATTTTTCTATGCAATATTATAATTATAATAAATAAAAACAATTATAGGATTGTAAAAAAAATATTAATGATGATATACTTGAGCTCAATCATTTAAAATTTTGACCAGGTATTTGATTGGAATATTGATTTTTTAATATTTTCACAGTAGTACTAAAGTAGTAGTAGTTTTTTTTATATTGTATTAAGCTCGTATCCCATAGAGAATGTTTCTCCGTTCGATGGCAGTAAACTTGTAAGACTAATATTGTGTTAAGCTGGTATCCCAGCAAATTAAACGTACTTGTTTTTTTCAGTAAAGAAGATCCAAAAGGTCTTTGTTCTAAATAGGGTGCCACTGAACACATGCTATATCATTCATCATCAGGAAAGCTAAAACTTCATCAAGAAGAGGCATCTTCTGCTACCCATGCCGTGTGGGCAAAGAGGACACGGCCCATCCATCCTTGTAGAAGCCATTGGCCATCCCGGCAAATCATAAAGTCTTTGTGGTAACGCTTCGTGACCTCGTCTTCCACTGCCTTTACAATGCTTGATTTTAGTGGCAGCAGCCTTAGGCCTGCCCGTTGGTTTCTTGTTTGCCATTGTCTATATTTCTCAGGGTGTTCCACTCGGTCCATGCCTTCGCATGAAATGTCATTAAAAACATAATGTCCAAGGAGGACTTGCTCTAGCACCGATCGAGATTTACTCTCCCTTGGGATGGTTTTGTCCAACATGTCAAATACTGCCATGTAATAGAAGAGCATCTCCCGAAACCGTGACAAGAAGCAGGAACCATACGAACGATTCAAAACGCTCTGGATGAATACATCTGGCCTCATCTTCTTGATGTTATTGAGAACAGTATCCCTAGGGCTTGGAGAATCGAAGAATATGCTCTCTTCCATCAATATGCTGAAACTGAAGAGGTCACTTATGACAAGCACCTCATCAACGTCCATGTGCAAGTCCATGATGGAAATATCCTCCCAGTTTCTCATGATTGTGTGGAACTTGAACGAAGGGTAGCCAAGCTCATGGGCACATTTCATGAGCCGGCACCCTATTTTCTCAATCTGCTCACTTGGGTAGTATGCAGGCTTGGGGCGGGTTATGGCGGTGAACTTCACCTCCGGTGGGCCGCCTTGTTTACTTGCTAGCAAGCGGAGCAAGCCTGCCCATTGGAACCCGTAACGCATACCATAATCCACAATATGCAACCTACTCTTACCCACCATGGCCTGCATGATGGTCATTGTTGAAAAAATGAATGTCACATTGAGGAAGCAACAAGCTTTAGTGTAAAGGTTAAAGGCCTCTAGGAACTCCACAACTGAGGGGTGCTCTAACATAAGCAACTGCCAAATCTGCCTCCCTTTGCCCCCTATGCGTGCCTCTAGCCCCTTGGTGAAACAATGAGCTAGCCGTTGGGTGGCATCCCCTGTTGCTGAAGCATGTTGCTTGATTTGCATCAGTAGCCCATGTGCTCTCATGTGATCACCCTCTGCTAGCGCATGCGCACAAGACATCAACAATGTACCTATGTCGACCACATTGTTCCTCGCTGATCTGATCCTCCAACTCTTCTTGTTTCTTTTATCTGTGCCACTATTGTCCAAGGTGACACATTCCATGCGCATGATGCATGCCTCATAGGCATGCAACATCATTTTGTCAAGCATCTCGTTGCCACATTTCTCCTCTGGCTCCTTGATCATCATCATAGCTTTGCTAGTACTTCTTACCTCCTCCAAAAGGTGATCCCTGTTATACCTTTTCTTGATCCTACTACCAATAACGTTGCTTTCCGTGATTTGATTCCCGTGCTCATCCTTTGTAAAGATGTTGTCTTTGGTCAAGAACATGTTGGCTTCTTCCATGCACTCCAAGGACGATGCCCCCACCACATATGTACCATTGGATAAGGGCAAACTAATCCCTCTTTCACCACCATGGCCTTCATGCAAAAAATCTTTGGGCCCCTCCCTGTTGTCGGTGTACGTGTTAGCATCGAAGGAAAGGGAGCGGAGGATTTGCACAAAGGGCTGCTGCACCTGGAGTAGCGCAGGGTGATCATTGAGGTTATTATCGCCATCGTCATCCTCCATGAGCATGCGTGCGATGTAAGGGAGCATCATGGGATTAGGAACATGATGCTGGCCCTCGCTGCTGCCATTGGGCTTCTGGGGAAGGTCAGGGAAGACAGGTGGGGATGCTAGTGGCTGCTCCATGAGATCCTTGACGAAGAATTCCTCCTGTGTGGTGGCCATGGTGATCGATGGTGGTGGGGCTTGGCAATTGGCACAATAGCATTTGGTTAACATATATCGTACTGAGATATATATACACTTTTGGTTAATGATTCCTACAGGCAGGATTGCAAAAGACGATGGCTGGCTGTAATCCCGATGCTGCTTGGACGATGGAGACGAGGGCTAGCGATATTTCCAATGCTGCTTGGATAATGATAGCAAAAGCTAGCTTAGGTATACGTACACAGGACACATAAAAAATAATGTTTTGGAAAGATCAAAGTAACAAGCCCTATATCTTTTACCTTGTCAAAATGACAAAGCAAGAAGATATAGTCGTTTGATGCAAAACATATTTAAATGCAAACTTAAAGTAATAGTGAACTGGAAAACAGAGAAATAGAATAGCAGAGTTTGTCTGCAAGCAGTAAACCGCTTTGCTAGTTGTTTATATAATTGTTTGCAAATGTGAAAGAAAATGAAGCAGTACATGAAATGCCAATATTCAAGAAGAGAATATTGTGCTATGCAACATTTGTTAGTATACAAAAATGAGTAAAGCGCAGATCAGCTATGAGACTATTGAGCTTTGCTGGAAAGAGACGCCATGAAAGGAACCGCTTTCCCATTGCCATGCACCGATGCAAAAGATATTTTATTTGTTGCAACGATCCCTTCACGGTTTTTACAATACTGTTGGCCATGTTTGCTAGAACGGTCAAAAAAATGCTTTTCAAATAAAACAAAAATAGCGGTCAAAATAAGCTGGTCTGACCCAATTTCTGTGTTTGGCTTTTGGTCTCAACTTATTTTGGCTATAAATAACTTATGTATAAGCTGTACCAAACAAGCCCATTATCACATATATTATAATTATCTCCATACAAGGCTATCAGAAAAACATTAACTTACCTACAGGAAAACATTAGTTTTAAACATGGACTGATTTCTAGTAGGGATCGTTTCTGTCTACATCAAAGGCGTGTCTTTTCTGTTTTAGATCCTAGCGGTGTTGTATTGGTGTGGCTTTCTATGGGCTCTTGTTCTCCTATCTTTTTCTTAGTATAATGATATATGTAGCTCTCCTTCATGTTTAAGAAAGAAAAAAAAAGGAAAAACATTAGTTCAGAGTTTGTAAGGTCATTTTTATATATGTTCAATAAAAGAATTATGATATGTTCTGAGTGAGCAAACTGCCTAATCACCCGTATCCACAGTTCCACATGTACGTGTGCCTCATAAGGAGCCACTAAATGGTCTTGGAGTTTATGGCTCAAGAGAATGATATTGCAAACGTAACAATATCTTCTCCTAATGTCGTACACTACCACAGAACACGGTATCACAGCTGGACTATTACTACCAGTCCGTGGGTATAACTGGTAGTGATAGCACAGCCTGACAGGTAGACTATCACTGCCGGGTTGTAGCCACGAACCGGCAGTGATAGTCTACCTATTACTGCCGGTCTCGTGAATTAAACTGCCAATGATAGGCTATTTTGCATAAAAAAATTCGTAACTTTTTCATATGAGGGTGGATCAAGATAAATTTTATATGAAAATTGTGAGATCAAAGAGATCTAAATTTTTGTGTGACAATTTTTTTAAGGTAAGATGGTTTACATCTCTAAATATTAAATATAAGTTTTCAGATCGGATTTGGATTTGAAATGGTTATCATTGTCGAATGAAAACGAGGTCAACACCAAAGTTGTAGTACTCGATGATACAACTTTGCAGTTAAACAACTTTTTCATTGAGATCAATAGAGTATCAATTTACAATATAAGATTTGGAATTGTGTTGTTAAAAACATAACATCAGTAGTGCAGTCATGAAAGGGCTTGTAGCCTCGTGGTTATAAGAGACTTAGTAGCACCTCAGGTCCTGGGTTCGACTCCCTATGAGAGCGAATATTTCAGGATTTAACGGCATTTGTGCTTTCAATGGTAGGCGACGTTCCGGTGACTTTGTCAACCTCGAGGATTTGCCAGCACAGTCGTGTGCGTTGTGATTGTCATGTTGTACTGTGTAATCGTAAAAGAAACATCAGTTGTGTAGTTACAAGTGTCACGTAACTCAACTAGCATGAAAACTCGAGAGAACATGAACGCTTGAGATCTTGAGTTGAAATCCAAGGAGAAATGAAACCTCCTCTGCTCCTCAGGACTAGGGACAAAAACTAGGCGATGAAGGTGACGGAGGAGTTGTCAGCCCAGAGTTGAGATGACGTGCAGCAGTTCTAAGTTTCAAGGCTACGTCCATGCTTTTCGTTCGCTTTATCTTTGCTTATAACGCTTAGAGGGGGTGTTTCTTTAGTTGAGGATGGTAAACTTTTGAGACCAATTAATCTGTATCCCAGCAAACATATATATTTGTGGAGGAAAATTCATGGCTGGTCCTCAAACTTGGCATGTGTTGTCACCTAGGTCCATTACTTTCAAAATGCTATTTTTTAGTCCATAAATTTGGTCTCGGGTCTCTTTTGGGTCCAAGCGCCGAACCTGCATTGAAGTGAACCCGACATGTGGGCCCACTTGTCAGGTCCTTCTCCCGCCCCTGCACCTAGCCCCAAATGACGCTTGCGGAGCCCGCATGCGCAGCCCTCGTCGTTGTTCGCATTGCCTTGCATGCTGGGTCAATCGCGAGGCCTGCGTGCAACCCTTGTCGCAGCGCATGTTGCCTCACGCTGGTGGGTGACACCACTCACGACAGGCCGAGCTAGGGGCCACGCGCGCAGCCCTTACCACCATCGGCTCTCACAACTGCGAGCGAATGCATCCACGATCCAGCAGAGCAGCTACTCAGAGAAGATGACTAGTGCGATGCAGGGGATGACAGGCAAAGATCCCAGCCACCGCCTCGCCCCTGCCCGGCCACCTTGGCGTCCTCTCTACTTTCCGGTGCCCTCTTGGTCGCCACCTTGGAGCCTCCCGACCCGCTCCTGGCCGCGCGCGGTGAGCAGCAGTTCGAGGGCTAGGACGCAGTGGCAGGGCTCTAGGGCATCGCATTTTCCACCGGCTTCGCCGTCTACTGCCTCGAAGGCTTTTTCATGATGTTGGCACTCGAGACGTCCATGGCCGACCAGAGCAGGTTTCGTTCCGTGCTCCACCAGGCCATCACCGGCGTCCTTGCCTTTGGGGCCTGCAGCTACCTCGCTTTGGACGACGCCAACAAGGACATCATCACGGTGTGCACACGCTCTCCTTCGTGCTGCCCACGTTGTTCCACCTCCACGTCAACGGTGATACCGGCAGTGCTTGTCGACGGTGAGAGAGGGAAGGAGGAAGACAAAGGAGAAGAAACCGTGAGGAGACAAGGACCTGAGAAGTGGGCTCCACATGTTAGGTTCACTTCAATTCATGTTCAGCGTTCACATCAGCATACCGAGGGGGCTAAGATCCGTTTGGACCCAGATGAGACCTGAAACTAAGTTTAGGGGCAAAAATAGCATTTCGAAAGTACATGGACCTAGGTGACACCTCATGCCAGGTTTGAGGATTGGCCAAGAATTTTCCTCATATTTGAGACTTATTTTGTTTCCAGCAAACATTACTTGTAAGTGGGGCCAAAAGGTCTTTGGTCTAGCTAAATAGAGAGCTGTTGAACGCCATGCGACATCATTCAACTTCATCCAGAAGAGGCGTCTTCATTTGCAACCCATGTCATGTGGGCAGAGAGGACATGCCCCTTCCATCCTAGCAAATCATAAAATCCTTATGGTAATGCTTCATGACCACGTCTTTCACTATCATCACAATGCTTCATTTCAGTGGCAGCTGCCTTAGGCCTGCTCGTTGGTTTCTTTTCTGCCATTGTCCATATTTCTCAGGGCGTTCCACTACGTCCATGCCTTCACAAGAAATGCCACTAAACGTGTAACATCCAAGAACGACTTTCTCGAACACCAATCGAGATTTACTCTCCCTTGGGATGGTTGCGTCCAACATGTCAAACAGTGCCATGTAATGGAAGACTATCTCTCGAAACCATGACAAGGAGGAACCATATGAACGATTCATAATGTTCTGGATGAATACATCTGGCCTCATCTGCTTGATGTTATTGAAGACAGTATCTCTAGGACTTGGAGCATCAGAGAATATGCTCTCTTCCATTAAGAACCTGAAACTAAAGAGCTCAATCATAACGAGCACTTTATCAGCGTCTCTGTGCAAGTCCATGATAGAAGTATCCTCCTAGTTTTTCATGATCGTGTTGAACTTGAATGAAGGCAAGCCAAGCTCATGGGCATATTTCATGAGCCGGCTGCCTACTTTCTCAATCTGCTCACCTGGGTAGCAAAGAGGCGTGGGGCGAGCTATGGCAGTGATCTTCACCTGTGGCAGCTTGCCTTCTTTACTCACTAGTAAGCGGAGCAAGCCAGCCCAATGAAACCCCAAACGCGTACCATAATCCAGGATATGTAACCTTCTCTTACCTGCCACGATCTGCATGATGGTCGTTGCTAAAAAATGAATGTCACGTTGATGAAGCAGCAAGCTTCAGAGTAAAGGTTGTAGGCCTTAAGGAGCTCCATAGTGGAGGGGTACTCTAACATAGGCAACCGCCAAAGCTGGCTCCCTATGCCCAGTATCCGTGCCTCTAGCCCCTCGGCGAAACAATGAGCTAGCCATTGGGTGACATCCCTTGTTGCTGAAGCATGTTGCTTGATCATCTTCAGTAGTTCACGCGCTCTGATGTGATCGTCCACTGCAAGAGCCTGCGCACAAGAGATCAACAACCTGCGAATATCGATCACATTGTTTCTCGCCGCTTTGATCCTCCCGCTATTCCTGTTTCTCTTCTCCACTTCAGTAGTGTCAATGGTGACACGCTCCATGCCCTTGATGCAGGTCTCATAAGTATGCAACATCATTTTGTCAAGCATCTCGTTGCCACATTTCTCCTTTAGCTCATTGTTCATCATCACAGCTTTGTTGGTAGTTCTTACCTCCTCCTCTAGAAGGTGATCCTTGTTGCACCTTTTCTTGACCCTACTATCAATAATGTTGCTTTCCCTGATTTGATTCACCAGCTCATCCCTTCTAAAGATGTGGTCTTTGGGCAGGAGCATGTTGGCTTCTTCCATGCTCTTCAAGTATGCTGCCACCACACAGCTGCCCTTGGATAAGGGCGAATTGAGGGCGCTTTCGTCACCATGACCCTCATGCAAGAAATCGCTGGGGCCCTCGCTGTTGTTGGTATTAGTGCCAAGGGAAGGGGATGAGAGGATCTGAGCAAAGGGCTGTTGCACCTGGAGTAGCGCAGGGTGGTCAATGAGCTCATCGTCAATGTCGTCCTCCATGAGGCTTGTGTGAGATGTAAGGGAGCATCATGTCATTATTAGGGAGATGATGCCAGACCTCATTGCTGACATTGGTCTTCTGGGGAAGGTCAAAGAAGACTGGTGGAGATGCTGGTGGCAGCTCCATAAGATCCTTGATGAAGAATTCCTCCGGTGTGGTGGCCATGGTGATCAATCGTAGTGCGGTAGCCCTTAATATATATCATAAAGATAACAACATAAGACTTTTGGTTAATGATCCCTACAAATTAACAGAGTGCAAAAGACAATGGCTGACTGTATTTCCAATGCTGCTCGGATGGATACATGATGGCTCACGATATTTCCAATGCTGCTTGCATAATGGTTGCAAAAGCTAGCTATACGCAGGGCAAAATAATACTTTGGAAAGATCATTGTAACAACCACCATTTCTTTTACCTAGTGATGCAAAACATATTTAAATAAGCCTTCACAGCTAACGTAAAGTAATAGTAAACAAAAAAAAAACTGAGAAATAGAGGAGCAGAATTTGAACGCCAGCAATAAACAGCGTAGTTAGGTGTTTATAATTGTTGGCAGATGTGAAAGAAAATGAAGCACGGACATGAAATGCCAATATTCAAGAAGCGACTGTTGAGCTATACAATATTAGTTAGTATAGAAAATTGGTAAGCGCAGATCAGCTGTGAGACTAATTGAGTTCTGCTGGAAACAGACGCCATGAAAGAACCGCTTTCCCACTGCCATGCACCAATGCAAAAGATATTTTATTTGTCTCAACGATCTCTCTCTCCGCGGTGTTTACAATACTGTTGGCCATGTTTGGTAGAATGGTCAAAAAGAGCTTTTCAAATAAAACAAAAGTACATGGAAAAAAAACGTGGCGACAAATGGCTGTAAAAAACATACCGTTTGCCTTTTGGTCTCAATTTATTTTGGCTAATATACAACTTATATAGAAGCTATACCAAACAACCCATTATCACATATATTATCATCACACTACAGGAAAACGCCTCTTTGCTGACTGCTTGCCCCGGTCGGCAAAGGCATAAACCCAGTCGGCAAAGGCTTTGCCGACCGCAAAGCCACGTGGCACTCGGCAAAGAGCAGTCGGCAAATTCTGGGTCGGCAAAGGCGGATTTGCCGACTGCCACATGGCACACAGTCGGCAAATCCTTTGCCAACTGCCACGCCAGCAGTCGGCATAGCCACGTGGCGCCGTCAGCCCTGACGGCAGACTTTGCCGACTGCTGGTTCCTCGGCAGTCGGCAAAGAATTTTTTTTCAAAAATTGTTTGCCGACTGGCCGCCAGCTCGGCAGTTGGCAAAGAAAGAAAATATTTTTTTTGAAATGTTCTTTGCCGACTACATTCGGAGTTGCAGTCGGCAAAGATTTGACCTCTTTGCCGACTGTCTCCCATTGCAGTCGGCAAAGACTCTGTCCTGGGTTTTTTTTGCCTATGGCAAAGCTGGATTTTTTTTTGCTTTTGTTTTCTGTTTTCTCGCATCAAAACCCTGCAAAATCACAAATTATAATCTAATTTCACCAGAAGCACCGGTAGCACCCACTATACCACAGCCTATCTACAGCGTCCTACGGTGGGTCACTATAAGTCGATATAGCGACCTACGGTAGGTCGCTATAAATATATAGCGTCCAACTTGGACGGTCGCTATAAGTGGCGTCGCTATAAGTTTTAGAGTCCGACCTTACTTATAGCGTCCGACCGTTCGACAGTACGTTAAAGATATAGCGACCGACCATTCAACACCAGTTACAAACTTATAGCGACCAATAGTTTGACGCTATATATTATATATCGTCCAACCATTAGACGCTATCCATACAAGAAAATAATAACAACATAATTATTCATTAACCTCAGGATGAGTACTAATCATACAATCAATGAACCATACAATTAACAATTCCATTTTGGACAATACACAATCATGACAAAGAAGCTCATCATAGCTCACAATTATATTATATCCATAAGCATTTGTCTTACATCTCAATGGTTTACTTGATATCAGTGAAAATAGCTTACATGATGTAGAGTTCAATCTAGGATCCAAACTGCTAGCAACATTCAGTCTCACACAATGTCACTAACCCTAAAGTTGAGGTGTGATTAACATAATAAGCCACTTAATTATATCTGCATCCAGGCTGCCTGTAAAGCACAATATGGTTTAGAAAGATTGTCTTATCAAATTTTTTGTCTGTTTACTTGGTACAAAATATCTGCAAGATGATGTTTTTGACTTCACTCATTAGACTAGAAGTACTATGCAGTTTGGATACATAAGGATCACAGCATATTAAAAAGTTGACATAACGGACTGCTATTGACTTGTTGCCATTTTTATTTATGGATTGCCAATCCAAATAAGGCTACATAATTAGGTGCTGGAACTGTAGCCGCAATAAAAGAAAATACAAATCTTGACTGCCCTGCCTTTGCCCTCTGATCCTAACATCAACAAACATTCATAGATGTGTACAGGGTTGTGGCGAGCATTTGAAAGCTTACTTACAATGGCAAACTGTACAAAAGACCATCCTTATTTTCTTGCAGTAGTAGCACACAACCAGTCCTAAGTCATCAAATTCTAATGAAAGTTTATAGGGTTGTCTCTCGTGCTTACCAACTCCTTTGCATCTCATTTTTGCTAGCACACAACCAGTCCTAAGTCATCAAATTCTAATGAAAGTTTATAGGGTTGTCTCTCGTGCTTACCAACTCCTTTGCATCTCATTTTTGCTACCTCTTTTTTAATGTGGTTAATTTTTGCTTTCTTGAAGCTAAAATTCAGAAGCCAAATAAATTAATATATCACTTGCAAAAATAAATTACCAAACCTTGAGATGTCCACATACACTACAGTAAGTTTGTTGCCTCTTCTCATATGCCCATCAAAAAAAGTTGGGTTTAATTTCAGTTAGAAAGAAAAAAGAATATATGACTGTACATGTGTGAATCTATTATCATCACACTCCACATGTACAGCAATTAGTTAAAGTTAAAAATCTACTGCCAATAAGTGAATTTCAAAGTTCAGTAAAAAAAAGCATCCATACTAGGCTGCTGCTCTGAAGGTTCAGTAAAAAAAAGAAAACAGCTTGCAGCTTGCTACTTTGCCTGTCGAGTGAATGAAAGCTGTAGGTGCACTAGCTGCCTATGCACTGCTTATACCTGAATGTCGACGGTGGAGGAGCAGCTGCTGCAGGACTCTGCAATCAAGTAGCCAAATTGCAATGTCTGAATATGGAAGAAGAGCTTTCAACAGTTAGCACTCAAAGAAATATTTTATCTACATATCACAATGCAATTCACGGATAGACTCTAAGCATATTTACTCAAGATTACCAAAAAAAATAGTCACTGCCTAAGAGGAGTCCTTTTAAATCCAATTTTGGATGCTGGTGCTAAATACATGGGAAAAGCATGATCTTTGAGTGTTTTAAATCCAGTGAAGGTTCCTAACAACAATACAGTACTACAACAGTTACTATAGATGAAATCTCATATAAGGCAAAAGTGAAAAGCATGATCTTTGAGTGTTTTTTTACCTTTAAGTGCAGGTGCATGTGCCCTATAATAGATTTCCATATCAGTCATGATAGAGGCCATACGTTTTAGCTAAAAAGGATAGAGAATATAGTTGTGAATATAAATATTAGATTACACAGCTGTCTCTAGCACAATGCACATGCAAACCTAAAGTTTTATGCAGACCTATATTCATACACTCAAGACTGTAAGCAAAGAATGCATACGGCGTATGCATCCTCCAGCTTGATGAGAAAGCCGTTCTTGCATAATTTTACTTATGTACAGTACTGGCAAGACCAATTTTATAATAACTAACAGTTTCAGCAGAGTCATGTAAGTCAATTTTATAATAACTAACAGTACTGATGAGAAATTGGCTATAGGTCCATGAAGGAATTAATTTCATACCGCAAATGTTGTCACACTTGGAACTGGGGAACCTTCACTGGTGTGCGCCCTACCTAGCCGCCGGCCAGAACAATGACCTGCAAAGGCAAATAGCAGATCCGACCATGAGAGATGTGAAGCAGTATGAGCAAGAGAGGGACGCGACAAAATTCAACCAAGGCAAAGGCATTTTGGATCCGGCCATGAGTAATATCGTTGCCTGCTGCTCCTCGTCGTGGAAGGCACAACGCGCACCCGTGCAGTGGCGGACCAGTGCGCACACACACGAAGGCGGAGGCGGATCAGCTGGATCCATCGTCTGGGCAGCGCGCCCATCCACAATACCGGGCGCCGTCTGCTGCTTCTTGTCGTCGTCCTCCTCGTTGGGATCTGGGTGACGCCAGACTTCGAAGAAGGGGATTTGGACGGTGCCGGTCTTCTCCGCTGTGCTTCAGCTCCGGCCTGACCGTGAGGACATGGCCGCGCACAAGCGAGCGTGTCCCGGTCACCGCTGGGGACCTCCACGGTGCGCACATGCACGCGATGACGGCGGTAGCTAGGAGAGAGAGAGGGGGAGAAGATGCCATGGGAGGGTGCGGCTGCAGGCGAGAGACGGGAGAAATGAGATGGGAGGGTTAGGGTTCCTCCATTTTTATTTTGAGCCTAGTGCATCTCCACCGTCCGATTCGATCTAACGGCGAAGAGTCACGTGGAGGCTGTTTTGCTGGGCCGAAATGGCTGATTTTGAGATTGTTTTGGCCATTATCGTATAATGTTTTTATTTTTATTTCAACAGTTGACAACTTCGAACAGAAATTTGGGTTACTAAATGATTTCAAATGGAAAAGTCGCCAATACCAATGTTGTAGAACTCATCGATATGTAAAACTTTTATTTTGGCTAATTCTCCATCCGACTTTGTTTGAATAATTTGAAATTTGAATTTCAAAGTTCAAGAACTTCAAATAGAATTTTTGAATATTAAACGATTTTAACTGAAAAAGTCATCAACAACAAAGTTGTATAACTCATCAAGATCTACAACTTTTATTTTGGTCATTTCTCCATCTGGCTCTTTTTGAACAATATGAAATTTGAATTTCAAAGTTTGAGAACTTGGAACGGAATTTTTGAATAGAAAATGATTTCAATTGAAAATGTGGTCAACAACAAAGTTGTAGAACCCAGCTAGATCTACAATTTTTATTTTGGTCATTTCTTCATCCAACAAAGTGATAGTAACATTGTTCATAAATTTTATATATCTCTCTTATAGTTTCATAAACTCTAAGAGAGATGTGTAGATTTTGTGAACAATGTTACTGCTACTTTCTCCGATGAAGAAATGACAAAAAGTAAAGTTGTAGATCTTGACTAGTTCTACAACTTTGTTGTTGATGACTTTTTTAGCTGAAATCATTTACTGCTTCAAAATATTGCTTGACGTTGCCATTTTTTGTAATTCATATTTTGTATTGATAAAACACAGTCACATGAAAAAATGACACAAGTAATAGCTGTAGCAACACAATAAATGTGTAAAGCATGATTTTACAAAAATTTAGGAAAAAAAACATCAAATTTGAAGTTAGTACGAGGGAGAAAGACTAGTTACAAGTTGTCGCATGAGATTAAAAAGATAAATCACCATATACGAGGGAGAAAGACTAGTTATCACATGTGGAGATGTCCAGGTTTTAGCCACCCGACGTCGACACTTGCTCGAAACTTTCTCAAATTTTTACCACAGCCTCCGCATGCGATGACAAGACACGTGGTCAAGTTTCGTCATTTTCGGACTCCGTTTCGATTTTATAAAATTTAAAAACACTTTTCACGCGCGTGGCTCGGCGTGTTCTGACACCAACACGGTCGAAATTTCATGCGAGGCCCCGCACACGGCCTCAACATGCTCCAAACATCATGAATATCATTTTCTGAATCGCCGGATTCCATTATTTCATGTACCTGCAGTTCAAATCTGGAGCTGCCAGAAAAAATCAAAGAAACAGAAAAAATCTACGGAATATAGCAAAATAAATCAAAATGATCCCAAACTTGGAATATATCATGTACTTACTGTATCAAGGCAACACAAAAAACTGGGATCGAAAATAAAAAAAAAATAAAAATTATTTGCCGACTACCAGGGAGGATAGCAGTTGGCAAAGTCTGCGCCTTTGCCGACTGCTGACGGAGTGGCAGTCGGCAAAGGTGACGGTGTGGATGGCGTCAACCATGGTCTGCCTTTGCCGACTGTAATTCTTTGCCAACTGCCTAGCAGTCGGCAAAGCCAGGCAGTCGGCAAATCCTGCTTTGCAGACTGCAGGAAATTCCAGTTGGCAAAGGGACCTCTTTGCCGAGTGTCGAGAAAAAACAGTTGGCAAAGAAAATTACAGTCGGCAAAGAGCCAGTTTCCTGTAGTGTCAGGGCCATCCATAGGGGCGGGCGAGCTGTGCGACGGTAAGGGGCCCCAATTTTCTAGGGGCCTCAAAACTAAAGCTCATCAGTATTCAATATTCAATACTTTGTGCTGACGTTTCTGTGTGGAGCTCATGATAAGTGCCTGTGCCAACTCTAGGAATCGTTACATTTCTTCTTATTCTGCACAATATAGTTTCATCCATGTCGTCTGTCCGTCCATCTAACAACTCCGTCCTGATCTGCCCGTCGAGTCACGTCTCTGCAAAGTAGCTAGGGAATGTCGAGTCCAGTACTCGACTGCAAACGTCAAAGTGCAAATTGCAATGTGTCGGCGAGGGACACTGGGAGAAGGTATATTAGCAAGTGTCAAACTATATATGGAATATCGTAGTGTAACGGATCCATTAAAAAATTGAGGTGACTGGTACTTAGAGGCTAGCACCAAGCAAGCAAGTAGCCTAATTCTAAGGATATGTAGGTAATTGACTGTTTGTGTCTTGTATTCTTGCAGAAAACATTTTTTTAACTACTCAATGCTATATAAATTGGCGCTATACAATATTGTATATGACTATTGTTCTTTATTTTTTAAGACTCTTATCTCCAAGAGTTTCCTAAATTTTCCTCCCAAAAACATCATGTTTTCCAGCTCCTAAAAATATATTGGGAGAAAAAAAAGAAGCCCATCTCTAATATTACCCAATATTCCACTCCTAAAAAATTAAAATTTGGTCCCACTTGAGTTTTTTTTTGCAGCAACATTTTTCCACGCAAGAGTCATCGACGCTGCCGCCGCTCCTCATTCCTTCGTCGTGCCCCAGCGCCGTGCAGTTACAGCCGGCCGTGGCCACCTCCCAGCCACAGGCCGCCGGCACCACCTCCCAGCAGGCCGGCCATACCTCCCGACCTTGAGCCACAGGCCGCCGGCCACCAGTCAGGCAGCTAGCCATCAGCGGAGCAGCAGTATTTGCCGGCCAGTAGCAGTTCAGTACCATCAGCAGAGCTCAGTACCATGAAGCGGCCATCAGCAGAGCACAGTAGCATGCAGGCAAACAGTAGTACAGTACCATGCAGCAGGCAAGTAGTCCAATGCAAAAAAAGCTGCTGGCTGCCGGCCACCAAGACAAGCTAGCAGCAGACGAAGATGGCGCGTAGATGGTGTAGTTCTTCATCCGCTGGAAGATGGCGCGGCTGGTCAGCATGGCGCTGATGATGACGCTCAGGCCGGGCTCCGTGAGCACGATGTCCGACGCGGCCCGTGCCGCGTCCGTCACGTCTGCCACCGCGATCCCGATGTCTGCCTTCTTCAGCGTCGGCGCATCGTTCACGCCGTCGCCCGTCATCCCGCGGATGTGCTTCCGCTCCTGCAGCCGTATCCGCGAGAGCTCGGGAAGAAGGGAGCCGTCGCAAAATAATTCACGGGAAGAAGGATGCCACGCGGGAACACCGTATCCGCTTGAGCTCGCGTCCGCATAAAGTTACGTAGAACGGGGCAAGATTTTCGAAGTGCGTAAATTTTAGGTGGAAGTATTAGAAGTCATTGGAGAGAGGTTTTTCTCATCTTTCTAAAAACTAAGGATTAGGAGGAGGTTTAGAGAACTCTTGGAGATGCTCTTCGGGCCTATTTTAGAGTTTCGAACAGGGCCATAACTTTTGCCAACATGGCCCTTGATTATCATTATCTCCTTACAAAACTATGAGAAAAACAATAACTACACATATAGGGAAACATTAGTTATATGCAGTGATGAAAACGGTACGGATATTTTTCGACCATAGTCGAGACCGAATCCATTTAGAGGGGTTTAGATCTGTCCGTATCCGAGTCCGGATATTCAACATCCGATACTGTATCCATATCCGAATACCCAAATCACATATTTATGATGTCGATATCCAAATGTATGCTATCCGACATGATTGATACTATCCGTATTCGAATCCGAATCCGGACAAAAATACGAAAACAAATGTGATATCAGCGATATTCGTCCGTATCCAATCCATTTTCATCCCTAGTTATATGAATGTGGACTGGGTTCTAGATGGGATCGTTTCTTTGTACATCAAAGGCATGCCTTTGCTGTTTTAGATCCTAGCGGTGTGTATTGGTGTGGCTTTGTATGGGCTCTTATTATTCTTTTTCTCTTAGTATAATGATATTTAGCTCTCCTTCATGTTTAAGAAAGAAAAAACAATAGTTCAGAGTTTGTAAGCTCAATCATAGCCACTAGTACAGAAGTGATTTTTTTGAAGTGCCTCACTTTTCTAACAAAAGTGATTGTCTTTGCACGCCATCACTAACCTTTGCAGAAAGCACTGTAGCTATACAACAGTTGCTAGAAATTAATTTTTAGAGGCGGTTCTATTAAGAAATCCACCTCTAAAAATGTATTCATTTTTGAGGAACCGCCTTTGAAAATGCTATTTTCAAGAACGGTTGCTTATGTCAACCGTCTCTGAAAATGAGTGATTTTTAGATGCGGTAATATTAAGTCAACCGTCCTTAAAAATAGCTACATCACAAATAAATTCATATCTTTTTAAATGAAGTTGGATGAAGACAAAATTTATATCAAAATTGTAGGGCTCGATGAGATCTAAAACTTTGTAGTTGATAAAATTTTTGTTTGAAATCATTTAGAGTTCCAAATATATAAATTAAGTTTCAGATTTTGAATTTCAAATTTTGAATTTTTCAAATGACCTTGGATGCAGAAATGTTCTATATCAAAGTTGTAGTGCTCGATGAGATCTAAAACTTTGTAGTTGAAGTTTTTCTCATTTAAGCATCGCAGAACTAAACACAAGTGATTGTGTGGTGCAATAGTAGGGAAGCAATCGTGTGAGGGAGAGGTTGTGGGTTCGAATCTCAGGTGTTGGCACTTATTTAAAATAAGTGAAAAATAAATCTTATGAGCTATGGCCAGTCCTCAACCCTTCGAGCTACATTCAAAATACTTTTTTTTTATTTTTATTAGACTCTAAATGAGTTTTAAAACATTTTGAAAATTATTTTTTAGAGATAGTTGACTTAAGTCAACTGCCTCTGAATGGCCAGTTCTCAGCCCTTCGGCCTACATTCAAAATATTTTTTCTTATTTTTATTAGACTCTAAATGAGTTTTAAAACATTTTGAAAATTATTTTTAGAGACAGTTGACTTAAGTCAACTGCCTCTGAAAATCAATTTTTAAGGGCGGTTGTCTTAAGTCAACCGCCTGTGAAAATTGATTTTTAGAACCGTCTTTGAAAATCACTTATTTTTACAATCGTTTGCATAGTAGCAGTTTTAAAACTGTCTCTAAAGATCACTTTTGACCGCCTCTAAATTTTTTTTTCTGTACTAGGGAGCCAAACTATTACTACCGGTTCATGGCTTCAACCGGCAGTGATACTACAATTAACAGAGATAGACGGATTATCACTGTTGGTTCCTAGCTACAACCGACAACGGTAGGCCGCATACTATAACTGCCGGCTATAGCCATGAACCGACAGTGATTGTTTATCTATTACGGCTAGTTCGTGGCTTGAACTGCCAATGATAGGCTGTTGCACAAAAAATTCACAACTTTTTCATATAAGGTCAGATCAAGATAAGCTTTGTATGAAAATTGTGGAGATTAAGAGATTAAAACTTTGTAGTTGACAATTTTTAAATTCTAGATGGTTTACTTCTTTGTATATTAAATATAAGTTCTCAAATCAGATTTGGATTTAAGATGGTTAACAATGTCGAATGAAAACGAAGTCAACACCAAAGTTATAGTACTCCATGATACAACTTTGCAATTAACAACTTTTTCATTTGAGATCATTTAGAGTATCAAATATAAAATATAAGATTTGGAATTGTGTAGTTAAAAGCATAGCATTAGTTGTATAGTCACAAGTGTCATGTAACTCTCAGGAGAACGTGGACGCTGAGGTATTGAGCTGAAATCCTAGAAGAAATGGAACCTCCTCAGCTCCTTAGGACTATGGACAAAAACTGGGCGAGCCCAGAATGTAGATGACACGAATGCTCGATAGTTCCAACTTTCTTGGCTATGTCCACACATTTCTTCTGTTTTATCTTTGCTTAGAACGCATAGAGGGTGGTTAGAGGGAGTGTTTCTCTGCTTATGGTACTATTAAACTCTCGGGACTAATCTTGTAAGCTCGTATCCTAAACAGAGACTGGAGGGGGAGATGTCCCCAACCATTTTTCATTAAGAGGGAGCCACAGCTCCGGCGCAATCGTGGAAAAACCCACCGAACCCTAGCTGCGCCAGCGAGGGGGATTTTTTTATTGTGCAGCACCCAGGATTCGAGCCCTGGGTGGGTGGCACCTCTACTGGATGTCCTACTACTGAGCTACAACCTCATTTGCAATAAGCTCGTATCCTAGGAAACATATTTGAGACTTATTTTGTTTCCAGCAAACATATCTTGTAAGGGGTCCAAAACGTCTTTGGTCTAAATAGAGAGCTGCTGAACGCCATGCTCCTTCAGCTTCATCTAGAAGAGGCCTCCTCGTTTGCAACCCATGTCGTGTGGGCAGAGAGGACACGGCCCATCCATCCTTGAAGAAGCCATTGACCATCCTGGCAAATCATAAAGTCTTTGTGGTAATGCTTCATGACCTCATCTTTCACTACCTTCACAATGCTTGATTTCAATGGCAGCTGCCTTAGGCCTGCTCGTTGGTTTCTTGTCTGCCATTGTCTATATTTCTCAGGGCGTTCCACTAGGTCCATGCCTTCACAAGAAATGCCATTAAACGCATAACATCCAAGAATGGCTTTCTCGAACACCAATCCAGATTTACTCTCCCTTGGAATGGTTGTGTCCAACATGTCAAACAGTGCCATGTAATAGAAGAGTGTCTCGCGAAACCGTGACAAGAAGGAGGAACCATATGAACGATTCATAATGCTCTGGATGAATACATCTGGCCTCATCTTCTTGATGTTATTGAGGACAGAATCCCTAGGGCTTGGAGCATCAAAGAATATGCTCTCTTCCATCAAGATGCTGAAACTAAAGAGGTCGATCACAACGAGCACCTCATCAGCGTCTCTGTGCAAGTCCATGATAGAAGTATCCTCCCAGCTTTTTGTGATTGCGTGGAACTTGAATGAAGGCAAGCCAAGCTCATTGGCACAATTCATGAGCCGGCAGCCTACTCTCTCAGTCTGCTCACCTGGGAAGCAAATAGGTGTGGGGCGGTCTATGGCAGTGATCTTCACTTCTGGCAGACCGCCTTCTTTACTCGCCAGCAAGCGAAGCAAGCCTGCCCAATGAAACCCGAAACGCATACCATAATCCACGATATGCAACCTGCTCTTACCTGCCATGGCCTGCATGATGGTCATTGCTGAAAAAATGAATGTCACATTGACGAAGCTGCAAGCTTCAGAGTAAAGGATGTAGGCCTTAAGGAGCTCCACTGCAGAGGGGTACTCTAACATAAGCAACTGCCAAAGCTGGCTCCCTGTGCCCAGTATCCGTGCCTCTAGCCCCTTGGCGAAATAATAAGCTAGCCGTTGGGTGGCGTCCCCTGTTGCTGAAGCATGTTGCTTGATCTGCTTCAGTAGCTCACACGTTGTCATGTGATCATCCGCTGCAAGAGCCTGCGCACAAGAGATCAACAACCTGCGTATGTTGACCCCATTTTTCCTCGCCGCTTTGATCCTCCTGCTCCTCCAATCTCTCTTCTCCACGTCAATGGTGACACGCTCCATGCCCTTGATGCATATCTCATAGGCATGCAACATCATGTCGTCAAGCATCTCATTGCCACGTTTTTCCTCTAGCTCATTGATCATCATCACAGATATGTTGGTAGTTCTTACCTCCTCCTCGAGAAGGTGATCCTTATTGTACCTTTTCTTGACCCTACTATCAACAATGTTGCTTTCCCTGATTTGATTCACCAACTCATCCCTTCTGATGTTGTCATTGGGCAAGAGCATGTTGGCTTCTTCCAGGTCCTTCAAGGATTCCCCAGTAATATATGTACCCTTGGATATGGGCAAATTGAGCACACTTTTATCACCATGGCCTCCATGCATGAAATCGTTGGGCCCCTCGCAGTTGTTGGTGTTAGTGCCAAGGGAAGGGGATGACAGGATCCAAGCAAAGGGCTGCTGCACCTGGAGTAGCGCAGGGTGATCACTAAGGTCATCGTCAATGTCGTCCTCCATGAGCACGCGTGAGATGTAAGGGAGCATCATGTCATTGTTAGGGACATGATGTTGGACCTCATTGCTGACATTAGGCTTCTGGGGAAGGTCAAGGAAGACAGGTGGGGATGATGGTGACTGCTCCATAAGATCTTTGATGAAGAATTCCTACGGTGTGGTGGCCATGGTGATCAATGGTAGTGCTGCGGCACAATAACTTTTGGTTAATATATGTCATAATGAGAAGAAAACAAAACTTCTGATTTATTATCCCTACAATCAGGAGAGCAAAAGACGATGGCTGGCTGTAACCCCAATGCTGCTTGGATAGGGACACCATGGCTCACGATATTTCCAATGCTGCTTGGATGGGGACACCATGGCTCACGATATTTCCAATGCTGCTTGGATAATGGTTAGCTAGCAATACACAGGGCAGATCAAAATAATATTTTGGAAAGATCATCGTAACAAGCCCCATTTCTTTTACCTATTGAAAATGACAAAGCAAGAAGATACAGCTGCGAGTAAATAAGCCTTCACAGGCTAACGTAAATAGTGAACAGTAAAACAGAGAAATAGAGGAACAGAGTTTCAATGCCAGCAGTAAACAGCTTTGTTAGGGGTTTATATAATTGTTAGCAAATGTGAAAGAAAAAGAAGCACGGATATGATATGCCAATATTCAAGAAGTGACTATTGAGCTATGCAAAATTAGTCAGTATAGAAAATGAGTAAGCGCCGATCAGCTATGATACTAATGAGCTCTGCTGGAAACAGACGCCATGAAAGGAACCACTTTCCCAATGCCATGTGCGGACGCAAAAGATATTTTATTTGTTGTGCAACGATCTCCCTGTACGAACACAAGGTTGACAAGTACACTTGTGTATTCATTTTGTGATGAGTGATTGTCAATGTGATCCACGAAGTAGGTTGAGTGGTGACTAACCCTACCATGGCGAAAGTTATGTGTGCGACATGTCTCTTGGCTTGTGTTGTGCAGATGTGGAGCTTGGATGCGGTGGTCGACAGCGAGGTGAAGGTCAAGTAGAAACGTGCCGTGTCGACAGACCGGGAGCGGTGAAGGACAGACGTGAGGCTTGGACGGAAAGACCCGGAGGCTGGGTGACTAGCCGTGGTGGCTGACACTTGGGACATCAACAAGTGCGAAGAAGACATGGGAGTGACGGTGTTAACCGAGTCAAGACGGTGGACGTGCAGGTCGAGCGAGGCTCAGGAGGACTTAGCAAGCTGACCGGTCGAGGACGGCAGTGACACACGTCGAGGCGGGGGACGCGTATGGAGTACGCAACTCGTGAGCAGGTTTGGTGGTTTGGGCCTCAAAACCATCAGTGGCGGGTTTACAAGTTTGGGCCTCAAAACCCGGGCGGAGGTTCCGAGGAGGAACGAACAGCACGTGGCGGCTTCGAAGAGTTCACGTCAAGGCGAAGCTACTGATGAGGAGGCGCGGTGGCCGTCGGATGAAGATGAGACCGGGTTGGACCATAACGCCCTTAGGCTAAGTGGTTTGACTAAATTGTATCCAGGGGCAAAACTGGGATTGTGTAATAGTCATGTTAAATAGGATGAGAGAGTCCCCATCTCCCTCACCTCCTCCATTTGCATTTTTCCTTGTTAGGGTTTCCTCCTCCCCTTAGTTGCTTGTGAGAAAGAGGTCCACTAATCTTTATGATTTGTGTAAGAACCAAGACTTTAAGTCAGAAAGGTGGTCCCGAATCCTCCTTGTGTCCTCCGTGATTCGGCGGGAGAATCACTCTTTGTGTTCTTGATGTGTTCTTTGCGTTCTCTCCTTCCCCCTCTCGCTCTTGTGTTCATTCGTCGTTTTTAGACCATTTTGATCTGTTCTTTTTTGCATTGTTTTGATCTATGACGTGAGTTGAGCCTTTTCACCGAAGAAAATCAACCAATTCCTCACAAGCTCGCAGATCGGACGATTTCTTGGTCTAGGTCTCAAGAACCTGTGTTTTTCGTTCCCCTTTGATTTCCCATTGATTGGCTTCAAATTGGGCGATGACCTCTTAGAGGTAGCTCCCCTACTGCCTTGTGATCACGCTCACCAAGTTTCATGGCAGTTGGTGAAGGTTTGGCCACAAATCGGAAGATCGAAGTGAGGAGGCGATTTTCAGAGCTCTCTATTATGGTTGATTCGTGATGCGGACTGTCCGGAGTACTGCAGTGGACAGTCTGGGAGTCAGGATTTTTTCTGTGCTTTCTTTGTTGCACGGTGTCCGTACTTGCGGACTGTCTAGCTCCTAAGCCCGGACTGTCCGAGGTACTGTAGTGGTAGTTTTCCGACCGAGAACAGAACTGTTTCTGCGAAGTTCGGTTTTTGATTTTTGAACTACGGACTATCCAGGTACTATAGCGGACTGTCTGGGAGCACTGTAGTGGACAGTCCACAACTCTCTGTTTTGTTCGTTTCTTGCCCGTTCGATCTCCGATTCGAGTTCCATTTTTTGCGTTGGGTTTCTAACGATCTAAGAAACTTTTCAAGGGTCTCTTGACTTTTTGATGGCTTGTGTTTTTATAGCTTTTATTTGTGCCTTTTGAGGGTTGATTTTGGGACAATGGTCGAAAGCCACCAAGAGTAAACCATACCCACAAGAGAGTGAACCAACAACCACCAAAGAGAGAGGTGAGGTATCACTGTGACTACTGCCATATGGATGGTTATCTTGTTGAGTTTTGCTTTAGGAGGAAGAGAGATGAGCAGTGAGAGTATGAGTTGAGCAACTAGAACATGTACCGCCCGCCCCATGGCGTACATGTGCCGCCTGTTCAGAGGCGTAGTGCTAGCCAAGAGGTGCGATGCCTCAAGGTGCTATACCTCAGGTTGCGAGACCCCGTGGTGGTCGTGCCCAATGTGGTTCAGGTCGTGATCAATATGATTTTGAATCTCATGGCAGTGGCTTTCAGTCCTATTGCTCTAGCGAACCACGTTTTCCCCCACGTGGAGCCTGTTTTCCTCAAATGGGACATGGCATGTTTGGTGTTTTTTCTAATACTTTTCCAGGGCAAATGAGTCAACACTGGTATCCTTCATAGTTTACTAACCCCAGTGTTACGTTATTTGCTCATCCCATGTCTTTCTATTGATGCAGGACAGAGGCCTGGAGAATACATGGCTCATTGATTTCAGCTGTTCACGCCACATGACCAGAAGTTCAAAATGGTTCTCTAGCCTCAACCCCGTGCAATATAAGGACTACATCACATTTGGGGACAATAACAAAGATAAGGTGCTTTCTCGTGGGATCATTCGGGTCAACGAGAGTTTTGTCTTGAAGGATGTTGCTTTGGTTTTGAATTTGCATTTCAATTTGCTTTCAGTTTTGCAGCTCCTTCAGGATGGCTTTAAAGTGCGCTTCATGACTGGCTTGTCTCGAGTTCTTGATTCCTAGAGAAATCTTGTTTGCCATATTGTCCCTTTTGGTCGTATCTTTCGAGCTGATTTTTCTCACTCCTTCGGCTCTTCTCGATGTTTGGTGGCCGGATCCTCCTTTGAGCTTTGGAAGTGGTATAGGAGACTGGGTCACTTGATCTTTGACTTACTAGCTACGTTGAGCTCACATGACTTAAATCCGAGGATTGCCTAAGTTAAAATTTGAGAAGGATTTGGTCTGCCACCCTTGTCGTCATGGGAAGATAGTTGCCGCTTCTCACCCACCTATGAACCAAGTCATGACCAAGGAACCCGACGAGCTACTTCACATGGACACAGTTGGTCCAGCTCGGGATCGGTTAGATGGTGGGAAGTGGTACATTCTAGTGATCATGGACAACTTTTCTCGCTACTCTTGGGTGTTTTTCATGGAGGGTAAGGATGAGGCTTTTTTACATGCTCGGGATTTGATTCTTCGGTTGTAAAATGAGTTTCCTAAGCATGCCATGAGAGCAATTCATAGTGACAATGGTACAAAATTCAAGAATACTTATTTTGAAACCTTTTGTGCTTCCTTGGGCCTCGAGCATCAGTTTTCCTCTCCCTATGTCCCTCAGCAAAATGGTGTTGTTGAGCGTAAGAATCAGACCCTTGTTGAGATGGCCAGGACGATGCTCGATGAGCATAGGACTTCTAGGAGATATTGGGCCGAAGCGATCAACACCGCGTGCCATGTTTCCAATCGCATTTTTCTTCGAGCTTTCTTGAAGAAGACTTCTTATGAGTTGCGATTTAGAAGACAATCTAAGGTAAGCCATTTTAGAGTATTTAGATGCAAGTGCTTCATTCTGAAACAAGGTAATTTGGACAAGTTCGAGTCCAAGTCTTAGATTGGTATTTTTCTTGGTTATGCTTCTCACTCTCATGCATATCATGTTCTTAACCTTGAAACTAACCGAGTTGTGGAGACCTGTGAGGTCACTTTTGACGAGACCTTGCCTTGTTCTATTCCTGTCTTTGAAAGTACAGGTGATTAGGAGATCGGTGAGAGCATCTTTGTTGAGGAGAATGAGGAAGATGCTGATTGGGAAGATGCTGAGCCGACCTCTTCGGCTGCTCCAGTCGACTCTGTGATGACTACTTCGGTTCACAGCCTTGATCCCTCTTCTTCCACTACTTGGGGTCTACACGAGTCGCCTCCTCAGCCTACGCTAGCTGCACCTAAGGAGGGCCCCAGTTGCTATTGAGGGGGAGGCGACCTCTTTGAGAGAAGCACCTCGGCACATTCAGCATCGCCACCCTACCTCAGACCATGATCATCAACATCGACCAGCGGGTCACGCGGTCTAGGTCACATCAGATCTCACACTTTGCTCATTCTGCTTTCGTAGCTTCTTTTGAGCCTCGAAATATTAGACACACTCTATGTGATGCCAATTGGGTCAATGCTATGCACGAGGAGTTAGAGAACTTTGAGCAGAACCAAGTGTAGGTTTTAGTTCCACCTCCACCAAATTGTCACCCCATATGTACAAAGTGGGTTTACAAGAACAAACAGAGCGAGGATGGGGTGGTAGTGAGAAACAAGGCGAGATTGGTGGCTCAGGGTTTTTGCCAAAAAGAGGGAATATACTATGAATAAACCTTTGCTCTTGTTGCCCGTCTAGAAGCTATTAGGATCCTTTTAGCATTTGCAGCTTCGAAAGGGTTCAAGCTGTATTAGATGGATGTGAAGAGTGCCTTCTTAAATAGGTACATAGAGGAAGAGGTTTAAGTGAGGCAACCCCCTGGCTTTGAAAATCCAAAGTACCCCAACCATGTTTTTAAACTCCACAAAGCCTTGTATGGTTTGAAACAAGCCCCGAGAGCCTGGTATCAGCGTTTGAAAGCTTTCTTGCTTGATAAGGGTTTTAGGATGTGTTCTATAGATAAGACTTTGTTCCTTCTCAAGTAAGGCACTGACATCCTTTTGGTTCAGATACACGTGGATGATATAATCTTTGGTGGCTCTTCTCATGCTCTTGTTGCTAAGTTTTCAGATACGATCAGCAGGGAATTTGAGATGAGCATGATGGGCGAATTGATTTTCTTCCTCGGGCTTCAAATCAAGCAAACACGCGAGGGGACGTTCATGCACCAAGGCAAGTACACCAAGGATGTGCTCAAGAAATTCGATATGGGTGACGCCAAACCTCTTTCGACACCCATGTCGACCACGATGGCCCTAGATGAGGACAAGGAGGGAGAAGTTATGGACTAGAAGGAATATCGAAGCATGATCGAATCCCTGCTGTACTTGATGGCGACGAGACCGGACATTCAGTTCGTGGTCTGCTTGTGTGCGTGCTTTCAGTCTTCGCTGCACACGTCTCATCGTCAAGCCGTCAAGCGGATCCTTAGGTATCTTCGTTTCACACCCGAGTTTGGTCTTTGGTTTTCGGCCTCCTCCTCTCTTTATCTTTGCGGGTATTACGAAGCAGATTATGTTGGTTGTCATGTTAAGAGGAAGTCTACTTCCGGAACTTGTCAGTTTCTTAGATCTTCTCTTGTGTCTTGGTCTTCTCGCAAGCAGTCTAGCGTCACCCAATCCACCACAGAAGTTGAGTATGTTGCTACTGCTGCTTGTTGCTCCTAGTTGCTTTGGATGATAGCTACTCTGAGAGACTTTGGGTTAGAGTTTAGGTGAGTGCCTTTGTTTTGTGACAGCACTAGTGCCATAAGTGTAGCCAAAAACCTAGTCCTCCACTCAAAGACAAAGCACATAGAAGTTTGCTTTCACTTCTTGCGAGACCACTATGAGAAATGGGACATTGACCTTATTCATGTTGACACCCATAACCATCTTGCAAATATCTTCACCAAACCTATTGACCAAGCCCAATTTGCTCGCTTGCGAGGGGAGCTTGGAGTTTGTTTCCCATTTTAGAGGAGGGGAACTTTGAGTGTTGTATTCTAGTTTTGCTTTTCTTTGTAGTTTAGCTTTTACTTTTGCTTTTGTATCATACTTGCATATCATATCATCATGTATCAATCATATTGCATCCTGAGCTTCATCCTTATAGTAGCTAGATTGACACTATGCTCTTGTTGGGGGATGTTATGAATATACATGATGTGCTTTAGCTTAGGCTCACTTTGATCTTTTGATATATGTTATGAGCTAAAAATGCCTTTTTAAAAATTGTGAACATGAATAACACTTGATGAAACTTGAAATATGTTCACCACTACTTTGTGGCACCTAGCATGTGTAGGATGTGTCAAGATCTCTTTTGCTTCATATATATGCTTAGTTGCTACGGCTCATACTTTGAGTTACACACTTGCTCGAAAATTTTGAATTTGTGCTAAAACCTGAAAAACAAGCTAAGTGATTTGAAAAGATTGGGATGGGTCTGTGCTATCCTATGTCAGAGTATTGAGACAACTCCCAATTGCACTTATGGGTGAACTTGAGCTCTGTAATAGATACCGAGATCATTGTCTTAAGCTTCTGATTGCCTTTGGCATAGGTTTGACATGATCGCTAAGTCAGGTTTTGATGGCACAGATAACCTCCCGCACACACTTGTCTGACAAACTTTGGTGATAAGTTGCATGACTCCGATAAATTTCAATTGGTATCTAAAATTTGATCAAACCACAAGTTTGTCTCATGACATGATGTGTGAACTTTGTTTAGGGTAGTTCACTTTGCATACATGTGTAGCACAAGGTCGATCTCCTATCTATCTTTGCTATGTGCTCCTTTGGTGGTGAACCCTTTTTAAAATTGCTCAAACTTAATCAAACGTGCTTAAATGTCATATTTCATCTCATTTGGTCCTCTTGAGCATTTGCTAGCACTTGTACTTATTGATATATATACATGATAGCATCAGCTAGAGCATCTTTTCAATCTACTTGCTATAATCTTGAAGCTTCTGTATTCGTGCATTTCTGCATTCATAGCATGTTTTGAGGGGGAGTTGAAATCCTTGGGCTCTAGCTTGATAAGTGCATGTGTCAACAAGGGAGAGAAGTTTCCACACTCACAATGTCACAAACACTCACAATGTCACAAGGGGAGAAATATTAAAAAAAAGGGGAAGAAACTTCCAATTCCACCCAAAGCTAAGAGATATGCATTTATTTGAGAGAGATTGCACTTGTTCAGGAAGAGTTTCATTTGAGTTCCTTTACTAGATGTGTTGAGCCTTTGTCTCTTCTGGAGGGTATAGCAGTTTTTCAGCTTTTTGAGCTTTTGCTAGTGGTGTTGAGCCCGTTGCCTCTTCTTGAGGGCTAGCTTTGTTTTACTTGGTTGCGTCAAGCCGTTGCCCATATCCTTTGGGACCAAGTTTTTGCTCATTTCAAATGACCTTGTTTTGGGTTTTCTTTGGCTTTTGATCATTTGGTTGAGTTCTTTGTTTTCTCTTCTTCTTTTTTCTTTTGCTCAAGTTGTTCGTATATTGGTGTTGACAATGCACTCATCAAGGGGGAGATTGCGAACACAAGATTGGCAAGTACCCTTGTGTGTTCGTTTTGTGATGAGTGATTGTTAATGTGATCTATGAAGTAGGTTGAGTGGTGACTAACCCTACCATGGCGAAAGCTATGTGTGCGACATGTCTCTTGGCTTGTGTTGTGCAGGTGTGGAGCTCGGATATGGTGGTCGATAGCGAGGTGAAGGTCAAGTAGAAACGTGTCGTGCCGACAAACCGGGAGCGGTGAAGGACGGACGTGAGGCTTGGACCAAGGGACCCAGAGGCCGGGTGACTAGCCGCGATGGCTGACACTTGGGACATCAACAAGTGCGAAGAAGACATGGAAGTGATGGTATTAACCGAGTCAAGACGGTAGACATGCAGGTCGAGCGAGGCTCAGAAGGACTTCAAGCTAACTGGTCGAGGACGGTGGTGACACGCATCGAGGCAGGGGACGCGTATGAAGTACGCTACTCGCGAGCGGGTTTGGTGGTTTGGGCCTCAAAACCATCGGTGGTGGGTTTACAAGTTTAGGCCTCAAAACCCGGGTGAAGGTTCCAAGGAGGAACGGACAGCACGTGGCGGCTTCGAGGAGTTCGCGTCAAGGCGAAGCTACTGATGAGGAGGCGCGGTGACCGTCGGATGAAGATGAGACTGGGTTGGACAATAACGCCCTTGGGCTAAATGGTTTGACTAAATTGTATCTAGGAGCAAAACTGGGATTGTGTAATAGTCATGTTAAATAATATGAGGGAGCCCCCATCTCCCTCACCTCCTCCATTTGCATTTTTCCTTGTTAGGGTTTCCCCCTCCCCTTAGTTGCTTGTGAGAGAGAGGTCCACTAATCCTTGTGATTTGTGTAAGAACTAAGATTTCAAGTGGGAAAGGAGGTCCCGAATACTCCTTGTGTCCTCCGTGATTCGGTGGGAGAATCACTCTTTGTATTTTTGATGTGTTCTTCGCGTTATTCTCCTTCCTCCTCTCGCTCTTGAGTTGATTCATCGTTTCTAGTCCATTTTGATCCGTTCTTTTTTACATTGTTTTGAGCTACGACGTGAGTTGAGCCTTTCCACTGAAAGAAATCAACTAATTCCTCACGAGCTCTCAGGGCATTCCACTAGGTTCGCGCCTTCGCAGCTGAGGGCATTCACCGCAGAACGTCCAAGCACGATCTGCTCTAGCACTATTCGAGATCTACTCTCCCTTGGGATGGTTGCATCGAATATGTCAAACATTGCCATGTAGTAGAACAGCATCTCTCGAAACCGTGACAGGAACGACGAACCATACGAACAATTGTAGACGCTCTGGATGAACACATGTGGTCTCATCTTGCTGATGTTGTTGAGGACGATATCCCTGGGGCTTAGGCCATCAAAGGATATGCTCTCGTCCATCAAGGTGTTGAAACTGAAGAGGTCATTCACGACAAGCACCTCATCGGCCGCTATGTTCAGGTCCTCGATGCAAGCGTCCTCCCAGTTTGTCTTGATAGTGTGGAACTTGAACGAAGGCAAACCAAACTCATGGGCACATCTGCCGAGCTAGCACCCTATTTCCTCGATCTTCTCGGTTGGGTAGGACTTAGGCTTGGGGAGGCCTATGGCAGTGATCTTCACCTCTGGCAGGGCACCTTCTCTACTCGCCAATGAACGGAGCAAGCCTACCCATTGGTATCCAAACTGGATACCATAATCAACGATGTGTAGCCTACTCTTACCCACCATGGCCTGCATGACGGTCATCTCGGAGAAAGCAAGTGCCACCTTGTTGAAGCAGCAGGCTTCATAGTAAAGGTTGCAGGCCTTGATGAACTCCACAACAGAAGGTCGCTCTGCCATTAGCAACTCCCAAAGCAGACTCCCCGTGCCCACGAGTCGTGCCTCTAGCCCCTTGATGAAACATTGGGCCAGCCTTTGTGTGGCGTCCCCTGTTTCTGATGCATGATGCATGATCTGCTTCAGCAGCTCTCGTGCCCTCGAGTGATTGTTCACCGCCACCTCCTGTGCACAAGAGATCATCAACCTCCGTATGTCCACCACATTGTTGTCCCTCTCTCCTTGCTACCACTATTCCTGCTTTTCTTTTCCACTTCATTATTGTCATAGGTGACACGGAGGTTGTCCATGTCCCTGATGCATACCTTGTAGCCATACAACATTATATCATCAAGCATCTCATTGGCTGAGTCATCCTCTGGCTCCTTGATTACCGCCATAGCTTTGCTGATTCTTATCTCCACTTGTAGATGATCATCCCTGCTATGCCTCTTCTTGACCCCGCTGTGACTGCTGTTTCCCTGACCGTCTGATTCACCAGCTCATCCCTTATGAAGTTGTCTTTGGGCAAGAGCCCGTTGGCCTCTTCCATGCCCTTCAAGAACGCCCCCACAACATCTGTGCCCTTGGATAAAGCCGAATTGAGCTCACTTTCATCAACATTGCCTTCATGCAAGAAATCGCCGGACCCCTCCCTGCTGCCAGTGTTAGTACCAGAGGAAGGGGAAGACAGGATCTGAGCAAAGGGCTGCTGCACTTGGAGTAGTGCAGGGTGATTATTGAGCTGCTCGTCAATATCATCATCCAGGAGCACGTGTGAGACGTAAGAAAGCATCATCTCATTAGGGACATGATGTTGGCCTTCGCTGCTGCCATTGGGCTCTTGGGGAAGGTCGTCGGTGAAGAGACATGTGGGGATGGTGGTGGCTGCTCCATGAGATCCTTGCCGAAGAATTCCTCTGGTGTGGTGGCCATGGTGATCAATGGTAGTGCAGTCAGTGGATCAGAAGCCTAGATGAACAGAGGGCTCTAAATTTGATCAGTGGTTCCTACAATCCGAATGCAAAAGATGATGGCTACCTGTAACTCCAATGCTGCATGGATAGTGTGGAGATGATGGCTAGCGATTTTTCCAATGTTGCTTAGCTAATGGTTCCGAAAGCTAGCTATTACTTATGTTCAAAAAATAATAAAGAAAGCTAGCTATTACTTTGGGAAGACCATCGAATCTATCCCCATTTGTTTTCCCTACTGAAAATAACAAAGCAAGAAGATGCTGTTGTGCAACCGCGAAGCATATTTAAATAAGCTTTACAGGCAAACGTAAAGTAATAGTGATCAGGAAAACAGCTGAGCTTGGACGCAAGCAATAAACAGCTTCAATACGTGTTTATATAATCTTTTGCAAATGTGTGAGAAGGTACGTACAGGACGGCAGGCTGAGGCGCCGGCAGCCTGAAGGAAGGCTCTCGCTGGCCTCGGCATTTCCGCAAACACCTTACGCCCGCTCCCCTGTACACACTAGTACAGGATACGCCAGCACCTGCTCTGGGGTCTCTGGACACAGGCAGCGCGCCAGATGAACGCGCCCCCCAGCGAAATCCGCTCCAGGCGCTCCCTTTCGGCCACGGCGTCTTCATGGCCACTGTTGGCGCTCTCCCCTTCCGGCGATGTGCTGCCTACCTCGCAGGCTCGCACACGTCGGCTCTGCTCCGCCTCTCGACAGACCGTAGTAAGGTGTAGAGCTCGTGCGTTGTAGACATGGCGCGTGCTGCAGGAGCCAGCGAGCGAGGAGACCCAGAGAAAGGAGCAGGCGGTGGAGCGGAGGTCCCGCCCGCGCGCGAAAGCCAGAAGAGGAAGAGAACTCTCTCCTGCGACGCGCAATCTAGACCGCACGCGATCCGATCGGACGGCAGGTAGGCACCCAGCGGGGTCAACGGTGTTTGAGAGAAACGGGGCGTCCAGCCGTCCCCACCACTTGGTTGTCCAAATCGGTTTCTCCGTCAAAATAATCCAGAATCCCATCAAAACTACTCCTTCCATCGCCCGATATTTATGTCAAACTGGCTCAAATTTGATTAAATTTATAGTAAATAATATTGACAATTATGTCTTCAATTGAATTTATCATAAAAATATATTACATAATTAATTTAATGATACTTATTTCATATCATAAATGTTAGTAGTTTTCTTATAATTTTTTGTCACACTTTAAACCGTTTGACTTCTTAAAAAATGGAAAATAAGAAGAAAAAAATAATCTAAAATTGAACTGTGAGTTAGGAATCATATACCGTGAGGCTTGGACCATGTGTTTTTCGCCACGGGCTCCTCCAGTCTACCCTCACTACATATATCATCACTCCGCCGCTTGCTCACTAGAGCTTGCTCGGCTCTCATCGCGCTCGCTCGGTTGCAAAACTCAACCATGGCCTTTCTCAGCCGTTTACCTCCTCGGGCTACCTCACTCAGTCTATCTTCCCTCCTCGTCGGATAGCGGCAAGGAGAAAGAAGGACACAAAGGCCCTTTTACACTTAGAAAGGTTATCAAACATCCCGGTTCTCCATGCTCTAAAGTTTTTAGACCACAGCTTATTAAAAAAATCCTGATTAGGTTGCTAAGATAAGCAGTTCCAAGCCAGGCAAGGCTTGCCCGAGCGCTGCAAAGCCGAATTCCAGTCGTCGCAGTGGCCGCCACGCGTCCGGGGACACAGATGGGCACACACAAAAGGGACACGAGAGCTTTAGCCCTGCCGGTCTCGGAGGCCGCCACCATGCACGGGCGTGGTGATGCCGTGGCCTCCTCTTACCACTGTAGAGGGGTGAAAAGAAAAGGCACAAAATACCTTGCTTCAAGACTGTGGATGCAGTACCAGCCCAGCCCCTAAATGTGCTTCCTCCATTCCAAATTATTAGTCATTTTAGCTTTTTTATTATATTTTTTTTGTTGGGTACCTAGACATAGCGTGTATCTAGGTATGTAGTAAAAATTATGTACTTAGAAATATCAAAACGATTTATAATTTGAAACAGAGATAGTATTTAATATAATAAGATATATGACAGCTCACCAAACTTCGTCAGCACCGATCATTGCGAAACAGTTGCCGCGACGGTTCCTCTGCAATACTGACCACCATGACAAATCGGTTGGGTACTTGGATGTAGGGTTAATTTATTCTCCATCACAAGGATATTCCACTTGCACAGTTGTATTTTGGTGGCAGAGTTGAGAGAGCAGATGTACAAATTGTGCATGCAGATGACAGTCACACAGCTAATGCTAATTCCATACAAATTACACCAGGTGCTAAACTATATCGAGCAGGGCAATCACCACCTACAGCATGCATGGTAATAAAAGCATAAGGAGCTGTCGTCCCTCCTAAACTTCGTAGTATCTTGTCCACAACATCTTCTAAAGGACAAATATTGCCCCCGAGTACCATGAGAAATTGAGAAGAACCTGCCTGATGTTGTGGATATCAAAGGCTCAGTATGCCCTGTTTGATCCAAGAAGCTAAAGTTTAGCCCTCCCTTTTTAGCCACCTTTTAGCTCTTAAGGATCCAAACAGGATGGCTAAAAGGAGGGGCTAATATTTAGCCCTTCATTAGCCCTTGCAAGGTAAGCTAAAGGGAGCTAAAAGTGCTAAGAGGAGACTTTCCTATCTTTCTTTCTCATCTCTCTTCCACCTTTTAGTCATGTATCCAAACAGTTCAAAGGGCTAAACTTTAGCTCCTTCATTTTAAGGACTAATCTTTAGACCTGGGCTAAACTTTAGCCAAGGGGATCCAAACAGAGCCTTACTATTGTCCCACTCTCTAATCCATCATTCCACTTCAACGACACTGCAAACTAAAGAAACTAGAGGCGTTCTAATGAGGAGGTTACTCCATGTATTTTAGAGTTTAATCGAGTCCAAACAGAGACACTAGAAAATAAAAAGAAAGTATCCAGCATCCTTATCATATTTTTACAACAGAGAGCGAATGCTTGCACAAAAGATATTGAGTACAACACATTGCATGACTGGCAGCGAGGAACAGTTAACTAGCCACATTTTGCTATTATGCTATATATTTTGCTTCTTCTCAGGCATAAATGACTGTTTCGTCAGCGTCCATGTCACTTGAACATCAGCTGAAATATGAAGAGCTTTCTTCTTCTTCGCTCAAGCACACTGCACTTGTATAGCTTGTACTTGTTGCTGTTTCAATGTCATCATCTGACCAACCCCTCACTCTGTAACTGCATGGATCTTCAGGTGGCCTAGGCACAGGTAAGGTCATACTCTCAAATTTTAGCATCATGAGAACATCTGACATAGTAGGCCTGTCAGCACGATTAAATTGGACGCACAGCAGTGCTATCTGAATGCATCGAAGTATCTCAACTATTCGAGATTCGTCAGATAGTGAGGGGTCAATAAGCTCCACTGCTCTGCCCAGTGACCATAATTTCCATGCCTGCAAAAGTCATAAACTGAAATGATTAAAAAATCCCAGTATTTAAAAAAAACACTGACAAAATTAGGCAGAACAGAGAATAGATCTGAATAGAAAATTTGGGGTGTCTTTAAAACAAGGGAATGCTGTTGGGTGTGGAGCTCCACAGTACTGTGAGCTACTGCATATAGGGAAACCAGATGCATGTCCTAAGTCACTCACCGAGCTTTGCTACATGGTAAAGCAGAATAACATGCATCAGTGCTTGCAGTGCATAACTATTACTGCACATTTAGATATGGTCTAGGAGCACTAGGACAATCTAGGATTACAGTTACCAAGTACTTCGAAAATTTTACTTACATAGCCAACCAAGGACGCTTGCCTCTCTGAGGCATATGTAGCGGGTAGTGCAGTTATTATCTCAAGAAGAGTTACACCAAAGGCATAAACATCGCTCTTGGTTGAGATAATATTTGTGCAAAAATATTCAGGATCCATGTAACCACTGAAAGACCAAAAAGATTGAAACCATTTAATCACTAACTCTTAGTCATGATGGACAAGAGCATTCATGATGGACAGGAGCATTAGGTTTTTCTTACCAAGTTCCTACTACTGCATCCGTTTCTTTCTCATCTTCATCAGAATTTAAGACTTCGGCTATGCCAAAATCAGTAATTACAGGAGTCATATCATGATCTAAGAGAATATTGGTTGGTTTCAGATCCCGATGAACTACTCGTACTCGGGAGTGCTGGTGTAGATAAACTGCGCCATGAGCAATTCCTTCAATTATCTGAAACCGTACAGGCCAGGCGAGTGAGCAACCTGCTCTAACCTCTGCGACAATGACAGCATTTAGAGTGGACAAATTAAGAAAAATAAAGTAAAGAAGAGTATCAAGTAAAGGGAATATTAAGGTGAAATGTACCGTGAATTTTATGGGATAAATTTCCACTTGTCATATTTTCATAGACAATAATCCGATTGTCTCCTTCAATGCAACAACCCACAAGTTTAATGATATTTGCATGCTGAAGATTTCGGACAATCTGAAGCTCATTTTGAAAATCAGATACACCAGATGTATCTTCTCCTCGTCTGGTTTTAATTGCAACATGAACCCCATTTGACAATACACCCTGAAAAGGTGAAAAGAAAAGTCTAAACATCACCTGTCCATATCTAATCTTCATATTTATTCAGGTGTATTGACCTGAGGAAAATATTGTAATTTTTCGGTTGCTAAAAAAACAGAAGTATCTTTAACTCAAAATGAAGATAATACAAGCAAGTGGCACATGTACAAAATAATCAACAAAGGCAAACTAGTAGGTGCATTGTCTATGTGAGTATGTGACCCAGGTGGCCAGTTGCTATACTGTGGAGGGGCTATTCCCATCTTGGTAGTATTGGTATGTGAGCGGCAACCTATAAGTATATCCCCAACTAAGGACATAGCTGCAGATGCTACAGATTGCACCAGAGAACCAAGCATGTACCCTACCTTGTAAACATTACCATGGCTGATTCTTCCAATGATATTGCTAGATGAGAAATTATTTGTAGAGGCAGCCAGCTGAGAGAAGCTGAAAACTGTAAAGCCTGCTGGATAAAAGAGCCATAAGATCCATACTCAGTACCAGAAAACTTTTCCACATAAGGGATTGCAGTGGTTGTGAGCTTATTTACATAACTAGCTCATCTTTTACTTCAAAGCATGCATAACATGCATGATAGAATTCATTCTAATGACAATTAAGTAGTTTTCTAGAATATTACCTATTCCTTGATGACCAATGAGACGATTGATGTATTGAGCAGTTGATGCCTCCCTTTGTACCCACCAAACAAGCCACCTAAATGGATTCCTTATACTTGGCAACAATTCAGCATTCCCATAACCTACAGATAGGCCTACACCGGTGAGAACGGCAATCGAAGACATGACAAAACAGTAAAATAATTTAACTTTCATCATTGTACCAACAAGATTGATATCTTGGAGGAGAAAGCATTTATCATTTTTGTAAACAACATAGTTGGACAGATATGACATCAGAGAATTCGTGGTTTTAAACAGAATATTTAAAAATATGCTATTTACTTTAAAGACCTAATTCATCCACAGAAATTGCCAATGGAAATACCTTCTTGCTGTTGCCCAACTGAAAGTGACTCAGTTCCTTCTCGAACTTCTGCTGATTCATTTTCATCAAAAGCACTTGCTTCGGACCTGAACATTGTTTGTAACTCATTAGTGAAAGCTAAAAATTGAGTAATTTGAAACAAAGAAATGGCAATCATACTTTCCAGTTCAAATCTATTAAGGATATCTATGTAAGAGAAGAACTGTCATTCTAGAATGGCCACAATCGTGCTGAACAAGAGGATCAGTACTCGTGATTCTACAGAAAACCTTTGACTTGTGACATGCATAATTAATCCATAGTTGGTGCAACAGTTCAATCAGAACGAATATATTCTCTATAGTATTAAAGTCTTCCTAAAACAGTGTTCAACAAATGACACTAGACAAATTAAATTAGTGGCACCTTTAACTTTGCTTTGAGCAACATCCTTGTACTCACTCAACACATGATGTAATGTAAACTCTGTGAATAAGATGCACAAATGTGGCGTCATGTCGAGGAGGAAATGCATATAATAAAACCATACCGAGCATCAGCACTTAAATTACTGGTAAATGACCCTAGAGCCTCTTCTGAAGCCTGAAATAAAGAGATCATCATCTTAGGAGATTAGAACCATCATATGGAGAACAGATGTTGTTCCAGAATGATGTAGTCGATCCCATTTGTGGTTTGAAATAGCAAACTCAGTCTATTATAATACTACTTCAAGAAGAGCATAGATGCTGTTCTAGAATGATGTAGTCGATCCTTTTCCTTTACAAAATTGATCACTAATATGAGTGAAAACATTAACATCTCAAATGAAAGTGGTCATATAATAAATTAATTACAAAAGTTACTTTCATGTTATTACAAATTTAGGACTTTAATAGTACAACATTATAAAGGTAACAATCAAAGAAGTTTTTTAAAAATAGCCTTGGTTCCTCAATGGACAAATAAGAATTAGTGTAGGGATTATTTGTACTCGTACAGTATTCAAGATACTGATAACCATGGTTAAGTTGATCCCAATTCCCAAGCATAAAGGTAGGATTTTTCATTGGAATAACGTAGAGTTTTGTTAAGGCAGCTCAAAATTACTCTATCAGACCATTATGTTAATCATGTCTCAGAACTTAAATGTACGTCCTGCTTAGTAAATTTACAAATGACATGGTTAACTTTCCCTATGAATCCACAGCTAGCTTGTATTTACTGAGCAGATGACCTAGCTAGCAATGCTGTATAGCCAATATAAATTGCCAATTGTAATGCTGGGACCTTGTCTCTACATAAATGTTGAAAAACTTTCAAAGAAAAGTTAGCCTAGCTAGTGCATAGAGCAAAGCCATCCATGAAAGAACTTTAGTTGTTTGGTCCAGTAATAGTTGTTCTTGACATTTTTGTTAGGATCTTTTTCTGAGTCTACGTCCTTTGCACATGTACATATTTTATCCTCTCTTTTATTGATAGAAAATATATACCATGGGCTTCCATACTGGTTCAGTCAAGAAACAAAAATATAGGATAGGTAGGTAATTATTTTTCCACATCATATACACGTTACATATTCGACCAAAGCTCCAAAAAGACTTTCTGATGAGGAGTGATCCTACCATCTATGCAAACAACTAGATACAGATCAAAATTTGGTTCATCTAATAGGATAGGAAAAATATTCAGACAATTATAAACTGGCCTTTCACGCCTTTAACTGAATCACTTCAATAAGCATTCACTTTAATGAAGTCATGAGCTTTTACATTACTATTTATTTAGTTTCTAGACCCTGTTATGATTGGTGTGCGTGATTTTATGTTTCTACAAAATACTTAATTTACCAGAAAGGGGTCCTAGATGCATTCTACTGCTTTGAAATGGAGATGTAAAATCAAGAGCAACGATAGGAACAATACACTTTCATATGACTAATTCAGCATCTTTACCTGGGGCTGGGCACCTCTGCAAAATCTGTTCATAAAATATCTGGTGTCGATGTGGCTCATTAAAGGGAAGATACGGAGATATGAATCAATTTTATTCCGTACATCGCGGAACTGTTGAGCCCGATTTCCTGCCATGAAGAAGCGGTATATGATGTTGCTCCTCTGGCAGGATGTGACTAGCATGTATGCTTGCCGGAGTGTGTCCTTCAGTCCATCTAGTGGTCTACTAATCTGTGGGGAACTCATCATCCCTGGCTGCTGAAGCAGCTGTAGTAGGTCGCTGATTATCATCACATGGTTTGCAAGCTGCCTGCACTCCTCCCTGTTCCGCTGAGCAGTTTGCACAGCCTGGATGATCATCAGGATCAGCCCACCAGCGTCAAGTCCTGACAGTTGCATGACAGTGGCAGCTTGGCCAAGACCATTCCACAGGACCATCGTGGATGCAGCGCCTGTTCCTGCACACATGTATAGAAAATGTAGCTAGGTGACTAAAGTCCGTCTGATCAAAGAGAACAACAAAGGTTTGTGGAGCTGCTCGGTGGAACAAACCAAGCACTAACCTTTTTCGTCACTCTTTTACTTCAGCTGATACCCGTGTGTGCAGGCTACAATGCACTCCATTCCTAAATATTCAGCATCGCCCAGGCTCCTGGACACACAAGTAGCGATTGACAGTGACAAAGTTTACTAAAATTGATTAGGAAACCGGTAGAGGAAGGCGTTTGGTCACTTACTCGTATATCATAGTCTTCAACACTATATTGTTCTGAGTCAACAGGTAGGCGTTGAACGAAATTTCCGAGTAGATAACGGATAGGCACTCCCCAACGAGACTTGAGTCATCCAAGATTCCAACCCGCACCGCCCCGCGGTCCGGCGAGTAAACAAGGTGCCACGATCACCGCACGACGTGCAGGAACCCGTCTAGATTATTGGGTTTGATGGGCACAACCGCACAGCATTTCTAATTCACCTCCACGCGGAGCTCTCCGCTGAGGCATTTCCTCAAACATCTCCTCTGCTCTGCCCTCCCACCACGGAGCCGCTCGGCTCATCCGGGTCCACGCGAGGTGGGTCGTCCCCGCCGCGAAGCTCGCGGCGTCTCAGCGTGGATGCCGTGTAGGTGGCCAGCGAGCCCGCGCCGCGCTGGCGAGGCGGGGAGGAGGAGCGAAGGGAGGAGGCTAGGGATGAAAACGGACGGAATTTTTCCCGTACCGTCCCGTTCCGTTTTCTATATTTTTCCGTCCGTTTCCGTATTTGCGAGATCCCGTTTTCGTATTTGCGGAAGTAGAAAATGGTGTTTTCCGTCCGTTTCCGAGTAATCCCGTTTTAATATGGAATAGACCCGTATTTATTCCGTTTTTATCCCGTTTTCAATTTATGCTCAACATGTTCAACAATTACATGTCCTTATGTTATGTTAATATAACTACGAATCACCAAATATGCATGTTATGTTCATGTACATAGCATGTAAATGAATATTAAACTTTGTATATATTATTATATGACTTTATATATGTATACTTTGAGAATATTATATTATGTGATCTTAATTTAATTTTTCGGCTCTCCGTCCGTATTTGTTCGTTTCCGTATGTCCGCATATTCCGATTCCGTTTCCGAACCCGTTTTTTCCGAACCCGATTCCGTTTCCGCCAAAAAAAATATAGAAACGGAAGTAGAAATAGGGTTTTTCCGTCCGTTTCCGTCCGTTTTGATCGCTAGAGGAGGCGACGCCCGCGGCTGTGCAACGGACCCCATTTTCTAGGACCGTTTCCTGCCTTGTGGATAGAAAACAGATTAGGTAGGCCTTGGGTGGGTTAATTGGGCCAACATGTGACCGGCCCAAATAATTAAGAGATCAAATGGAATTGTTTGCATTATTTTCGATCATCACACGGATATGCAAACGCTATAACTATAACCATGCACCCATGACCCAATGAACAAACCTCATATCATAGGCAATAGGCCTACGAATAAACCATTGAAAGTACTTACATATGTGTAGATTTTATGAGATTTGTTGCTAAATTTAATTATCTTTGTTGATAAAAATGGTTCATTCGTTCCTCTCCATCCACTTGAGATTTTTTTCCTCAAACACGTGGAACGTTAGGAAAAAAACGAATATTTCTGGTTCAACTCAAACTTTACATGCACGTGCTCCTTAGGTATATCCTGATTATTTTTTTATCATCCACCGGTTTTAGATGCTACCGTGTTTGGTAACACGACATGGACCCAAGACATTGGTGTTATTTTCTAAAATTTTTGTTAAAGATTATTTGACTTAAGATAACTCTAAGAGATAATTTAATTTAAAACTAAAGGAGTACTTAGCAAGTTTAGGGACTCAAAACTACGAGTAAAAAGTTCAATGACCGAAATAATACCCCTGACAAGTTATATTATGAGCAAATATACTCGTGCTTTGAAACGGAATGTTCAGGTAATTGTATGTTTATCTGCAGGACTTGCAGCTTGGAGATTTATTTAGCAATCATGTTATGCTTTTCAATGTGTCTGAGAATCAAACTTTGTACTATGATTAGACGCTGGCTGCTCTAATTCCTATGGGTATATAAGGTTTAATAATTTACCAATAATCGTGTCATGCATTTCAATTCATTTTCAGATTGGGCTTCTAACTCCACACCATACATGGATACTTAAACGGGTATGTGAGAGTAGTGTGTAGAGATTAATCAAAATAGGAGCCAGGATTGGTGATCGGCTATCCGCGATTGGCATGGACAGAAAAAGTGCATAAGACACAGGGCATGCAAAACTTATTTAGATTCTAGACCTATATGGCTTCAAATTATTGGTAATTTTTTTATGCAGCACTAATTTTTTTTATTTTAGTTATATGATTTTTTTAGTATTGGATTATTGGTTTGGTAAATTGAAATACTATATAATTCTCTTGCAGATTTCTTGAAACATTAAGATGAGTGGTTGCCTCTCTTTTTTAGAAATATGCATAGAAGAAGAAGGCGCAGACCTAACAGGAAGAAGTAATAGTGACGTATTGTCCATCAATTATTATGCATATGTAATACTCCCTCCATCCCCAAATAAATCAATTCCGATAATCCATGCAAGTCAAACTTTTTAAAATTTGACTAACTTTATATAAATGAGTAACACCATATATGACATAAAATGAGCAACTTATGAAAATATATTTTATAATAAATCTAATGATACTAATTTGATACCATAAATCTTAGAGGCCGTTTGGATCCCTTTATCTTAGAGGAATTGAAATATACTTAATGGATTAGGCTATTTGGCTTGAAATTTGACATTTCATAACTTTTTCAACACTACAGGAAACTGGCTCTTTGCCGACTGCAATTTTCTTTGCCAACTGTTTTTTCTCGATGCTCGGCAAAGAGTTCCCTTTGCCAACTGGAATTTCCTGCAGTCGGCAAAACAGGATTTGCCGACTGCCTAGCTTTGCCGACTGCCAGGCAGTTGGCAAAGAATTGCAGTCGGCAAAGGCAGGCCATGGTTGACGCCTTCCACACCGTCACCTTTGCCGACTGCCACTCCGTCAGCAGTCGGCAAAGGCGCAGGCTTTGCCAACTGCCATCCTCCCTGGCAGTCGGCAAAGAATTTTTATTTTTTTCGATTTTCGATCCCAGTTTTTCTGTGTTGCCTTGCTACAGTAAGTACATGATATATTCCAAGTTTGGGGTCATTTTGATTTATTTTGCTATATTCCATTGATTTTTTCTGTTTCTTTGATTTTTTCCGGCAGCTCCAGATTTGAACTGCAGGTACATAAAATAATGGAATCCGGCGATTCAGAAAATGATATTCATGATGTTTGGAGCATGTTGAGGCCGTGTGCGAGGCCTCGCGTGAAATTTCGACCGTGTTGCTGTCGGAACACGCCGAGCCACGCGCGTGAAAAGTGTTTTAAAATTTTATAAAATTGAAACGGAGTTCGAAAATGACGAAACTTGACGACGTGTCTTGTCATCGCATGCGGAGGCTGTGGTAAAAATTTGAGAAAGTTTCGAGCAAGTGGCGACGTCGGGTGGCTAAAAACTGGACATCTCCACATTTCACGCGAGGCCCCGCACACGGCCTCAACATGCTCCAAACATCATGAATATCATTTTCTGAATCGCCGGATTCCATTATTTCATGTACCTGCAGTTCAAATCTGGAGCTGCCGGAAAAAATCAAAGAAACAGAAAAAATCAATGGAATATAGCAAAATAACTCAAAATGACCCCAAACTTGAAATATATCATGTACTTACTGTAGCAAGGCAACACAAAAAAACTGGGATCGAAAATCGAAAAAAATAAAAATTCTTTGCCGACTGCCAGGGAGTATGGCAGTCGGCAAAGAATTTCTGAGAAAAAAATAAAAAAATATCCTTTGCCGACTGCCAGGGAGCAGAGCAGTCGGCAAAGTATTTTTTTAAAAAAATAAAAAAATAATTTTTTGAAAAAAAATAATAGACCTTTGTCGACTGCGTCACATGCTGGCAGTCGGCAAAGGGAAAAAATAAAAAATAAAAAAGAAAAACGTCGCCTTATCCGCTCGGCCGGCCCTCCCCCTCCCCAAAATCCCGCTCGCCCGCCGCCGCCACGCAGGCCGCCGCCACCAGGCCGCCGGCGCATCCCCCCGCGACCTCCCCCTCCCCCGCGCCCCTCCCCTCCCTCTCTCCCGCGCCGGCGGATCCCCTCCTCCTCCTCCCCCGGCCGCGCGGGCCCTCCCCGGCGGCCGCGCGCGCCAGGCCGCCGGCGCATCCCCCCGCGCCCTCCCCCTCCCCCGCGCCCCTCCCCTCCCTCTCTCCCTCCCCGGCGGCCGCGCGCACCCTCCTCGGCGCCCGCGCGCCCCCTCCCAAGCGGCGCGGCGCCCTCCCCCGCGCGGCGCGGCCCTCCCCGGCGGCGCCCCCCGCGCTGGTCCCTCCCCGGCGGCGTGGCCTTCCCCAGCGGCGCCCCCCCTCCCCCCCCCCCCCGCGGCACGTCCCCCCCTGCGCTGGGCCCTCCCGGCGCCGGCCGCCCCGCCCAGGCCGCTCACCGGCGCTGCCCCGCCCCGATCCGGCCCCGGCCAGGCGCGCCACCGCGTGCAGCTCTGGCGTCGGCCCCGCAGCGGCCGCGGCCTCGCCCCGACCCGCCCCGGTGCCATCGCTGCCCCGCCCCGATCCGGCGTGCCCCGCTCTGTCCGTCGTCCACCGTCCGCGCGCCGTCTGCCGTCCGCGCGCCGTTCGCCGTCCGCTGGCCCTGTGTCGCCGTCCTCGCCGCGCCGTCCTCGCCTCGCCTCGCCATCCTCGCGCGCGCCTCTGCTCCATGCGCCGGTGACGCCGTCAGTGATGACGAGGTAGTAGTACTACTAGTAGTAGTAGTTTACTTTGTTAATACCTGCTTATATTATTCTGCATGGATTGGAAATACATTTGTGGTTGTCGGTCATCGTGCCTGACATGTATATGTGTTTGTCGGCCATCGTGCCGTCTTTTCTTGCAGGTTTGGTAACCTTCCCGTACAGGGGAGGTGCTGCCGAAATTTTTCGTTCTCACTAATTGTTTTTCTTTTTCAGGAGGGCTCCCATTGGAGGCTAGCCGGAGGAGCACGACTCGGCACTGCCCCGCTAGCCTTTCTTCACCGGCACCTGCGGTATGACCCCTCTTTCCGCCACATGTAGTCGTAGGTCGCGTTACCCAGTTAGGCGTCTCCCGTCCGAAACGGATACGGTTGGAAGTATGCGTTCTTCGCATATGTATAACCGTATCCGTTTCGGATTGTCAACGTTATTTGGACAGCCCGAGGATGTGCAGACAAGGTTAGCTCCCATGTTCCGCTCCCGTCCGAGTCAGAGTTTCGGCAGGACCTCCCCGTTGTTCTCTGGATACACACTCTCCCCACCGGGACGTGTATCGGGAGAACAGCGGGGAGGTGCTGCCGAAATTCCATCTCAGACGGGAGCGGAGCATGGAAGCTAACCTCGTCTGCGCATGCTCGGGTGGGATTAGGATCTATCCTTCACCTAATAGATGGTAGGAGCGCGTTGTAGATGCACTTGCTGGTTTTATCACATGTTAACATTGCCGCATGACAGAGCATGGGTGACCGTGAGTGGATGTACTCGGGCTTCGCAAGTAAGAGCCACGAATGGATCAGGGGGACGACTGAGTTCCTGGAGCATGCATTTGGCCCAGCTGCTAAAGGGTCGATTCGGATGCCGTGTCCCTGCAGCGAGTGCAGGAACAAGAAGAAGAAAGTAAAGGCTCAGGTGTTGAGATATCTGTTCAAGCACGGGTTCGTTCCAAACTATACCCGTTGGTGCCACCATGGTGAATACCATCCTATTAGGGACGAGGTGGTGCGACCCGTCCTCGAGGAGTATGATGGCGATGCCGGGATGGCAGACATGATGGCAGACTTCCACGAAGCACGGTTTAGCGAAGGAATGGATGCGGAGGAAGATCCGGAGGAAACCACGAAGGCCTTCTACGACATGATGGAGTTGGCACAGAAGCCCCTTCACGAGAAGACAAAGCTTACGCAACTGGATGCCGTCTCACGCCTGATAGGGTTGAAGTCGCAGCTGGGCATTAGTCGAGATGGCTTCGATCTTGTGTTGAGCATTGTTGGGGGACTGCTTCCGGCAGATCATGTCCTGCCGACGAACACCTACGCTACACAGAAGCTCCTTCATGCACTTAAGATGCCGTATGAGGGGATCCATGCTTGTCCGAAGGGGTGCGTCCTATTCAGGGGAGACCTCGAGGAAGCAAAAACCTGTCCGAAGTGCGATGCCTCTAGGTTCGTGTTGGTAGAAGGCTCTGATGGTAGCATGAAACAGTCTAAGGTCCCCGAGAAGGTCGTACGACACCTTCCTTTCCTACCGAGGCTACAACGGTTGTATATGACGGAGGAGTCCGTGAAACAGATGACGTGGCACAAGAATGGCAAAAGATACCATCCTGACAAGATGGTACACCCGGCGGACGGTGATGCATGGAAGCACTTCGATAACATGAATCCTGTCAAGGCTATGGAGGCTCGGAATGTACGCGTAGCGCTGGCAACAGATGGGTTCAACCCGTTTGGAATGATGGCGGCCCCGTACACTTGCTGGCCCATGTTTATGATCCCCCTCAATCTCCCCCCCAGCGTCATGTTTGAACCTAAGAATGTGCTCTTGACGCTGATAATACCTGGACACCCGGGCGACAATATGGGTGTGTTCATGCAACCGGTGTGGGATGAATTGGAACTTGCTTGGGAAGAGGGGTACTCACGTACGATCGGGCTACGAAGAGGAATTTCAGAATGCATGTGTGGTACCAGTATTCAATGCATGACTTCCTGGCGTATGGCTTATTCAGCGGGTGGTGTGTTCACGGGAAGTTCCCTTGCCCGACATGCAAGGCAGATGTGATGTTCACCTGGCTGGCCAAGGGTGGCAAGTTTTCTTCTTTCGACAAGCATCGCCAATTCCTGCTTGAGAACCATGAATTCAGGCTAGATGTAAAGCACTTCACGAAAGGCGTTCAAGTCACCGGCCCCATTCCGCAGGTTAAGAGCCCTGCCGCCGTCCTTGCCGACATACAGGCTCTCGAACCTAAGGAAACAGGTGGGTTTAAGGGATATGCTCGGGACCACATGTGGACTCATATATCGGGCTTGACTAGACTCCCCTACTTCAAGGACCTTCTTCTTCCACACAACATCGATGTAATGCACACAGAAAAGAATGTGGCCGAGGCACTCTGGGCAACACTCATGGACGTTGGCAAAAAGTCGAAGGACAACGTCAAGGCTAGACTGGACCTGGAGATGATCTGTGATAGACCAAACCTGGTGATGAAGACCCCTGCGCCCGGCAGGAAATGGAAAAGGGGGCCGGCCGATTACATCCTGAAAAGGGTAGATAGGAAGGAAGTTCTGCAGTGGATCAAGACGTTAAAGTTCCCCGATGGGTATGCGGTGAATCTGAGCAGGGGTGTGAACTTGCAGACTATGAAAGTCTTAGGGATGAAGAGCCATGACTTACACATATGGATTGAGTGGATCCTTCCTGCGATGACCCGGGGATACCTCCTAGAGCATGTGTGGCGCGTCCTGGCAGAGTTGAGCTTCTTCTTCCGCCAGCTTTGTGCCAAGGAGTTGTCTCGGGATGTTTGTGTTGAACTAGAGAAGGCTGCACCTCTGTTGCTCTGCAAGTTGGAGATGATATTTCCACCCGGTTTCTTTCTGTCCATGCAGCATCTGATCTTGCACCTACCGCGCGAGGCACGGTTGGGGGGTCCCGTGCAGGCCCGTTGGTGCTATCCAATCGAGAGGTGTCTAAAGCTTGTTCAGAAAAATTGTAGAAATAAAGCCAAGATTGAGGCTTCCGTGGGAGAGGCCTCCGTTCTAGAGGAGGTGTCGACCTTCACACAGGCGTACTATACTGAGAAGCTTCCCAGCATGCACAATCCAACCCCTCGTTACAACGCTGACGAGAACTCATCGATACTCAGCCTTTTCTAAGGAGATCTCGGGAGTGGAAGCGTAGGTACCAACAAGCAGTTGAACCATCAGGAGTGGCAGACTATCATGTTCACATTGTTGATCAACCTTGATGAAGTGATTCCTTATCAGAAGTAAGTTCTCAATGAGCTTGTTACCTATGCCGTCACTATCCTCCATCTATCATGGTCTGACCCTCTAGTTTCTTCCTTCTTTCAGGGAATTTATTAGTCAATACTGGAGAGGCAATAGGGCTCCTACCGAGCAATAAGAAGACAATCTTCTTAGACACGGTGTGCTCGATTTCATCTCCTGGTTCTGTACAAAGGTACCAACCAACTAACCTCTTTTCCGACACGGTGTGCCCGATTTCATCTCCTACCCTTGCAGGCCCGAACGGATGCAGAAATGAACGATGAATTGAAACAGGTGGGCCGTGGCTTCTCCCGTAGGGTGAAGTCATTCACCGTTTATGATGTGAATGGCTATCGCTTTCGCACGAGAAGCTACGAGGAGAGTCGACCCAACCTAAAAACCATGTGTTGCGGAGTTCGTACGCCCGGCACGGATGGGAAGGACTACTACGGCATAGTCGAAGAGATATACGAGCTCAACTTTAAGGGTGCCAGGACTTTAGCGCCGGTGGTATTCAAATGCTATTGGTTCGATCCTGATATCACGAGGAAAGACCTTACGATAGGTCAAGTCAAGATTCGACAGGACTGCAGCTATAAAGGAGATGATGTCTACATTGTGGCCAACAGAGACGCCACGCAAGTTTATTACCTCCCATGGGCATGCCAAAAAGACAAGAAGCTTGCGGGGTGGAGCCTTGTGCATTTGGTGTCGCCGCGTGGCAAAGCGCCTCTCCCAAACGACGATGATTACAACTTTGACCCCAAGCACTGATGAGTTCTATCAACCTGAGGGGCTAGAAGGTACCTTGGAGATCGACATTGGTTCGCTCATGGGCATGGAAGTAGACAACGAAATCGATGAGGACGAGGGTGAGGAGGTGCAGGATGCCAGGGACTTAAGAATGCTTGAGCGATGGCAGATGCAGCGCGATGGAGTTGTCCAGGAGGAGGTACATGATGATGACTATGGTGACGATGAGGATGATGATGACAGTGATGACTTAAGGGAGCTCGACAATATTGATAGCGATGACGACGATAGTGATAGAGATGATGACTCCACGCCCGAGATATTGCCATTCGCGGAGATAATTACGAGGCCATGTAATACTATATTGTTATTATTATGTTCCTTTACAAGTACTTGTCATTTATTTATGCTAATAGTTTTGTTCTTTGTCATTGCAGGCACTCGGCAAAATGCCAGGCGGACGACGGCAGCGGCCGCATTGAGCAGTACGCTCGGCGTACCAGGTCCCCCCGCAGGAGACCGCTGATGACGACGAGGAGGAGGAGGAGGTGTTGGTGCGCGGGTCGTCCAGTAGGGGGTCCCAGCCCCCTAGCGGATGTCGCCAGGTGACCAGGAGGCTGCCGTTCTCGTCCTCACAAGGGGGTGACGACGAGCGCGGCGACGACGACGATGACGACGATGACGACGATGACGGCGGCGACGCGCCTACACCAGGCGAGACGGCTTCGACTTCATCAAGCGTGGCCAAGGTGTACTCGCGCGGGCCCACGCAGCTTCCTAGGGTGCGGCCGCAATTCCACCAGCGCCCGGTGATCACACCCGTGGGCCAGACGTAAGTAACCATTATTGATTTCACTACTTGTTCATATGACATGTCAAAAATCAAACTGAAGACTAACAATTGTTCTTAATGACTCGTGCAGTTCCTGGAAGATTGTGAGTGGAGCAAGTCAAGCACGCCATATCAATGGCATCCAGGGCCTCCTGATTAAGGAGTACTACCCTGGCCTTGTCAACGTCAACGGCGAGATGAAGGTGCCCACCAAGTGGTCCCACTTCTACCTCGTCGAGTTTTGGGTGAGTCTTTCATCGCACCGCATTGCTAAATAGTACGCATTCGTCGGACTTCTTGCAAAAAGGAAATGCTACATGATGTGTCTGTGTGCAGGACTTCTTCACGTGCGAGGAGGGTAAAGCGGCCCAGGCGGCGCGAGTGCAGGAAGCGGTCTACAAAGATCGTCTCAAGGACCTGTACCATGAGGCGCGCATACAGGCCATCCGCGACTTCCACGCCAACGTGCTTGGAGAGAACATCAAGAAGCCCCAAATCCGCCAGAGAATGAACTTGAGGGAGGCCGACCTCACCCAAGCGCAATACGAGCAGGTAATTAAGTATGACAACATTCGTTCAGATTCCTTCAGTGAAACATTACACTAATCTTCTCGCATGTCAAATACTTGATGTCATGCAGGTGTGTCCGTCGTGGTGCGACAACCACAGGGAATGCTGGACGGAGATTGTGCGCATGTGGCGCACGGATGAGGCGTACGCGAGGCACGCCGACCGTCAGGGCCGCCGCGCGCAGATGCGAGGGGTGTCACACCACCAAGGGAATCAGCCCCTCCCCCAGTTCGCGACAAGATGGGTATGCGTCCGTTCATGTCTTAATCCTTGCGCTCAATTGTCAATACTTGTAACCATGTTTGTGTTTTCAATACAGACGCAGACGCACGGTGGGCAGGAAATCAACGAGTACACCGCGTACCTCCTCTCTCACAAGGGCAAGGCGACGGATCTGAACAACGTCTACAACCCGGAGGACGGGCCTGATGCGTACACCAACCCCACCGCCTACGAGAAGGCCACCGAGTACACCGTCGCGGCTCGCCAGCGCTACGGGGAGACATTCGACCCCACCATCGAGCCCCTGGACACAGACCTCCTGCAGAGGTTGGGACCAGGGAAGCAGCACAGCCGCTACTACATGGACCACAGCACCCTCGACCCGTCCTAGGTTCCTACGCTGACCCAGGTTCGATCCACGCCCACGAGCTCCAGCGACATCCCCGTAGCGCCCCGGCGGCAGTCAGCATCACAGGTAAGTGCCGTTTCGTTCGTCGTTCACTCGTTTCGCACCTGTACATTCAATCAACACTGCGGATGTAATATTGCAGGCCCAGATGGAGGCCAAGATGGAGGAGAGGATCGCCATGTTGCACGCGCAGATGATGACGCAACAGATGGCTTACCAGCAAAGCCTGCAGCAGCACTACAACATTCAGATGCAGAACATGGCCAGCTTCTTCCAGTCCATGCAGACGCCCGGGGAGTCTACACCACCTCCTCTTCCAATGTTTGCTCCACTGCCTCCTCCTCCAGAGTTTTTTCCTGTGCCTGCTCCTGTCGCTCCAGGAGGGACCCCGGTGAGTATATTGACTCTTGCTTTAACTTGTGCGTCCATGCTGCAGATACTAATGACATCACTTGGCGTTTAACTTGTGCAGGTACAGTCGGCGGGTTCGAACCCGTCTCCTGGAGGTCCCGGCCATCAGATGATGTCGTATCCACCACTTGCACCCTATCCACCGTATCCACCTCCGCGTGACCCTCCTCCGACGTACTCGTGGCCGCCGATGCGCGGAGGGTGGCAGTACGCGCAGGTGCCTCAGTTTGGTCCAAGGGGGTTTCCGTGGGCAAACCCTGGGGGCTCTGGGGGCGGAGCGGACGACGAGACCGGGGACGGCGCGACGAGCTAGGTACTTGTCGATTCTATTATCATGTATCCACCGTATTGTCGAAGTTGTTGTCATGTATTTCTTTTCTTCGTTATGGACCTAGACTTGTTATGTTGAACTTCATGTGATGGACGTCGACTTGTGGTGTTCGACGTGTTGGACTTCATGTGATGGTTGTAATGCACTTGTGTGGTTGTTATTGAGACATATATGTGAGATATATGTGATATTGTGCGTTATTGTGATATATGTGGTGATGTTGGCGACAAATGTGATGAAATTGTGATATAAATGGTGCTACCGGTGCTTCTGGTGAAATTGGATTATAATTTGTGATTTTGCAGGGTTTTGATGCGAGAAAACAGAAAACAAAAGCAAAAAAACCCAAGACAGAGTCTTTGCCGACTGCAATGGGAGGCAGTCGGCAAAGAGGTCAAATCTTTGCCGACTGCAACTCCGAAAGCAGTCGGCAAAGAACATTTCAAAAAAAAATATTTTCTTTCTTTGCCGACTGCCGAGCTGGCGGCCAGTCGGCAAACAATTTTTGAAAAAAAAAATTCTTTTGCCAACTGCCGAGGAACCAGCAGTCGGCAAAGCCTGCCGTCAGGGTTGACGGCGCCACGTGGCTATGCCGACTGCTGGCGTGGCAGTTGGCAAAGGATTTGCCAATTGTGTGCCACGTGGCAGTCGGCAAATCCGCCTTTGCCGACCCAGGCTTTGCCGACTGCTCTTTGCCGACTGCCACGTGGCTTTGCGGTCGGCAAAGCCTTTGCCGACTGGGTTTATGCCTTTGCCGACCGGGGCAAGCAGTCGGCAAAGAGGCGTTTTCCTGTAGTGCAAGCTCACAAATAAGTCTATCTCAAATTCATAGGGTGTGAGATGAAAATAGATTCTACAGATCATATGCTATAATTCTACTCTCCAACTTATAGCATACTCTTCAACTCGACTTATAGCATACTCTTCAACTTGCTTCTCTACAACAGAAATATAACATATAAGTATGTCCCTTGTATGCCTAACAATAAATATACAAATATATTCCTTATACAACTATATTAGCTTAATTAATATATGTCTAAATTATAATTATTAGAATGAATTCAATTCCAAGGATCTAAACGGGCCCTTAACATTTTTTCTAGAAATTCGGTTAAAGCTTAAAAAGTTTGACTTAAGACAACTCTAGAAATCTATTTATTCAGAGACAAAGGGAGTATTTTAATTCTATGTTGAGAAATATATATTCATCTATTTTATGAAGTTCTTTTGTTCTCTTTATTTTTGTTCAATTTTGTTTCGTAATTGATATACTTGTATACCAACATGCTATATTTGTAGTGGTTAAAAAATTTGTACAATGGGCCACCCTAACCACAAACCTGGCTACTTACGCCACTAGGACACTTAACTTGTATGGGTACAGGAGAGTGGTGGGCCATGAAAACATTCGGTATTCCAATTCATTTTGGGATCATACACCACACCAAGTTTGGGCACATTACTCTAACTTATACACAGGCACGAGATATTAAATATATCAGAACCTTATGTCTCGTACGGTTCTGAGCTACAAAGACAAAGAAACATTTCACTCTTAAATATTAGAATTAGGAGCAATATAATACCATGAACCTCTAGCAGCATTATACAAACCTGCATTGACAGCTCCGATCCACCTTGCTCAAGCCAAATAGAAAGACAGGTGGCCACCACATTGTTACTTTCGACGGTTTTTACTGTGTCCAATAGTAATCGAGATGATGAAGCTCATTGGGATCATAGGTTTGTCCTGGATGCCACAAGCCAAACGGTGTGGAATTAATCAAGGATGTCCCTGAAACGTAAGTGGGAGGAGGTGGGAGAGCACATCGTGTCGGTGGCGGTGTCGGTGACTTAAGACAACTATAAAAATTGATTTAATGTAAAACTAAGGGGGTACTTAACAACTTTAGGGACTCAAAATACAAGTAAAATGTTCGAGGGTCGAGATAATACCCCTTTTATACCTTTTTTATTTATATTACAAGTAAACATACTCGGTCGAGACGTTCAGCTTGTTGCGTGCTTATCTGGACGACTTGCACAGAGCCGGTCGAACATGTAAGCGTGCTTGCATACTGTGATGCCGCCAAGTGCTTGTATCACCTTGTGCGACTGGTGGGCTAATGACCAATACGATCAGAACGCACAAACACCAATGACACGGATCGGCGGAGCTGGCGCAACCGGCCGGGGTGCAGTGCAGTGCATGACCGGCCGGGGCACAGCCTGAAACGCTGAAATCATCGTCAGTCACCAGTTCCTGTGGGCACGACACTTTCAAATCAAGCAACGGGCGGCGCCATTGTTAGCAATAATCTTGTCTTGTGTGTTGCGTGTGTTCAGATGAGTATGCTAGCTTGTTAGTGGGCGTGTGTGCGTCTATAGGTTCAGGCTAAGTTAGTTTGTTAGCGTGTGTTACTCGAGTCAGTAGAGTAGCAGGTACACGTACGAGTTCGTGCTCGTATGTGTGCGATGGCATGCGTGTGTGCTCGCGATCATGCTAGCAGTCAGGTCAGGTCGAGCACGATGTGTTGGCGCGTGCTGTTAGTTGCAGGTTGGGCAAGTCGATCAGAGGCCGCGAGCAGCAGTTGCGGAGAAGCGAAAGGCTCTGGATCAACACTGGAGACCGGTTCCCACGGAGAGTGGATGGCTCGGAACGTGGAGATGGCCAGGTTGCCGACGAGCGCGTTCGTGCGCGTGAAGCTCGGAGGAGTGCGTTGAGTGGGTGCTAGCTGCCGCTGCATCGCCGGGTCTATAAGAGTCTGTAATTCCTGTGTTTGTGTGAGCCGAATCCCTTGAGATGGAATAGAAGCCAACATACAGGCCGTTCGTGCGGCCGGGGCGTTCGTCGCCATTATCGTGTGTGTGCTGTTCATCGTCTTCCTCATTGCGTCCGTGCGCGAGAGAGTGTATCAAGGGCCAGTTCCAACAGCCATCGTCTCAGGCCATTGTCTCAGGCCACAACAGTAAACCCTTGGCTTGTCTTGACGGCAGCGGCAGCCGGCGGGCGTCCATGCCCGCTACGGCGGCTTCGATTCTTCGACCGCATGCCGCTGGCTAACCGAACAGCGGCGGCAGCACCTTGAGCCCGAGCCTCCAGTGCAGACTGCAGACCCACCGGCTAGTACAGACTCCATAGGCTGGGTTTGGTTAGGTGGCCAATCCCTAGCCTAGCACTCTGGAGCGGATTTTAGCCTGTTTGGTTGTCTGGAAATGAGCTAGGCCTAGCTGCCTAGCTAGAGCTGGTCATAAGTACCCCTGGAGCCTGGTGTAATGACCTAGCATATGGGCCTGCAATACTATTAGGGAGTGGGTCATTGTTGGGCCTGCGTGCCTTTTGTTGTGTTGGGCTTGGCCCATGTATGAAACCATATATGCCTCATGCTACTCTTGAGACAGCCATCAATGAACAAGTCAATTATTCCCCATCTCTATCGTCTTCCTCCTCCAGGCTTCCTTGCTTGAGACGGCGTCGCCGTGCTCACCGCCGAGCGTGTTCGCCGGCCAACCCTCTAGTCACTTCTACTTCCCGCCGTGCGTGTACGCAGGTAGTCCAGGAACGTGACATTTGGTACCAGAGCAAGGTTCATCACCACCGGATCCGTTCGATTCCGCCCGCTCTCCACCAACCCTAGCAACTCGTATGGCTACCGTCGAGGACAAGCTAGATGCGCTGTCCGCGCAGATGACCTTCATGCTACAGATGATGGAGGAGGCGAACGTGGCGATGTGCCGCACCCTGAGGACCAGCGCAGCTGCGTCGCGGTCGTCCGCGCCGTCGTCTTCGCCCGCTCCACGGGCGCTCTCGACTCCGACTACAGCCGCGCCCGCTTCGTCCACTTCACCGGCGTCATCTACTTCGACTACAACGCCAACAGCTGCGGCACCATCATCCACAACCACACATGCTGCAGCACCTACGCCAACCACCATCGCCATGCTCGGTGCCATCGATGAGTGCGCAGTCACAGGGTCCGCCTGCTGCGACCACGCCACGGCGTCACCGGCATGCACCGCTCCGACCACCGCTGCACCGACCTCCTGGGCGACACCGGCTGATCTGATTGCAGCTTCGACAATCATCCCCACACCAAGCCCTCCAGGTGCAGAGGACGACTCTGCCGTCGCCCTGCCCACCGGGTATTCGACGGATTGCTTCGGCGGCGACACCAACATCCGGGTGCCCGGGAGCATTGCGGCTTGCCGAGCGGGTGCGTCCATTCATCGACTTCGCCACCCGTGCCACCGCGGTCGTCTTTGTCCACGACGACGAGGTTCTGGCGCACCTCGCCCTCGAGGTCGATCTGGACGTGTTCGTCTCCGTCAACACCGCCGCGGCGACGGAGTGCATCGTCCTCGAGTCCGGCCGGGACGCGCTCGTCTCCGTCGACACCGCTGCGGAGGTGGAGCTCTGCGTCCTCCAACTCCGCCGTTGCATCGCGCCCGCACGGTTGTCTCCATGGCCGCACACCACAAGCTGCCGACCCCAACGACCTTCCGTTCTCCACGCTGCTCACGGTCCCCGCGCCCACGCCGCTGTAGGCCTGCCCACCCTGACAGGACTCGGGCATCCTCGGCGCCACGTTTCAGCGGCCCACGTACCGGACCCAAGCTGAGGACACGCTCGACGCCATCGCATGGGGCGTCGTCGCGGGGCTCGTCACCTACCAGGACATTGCTGCCTCCATCTCAGGTGCCGCAGTTCACCTCTCTGTTCAACGCTGTGAAGTTTGCCATGCCACTCTGCACTGGAGTGTTCTTAGGGATTGATGGGATGCAAATGCTGGTGTCTTATGGAGATCATGTGGTGTTTGATAGAGGCAAATTCATAGAATCATTATTTTGGACATTCCATCAAACAAATCCTATTCTGAGTGCTGCAATATCCATTCAGTACAAGAAAAATTCAAGAGAAAAGGAGGATTCGTGCCTACAACTTCATGTGGCATTTGATGTTCAATTCAGCGAAGTTGATTGCCAGAACAGCCTGGTCAGCCCTGTGTGCGGGATTTCTTTACAGAGCATGGGTTGTTTCAGAGTTGACAAGCCCAGGACTTTCACAGTACAAAGTACTCAGTGTATTGACGACAATGGATGGGTAGTTATGCATTGGAAATTCGGTAATGGACAGCCATATTTTGAGCAACTACCACCATGGGGCAAATTTGATTTCAGTCCTGGGGATTTTATGGTACTATGTAATGCAAAGTGGTGGCAGTACAAGAGAATTTCAAGGCAACAGGGGCTTGAGTACCTGCAGATTTTGGCCGGTTCTCTGCTGAGAAATAGTGACTACAACAGGGGAATTCTATCACATTGTGCCGGTGAAGGTGCTTTACCAGATGCAGACCAGTACAGTCAATCTGATGTGCTTGTGTTGTTGACAATCTCTTGGCCCCCACCTACAGGCATGAGAAATGAGTTGCTCCAAATTGACAGAACTGAGCATCTGATATTCATGTTTCTTGACATGATGAAGAATTCTTCAGTGAAGGACAATTCCAATCCTCTCCCAAATACTGCTTATAGAAGTGTGCTTTTAATAAAGCAGCAAGAGCAGCTCCTCCATGTTACAGTTACAGCAAGTGCCTGGTTACAGCTGTCTCGAAAGGCAGTACAAGATATCTTGGGTGAAGTTGATCCTTTTGGGATGCTCCAATTCACTATCAATCAGAGGATACTATTCTGTACCAGTGGGTATGGTGTGGAGATGCAATGTATTCCGCTTCAGTGCTATCAACAGCCATCACTTGTCATATATTTGAGCAAATTACAGGACCTCAGACCCAGGGTGAATGCGGGGATGAAACAAGGGATACAACAGGACGAGCAGGAAACTTTATTTGATAGGTGGACATTTCACCAACAAGACCACATCAAATTTCTCCTACCTAATGGTGTTGGCACACTGCTTCTCCATGTTACATCAAGTAGCTGGTTGCACATGTTTGCACTTTGGGTTCTTGAAGTAACCCAAAAGACATTCAGGGCATTATTGCTGGATCCCAATCAGTGTTACTTTAGTCAGTTCAGGACACCGGTCCAGAAATTTCTCAGGTGGCAGTGCAGTAAACTTGTACTGAATCAACAGCTTCACAGGACAGTGGTTGAAATATTTTTGTGGCTGATTGTTGTACACGTGATTTCTGGCTATGGGATTATTCTCTCTCAGAATAGTAGCCTATTTGACCGTGGTGTTTATATGGGTCTCCGAACAGTGTGGACTACTGAAGTTGTTGCTTGCCTTGTTGCTACTGTTTTTGGTCATGGCACAAGTGTACCTCCAGTTGTTGAGGATGCAACAGAGCTTGGAGTTTCTCAGGATATGGGCCTTGACATTGCCAGCAAAGAGATTATCCTAGTCAATCAAGTGAGATCATCAAGTCGGCCATGGTTATTACCTGGTATTTTGTTGCCTGACAATTCACATTTGGCACATAGTTCATATGCTTTGGTGAAGCATGCAGTTCTCCTGCAAGGGGCAAGGTGCAGCAGGACAAGACTCATTTGGGATCCTCCAAGTACAAAACATGGTGAGTGGTATGCACCTCCGTTTGTGCTGTCAACAGTTCCTGTGCTTCATTTTCAAGCATCTACAAGTCAAAACTCAAGAACTGTCAAGGTTACCTACAAGAGAATGGCTGGTTGTATCATCCTCGAGCTCCAGTTCTATCACATGATGATTGAAGATCCTTGAAGGCTTTGGTCTCCACAAGTGAATCCATGTCCAACACCTCAGTTATACAACCATTGGCAATGCTTAAGCGATGATTGCAATACACTTACAGCTTGAGGACAAGCTGTTGCCTAAGCAGGGGGGAATGTCATGACCTAGCATATGGGCCTGCAATAGTATTAGGGAGTGGGTCATTGTTGGGCCTGTGTGCCTTTTGTTGTGTTGGGCTTGGCCCATGTATGAAACCATATATGCCTCATGCTACTCTTGAGACAGTCATCGATGAACAAGTCAATTATTCCCCATCTCTATCGTCTTCCTCCTCCAGGCTTCCTTGCTTGAGACGGCGTCGCCGTGCTCACCGCCGAGCGTGTTCGCCGGCCAACCCTCTAGTCACTTCTACTTCCCACCGTGCGTGTACGCCGGTAGTCCAGGAACGTGACACCTGGCTAGCATGGAACGACTAAATCGGCCATTTTTCTCGGGCTAGGCCTGAGCCAGCCTCAACGTTGGTTCCTATCACCACTCCGGTCGTTCCCCCGCTGGTGCTCCTCCGTCACCACCACCGTGCCACCGCCACAGGTGCACCGTGCCGGCGGCGACAGCACCCTTCTTCCAAGCGCACGCCTAAGTGGCAGAACAGGGCCCGCGCCGAGGTCGCCCAAGTCACGGCGGGAGGTGCTGGCTAGAGCAGTTCGCGGCAGGCGGTGCTGGCCATCCACCACGACGAGTCGGAGCGGTTCGCTGCGGGAGGTGCTGCCCGGAGCGGTTCACGGCGGGCAGTGCTGGCTATCCACCATGACGAGTCGGAGCAGTTCGCGGCGGGCGGTGCTGGCCATCCACCACGACGAGTCAGAGCGGTTCGCTGCGGGAGGCGCTGCCTGGAGCAGTTCGCGGCGGGCGGTGCTGGCCATCCACCACGACGAGTCGGAGCGGTTCGCTGCAGGAGGTGCTGCCCGGAGCGGTTCGCGGCGGCTGTGCTGGCTATCCACCACGACGAGTCGGAGCAGTTCGCAGCGGGAGGCGCTGTCCGGAGCAGTTCACGGGGGGCGGTGCTGGATATCCACCACGACGAGTCGGTGCGGTTCGCGGCGGGAGGCGCTGTCCGGAGCAGTTCACGGGGGGCGGTGCTGGCTATCCACCACGACGAGTCGGAGCAGTTCGCAGCGGGAGGCGCTGTCCGGAGCAGTTCACGGGGGGCGGTGCTGGCTATCCACCACGACGAGTCGGTGCGGTTCGCGGCGGGAGGTGCTACCTGGAGCGGTTCGCGGCGGGCCGGCACCCGGCGTTCCTGCCGTTCGCGTTGGGCAGGCGTGCATGCTCGTCTAGGCCAAGGCGGTGCTCGCCATGCTGCTGTCCCACTTCCGCATCGCCATCTCCGACGACTACCACCATGCCCTCGGTCCAGGCAGCTCCTCCTCCTCCTGCCATGGCGCCGATCGCCCTCGATCCGCTTCAGATCGAGGAACACATCGTCCGGTGGCTCGGCGCGGAGCAGGGAGGCCAGGCTATTGCTGTCAGATCTGTGCACAGCTCTCGGCATGCCCTGCTGGCCGGAATCGTCCACGTACGCTAGCCATCTCCCCTGCTGAGAAGTTGCGCTCATCACGTATTCAACGAATTTCTGTCAAAGTTGGTGAAGTTACCTGCATAGAGAAAAGATGACTTTATACAAGCCAAGCCAAGCAACCAAACATGCTACTTTTAGCCAGGATTACATAAGACATACAACCAAATAAGTTCATCTTGATTTGTGAGAGACAGAACTGGGCTAGCCTGGCTTATTTCCTAGCCAGGCCAGATAGATAGAAACCAAACACACCCGTAGTAAGTAAGTGCTACTGTCTTTACCGCGGTGACGGGCGAGCGGGGCGTACGCCTCTCCTAAACATCTGACTCCCGACCTGGAGCGCGAACCAGATCACTCTGGCACCAAGCGCCAGCCGCATCACAACCCATATGCGCCCTTCCATGTTCTTGCTCCTGCTTTGGTTTCCTACCTCCTCGTCTTCGTTTATCACGGCAGCCACCAGCTGTCCCCCGGACCGATGTCGTCCGAAACTTGGTTTGCTCCTGCTTTGGTTCGCAACCTAGCCCTTGTTTAGATTGAAGAAAATTTCAACCCGATGAATAGTACCACTTTCGTCTTATTTGGCAAATATTGTTCAATCATGGACCAACTAGGCTCAAAAGATTCATCTCGTGATTTCCAACTAAACTGTGTAATTAGTTATTTTTTTTACCTACATTTAATACTCCATGCAAGCGGTTAAAAATTGATGTGATGGAGAGAGAGTGAAAAAACTTGGAACTTTGAGGCAAACTAAACAAGGCGCTAGTCTTCGTTTATCACGGCAGCCACCAGTTGTGCCCGGACCGATAATGACCGAAATTTGGTTTGCTCCTGCTTTGGTTTGCAACCCGTGTGCTGTGGGTGCAATTCTTCTAATAATTCCTCAATGTCTTCTCGGTCTTGGTCTCCCTCTTCTTCTCCTCCAGCTTGGTTTATCGCGGCAGCACATCTGGTAATCCGGCAGACAGGGACTCCCCGAAGGTCGCTTGAGCCCTCTTGCTCCTGCCTCCGGATTTCGATGTCCAGCAGCTTGAGGTGTTGGATTTCGATGTCCCTAAAGTTGCCGACGGATTGGGATTAGAGAAGGAGCGGCGGGGGCGTGGGTGGCCGGCCGGCGGCCAGGGCGGCATCCAAGGTAGCGGCAGGCAGGGAGGAGGAAGAAGAACAACGTCCGAATGCTGTCATCCGTCTGAATGTCCGGACGCTAGCTGCGCCGTAAAAACTTTACATGCATGTGCTCCCTAGCTATATTCTGTTTAATTTTTATCATGCACCGGTTTTAGATACTAATGCTACCGTGTTGGGTAACACAATATGGACCCAAGATTTTTGTTTTACTTTTTATAAATTTAGTCAAAGTTAAGATTATTTGACTTAAGACAACTATAAAAATTGATTTGATTTAAAACTAAGGGGGTACTTAACAACTTTAGGGACTCAAATTGCAAGTAAAATGTTCGAGGGCTGAGATAATACCCCTCCACAAGTTTACCTTTTATACCTTTTATATTACACAAGCAAACATACTCGTGCGTCAAGACGTTCAGCTTGTTGCGTGTTTATCTAGACGACTTGCGCAGAGCCGGTCGAACATGTAAGCGTGCTTGCATATTCTGATGCCGCCAAGTGCTTGTATAACCTTGTGCGACTGGTGGGCTAATGACCAATACGATCAGAACGCACAAACACCAATGACACGGATCGGCGGAGCTGGCGCAACCGGCCGGGGTGCAGTGCAGTGCATGACCGGCCGAGGCACAGCCTGAAACGCTGAAATCATCGTCAGTCACCAGTTCCTGTGGGCACGACACTTTCAAATCAAGCAACGGGCGGAGCCATCGCCTCAGGCCATCGTCTCAGGCCACAACAGTAAACCCTTGGCTTGTCTTGACGGCAGTGGCAGCCGGCAGGCGTCCATGCCCGCTACGGCGGCTTCGATTCTTCGACCGCACGCCGCTGGCTAACCGAACAGCGGCGGCAGCACCTTGAGCCCGAGCCTCCAGTGCAGACTGCAGACCCACCAGCTAGTACAGACTACATAGGGTTGTGTTTGGTTAGGTGGCCAACCCTTAGCCTGGCACCCTGAAGCCAATTTTAGTCTGTTTGGTTGCCTAGAAATGGGCTAGGGCCTGGCTAGAGCTGGCCATCCGTACCCTAGAGCCTGGCTAGCCTGGAACGACTAAATCGGCCGTTTTTCTCGGCCTGAGCCAGCCTCAACGCTGGTTCCTGTCACCGCTCCGGTCGTTCCCCCGCTGGTGCTCCTCCTCCTCCACTTGTCCGCCTCCGTCACCACCACCGCACCACCGCCACAGGTGTGCCGCGCTGGCGGCGACAACACCCTTCTTCCAGGCGCACGCCTAAGTGGCAGAACAGGGCCCGCGCCGTGGTCGCCCAAGTCGCGTCGGGAGGTGCTGGCCAGAGCAGTTTGCGGCAGGCGGTACTGGCCATCCACCGCGACGAGTCGGAGCGATTTGCTGCGGGAGGTGCTGCCCTGAGCGGTTCGCAACGAGCGGTGCTGGCTATCCACCACGACGAGTCGGAGCCGTTCACAGCGGGAGGTGCTGCCCAGAGCGGTTCGCGGCGGGTGGTGCTGGCTATCCACCACGACAAGTCGGAGCAGTTCGCGGCGGGCGGTGTTGGTATCCACCACGACGAGACGGTGCGGTTCGCGGCGGGAGGTGCTGCCTGGAGCGGTTCGCGGCGGGCCGGCGCCCAGCTTTCCTGCCGTTCGCGTCGGGCAGGCGTGCACGCTCGTCTAGCCCAAGGCGGTGCTCGCCATGCTACTGTCCCACTTCTGCATCGCCATCTTCGACGACTACCACTATGCCCTCGGTCCAGGCAGCTCCTCCTCCTCCTGCCATGGCGCCCATCGCCCTCGGTCCGCTTCAGATCGAGGAACACATCGTCCAGTGGCTCGGCGCGGAGCAGGGAGGCCAGGCTATTGCTGTCAGATCTGTGCAGAGCTCTCGGCATGCCCTGCTGGCCGGAATCGTCCACGCTAGCCATCTCCCCTGCTGAGAAGTTGCGCTCATCACGTATTCAACGAATTTCTGTAAAAGTTGGTGAAGTTACCTACATAGAGAAAAGATGACTTTATACAAGCCAAGCCAACCAACCAAACATGCTACTTGCTAGCCAGAATTAGATAAGACATACAACCAAATAAGTTCATCTTGATTTGTGAGAGACAGAACTGGGCTAGCCTGGCTTATTTCCTAGCCAGGCCACATAGATAGAAACCAAACACACCCGTAGTAAGTAAGTGCTACTGTCTTTACCGCGGTGACGGGCGAGCGGGGCGTACGCCTCTCCTAAACATCTGACTCCCGACCTGGAGCGCGAACCAGATCACTCTGGCACCAAGCGCCAGCCGCATCACAACCCATATGCGCCCTTCCATGTTCTTGCTCCTGCTTTGGTTTCCTACCTCCTCGTCTTCGTTTATCACGGCAGCCACCAGCTGTCCCCCGGACCGATGTCGTCCGAAACTTGGTTTGCTCCTGCTTTGGTTCGCAACCTAGCCCTTGTTTAGATTGAAGAAAATTTCAACCCGATGAATAGTACCACTTTCGTCTTATTTGGCAAATATTGTTCAATCATGGACCAACTAGGCTCAAAAGATTCATCTCGTGATTTCCAACTAAACTGTGTAATTAGTTATTTTTTTTACCTACATTTAATACTCCATGCAAGCGGTTAAAAATTGATGTGATGGAGAGAGAGTGAAAAAACTTGGAACTTTGAGGCAAACTAAACAAGGCGCTAGTCTTCGTTTATCACGGCAGCCACCAGTTGTGCCCGGACCGATAATGACCGAAATTTGGTTTGCTCCTGCTTTGGTTTGCAACCCGTGTGCTGTGGGTGCAATTCTTCTAATAATTCCTCAATGTCTTCTCGGTCTTGGTCTCCCTCTTCTTCTCCTCCAGCTTGGTTTATCGCGGCAGCACATCTGGTAATCCGGCAGACAGGGACTCCCCGAAGGTCGCTTGAGCCCTCTTGCTCCTGCCTCCGGATTTCGATGTCCAGCAGCTTGAGGTGTTGGGTTTTGATCTCCTACCATTAGGCCCAACGGCCTTTTGGGCCTTGCTTCTCGCGCCCTGATCGGGGGCGGCCAACCCTACATGGTTGGTGGGCCCCCGTCACACTGCGCTATATATAGAGGTGGGGGCCGGCCGGCTCGAGAGACGAGGTTCACCTGAGCCGCCACTCCCCACCGACATTCCCGATCCCGATCTGAGAAGGGGCGCAGCCAGTGACGGGAAGCCGCCACCATCTTCACTGCGCCACCATCTTCACTGCGTCGACTCTCATCTCCACCGAACGTCGCTGCCGGCGCGCAGATGGCACTGCCGGCAAACGAGACGTCCAACCCCACTGCTACGACTCCGGCTCTCGATGGTTTGCAGTTTCCTACTTCTCTCTGTTTTTCTCTGCTTTTTCCTCAGTAGATCATGAAGTAGAAAATATTGTTCCATATACTTTAGATGAATCCGTACCCGATCTAACGAACCTATGAACCTCGAAACTTAACAATGGTATCAAAGCCGTGGTTATGAATAAAGAACCCTAGATCGGGTAAACCGATCCTAAATCGGGCAAAGAAAAGGGTCATCATGAACCCTAACCCTAACCGGGTAACAGGAAAGAACAATTGAAGAACATCTCTTACCCGGACCGTCCTCACCACCATGAACCGAAACCGGCCACGGCCACCGAGCTAGCTGGGCCGATCCGTGATGGCCGGTGCTCCGGGAACCGGGCCTGGTCACCGGCGCGGCTGGAAGAAATCGCCGCGGCCACCGTGTTCACGAGGCCGGGTTTCGGTCGCCGGCGGCCGGGCCTTTTCGCCACCGCGCGCGCGCGTGAGAAGGGCGCCGTCTGCTAGCCCGCTCGACGGTGGCGAGCTCAGCCCAGGGCGAGCTCGCGCGCCGGCAAGGGGGGCGGCAGCGGCGCCACCGTGCGGCGCTAAGAACGGGTGGATGAGGTTTTTGGCTCAACCGACTGCCGGCACCGGTGGAGACCGAGAGCTGAACGGGGAAGAGAGGAAGGAATCGAATGAAGCTAGGGTTTGAGAAGGAGCGGCCGGCCGGGCAGTTTTGTTTGGCCGAGAAGGGCGCTCGACCGTTCGATCGGGATCAACGGCCGAGATCGCGCCGAGCCGAACCCTAGGGCTGCGCCTGGTGAGGGCCGCTGTTGGGCCAAGATTTGGCCCAGGCGGGCGCGTGCCTCGGGCTGGAATCCCGGCCCAGGCCCAGGTTGCGGCCTGGGCGCGGGAGGGCGAGGCAGGGCGCCACTGGCCGGGCTGGCTGGGCCGCTGGCCGAGCGCCACTGGTCGGGCCGTGCGCCACTGGCCGGGCTGGCTGGGCCGCGCGAAAAGAAAGGCCTGCGGGCCAAAATTAAAGAAGAAGAAAAGTTTCATAATTTTTTTTAGAAGCAATATTTATATGAATTCGATGAATATTTGAATGAATTTGAATGAAATTTTGATAGGAATCTTCGTGCAAATTTGTCCAACGACATTTTGCTCAGAAATAATGAAAAAAATTTTTAGTGCTTCTGGAAAATAATATTATGAGAATTTTATTGTTTCCGCTGCGTACTTGATATAATTATTTTCATTATCAAATTCGAACCAACGGGAGCATTAGGTTTTGAAAAATGAATAATAATTGAAGATGATTGTAGTATTGTTATTTTCTGACCAACGTTGTTAATAACAATATTATAATCTTGATTCATGAAAATTGTGCATTAATTTTATTTCTGCCCAACGGTGATGTAAAATTATTGCATAGATGAATTATATGTTTCAATTTGACCAACGTTGAGTTAAAGCATATGATTCCATGTATAAATGTTTCTCACTTACTCTGATGTGGTTTCAGGAGGCAAATGCATTGTGAATATCGCGAACATTTCGACACTCAACGGGACTAATTACCGTGTGTGGCGGGAGAAATATGAACTTGAACTTGCGTTGGGAGAGGTCGATTATGCCATCATCTCACCGTGTCCCACTGAACCTGTGGATCCGGTGAGAGAAGAAAATGAATCTGACGCTGATTTCACTGCTCGAAAGCGTGATCATGCTGAGATAAGAATGAAATATGATCTTGAATATAGGCAATGGACCCTCTCCAACCGCAAGTGCTTATTGGTAGCTAAGGCCACCATAGAAGAACAGATAAGGGGCTCAATCCCTGAATGTGCTACTGCCACAGAATATCTTGATAAAATCAAGAGTCAGTTTACTGGGTCTACCAAGGCCACAGCAAGTTCACTGATCAAGAAGCTTGTGAATGAAAAATATACTGGTGGTAGCATCAGAGAGCACATTTTGAAGATGAACACCACGGCATCTAAGCTAAAAGAGATGAATTTGAAGGAAGATGATTTCCTGATTCATTTGATTTTTGCTTCACTGCCAAAAGAATATGATACTTTCATTGTGAACTATAATATGCAGCCTGAAAGATGGGACATAGAAAGACTTATCTCAATGTGTGCTCAAGAAGAGGAGAGGATAAAATCCTCACAGAATGAGTCCGCCTATTTTGTGAAGGATAATAAAAGAAAGAACTTTAATAGCAAGAATTCTAAACCACAGGGGAAACCCAAGTGGGACAAGGCCTCTTCCTCAAACTCACAGGGAAAGAAACCCCAGGAACCTGAAAATCAGCAGAGCAACTCCTATGGTGGAGCTGAAAAGGATCAATGCAAGCACTGCTTTAAGAAGGGACACTACAAGAGAGACTGTCCTGACTTCCTGAAATCTCTACTGAAAAGAGGTGATAAATTTATTACATTTGTAGATGAATCCCTGTATTTATGTTATGCTAAATCCACTTGGTGGGTTGATTCAGGAGCAACTACTCATGTTGCAAATTCCTTACAGGGGTTAAGTGGGACGAGAACCTTGCAAAAAGGAGAAAGAACGATTAAAGTTGCAAATGGAGTGCAAGCCAATGTTGAAGCTATTGGAGATTTATCTTTAGAATTGAATAATGGCTTTGTACTTAGACTTAAAGAAGTACTCTATGTTCCCTCTTTGCGAAGAAATTTGATAAGTGTTTCAAAACTTGATGATGACAGAATTGATTACCATTTTGGTGATGGCAAATGTAAGATACTCATTAACAATAAATATGTTGGTCTTGCCTTCCGACAAGACAAGCTTTATTTGTTATCTCTTGATGAAAATGCGAATAATATATGCGATGAGAATATAAATGATTCCCCATCTGTGAATGTAACTAAGAAGCGGAAGCGAATTGATGATGCCTCTTCGAAATTATGGCACTGTCGCTTGGGCCATATTTCGAGGGGGAGAATGGAACGACTAATCAAAGAATCAATTCTTCCGCACTTAGAATTTTCAGATTTAGAACAATACGTTGATTGCATCAAAGGAAAGTATGTCAAGAAAATTAAGAAAAATGCCAAACGAAGCACGGGAACTTTAGAAATAATCCACACTGATATATGTGGTCCATTTCCTGTGAAAAGCGTGGATGGTTATGATTCGTTTATAACATTCACAGACGACTACTCTCGTTATGGCTATATTTATCCAATTAAAGAAAGATCGGAAGAATTGGATAAATTCAAAATATTTAAAGCTGAGGTTGAAAATCAGCATGATAAGAAAATAAAGATTGTACGATCAGACCGAGGTGGAGAGTACTATGGGCGACATACCCCATATGGCCAAATTCCTGGACCGTTTGCAAAGTTTCTACAGGAAAATGGCATAGTCGCTCAGTACTCCACACCGGGGGAGCCTCAGCAGAATGGAGTGGCTGAAAGACGTAACCGTACCCTAATGGATATGGTAAGAAGCATGATAAGTTACTCCACTTTGCCGATTAGTTTATGAATGGAGGCACTGAAAACCGCCATTCACATACTTAATCGAGTACCAAGCAAATCGGTGCCTAAAACACCGTATGAATTATGGACAGGAAGAGAACTCTCACTTAACCATTTGCGTGTGTGGGGCTGTCCAGCTGAGGCAAAAGTGTTTAACCCAAACATAGGAAAGTTAGACTCTAAGACAGTCAGCTGCCATTTCATTGGCTATCCAGAAAGATCAAAAGGATATCGGTTTTATTGTCCTGACAGACATACAAAAATTGTAGAAACAAGACACGCTGTGTTCTTGGAGTATAACATGATCAGGGAGAGCATGGTAGCACGAGAAATAAGCCTACAGGAGAAACGGGTACATGTACCCACTCCAATGGTTGAAGAACCATTCTTTACGCTACCTGTTGCTGTTGAGCCCACAGTGCAGGACACTATGGAGCCAACACCTGTTGCAAGTTCTCCCGTGGCGACAATAAATGAACATGAGGAACCTGTCCTTGAGGAGGCTGTCCTTGAGGAACCCAGAGAACCAAATGTCGCACATGAGGAAGAACAACAATAGCCCAATGTGGAACAAGTGCCAGAGGCCCCTAGAAGGTCTCAAAGAACAAGAAGGTCAGCTATTTCTAATGACTATGAAGTTTATGAAACAGAAGAATTTCAGATGGGGGATGATCCCACCTCATTTGAAGAAGCCATGAGAAGCGACCACTCATCAAAGTGGCTTAAGGCCATGGAAGATGAAATGAAATCAATGAGTACCAACAAAGTTTGGGACTTGGAAATTATTCCTAAAGGAGCCAAAACAGTAGGTTGTAAATGGATCTACAAAACAAAATATGACTCCCAAGGGAACATAGAAAGATTTAAAGCGCGACTTGTGGCGAAAGGCTTTACGCAAAGAGAAGGGATTGATTACAATGAGACGTTTTCTCCAGTCTCATGTAAAGATTCCTTCAGAATTATAATGGCACTTGTGGCCCACTATGATTTGGAATTACATCAAATGGATGTAAGAACGGCGTTCCTTAACGGGGATTTGGAAGAAAATGTTTATATGGCACAACCGAAAGGTTTTGTTGTAAAAGGAAAAGAAAATATGGGATGCCGCCTAAAGAAATCAATCTACGGATTGAAACAAGCCTCAAGACAGTGGTATTTGAAATTTGATAGAACGATAAAAGGTTTTGGGTTTAAGGAAAATGTTGAGGACAATTGCGTTTATGCAAAATTCAAGAATGGAAAGTATATATTCCTAATTCTGTATGTGGATGATATCCTGCTTGCTAGCAGTGATGTCAGTCTACTAATGGAAACAAAGAAATTCTTGTCCGCAAACTTCGATATGAAAGATCTCGGTGATGCTTCGTTTGTTTTGGGAATAGAGATTCACCGAGATAGAAGAAAGGGGGTACTGGGACTGTCGTAGAAGGCATACATAGAAAAGGTTTTGAAGAAATTTAGTATGCATGCGTGCAGTTCTTCACCTGCTCCTATTGTCAAGGGCGATAGATATGGGGAACATCAATGTCCCAAGAATGAATATGAGATTAACCGAATGAAAGCGGTACCGTATGCTTCAGCAGTTGGAAGTTTACAGTATGCTCAAGTGTGTACACGCCCTGACTTGGCTTTTGTCACCGGGTTACTTGGCAGATATCAAAAGAATCCAGGAATAGAACATTGGAAATTGGTGAAGAAAGTCCTGCGTTATTTGCAGGGTACGAAAGGCCTCATGCTAACGTATAGAAGATCTGATTCCCTGAAGATAGAGGGGTATTCAGATTCCGATTATGCGGGAGAAGAAAGAAAATCCACGTCAGGATATATATTTACTCTCGCAGGAGGGGCTATATCGTGGAAAAGCTCCAAACAAACCGTAACTACATCCTCGACAATGTATGCCGAGTTTGTAGCATGTTATGAGGCAACGGGGCAGGTGAATTGGCTAAAGAAATTCATACCCGGATTGAAAGTGATTGATGATATAAATGAACCGATGAGGTTGTATTGTGATAACAACCCAGCGGTACAATATGCTTACAACAATAGGTCAAGTGGTGCTGCCAAACACATTGACATAAAGTACTATGTTGTAAAAGATAAAGTTCGGGATCATATTATAAATCTTGAGCATATAAGTACAGAGAAAATGCTCGCGGATCCGCTCACAAAGGGCTTACCGCCCAACATGTTCAGAGAACACGTAGCCGGCATGAGTTTAAGGGAAAGCCTATGATTCCCGAACATATGAAGGGCCCAGAAGAAACTTCATTCCAAACAGAGAAATGTGTTGTGGCTGTTAGTCTAACGGCACTAATTGTTGTGACGATGAAACAGTTCAATACACTAATCTGCAATGGAATAGGATAGAAACAAGAAAAATACGAATAGAAAGTTTGAGTATGAAATTAAAGAACGAAGAAAATGATGAGAGATCAAGGGGGAGAATGTTGGGTTTTGATCTCCTACCATTAGGCCCAACGGCCTTTTGGGCCTTGCTTCTCGCGCCCTGATCGGGGGCGCCCAACCCTACATGGTTGGTGGGCCCCCGTCACACTGCGCTATATATAGAGGTGGGGGGCCGGCCGGCTCGAGAGACGAGGTTCACCTGAGCCGCCACTCCCCACCGACATTCCCGATCCCGATCTGAGAAGGGGCGCAGCCAGTGACGGAAAGCCGCCACCATCTTCACTGCGCCACCATCTTCACTGCGTCGACTCTCATCTCCACCGAACGTCGCTGCCGGCGCGCAGATGGCACCGCCGGCAAACGAGACGTCCAACCCCACTGCTACGACTCCGGCTCTCGATGGTTTGCAGTTTCCTACTTCTCTCTGTTTCTCTCTGCTTTTTCCTCAGTAGATCATGAAGTAGAAAATGTTGTTCCATATACTTTAGATGAATCCGTACCCGATCTAACGAACCTATGAACCTCGAAACTTAACATGAGGAACTCCCCGACGCCGGACGCAGTCTCCTCCATCCGCGCCACCTCGCTCCTCAGCGTGGCGGCTGTGGCGCCACCCCGAAACAACACGTTGTTGGCGGACCTGAACAGCAGCCGCACCGCGGAGCCGCCCCATCTCCACCAAGGCCCGCCGGCGGCACGGGCGTGGGCGCGTCTCCCCTCCTCCTCCTCGGCCGCGCGCCTCCGCCTGTGCGAGCGCATCGCGGCCGCGCCCTCGCACGCGGCGTCGAGGAGCCTCCAGTGCCAGTGGCGCAGCCACCAGCTGCGGATGTGCACGCCCTCCGCCGCATCTGCCGCGCTGCTGACCATTGTCACCATCCTATCCAGCCGGTACACCTCGCCGTCTGCCTCTGCTCGGCGCTCGACCTTGTCCACCACGGTGGCGATGGCTCGGCTGACCATGTCGCCCACCGCCGCCGACACGATGTGCTCGCCCACCTCCTCCCACTTACGTTTCAGAGACATCCTTGTGACGTGCAGTTTTGATTCCACACCCTTCTCGCCAATCCAAGGGCTAAAAGCCTAGCTAACTGGAAACATCATCTCGATTTGTGGTAAGCGAGGACAAACTAACCCTACGGTCCAAATGGGCTCCATCATCTCGGTTACCATTGGACACAGTACAATCCGTCGATGTTAACAATGTGGTAGCCGCGCCTGTCTTTCTATTTGGATCGGAGCTGTCAATGCAGGTTTGCATAACGCTACTGGAGCATCAGGGAATATACTCCTCCTAATTCTTCTAATATTAAAGAGTGAAAGGTTTCTTCCTCTTCATAGCTCACAACTGTCTGATATGGGTGTGATGGATTCGATCAATATCTCTCAGGACTGTACAAGTTAGAGTAGTGTGTTCAAACATGGTATGGAGTCTAATTCTGAAATGAGAAATGGAATATAGCTGTGTTTAGTTCGCGAAAAGAAAATTTTTAGTTGTCACATCGGATGTGTCGGAATGATGTCGGGAGGGGTTTTCGGATACTAATAAAAAAACAAATTACAGAACCTGTCAGGAAACTGCGAGACGAATCTAATGAAACTAATTAATCCGTCATTAGCACATGTTGGTTACTGTAGCATTTAAGGTTTTTCATGGACTAATTAGGTTTAAAAGATTCGTCTCGCGATTTTTTCGAGAACTGTACAATTAATTTTTTTCATCTACGTTTAGTACTTCATGCATGTGTCCAAATATTCGATGTGATGGGTGGAGGAAAAAAAATTTTGAGAACTAAACCAGGCCTATAAAGTGTTTCCATGATCCGCCGTTCTCTCCAACTCGTAGGGAGTTAAGTGTCAGTGAGCTATGTAGAGTATAATAAAAATGAATTAAATTGTGTAACACGAATTAAATTGTGTAACACGATCATTGATAAATCGTTAACCTCACATACCCAAACAAGTTAGAGTTAGACACTGCTATAGAAAATTTTTTGGAGGCAGACGAAATGGGTCAACCGAGGCGGGCATCACAACCACCTCGGTCCAAAGGTCACAGTAAATCTATCTTTCCCGAGGCGATTCAAATGTCTGCCTCGGTAAATCAATTAAAAAAGAAAGAAAAAGAAAAAGCCCGCAGCCCAGCCCTAACCGAGCCTGGATCTAGGCCTCGCGCCGCCACCCCTACGTGTGGCTGCCACCGCCACCGCTAGGAGAACAGGCTCCGCCCCGCACGCTGCTGCAGCCAGAGTTGCTCGATCTGCCACCGGAGGAACTCGATCCGTCGCATGCGTCTCCGCCGTCGCTAGATCTAGCCACCACACTTACGTCGGAATAGGGGCCACTGCTCTGCCTCGCACCACCACACCTTCACCGGATCTGGCGACCGCGTCGCCGCCTTGCCCCACGGTCGCGGATCCGGCCACCACGGTCGCGGATTCGGCCACCAGCGGCGTATCTAGCCACCACTGTCATGGATCCGGCCATCAGTGGCATATCCGACCACCACAGTCATCGTCGGAGGAGCCATGGATGGAGCACACGCCGACGCCAGGGGAGGAGCGCACGTCGGCTGCCGGAGGAGGAGTCGGGGAAGGAGCTCGCGCCGACAGCCGGGGGAGGAGCACGTGATGGCCTCCGGGAGAGGAGCCAGGCCGGGGAGGAGCTCACCACCGGCCCGCGAGCATCGGCCAGGGTCGCGCGTCCTGCCACCGTGAGGCGCACTACCCCACGCGCCGGGCCAGGGAGAGAGAGCTGAGAGAGAGGGAGGGAGTCCGAGAGGGAGGAAGGAGAGCGAGCACCGTGCCAGGGAGAAGTAGGGTGCCGTGCTAGGAAGAAAGAGGAGCGTTGCGCCAAGGAGAGAGAAAGTGTACACTTGAGAAACTCTAAGTCCTTTATTTATATGAGCCCAGTAGTAGCCCGATTTGGGCTTTGGCTGGGCCTTGGCCAAGATAAATGGAAGAGGCCCGCTTCCAAAAATGACCTCCATTTTTTGAGGCAGACTTCTTAAAAGACCCGCCTCCGTAAATCAATTTACGGAGACCGTCATTTTTCCACCACCTTGGTAAATAAAATAACCACTTTCGTAAATCGATTTTGTGAGGCATTCATTTTTCAGTGTCTCAGTAAATAAAACGACCGCCTCCATTAATCGTTAGTCATTTTACGAGGTGGTTGGATTCCTAGATAAATTGAAACGCATGACATGATTGCTAAATAAATCTCCAGGCTGGATTGGAGTAGCAACAAAAGTTTATCCATTCAGGGGGGGCAACATAAGTGTTTGTCTTCCAAAACACTGTTTGATCGGACTTTGAAACACTGTTTGGTTGGACCGGGTATGTGTGGATTAAAAAGCTGTCTTCTTTGTGATATCGCATCTACGTATGTATCCAAAAAAAAATTTAAGAAAATGGAAGATACTTCCCGCTTCTATGTCTCCGCCCACATAGCGTTTATATTATTACATAGTTTTAGCGATATTGTTGATAAATAAGGGAAATGAGAAATTCAAAAAATATATGACAGCCCACTTTTATATTTCCATCCATGGAAAGCGAATAGCAGTGGTCTTTAATTTTCTGCTCGCTACCTGGAGGGATTCCTTTGTTTCATCATCAAGCAGCGGTAGTGCCTAAAACCACAGCCAGTATGTTGCCCTGAAAATAGCTTGCATAAGGTGTATATTTGCAATTTTAAAAAATTAGATCATTGTGACATCTCCAAATTGCCCAACATAAAGCAGATACCCCAACCAGAATATATTTCTTCTCTTTTAAATCAAAATTTGATAGCCAACTTCCTAACATGTGGGATACATGAACTGGGAGGGGTTAAACCAGTAGCTATATAGACAGTCCTCTAGATTGTCTTGGCATGATGACAATCAAAGAAAATATATTCAATGGTTTCGTTACGATTACAAAAACAACACTTTTGACTGCCTTAATTCCTCTTAATTAGATTGTCCTTTGTTAAAATTACCCCTCACTGGAGGTACCAAAGTACAATCTTGATTTTTAGAGGAATTTTTAATTTCCAAAAAACTTTATGAGAGAAGGGTGTATTCTGATTTAACATGTGAAGATACATGGAATGGACTCTAAATCGACCATTGTTATGTAAATTCCAAATAGACAAATCTCTCTCATCAGTTAAATTGATATGAGTGATCTTGGCTACTAACTCTTCCCATTCATCACGTTTAACCCCCACCAGAGCTCTCTGAAAGGAAATATTCATAGGTATTGATCTCATAGTATTGGCCACTGTATTATGCGGACGATTTGTAGTATTATACAGTGCTAGATAAAAGGCTTTTGAATAAGCGGTTGCCTACCCATGTATCTTCCCAAAATCTTGTTTATGATCCATCATTACCAATATGTGTTAGTTAAAACACTACTACACAAAACTTAACATAGGCGGGAGTTTTTGATTTATCGAGGCGGGCATCACAAACGTCTCGGACAAAAGGTCACGGTAAATAGGATATTTTCCGAGGCGGTTCGATGTCCGCCTCAATAAATCGAATAAAAAAACAAAAAAAGGAAACCACGTGGATAAGCCTAGCGAGCCTATCCATGGGCCCACCGAGCCCATCCACACGCCGTCGCCACTCGCCGGTACCTGCATCTGGCTCCTGTGGATGACACCACCGGATCCGCGCCCCTCCTCTCCTCCCCACCTGATCCCAGCCGCACCCTCCTCTCCTCCCCACCAGATCCCAGCCGTGCCCCTCCCCTCCTCCCCACCGGATCAGCCACCGGAGGGGTCCTCCCCACAGGATCCGCCGCCGGAGGGTCCTCCCTGCCGGATCTGCGTCGTGGTGGAGCCATGGAGGGAGGAGAGGAGGGGCGCGGCTAGGAGAGATCCCCGTCGTGGTGGTGCCGTGGTGGATCCCTGCCGTGGTGGATCTCCGACGTGGTGGCGTTGTGGTGGATCCCCGCCGAACGCGCCGCCAGGGCGCTCGAGCGCCGCGGCGAGGGCGCGGAGCTCGAGCTCACCATGAGCCTCCACGTCGCCACCGCTATCCACTGTGGCCTCGGCCACTACTGGATGGAGAGGAGGGAGGGATGGGAGAAGGCATGCCAGAGAGGGAGACGAGCTGAGGGAGAGGGGCACTCGGTGTGAGGAGAGGGAGCGGGCGCTTGGGCGCGGTGTGCTCTGCGCGGCTGAGGGAGAGGGAGGAGATGAGTGAGTGAAACCCTAAGTCGCGTATATATACTCGGAGCGATTTATCGGACCAAGATGGGCTTTTCTAATTCAAAGTGGGCTTGGCCACATTAACGGAGGTGGGCTCCTTAAGAGGCCCGCCTCCGAAAATGACTCTATTTTTTCAGGCGGGCCAATTATAAGTGACCGCCTCGGTTAATCTATTTTGTGAGGCGATTGATTGTGGTCGCCTCGGTTAATCCTAGACATTAACCAGTGCAGTTGAAATGCCCGCCCGCCTCCGATGTCATTTTCAAAATGCCTCGCATAATTATTTCTGTAGTAGTGATGAAAGGTACAACTTTAGTTTAAGTTATTTTTTTATAGTTTCACTAGAATGAGGAGGGCCGGTCGTGTGCACGCAGCACGCATGCATCTCTACAACTAAACATAGCGATTTATTCCGTCCACAGGCGACGCAAACTCGCTTCGTGCGATCGCTTCACCCGGCTCGCATGGCAGTTTCCTGCGATGGCTCCGCCCGGTACCGTAAGAAAGGAAAGAAAAAGTCTCCCCGTGAAACAGAAACCCGAAACCCACGGAACCTGTGGCCCCTTCCAATGCCCCACCCTACCGCAGCCACCGGCCCGCCACCATGCCTCCTCCACGGCCAACTACAATGCCTCCCAGCCCTCCCCGTTGGCACTGGCGGCCTGCCCCTGCCCCTTCACGCCATTGTCCTCCGCCCTCCACCCTCAGCATCCCGCCTCCGCCACTTCGCGGCGCCACCGTCTCAGGCCATGTCTTCGTCGGGCCCTTCACCCGCCACGAGCACCCACACCGCTACAGTGGCCAATGACTCCAGCGCCGCCGTCCCACCCCGCCACCGCGCACTCATAGCCACACTCACCATCTAGCAGACGCAGCTCGCCCCACGCGTGCTCGCCGTCCCGCCGCTGCAACTCACCCCGCACGTGCTCGGGCTGCTTGGTGCGACGGCTCGCCTCCCTCGCCGATGGGATCAAGGAGGGAGGACCGGGAGACGCCCCAGATTGATGCAGTACGCTTCAAAGCCACGAGCCTGGCACACTGGAGCTAGGTGGCCGGTGGGGTGAAGAACAAGTAATTCTTGTTCAGCTTCTTTCTGAGCATCTCCAATTTCTGTATCTGCATGTCTTCTTCATTCTTCTATATCGAGCATGTCCTATTCATTTTTGTGTCCAGCATGTCCTCTTCATTGTTCATTCTCATCTTATACGAAAAAGGCATCTCTCTATCTGTTATCATGAGGCAACATTCAGGAAATTGCACTTCAGGAAATCTCTATATATAATTAATGCTGAATGGCGAGTTGCCTGCTGACCAGCTACTGCTGGCCGGCTACCGCTGGCTGTTATCCGTTTGATTCTGGTCCATCATCACCAAGGCAGACTGGAAGCAAACCATGATTTTGCTCGGCTTTCCTCTGCACAACTTGGCTAAATGATTTTCAATGCTACATGGCCAAGGCGCGACATGCCCCTCCACCTGATCTGTTCATACAGGACAGATGGAACCCCAGCTGCTAACATGTACACAAGGTGTTTGACTATATGCCTCAATAGGTGAATTACAAAGTTAGTGGTGTCTAGGTACAAATAGGTCCATTACAGGAACAAATATATTTATCTTAACTGAATTTAGTAAGCAACTCCTTAAGTTACTCATTTGTAAAGAACCTGCTATGGAAAATCTGGCAAGACGTAGTACTTGTGAACCAAAACGTTATTTGTTTTATTACAGGACATTAAAGAAATTATCATGTTAAGGACTATAAGGCTCCATGCTTTATGATGGTAGAAACTGTAGTTTCATGTGTTGCAGACCTTATAACTATAGTTGGTCAGGATGGGAATCGGATTCATTAGGACCTATATGTTTTACAACAGAACTATGGATTGCTCAGAATGCACCTAGCATATTCTTTATTACTATAAATGCTTTTCTACAAACGAGAGAGTGAAGGAACAAAAACGATATAGTACTATAAATGCTTTTCTTTAGTGGTTATTTTTTGGTTTTGTTATGCTGATCACTACCTGTCTACTGTCATGAAGTTGTTTCTCCAATGTCGCCGTATGGATCCTAGGAAAAGTAATTAATGTCGCGTAGCATTACTGCATTAGGAGTCCTTCCAACCAATGCAAATAGAGGTAACACACTATGAGCTTTATTACGTGGATATGTTTGAATATAATTGCTACCGCACCAAGCTATATTAAGAGGGAAATAGAAAGAGGAAGATTTTCATCAATGTTTGAAGGAAAAAGGAATGAACTGAACAAGAAGTGTGATGAATTATGTCAGTGCAAAATGTTGCCAAAGAATTTGATGTGATTCTTAATGTGAACTATAATAATTACCACTATGATAAGTTTATTCATATCCATTGTGGCTATATGAAAAAATATGCCTGTTTGCTTAGTTTGTCAAATCTGCTATATACAGTAGCTGCTGTCCTTAAAACATTAACTATTGCTTGGAGGTCATTAGCAAAGCAGCATGCATTTTATCACGCCAGCAACACTAGGCGTGTTATTATTGTGTGAACATTTTTCATATATATTTTTCAAAACTTAAATTAGTCATTTTTATTCTGTTTACGAAAATTGCTTACTGTGAAGTCTTCCTCACAGAAGTCTGTCAGATTTAATTGAATGTATGACTCCATGTATGATTTTTTCATCCAGATCATTGCCAAATTCTTTGATTGAAATACACTATCGCTTTTATTTAAGCCATGATTGCTTCTTAGAATCCACGTCTCCAGGCTTTCACAAAACTTGAACATGGTAGTTAAGTGATTGCCTTTGTGTTTAGTATGAGCCAGATGCGCAATACTGTAGTTGTAATAATGTAGTACTGTACTTTTAGTCATTTTGGTTATGATTCATTGATTTTGAGCTTCTTGATCTACTTTCTTGGCATCCAGAGGTCAATATATATTCTTGCCAACAATTCGAAGTGCGAGGCTGAAAAGAAGGGGAAGGGAAAGACACTCTCTGAACGTCTTACTGAAGCTTTTGGAGAGGAAATCACATCCTGGGCTGCCGACAATGAGCTGGGCACCATCATGGCAGCGTGGCGTGATCCTAGAGGATTGTATGCTGTCTTTATGCTTTTCATTACTTGTAATCGGGCACATACAGAGCATTTGTTTGCCATGCATGTGGGATTATGTGAAGATAGATTTGTGACACAATGGCATTCTTGTGTCATTTGGACCTGGTTCAAGGCTTCAAGCTGCCATGACAGAGCATCGGTTTGCATGCACTATTTTGTTCCCGTTGCAACGCATGGGTAATTACCTAGTAACTTATTATTGGGATTTCAATTGTGACAAAGAAAAGGCAATTTGATTAACCTACAACTCATAGGATGTTGAAGAGGGTCCCAATTTAATTTGTAACATCATTTTGTGTATCACTACATGATTGTGAATCCATCCGAAAATACAGTGTATGATTGCAGAATGTGATGTTGTAGCCTTTAGCCTTACCCATTCTTCTATTTTTGTTTTGCCTTGTGACTCAAAATAAACTTTATTAAACTTTTAAAAAAAATCCTTATGCCACTCTAGACAAAAACATGAACTTTTGGATAGAGAGAGATTCAAAATTAACTTGTAGATAGCCTTTATTTTTTTATCTAAAACATGCATCTCTCTTTTGCATGCCAAACTAATCATGCTTTGTACATTTCAGCTACAAGCACATGAAAATTAAAATAGAGGGGGGAATACAATACAAGAATAAGGGGCATTTCCAAGAATTAAACTCATGCCTCTCTCACACCATAAGGGAGAATAGTACCACACTACGACCAGACCAAAGATCATCTTTTGAACACACCATTGTGATGAGCATAGCAGCGGTACTTTTTTCATGTTAGTGCTACATATTTTAAGCACTCAATTCAGATGATGGTGCTTTTTGGATTAGCAACAAGAAATTTCCACCTATGAATTAAGTGGAATACGGGCAGCAGGTAAACCAAACAAATCTACTCCCATGATGAACTCTGCAATCAGATATCTATTGAGAGATTGGAGAAGAACAAAGCCTGAGTATAAAAAAATCAGTGCACTAGTATAAACGATAGATTTCACAGTTTGCTCGTGGTAATTGGCGAATCAGACAAATTATTTGGGTGGTGTTGGGGAAAGGGACAAGAGGGAGATGAAAACAAAAAAAGATGATGGAACAGGACTAGAGGGGTTGTGATAAATGAAGGCAGGAGTGCAAACCAAAGTAGGAGCAAAGGCATGGAAAAGCTCAGCCTTCGGCATTGCATAAAGGTTGGTGTTAGCGAGCTGAAGCACCACGTCAAGTGGCTATGCTTGTCTGTAAAGTGTGTAGATTGAATATAGATTGAATGCATCGAAGTGGTTGTGCTTGTTCGAGTAGCTGTGTTCGTTTCTAGTTGTGCTGATTGAGCACGCCCTGGATGTGCGTGAGTATAGCTGTGTTAAGTGAATGTGCTGTACATGTATATAATCATACACCTCCGATCAATACAACTTGATTTGTGATCCTTCAGTTTCCTCTCTTACATGGTATCAGCGATCTATGATCCATAAATTCCGCTGCTCTCCACCTTCACCGTACCACTCGCTGCCATGAGTTCGTCATCCTCCTCTTCTTCGTCGGACTCAGACTCCGATGCTGGCTCGACGCGCCCGCACACGCTCTGCCACCAAACTCAGCCTACTGCACCCACTGTCATCTCGGGAGAAGTTCGGGAGTCTATCAAGCCAAGAACTGGCTCAACATCGGCCTAGCAAACCGGTCTCTAGATCGGTTTCATCGATCACTCTCTGCTGATGTATGATTTGGATCATCCCCAACGTCAACAATGTCACCTCTAAAGATAGGGGCATTTATAGAGGTGTCTGAAAATTGCAGCCGCCTCTACAATGCATTTCTAAAGATAGCTCGTTTTGAGAACCATTTATAAAGACGGCCATAGATTGAGCGCCTCTTTTCCAAAAATGAGGTGTCTCTGTAAACCAAATTTGTAGTAGTGTGGAAGCCACCTCGCATCCAGCGAGCCAGGCTCATGGGAAACATAAATGAAACTCGTTTCTAGGGATTCAGGCTAAGGGAGCTCTTTTGTATCCTGCAGGACAGCCTCATATCTTTGTTCAGACAACCAAACAAGCAAAAACTTCATTCTGTGAGCCTGATCCAGCCTTATACAAGCAACCAAACAGGCCTAGATGCTATATAGAACCAAACCAACTTTCCCTTATAACACAACTACACAAGATACCACTATACCAGATCACTACTGAAGACTGAAACAAATACTTCACCCACCTACAGGCTACAGCCTTCGTGCATTCTTACGATTACCTGTAGAGGTATAGGAAGGGACACGGGCCAGATCATGGCATTAGCTCCGTGAAAGCAACAAACGCATTCCGCCAATGACGGAAAACTGAAACCAACTCACTTCGTCGGCCAGGTGGGCGTGGCTGATCACAGGGAACAGCGAGAGGTAGGATTGGATCCTTTCCTGCACTTGGCGAAGCTGCCGTGCCTCTCTCTGAGCCGTGAAGAACCGAGAGAAGCCGCTCCGATTCTCGCTGGATCGGACGAGCTCGTACGCCTGCCGGATCGTGCCTTCCATGGCGTGCAGGCCCTCCCTTATCCCTGGTCGTCGCATCATCTCCGAGCGTGGCAGCTGGTTCAACGCGCCGGCGAGCACCGTCAAGTATTGCCCGAGCTCTGCCACTCCTCCCTGTTCTGCTGTGTTGTCTCCACTCTCTGCAAGATACAAGTTTTAGGAATAACCTAGCTATTACACACAGTAGAGTGCACTGTGCACAGCTTTAGCTAAGTACCCAACCATTGACAAAATTGGTGTAGTTAGAATGTTAGATCCATCCTTAAAAAATATTTACTATTACAATTTTGTTACACATAAGTGAAATGCTATATAGTAATTGTGAATCGAAACCTTGACTCTACGACAACCAAAAAGAGAGAGCATGTCGACTTGTCGTGTACCAAAACGGAGGAAGTAGATAGTGCTTGTCATTGGTGGTCAACCAAAAACTAGCAGCCACGTCATTGACATGCATGACTGCTATTTGCAAAACGTTCTAAATTTATGTGGCGTTCACTTGATATAATCCGTACTTTTCAGCTTGTTTTTTCAGTCGGAATAGTATTTTCTTTCATAATAAATCAGCGAACAATACTTTTAGCCATGACTTTTTAGCGAAGCGAACGGACTCTTAATATAATAGGCTTTCTTATGTTTGACATTTTGGGTCATGTTACTATCGTTCCTTTTAATGTCAATTTTTAAGCTGAAATCCGTACTAATAAAAGTCTAGCAGTATATAAACGAAAACCACCTCAACTTGGAATGCGCAGGCTTTTATTAGTACGGATTTCAGCTTACAAATTGACATTAAAGAGAATCGATAGTAACATGACCCAAAATGTCAAACATAAGAAAGCCTATTATATTAAATTTAGAACGTTTTGTCGAATAGCAGCCATGCATGTCAATGACGTAGCTGCTAGTTTGGTTGACTACCAATGACAAGCACTACTTCCTCCGTTTTGGTACACGACATGTCCCCTTTTTGTTCGTCATAGAGTCAAGGTTTTGATTCACAATTACTCTATAGCAATTCACTTATGTGATACAAAATTATAATGGTAAATATGTTTTAAGGATGAATCTAACATTACACCAATTTTGTCAATGGTTAGGTACTTATGCGTAGAGCTAAACTGTGCACTCAACCGTGTGAAATAGCTAGGTTAGTACTCACTCCATTTAAAAAATATATAATGCATATGTTATAAAACTGTATAAAATTTCTTGAAATTAATGGTCAAACATAGAAATGTTTGACTTAGAACAAAACTAATATAACATGTAATTTAAAATGGAGGCAGTACTAACCTAGCTATTACACACAGTTGCGTGCACAGCTGTAGCTCTACGCATAAGTACCTAACCATTGACAAAATTGGTGTAGTTATAATGTTAGATTCATCCTTAAAAAATATTTACTATTATAATTTTGTATCACATAAGTGAAATGCTAGAGTAACTGTGAATCAAAACCTTGACTCTATGATGACCAACAAGGAGTCGACATGTCGTGTACCAAAACGGAGGAAGTAGATAGTGCTTGTCATTGGTAGTCAACCAAACCAGCAGCCACGTCATTGACATGCATGGCTGCTATTCGACAAAACGTTCTAAACTTAATGTAATAGGCTTTCTTATGTTTGACATTCTGGGCCATGTTACTGTCGATTCTCTTTAATGTCAATTTTTAAGCTGAAATCTGTGCTAATTAAAGTCTGCGCATTCCAAGTTGAGGTGGTTTTAGTTATATGTATTGCGTCTAGCCTAACCTTAGGATATATAAAAAAAAGAGTTAAATGCACGGTAGGTCCATTAACTTGTGGCCCTGTCCCAATTGGGTCCAACAACTTTGAAACCGGTTATTTAGCCCAGGAAAGTTTGAAACAGGTTCACTCCAGGTCCACAGGCCAAAACCAGCGCGGTTTTGCGTACGTGACCAGTCCACCGTGGCATGGGCCGGCCCAGAGGGGTCACGTGCGCCGCGCGTGATGACCCTGGCCCCTCGCCACTTAACAAAAAAGCCCCCCCCCCCCCCCCCCCCGCATTTTCCCATCCCACACCCGAGCCTAGACCGAGGGTTTGGGTTGTCCTCTTCGTGGCGGGAGAGGAGAAGGGGCAGCAGCGGGAGAGGCGGCCGTGGAGTATAATCGGCATCGGGTTTGGAAGGTCGCACGGTGACGACGGGTCGTTCTCCTGGTGTTGAGGCCATTGCTCCCCGGTGATCGCGGTGAAACCGCAGGATGAAGGCCACAGTGAGGCGCGAAGGGCAGCCGCCCCCCGATTACAGTAAGTGCCTTCAAGTTCCAATGTTGATTGCTTTTCGTAGTGTTTTGGTCATGATAAGGTTAGCCGCCGTTGTGGATTGGGTCAAATCGTGAATTAGGGTTACTGATTTCACTGTTTTAGGTCACATTTCATGATTAGCACCCCCTGAATATGGTCTGTTCTTGTTGATGTAGGTGGGATTAGTGATAAGTTCACAGTTGAGATACATCACAATGGGTATTTTTCTGGTCATGGTTCAAATCGGGCCTACTTGGATGAGAAAGTGAACTACATTGACTATGTGCAAGCCAAAAAATTTAGCACACAGAGTTTTCATGACCTCAGTTTCATGCTGCATTATCCAAGGAACCCTCATTTGAAAGTGTTTTGGTTGCTTCCTGGTTTGGAATTCCTAAAGGGCCTGAGGCGGGTAGTTTCTGAGAAGGACACTACAATTATGGCTAAAATGGTTGACAAGGTGAAGACACTGGTTATCTATTTTGATCATGAGGCAATGACCACAGGTGAAGAATGGGATGATGTAGTTGCAAACCCTGTTGCATCATTGCCTAGAGTGATTAGTCCTTGCAAAGGTCAGAGCAGACAGAGTGTCAATGAGGCAGATGATGAAGGGCATGCACATGAAGATGACAACTCAAGTGCACATGAAGGGGACAGCTCAAGTGAGGACAGCGATTTTGAGGACAGTGATTGACTTAGAGGTTGATGATGACCTTTTTGCGAATAATGTTGATGAAAATGTGATAGATGAAGGGGCTGCCAGAGGGAAGAAAATTGCTAAGGGAACTAAGAGGGGAGCAGCAGCAACAAGGTCCAGCAAGATGCCTCAAGGTGATGAACAAGATGAGTCAACTGATGATGATCTACAATTGCCTAAATCTGATTGTGAAGGTGAACCTTTATTCAAGTGCAAGACATTCAAAGCAGAGGACCTAGCCAACCCAGTGTTTAAGGTGGGCATGAAGTTTGACAGTGTATAGTTGCTTAGGCAGGCTATTACTGAATACAGCCTTAGGAACAGAGTTGACATAAAGGTGCCATTCACTTCACTAACAACACTAACAAGGTCAACATCTGAACTACAAGCATACAAACACACAGAAAACACACACATTTCAATGTGACAAGCAGTTCATCCCTAGCTCCTAATTCCTTCACAACTGTTCTGCTAGGCATCCCTAATTCTTGTGGAGGGGCTACCATCCCTAAATTCTTGAATTCAAAAGCCGATGCCTCCAATTTGGGAACTCTTGTGCTCTGCTCGCCATCATTGGCCAACAATGCAGCCAACCTTCCTTCTGTAGCCAGGGTCCTAAGATGCACCTCATATTCATCCTCCCAGTAAAAAAATGGGCACCCCGAATTCCTCTGCAACCAAAATGCAATCAAGATTCACACACAACTAAGCAGCAAACAAGATTCGAAAATGCAAACCCTAACCAACCTTATGAAAGGGGCAACACTAAAAAAACTTGCTCCCTGCTGTGATCCTGCGCTGACACCCGCCGCACCACCTTGCACCGAAAGCAAACCGAGCAGGTGATGAGAGGGAGGTCGAGATTGCACCGATTCGGGCCTAGGCCGGTACGCAGCTGTGCCATGGCGGGGTCCGTCGGCGGCTGCGCCAACCACCGGAGAGAGCGAGAGGAGCAGGGGGGGGCACGAGAGAAGAGAGGATGGGGGTGTGGGATGGGAAAATGGGGGGGCTTTTTTTTGTTAAGTGGCGAGGGGCCAGGGTCATCATGCGCGGCGCACGTGACCCCTCTGGGCCGGCCCATGCCACGGTGGACTGGCCACGTACGCAAAAACCGCGCTGGTTTCGGCCTGTGGACCTGGAGTGAACCTGTTTTAAACTTTCCTGGGCTAAATAACTGGTTTCAAAGTTGTTGGACCCAATTAGGACAGGGCCACAAGTTAATGGACCTACCGTGCATTTAACTCAAAAAAAAGTAAGTCACCTTAGGAAGCATCCTTTATGCATGTTGAATATTATATGGGTTTAGGCCCACATTTTATTTAATAAATCAATTAATTCTAGGCCCATATTAAATGTTGTGGTACAATATAGCTTTAGTCCCGTATGAGATTTTGACTGATTATTAACTCAACTTAAATGGGATACACACGTGTGCACCTATAGAGAAGTTGAAAGAGGCTAAAGGCGTGCCACGCGCACGTGTGCTGCCGCCGAGCCAAGCCGAGCCATGGTGAGCGATGCTTTGCGTGTCGTGCACGAGCGTGGCTGTGGGTTGGTTTTGCCACTTGGGCTGGCTAAGGAAGAGGAAGGGATATATACGCGATTAAAGATGAGTTACTTACGGGTCAGTTACCATCCACTACGGTGGCGATTACTTGTAAACGGCTAGAAACGATCGATAGGAGGTCAAATCACTTTCATTTTCATATTTTTTTCCTGAAAATGAAATCGATACGATATTGTCGGAAATGAATATGACACTGATATTCCGGTAATTTTGAAAATGATAATAGTCGATCGAAAAATATATCGATAATAATCGTAATCCATGAGAACGATATCTAAAAAATGATAAACACGCCAAACTGTAGAACATGAGAAGAGCCATAAAACTCGACTTATCTCACATGACAATAGTAATAAATAAAGCCACAATTGACAAGACCACAAGCAAAAACCACAGTTCACACCATCTTTGGTCTGAAACAAGCTAAAACCTAGATTTCGTTCGTGTTCGTGGTGACCAGCTAGAATTAAGATGCAGTACATGATTGACTGATTGCATTCTTATTCCTATACAGATGAAATACTTGTCGTATAGTTCCTTTTCAAAAAGATATTTGCTTTCTATGCTTGCGTGTGCAAATGGAATGCTTAGATGTGGGTCAACTAGACCTACAATACTTTGAATCGGTAACTACTAACGGTAAATTACCGGCTAAATACGGTAATCTTCGAAAACGGTCGGAAGAGGGCAAAATCGTTTTCACTTTCGTTTCCGATTAATTTTATTGTTTTCATTTTCATTTTTTCGATTATTGCTACCATTTTCGTTTAGGCCTAAAAATCAGAAAAAACTCAAAAACGACTTCCAAAAATCGAAAATTATCATTTTCGTTTTCATCCCTAGTAATCACTTCGATTGATTCATCTCCCTCATCTCTCTGGCATTACCTTTCCTCCTGTCTCCCTGTTGCCTCATACGATACACCACACCGTCCTCCTGTCGAGTTACATCCGAGCACTCCTCGTCCCATCCTCTGCGCACACGGAGTGTGGGAGAGCAGGCCTCCGAAACCGGCGTTCGCATCGGGACACCTACTCGGGTGTGTGCGGGCGATTAGGTTTTTGGGGAGCGTCTCCAGATTGGCTTCATCTACTTCCTGGTGGACATTCGAGGGACGGCACTGCGTACATCGGCTTCGTCTACTTCCCGGTGGACGTTCGAGGGACGGTACTGCGTACTTCTTCCTGCACTGACTGTGGTCCGTGACTTTCGAGCAACTTACCATGAGTGGGTCTAGAGCCACCGGTACCTTGAGCATGGGTCCCTCCGCAGGGTACATCTCTATTCTCAAATTGGTTAAGTTCAATCTCTTTTTCGCCATATCAGTATGATGTTCATCAACATATTTGCTGCTAATCAGAATAGTAGTAAAATCACACACGTGCACATATTTGTCATCACAAATTTGCTATTACTTTTCTGGATTAATTTTAACATGAAAATGTCTAAATTCCTAAAAATTCAAAAACCTGATGTTAGGCAATTTTCTGTTAGTGGTTTTGCTGCTGCTTTGAAGTCAAATGATTTTAATAGAACAAATTATAAGAGATAGCATGCTAAGATGGTGTTGTGGTTAACTGCTATGAACTACTATCACGCCGCACAAGGGAAGTCTGAACAATTTATTCCTAAGGAGGAGCAAAAGTTCAAGGTCGTCGATAACCTATTTCGAGGCGTCGTGATTAGCGCACTTCATAGTAAGTATGAGGACAACTACATCCCATACACGACAGGCAAGGAATTATGGAATGCACTTGATGCTATGTTTGGTGTTTCTGACGCCGGTAGCGAGCTGTACATCATGGAGCAGGTGTTTGACTACAAAATGGTTGACAACCGTTTTATGGTCGAACAAGCTCACAAGATATAGGGACTGGTTAAGGAACTCAAACAGTTCTCATGTGTGTTGTCCGACAAGTTTGTGGCTAGCAGTATTATCGCTAAGCTGCCACCTTCTTGAAGGGATTTTGCTACCTCCCTAAAACACAAGAGACAGGAGTTTAGCATGGTTGAGCTTGTTGGGTCTCCCGATGTTGAGGAGAGGGCGAGAGCAAAAGACACGCATGGGAAAGGCGTTGAGTCTTCTAGTGCCAATATGGTGCAGAAGAAAAATTCAAATGCATCTCGTAATGAGAAGAAGAAGAACAAGTAAGAGAACAACTCGAAGCCTAAGCAAACAATCACTTTTAAGGAGAAAAAGAACAACAAAGATGGTGGTTGCTTTGTTTGTGGGAGTGATGAGCATTGGACAAGTTCATGCCCAGACCGCAAATTTAAGCAAGAGAAGAAATCTTCAAACATGGTTGTTAGCGAGACTAAAGAAGGAACATCTGGGTATGGTAATTCTTTACCTACTGTTCTTTCAGTTTGTCATTCGCCTGAGTGGTGGATGGACACTAGGCTAATATTCATATGTGTGTTGATGCTTCTTTATTTTCTTCTTATCAGGTCGACGGGACTGGAGCCTTGCTGATGGGAAATGGGTCCTATGCGCGTGTTCTAGGTGTTGGTATGGTCATTCTGAAGTTCACTTTGGGAAAGACTGTGATATTAAAGAACGTACAACATGAACCCTCCATAAAAAAGAATTTAGTTAGCAGCACTCAATATTGTCGAGATGGTTATAAAATTGTCTTCTAGTCCAATAAATGTGTACTGTCAAAGTATGGAACTTTTGTTGGTAAAGGTTATAATTTCAGAGGCTTATTCCCCTTATCCTTGCATGATGATGTGTGTACTAAGATTGTGAACAATACTATTATCCCTGATGAGTCAAATATTTGGCATTCACATCTTTGTCGTGTTAATTTTGGTTGTCTGTCGTGGCTTGCAAATCTGAATTTAATCTCGAAAATTAATTTGGTCAAAGGTTCTAAGTGTCATATGTGTATGCAATCTAAGCAACCCCGTAAGCCTCACAAGGCTGTAGAGGCGAGGAACTTGGCGCCATTAGAACTAGTTTATTCCGATCTATGTGAGATGAGTGGAGAGTTAACTAAATGTGGTAAAAGATACTTCATGACTTTTATAGACGATTATACTAGATTTTGCTATGTGTACCTATTAAAAACAAAGGATGAAGCATTGTATTATTTTAAGATCTATAAAGCTGAAGTAGAAAATCAGGTGGAGAATACTTTTTAAGTGAGTTTTCTGAATTCTGTGTAGAATATGAAATTATTTATGAGAGGACACCGCCATATTCACTACAGTCCAATGGGATTGCCAAAAGAAAAAACCACACTCTAACTGAGTTGTTAAGACCATTTTGGAGATAGCGGGTCTATATAAGGAATGGTGGGGCGGGGCTATTTTAACAGCATGTCATGTCCTGAATAGAGTCCCTACAAAGAATAAAGAAATCGCACCATTTGATGAATGGGAAAAGAAAAGATTGAATCTCTCATATTTGTGCACTTGGGGTTATTTGGCCAAAGTGAATGTGCCAATTAACAAAAAGCGTAAACTTGGATCTAAAACTGTTGATTGTGTTTTATTTGGTTATATTATTCACAACGTTGGATATAGATTCTTAACTATAAATTCTGGGGTACTTGACATCCATGTTGGTACTATCATGGAGTTCAGAGATGCTATATTTTTTAAAGTGAATTTCCTATGAAAAATGCACCTAGCACAACTAGTCATGAATCTATAATTTTCCATGAGCAATTTATTCCGATAGAACATTCTGAGGAACCCCATGTGCACAATCCTGAGGAGGATAACATTGTAGTCACTCGAAGGAGTAAGAGACAATGGACTGCAAAGTCTTTTGATGATGACTACATTGTATACCTTGTGGATGATATACCAAGAACCATAGAAGAGGCATATTCCTCTCCTGATGCTGACTTGTGGAAGGAAGCAGTACGGAGTGAGATGGTTTCAATTATGTCTAATAAAACTTGGAAAATTGTTAAACGTCCTTATGGATGTAAACCAATAGGATGCAAATGGGTGTTCAAGAAAAAACTTAGGCTTGATGGTACAATTGAGAGATACAAGGCAAGGCTTGTGGCCAAGGTTTATACCCAAAAAGAAGGTGAAGATTTCTTCGATACTTATTCACCTATTGCTCGATCAACCACAATTCGAGTGTTACTTTCTCTGGCTGCCTCTTATGGTCTTATCATTCATCAGATGGATGTAAAGACGGCTTTCCTAAACGGAGAGTTAGAGGAGGAGATCTATATGGATTAGCCAGATGGATTATAGCAAATGGTCAAGAGGGCATGGTGTGTAAGTTATTGAAGTTCTTATATGGCCTAAAATAAGCTCCTAAGCAGTGGCATAAGAAGTTTGACAGAACTTTGACATATGCCAGCTTTGCTATGAATGAAGTTGACACATGTGTATACTATTGGTATGGTGGGAGCGAAGGAGTGATCTTATGTTTATATGTTGATGACATACCAATCTTTGGAACCAGCCTTAATGTGATTACGGAGGTTAAAAACCTTTTGTTTAATAATTTTGAGATGAAACACTTGGGAGAAGCTGATGATATTCTTAATGTCAAGCTGCTAAGAGAAAGCAATGGTGGGATTACACTTTCACAATCTCACTATGTGAAAAAGGTATTGAGTCGCTTTGGATTTAGTGACTGTCAACCTGCTCCTACGCCTTATGACCCTAGTGTGCTATTAAGGAATCGAAGAATAGCAAGGGATCAATTGAGATACTCCCAAATTATTGGTTCGTTTATGTATCTGGCTAGCGCTACGAGGCCTGATATCTCGTTTGTTGTGAGCAAACTAAGCCGGTTTGTGTCAAATCCAGAAGATAATCATTGGTGCGCTCTTGAGAGAGTACTACACTATCTCAAAGGTACTATGAGCTATGTCATTCACTATACTAGGTACCCAAAGGTACTAAAGGGTTTCTGTGATGCTAATTGGATATCTGATGCTAATGAGCTTTATAACACAAGCGGATATGCGTTCTTGCTTGGAGGTGGCGTTGTTTCCTGGAAGTCTTGCAAGCAGACTAAGTCAACTATGGAAGTAGAACTCACAGCATTAGACACCGCTGACTCTGAGGCTGAATGGCTTCGTGAACTCCTTATGGATTTACTGGTTGTAGAGAAACATATACCAGCTATTTCTATGAACTGTGACAAGCAAACTGTAATAACTAAGGTAAACAATTCTAAGGATAACATGAAGTCCACAAGGCATGTTAAGAGAAGATTAAAATATGTCAAACAATTGAGAAACTCTAGAGTGATAGCGTTGGACTATGTCCACACATCTAAAAATCTGATAGATCAATTCATTGAGGGACTATCACATATTATGATAGATAGTGCATCGAGTAAAATGGGCTTGAGACCCAAATAGAGTATATCACGGTGGTAACATGTTCTATGTGATTGGAGATCCCGTGAAGTAGGATGATGAAACAAGCAGGTGTAGGCTATGAGGAAAGACCCTTAACTAAACCCATGTGAGATGCACTTCTTTCCTTTCTGTAAGGCAGGTTGATTTTATACCTTAATATGTTTCAAAGGGGCTTGTTGAAGCAAAGATGTTGTCCTACAAAACATTTTTTGAGAAACATACCTATGTGAGTTCGACTGCTAGTCACAATCTATGAGATTTAGGTGGTCTTTAGATACTCATGAATGGGCTAGGAGTATGACTTATATGCTCTAACCATAGGAGATGCTTTTTGCAGTCTAGTATCAGTAAAGGGCCTAGGTGAAACTTATTTCACACAAAACTATCAATTCAAGGCGTAGTCCATTGTATAGTTGTGAGTAAGCGTAACCTTTGCTCTAGGTGGAAGTTCAACTTAACAGTCTCCATCGAAATACTGGTATATCAAACGACAGAGGAAACTAAAAACATTTCTTATCATAGAATTTGGTGGGGATTGTTGAATATTATATGGGTTTGGGCCCATATTTTATTTAATAAATCAGTTAATTCTAAGCCCATATTAAATGTTGTGGTACCATATAGCTTTAGTCGTATATGGGATTTTGACTGATTGTTGACTCAACTTAAATGGGATACACACGTGTGCACCAATAGAGAAGTTGAAAGAGGCTAAAGGCGTGCCACACGCATGTGCACGCCGCCGCCGCCGAGCCGAGCCAAGACATGGCGTGGCGTAGCGAGCGAGCGATGCGTTGCGTGACGTGACGTGGCGTGACGTGATGTGCATGAGCACGGGTGAGGGTTGGTTTTGCCACTTGGGCTGGCTAAGAAAGAGGAAGGGATATAGACGCAATTAAAGATGAGTTGCTTATTACGGGTTAGTTACCATCCACTATGGTGGTGATTACTCAAATCACTTTGATTGATTCGTCTCCCTCATCTCTCTGGCATTATCTTTCCTCCTGTCTCCTTGTTGTCTCATACGATACACCACACCGTCCTCTTGTCGAGTTACATCCGAACACTCCCCGTCCCATCTTCTGCATGCACGGAGTGTGGGAGAGCAGGCCTCCGGAACCGGCAATCGCATCGGGACACCTGCTCGGGTGTGTGCGGGCGATCAGGTTTTTATAGTGCGTCTTCGTCTTCATGTCCTTCCTAGTAGTGCCCTTTCTTCCTCGGATCGGCTTCGTCTACTTCTCGGTGGACGTTAGAGGGACGACATTGTGTACACCTTTCTGCACCGATTGTGGTCTACAACTTTTGAGCAACTCACCATGAGTGGGTTTGGAGCCACTGGTGCCTTGAGCATGGGTCCCTCCGCAGGGTACATCTCTTATTCTCAAATTGGTTAAGTTCAATCTCTTTTTCGTCATGATCAGTATAATGTTCATCAACATATTTGTTGTTAATCTGAGTAGTAGTAAAATCATACATGTACACATATTTGTTATCATAAATTTGCTATTACTTTTTTGGATTAATTTTAACATGAAAATACCTAAATTTCTAACATGCATATAAATATACAGATATATAGTAATGTGCGTTGAAACAGAGACCCTCAAACATTTGAAAAAAAGGATAAAATGCGTTGGAGAAGGTTGGAGTGAAATGTGAAGGAAGTTTGTATACGCGTCGTTAGTCAGCGAGTTTTGCATGGTTTCCAATCTCGGGCGCCTCCCAGCGCTTGAGCAGGTACTGGTCCTTCTTGCTGGACTTGGCCTTCATGACGGAGGCGCCCAGGACGTCGTGGGAGGTAAGAACGAGAGGAGAGGAGATAAGAACGACACGAGAGGACAAGAGGAGAGTGCTCAAGGGAGCCAAAGAGATAAGGACGGATGTAGTGGCGAGCCCTGCTGACACTTTTCAAATTTTTAATTACTGCGTACGAGGCAACCAGGCAAATTAACACGCTTTGTAGAGAGTTAGAGGGAGAGAGTCAAAATTAACTTCTATAGATATCTATGAAAATTAACCGGTTTGTTCAGTTTTATAGACTTTGGTTTTCATGAACGCTAATGCTCCAGAAGAGGGGGCATAGTTGGCCGGGCCCAGGCCAGACGCAGGCGTAGCTGGTCGCTGTCAGGCCGCGCCACCATCCTCAGCCGTTGGCTAGCCAGAAATGTCTGTTCCCCGCTCTGCTCTGCGTCACACGGAAGAAGAGGTGAAAAACGCATGTTGCAAGCTCACATTTTAAATGTTTCAGGTGTCTAAGAGGTATGTTGCAAGCATTTCTTACAGATGTTACAAAAGTAGATTAGGATGTTATATAGGTTGCAATGGTTGTACACGTATGTTGCAAGAGTCTATGGCCTCGTTCGGCTGGCTGGTTGCTGGTGGCTGGTGCTGATTTGTTCTGAGAGAAAAATACTGCTGGCTGGCTGGTGGCTGCTGGCTGGTGCTGAATTGGTGTGAGAGAAAAACACTGCTGGCTGGCTGGGGAGCCAGCCAGCCGAACAAGGCCTATCTCCAATGTTTTATCTATTTTTAGACATACGATGCAAGCATGTTTATTTGGATGTTACATATGTTTTCACACATATATTAAAAGTGTTTTATCTAGATGTTACATAGTTTGCAATGATTTTCAAGTGGTGTTAAGTGTTTTTGCGAACGTTTCAGACGTATGTTTCAAGTGTTTCATCTGTATTTTTTATATGTTGCAAATGTTGCATCTTAATGTTTCAAAAGAATATCGGGTATTGCACATGGGATGTGCGTGGGAAGTAGCACGAGTGGTCCCTCATGGCGCGCGACGTTCGGCAGCGCGGCCCCGCGTGGTTGTGAGACACAGACGTGGGTGAGCAACGTCCGGCCGGCGTGGGCCCATACGTGGACGCGGTGAAAACGGACGGTAGTCGCTGGCGTTTAGACGCGGGTGTCTATTCGGACATCCAGGAGCTAGCATTGCCATTTCAGAAATCGAAAAGCCGATCAGTTTATTGCACAAAAAAAAACGACAAATTTGGTGTTGGTTTTCTCGTTCGGATTTCAATTCCACCTAACAAACACAGGCATACCAGCTAGCACCACGCTGCTCGCCATGGCGCCAACGTTCGACGGAGCTCGCTGGCTGCTGCGTCGGAGTCGGACGCACAGATGCACTGCGCTCCAGGTTGCATGCAGACTACGGAGACTCGCTGCCTCAGCCTCACGTAGATCCGCAGCCACGGACGCTGGGCTCGACGGGCTGTGGATGGGCTCAACGGTCTATCCACGAGTTTTTCTTTTTTTTAGTTGTTTTATTTAATTAACTAAGACGGACGTTTGAATCGTCTCGGTAAAGATTTGATTTACCTTGACCTTTACACCGAGGCGATTCTTATGCCCGCCTCGGTAAATTTATTTTGCCCGCCTCACAAAAGTTTGTAGGAGTAGTGGCTGTCTGTCCATCACAGGCCGAGTTTTTTAAATGGTACTCATTTTGTATTATAAATGTTAGGTTTTTTATAACTTTAGTCAAAATGTAAATCATCTGACTCCTTTAAAACCAAGGATGGTAGCTTTTAGGATGGAGGGACAAAAGTGTTTTTTTGTAACGGGCAGGAAAAGTGTTAGGGATGGGATGTTAAAAAGGTAAAAACAAAGCAACAGTAGTGCTCACATTGTCCAAAAAATATATAATTATTCGTGTCAATCAAACAAGCTTAAATTTAACCAAATTTATAATAAATAGTATTAACATATGTCTCTAAATAAATTTATTATAAAAAATACATTTTGTAATAAATTTAATGGTTCTCATTTTGGATTATAAATGTTGGACAATTTTATAACTTTAGACAAAATTCAAATCATCTGGCTCCTTAGAAACAAGAATTTCATTTTTTTAGGATGGAGGGAGTATTATGTACAGTTTTGTTGATCAACAAAAATATTCTAAATGAATTGTTTTATAGTTGTAAAGTTTTTAGTAGACTATGCTGAAAGATGCTTTTAGAATTTTTTAATCAAACTTCATAAATTATGATGGATAATGTTTATCAGATAATGTGGTCGGTAGGACGCATCCAGACTTGAGAGCCTACAAAGCATGTTGAAAAAAAAAAGACTACAAAGCAAAGTCGTTGTAAAAAAAAAGGACCCACATGTGACATCCCAGCCCCAAACACTTTTCCTGGTCCGTTAATTAAAAAAAAACACTTTTCATGGCGGGAGTGTTCCCGGTCAAGGCCGACGTGTCGCTCCAGCATTCCACCTCCATTTGGCCAGTGACGTAGAGGCACAGACCCACACCACGCTGCCTCCGCTCTGGTGACACGTGTGCACGTTGGATCCGCCACGTGCAGGCGAGACCTGGCACCTGTGGAAGCAAGCCCTTGTTTAGATTGGGAAAAAATTTCAAACTGATGAATAGTACCACTTTCGTCTTATTTGACAAATATTGTCCAATCGTGGATCAACTAGGCTGAAAAGATTCATCTCGTGATTTACAACTAAACTGTGTAATTAGTTATTTTTTTACCTACATTTAATACTCCATGTAAGCAATTAAAAATTAATGTGATGGAGAGAGAGTGAAAAAACTTGGAATTTTGATGTCATCTAAACAAGGGGCAAGTCTTTTTTTTTTTGGAACAACCTGTGGAAGGAAGTCTGGCAGCATAGGACCGCTGCCTGGGCCTTGTTTAGATGGAAGATTTTTAAACCTGATGAATAGTATCACTTTCGTCTTATTTGACAAATATTGTCTAATCGTAGACCAACTAGGCTCAAAAGATTCATCTCGTGATTTTGAACTAAACTGTATAATTAGATATTTTTTTAACTACATTTAGTACTTCATGCAAGCGGCTAAAAATTGATGTGATAGAGAGAGTGAAAAAATTTGAAATTTTGAGGTGATCTAAACATGGGCCTGGTGTGGAATCTCGAAAACACGGTGAGCAGCTCCGATCCACAAGCAGTTGAAGAGCACTGTTCACTCGGTCCAAAATATTACTCCCTCCGTCCTTTATTCACAGGCGTAACAGCCATTTTCACCAAAACCAAGGAAAACTTAATTCCCATAACCTTCCGCCGCAAACGCCGCAAAATCTCATACTAGTAGTATCCCACGCTGACCATGGCTGTGTTTACTTCCTAAAAAAAAAACCACTGTGCAAACAAAAGATTCCCCGTCACATCAAATTTGCGATACATGCATGGAGTACTAAATGTAGATGAAATCAAAAACTAATTGTACAGCTTGGTTGTACTTTGCGAGACGAACGTTTTGAACCTAATTAGTCAACGGTTAGATACTATTTACCAAATAAAGCCAAAACGTGCTACAGTACTTTTTTTACACCTTTTCGCGGAACTAAACACACCCCATGACTTCCTGCATAGCTGCATGCAAAGCCAACGGTGGAAGTGAGGCGGTGCAATTACTCCACGCAGGAATTACGGACGTGAGCACTACCTCCCGATGTAGCAAACAGCTTATGCGCCGGTCATTTCAGAAACCTTTTCCCAAACTAATACACCTGTGAATAAATGATGGAGGGAGTACTTTTTCAAAGTCAATTTTTTAAAATTTTAAAAATATATTAAAATATAACGTGTATATTAGAATAACTATGGAACTTATTTTTATAATGTAAATATATTAGAAGATATAAATATTCATAGTACCTCTATAAATGTACTCAAATTTTAGAAAATGCCTTCTTTGAAAAAACAAGAAATATAGTTATTTTGGAACGAAGTGAGTATATGATTGAAAAAGCAAACTTATGGAGTGTTTGGATCCAGGAGCTAATAATTAACCTAAATGTGGCCTAATTCTAGGAGGTAATGGACCAACAGCCCATAAATGAGCTCATGTTTAATCCATTTTCATAAGGTGGGCTAATTTTTAGCTCTGAGATCAAACGTGTCCTTGGTATCTGTATAATGAAAATATTAGTATGTGTGAACTACCTAAAATCAAATATGATATGTATTTTTATTTTATATGGGATAAAAGAAAATAAAAAAAGGAAACAAGGTAGGAGCTTGATTTGTTTTTCATGAATTCTCTCCTTTAGTCACTTTTACAGATGCCATGAAAGAGACACCCTACTGGCATGCATGATGCATGGACTTAGAGCAAGTATTATAATTGGCTGCAAGCCGACGGAGAGGAGTCCACGCCATCACAAAAACAGCCACAGAGGAGAGAGATCACGGAGCGAGCGACATTCTCTTCGCCCGGCTGTAGCGTAGCGTACGAGAAAAAAACGCCGTCTTCCAGCCTGATGCGAGCGAGAAGCCGGCGCCTCATCCTCTCGTCTCTCTCCTTCCTGATCCCGTGCTCCGCTTCCCCTTTCCCTAGTGCCAAATCGATCATGCTCCTTCCGCCAAATCGATTCCTCGCGCGCCAAATCGATTCCTCGCGCGCCAAATCGATTCCTCGCGCGCCAAATCCAAGGATTTAAGCCCCAAATCTTCCCCAATCGCCACCTCTCCCAAACCCTAGCTGCCATACCCAGTAGCCATCACTTGGGCGAGATGAGTCGGAAGTCCAAGAGAACATCTGCGCCAACGCCCATGGAGATTCCGCCGCCGGTGGCTCAGTCTGGTCAGCCCGCGACACCTCAACCCGCTCCCCCGCCGTCCATCCCTTCCATGTTTGGACCTGGTGTCTGGTGCCCGCCTCGCCCGCCACAGTCCATGCCTCCCTCCTCCGCACCATGCTGGCTAACCGGCGTACAGCAACCGGGCATGGCAAGCTCATCGGCTCAAGGCCCTTGGTGGGCACCTCCTGGCGTTGGTGCTTCACCATATCCTTGGTCTAGGCCTAATAATCTTGAGGAGTCCGATGTGCAAGAATGGTATGTTATCTCTGTACCGATGACGATTAATATTTATGTGCAAGTATTTCATCTCTGTAGCTATGAAATTAGATGTCCTGTATGCGAGAGACTTCTGCAGTTTTTGTGATGCTTCTTATCTAGTTAATGGCTTGTGTGCCAACGAACTTATTTAGTATTGTTTTTAGTTAATGGTCTATGTGCCAGCGAACTGTTGTTTGAAATTTGTCATCTATCTGGTATTGTTGCTTGAAATGTGTATTGTTGCTTGAAATTTGCCATCTATCTGCCAATGGCCTTCCATTTTATTATGTTGTTTGGTAAAATGGTTCATCTCAGATTTTGTTTGGTAAAATCGTATGGATGAGCATATTTGTTTTCTAGTTGAATGAGCACATATATACGGCCACAAAGATGTGATCACAACTGATGGTTTGCAGCTTGATTGCACATTTGAGCAATAAATGATTATAATATGAGCAGCAGCCAGCCAAAGAGCTCATCTATTATATGAGTTGGCTATATAGCAGGCTGTATATGACATGGCAGTGGCATGCCGCCCACTGCTGGCCGGGTTATTAACCATGCTCTTAGTGGTCACAGCTCACCGGTCATCACTCACCAGTGAGCATTGTGTGCTTTCAGAGCCTGTTTAGTTCACGAAAAGTGAACCCAAAAAGTGCTACAGTATCTGTCACATCAAATCTTGCGGCACATGCATGGAGTACTAAATGTAGACGAAAGAAAAAACTAATTACACAGTTTAGTTATAAATCACGAGACAAATCTTTTGAGTCTAATTAGTCCATGATTAGACATAAATTATCAAATAAAACAAAAAAGTGCTACAGTAGCCGAACCCAAACTTTTTCACCGACTAAACAACCCCTCAATTTGCTTTGACCAACCTGCATGCTCCGAGACGTCTGTCCTTTGTGCAACATGGAGCAGGCCCTTGGGCTTGGCCCTGTTTAGTTTTCAGAAAATTTTACAAAAATTTTCAGATTTCCTGTCACATCAAATATTTGACACGTGTATGAAGTATTAAATATAGATAAAAAATAAAACTAATTATACAGTTTAGACGAAATAGACGAGACGAATCTTTTAAGCCTAATTAGACAATGATTGAACAATATTTACCAAATAACAACGAAAAACGCTATTCTGTCATTTTGCCAAATTTTTCGGATCTAAACGGCCCTGGCCGTAGAGAATCCAAACGGAGCATAGACAGTACTTGTTGGGACATGTGGGGCCCACCTGTGTGCCACCTGCACCTCGTAGCGTGGGCTTGCGGGGAAGCTTCGAGGAAAGTGCGCCCGTGACCCGTCCCTTGCGGTGACCGTGACCCGTGACCGTGAGCGTGCCGCTTGGCCACTACCGGCTCTGCTCAACGAGCACCTCCATGGCCGGCAGGCCGGGGCCATGTTCTTCTTTTGATCACGATGCAAGGAACACGGTTACATTGACATGGATGCGCCACAAGCAGTTCAGCGAGCGCCATCAATTCAACGTTCTTCTGACCAATGCAAAGGAACACGAACACGGATGGGGAATCCGACCAGACATCCTATAGCTATGCGCCTAGCTACTTCGCCGGATTGGCCGCCGCCGCCACCTCCGGCAGGTCAGTCTCGAAGGCCCTGACGAGGTTCCCCAAGAACTTCCGCGTCACTCCGGTAAGGTTAGCCACCTTCTGCCTGTACGCCCTGAACGCCTCGGCCGCAACGACGGGCGCGGCCGCCTCCTCCTTGCCCTTGCCGTCGCCGAAGAGGTCCTTCCGCTCGAGCTCGGCGGCGGCGTGGAGGCACTCGAGCCAGCGGTTGGCCTGGTTCTGCAGGTCGTCGAACAGCGCGCGCTTGGCGGCGTCGCGCTCCGGATCCAGGAAGTAACCGTACGCGTGCGCCCATCGCAGCACGCGCCGCCCGTCCGCCACCTGCCGGTACGCCTCCGCCACGAACGCGAGCGCCGTGGCCGGGACGTCCGCCGCCCTCGCCATCCGCTCCAGCTCCCCGCGCTCCAACGCCGCCGTGTCCCGCGCCACGCTCTCCAGCGCCGCCCGGTTCGACGCCCACCGCTCGTAGTGGTACAGGTACCGCTCCAGCGACGCCCTGGCGCGCCGCCGCTTCAACCGCTCCTCCTCGGCGGTGGCGGTGCTCGCCGCCGCCGCGGCCATGTCGTCGTCGTCGGCGGCGCCGGAGCGCCGCGGGCGGCTGTCGTTGCAGGCGTAGTGGTTGGCCCCTCCCGCCGGCTGCAGGCAGAGCCAGCAGAAGTGGTGGCCGCAGGGCGGCGAGCAGCGCATGTGGTTGCAGCCCTGGTTCTTCTCGATGGGCCGCCCGCACTTGGGGCACGCCTTGGTGTGCGCCACCACCCAGTTGGCCGTCTCCCCCGAGTCGGAGCTGTTCTTCACCAGCCACGCGCGCACCGTGCCGCACGACACCGGCCGGTGCGCCTCCTCGCCGCACGCCCAGCACACCCCGTGCCCGCACTCGCAGAACACGTCCTTGTCCGCCGCCGCGGCGTCGCCGCCGAGGAACTCCAGGGCGCGGGCGCACCCGGCGCCGCCGCACCACCGCACCTTCCCGCCGCTCTCCTCCACGTACGACCGGAGCCAGAACCGCGCGTACCGGTCCCCGTCGTCCGCCGCGCTCCCCGCCGACCCCGCCGCCGCCAGGACCTCGTCCACGAGCTCGCGGACGACGGGCGCGGAGCAGGACGGGTCCGGGCACCGCAGCGACAGGCACCGCGGGCCGTCGCCCACCGCGGCGCGGACGTACCCGCGCCAGCACCCGTTGCAGTAGTAGTGTTCGCACCCCGCCGACGCCGTCCGCCCGGCCGGGTACTCGTCGAAGCAGATGCTGCAGACGACGCGTGGCCCCGCGCCGCGCGCCGCGACGAGCTCCGGGGGCAGGCCGACGGCGCCGCGCACGCGCGCGTCGTCCGTGAACCACTCCTCCTGGACCCGCCCCACGCGCCACTTGAAGTGGCGCAGCAGGACGGCCGCGAATCCCGCCGGGATCGACAGAACCTCGGCGACCCTCGCCGTGTCCGCCTCTTGCCGCGCGCGGATGTCCTCCTCGGTTAGAACGACGTACCTCTGCTCCTCCCTGGCGCACGCCGCCGCCGCCTGGGCGTCGTCGACCTGTGCCTGCTCGGCTCCTTCTTCTTCGCCGTCGTCGTACTCGTAGATGTAATCCTCGCCGGCGCCGTCGTCGTCGTCGCCGCAGTCGACGTCGTACTCGTACATGTAATCCTCCTCGCCGGGGCCGGGGCCGTGAGGCGCTGCCTGAGCATGCCATCCGCAAGCGCCGCCGCTCTCTCCGTCTTCTTGGCGGCGGCCGGAGGTAAGGGTACCATCGCAGATCTTGCGGCGGCGGCTCGTCTCGCCCTTGATGTCGTCGTCATCGTCGTCCGCGAAGCTGCTGGCGTTTTGGGACCGCTTGTTGCAGGTACCGGCGGCGGCGCCGCCGCCGTGGTGGTCGCTGCTGCCCATGCCGCGCCGCCGGGCCGGCCGGCGGATTCTTGGTGGGGGGCCTTGGACTAATAACCGCGTTCCGTCGGCATGTTCCCCGGACTTTTTCCGACGGGCTTTGTTTGGCTTTCCTAGTCCTAGGATAGGAAGATGGTTTTAATAAAATAAAATATCCTAACAAAGTACTACTAGGACTTTTTCCAAGGAATTTCCATGTATGTAAAAAAACTATAGAAACTTAGCTCTTAAGTAAACAAATGCTGCTACAATGCATGTCGTGTGCCGCTGGCCGCACACGACACGGCACACGCTAGTGCGGTCCTGGCTGCTGACATTCCCGCGTCCACGAGACAGCCGTTCATTCACATTCCTTTTTAACACTGTACCCATTAATTTTAGGGAGATGCTATATTCCAGCTGCCTCAATATTTAGATATTTTTTTATGTAACAATTTTATATAGAGAGCTAGTAGGAGTGAAAGAATAATATACAAGATATAATTTATCATTTTTTAGAACTAAACAATGGTAAAATTGTATGTTGCTTGAATAACAATAAAGAAATCAGATATATGTGATATGAATAGAGTGTTAATTTTGTAGATAATACTAATATATGTAACGGTAGCTGAAGTAGTACAAAATCTTTTGGAAATACTAGTGTGCTTCATTATAAATTTAAAAAAAATAAAGGAAGTACTACCTGCATCCCTAAAAATACATTTATGGTATCAGTGCCCGTTAAAATGGTTTGAGTTAGCCAAGTTCAAAATAAATAGTTTTCACATTTATGTCTCCAAATCGATTTATTAGAAAAATATATTTTATAAATGATCTGATAATAATATATATTACAAATGTTAATAATTTTTCATAAAACTTGAGCAATTATGAACAACTGCTTTTTAATACTCTAGTACATTTAATATTTTACTAATAGTAACAGTGATAGATGGAGCGGAGAAGGGAAAAAGCTGTTGACGACGTCATTACCACGGTCTTGTTCGCTTGTCATATCCTGACTCACGGTGCTGCCAGTAAGAGAACCGATCAAATTATAAGAGCACAAGTATAAAAACAAGCACCGAAGCGTTCAAATTTTCGAACTTGAGCCCATATAATTCCGGTAGTGAATCAAAACCACGAAGGATTTCAAACCAACTTGCTTACAACCAAGATCGCATCATTCAATATACAACATCATACGTTACATTTCACAAGTAGTTCCGAAATAAGTTTACACACACGGAGTCGCAATTATTACAAACCAAGTTTATAAAGTAGCAGAAGCATACACACACCAGTTGTTTAACTACTGCCAGTCTTGTTGATCAACAACCCGCAAAAGCATCAGGAAAGTACATAAAAGATGATCACGCCCTAGTGATCTAGTCTTCGTCACCCGCAGGGTGGAGACAAGTTTTGCAGAAGCCTTGATAGAGCATATCATCTGCAACAGGAGGGAATAAACCCTGAGTACTGGAATGTACTCAGCTAGACTTACCCGTCAAAAACCAGAAATAAGATGACACCAAGGATTATGCAAGGCTTACACAAGAGGCTAGCTGACATCACATTTTACATAAAGGTATAAGTAATTGAAACTCTTATAACTTGTACTAGCAGTTCTTTTTAGCATTTACCTGTCATCTATCTTAGCACCTGTACTAAGCATGCACTTGATTATAATCAAACAATTATCAACATTATATCCAGAGCAGGTATAAATTGTGGCAACATTATATCATTCACTTAACCATCTGTTCATTTAATGAGATCTACGTTGCCGCTGCTCAAGTCAAGTGCTCACTAACCGGGAGCGACGGCGATTCAAATCAAATTCCTATCCAGCTGGAGGGGTATTTCTAACACTCACCGTGCAGACCCCTGCCAGGGTCGCATAAGCCACCTTTTCATATGATTCAGGAATCGCGGGTCCGAATGATGTCGCGACCCCAAGGGCGACACTCTGCCAGGTGATAGGGACTCTAACTCCCCCCTTGGTCTCACGCCAATGTCCCCAAGCACATCCTTTCTCTCCTCCAATAAGCAACCTACCATTCGATTCCTGGCCTGAATCACATTACTCGGCTTCGCGGTCGGAACGGCTTATCCGGCCAACTAAGTGTTAGACTGCATTCAACATGACTCAAGGACGTACAGCGAATCGGTCCTTAAACGACTCAGACGGGCATAGCTCCACACCCAAGACGTGAAGTGTCTTGCGGCTGTACTATCGAACTTCCGCCCGGTCTCAATTTCATTTTAAAGCATGGTTCCATCCACGATAGTCATAAAGCCACTTGTGACTCCTTCCTACATCTCGCGGATGACCGAAAATCACCCGACTTCTACCGTACTAAGCAGGGCTAAGCATTGATACGTGCCTAAATCTAAATTAGAATTTAAGTACGATATCTAGGCAAGGACAGGTATAATGCAACAATTGTTTTCAAACAACTCCTACTACTTAATGCATTAAACAATTAAAAGTACTCAAGATAGATTTATAAAATGATGGGTTCAGATGCACCGGGGCTTGCCTTTTAGAAAGGTCGAGGGCCGGTGGTCAGGACACTCGGGTAGATCTTCGGCAGGAGTTTCGTCGCCGGTTGGTTCCTCTGGCTGCTCCAGCTGGTTCTGGACTTCCTCCGGAATCATTTGCTCGAATTCGAGGAGCGTTACCCCCTCCGGAACACCTATTACATGAGTGCATAATAAATCTCATGTATGCATAGTAAAAGATGCAGTATGCTCGGAATGAAATGCACTACATCATTCTTAAAGCTCTATTCAAATAACTTCAAATATTAGGTGCAAATCTCCTCTCCGGTAGAGAAGTACTCACATAATCTACTCAACCTAAGATATAGTTGTTCTTCTTCGGTTAAGGCCCTATCCCACCGCGCGCGCGTGGCGCTGACAGCGCAGGCCCGCACGACAGAGAGAGAAGAGCGGAGGGGGAAGACGGCCGCGACTCCGGTGAGCTCTAGCTCGCTGACGACGGCGCCTCCGGCGACAGGAAGAGCACCAACGGCTTTCCCCGCGACTTCTAGCATTGACCAAACCTAGATTTGTTGACCCTATCCCACCCTAGCTACGACGGCCATGGCGACCGCGGCTCGGAGGCGGCACCCGGTGGCGGTCCGGCGAGCTCCGGGGGCCAGGGACCTATGTGATGTGTGCTACGGCTTCCTGAGGACATGGCAGACCTCTCTATGCCAAGGAAGAGGACGGAGGTGGAGCGAGTGCCGCTGGCCGCGTGAGCACCACACCGGTGGCCATGGCGCGGCAGCGCACGACGGTGTTCCGACGTGTACCGGCCATCCCATCCGGTAGCGTCATCACCTAGGCTGCTCTACCCACCCCGGAACCCAGAACACGTAGCGGGGAGACTGGAGGGAGACCGTAGGGAGCTGGCCACGGTGAGCCGCTGCGCGGACAGTACGCCAGCGAGGACTCACGGTGGCAGAAATCGAAATTCGCCCTCACCTCTGCACAATCGGGTCAAGCAACGGGTGAAGGAGGTGGAGGGGATGTTGGCGGAGTAGTGAACGAGTTTTGTGTGGGCTGCGGTGCGGTGGTGAGCGCGCGCGAGCTCGCCTGAGTGGAGGCAGCAATGGCGGCTCAGTTTCTCCGTGTCAAAGCCGAATGAGGGAGGGAGAGGCGTGAGTGATGGGGATTGAGGTGTCGACTCCCACTTCACTCCCGCGTGTGAGCTTGCGACGTGGAGGCGATGGCAGGACACGCACGCCACGCGGCCACCGGGCTCTGCCCGAGCGCCACGATGCGGGTCGGCTGTCCGACTGAATGGCGACGCCGTTGACTGAATGGAGGCCGTCATCGCTCGACTGACAGCGCGAATTCGTCAAAGAAAATCTCCTAAACCAGCTTGATTTAGTCGAAGGTGATTACAACAATTATGTAGAGCTACATGAGGGCTACAAAATTGCCAATTGGAACTGAGACTGGTTCGGCCTAGATTTGAAACCACAGAGCTCCAAAGTTGTGCACTTCGAAACTGAAACGTAGTTTCAGTCATTAAGCCGACTGAAACCTGATTTTCTAGACACCATATCTCCTAAACCATTTAGAACTAGGTGATGGTGATGTTGACAATGTTGTAGAGCTAAGTGAGTACTACAAAAGTGTCAACATGAGTTGGAGCTGGTTTGGTCTGGTTTGCAAACTACAAGCTTCCAAAGTAGGTCGCTGTAAAACTGGAGGGACACTTTTGAGACTTAGGAAAATTTCTAAGTGTTGAGACAACCCCTCTAGCTGACTTGTGGGCCATTTTTGAGCATGTTCTGGTCAGTTTCATGAGATGATCATATTAAGACTTTTGTTCCCCATAAAATTCCCTACAACTTTATTTAAGGGTGCTCCTCCATGCAAGGTCTCTAAGCTAAACTTTTTAATTGGTCAAACTAGAGCATCCTAGGGCTAAATGGTGGTCAACTACACCTTGGAGGGCATTTTGGTGATTTTGGTCAACATGAACCTTGCTCCATTAGTGACCCTAAGTATAACTAAGGTGTTGTGAGATATAATTAGCTACTCTCCCCTTTTGTTACACCAACTACCTAGTGTCACATGATGTGAGCCAAACAAAATTCTAAAAACAACCACATTAGTTGCAACCACATAAAATAACATGAAATGATGCATGTTTATGCTCATGCAAATACAATGCAATTATGGAGCTAAACACCTGAGGTGTTACAGCCCTCCCCCCTTATAAAAATCTCGTCCCAAGATTTGGAAAGCGTACCATTTTTCATAGAATTCCTTATAACCATCCCGCAAATTGTCCTCCCGTTCCCATGTAGCGTCACTTTCACTACCCTGATTACTCCACATTACTTTATACCATTTAACCACTTTGCTTCTAGTCACTCGTTCCTGAGTATCGATCACTCAGACTAGCTTTTTTTCATAAGTTAGATCGGATTCCAGCCTGATATCTCCTAAAGGGACTCTTTCCTCAGGAACTCGAAGACACTTTTTGAGCTGAGATACATGGAAGACGTTGAATATGGCACTCATTTCAGGAGGTAACTGGATTTTGTACGCAACACCTCCACTCTTGCCTATGATCTGGAAAGGACCCACGTATCTTGGCGCAAGTTTCCGCTTAACACCAAAATGTTGGACACTCTTCATTGGAGAAACTTGCAGGTAAACGAAGTCTCCAACTTCAAACTCGAGCGGTTTTCTACGACGATCAGCATAACTTTTCTGTCTAGCTTGGGCTGCAGCCATATATTTTTGGATGGTACGGACTTGTTCCTCAGCTTCCTGAACAAAATCAATACCATAATACCTCCTTTCACCAGCTTCTACCCAGTTTAGTGGAGTTCTACACTTACGACCGTACAAAGCTTCGAATGGGGCCATCTTAATACTCTCTTGGTAACTATTATTGTACGAGAATTCGGCTAGAGGTAACTATTTTTCCCAAGAACCCTTGGATGAAATGACACATGCCCGCAATAGATCTTCTAAGATTTGGTTAACCCGTTCCGTCTGACCCGACATCTGGGGGTGATAAGCAGAGCTTCTCACTAACTTGGTTCCCAGAAGGTGATGCAAGTGCTCCCAAAAGCGAGCTGTGAACTGGGGACTACGGTCAGAAATGATAGTGCGAGGTACCCCATGGAGCCGGACTATCTGATTGAAGTACAACTCAGCATAGTCAGTGGGACGATAGTCCACTCTAACAGGAATGAAGTGAGCTGATTTGGTTAAACGATCCACAATTACCCAGATGGAGTTATGATTTTTAACAGTAGGAGGAAGTCCGACAATGAAATCCATACTTATCTCTTCCCATTTCCAACCTAGGATAGAAAGTAGTTGAAGTAACCCAGCTTTCATATGCACAACTTTAACTCTACAGCAGGTGTCACACCTAGCAACATATGCAGCTATCTCTTTCCACATCTTGGTCCACCAGTAAAGTGGCTTCAAATCATAATACATCTTATTACTACCAGGGTGGATGGACAACTTGGACGAATGTGCTTCGGACAGAATCTGATCTCTAAGCTCTCGGTCCTTGGGTACCACTAATCTATCCTTAAACCACAGCACACCTTCTTCATCTACCCTGAAATGCTTAGTTTCTTCCTCTTTCATCTTGCGTTTTATGTGGAATACACCAGGATCAGTCTTTTGGAGCTCAATAATTCTGCTTTTTAGAGTACAACTGACAGTGATGTTGTACAAGACTGCTGAATGTAGAAGGCGAGATCGATGAAAATCAGTTTCAAGTAGGAAATGGCAATGAGACTTACGGCTTAAAGCATCCGCAACCACATTTGTCTTGCCAGGATGATAGTGCACTTGAAGGTTATAATCCTTAATCAACTCGAGCCATCTTCTTTGACACATATTTAACTCGGGTTGGGTGAAGATGTATTTGAGGCTTTTGTGGTTTGTGTAGATATTGTAGACATTGCCCAGCAGATAATGCCGCCATACTTTCAAAGCATGAACAACTGCGGCCAGTTCTAAGTCATGCGTTGGATAATTCACCTCATGCTTCCGAAGTTGTCGAGAGGTATATGCAATCACTTGGCCTTCCAGCATCAACACACCTCCCAAACCTATGCCTGAGGCATCACAATAAACATCAAATGGTTTCTCGATATCCGGTTGTGCCAAAACCGGAGCTGAGGTTAGGAGGGTGCGCAGTTGGTGAAAAGCCGCATCGCACTCAGGAGTCCAGACAAACCTAGTGTCTTTTTGCAGCAACCGAGTCATGGGTTTGGCTATTTTTGAGAAATCTGGGATGAAGCGACGATAATAGACAGCCAACCCAAGAAAACTCCAGACCTCATGAACCGAAGTAGGAGCCTTCCAATTCAATACTTCCTGTATCTTGGTGGGATCCACCATAATTCCCCCATCAGACAACACATGCCCCTGGAAAGGTACTTCACGAAGCCGGAATTCACATTTACTGAACTTCGCATACAGTTGATGTTCTCGTAGTCTGGTGAGAACAATACGCAGGTGTTCAGCGTGTTCTTCCTCATTTTCAGAATATATCAAGATGTCATCAATAAACACCATCACAAACTTATCCAATTCAGGCATAAACATAGAATTCATCAAGCACATGAAGTGTGTAGGGGCATTTGTCAGGCCGAAAGACATAACAAGATACTCATAAAAAGGCCGTATCTTGTCGAGAAAGCTGTTTTTGGAATATCGTCAGGACGGATTTTAATCTGATGGTAACCAGACCTCATATCAATCTTGGAAAAGACTTTAGCTTTGGATAACTGATCGAACAGGATATCGATACGTGGCAGAGGATACTTATTTTTGACAGTGACTGCATTCAGAGGTCTATAATCTACACACATCCGCAAGGTCTGATCCTTCTTCTTCACAAAGATAGCAGGGCATCCCCACAGAGACGAACTAGGGCGAATCAACCCCTTCTTCAAAAGTTCATTCAACTGCACTTAAGTTCAGCTAGCTCATTCGGAGGCATCCTATAAGGTCTCCTAGAGATGGGAGCCGTGCCAGGCAACAATTCAATTCTAAATTCCACATCCCGATCCAGAGGGAGTCCCAGCAAATCATCGGGAAATACGTTCGGAAACTCATTTACTACGGGTATTTCAGCCAACGCCTTTGCTTGCACAGCATAAACTTCCTCAGACAAATCAACTTTTCTGGGAAGTTATACCAGAAAACCCTTTTGATCTGTAGGATCTCTGAGCATAACTACCCGAGTGGATGTAGCAATGAGTACCCCATTCTGACTCATCCAATTCATGTCCAGAATAACATCTATGCCTAATCTCGGTAAAACCACTAAGGCAAGCGAGTACTTTCGCCCTTCTATCTCAAGCTCAAGATTCCCCACTACTTTATGTGTGGAAATATTCCCACTTGCTGCGCTAATGCAATAACCTCCACATTCAATAGTATGCAATTTGTGTGCAAACTTTGATGCAAACTTAGGACTGATAAAGGAATGCAAAGCACCTGAATCAAAAAGTACCACTGCAGGATGTTGGTCAACTAGGAACTTATCAGCAGTGACAACCTCACCAGATGGGATTTCCTCAATACTATTATAATGAGCGTGCCCTTAACGGCCACCTTGGTTGACATTCTTCTTAGGGTAAGGACAGTTCCTGAACCAATGGCCTGGCTTGTTGCAGTTCCAGCAAGGCATGTTGCTGGGAGGAACACTAGAACTGCTCTGTCCAGAATTTCCCTTTGGCAGAGTGACTGTATAAGCCTTGCGGAACCCAGTTTTGGCAGCATGCTTCTTTTGTGGCGGACGGAACTTGGTATTCTGAGCAGGTGGGCGAGGGAAAGACCTAGGTGCAGCTAAGGTCCGAAACTGCGATGCACTCGCCTCCAGGGCCCTTTTGCGGCTCTTAGAGGCAGAATAGATAGCATTATTGTTCTCCTGGGTCAAAGCATCACTGATAAAATCATTGAAGGTAGTACACTTGCTAGTGCCCATAGTCTTCATCAGCTTTGGGCCGAGGCCTCTTTTAAAGCTAGCAATTTTCTTGGCATCGGTATCCACAAACTCTGTGGCATACCTTGCCAGGTTGTTGAAAGATTGTAGATATTCAGTCAAGCTTTTATTTCCCTGCGACAGCCTCATGAATTATGTGTGCTTGATTGCCATAAGACCTAGAGGAATATAGTTCCCATGGAATACGGCCTTGAACTGGTCCCAAGCAATCGGGACATTTGCAGGCAGTGTGGAACGATAGTGGCTCCACCAAATACCCACTGGGCCATGCAGTTGGTGAGAAGCATATTCAGTTTTCAGCTCATCGGTCAAGCGAAGCAAATGAAACTTTTGTTCAATAGTGTTCAACCACTCATCGGCTTGCAGTGGTTCCTCCGCCTCCTTAAAGAGCGGGGGCTTAGTATCAAGAAAGTCCTTGAAATCACTGTACTGATTGAGTTCTGGGCCCTGGCGGCCATGATGAGCCTCCCGGTTGGTAAGCTGGCGCATAGCATCTGCCAGCATGCGCTGCCCTTCGACCACGGTCTGCATCAGCTCAGCCAGGGTAGGTGGTGGCGGAGGGGGTGGCTGTTCCTCATCCTCATTGCCACGACCCCGACGGAGATTGTACGACATCTGCAAAATGCATAGCCAATGAGCACTGACGATATGGGAAATTTGTAGATGAATTATTGTAAATATGTCAAACTGACTTCATGAAATGGACTTCTCAAAATACTCATGGCACAATAATTCATCACAACCGCACAATCCATTCAAGCGCATCAATTGGCGCAATCATGCGAGAGAATCCAACAAGATGTACTTTGATAAAGGCTCACTCACAAGGAGCACAGCAGTTACTGAACCGTTTACGTTAATATCTACGTGATTTTTGACCTTTCGCTCGGTACTTGGATGCGATCTCAAAATTTTTAGTTGACTGAGAAAGGCTACTTCGAACTGACCATAAAGAGACTTCTCAACGGTAAAGTTCCATGGTGGATCATGACTAGCCACCTCGATACCAACGCGTGCCAAGCAGCACAACCTTATGTCGCGCGCCATAGGAGGCCCTCGGTTTCATCGCGGCACCGAAGGGTGCTAATCGTGACACCATCATCGAACGCACGCAATAAGACATCCAATTGTGATCGAAATTAACAGGTTCAACTAAACATCTAGGAAACATAGGGTTCGACCTTACATCCCAAAAGTCAAGTTATTACAAAGCCTCACTTCAACCCCAGGAGGCACAAAAGATGATTCTAACATCGTAGCTACGCGATGACTACTCTAAGCATCGTCCTCAGAGTCGGTGTCAAGGATTTCCCCGCCATCCTCGTCGCTAACAAGCTCTAACTCCTCGTCTTCTTCTTATGGCTCTTCTTTTGGTGCGGCATCTTGGGGCCCATTGACCTCCACTTCATCATTATCTTCAGCCATGATGATTCACGAACCCATGTCCTCATCTGCGTTGTTGTTTCGAGGCAGCAGAGGATTTAGCTGTTTGTTCAGGCGGTGCACTTCTTCATGAAGATTGTCATTCTATTCTTTAGCATTCTCTAACTGTTGCTCGAGCTCAAACTAACGAGCTCTCAGAACGTTCTCCTCGTGCCAGGCTTCATCCCTCTGATTCATGATATGGACCAGCATGCGTTGATAGTTGCGATTTGCTACTGTCAATCTCTGGACTGCAAGGGTTTCCTGGTCACGATCACGGATCACTTGCTCCAGTTGCTGACGCGCTGTATTCCTGGCAGCAGTCACTTCGGCCAACTCAGCCCTCAGCCTTTCCTCCTCAGTGGGCTCAGGGCGGGGCTCACGTGGAGCGAGCTGGTGACGAGGTGCCCTGCCTCCAGTGGACTTGCGAGCGGTCCTCTTGGTACGTGTCATCTGTAGCAACAAGATACGACTTAAAGTGAGGATCATTTAGGGGATACGAAATTTAATTTAGTCAGGACTATTGAAATTTTTAAGGTGGGAGTAAATGATATGTATGATATAATTAAACATGATGCATGCACGTTCCGTACGCCCTCTCACCTTAGTAGAAACCTAAAGTTCTAACACTAGGCGGTGGCATACATATGTTCTCTCATATAAGCAAAACTATCGTTCTACTCGTTATGCTGTTAGTGTACCTGCAGAAAATCTCATTTCAGCCTAACAGTTTCCCAATATAAGCACACAAGAAAGTAGTAATTTAAATACTTCCATATACACATCCCCTGATGTATATACTTCAGTATCAAAGCTACCCGATATAAAGGTTCTCACAATTAAGTGCTTATATAATTACACGGTTTAAACATGTAAGTATGCAAGTCACCAAAACTACTCTCCTAGATCGCCGGTTGGACGATCATGCTCTCACAACTCACACTTACCAGAGCGTTGAGGCAATTGATCCATACATTACCACCCAAGTGGATGGCATCCATACAATATCACGTCGTATGGACGACGAAACAAAAACAAACAAGGCCCCCAAGTTAGTCTTTAATAATAAGCCACCTAAGAGTCCTTATTTGGGCTAAGGGATGTGATCACTGGCATATCTATGAAAATAATTTTTAGAGTTTTAACCCTTTTCATAATCAAATACTTTTGTTTTAAAATACTCGTACGATGTGTTTAATGTTGAATTATACTCCGGTACCAGCTGTAACAGAACCGACCAAATTATAAGAGCACAAGTACAAAAACAAGCACCGAAGCGTTCAAATTTTTGAACTTGAGCCCATATAATTCTGGTAGTCAATCGAAACCACGAAGGATTTCAAACCAACTTGCTTACAACCAAGATCGCATCATTCAACATACAACATCATACGTTACATTTCACAAGTAGTTCCGAAATAAGTTTACACACACGGAGTCGCAATTGTTACAAACCAAGTTTATAAAGTAGCGGAAGCATACACACACCAGTTGTTTAACTACTGCCAGTCTTGTTGATCAACAACCCGCAAAAGCATCAGGAAAGTACATAAAAGATGATCACGCCCTAGTGATCTAGTCTTCGTCACCCGCAGGGTGGAGACAAGTTTTGTAGAAGCCTTGATAGAGCATATCATCTGCAACAGGAGGGAATAAACCCTGAGTTCTGGAATGTACTCAGCTAGACTTACCCGTCAAAAACCAGAAATAAGATGACATCAAGGATTATGCAAGGCTTACACAAGAGGCTAGCTGACATCACATTTTACATAAAGGCATAAGTAATTGAAACTCTTATAACCTGTACTAGCAGTTCTTTTTAGCATTTACCTGTCATCTATCTTAGCACCTGTACTAAGCATGCACTTGATTATAATCAAACAATTATCAACATTATATCCAGAGCAGGTATAAATTGTGGTAACATTATATCATTAACTTAACCATCTGTTCATTTAATGAGATCTACGTTGCCGCTGCTCAAGTCAAATGCTCACTAACTGGGAGCGACGGCGATTCGAATCGAATTCCTATCCAGTTGGAGGGGTATTTCTAACACTCACCGTGCAGACCCCTGCCAGGGTCGCACAGGCCACCTTTTCATATGATTCAGGAATCGCGGGTCCGAATGATATCGCGACCCCAAGGGCGACACTCTGCCAGGTGATAGGGACTCTAACCCCCCCTTGGTCTCACGCCAATGTCCCTAAGCACATCCTTTCTCTCCTCCAAGAAGCAACCTACCATTCGATTCCCGGCCTGAATCACATTACTCGGCTTCGTGGTCGGAACGGCTTATCCGGCCAACTAAGTGTTAGACTGCGTTCAACATAACTCAAGGACGTACAGCGAATCAGTCCTTAAATGACTCAGACGGGCATAGCTCCACACCCAAGACGTGAAGTGTCTTGCGGCTGTACTATCGAACTCCCGCCCGGTCTCAATTTTGTTTTAAAGCATGGTTCCATCCACGATAGCCATAAAGCTACTCGTGACTCCTTCCTACATCTCGCGGATGACCGGAAATCACCCGACTTCTATCGTACTAAGCAGGGCTAAGCATTGATACGTGCCTAAACCTAAATTAGAATTTAAGTACGATATCTGGGCAAGGACAGGTATAATGCAACAATTGTTTTCAAACAACTCCTACAACTTAATGCATTAAACAATTAAAAGTACTCAAGATAGATTTATAAAATGATGGGTTCAGCAAGCACCAGGGCTTGCCTTTTAGAAAGGTCGAGGGCCGGTGGTCAGGACACTCGGGTAGATCTTCGGCAGGAGTTTCGTCGCCGGTTGGTTCCTCTGGCTGCTCCGGCTAGTTCTGGACTTCCTCCGGAATCACTTGCTCGAATTCAAGGAGCGTTACCCCTCCGAAACAACTATTGCATGAGTGCATAATAAATCTCATATATGCATAGTAAAAGATGCAGTATGCTCGGAATAAAATGTACTACAACATTCTTGAAGCTCTATTCAAATCACTTCAAATATTAGGTGCAAATCTCCTCTCCGGTAGAGAAGTACTCACCTAATCTACTCAACCTAAGATATAGCTGTTCTTCTTCGGTTAAGGCCCTAACACCTAACAATGACAAGAGTAGCATTACTTAGGTTACCACATCCAACACCAAAATATCACAGTAAGACATTCTGGACAGCAGCTCAAAGATTCTAACATAACTGAAGATTCCTAACTCCAAAAGATATGATCTAAGACAATATGGAAAGCTTAAGAAATGCACTACAATTCATTTTCAAATCTCAACCCTAAATTCCTAAGTTTTCTATGTCGAATTTCATAAGTTCCAGAATCTGTCATCTCTAAACAGAGAGTAGCAAATTCTGGACTGTCACTTTAAACAGCAATAACTCCCAAACTACTAAGTCAAATGCTCCTAAATTTTGACACAAGCTAGTTTATCAAGCTTACTATAACTTTAGTATTTACAAGTTTTCCAGCAACCACCTTTATCAAAGGTCAAACCTAGAAATACTACCAGCTGTCCAGAAAACCTAGAATTGCAAAGATTAAATATTTATTTATGTGGCAAACATCCCTTAAGACCAAACTAATATTACCACAAGTTCACATAGGTCACAAAAACACCACAAAGTAAGGTGTGCCCACCTAGAATATTTATTTGTACTCGTTTCTTAATTTACTTAATTAATTAAGTGGGATTTTAAACATATATGTAAACTGTTCCTAAAATTCAACAAAATTACAGGAGATTCTATGAACCAAAAAGAGACCACTGTAAAAATTTGAACTAAAATTATTTACAGAAACTCCCTAAACAAAATTCACAAGCCCAAAAGGCTGATTTTTGTATAATTAGCAAATCATATTAAAAAGTATCAAACAACAGATTTCATAATTTTCTTGGACACTTAAGGGTACCAAGACATTCTCCAAAAAGTTATAAGAACATTGCACATATAGAAAAATTACTAAAATTCATTTAATTATTTCCTAAAATAAAAAGATAGCATTATAACTTGAAAAGTACTTAAGCACTACTGCCCAAATTTTTACCAAAGCTAGAGAAAGTATAAATTAGCCTACCCACCAAATTTCATAATTTTTGGAATACTACAGCTCAAGTTATACATTTAACAAATTTGCCTTCATTTCCCAACACATTTGAAAGATCTATTTAATTCTCCCAAAAACTAAACATCACATACCAGATTTATATTTTTCTAAAATACTACACATCATGCAGGGTCTAACAAAATTTACTTCACAATGTTTGAACAAGTAAAACCCTAGATATACATTTTCTCAAAATCTTACTTAAAGCTGTGACAGAATAAAGAAAATGAAATAAATCTCATTTGAAACTGGGCCGGCCCGGCTTGCTAGCGCGGCCCAGCCAGCGCGCGGCCCATCCTGGATTCCTGCCCGCGCGCGCGTGGCGCTGACAGCGTGGGCCCGCAGGCCAGAGAGAAGAGAGGAGGGGGAAGACGGCCGCGACTCCGGCGAGCTCTAGCTCGCTGACGACGGCGCCTCCGGCGATAGGAAGAGCACCAACGGCTTCCCCGCGACTTCTCGCATCGACCAAACCTAGATTTGCTGACCCTATCCCACCCTAGCTACGACGGTCATGGCGATCGTGGCTCGGAGGCGGCACCCGGTGGCGGTCTGGCGAGCTCCGGGGGCCAGGGACCTAAGTGCGGTGTGCTACGGCTTCCTGAGGACATGGCGGACCTCTCCATGCCAAGGAAGAGGACGAAGGTGGAGCGAGTGCCGCTGGCCGCGTGAGCACCGCACCGACGGCCATGGCGCGACAGCGCACGACGGTGTTCCGACGTGTACCGGCCATCCCATCCGGTAGCGTCATCACCTAGGCTGCTCTACCCACCTCGGAACCCAGAACACGTAGCGGGGAGGGTCCGTGTCGAAGCCGAATGAGGGAGGGAGAGGCGTGAGTGATGGGGATTGAGGTGTCGACTCCCACTTCACTCCCGCGCGTGAGCTTGCGACGTGGAGGCGATGGCAGGACGCGCACACCACGTGGCCATCGGGCTCTGCCCGAGCGCCACGACGCGGGTCGGCTGTCCGACTGAATGGCGACGCCGTTGACTGAATGGAGGCCGTCATCGCTCGACTGATAGCGCGAATTCGTCGAAGAAAATCTCCTAAACCAGCTTGATTTAGTCGAAGGTGATTACAGCAATTATGTAGAGCTACATGAGGGCTACAAAATTGCCAATTGGAACTGAGACTGGTTCGGCCTGGATTTGGAACCACAGAGCTCCAAAGTGGTGCACTTCGAAACTAAAACGTAGTTTCAGTCATTAAGCCGACTGAAACCCGATTTTCTAGACACCATATCTCCTAAACCATTTAGAACTAGGTAATGGTGATGTTGACAATGTTGTAGAGCTAAGTGAGTACTACAAAAGTGTCAACATGAGTTGGAGCTGGTTTGGTCTGGTTTGCAAACTACAAGCTTCCAAAGTAGGTCACTGTAAAACTGGAGGGACAATTTTGAGACTTAGGAAATTTTCTAAGTGTTGAGACAACCCCTCTAGCTGACTTGTGGGCCATTTTTGAGCATGTTCTGGTCAGTTTCATGAGATGGTCATATTGAGACTTTTGTTCCCAATAAAATTCCCTACAACTTTGTTTAAGGGTGCTCCTCCATGAAAGGTCTCTAAGCTAGACTTTTTAATTGGTCAAACTATAGCATCCTAGGGCTAAATGGTGGTCAACTACACCTTGGAGGGTATTTTAGTGATTTTGGTCAACATGAACCTTGCTCCATTAGTGACCCTAAGTATAACTAAGGTGTTGTGAGATATAATTAGCTACTCTCCCCTTTTGTTACATCAACTACCTAGTGTCACATGATGTGAGCCGAACAAAATTCTAAAAACAACCACATTAGTTGCAACCATATAAAATAACATGAAATGATGCATGCTTATGCTCATGCAAATGCAATGCAATTATGGAGCTAAACACCTGAGGTGTTACACTGCCCAAATCAACAGTGATTTTCTCTTATAATAAATTAGTGTACAGTATTTTAGTAGCGAAACGAACAGCACTGACTCACGGTGCTGCCTTTAGGTCGTCAGACCGCAGTGGGATATTTTAAACGAAAAGCTTTAGAGTATGAATGTAGAGTAAAAACTGTTATACTTGGTACTCTAAAATAATACTTTATTTTTTCTCTCACTCTATATTTAGAGTAGTACAATGTTTACTCTATAGTGGGCAGTGACGGGCCCCACTAGCTAAACAAAGAGAAAAAATTCTATACCTCACAAACCAAAAATCCAAATTAAATTTTGATTGCACCATTAAATTCATCTCAATAAATCCTTCAAAACTAGATTACACATGGATATATTTAGATAAAGTGACAAGTGGGTCCCACGGTGGATAGAGAGGATAGAGAGGATATAGATGATGAATGAGTGCGGAAGAATTGAGTATAGAGGAGAGAATCTTGCTGACTAGGACGTATAAAGAATGAATATAGAGGTCCATAGTTGCGGATAGCCTCAATCGTATCTCGTATGGATACGGTCGTTCTTGCTTGCGGATGAAACATGACTCACTGTCTCACTCTCATCAAAGCTGATACAGAATTACAGATCCTGCAGCCAAACCAAGCTATGCTACACATGACATGGCACGCTTCGAGTCTATACGAATCTTATGATACGATTTACCAGTACATTAGCACTTGCTTTCGTCCTAAAATGATATATATAATTCTATTAGGTCAAGAAACTTACTTAAGTTTGATTAAATTTATTATAGAAAAAATATTATTAACATTTATAACATCAAATACATATACTATAAAATATACTATTATTACATTATAAATCTAATGGTACTTATTTGGTACCATAAATATGTATTTTCTATATATATTTGATTAATTTAAAAAAAATTAACTGACTTCCAGAAAAGAGAATTGTATTATTGTATATTATTCAAAATAAAAGTTCCCTCTTTGGAATTCGATTCCATAGAAACCCTTTTTTCCAATCGTTCAACATCACCATATGTGGAATTGGATTCCAGGGAATTCCTTTTCTAGTTATTTATAGGCTGGTTGTACACGGCCATGGCGCTATCACAACATCACCATCGTTCAACATGTAAGCGCATCAATCCGACGACACAGACGCAGTGGGCCACCAGCCAGGGGCGGATCTGCCACCAGGGCTAGGGCCCCCCCCCCACCCTGGTCGTGCCATTGGAGCCCCTTAGCCCCCCTAAAAATTTGAGCCACTAGCCATGGGGAAGGAGGGGCTGGAGGCGTGTTCGTCAATCCTGACGGGAGGTTGAACATGAATTGTGGTGCTGTGTCCTTCCGGGGCCTTTGTTTCATTGTTTGTGTATTTGAGTCATTGAGTGGCCCAATATGTGAAGCCCACTAAGGCACTAAGAAGAACGACCTTTTTTCCACTGGCTCCAGTCGGTCACGAGAGAGGGGAATCGGAGATAGTCAGACAGGGCGTCGACTTCGCCTTCGCGTACTCGCGTCGTCGAGCAAGAACGAGCGGCGACGCCACTCGCCAGCTAGGGTTTGCACCGCGGCAGCACGGCCAGGGCCAACGTGCGCGGCGAACGGAGGTGTCGGCAGTCCCTCGCCCTCGCCCGGGCGGAGGCCAGGGCAGCAGGTTAGCTGTGGCCGGCGCCTGGGCAAGGCAGCCAGCGGGAGTGGGCCACGGGCAAGGCAACCAGCGGGCCAGGCCAGGCGGAGCCGCGGTCCGCGGAGCCGGGAGGAGGCGGCTAGCCGGCCAGACCAGGCGGCAGGCCACACCACACACCGCAGGCCGCAGCACCCAGGCGGGCAGGTGGCCAGGCGACTGACTGCCAACAGGAGCAGAGCAGGTATTTGATTATTCCTTTTCTTCAGATTTGTGCCTTTTGACCTTGAAATTTGCCAGCAAAATTTGATTATGATTTATGATTTATTAAATTGCAGATTATTCAAAATGTCCAAAAGAACATTGCACATATATTGTTATCTTTTCTTTGATCCGGGGAAGCCTGAAAATTTTGGTAGTGCTGTCTTTGCAAAGGATGGTTATACTAACTGGAAAAAAGCTAAGGACAATTTTAATGGTTACAGTACTTGCAAGACTCACAATAATGCTAGGCTAAAGTGTGATGACTTTATGAACAAAATGGGTGATGAATGACTCAATGATTCAATGATATGTTACACTGAGAAGGAGATATTTAGAAGCATCAAGAATGATAAAATCATAAAACGATTTAAAGACATGAAAACCTGGCGTATGTTAGTGTCTCAGAACAATTTAGTGGTATGATATATGTTCTCTTCGAGCTTCAAAACTCTGAAGTTAAATAGTTGAAATTTGTGTCACTAATTCATTTTTTTCTTATATAGATTGCTTCTAATGATTCATGAAGAATTCGACGGCATGGATGCGTCATCATCTATCGATCTTTTGTTGGTTAGTTCTAAAAATTGTATCTTTTACTTCTTCTTGTGCTTTTCATGATGCGCTTTTGATTGTTTATCATAGCTATCATGTAAAAAAAATTTAAAACTCCTATATCTTAGCTTTGTATGGATATAAATTGAGTGAAGCCCTCTTTGGTTCAGCTCCTCCTAAATATTTTTTCTAGATCCACCACGGCCACCAGCATCACTTCGGCTGTCTTGCAGGTCAAAGTACGCGCAGCCGCAGCGCACACATGCACGCATACCAGGCACAAAAGATACTACTGTGCTGTTTGTTCTTATCATAAAAAATAAGACATCGTTTTGTGAAGAACCGTGGAATTATCTTTGCCAGTAGGCTAGTAGCAATAATCTTTTCTTATATATTTACCCCCAAGGATGAACCCGTTGCATTATTTAAGTACACATTGAATGAAGGACATAAAAGCCGTGTAATTTGACTTGCTATATATATGTCATGCATGGTTTGAGCACATTTAAGGGGGGAAAATCTAATTAAACCCCTAACTATTGGTGGTCGTCTATTTTATCACCTCCCGCTCTCTATATAAAATCAGGTATTTTACCTTTAAACTATTGAAATTCGTCTAAATAACCTCCTGAGGTTGTTTGAAGTTGATTTCGTCAACGCAGAACAGAAGAATAATCTTTTGACTTTAAATAAATACAAATATAGACTAGAAAAATGTCCATGTGCGTTGTAACTAAACATACAGCAACTTGTGCAATCACCTGAACGATTTGCAGCTCATTATATTGATTTGTTCAATGATCGTCGTGTGTTCTAAATTCTAACGTAATTTGGAATCAAACTTCATACCACCACTTGACGCGTCTTGGAATCAAACTTCATAACATCCTTGGATGTGCATGGTTATAACTTGTATGAGCATGTGTTGTAAGTCTGGATCACATGCGGGACAAGGGGGTGAGCCATTGTGGAATGTAAAAAAAAGGACAAAAGAGTAGTTTTTCTCTCCTTAATGTTAGGTATAATGTAGGGTCGGGTGAATAGTCCTTTCTAAAACTTAATCGTGTCGACTAACCAAAATAAATGCGAAATTAAAACTATTGGTCTCGCCAATCCTACACCCCTCTAAGTTCACTAGCACCTTATATAGATCCTAATTAGGCAACAAAGGTACCGAGCTAGCTAGAGTTCACCTAACAATCTTAGCTTGCAAGGTTACATAAACCTATGCAACTAATACTCAAGTAACTGAGGGAGCCCCTACACAACTAGTGAAGCAAAAGCACAATGCCACATAAGCTCACTTGCAATGCTCAATAACAAGGCTACACAAGCCAAATTATAGAGCGTTAATTACTTAGCTACACAAACTAAACAATGTGACTAACAAGGTTACTAAAACCGAATTAGCCACGCAAGGGAGCTACTTCTATGCTACACAAGAAAGAAGGTAACTAGCAAGCTACACAAGCTAACTAACTGTAAGAGCAACTACAACAAGCACAACGTAAATGAAAGTAATACAAGCTTGTATTTCGCAGAATGCAAACCACCGAGAAGATGATGAAGACAATGTTGACACAGTGATTTTCTCCCGAGATTCACTTGGTTGCCATCAAGCTACGTCCCCATTGTGTCGACCGCTCATTTGGTGGTTCGACGGCTAATTAGCATCACCTGCCAAGCCCGCATGTTGGGCACCACAAGAACCTACCCTGAAAGTGAGGGTAGCTCAATGACACGCTCAACTAGAGTTGCTCTTCGCGATCCCCGTGGGGTGAGCATAACCCCCCTCACAAATCCTCCTCTGGAGCACCACACAATCTTCTCACGTGCTTTAACGAAGTCACAAGCCACCAAGCCGTCTAGGAGGTGGCAACCTCCAAGAGTAACAAGCATCACCGACTTGCAACACGATCACCTAGTGCCACTCGATGCAATCGCACTAGAATCGCTCACTCACTCAATCAGATGAACACTATCAAGCAAGAGTGAGTTAGAGGACTTCCAAGCACTCTCAAGCATGGACACAAGTCTCCTTAGGTGCTCAACTCCATGCATGGTCGAGACACCCCTCTATTTATAGCCCAAGAACCAAATAGAGCCATTACCCCTTCACTAGGTTTTCTGCGACGCGACCGAACGCGCATGTCATCCTGACTGACGCACCGGCCAGCGTCCGGTCACAGTCCAACGTCCACGTGTCCTCCAATGTTCAACCTTGGCCACGCGATCCCAACGGCTCTCTGCCGCCCACGCGCGCCAACGGTCAAACGGATGACCGGACGCACCTCCACACGAGCACCTGACGCGCCACGCCAGAGTCCGATCGTGGTTGCGCTGAGCTAGAAACATCACCTAACGCGCCACCGCTAGATGACCGGACACAGCGTCACGTAGAGTCAGGTCGACTCTAGTAAGGTCTTGAGGAGGCCAAACGATGACTAGACGCGTCAGGTCGAACGTGACCTATCGCTCACCCAACGTCCGGTCACTCTCCGCCTGCCACGCGTCACTGCTATGCCCGTGCCACTGCGTCAGCGAACGTCACCAATGATCCGACATAGGAGCGACGCGTCAGGTCACCAACAGGCACTAGTGTCCGGTCATGCCGTAGAGGTAGACCAAGAGCACCACCAACTGATCGGATGAGCAGGTAATCCCAAGGCCAGCGTTCGGTCACCTCCAGTGACCTGTTTCGCCTCTGTTTTTTTACCGAGTTGATCTGTTTCAACTCTAAACACTTCTCCTTTGTAAATGTGCCAACACCATCAAGTGTACATCGTCATGTGTATGTGTGTTAACATTTTCATAATCATTTTTAAGGTGTTAGCCACTCAACTTGTCATGTCACTCGATTCTAGCAACGATGCAGAGTTAGATCACTCGAGTGGCACTAGATGATCGATATGCAAATAAGTTTGCCCCTCTTTATAGTATGGCTATCTATCTTAAATCCGGTCATCAACTTCTCTACACACCTATGACTGATGAAATAAAATATCCTAGATTATACCTTTGCCTTGTGCATTCCATTCCAACTCCTCCAATGTCGATGCAACACATGTACCGACATGTTCAACAATGATACGATCCACTCTATATCATCACGTGACCATATTGGTTCATCAATCTTAACTTCACTTGCTCTTTATCGTTGCTTCGGTCCATCGGCGCCAAGTCATCATTCAACTTGCCCTTCACACTTGCAACCGGTCCGTCGAGCCAAGTCTTGTCTTGATCTTCTCCACCTTGATCACATGGCTCCATGTCAAGTCTCATATGCAATGAGCTCCTTCATTACATGTGTGAACCTTACAACAAGTTCAAGTCATCTTCACCGTCATGACATGTATTGCTCACACACATGTACCTATGGACTAATCATCTGTGTGTCTCACTCAAACACATATTAGTCCACCAGGTTATCACTCAATTACTAAAACCAAATAAGGACCTTTCATATAGTTAGATATAGATTATAGGTAGATATAGTGCCAAATTAAAAATGTAATCTTTTATTTTGACACCAAACGTAATAATCGTTGGTGCGTCTTATACAATTAGAAAAGTAACTATAGGGACTTAATAACTCCCTATTTTAATTTTAAGCAAAAAAGTAAAAAAAAGTCTATTGCACTAGTTTGGTAAAAGACACTACAAAAAATACCCTTATACATGACGGTTTACTTTGGTCATAGACAAGCAAAAATGCGTCACAGTTAACTCATGTAACGATCAAGAAAAACATCATGTATCCCGCATCATACATTTGTTGGACCGAATTGAGCCATCATAGATTGACATTTGATTTCGTCATGGATTAGTTATCCATCTATTATACCCAGCCCATATTCAAGCCCACAGATTCAAACCCATAGTGACGAAAAAGAACATCATAGATTAGTGCGAAATCATCACTGCATTAACATACAACACATCTCATAATACATCAATCATACAAACAAACATTGATTCTTTCATTTATTGGCATGTCCATTATTGTCACACATAGTTTGAGGACAATCAATTCACAGCCAAACTAACAAGTACTTTTGAACTAAGATTTCATCTCTAGGAAGTCTAAAATATACAAACGGCAGTATCTATGATTCTACGAGTACTTCAATTGGCTTGCTGTCGATATGATGTGTTACCAACAATGTTCTGCTAGGCGCTCACCTAGGCGCGATTCCACGCGATTAATCGCGAGGCGAGGCCCGTCGCCTGGCCTAGGGGGGTAGGCGGACCCCTAGGCGGGCGCAGCTCGTCGGCGGCACCGGTGGGGGTGGAGCGTCCGGCGGAGGTCGCCGGTGGGGGAGAAGGAGCTGCGGGCGACAACGGGCGCTCGCACGGGCTTGTGCGAGCGGCGACGGGCACAGGCGGGCGGCGACGGGCGCAGGCGCGGGCAGCGGCGGCAGCGGGCGCGTGCGGGAGAGGGAGAGATGCGAGAGGCAGAGAGGATGCGGAAGAGGGTCTAAGGGAGAGTTGGGCCTTTAAATGGGCCTTTTTCCCTTTCTCCTTTTTCATGAGCTTCAATATTGCATCAATATACTCACTCAGAAATGGGCCCTCAAGAGTTTGGCTCAAGAATACTCACTCATCTCCTTTTTTTTCTTTTCTTTTAAGTATTTATACATGTATTATTCATCGCCTAAAAAAACGCCTAGGAACGCCTGGCGCGATTAATCTCGCCTAGGCGCTAGGCTAAGGGTCAGCGCCTAGAATCCGCCTAGCACCTAGCGGAACATTGGTTACCAAGCACCTCTTGAAGCTTCCTAAAAATCAATATGAATATGAAATGAGTTAGTTTTGAGCAAAGATTCTGAAATATGATTGATTAATCTAACACTGGCTGCTACTAATTATCACTAGAATAACCTTACCCGATTGAACAAGCAGGTGATATGAGCAGATCTACTAAGCAACTAAGAAGAAATGCAGTAATGCACCACGGAAAGGAAAATCCAGAGGAACCTGGAACCTCTACAACTACACCTCTCCAATGTGTAAACTCTACTAGATCACATGAGCAAAAATACTATTCTTATGCGACCCAACTAATCACTAATCTCTAACACCACTATCTCCTGACAGTACAGTAAGCAGACAACAATTAAACTGCTCGATCTGGGGATACATCTGAAGTACCAAAGACAGAGTAGGACGTTGGGAATCGAAATAAACTTACCTTTGCAGGGCTCCTGTCTATGTTCGTGGCTGTAGAACAAGCGGACGACGCACATCACAGAAGGTGCAGGCGAATCACGTGGCAGGAGACACATGGAAGGAGGATTTCCATAATATCTATGTAATTGGAGCTCAAGAAGCTAAATAATGCAGATTACTGAGATTTCCATATGCACAAAAGGAATCTGACAAACCCATATGCAATTCATAGAGATTGGCTATTGACAATCAGAAAATAGCCATTTCTATCATGACCTGACCATTATGGTCTATAGATAATGTGCAAACACTTCAGGTTCAAGCAGTAGCTTGACACAATATCATAGAACTATGTGTACCTACGTACAAATAACAGTTGGATACTACATCTCCAAATAAATAAATGGCACGCAGCAACACTATTGATTAGATGTGCTTCACACAGTCAATGGAATTTTCTATACCTTCATATAAGATACAATCGGCATGGCAACCAATCTTCATATTTGCATTAAGGTGTGTTCATCATATTTAACTCCTAATGTGCTTGATCTTTTCGTTGCTGTCAACCTGCAAGCATAACTGAACCAGGGCAAGAAGACTAAATCAAACCAGAACTTCAGTACAGAACTGAAGCAACCAGATAGACTACCACGTACTTGAAAATACAGTCAGACAGCTAACAAACTAAACTGAAAGCTGATGACACTTGGCTCTTACAGAAAACCAAAAAACGATGTTTCAGAGAGAAGCACAGGAAGCAGCGTTTCAGAAACATGTTAATTAACCGTGCTCCTATTGGCTGCACAAGGAAAATCCTAGGCTAAGAATCAAATAAGCACATGCACAACCAATTAAATGGTGGTGGAATTCCTCTTTCTTACTAATGATTTAATTTTGCAGACTTCACAGGGATCAAGTCTCCTGACATTACTGCTTAATGAATACAAACTAAACTGAACCATTGCTACAAGTTAATCACCCTAATGCTATTGCAATTGTATTTTTCCACGAGGCTAAACAGAACTCACCTAGTATGCTGAAAAGTAGCAGCAGAGTTCCAAATATTCCGCCCAAATCACTAGATTTTTGCAACTAACTTTTATACCAGGAAAGATAATTGACCCAAGCAATACAATTGAACCAGAGCTAATAACTTGTAGCTAGCAGCACTTCACCTTTCACCTCAGTCGCCTCTGGTTGCGTGCTCGTTCTCGGCCGCCGCTGCAACCCTATCACCTCTGTGCAGATCTGGATCTGGGGATGGAAGAGGGTGTGCTCACCTTGGTTCGTCGCCGACAAAGGCCAGAACGATGGTGGCCCGGAGGAGGCAGCGCGTGGTGGCTGGGGTCGAGCAGAGCGACGGCGCAGGGGTCCGTCGGAGAGACGGGGAGGAGCGCCAAGGGGCGGCGACCAGTGGGGAGGGCACTGGAGGTGGATGCGGCGGCGTGTGGGGGGAGGAGCTGGTAGGGGCGGCGGCCGGAAGCGGAGGCGTCGGGTTGCGGGGGAGGAACAGGGAGGGAGGGGCAGCGCTGTGAGGGAGACCCGGAGAGAGAGAGCCTAGGGAGGGAGAGGGAGTCAGGCGTGACGCGTGAGGGAGCTGGTGGGTGGGAGAAGGGTTGAGGATGGGGAAAAGTAGCCCTCCTGCATCTCTTTGTTTTTTTTTAATCAGATTAGATACAAAACGTCACAGAATAGCGTTTTTTTATGATGATTTCTTGTACTGTCATATCTGAACCGTCACGTATGACCTTATTTCTTGTAGCGAGAGCTCCTTAAAAATAATAGTTGCCAAATATCCTCTCCATCCCGTCTAGCGTTTTTCTCAGGAGATCAAAGTAAATTGGGAGCATGAGTAAATTAAGAAAATAAAAGATTTCAGATGAGAAAAGCGATAAGAAACAAAGAAACTATTAAAAAGGTTTGGTTGGTTAGAAATAATTCAGAGTTCCCGATGCAAAATTGTTTAGCAAGCTATTATACAAAACCGTTCGAGAAGGATAAAATTTAAATTTCGCTATTTTTCTATTAGCTTGCTAGATCTATTTACTCTCAAAAGGAAAACTTGCTAGATCTATTAGTTTAGCAAGTAAACTATATAAAATTCTTGGACATGCTCTTATAGATATGCATATCCACCAAAATCTTCCAATTAATTATTCAATAGTTTTACTAACCAAAAAAATGTCCACCAAGACTTCTGTTGAGATTTGGATATATAAAAAGGCAAAATTGTAGACATGAGTCACTTTGAAGCTACAAATTGTTTTGCCACAAAGAAATCTAGTGCGTATGCAAAAATCTTCCCTAAGATTTATCTTTAAGCCGAAAACCACGTGCTTCATTCAATGATATACTAAGAGCATCTTCAAGAGTTTGGCATATAAGTTTGACATCCTAATTTTTTTGGCAAAATGAGAAAAATACTTCTTCAATAGTTTGGTATCTAGGTTTGGCATTTTTGGCAAGTTGGCAAATCTCGGTCGATTGCACGCATATATGCGCGCGGGGCACCGACCGCGCATCGTAGTTTCCTCATGCTTAGTGGGGCTCTTCGTTCGCTTAGCGGGGCTTTTCGTTTGGTTAGCGGGTTTTTGGGTTTTTGAAAACAAAATTTGCCAAACTGTTGGAGATGAGATCTTTTTTTCCTCCCCATATTATTTTAGGAGTTGGAAAACAACGAGATTTGGAAAACAAAATTTGCCAAACTGTTGGAGATGCTCTAACAGGCCTTTCTTACCTCTACTAGCAGATCTCTCAATTGGGTACCACCAAAGCACAAGTAGAGAGTACCAAATCAATGCTCACCTCCGAGAATTTTCTTTTTTGACGTAAGTATGGCTACCTCCAAGTAGGAATACGTGTAAAAACAGCCATACGTACAGTGACCTCCAAATAATAATGGTATGCTATAAAACAAGGGAATAACTAGCACTGGATGTCCGAACGGACGTGGCTCGCGCTAATAGGTGGGAGACCACGCCGCACGCGAAAGGAGCCCGCGCTGTCTAAATTTTGCACCCCACCGTGTGGACCCCACACAGCTTCCCACCTTGACTGTCACGCTTGCTTTGTTTCGCGTGCGCACGCAGGATTGCCCATGATGCGTCTATCGTCCTCAGGTGCCCACATGGTGACCCCCGGCGGCACCCCAACTGCTGCAGTAAGCGGTTACGGGAGGTGAGTCCCATTGCAACATGTGCAACACCAGAACTATTTTTGCAACATTCAGATGAAACACTAGCAACATACATCTGAAACAACTGAAACACTTACAAACATACGTCTGATTGTCTAAAACACTTGCAAAACACTTGAAAATACTTGAAACACATGTGTAGCTATTAAAAACATATGCAACATCTACTTTTGCAATATCTAGATAAAACAATTGCAATATACATATGAAACACCTAAGACACTTGAAACATACGCTTGCAACATGCATGTTATGCAATATCTAAATCTACTTCTGCAACATCCAGATGAAATACCTGAAACATACATTCGAAACACCTGCAACACTTGAAACATATGCTTATGCTTGCAACATGCGTATATAGCCATTGCAACATATGCAACGTTCAGATGAAAACACTTGAAAATATATGTCTGAAACACATGAAACACAACATCGCCGGCGGCCACGGTCCGTCGCGGCAAGAAGCTCTCGAGTCGGTGGTGGCACGACTCCCTATCATCATGGTGTCTTTGGCCGGCGGCAACATTCTCCTGGTGACACCGGGATACGACGGGCAAGGCGGAGTTGGGCGCGGCGCGATATGGGGGCGCGGCGCAGATTGGAGCACAACAGGGGATGGCCAAGGCGGCCAGGAGGAGTGGCGCAGGCGGACGACGTGTTGAAGCCACGACGGACGAGTGAGGAGTGGGCAAATGTCGCAGGGTGCAGACGCATCCGGACAGACGCCTGCCTCTAAGCATTATCGATAAAACAAAAGTGTGATTGGGTGTGATCAAAACCAATTAACCCTAGCCAAAGATGATCCAAAATAAAGCTGTCTATCACGGATTTTACCAATGTCGAAAAACGTCAAGAATGAGATAAGCTGTCTATCACAGATTTTACCAATGTAGGAGTAAAACTCAAGCACATTAGTCCAAAAATAAGGAGTGATTCTGATGATGAAAGATCCATGCATCAGGCATATGCCTGCCTGTCTACTTCAGAGACTTGAACTCCGGCAAGTCCGTACTCTCGAACGCTTTGACGAGGTTCCTTATGAACGTCCGCGTCGCCGTCGTGTAGCTCTCGACCTTGTCCTTGTAGTACTTGAGCAGCTCTCTGACAACGGCTGGCTCGGCGTCGGAGCAGAAGAGCTCCCTCCTCTCCAGCTCGGCGGCGCCGTGCAGGCGCTCCAGCTGCGAGTTGGCCTGGTCCAGCAGGTCCTCGAACAGGCCGCGCTTGGCGGCGTCACGCACCGGATCCAGGTAGTAGCCGTACGCGTGCGCCCACTTGAGCACCAGGCCACCAGCCGGCCGTGCGCGATCTGCTCGTACGCCTTGCTCAGGAACGCGAAGCTCGCCGCCGGCCGCCCGGACATGGCCGCAATCCTCTCGATCTCGGAGCTCTCCAGCTGGGCCATGTCCTTGAACACGTTCTCCAAGCGACGAGTAGTTGGCCGCCCACCGCTCGTAGTGGTACACGTACCTGTCCATGTCCATGGCCGCCTCGCTCCGGCTCTGCTGCCGCTGCTGACTCGGCGTCCGTTCCCCCTGCCTGCCATTGCTGCCGCCGTCGAAGCCTGCGCAGCCGGTGTGGTTGTCCCAGGGGTCGAGGCAGACCCAGCAGAACTCGTGCGCGCACGGCGGCGGGCACGTCATGTGCATACACCCCTGGTTCTTCTCGATGGGCAGCCGGCACCGGGGGCAGTGCTTGGTGTTGGCCAGCACCCAGTTGGACGTCTCGGTGTAGGACGCGTTCTTGTCCAGCCACGCGCGCACCGTGTCGCACGACACCGGCCGGTGCGCCTCCTCGCCGCAGCTCCAGCAGAAGCCGTGCCTGCACGTGCAGAACACGTCCGCCGCGGCGCCGCTGCCGAGGAACTCCACGGCGCGGGTGCACCCGGCGCCCGGGCACCACTTGATCCGCTCACCGCTGGCGCCAGCGCCGCCGCTGCCCTCCTCCACGAACGACCGGAGCATGAACCGCGCGTACCTCTCCCTGTCGGCAGCGTCGGCGGCCACGTTTTTCTTTTTTTTTTCGCGATCAGGTCTTGTACCCGTATTTCATTAAAAGGAAAGGCCAAAGAAAAGGCCCGATCACGGTTACAAAGGATTCACAAGTAATCCTAGGATTACCTGCGAAATCCAAAAGATATAAAAACAACAACAAAACAAGCAGCAAGAAAACACGAAGGGGGAACCTCCACCTCAACTGCCCAACGACTATGCCTATCAAGAGAAATACATCCACACAAAGGTTGTCAACAAAGGGTGGGTGAAGCCATGGTGGCAAAGCATCCACCGGTAGAAAGCACGGCATCCATCCGCAAAGCGACCAGGTAGCCGCTGCGAAGAGCACGACATCCATCCTCAAGTAACCAGGTAGCCACTGCGAAAGAGAAGGCAACAGTGTCCGCCAGCGACCAGGTATCCACTGCGAAGAAGAAAGTATCCACGAGCGACCAGGTAGCCGCTGCGAAGAAGGCAACGTATCCGCCAGCAACTAGGTAGCCGCTACGAAGAAAACACGACTGCGACAACACCAACACCCGAGGTAGACAGACCATAGCGAAGATGAGCTCGAAGCACACATAGGCATAGCACACGACGGAGCGGCTCCGGCAAGAGCAGTGTAAGGCATGCTGCAGTAGTGCTTCAGCGATGCCTTCATGAAGGAATTGATATCCACGGACGCCAACATTACTGGAGAAGCACTGAGAAGGTCTTTCAACCATAACCTGCCTCGGAACCATAGAATCGTCGACGACACCTTCAGGAAGGTATATGGCGCAGGTTGCGTCATCGCCGCCGGCCTGGTTCCACGGAGGAACCGGGCAGGGTTTTCACCTCGGCGCTGTGCATCCACGAGAGCAGGCTCCAAGGCACCCATAATGGCGACACCACACCGATAGAATGGGCACCAAGATCGCAGCAGCCGCCACGCCACCACAGAACCGACCAACAGTAGGCCGTCCAACAGGAACCGCGGCGGACTGGACGACCCGTGAAGGCAACCAGAAGGCTAGCAGAGTTGTGGCCACGACGCAGACGAAACACTCACGCCCCATAGAGGTCTGAGGCGCCGGCGAAGAGGAGCGCCCATGTCCATCGGTAGCCGGCCGCGGCGGCCGCGAAGACAACCACCAGCGCCGCGCTGAGCCGAGCAGGGGGCGCACGGACCCCCATTCCTTCCCAGCGCGAAGGAGAGCTCCGGGACGCTAGCGAAGAGGAGCGGCCTCCTCCACCGGTAGTCACGCCGCGCGGAGCCGAGCAGGGGGCGCACGAACCCCCGCTCCTCCCCAGCGCGAAGGAGAGCCAAACACGGCAGCGCCGGCTGATCCGGCCAAGGCTAGTCTGGATCCGATGGGGGACGGCGGATCCGGCCAAGGGAGGTTCGGATCCGGTCATAGGATAGCCAACTCGCCTACGACGGAGGAGGACGGCGGCCCCAGCGGTAAGGCGCTCAGATCCGGCAATGTGGAGGCCAAGTCTGTAACACTTCAAGTGTTTAGTCCTTAATTGCATTGCATTTGCATGGCATAAGCATAAGCATGCATCATTCATGTTTGTTATTTTATGTGATGCAACACATGTGATTATATTAGGGTTTGTTTGATTTATTTCATGAAGTACTTGATAGTTGGTGTAACAAAAAGGTAAGGTAGCCAATCATGACCTACAACACCTTAGTTATACTTAGGGTAACATTTGGAACAAAGTTCATGTTGACCAAAATTACAAATTTGCCCTCCAAGAGAAGTTTGACCACCATTTGACCCTAGAAGGCCCTAGTTTGACCAGTCAAAAAGTCCAGCTTAGAAATCTTGCATGGAGGAGCAACCTTAAGCAAAGTTGTAGAGAATTTCATAAGGAACAAAAGTTCTAATATGGCCATCTCATGAAAATGACCAGAGCATGCTCAAAAATGGCCCACAAGTCAGCTTGAGTGGTGATCAACACTTAGAAAAATTCTAAGTCTGGAAATTGGACTTTTCAGTTTCACTGTACCTCACTTTAGCAACTTGTAACTCACAAACCAGGCCAAACCAGTCTTTGAGCCAATTGACAAAGTTGTTGTCCACACATAGCTCTACAACTTTGTCAATATCATCATCACCTGGTTCTCAATAGTTTAGGAGATATAGTGTCAAGAAGTTAGGGTTTCAGTCGGCATTGATCTCTGAAACTGCATTTCAGTTTCAAGGGGCACCACTTTGGAGATCTGTAGTTTCAAATCTAGGCCGAACCAGCCCGAACTCCAATTGACAAACTTGTAGTCCTCATGTAGCTCTACAATTTTGGTATTATCATCTTCTTCTAATTCGAACTGGTTTGGGAGAAAATCGGTGTTGAACTTGTCCTGTCAGTCAATGCCTTTGAACTCTGAAACGGAACGTTCAGACACCGACGGCCGCGGCCGACCGCGTCGTGGCGCTCGGGCAGAGCCCGGTGGCCGCGTGGCGCGCGTGTTCTGCCGACGCCCCACGTCGCCTGCGAGCTCAGCGTGAAGACCAGGACGACCCGCTTCCCCCTCCATTCCATCGCCCTCCTTTCCTCTCTCATTTCCAAAGCGGAGAAAACCGGGCCGCCATTGCCGCTCCTCTCCGGCGAAGCTCGTGCCCGCTCACCACCGCATCGCAGTCCACCAGACCTCGCCACTCCCTCCGCCTCACCACCCTCCATCTCCTTGACCCACCGAAGCCCGTGATTTGACTCGAGGTGAGCCGCATTTCCTTCTTCCCCATCTCCGAGAGGTCGCCGGAGCCCGCCATGGGACCTCACCGTGGTCGGGGTGCTTCGGGTCTCTCTCCGTCCTCCCTTCCTAGCAAAATGGATCCGCCTAGCTTCGGTGAAGCTCGCACCGAGCCTAGACCGCACCGTGCATCTTCACCGGCGACGGCGCGCCGCCACCGGACACCACCGGCCGCCGCTCGCGGTGACAAGCCCCTTCCACCCCATCCCCATCCATTCCACGAGCACCAATCGACGCACCGGGTGACGGAGAACACGAGGTGGTGCTCACTTGGCCGAGCGAGCTCTTCTCCGGCGAGCTCGAGCTCATCGGAGCTCGCGGGTCTCCGCCTCCCCTGTTCCTCTGTCCCTGACTGCGGGGGCCCGCCTGTCAGTTGCCAAGCGCGGGCGGGAGCGCTGAGCAGGCCGCGCGCGCGCGAGTGTGGGCCGAGTTCTTTCGGGCCGGCCCAGTTCACCCGAAATGAAATTCGTTTTTATTATTTTGTCACTGATTTTTGTACAAGTTGGAAAAATATAGATCTAGGGTTTTAATGATCCAAAAATCATGAGATAAATTTTGTTGGGGTCTACATGATGTGGAGTATTTTAGAAAAATATAAATCTGGTATGTGATGTTTAGTTTTCTGAAGAATTTAATAGATCCTTTAAATGTGTTTTGGAATGCATGCAAATTTGTTAAATTTCTAACTGGAGCTGTAGTGTTCCATAAATCATGAAATTTGGTGGGTAGGTTACTCTATGCTAGCCCTAGCTCTGGTAAAAATTTGGGCATCAGTGCTTAATTACTTTTCAAGTTATTATGCTATCTTGTTATTCTAGGAAATATTTAAATGAATTTTTGTGATTTTTCTACATGTGCAATGTTCATATAACTTTTTGGAGAATGTCTTGGTACCCTAAAGCGTCCAAGAAAAATATGAAATCTGTTGTTTGACACTTTTCAGTAGGGTTTCCTATTTATGCAAAAATCAGCCTTATTAACTTGTGAATTTTGTGTAGGGAGTTTCTGTGAATAAAACTTGTTCAAATTTTTACTGTGGTCTCTTTTTGGGTCAGAGAGTCCCCTGTAATTTTTGTAGAATTTTAGGAGCAGTTTACACCTATGTTTGAAATTCCACTTAATTACTTAAGTAAATTGAGAAATGGGTTTAAATAAATGTTCTAGGTGGGCACACCTTACTTTCTGGTGTCTTTGTGATATTTGTGAACTTGTAGTAGTATTAGTTTGGTCTTAGAGAATGTTGGCCACATCAATAAATATTTAACCTTGGTAATTTAGGTTTTCTGGACAGCCGGTAGTAATTCTAAATTTGGCTTTGATAAAATTGGTTGCTGGAAAACTTGTAAATACCAAAGTTGGAGTAAACTTGATGAACTAGCTTGTGTCAAATTTTGGAAGCATTTGGCTTAGTAGTTTGGGAGTTACTATTGTTTAAAGTGGCAGTTCAAAATCTGCTATTCTCTGTGTTGGAGAAGACAGATTCTGGAACTTGTGAGGTTTAATATGGAAAACTTAGGAGTTTGGAGTTGAGGTCTGAAAATGAATTGTAGTGCATTTCTTAGGCTTTCCAGATTTTCTTAGATCATATCTTTTGGAATTGTAAATCTTCAGTTGTGATAAAAACAAGTAGCTGCTGTCCAGAATGCTTACTGTGGTGTTTTACTGATTTATATGGTGTAATATCCTAAGACATGCTACTTTTGTAATTGTTAGGTGTTAGGGCCTTAACTGAAGATGAGCAGCTTTATCTTAGGTTAAGTAGATTAGGTGAGTACTTCTCTACTAGAGAAGAGATTTGCACGTACTAGTAAAATAACTTGAATAGAGTATTTTATTCTGAAATGCATTTCATTCCGAGCATGTTGCACCCATTTATGCATCCATTATATTTATTGTGCATTCATGCAATAGGTGCACCGGAGGGGGTAACACTCCTCGAGTTCGAACAAGCGATACCGGAGGAGGTGCTGAGTCAACCGGAGGAATTAGCAGAAGAACCCAACGTCGGGGAAGCTCCGTCAGAAGATCTACCCGAGTGCCCTGACCACCGGCCTTCAACTTTTCTGAAAGGCAAGCCCCGGTGCATGCTGAACCATCGTTTTATAAATTAATCTTGAGTACTTTTAATTGTTTACTGCATTAAGTGGTAGGAGTTATATGAAAACACTTGTTGCATTATACCTGTCCTTGTCCAGATATCGTACTTAATCCTATATTAGGTTTAGGCACGTGTCAATGCTTAGCCCTGCTTAGTACGGTAGAAGTCGGGTGATTTCCGGTCATCCGCGAGATATAGGGCTGGGTCACGAGTGGCTTATGGCTATCGTGATGGAACCATGCTTTAAAATGAAGTTGAGACCGGGCGGGAGTTCGATGGTACAGCCGCAAGACACTTCACGTCTTGGGTGTGGAGCCATGCCCGTCTGAGTCGTTTAAGGACCGATTCGCTGTACGTCCTTGAGTCATGTTGAACGCAGTCTAACACTTAGTTGGCCGGATAAGTCGTTCCGACCGCGAAGCCGAGTAATGTGGTTCAGGCCGGGAATCGAATGGTAGGTTGCTTCTTGGAGGAGAGAAAGGATGTGCTTGGGGACATTGGCGTGAGACCAAGGGGGGGTTAGAGTCCCTATCACCTGGCAGAGTGTCGCCCTTGGGGTCGCGACATTATTCGGACCCGCGATTCCTGAATCATATGAAACGGTGGCCTGTGCGACCCTGGCAGGGGTCTGCACGGTGAGTGTTAGAAATACCCCTCCAGCTGGATAGGAATTCGATTCGAATCGCCGTCGCTCCCGGTTAGTGAGCACTTGACTTGAGCAGCGGCAACGTAGAACTCATTAAATGAACTGGTGGTTAAGGGAATGATACAATGTTGCCATAATGATATACCTGCTATGGATATAATAATCATGTTGTTTGATTATAATCAAGTGTATGTTTAGTACAGGTGCTAAGATAGATGACAGGTAAATGCTAAAAATAACTGCTAGTACAGGTGACAAGAGTTTAAATTACTTATGCCTTTATGCAAAATGTTATATCAGCTAGCCTCTTGTGTAAGCCTTGCATAATCCTTGGTGTCACTTTATTTCTGGTTTCCGACGGGTAAGTCTAGCTGAGTACATTCCAGTACTCAGGGTTTATTCCCTCCTGTTGCAGATGACATGCTTTATCAGGGATTCTGCAAGACGTGTCTCCACCCTGCGGGTGATGATGACTAGATCACTGGGGCGTGATCATCTTTATGTACTTTCCTCATGCTTTTGCGGGTTGTCGATCATCCAGACTGGCAGTATTTAATTAACTAGTGTGTGTTATGCTTCCGCTACTTTCAAACTTGGTTTGTAATAATTGCTACTCCGTTTGTGTAAACTTATTTCAGCACTATTTGTGAAATGTAACGTATGATGTTGTATGTTGAATGATGCGATCCTGGTTGTAAGCAGTTTGGTTTGAAATCCTTCGTGATTTCGATTGACTACCGGGATTATATGGGCTCAAGTTCGAAAATTTGAGCGCTTCGGTGCTTGTTTTTGTACTTGTGCTCTTATAATTTGGTCGGTTCTGTTACAGCTGGTACCGGAGCATAATTCAACATTAAACACATCTTACGGGTAATTAAAAACAAAAAGTATTTGTTTGCGAAAAGGGTTAAACTCTAAAAATTATTTTATAGGTATGCCAGTGATCACAACCCTTAGCCCAAATAAGGACTCTTAGGTGGCTTATTATAAAGACTAACTTGGGGGCCTTGTTTGTTTCTGTTTCGTCGTCCATACGGCGTGAAATTGTATGGATGCCATCCACTTGGGTGGTAATGTATGGATCAATTACCTCGACGCTCTGGTAAGTGTGAGTTGTGAGAGCATGATCGTCCAACCGGCGGTCTAGGGGAGAGTAGTTTTGGTGACTTGCATACTTACGTGTTTAAACCATGTAATTATGTAAGCACTTAATTGTGGGAACCTTATTATCGGGTAGCTTTGATACTGAAGTATATACATCTTGGGATGTGTATATGGAAAGTATTTAATTTACTGCTTTCTTGTGTGCATATTTTGGGAATTGTTGGGCTGCAATGAAATTTTCTGCAGGTACACTAACAGCGTAACGAGTAGACCGCTAGTTTCGCTTATATGAGAGAACGTATGTATGCCACCGCTTAGCGTTAGCCCTTTAGTTTTCTACTAAGGTGAGAGAACGTACGGAACGTGCATGCATCATGTTTAAATATATCATACATATCATTTACTCCCTCCTTAAAAATTTCTGTACTCCCGACTAAAGTAAATTTCGTATCCCTTAAATGATCCTCACTTTAAGCCGTATCTTATCTTGTTGCTACAGATGGCACGTACCAAGAGGACCGCTCGTAAGTCCACTGGGGGCAGGGCACCGCGTCACCAGCTCGCTCCACGTGAGCCCCGCCCTGAGCCTACTGAGGTGGAAAGGCTGAGGGCAGAGTTGGCTGAAGTGACTGCCGCCAGGGATGCAGCACGGCAACAACTGGAACAAGTGATTCATGATCGTGATCAAGAAACGCTTGCAGTCCAGAGGTTGACAGTAGCAAACCGCAACTGTCAACGCATGTTGGTCCGTGTGATGGAACAGAGGGATGAAGCCTGGCACGAGGAGAACGTTCTGAGAGCTCGCCAGTTTGAGCTCGAGCAACAGTTAGAAAATGCTGAAGAGTACAATGACAACCTTCATGAAGAAGTGCACCGCCTGAACAACGAGCTTAATCCCCTGCTGCCTCGAAACAACAACGTCGATGAGGACATGGGTTCGGGAATCTTCATGGCTGAGGATGATGATGAAGTGGAGGTTGATGGACCACAGGATGCCCCACCTGCAGAAGCACCAGAGGAAGAGCCAGAAGAAGAAGAAGACGAGGAGTTAGAGCCTGTCAGTGATGAGGACGGCGGGGAGATCCTTGACACTGACTCGGAGGATGATGCTTAGAGTAGTCATCTCGTGTCTATAATGTTAGGATCGTCTTTTGTGCCCTCCCTGTGAAGGAGTGAGGCCTTGTAATAACTTGACTTTGGGATGTAAGGTTGAACCGTATGTTTCCTGAATGTAGTTTGAACCCGTTAATTTCGATCACAACTTGATGTCTTATTATGTTGCGTTCGATGATGGTGTCACGATTAGCACCCTTCGGTGCCGCGACGAAACCGAGGGCCTCCTATGGCGCGCGACATAAGGCTGTGCTGCTTGGCACGCGCAGGTATCGAGGTGGCTAGTCATGATCCACCATGGAACTCTTCATTGAGAAGTCTCTTTGTGGTCAGTTTGAAGTAGCCTTTCACAGTCAACTAAAAATCTTGAGATGGAATCCAAGTACCGTGCAAAAGGTCGAAAATCACGTAGATAGCAACGTAAACGGTCCGGTAACCGTGTGCTCCCTGTGAGTGAGCCTTTATCAATGAGCATCTTGTTGGATTGCCAAGTATGATCTCGTCAAATGATGCGCTAGAATGGATTGTGCGGTTGTGATGAATTATTGTGCCTTAATCATTATGAGAAATCTATTCATACAGTCAGATTGACATTTCGCAATAATTCATCTACAAATTTCCCACATCGTCAGTGCTCATTGGCTATGCATTTTTGCAGATGTCGTACAATCTACGTCGGGGTCGTGGAAATGAGGAGGAGGAACAGCCACCCCCTCCGCCACCACCTACTCCGGCCGAGTTGATGCAGACAGTGGTCGAAGGGCAGCGCATGTTGGCGGATGCTATGCGCCAGCTGGCTAACCGGGAAGCTCGTCCTGGCCGCCAGGGCCCAGAGCCAAATCAGTACAGCGATTTCAAGGACTTTCTGGATACAAAGCCCCCGCTCTTTAAGGAAGCGGAAGAACCACTGCAGGCTGACGAATGGTTGAATACCATTGAACAAAAGTTTCGTCTGCTACGCCTAACTGATGAGCTGAAAACTGAGTATGCTTCCCATCAGTTGCATGGTCCGGCGGGCATTTGGTGGAGCCACTACCGTTCCACACTGCCTGCCAATGTCCCGATTGCTTGGAATCAGTTTAAGGCGGCATTCCGAGGAAATTATATCCCTCCCGGTCTTATGGCAATCAAGCACACAGAGTTTATGAGGCTGTCGCAAGGAAACAAAAGCCTAACTGAATACTTGCAGTCCTTCAACAACCTGGCAAGGTATGCCACTGAGTTTGTGGATACCGATGCCAAAAAGATTGCTAGCTTCAAAAGGGGCCTCGGCCCAAAACTGATGAAAACAATGGGCACTAGCAAATGTACTACTTTCAATGATTTCATCAGCGATGCTTTGACCCAGGAGAACAACAATACTATTTATTCTGCCTCTAAGAGCCGTAAAAGGGCCCTTGAGGCAAGTGCTTCTCAGTCAAGGGCCTCAGCGACACCGAGGTCTTCCCCTCGCCCTCCTGCCACAAATGCTAAGTTTCGTCCTCCACAAAAGAAAGTGCCAATGAAAACTGGGTTTCGTAAGGCATATACAGTGGCTCTGCCAAAGAGTAATGCGGGCCAAGGCAGCTCCAGTGTTCCTCCTAGCAACATGCCTTGCTGGAACTGTAACAAGCCAGGCCATTGGTCCAGGAACTGTCCATACCCGAAGAAAAATGTCAACCAAGGTAGTCGTCAGGGACACGCCCATTATAACAGCATTGAGGAAATTCCATCTGGTGAGGTGGTCACCGCTGGTAAGTTTCTAGTTGACCAACACCCCGCAGTGGTACTTTTTGATTCAGGTGCTTCGCATTCCTTTATCAGTCCTAAGTTTGCATCTAAATTTGCACACAAGTTGCATACTGTTGAAGGTGTGGGTTATTGTATTAGCGCTGCAAGTGGGAATATTTCCACAAACAAAGTAGTGGGGAACCTTAAGTTTGAGATAGAAGGGCGAAGTTATTCGCTTGCCCTATTGGTTTTACCTGGTTTAGACATAGATGTTATCTTGGGCATGAATTGGATGAGTCAGAACGGGGTACTCATTGACACATCCGCTCGGGTAGTTATGCTCAGAGATCCTACAGATCAAAAAGGTTTTCTAGTACAACTTCCCAGAAAGGTTGAATTGTCGGGGGAAATTCATGCTGTGCAAGCAAAGGCGTTGGCCGAAATTCCAGTAGTAAATGAGTTCCCGGACGTTTTTCCCGATGATTTGCCGGGACTCCCTCCGGATCGGGATGTGGAGTTTAAAATTGAGTTGTTGCCTGGCACGGCACCCATCTCTAGGAGACCCTATAGGATGCCTCCAAATGAACTAGCTGAACTTAAGGTGCAATTGAATGAACTTTTGAAGAAAGGGTTGATTCGTCCTAGTTCATCGCCGTGGGGATGTCCTGCTATCTTTGTAAAGAAGAAGGATCAGTCGTTGCGGATGTGCGTAGATTATAGACCTCTCAATGCAGTCACTGTCAAAAATAAGTACCCTCTACCGCGAATCGACATCTTGTTCGATCAGTTGTCCAAAGCTAAAGTTTTCTCCAAGATCGATCTAAGATCGGGCTACCATCAAATTAAAATTCATCCGGAAGATGTTCCAAAGACAGCCTTTTCTACCAGATACGGTCTTTATGAGTATCTTGTTATGTCTTTCGGCTTGACAAATGCCCCCGCACACTTCATGTACTTGATGAATTCGGTGTTTATGCCTGAATTGGACAAGTTTGTGGTGGTATTTATTGATGACATCTTGGTATATTCTGTGAATGAGGAGGATCACGCTGAACATCTGCGTATAGTCCTCACAAGACTGCGTGAACATCAACTATATGCAAAGTTCAGTAAGTGCGAATTCTGGCTTCGAGAAGTACCTTTCCTTGGGCATGTGTTGTCCGATGGAGGAATTATGGTGGACCCCGCCAAGGTACAGGAAGTACTAAACTGGAAGGCTCCTATCTCGGTTCACGAGGTCCGAAGTTTTCTTGGTTTGGCTGGCTATTATCGTCGCTTCATCCCGGATTTCTCCAAAATAGCCAAACCCATGACTCGGTTGCTGCAAAAAGACATCAGGTTTGTCTGGACTCCTGAGTGTGATGCGGCTTTTCACCAACTACGAACCCTCCTAACCTCAGCTCCGGTTTTGGCACAACCGAATATCGAGAAACCATTTGATGTTTATTGTGATGCCTCAGGCATAGGTTTGGGAGGCGTTTTGATGCAGGAAGGCCGAGTAATTGCATATACCTCGCGACAACTTCGGAAGCATGAGGTGAATTATCCAACGCATGACTTAGAACTGGCTGCAGTTGTTCATGCTTTGAAAGTATGGCGGCATTATCTGCTGGGAAATGTCTGCAATATCTACACCGATCATAAAAGCCTCAAATACATCTTCACTCAACCCGAGCTAAATATGCGTCAGAGAAGATGGCTCGAGTTGATTAAAGATTATAATCTTCAAGTACACTATCACCCAGGCAAGGCAAATGTGGTTGCGGACGCTTTAAGCCGTAAGTCTCATTGTCATTCCTTAATTGAAACTGATTTTTTCCAATCTCGCCTGTTACATCCGGCAGTCCTGTACAACATCACCGTCAGTGGTACTCTCAGAAATAGAATCATTGAGCTCCAAAAGACTGATCCGGGTATCTTTCACATAAAACGGAAGATGAATGAAGGAGAGACTAAGCATTTCAGGTTAGATGACGAAGGTGTGCTGTGGTTTAAGGATAGGTTAGTGGTACCTAAGGACCGAGAGCTTAGGGATCAGATCCTGTCCGAAGCACATTCGTCCAAGTTGTCCATTCATCCTGGTAGTAATAAGATGTATTATGATTTGAAGCCATACTATTGGTGGACCAAGATGCGGAAAGAAATAGCTGCATATGTGGCTAGGTGTGACACCTGCTGTAGAGTTAAAGCTGTGCACATGAAAGCTGGGCTACTTCAGCCACTTTCCATTCCAGGCTGGAAATGGGAAGAGATAAGTATGGATTTCATTGTCGGTCTTCCTCCTACTGTCAAAAATCATAACTCCATCTGGGTAATTGTGGATCGTTTGACCAAATCAGCTCACTTCATTCCAGTTAGAGTGGACTATCGTCCTACTGACTATGCTGAGTTGTACTTCAATCAGATAGTCCGGCTTCATGGGATACCTCGTACTATCATATCTGACCGTGGTCCCCAGTTCACTGCTCGCTTTTGGGAGCATTTGCATCACCTTCTGGGAACCAAGTTAGTGAGAAGCTCGGCTTATCACCCTCAGACATCGGGTCAGACAGAACGAGTTAACCAAATCTTGGAAGATCTGTTGCGAGCATGCGTCATTTCATCCAAGGGTTCTTGGGAAAAATGGTTACCTCTAGCCGAGTTTTCGTACAATAATAGTTATCAAGAGAGTATTAAGATGGCCCCATTCGAAGCTTTGTACGGTCGAAAGTGTCGAACTCCACTAAACTGGGTAGAAGCTGGGGAAAGAAGGTATTATGGCATTGATTTTGTCCAGGAAGCCGAGGAACAAGTCCGTACCATCCAGAAACACATGGCTGCAGCGCAAGCGAGACAGAAAAGCTATGCGGACCGTCGTAGAAAACCACTCGAATTTGAAGTTGGAGACTTCGTTTATTTGAAAGTTTCTCCAATGAAGAGTGTCCAACGTTTTGGTGTTAAGCGGAAACTTGCACCAAGATACGTGGGTCCTTTCCAGATCATAGGCAAGAGTGGAGCTGTTGCGTACAAAATCCAGTTGCCTCCTGAGATGAGAGCCATATTCAACGTTTTCCACGTATCTCAGCTTAAAAAGTGTCTTCGGGTTCCTGAGGAACAAGTTCCTTTAGGTGATATCAGGCTGGAATCCGACCTAACCTATGAAGAAAAGCCAGTCCGAGTGATCGATACTCAGGAACGAGTAACTCGAAGTAAAGTGGTTAAGTGGTACAAAGTGATGTGGAGTAATCAGGGGAGTGAGAGTGATGCTACGTGGGAACGGGAGGATTATTTGCGGGATGGTTATAAAGAATTCTATGAAAAATGGTACGCTTTTCAAATCTCGGGACGAGATTTTTATAAGGGGGGAGGGCTGTAACACTTCAAGTGTTTAGTCCTTAATTGCATTGCATTTGCATGGCATAAGCATAAGCATGCATCATTCATGTTTGTTATTTTATGTGATGCAACACATGTGATTATATTAGGGTTTGTTTGATTTATTTCATGAAGTACTTGATAGTTGGTGTAACAAAAAGGTAAGGTAGCCAATCATGACCTACAACACCTTAGTTATACTTAGGGTAACATTTGGAACAAAGTTCATGTTGACCAAAATTACAAATTTGCCCTCCAAGAGAAGTTTGACCACCATTTGACCCTAGAAGGCCCTAGTTTGACCAGTCAAAAAGTCCAGCTTAGAAATCTTGCATGGAGGAGCAACCTTAAGCAAAGTTGTAGAGAATTTCATAAGGAACAAAAGTTCTAATATGGCCATCTCATGAAAATGACCAGAGCATGCTCAAAAATGGCCCACAAGTCAGCTTGAGTGGTGATCAACACTTAGAAAAATTCTAAGTCTGGAAATTGGACTTTTCAGTTTCACTGTACCTCACTTTAGCAACTTGTAACTCACAAACCAGGCCAAACCAGTCTTTGAGCCAATTGACAAAGTTGTTGTCCACACATAGCTCTACAACTTTGTTAATATCATCATCACCTGGTTCTCAATAGTTTAGGAGATATAGTGTCAAGAAGTTAGGGTTTCAGTCGGCATTGATCTCTGAAACTGCATTTCAGTTTCAAGGGGCACCACTTTGGAGATCTGTAGTTTCAAATCTAGGCCGAACCAGCCCGAACTCCAATTGACAAACTTGTAGTCCTCATGTAGCTCTACAATTTTGGTATTATCATCTTCTTCTAATTCGAACTGGTTTGGGAGAAAATCGGTGTTGAACTTGTCCTGTCAGTCAATGCCTTTGAACTCTGAAACGGAACGTTCAGACACCGACGGCCGCGGCCGACCGCGTCGTGGCGCTCGGGCAGAGCCCGGTGGCCGCGTGGCGCGCGTGTTCTGCCGACGCCCCACGTCGCCTGCGAGCTCAGCGTGAAGACCAGGACGACCCGCTTCCCCCTCCATTCCATCGCCCTCCTTTCCTCTCTCATTTCCAGAGCGGAGAAAACCGGGCCGCCATTGCCGCTCCTCTCCGGCGAAGCTCGTGCCCGCTCACCACCGCATCGCAGTCCACCAGACCTCGCCACTCCCTCCGCCTCACCACCCTCCATCTCCTTGACCCACCGAAGCCCGTGATTTGACTCGAGGTGAGCCGCATTTCCTTCTTCCCCATCTCCGAGAGGTCGCCGGAGCCCGCCATGGGACCTCACCGTGGTCGGGGTGCTTCGGGTCTCTCTCCGTCCTCCCTTCCTAGCAAAATGGATCCGCCTAGCTTCGGTGAAGCTCGCACCGAGCCTAGACCGCACCGTGCATCTTCACCGGCGACGGCGCGCCGCCACCGGACACCACCGGCCGCCGCTCGCGGTGACAAGCCCCTTCCACCCCATCCCCATCCATTCCACGAGCACCAATCGACGCACCGGGTGACGGAGAACACGAGGTGGTGCTCACTTGGCCGAGCGAGCTCGAGCTCATCGGAGCTCGCGGGTCTCCGCCTCCCCTGTTCCTCTGTCCCTGACTGCGGGGGCCCGCCTGTCAGTTGCCAAGCGCGGGCGGGAGCGCTGAGCAGGCCGCGCGCGCGCGAGTGTGGGCCGAGTTCTTTCGGGCCGGCCCAGTTCACCCGAAATGAAATTCGTTTTTATTATTTTGTCACTGATTTTTGTACAAGTTGGAAAAATATAGATCTAGGGTTTTAATGATCCAAAAATCATGAGATAAATTTTGTTGGGGTCTACATGATGTGGAGTATTTTAGAAAAATATAAATCTGGTATGTGATGTTTAGTTTTCTGAAGAATTTAATAGATCCTTTAAATGTGTTTTGGAATGCATGCAAATTTGTTAAATTTCTAACTGGAGCTGTAGTGTTCCATAAATCATGAAATTTGGTGGGTAGGTTACTCTATGCTAGCCCTAGCTCTGGTAAAAATTTGGGCATCAGTGCTTAATGACTTTTCAAGTTATTATGCTATCTTGTTATTCTAGGAAATATTTAAATGAATTTTTGTGATTTTTCTACATGTGCAATGTTCATATAACTTTTTGGAGAATGTCTTGGTACCCTAAAGTGTCCAAGAAAAATATGAAATCTGTTGTTTGACACTTTTCAATAGGGTTTCCTATTTATGCAAAAATCAGCCTTATTAACTTGTGAATTTTGTGTAGGGAGTTTCTGTGAATAAAACTTGTTCAAATTTTTACTGTGGTCTCTTTTTGGGTCAGAGAGTCCCCTGTAATTTTTGTAGAATTTTAGGAGCAGTTTACACCTATGTTTGAAATTCCACTTAATTACTTAAGTAAATTGAGAAATGGGTTTAAATAAATGTTCTAGGTGGGCACACCTTACTTTCTGGTGTCTTTGTGATATTTGTGAACTTGTAGTAGTATTAGTTTGGTCTTAGAGAATGTTGGCCACATCAATAAATATTTAACCTTGGTAATTTAGGTTTTCTGGACAGCTGGTAGTAATTCTAAATTTGGCTTTGATAAAATTGGTTGCTGGAAAACTTGTAAATACCAAAGTTGGAGTAAACTTGATGAACTAGCTTGTATCAAATTTTGGAAGCATTTGGCTTAGTAGTTTGGGAGTTACTATTGTTTAAAGTGGCAGTTCAAAATCTGCTATTCTCTGTGTTGGAGAAGACAGATTCTGGAACTTGTGAGGTTTAATATGGAAAACTTAGGAGTTTGGAGTTGAGGTCTGAAAATGAATTGTAGTGCATTTCTTAGGCTTTCCAGATTTTCTTAGATCATATCTTTTGGAATTGTAAATCTTCAGTTGTGATAAAAACAAGTAGCTGCTGTCCAGAATGCTTACTGTGGTGTTTTGCTGATTTATATGGTGTAATATCCTAAGACATGCTACTTTTGTAATTGTTAGGTGTTAGGGCCTTAACTGAAGATGAGCAGCTTTATCTTAGGTCAAGTAGATTAGGTGAGTACTTCTCTACTAGAGAAGAGATTTGCACGTACTAGTAAAATAACTTGAATAGAGTATTTTATTCTGAAATGCATTTCATTCCGAGCATGTTGCACCCATTTATGCATCCATTATATTTATTGTGCATTCATGCAATAGGTGCACCGGAGGGGGTAACACTCCTCGAGTTCGAACAAGCGATACCGGAGGAGGTGCTGAGTCAACCGGAGGAATTAGCAGAAGAACCCAACGTCGGGGAAGCTCCGTCAGAAGATCTACCCGAGTGCCCTGACCACCGGCCTTCAACTTTTCTGAAAGGCAAGCCCCGGTGCATGCTGAACCATCGTTTTATAAATTAATCTTGAGTACTTTTAATTGTTTACTGCATTAAGTGGTAGGAGTTATATGAAAACACTTGTTGCATTATACCTGTCCTTGTCCAGATATCGTACTTAATCCTATATTAGGTTTAGGCACGTGTCAATGCTTAGCCCTGCTTAGTACGGTAGAAGTCGGGTGATTTCCGGTCATCCGCGAGATATAGGGCTGGGTCACGAGTGGCTTATGGCTATCGTGATGGAACCATGCTTTAAAATGAAGTTGAGACCGGGCGGGAGTTCGATGGTACAGCCGCAAGACACTTCACGTCTTGGGTGTGGAGCCATGCCCGTCTGAGTCGTTTAAGGACCGATTCGCTGTACGTCCTTGAGTCATGTTGAACGCAGTCTAACACTTAGTTGGCCGGATAAGTCGTTCCGACCGCGAAGCCGAGTAATGTGGTTCAGGCCGGGAATCGAATGGTAGGTTGCTTCTTGGAGGAGAGAAAGGATGTGCTTGGGGACATTGGCGTGAGACCAAGGGGGGGTTAGAGTCCCTATCACCTGGCAGAGTGTCGCCCTTGGGGTCGCGACATTATTCGGACCCGCGATTCCTGAATCATATGAAACGGTGGCCTGTGCGACCCTGGCAGGGGTCTGCACGGTGAGTGTTAGAAATACCCCTCCAGCTGGATAGGAATTCGATTCGAATCGCCGTCGCTCCCGGTTAGTGAGCACTTGACTTGAGCAGCGGCAACGTAGAACTCATTAAATGAACTGGTGGTTAAGGGAATGATACAATGTTGCCATAATGATATGCCTGCTATGGATATAATAATCATGTTGTTTGATTATAATCAAGTGTATGTTTAGTACAGGTGCTAAGATAGATGACAGGTAAATGCTAAAAATAACTGCTAGTACAGGTGACAAGAGTTTAAATTACTTATGCCTTTATGCAAAATATTATATCAGCTAGCCTCTTGTGTAAGCCTTGCATAATCCTTGGTGTCACTTTATTTCTGGTTTCCGACGGGTAAGTCTAGCTGAGTACATTCCAGTACTCAGGGTTTATTCCCTCCTGTTGCAGATGACATGCTTTATCAGGGATTCTGCAAGACGTGTCTCCACCCTGCGGGTGATGATGACTAGATCACTGGGGCGTGATCATCTTTATGTACTTTCCTCATGCTTTTGCGGGTTGTCGATCATCCAGACTGGCAGTATTTAATTAACTAGTGTGTGTTATGCTTCCGCTACTTTCAAACTTGGTTTGTAATAATTGCTACTCCGTTTGTGTAAACTTATTTCAGCACTATTTGTGAAATGTAACGTATGATGTTGTATGTTGAATGATGCGATCCTGGTTGTAAGCAGTTTGGTTTGAAATCCTTCGTGATTTCGATTGACTACCGGGATTATATGGGCTCAAGTTCGAAAATTTGAGCGCTTCGGTGCTTGTTTTTGTACTTGTGCTCTTATAATTTGGTCGGTTCTGTTACAAAGTCCGGCCATGAGGGGCTCGGATCTGGCCCTCCGGCCAGCCGGCTCACCAATGTAGGAGTAAAACTCAAGCACACTAGTCAAATGCGATTGTTCCAGTGGGTCTAGTGAACTCTAGGGTGAGTCAGTTGGATACCCCGAGTGAAAATACTGGGGTAGTATGATTGAGACACTTAAGAAGCAGAAGAGAAGCAATACCCAAAATGCAAGATCGGCGGCGGCTGCGGAGGACAGCCCCCGCCGGGCACAATGAATATCCTAAGTGTGAACTGCCGGGGCTACGGGCAGCCCGAGGCAGTTCAAGAACTCCACCTGTTGGTGGAGGAGAAGAGGCCCGCGGTGGTGTTTTTGATGGAGACAAGAATGGGGGAGGAGCGTGCCCTAGGCCTGCAACGGAACCTTGGCTTCCCAAATGCCATCGTTGTCGAGTCTGAGGGACTAAGTGGCGGTCTGATGCTTCTTTGGCGTCGAGATGTGGTGGTTGCTGAGCTAAGCAAATCAAGAATGCACATTGATGTTCTTTTGTCGTGTGACAAACTGAAGATCACACAATGGAGAGTGACCGGCTTCTATGGGGAGCCGAGAAGGGAGCGACGGAAGGAAAGTTGGCGTATGCTGAGATTCCTTAGAGCGCAGTCCGCCTATCCTTGGCTGTGCATGGGGGATTTCAATGAGGTGTTGTCGGCGGATGAGCAAATTGGTGGCAACGAAAGGGAACCATGGCAAGTAGCTGCTTTTCACGAAGCGGTCAATGACTGTTGCCTGGATGATATGGGCTACCATGGCCTTCCATATACATGGGACAACCGGCAGGAAGAGGGTCGGAATGTGAAGGTGCGTTTGGACCGAGCGCTGGGAGATGACAAGTTTTTTGCCGCGTTGGGTGAATTGGAGGTCTTCCATATACCACTGGCAGAATCTGACCACTGCGGCATTCTAGTGGAGGTGAGGGAACGGATGCTACCTGGGCGTAGGCGTGGCCGGCGGAAGCCGAAACCTTTCCGCTATGAGAATATGTGGAAGAGTCACGGTGAGTATACGAACTTTGTTAATCAAGCATGGGATCCAGGACCGGTTTCTTTTGATCTCTCTGCGGCCTCAGCTGCTCTACTATCTCTACAAAGTTCACTGAAGACTTGGGACAGGGAAGTCTTTGGGTCAGTGAAGCAACAGGTGAAAGATTTGAGAGCGGAGCTAGAGGCAGAAAGGAGTAGCACTTTGTACCGTGGCCCTACGGACAAGGAAAGAAGTGTGGTGGCCAAGTTATCAGAGGTGCTTGCCCGGGAGGAAACAATGGAACGTCAGCGAGCGAGAATCTCCTGGCTACGGGATGGAGACCAGAATACAGAGTTCTTCCAAGCAAAGGCTCGGGCGAGGAACCGAACTAATAGAATCAAAGTTCTGAAGGATGAAGCGGGCAACAAGTTCACAGACCAAGATAATCTCGAACGCCTGGCATGTGAATTCTATCAGAACCTATTCGCAGCACAGGATGACCTCCAACCAGAGCTGATATGCCGCCATGTGCCACAGAAAGTCACAGTAGAAATGACAGAGCTGTTGGAGAGGCCTTTCACTGAATTGGAGGTGGAGACGGCTCTCTTTCAAATGGCGCCGAGCAAGGCCCCAGGGGTCGATGGTTTCAATGCTGGATTTTTTCAGACTCATTGGCAACTAGTCAAGGGTTGTGTGGTCAGTGCTGTGCTGGGTTTTTTAAATGGTGGCGAACTACCAGAGGTGGTGAACCAGACGCTTCTGGTACTCATCCCAAAGGTCAGCAACCCGCAGGACCTGACACAGTATCAGCCTATTTCTCTGTGCAATGTTTTATACAAGCTGTGCTAAAAAAATGATGGCAAATAGGTTACGGGTGATTCTCGATGATATTGTCTCGGAAGAACAATGTGCCTTTGTGCCGGGACGCTTAATAACTGACAATGTGCTGATCGCCTATGAATGTATTCATCATCTGCGATATAAAAAGGGAAAGACGGGTGGCTGCGCTATCAAACTTGACATGGCTAAGGCGTATGATAGAGTTGAGTGGAACTATCTGAAGGCAATAATGCAAGCTTTGGGATTCCCGGACTCTTGGTGCTCTCTTGTGATGAAATGTGTTTCGTCGGTATCTTTCTCTGTCCGAGTTAATGGAGTATTCTCATACAGCTTTAAGCCGACGCGAGGTATCCGACAGGGCGACCCAATCTCGCCGTATTTATTTTTGTTATGCTCTGAGGGCCTTTCTTGCATGCTGAAGAACATTGCCCCCCTATATTTATCAAGAGGAGTGAGAGTAAGCAGACATGCACCGTGGATTTCTCACCTCCTTTTCGCCGATGATTGTCTGATCTTTACACAGGCAACCAAAAGGGGGGCTGAGCGTGTAGCTGATATTTTGGATGACTATAATCGGGGCTCAGGACAATTGGTCAACAAACACAAGTCGGCAGTTTTCTTCAGCCCGAATTGTTTACAAGACTGTAAAGATGAAGTGCAAGCATGTTTGCAAATCCCAAATGAAGCTCTTGGCGAGCGGTACTTGGGCTTGCCCACTGCAGCTGAAAGAGGTGCTTCTGATGCGTTCAATTATGTGCCAGCTCGAGTGAGAGCTTTTGTTGGGGGTTGGGCCGAGAAGAATTTGAGTTGTGCGGCACAGGAGGTTCTGTTGAAAGCAAATGCACACTCGGTTCCAACCTACCCGATGTCATGTTTCAAATTGTCACTAGTGGTTTGCCGTAAGCTCACCTCAGCGGTATCTAACTATTGGTGGGGGAGTTCGTTGGACAACCATAAGATTCATTGGTTGCGGTGGAAGAAGATAACACGGTCTAAGTGCCAAGGAGGCATGGGTTTTAGAGATTTCTCATTGTTCAATCAGGCGATGTTGGGAAAACAAGGGTGGAGATTGCTCACGAGACCGGATTCGCTATGTGCTAAGGTCCTGAAGGGGAAATATTTTCCATCTGGTGATTTCCTTTCAGCGACCAAGAAGAGGCGAAGCTCGGCTACATGGAGAGCGATCATTCATGGTAGAGATGTGCTGAAGCGGGGATTGATCAATCGAATTGGTCCAGGAGAGATCAACATTTGGCAAGACAACTGGATCCCAGGGCTCCGGTCTCTAAAGCCGCCGGTTAGAATGCCGAAGGCCACTGCTGAGCAGGTTTGTGACCTGTTTATTCTAGGGACGTGTGTTTGGGATGACAGGGCTGTGCACAAATCGTTCATGGCAATAGAGGCGGCGGAGGTGCTGAAAATCAAACCGAGTGCATGTCTTGAGGAGGATGTCCTGGCATGGGCCTTTGAGAAAAATGGCACATACTCTGTGCGCTCGGCATATAGGCTGCTCAAAGAGGACCAGGCAGTGGAAGCAATGGCTGCTGCGAGCGAGATGGGTGCATCGGATGACGATCGCTCCTGGAATGCAGTCTGGAAGTTGAGCGTGCCTCCGAAGGTGCGTGTCTTTTGGTGGTGGGTTCTTCATAATTCACTACCATCGAAAGCGGAGCTGAAGCGAAGGCACGTGGCTAAAGAAAGCTATTCCGAGATGTGTGGTGAGCCGGAGGAGTCCCTGTATCATGTTTTCTTCTTATGTCCAGTGGCAAAACGGCTTTGGACTGAAATCAAGAAGCTGACCGGGGTAACGGTTCCAAACATCCATCCTAGTACCTGGGCAACAAATGTTCTACATATGGAAGTTTGCTCCCCCAAAGAAGCCTCGGTAGTAGTCTGCTGAGCGTGGACATTATGGACCGGAAGGAATGCTTGTCGCCATGGCCGCAAGGTCTGGGAACCCGGGGCTACAACGCGTTATATCTCGTCCATGTTGGAGGAGCTGGCAACGCTAAAAGCACCTGTCCAGGTGGTTAAGCCACGACATAAGATGAATTGGGAAAGGCCGGATGAAGGATGGGTCAAGGTCAATACCGATGCTGCTTTTGATTCAAATATGAGTACTGGCAGCGCTGGTGTGGTGATCCGCGATCATATGGGCCAGGTGGTCTCGGCGGTGGCGCGTTGGTTCGATGATGTGCCAGATGTCTTGACAGCTGAAGCAATGGCGGCAAAGGAGGGGCTGGAGCTAGCGGTTGAAAATGGCTATGATCGTGTAATACTGGAGATCAATTGCTGCGGCTTAAAGAATCTGATAGAGGACAACGCTAGTCTTAGGTCGTCTATTGGTGGTCTTTGTTTCGACATCACAGATATAGACAGGAGTTTTATTGATTTTCGAGTTGTGTGGGTGAGTAGGGATACTAACTCGGTGGCCCATTGCTGTGCAAGCATGGTGTCGGCCACAGAACACTCTCTTTTTTGGCTTGACTATATTCCGGAATGGTTGTTGGGAATAGCAGCTGCAGATTATACTCCTGTTACTGATTAATGAAAGTTCTGTGATGCTAAAAAAAAGGGGCTGGTGACTTCCGAGGCGATTTCTGATCTGGTGAAAGGAATCATTATTGTTTGAGTTTCATACTAATCCTAGGTTAATTAAATGAAACTGAAGCTCTAATTGAGGATTATCTAATTAAAATAGAAATAATGTTTAATTACTATTCACTGAGCTAATCATTTAGAAACGGCGTCTAATCCGCTTAAAGCTTAGGCCTCCTTTGAAATGAAGAAATGAAAAAACACCGTGGAATCCTATGGTATTTGCACGTTGATGCGTGCCTTTTGCATCTAATCTGGCACTGACTTAGACTTAACGAATTGACCTCACTCCATGTGCTAGTTTCATGTCAACTTTGTCATATGGAGTACAGTACTAGTTTCATGTATATGTATCCCATCTTCTTTCTTTTTCCCGAGAATGTCTTTTGGATTTGGCAGTTATAATTTGCATGTAGCTATGATTAGCTTTCCCATTAGGAGACAATGTTCCATGCATGTTTGTGTAGAATGTCATTTATTTTGAGACAAATTTTAAACCTTAAAAAGTTTTATATTTTGAGACGGATGGATTATTTACTTAGAATCAAAATTCAAGACACATAGCAAGATAAGATTAAAAAAAACTGATTCAGCTAGGCGGTTCATTCAATAGTTCAAAAATACTAGCAATATTCTAAATTATAAGTCATTTTGACTTTTTTAGCTAGATACATAGCTTTTGCTATGCATATACATGGCCAACCGGGCCGCATGGCATGGCACGAGCACGGGCACGGGTACGGCAAGGCACGGCACGCCACGACACGACATTATGCGGCATAGCAGCTTAGCGGTGCCGTGCCTATTAGTGCCGCCGTGCCGGCGTCTTGGCCCATGCACGACACTATGGCCTTTGAGTCGTGCCGTGCCATGCCATGCCGATGGGCACAACAGCCCACCGTGCCCCCGTGCCCCAGTCGTCGTCGTCATCGCGCAGGAGGCTGGAGCCGTGTGCCGCATCGTCATCGTCGTGCTGGAGGCTAGGGCCACACACACCGTCCTCACCACGCGGAAGTCGGGGCTGCGGCGCCACCACCACTGTTGTGCACGTCGTCATCACCACGCGGAAGCTTGGGGACGCGTCGCCGCTGCCGCTGTGCACGCCTTGCGCAGATGCAACACGGCTGAGCGACGCCACCGCGGGGACGCACACCCAGCCGAGCGCCGCCGCCGTGGGGAGCTCCCTGGCCGAGCGCCGCCGCCGCGGGGATGCCCCCGCCATCTTCCTGCACGATGTGCCCCCCACAAGCCACTGCCACACCCCATCGGTGAAACAGAGGAGAGAGAGAGAGAGAGAGAGAGAGAGAGAGAGAGAGAGAGAGGAAGTTAGGGTTTGGTGGGAGAAGTGCTTGCTTATATACTTGTGGTTTGCATCCAACAATTCAGATTCATCAAGGGTTGATCCAATGGTTGATATACATCGGGCCGCATAGTGCCGGCCCAAAAACCATGCCGTGCTCGTGCCGGCACTACAGGCCGAAGGCACAGTACAAGCATGGCACTACCACCGGCTATGCTAGGCAGGGTTTAGGGAACAACGGTGGGAGGTGCGTGGAGTGGCGAGGCAGCTGGAGCCACCCGCTGGTAGTGGAAGCGCGAAGGAGGGGGTGGCGGCAAAGGGTTGCGTGAGGAAGATGAGCGAATGAGTGAGTTCCATGAGGATGTGGGTGACACGGGTGAGGAGGATGAAGGGTCATGTGATTCGTCCTCCAAAAGGATAGGGGAATAGAATTTATAGATCCAGATATTATGGATGATACAAGCTAGGAGAATGCTTTAGGGGACGAGGGAAAGGAGATGGGAATAAAATACGCCACGTGCTATGGATTATATTTGGAGAACGTTTTAGTTTTAGTAGTACGTTGGAGTATATATGGAAAAAAGTCACTGTCAAAATTATTGGCAAGTCGATGAAGTTGCTTTCAAGACATACTCCGGTTAGTCCTATGAACGATCTTTTGACTATGGCCTCTCTTAGATTGAGATTTGCGGTCACTCGTAACCGTAGGGAATAAAGCAATGACACGGAAGTGTATGGAAGTTCTATGTTATCTCTTATATAACCCTAAATCACATTAGCAATGTATCTCACAGTGCACTATCTCGTGCAATTAAAACCCACTAGCACATGTAATTTTGGATGTTCATGTCAGGAAGACATCTAAGTATTTTCTTTTGTCCACGCAATCCACTAGAATTAGTTTATAATAGTTTATTCCTTTACATAAATATAACTATATATATAGTCTAATAATGAAATTCTAAATGATCTGCAATTCCCGCGAGAACGCATTACCGTAAGAACACATGGGGGTATGCTTCTAGTTTTTGCAAAATGACAGACAAAAGAATGAGTGAAGCTAAACTGAATAACACACGAATTAAGTCTTGAATGCGAATAACACACGAATTAAGTCTTGAATGCGATAAATCTGATGAAAGATAGCATGGGTTTGGAATCCATCCATGCCCTACTCGGCCGTCTCCACCTTGGCCAGGTTGGTCTCGAACGCTTTCACGAGGTTCTCGAAGTAGTGTCGCGTCACCTGGGTGAGGCCCTGAAGCTTCTTCTTGTAGCTCTTGTACCTCTCGGTGACGTCGGCCGTGTCGCCGGCGCAGAGCTCCATCCTCTCCACCTCGGCGCAGCCGTGCAGGCGCTCCAGCGAGCTGTTGGCGTCTTTCTGGAGGTGGTCGAACAGGTTGCGCTTGGTGGCGTCGCGCTCCGGGTCCAGGAAGTAGCCGTACGCGTGCGCCCATCGTAGGACTCGCCGGCAGTCGGCGACCTGCTCGTACGCCTGGGTCAGGAACCTCAGATCGCTGGCCGGGACGTGCACCTTGACCGCCATCTTCTCCAACCCCGAGCGCTCCAGGTCGGCCATGTCCTTGAAAACCATCTGCAGCGACGTGTGGTTGGCTGCCCAGCGCTCGTAGTGGTACAGGTACCTGTCCAATGACGCCTTGGCTTGCTCCCGCCGTCGCTGGCTGGCGTTGACCTTGTTCTGCCGCGCCCGGTAGCTACCGCACTCGCATGGTCCCAGGCAGATCCAACAAAACTGGTGGTAGCAGGGGGTGCTGCACGTCATGTGGTTGCAGCCCTGGTTCTTTTCGATCGGCCGCCGGCACTGGGGGCAGTTCTCGGTGTTGGTCAGCACCCAGTTGGCCGTCTCCGAGTCCGAGATGTTCTTGGCAAACCACGCGCGCACCGTGTCGCACGACACCGGCCGGTCACCGGTGCGCCTCCTCGCCGCAGCTCCAGCAGAAGCCGTGCTTGCACTCACAGAACACGTCCGTCGAGTCGCCGGCGCAGCCGACGAACTCCACGGCGCGGGTGCACCCGCGTCCCGGGCACCACTTGATCCTGCCGCCACTCTCGTCCACGAACGACCAGAGCGCGAACTGAGCGTACCGGGCTTTCTCCTCGGCGTCGGACACCTCTTCGACCAGCTCGCGCACGACGGCCGCCGAGCAGGACGGGTCCGGGCACCGCAGCGATAGGCACCGCGAACCGTCCTCCACCGCTGCGCGGATGTACCCGCGCCAGCACTCGTCGCAGTAGAAGTGGGTGGAGCACGCCGCGGACCTCGTCCGGCCGGCGGGGAACCTTCTGAAGCAGATCGCGCAGACGAGACGCTTGTGGCTGAGCACCGTGGGCACGAGGACGCCGCCGTCCACGGGCAGGCCGACGGCCTCGCGGATGCGCCGGTCGTCGGAGAACCACTCCTCCTGGACCCGCATCGCTCGGCGCTCGCCCCTTGTAGTGGCGCAGCATGACGGCGGCGAAGCCCGGTGGGATGGACAGCACATCGGCGACTTCGGCGATGTCCGCTTCCTGCCGCGCGCGGAACGATGTCCGCTTCCTTCGGCGATGTCCGCTTCCTGGCTCAGAACGATGTAGCTCTCCTCGGCGCGTTCGATCGCCTCGGCGCCGTCGACCTCCGTCTCCTCGTCATCGTCGCTGTAGTAGTAGATCAAATCCTCACCGGTGCAGTCGCCGTTGTCGTCGATCTCGTCACCGTTTATGTTGTAATCCCCCGTGCCGTTGCCGGCGCCGGTCTCGCCATCGTTGTAGTCCTCGTCAAACCGGCGTCTCTTGCCGGCGCCGATCTCGCCATCGCCGTAGTCGTCCTCGTCTACCCGGCATCTCTTGCCGGCGCCAAACTCGCCATCGCCGTAGTCCTTGACGTCGTCAACCCGGCATCTCTTGCTAGCGCCATTCTCGCCATCGCCGTGTCTGCTTCTCGTCTTCCTGACGGAGCGGCGGCCCTTACTGCCTCCGGCTGTCGACATGCCGCGCCGCGCCGCCAGGGTCACTGGCGAATGGTTAGAGTTGCGGGTGCCATGCATGCGGACTCTCCTAAAATATTGTTGACCAGAGGATTTTGCTTCCAAACAAACTCTCGTGCATATCGTTATGATTTGGAGAAACCGATCAGATTTGTAACTAAATTATTGCATTCCCCGCTTTGACTTCCGAAAATTCTTCGAGCCCCTGGATCCACAACATCTATACCTAGGATTGGTAAACTCAAGAGCATTATCTATTGTTTAATTACTAAGTATAAAGTTTCAAAAATTACAAAGTATAAGATCGTGATCCGAGCATATTTTAAAATATTTGGATAATTTTTTGAAAAATTGCTACGGTGACATTTAAGTCAACACAAGTTAAACAACCAAAATAGTATGAATGCATTGGTGATTTTGAAAAAAAAATCAGCAGCCACATATTATAATATTAGAATAAAAAACATGATTCTCTTGACAACCTAATATCATATAAAGATTACTTGCATGACAACAATGATATCAGAATATAGTGGATACATACACAACTTTCTAGTTTTTAACATATAACAAAAATAGTTTGGCAAACACCGAGAATTTACATAGCCTGTAACCTCAGCGATGCTTCAGATTTTGCTCCGCACGTGCTCTCCAGCATCTCGTCCTGTGGCCGCGCTACCCGCAGAGCCCGGCTACCTGCAATGCAGAATTCCGGTTGGTAACCAAACAAACAAATATTTGTATCTATATCTTCGTTGATTATTTTTTTTAAAAAGGGTGCAATTCCTAGAAAACAGAATTCCAAAGCTTAAGCTTCTGAAGATTTTTCAATCGTGCTGAGGAATCACTTATTTGTCACCCCATTATAAATTGGCCCCGTGTAACAATTACATTTTGTCCAGGTCTCTCCTAACATTTCTCAAAATTTGGCCCAAATCTACTCATACTTTAATGCAACATATCAATGGAACTTTTGAATACAAATACAATAAGCTACTGCAGGTTTGCATAAAAAATCTTACTTGATCTGTTAATGGCGGCCTCACTTTCTTTGAAATTTGCCCCAAATCTACTCATAATTTAACGCAACATATCAGTGGAACTTACGAATATGAATGCAGACACCCTTGTCACTGCTGTCCTCGCCGAGCAAAAGCTTCGCGAAGCGCTCCATCATGTCGATCTCTGGCGCATGGAGTCTAGGCTGCCATTTACTCAAGCTGCAAACAGAAATAATTTGGCATTAAAAAAATACACACACATGAAATACAGAGATCTAAGGAAAGCTGCAACAGGAAACCAAATATCAGTCTATGCAACGCAATTGCATCAGGAAACCAAATATCAGCATGCTATGCAACGGAATTTTTGTTTTGCCAACATAAAAGAAACTTATCTGCGTGCTAAGGATCAAAGATTCACAATATACAATGCCAAAAGAGCATCTTTACCAGGTTTCAAGCCTCTGCGTATGTGTGTATCTAGTTGGCTATGCCAAATGATGTTGAGATAATTTTTCAGTGACATCCCTGGTAGTAGCTCAATAACAATCACCACAAATGGTCCCTTCCCAGATCCACTGAACTGCATGAGTGCACAAACAATTGTGAGAAGGCCCCCAGCATGCCATTCCGACCAGGAAATACCTTGACAAGATTCTCATGTTTGAAGTACTTAGCTAATTGAGGTCTGTCAAAGCACTAAACTGAGCACTGAAATTTTAGTTTTTCCCAATATTTCCTTGTGCATCTGGCCATCTTATTGAACCCACAAGCCGATCCATTATATATTCAATTAGCTGAATCCATAGGCTCACAGGTACCATCAAATAGAAATATCATCGACTATGTTTTCATATTGAATAAACATATTACATCTGCAAGGGCAGTAGCTCCAACAAGTTAGAGAAAGATGGTACAAAATCAAAAAAATGAAAATTAAATTACGTTACGGAATAATCCTATCTAGTTTAGCCTGTAAATGTCATTGTCTCAAAGTAAATCTTCTGATCCAACAAATTTGCACTAAGTGAGAAAACTCAAAGTTCTCTATAGGATTCCCAAGAAAAAAGAGGCTTGGGACAAATGCAGATACAGGTTAAGAAACATATTTTCTTTCACTATGCTCGCAAGCCAGCACAGCTCTTGAAAGAAATAGATACATAAGCTGGACACCATATTCCAGGGCTCTTGTTCTTAAGCCAAAGCAATCAAAACAACAAACCTGAACATTGCTTCCTCCATCAGAATCCCTTTTGCCTTCTCACAAAGAGCTCAGACCTGTACCATAAATTGCACTGGATCAGAACCTCCCTGCCCAGCAGAGCAAATCAATTGTGGATATTAATTCTACAGATCCATTAATCAGACGGTGGGACTTTTAACATCCTTGGAGCAGTTCTAGGCCCCCTTAGCATTAGTATAAAATCGAGGGAGAAAACATAATGTGGCTACCAAAGATCGTGGTGAAATGAGAAGACAAAATTGCTTTCAGTTGAAGCAGAGAAATTAATTCAACGTTAGAAATGCCAGAGGGGGGGGGGCTAAAGATCTTTTTTTTGTTAAGTTTCTTTGGCTTAAAAAAAGTAGGGTCCCGCTCAGATCACAACCACATCCTCAACTCGCAACCGCCCAGGCCTAGCACCCGTCCGAGCAAATCAAACGCCACCAGCGCCATTTCCACGCCAACTAGCATCGGAACGCGGTCGGAGACCCGATCTCCCCCGAGACCCATCCCCCACAGTGCAATTCTGCCAGATCTGGTGAAAAGGCACCTCAAACCGAGGAGAGGGCGACGGAAAAGGCGTTACCTCGGGCTCAGCGAGCGGCTTGCACTGCATGAGCCACTTGATCTGGTCGTTGAGGGCGCCATGGGTGTTGGTTGTCTTGCCGCGGATGGAACCCTATATCTGGGCACCCGGGGGCCCGGCCAGGAGCTCATTGTCGTCCTCGTCCTCGTCTCCGGCGAAATCGAAGGTGAAATCTTTGCGGCTGGCGTTCGCAGCCATGAGGGAGTAGAAGGAGAAGACGACGTTGTGGTGGTCGAACACCCAAGTGGCCGCGTCCTCATCCCCAGCTGCCGCTGCTGCCGCGAATGCGTCGTGCACCTCGCGCCGGCCGCGGTAGAGCTCAAGCAGATCTGAGTGGTGGAGACGCCCGACGCAACGTGGCCCAATCATGCCGCCGTCAGTGCAGTTGCCATGTTCGGCTGCGTGGATCCACCCATGACGCGGATCTGGAAGGGAGAGAGATAGAGGAGGGCGACGGGGAGAAGAGAGGCTTGCAATGGGAGAGACGTGCGGGTATAACCGTGACTCCGTGAGAGCCTGAGAGGAAGCGTTTTTTCTCCGGAAAAATTCAATCGGAGACAGGGTTCGAACCTGGCATGCCGCGCATGGGTGCGGGGAGCGTGGGCGGAGTGCACGGGGGTGAGAAGCGCGGGTGAGAAGCCTGGCATCACACATCAAATCGTGGCCATCGAATTTGATTTAGATGTTTTATTAGCCCTTGATTTTAATAGAGATGAATTTCTGTGTGTATTTTTTTGGGTGCGCAATGGTTAGAGGCTCTCAGCGGGGGACGTTTTCTTGGGGGGACCTAGTATAATTTTGATTGGTCCATTATAGTAGAGATTTTAAAAGTCCGATTTACCTTCCTCGTGGCTGACATGACGCCACGTAGGATGGTTGACGTGGGTGACTCACCAAGACCGCTTAGAGGTGTAAATCATAGGGTTTCGATAATTTAGATGGTTTCAATAATTTGAGGTTCTGATTTCTAGTTGAAGGAGGTAAATCCCTAATAGTTGAATGGGGCTAGAAGGACTTTTCCTTTTTAACTATGAGTAGTAAGTATGAAACAAGTTTATTTGATCAATGGAAGCAGTTGTGGGGAGCCTTGCGTTTCTTGTTGGGTTGCCATTTCCTAGAGCCTGATGGTACGGTGGATATGGGTCTTCGAATGTCAGAGTCTACCTTAACCTTAAGGTTGAGAAAAAGGTTTTGGTTCTAGCATGCATTTTTTTTGCGATTACACAACAATGCAGACACTTACAACGCACGCACACTCACCTCTATGAACGCAAGCACGCAAACCTACCTCTATGAGCATCTTCGAAGACTAGACCGGCAAATCCTCGAGATTGACGAAGTCACCACAGACGCCTCGCTGCCGACAAGAACGTCATCTATCACTGAAAGCACAACGCCATAAAAACCTGGCAAATTCACTCCCATAGAAAGTCAAACTCATAACCTGAGGTGCTATTGAGCCTGTTGTAACCACTACGCTACATGCCCCTTCGCTCCGTAAGCATTTTTTAGTTGAGTAGGGAAAAAGCTTGCAGCCAAAGGTATTAAAAAAAGTCCTTTCGACCCCCTCAACTTTTGGGATAGTCCAATTTACCCATTTCATTTACAAAACCAATTGGTTAACCTCCTTTAACTTTTAAAACCATTTGTTTTTGCCACTATAGTCGACTTTGATGGTGACTTTACTTATGTGGCGCCACCTTAGTGGACGGTAAATCACGTTAAAAGTTTAGAGAGGTAAATCGGGCTAGAAATATTTTTTAAAAATCTGAAAAATTATAAAAATATTAAAAAAAAAATTATTCAAATATTTTTAAATGAAAAATACTAAAACTAAAAATCATAAAATTTGGCTTACTCTTAGAAAATCTTATAATTGTTTAAACTTGGAACATTATGAAAGAAGCTACATTTTTTTTTTCTAAAATCATGCTCCATCTTATGATGCGTAGCTTGAAATTTTTTGAATCTTGATGGACTCATTTTGGTTCTTATTAGCTAGAAGCTTTCGTTATATATTGTAATTGGATGACGTAGATCATATCGTTCGAATTACGTAAAAGCACCAACAGAGCGTCATTACGAACTATAGGATTTTTCAAAGTAGTCGTATTAGCTTGAGTTGATGCATGCACTCTGCCACATATGCTTGAATGCACCCTTCGTTTAATATATTTAATTAAGCTTTACAAATTATTAAATTTAATTAAGTTTCCCAGAGCTTCTTATAATAGATAATAACAAGGGATTGTACTAGCAAATAAGTACCAAAATGAGACCACTAAGTGTCAAGCAATTTCGACTAGGCACCATAAGATAGAGCATTATATTAGAGAAAACGGAAATCGGTTTCATAATTTTTAAGCTAAAACAAAATTTATATGAATATTCTAAGAGTAAGCTAAATTTTATGATTTTTTGCTTGCATTATTTTTTCCATGTAAAAAAATTTGGATAAAATTTTGAAATTATTTTTATAATTTTTTAGATATTTTTTAAATAAGTCTAATTTGCCTCCCCGAATTTTTATAACTAGTCCAATTTATCTCCCTCTGCTGCGGTGCCACATCAGTAGTACCACCATAAAAATCTAAAAGGACGTTAAAAGTTGAAGGAGCTCAAACAACCGGTTTTATATTGTTTTTCTTGAGGGGTACAACTGGTTTTATAAATGAGGGTGATAAATCGGACCACGACAAAAGTTGGGGTTCGTCGGTTGTGCTATTGGATTGGGCCTGATGTGCGTATGGGCCAAAGCAGACTAAACGTGCATGCATGCACACGCGGGCCGGGGCTGCTATTTTAATTTAAACAAGGAATATATTATTTTTGTTGATGATCATATATAAAAGGTATAGATATATGGAAATGGAATCGTATATCATTTTTTAAAAAAATGACCATACGTAAGATAGATTGCGAATTCCAATCAAAGAATAATCCTTCTATATATTTTTCTTACCATAACATTCAGATCCTTACGGTCCTACATTTACCATATGCTCCAATGATCCACGGAGTATATATATATAGGTACCAAAGATGAATGCAGGACGAGAGCACTGCCAGCACCACCCGTACGTAGCCAAAGGGCGGCGATGGACGTGACGATCTACACGAGGAGGGACGGGAAGGTGGAGGAGTTCACCCTCGAGGTGTGGTACTTGGCCACGGTAAAGGATATCAAGGAGCAGATCGGCAAGCGTAAGGACGTCCCGGTGGCCTCCATGCAGCTCTTCCTCGGCGGCACCGAGCTCATGGACGCAAGAACACGGAGGACTACTCCATCGTGCAAGGCACGCGCATCCGACTCGTCTACTACGATGAGTGATGATGATATGTGAGATATCCATCCTCTAGCTCGATCGCACCATATATATCTAGAGGATGGATATTTTTATTTATAAATATCATTATATATAATAATAATAATAATAATAATAATAATAATAATAATAATAATAATAATAATAATAATAATAATAATAATAATAATAATAATAATAATAATAATAATAATAATAATGTATCGTTACGTTTCTCATCTCGCGCTTGCTTTCGTTTGTTCCTGTGCTAGAATAAACTTAAGGAAACGATATATATACTGGCTTACCAAGAATGCCCATTCATCGTCACGGCCGTCCGATTCGATCTTGTTCATCGATTATTGGCGCACGGTGCGCTCAGCGGTCGATTTTCTCGTGTCGATAATAGTATCTTCTTCGGTTTGAGGAATGAATCCGGATAATCTCTTGTTTTGATCTTCTGTTCACTTGTGATACTGATCGAATTTCTGACTAGCTAGCCGGTCAGCTTGGGGAATGGGGGTGGAGATGCGGCAATGCCAGTTGCCACCGGTGGGGGGTGTGTTGACGTACGGAGAGGTTGGGCCGACGCTGTGCGATGGGCTGGGTAGAGCTGGGCTTGGTTTCGGCCTTTGGTGCCTGTATGGGCAAGCAAACTAACTTGCTCGCAAAGCATTTGTACTGCTTTTTATTTTATCACCCTCAAAAAAAATGTACGGACTTTGATTAATTTGGGTGGGACGCTGCGAGTGCGAGCAAATAATCCATGGCGAATATCAAAATGGAGATCCACAATGCGTACCGTACCGGAAGCAAATACGAAGAACTGATGACCGGTTGCCCGCACATACGTTGGCACAGCACCACCCGTCTGCACGGACGAGGACACAGATACGCGAACTGCCGAACAACCTTTCCTGTCCTGCCATGCATACTTGTTTGTTGTTTGTAAGGCCGGCCACGATGTGCCACCGATGCTCCAAATTAAATGGGTGCCGGAGGAGCTGCAGTGGTCCAAATATTGGCACCGAAGCCATCAAATCTGACGGAACCCATGTCTTTGTGTCCAGCAGTTTCTCGCCACAAGAAAATCTTTCTTTATTGTTCAAGCATCGCCCGGCATCAGCGCAACTACATGTGTCGCTCCGCGTTTTTCGGGCACCACTGGTTCTGGGCATCGTTGGCCACAATGAGAGGACTCAAGCTATAATTCTCTCTTTTGGACATCACTCAGGCAGCACATTATGGAGGACCTTACTCCCTTCGTCCCAGAAATAAAGTCGTTTTGGTGTTCTATGCAAAGAGTGTCATTTTAGACACTGCTCCCTGCTTGCACAAGGCTGCAGGCCTAGTGGGCTACAACCTTATATCTTTGTCCCCATCCTTCCATCCATCCCCACGAACGCACCGTTCCCTCCTAGCATATCCCCACCGCCGCGCCCATCCGCATCCGTCTTCTTTTTCTCTTCCACATGCTGCGCTGAGGCAGAGGCCGATGGCATGAAGTTGGAGTGGGTCGGCGTCAACGTGGACCAGAGCAGAGCGGTCATCCCCAGGTGGAGCGGCTATAGCATGGAGGTGGAGTGGCTCAACGGCGAGCCGGCGAGGACAACCCAAGTGGGCCACGCCCTTAGCACACTGATGACACCAGAGCCCACCCTCGGCACACCGGTGAGGAGGGATGGGAAGGTGGAGTAGTTCACCCTCGAGGTGTGGAACTTCGCCACGGTTAAGGAGATCAAGGAGGCCATCGGTGAGCGTAAGGGCTTCCCACTAGCCTCCATGCAGCTCTTCCGCGGCGGCACCGAGCTCACGAACGACCTGAACATGGAGGACTTCTCCATCGTGGACGGCTCGCGCATCCGACTCGCCTACTACGATGAGTGATGATGATATGTGAGACATCGATCCTCTAGTTCTATCGCAACCCCCATATATATGTAGGGCCTGTTTGGTTATATGTGTTAAAGTTTAACAAACACTGTAGCACTTTCGTCTTATTTGACAAAAAGTTTCCAATTTTGGACTAATTAGACTTAATAGATTCGTCTAGTAAATTACTCATAATCTGTACCGACATACATGCAATTAGTCTACATTTAGTACTCTATGCATTTGCCGCAATATTGATGTGATGGGAGTTAAACTGAATGATTCAAAAACCAAATATGGCCATATATAATATAATCTATACCTAATAATAAAGAGGCAAAATTTTAGGTATTTTTTTTGTCCATCCATTTTTTTTCGTCCACCTCCCCCTAACCACCAGTAGTCGAGAGTTTCTTCCGTCTGGACTTATATATATATAACCCGTGCTCATACGAATTAGAATAGCTCTTGTCTAGCACGATACGGAGTCAGTTTCTAAAACGTATTGGATTATGTATGGTCTATGTTTAACCAACGAGTCCATACTCATGCGCAAAAAAAGTCCATACCCAATATGATTACTATATATAGTAAATTCATTTTTTTCCTTTCCCTATTCCATCGTGTGTTTGGCCTTTTCTATTTTTTTAGACTATCTCCGCTCAATTACTTATCCGATCCGTTTTTCATTTCGTATTCGTTTCACTTCTTTTCATTATTTTGTTTTTTTGTTTTTTCTTCTCCTTGTTGAGCCCCTGCTTTTGGGTCCACTGTGCACCACGTATCAGTCCCTGGATCAGTAGCTGATATGCACAGATCGAACAAGATTGATATAAAAAACCATACTTTTATTGATAATGGGGAAACACCTTTCAAAGTTCATATTACATAGCTTGGGTCATTGGCCTGATAATATACATCAGAGTTATAATACAGCGGTCCTATAATGACGTGGTTCCATTCCTACAGGCAACTTGGAGTACAGACGTAAACCTTATTCCTAAACTTAATAATGTATCTTTATCCTAGCTTCCTCGAGTAGAGGCTTATGTGGGTGATTTTGCGTTGCTGACGGGGTGCTTCTGTCGTGAAGGGGCAGTTGGGGGTGCTTTTATAGGCGATCGACGGCGGGATTTAAGGGGTCGGTGCGTGATTGAGTGCGTGCCATCATCGGCGGCATCGAGGGGCATCGGGTGCCGAGAGAATCGATGTCGTGGGCGAAACAGTAGCAGCAGCTTTTGGTGGTGAGGTGACAGCACGGGCAGCGTCGTGGGGCGGTGGTGCATGGTGCGGCGTGCAGTGGGGGGGGGGACAACGGCGTGTGGGAAAAGTGCGCGGTGGCGTGGATGGTGGAGGTGTGTGGGGCGTGGACGGTAGCGGCGTGCGCGAAATATAAGGCTTTCGCTTGCAATATGCTGTGTATATTTTCAGGTTGCTCTGGTGCGACAAGGAATAGGCTGTTGGTGTAGTTGACTGGATCAACACTGTATTGGCAGTACTAGCATTGGTAGCTGCTGATTTCTTATTTCCCTCTTGGCTTCTAAAATTATTTTCCAATATTTTTTGCCTTCTCAAAATATCTTAGATAGTTGTCTTCTTTTGTATGACCTCCAGAAAATATTCGTAGGATGGGAGAGTGGAAAGAGCTAAAGGTGGGAAGAGAGATCTAAAAGGGGTAGTTGTAACTGGAACAAACAAAGGAATCAAATAGAGAACGAACAAGCGCAAACAAGGTTCATCATCTATTTTTGCGCAAAGTTTTCCGTAGGTTATAAGATTATTTTATTTATGTATTCATTTACTTATTATTATTATTATTATTATTATTATTATTATTATTATTATTATTATTATTATTATTATTATTATTATTATTATTATTATTATTATTATTATTATTATTACTACTACTACTATACAATTTATCTTGTAAAACCTAATCTTTATTTCAAACTTACACGTACTACACCTATATTTTGAAGGGGGTGAGAGACGAGAAATAAATCATATTTTTGAAAGAGAAGGTCAAGGCAAGGTGAGGGGCAAGGCTATAAGCAACGTTCTTCAAAATAGGTTTTTAGAAAAATAATCCTATCTAACGATCAGGCTAAGGTTTCGTCCTACAGTTAAAGTACGGCTCTGATACCACCCTGTCGGCCTCTGCTTTAGGGTCCACTGTGCACCACGTATTAGTCCCTGGATCAGTAGCTGATACGCACAGATCAAACAAGATTGATATTAAAAACCATACTTTTATTGATAATGGGAAAACACCTTTCAAAGTTCATATTACATAGCTTGGGTCATTGGCCTGATAATATACATCAGAGTTATAATACAGCGGTCCTATAATGACGTGGTTCTATTCCTACAGGCAACTTGGAGTACAGACGTAAACCTTATTCCTAAACTTAATAATGTATCTTTATCCTAGCTTCCTCGAGTAGAGGCTTATGTGGGTGATTTGCGTTGCTGACGGGGTGCTTCTGTCGTGAAGGGGCAGTTGGGGGTGCTTTTATAGGCGATCGACGGCGAGATTTAAGGGGTCGGTGCGTGGTCGAGTGCGTGCCATCATCGACGGCATCGAGGGGCATCGGGTGCCGAGAGAATCGATGTCGTGGGCAAAACAGTAGCAGCAGCTTTTGGTGGTGAGGTGACAGCACAGGCAGCGTCGTGGGGCGGTGGTGCATGGTGCGGCGTGCAGTGGGGGGGGGACAACGGCGTGTGGGAAAAGTGCGCGGTGGCGTGGATGGTGGAGGTGTGTGGGGCGTGGACGGTAGCGGCGTGCGCGGAATATAAGGCTTTCGCTTGCAACATGCTGTGTATATTTTCAGGTTGCTCTGGTGCGACAAGGAATAGGCTGTTGGTGTAGTTGACTGGATCAACACTGTATTGGCAGTACTAGCATTCGTAGCTGCTGATTTCTTATTTCCCTCTTGTCTTCTAAAATTATTTTCCAATAGTTTTTGCCTTCTCAAAATATCTTAGATAGTTGTCTTCTTTTGTATGACCTCCAGAAAATATCCGTAGGATGGGAGAGTGGAAAGAGCTAAAGGTGGGAAGAGAGATCTAAAAGGGGTAGTTGTAACCGGAACAAACAAAGGAATCAAATAGAGAACGAACAAGCGCAAACAAGGTTCATCATCTATTTTTGCTCAAAGTTTTCCGTAGGTTATAAGATTATTTTATTTATTTATTCATTTACTTATTATTATTATTATTATTATTATTATTATTATTATTATTATTATTATTATTATTATTATTATTATTATTATTATTATTATTAGTACTATACAATTTATCTTGTAAAACCTAATCTTTATTTCAAACTTACACGTACTACACCTATATTTTGAAGGGGGTGAGAGACGAGAAATAAATCATATTTTTGAAAGAGAAGGTCAAGGCAAGGTGAGGGGCAAGGCTATAAGCAACGTTCTTCAAAATAGGTTTTTAGAAAAACAATCCTATCTAACGATCAGGCTAAGGTTTCGTCCTACAGTTAAAATACGGCTCTGATACCACCCTGTCGGCCTCTGCTTTAGGGTCCACTGTGCACCACGTATTAGTCCCTGGATCAGTAGCTGATACGCACAGATCAAACAAGATTGATATCAAAAACCATACTTTTATTGATAATGGGAAAACACCTTTCAAAGTTCATATTACATAGCTTGGGTCATTGGCCTGATAATATACATCAGAGTTCTAATACAACGGTCCTATAATGACGTGGTTCCATTCCTACATGCAACTTGAAGTACAGACGTAAACCTTATTCCTAAACTTAGTCTTGTATCTTTATCCTAGCGGTCCTCGAGTAGCTTCTTCGCATAATCATACAGCTCCGTCCTCGTATGTACTCCTATCATCTCATCCTGGCGTAGCTTTGATAGCTTCATCCTCGTATGTACTTCTGCAGCTTGACTCCTAAAAACATAGAATGGAGGGGATTGAGTACATAAAGTACTCAGCAAGCCCTAATTGTGGGTTACAGGTAGGTAGATGGCAAATGTTATTTGTGGAGGTGGTCTTATGGAGGAATTTTATATGGTAGTAGTAGAGTTACATAAAATGGAGGTTTGGGCCCTAGGAGAGTATTAACCCTTCTCGCTAGTTCCCGGAGTTTATAAGTCATAACTTACTAGAATTAATAACTTGCAACTTACTAGATTATCATAGTTTCTTTACATAAAAGAGTCTAATCATTTGAGATCTCATATCAGCGGTTGTCCATTACAAGGACGTAGCTATTCGAATAGATTCAATTTACTCTGCAGAGGTTGTACACTTTTTCCCACATGATAGGCGTAGCCGACACTAGGGCCAGTGGCATGACAGGCCCAACCGAAAGGTCTTGATGGCTAGAGGGGGGTGAATAGCCTTTTAAAATTTTCTACAAAGACACGCTAAACAAGTTTATCAATATAACAAATAGCGAGATGCAAGTTTTGCTTAGCCTACGGGGTGTTTGCAAGCCACCTATCCAAATCACAATTCTAGTAATTGCACTCAACCGCACAAGTCAAACCAAGAAGAAAACTACAACTACAACTAGCAAGCTATACAAAAGAGCTACTCTAGCAAAGCTAACTAGCTAGCAAAGATAACTAAGAAAGTAATGCGGAGTTGAGTTGGGAGAGTTTCACCGAGGGGCGAAGTATTGAGCCAACCAATATGATCAACAATGAATACCAAGATAATCGAGCACCGGGATCAATCAATCACAATATGAAAGTGATGACACGAAGATTTATCCTGAGGTTCACGTGCTTGCCGGCACGCTAGTCCCAGTTGTGTCCCTCGTCACCACGTGGTTCGGTGGCTAATCGGTCTCACACTGAGCCTCTCAAAAGGCGCCATAAGAACCTACCAAATGGCAAAAGGTTGCAATGACACGAGTAATTTACTAACGTTGCCTTTGGCGCTTCGCCGAGGTAGGCACAAACCCCTCACAATCACCGGAGGTGGCCAAGAACAATCACCGACTCTTGCCAATGCCTCCAAGCTGCTCCAAGCCGTCTAGGTGGCGGCAACCACCAAGAGAAACAAGAATCCCGCAGCAAATCAACCACCAAGTGCCAACTAGATGCAATCTCACAATGCAAATGCACTTGGATCACTCCATCTCACTTCGAATATGCAAAGAAGCAAGAGAAATGAGTGGGAGGAGAGTTGCTTAGCTCAAAGTGCTCACAAGTATGTCAAATATTTAAGAGAGAGATCCTAGAGCCGGCCAACGAGTATTTATAGACGTACCCCTTCGAATATAGCCGTTAGAAACTTAAAACAGCTGAAATCGTGCTGACCGGACGCGCTGGTCCAACTAACCGGACGCGCCGGTCGCACAACGGCTAAATCGCGAAGCACCGACCGGACGCGCTCGTCGCGCAGACCGGACGCGCTGGTCCCGTGACTGACCGGACGCGCTGGTCAAGCCTGTGCAACGCACAACGAAACAGCGATCGGACGCGCTGTTGAACTGACCGGACGCCACAGTGCCAGCGTCCGGTTGGAGTCCAGTAAGCTCCCTAAACGACCGGACGCGTCCGGTCGACAGTGACCAGATGCGCTGCGCGTCTGATCAACAAACTGAAACATGCGCAGACGCTGAACGCTGACCGGACGCGTCCGGTCAAATAGAGACCGCGTCCGGTTCAGCGTCCGGTCACCTCTGTGACCTCCGTTCGCCTCCGTTTCTTTTCCGACTTCCGGCGTAGTGGAAAATAGTCGCCTCGAAAACGCCTGAATCCCGCCTTGCAAGCTCGGCAGGAGGGAGAGAGAACCCCAAACCCTCTCTACCACTCAAACTCCACCGCTTTCGCAAACGTGCTAACACCACCAAGTGATCGCGTCATTTTGTGAGTGTGTTAGCATTTTCACAATCATTTTTTAAGGCATTATTAGTTCTATCCAAATGCATATGATTATAAAATTCATACCTAGAGGCACTTAGGAGTTCAATAGCCGCGTCATTCCCCTCTTTATAGTACAGCTATCTATCCTATAATGTAACCACACCCACTAGGTGTCTTGGTTACTAAAACACAACCCTTAAGCATATACCTTTGCCTTGATCACGTAGGGTTGCGTCCCAATCCAAGTGTGGCCATCATGATCACCATGTCCATCTTGCCACCAACCTTGGAATGTACTAATCCTCATATGCTACATACAACTTAGGCATATGATTAGTACTTAGGCATTGTCACTAATTACCAACACCAAACATAGGACTTTCACTAACAAGATCTCGTACCCGGATAGAATGACCTTAGGCATCCATACAATACTACCATGGCTTATGATGAGGACATCGCCACGCTGGACACACCGACATTATGGTCTTTCCCAAGTTGCAATTCGTCCCCAACTTAGCTACCACGTCACCCTCGGATTCAGCAGACACGTCGTCACGGTTTTGGTCATAACTCTCTCATATGACCTCAAAATGGGGCATTCTTGGATGCGTTGGAAAGGGGACGACGACATCGTCATTTTGGATCTGGTCCTAGCTCCAGAAGGTCCGTGGATCATTCTGTGTGACCACGTCAAGGTGCTGCGTCACCTATTTGGGCCAACTTGGCCATGTATCGTGTCGGGCCTTAAGCCCAAGTTGTGGACGCCCAACCCCTGGCCGTTCCCAACCCTAGGTCAAGTCTTAGACTATAAACACAGCCGTCGCCGCTGTTAGACAATTGGGTTTTGTTTAGAATTTAGTTTTCCATCGAGAAACTAAATCATTCATTGTAACTGTGGTGACAAATCCTTTTGCAGTGATCCAGGGCCCCTGTTCTTGATCTCCTCCACTGTGTCGATTAGTCCTTTGGAACCAAGTTCTTGAACCCTTTATTGATATTCACATCATTCATATTTGCAATTTCAGATTGCGTGTTTTTACCTTCTTGCTTGTGCTCTTCGATTCGCTTGCAGGAAAAGCCTTCTTGGCGAGGTCAATCAAGTTGTGTTGGGTTGATAACTAACGGAGCAATGGCGTAACGGTTGCAGGGTTCGAATCGTGTCTGATTTGAAGCCGGATCGCTAACGTCGAGATCTCCACAAATTGAACTTACCGGTTACCTCTCAGAAGATCGGGCCAGTATTCATCAATTAGTATCAGTATTTCAGGTTTCCCGCGAGGTATAATATCGTTTGCCTTAGATTCATATTTGTTCATTACCCAGAGTCCACAAAAAGCCCAATACTATTTCAATTTCCGTTGTCCTATCACCTTTGTGCCTTTGCAATTTCGTTTTAGATTCGCGTTTGTTGAGTTTGTATCCGTAGTCGAGTCTTGTTGCTGGTTTAGGATTGTGTTCGTCCTAGTATAATCGCTCGTTGCTGTGATTTTTGTTTTCCACCGCTATCCCATCCACCGTTTCCAAACAAGTCAAAGCCACCACATTACTCGACTTGCCCCGCTAGCCGCCTTGTGTAACTTCTCGCCACCGCGCAAACCCTAGATAGGTTGTCAGCCGCTCTTATTTTACCAGCATCGCATCCCTCCTTACATCATCAGGCGAATACCTACTGCTGTTAGTCATAGGAACCATCTTGTGATCGGTGTGAATACCTATTGATGTTAGTCACAGGAACCATCTTGTGATCGGTGTTGGAGTTTAGGGATGTTTTGCCCTAACTGCCATATTGTGCCTTCCGAAAAACATAACTTGAGATACTTCGGTAAAACAGACATAACTTTTTGCTCGTTTATCAGAAAAATCTAAAATTTTTTGAGCAGCTTCTTGACACCAATTTGTTTTGAGCAGCTTCGCCCTGTTTGGTTTCATCAAAATTGCCAAAAAAAATCAGGAAAATAAAGAAAAAAATGTCAAAGTTTTTGCACGCTTTTCAGAGAACTTGTTGTATTTCTGTAGACCACATCTCACCTCAGTTGTAGGTGCCAATTTTTGTGGTTGCATCTTTTGTGATCCTTGTTCAGAGAAAAATATAAAAAATTGCAAAAAAAAATAAAAAAGTTTGATTCCTACTAGTGCCTTTTGGGAAATTCCGGAAAAAAATTCAGAAAAAGGAAAAATTCGGGTTATTTGCTTGTTCTGTGAGTTCTTTCCATCGTCCTTTGCTTTCACCTTGTTGCGCTATGTCTCGACACGTCTTAGCCAGCAGCTGTGATTTGTACTTTGGATCCGGATTGAACAATCGTTAATCTGCATTCGTTAATTGCTAATCCTTGCTGTCATCTTATGTGCCTACCCATAGCTCCACATATTCTTCTGTCAGCACAGGTTCATCTTGCAACTGTACCCACGCTCAACAACAGATTACTTTGCCACTTTGGTTTGACTCCTGTTTGGCGTTGGTAAGAATACAGGCAAGACGGTGGTAAGCCGCTTGTGATTTTGCATTCCACTTTCACTACAACCACCACTTGTTTCCTTTTAGTTGATAGTGATAATACTTTGGTGTTGTCTTTTTCTATCTTTTAACCATGTCAGGATCTCCGACGGACTTCAATGAGTTCGTGTCTAAAGGCGAGCTTACAACGTTCATGACTGAACAACGCAATCTTATGATCGAGTTGACGCGCAATGTGAACAATTTGGTCACCCGCATTGAACAACTCGAGCACCGCCCTCCACCTCATCGTGCTGATGATGTAGATGCGGATGATTTTGGTGATGAAGATGCGGATGCTGACGGTTATGCCCGTCGCCGCCTCAACTTCAACCGTCGTGGTATGGGAGATAATATTCAAGGTAATAATGATCCTTTTGCTAAAATTAAATTTAGTCTTCCTCCTTTTGGTGGTAATGTTGATCCAAAGCCTTATTTAGATTGGGAGCTTGCTGTTCAACAAAAATTTGATTCTCATAATGTTCCTGCTGAGCATAGAGTTAGACTTGCTACTAGTGAGTTTACTAATTTTGCTTTGTTCTGGTGGAGTGATCTATGCAATGCTAATAATGCTGCTGTTGTGCCTGAAACTTGGAATGCTTTAAAGCAACATATGAAATCTCATTTTATTCCTCCTTATTACCAACGTGATTTACGTTTGAAACTATAAACTTTAAAACAAGGTGATAAAGGAGTCGAAGCATACTATCAAGAATTGCTTATTGGTTTAGCCCGTTGTGGTATAAATGAAGATGATAATGATTCTAGTGCTAGATTTTTTTGGTGGTTTACACCGTGATATACAGAACATCCTAGATTACAAAGAATGGCGTAATTTTTATCAATTGTATCATCTTGCTATTAAGGCAGAACTGTCGACCGGACGCGTCCGGTCATTCAGGGAGCTTACTGGACTCCAACTGGACGCTGGCACTGTGGCGTCCGGTCAGTTCTGTAGTGCGTCCAGTCGCTGTTTCGTTGTGCGCTGCTCAGGCTTGACCAGCGCGTCCGGTCCGTTACGGGGCCAGCGCATCCGGTCGTTGCGTGGAACGCGTCCGGTCGGTGGTTCGCGAGCGTAGTCGCTGTGTGATCGGCGCGTCCGGTCAGTTTGACCAGTGCGTCCGGTCAGCGTGACTTCGGCTGTTTCAAGTTTCTAACGGCTATATTTGAAGGGGTACGTCTATAAATACTCGTTGGCCGGCTCAAGGCTCCATCTCTTGAACATTTGACATACTTGTGAGCACTTTGAGCTAATCAACTCCCCTCTTACTCATCTCTCTTGCTTCTTTACATATTCGAAGTGAGATTGAGTGATCCAAGTGCATTTGCATCGTGAGATTGCATCTAGTTGACACTTGGTGGTTGATTTGCTGCGGGATTCTTGTTTCTCTTGGTGGTTGCCGCCATCTAGACGGCTTGGAGCTGCTTGGAGGCATTGACAAGAGTTGGTGATTGTTCTTGGCCACCTCCGGTGATTGTGAGCGGTTTGTGCCTACCTTGGCGAAGCGCCAAAGGCAACATTAGTGAATTGCTTGTGTCATTTGTAACCTTTTGCCATTTGGTAGGTTCTTGTGGCGCCTTTTGAGAGGCTTGGTGTGTAAACGATTAGCCACCGAATCACGTGGTGAAGAGGGACACAACGGGGATTAGCGTGCCGGCAAGCACGTGAACCTCGGAATAAATCTTCGTGTTATCACTTTCATATTGTGATTGATTGATCTCGGTGTTCGGTTATCTTGGTATTCATTGTTGATCATATTGGTTGGCTAATTGCTTCGCCCCTCTCCTAACTCAACTCCGTATTACTTTCTTAGTTATCTTTGCTAGCTAGTTAGCTTTGCTAGAGTAGCTCCTTTGCGTAGCTTGCTAGTTGTAGTTGTAGTCACCTTCTCGGTTTGACTTGTGCGGTTGAGTGCAAATACTAGAATTGTGAAATTGTTAGGTGGCTTGCAAACACCTCGTAGGCTAAGCAAAACTCGCATCTCGCTATTTGTTATATTGATAAACATGTTTAGCTTGTCTTTGTAGAAAATTTTAAAAGACTATTCACCCCCCTCTAGCCATCAAGACCTTTCACCGGTAGTGATGAACCCGGCGGTGAAGACCAAATCTATAGTAGTGGTCGGTCCACGATGTACGCGTCCAGGTTGAGGAGGATGCAGGGCAGCGGCTGGCTGGTGACCGTGGCGCTACGGTCCGGAGGGGTGAAAAATTATGGGAAGATCATCGACCCGACCATCCGGGATCGTTGGGATCGTTGAGCGCGGGGATCTGGCGGCTATTGCCGGTTGGGGAGCGCAGGTTCTATGACAAGTATTTTCCAATTCTTTTCCGAGTCGTACATGAGTCGAGCCATGGGATTGATGGGGCGTGGGATAATATAAGATCTCGGATAACGGAAGGCTCATAGGAGACGGCGTATAGATCTAATGGTTATTAATGAGGGAGAGTAAGATCTCGGACGACGGAAGGCTAATATAAGACGGTGTTAAGATCAAACGGTTATTACAGAAGGAGAACCCCTAAAAAGATTCGCTCTTTTATTAGTGTGATAAGATGGTGATGCAAACATATATTAAAATATTTGGATAAATTTTTAAAAATTATTTCTCTAACCTTTTTAAATAATCTAATTGGCCTCCATGATCAATCATAAAGTCATTTACCTCCTTCGTGGCTGATGTGGCACCATGTAGGATGGATGACATGGGTGACGTTAGCCAAAACCACGCATAAGAGTAAATTAGACAGTTCCAATAGTTTGTGGTGCGTAAACATCTGATTTTCTAGCTAGAGGTAAATTAAACTTCCTTAATAGTTGAGGGGGCTTAGAAGGATTTTTCCTTTTAACTATGACTAGCAAGTATGAAACCAAGTTTATTTGATCAACGGAAGCAGTTGTGCGGGGCCTTGTGTTTCTTGTTGCGTTGCCATTTCCTAGAGCCTGATGATAGGGTGGATGGGACATCGAATATCCAAGGGTAATCTGTACACCGTTTAGAACCTCCCCTAGGGGAGAGGTTAGAGTTTGAGGGACTCTCTTTGTGGCTTCGGCTGCAGCGATAAGGGGAAAAAACTCCCTCATTTACCCCACATCCAAAGCATAAGTCAATGGCTAGCTCATTTCGCGGAGCTACGGTACTGTTGTGTATGGTTGTGACAGGGGTTCGGGGGTTTTCTCCATCTGCATGAGAAGATTTGACCACCAATCGAATTTCTGACTATAGCAGCTAGCCGGCCAGCTTGGCGTTCGTTGGGGATGGCAAATGCCAGTTGCCACGGTGGCCGGTGGGGGCTACAGGGACAGAGAGGCTGGGCCGACGCTGTGGGATGGGTTGGGTAGAGCTGGGCTTCGATTCTGGCCTTTGGTGCCTAATGGGCCCAAGCAAACTAACTTGCAAAGCATTTGTACGCAAACACGGGCCGGGCTGTGTTGACCACACCAAAGCATTTGTACTACTGCTTTTATTGCCCTCCTTTTTTTTTTGAGCCTTAACTCTTTAAGCACAAGCTATAGTATCTGAACTCACGCACTCACTCACACCATCACACACACAAACTCACACGCGCACACCCTAATACGCAAGTTAGACCTACGCCTATACGAAGAGACTGCACATGGCTGAGAGGTATCCGAAGTCTTCGAGGCTTCGCACATGACGGGCACGTCATCCTGACCATTGTGGCGCATCCACGTGTGAGGCAACTGAAATTATTTAGGGAACAACTGTTTCCTGGTGGGAAAATCACGCGTTCGAGCGTACTCGAACCGTGACCGGCAGCCTCCCCACCGGAGGACTTGCCACCCGAGCTACGGCTCGGTCCCAAAAAACATGTGCCTACTTTGTTTAACTAGCGAATATGCCCGTACGTTGCAACGGAAAAAATATTAAACATGTAACAAACAATGATAATAAAATGTCATATATTTGTTGAGTTATGTTTCATCCTTTTTTTATAAAATTTTAAAATTAATTTATTTTATGATGACCATGGTGTTGATAATATAAGTTAATATTTACAATAATATGATAATTTATTACTTTTGTCTAATAAGAACTATATCAATAACCAACATCTCTAGCAGCTTTAGGAGTTGTCTCCATCTCTGTCGCTACGACGAGAAACGCTACGAAATCATTCTTTGGCCTTTAGCTGTCTCTAAACGAAAGCCGATAAGTTCATGGGTGAGTGTGGAGCCCCGGAGGCACTCATCTCACGTGCCAGTGCCTAAGCGCTCCGCTGCCGAGACCGAGGCACACTGTGTGTTGTCCAGAGCTCCATGTGGCCTGTTTTAACTCGATTTGTTTTTGCGCTTACACAACAAATATTTACGACGCCAGCACACTCACACATACAAATACATACACGCAAATTCAACCCCTGTGAGTATCTTTTAAGATTGAGCTAGCAAATCATTGATATTGACGAAGGCACTATAGGCGCCTCGCCGTCGACGGGAATATCACCTACCACTAAACACAATACCTTAAAATACTAGAAAATTCACTCACTCTGCGAATCAAACCCATAACGTGTTTTGTGGGCAATTGAAGAGTGGATGGTGGAGCTGCCCCTGCCAACTTGGCGAGTAGTACAAGCTCCTTGCCCACTTCATGATTTGTTTTTATGTTTTTTGGCACAATATATGATATGTTTTGATTCTTTGGTTGAGTGTTTGCTTCATTGGTTAGATATATAGATAGGGGCTTGCACATTAAATTTTTTGTAGCCACCAAGATCGTGCTACGTTCGGATTGAAAATAGCGGTTTGACTCGACGATCTCCTATATGGAATGGAAGTTCCACACGACAAAAGAAAAAAGGGATACGTGACTTGTCAGCTAGAAAAAAGAGACGCAAGTAATACGGTCAAGGTAACCGGAACAGGAGCTGGTATACGGAGACACCATGAGCTAAAGACAACGAATGTGCATGCTTGGGAAATCAACATGACGACATGCAATCCGAGACGGTTTGTGACTCCAAGCTCAGGTTTTGACGTATAGATATAGACTTAGAATTAGGATTCTAGTTATAGAGGATTGGAGGGATTTTTTCGCCTGAGCCTGGTACAATCTATACACGATTTTCATTGTACGCATCTAGGTTTGTTTTACCTTTTCTTTCTAATTTTCTGTCTGTTTTGGTTGACATCAAAGTACAATTTTTGTTTTTGTCCGAACTGGCTGCATCTTTTTTTTTCCTTCTGAGCTAACATGCAAGTGATTGGCCATTGGTCGATCTTTTTCCCGAACTAATCATCCGTGCCTATTAGCCATTGGAAGATTTGTTTTAAAGAATCAACATACCATATGCATTGACGGAAAAAAAATTCAGAAACTGCCTTTGCATGGTTGACGTGCGCATGTGAGAAAAGGAAATTAGAACAGAAAAATCGACCGTGTTGAGGTGGATTACGTTGCGGAAACTTGACAACTACCAAAAAATAGGAAAAAAGAGATGGAAACGGAAAAGAAAAGGACACGGAGGGAAAATAAAGGAACGATCGACTGGACTTGATAAAAAATTTGTTGCACAAAATTTTTTAGCTCTTACCCAATATGTTTTGGAATTGGACTCCGTATCGCTTTAGACGAAAGCTATTCTAACTCGTATAAGCATGAGTTGCGTACATATAAGTTCGGACTGAATAAACTCTTGATTGTCCGATAGTTAGGGGGAGACAGACAAAAAATGGATAGACGAAAAAAAAGACTGAATTTTTGTCTCTTTATTATTATTAGGCATAGATTTGGGTGGGACGCTGCGACTCCGAGCGATAATCCATGCCAGACATCATGATCACTAGTATAGATGTGACATATACTCCCGGTTGGTAACTCCTTTCACTCCCGGTTGCCCAACCGGGAGTACGTTTTCGGGAGTAAAACTTTCGGAACCGGGAGTAAAGGGGGACTTTTACTCCCGGTTGATAAAACCAACCGGGAGTAAAGAGTCAGCTGGGCCTGTGACCTTGCAGACACCTTTACTCCCGGTTGGTATTACCAACCGGGAGTAAAAGTCCTCTTTTTTTCCTTTTTCTTTTTCATTTCAATTCATAATTCATTTTGATTTTAAAATAAGTTTTTGTATACGATTTTTGCCCTACGAATAATATATGCATACGCATGCGTATAGTAAAGTTTGGTTTCGAGCAATGTACGCAAGTAACCCGACTAAAAAGAAAGTATATACAAACAATTTGTGCATCATATATAATACAAGCTTGCATTGTATATTTTCATCATCATGTCTGACTTTCATCATCATATCTACTCTTTGGATCCGATAATAAGTTGTCATGACCCATTACATTCAAAAAAAAGTTATCATGACCGTAATTTTTTGGAAGCCATTGTTCATCGGGGTTAAAGTAGAACTCGGCGCCGGGCTTTAAGACCTGTTCATTAAGAAATCCTGCTATTGTCTCTTGCATTGCTTTGAGATGGTGTGTTTGCAGGGTTTTCCCTTTCAAATTTTTAGTCTGCAATTTGAGTTAAAGAAATATTATTAGTATATATATCAATAATAATGATAAATCAAGAAAAATTAGTAGTATTTAGATACATACTTTTTCGTACTCTAGATTAGTTCTTTTTTAGCACAACTTCAGAAACTCGCAAACATAGTATCCACATAGATCGGTCCCCTGTGGCTGCTGCAGAATCCACTTTAGGAAAAAAAAAACAGATTCAGTATCCGATCCGGTATAGGTAAATTGATACATATAGGAAGCAACACAGGGAAATTGAACTTATAGAGCAATATAGTACTTACTCGAAGTTTATTTACCCGCAATGGCGTTTTGCATTGTGTCATATGGTGTTTCTGAATGAATTCTTTCCAAACACTGTCCAATAAAATTAAAAATGTTTGGAGTATTAATTATTGCATATAGAGAGACTGATATATACATATATAGAGTTGTGCTAGAGAGACTGCAATTACCCCTGTATAATATCTTTCATTTCTTGGTATTCTTTTTGCTCTTTTCTCATCGAGTCCCAGATGACTAGAGAAGATATCTCTAGATCGATTTCCATCAATATCCAGTGATTGCTACGTGTGTATGCATACGAAGGTACATAACACTCATTATTTAACTTGTTAGAGTATATATATATATATATATATATATATATATATATATATATATATATATATATATATATATATATATATATATATATATATATATATATATATATATATATATATATATATATAGTCAACATTATGAACACTCACCTGAAGTTATAGGGGAAGAGTATAACCTTCTTGTCGTGTTGCTTCTCTAAGAACATCTTGATATTGGCCACCGTCTCCGAGTACCATGTTGGTTGGGGTTTAGGGTCTTTGAATACAACATGTGGATCAATGAAACCAATATCGGTACACCCTCTCTTTTTGCACTCTCCCATCTCAAATCTGCATACATATATATAGTGAGGATAATGAACACACATTATAGATGTACTTCCGTAGTGACTTATTGTTAACTAGTAGAAAGAATCACTTACAGACAATAGTAGCTTATGATAGTTTTGTCTAAAGAGCATAGGTGACATAGTTGGTGCAATTCAGAAAACTCCAGGTACATGCCATCATTGCCCCGGAACCAATGTTCGTCTCTAACCCCGATAGAAATAGCACTTTCTTCCCGGGCACACGCATCGAGGTACCAGTTGTTCAAGGCGTACATTTGCGTCCCCAAATCATTGAGTTTTTTAGGATCCCATAGACTCCTGCCATGCTCATATTTCTCCCAACTTGAGACTACCGGCGTGGTTGCAAAGACCATATCGGCAATGTCGACACCACAAGTGGTAGCATAGAAGTTACAAAGTTGTACCAAGTCGACTGGTCCATCATCTTGAGATATTTGTAGGAGGTCTATGTTTGATCCATATTCATTACCAATAACAAGTGGGGAGTGTGATTGCAATTCTTGTTCTCCGAGTTGTGCAACACCCTTCCTTGCTTTAACCATTTTCTTATATTCCTTGCTTAGAGTGCGGTCATAATCAGATAGGGGCGAGGGCTTACGAGATTCCCGCCTCTTTTTTGTACATCATCCACCATCCGCCTTAGTTCAGCTGGAGGTAGGTGGAAGTGCTTCTGCTCCATCGGCTTCTTCGCCCCCTTGGCCATCTTTGAGAAGAATAAATTATTCGTTTCTTTGACTGCATCATCTAGTTCCTCTGTACTCTTTTCACCAGCCAATTTTTGGGGAATTGGCCTTGTTGGGTGCATGGGGGCTTTCTTCCTCGTCTTTGTCAGCGGGGCAGATGACTTTGTCATGGCAGGACAAGGTGTCGAGGCGGTTCTCTTCTTGGTAGATGTGTTTGTCACTTGAGGAGGCGGCGGCGGTGGTGGTGGTAGAGACCGCCTTGGAGATGGAAGGGATGCACCCGTCATGGGAGGAGGCAGTGGCGGTGGAGACCGCCTTGGAGATGGTGGGTATGGTACCGTGTCTTCTCCATCGTAACCACCGCACGGAGCACTAAGCTGGTCTGGGGATTGGATTATTGGCCTGTTGTATGAGTACAGAAAAGAATGGGGTATGAGTACATTGTTATTTAAGTGCTAATAGAAAACTAATGAAAATTTTTGTTTTGACGTTAAGTTTCATGCGTACCTATGGTTAGGTACTTGAGGAGGCAGCGACGGCATCCCAGGAATAATGATGTAGCGCTTACGCCATGCAATGAATGACTTCTCTGCTTCTCCTACAGTAGCAGAACCATCACCTCCAGGAATGTCAAGAGGCACATCTTCAAAACCTCTAACAACTTTATCCATTGAGACGGAAGCGTATCCAGCTGGTATTACTACACCATGGATTGTTGGTGTCTTTGTATGGTCTATAGGACCCACAACACCAGTAGCCACCATCACAGTGCCATCATCATTTGGAATGTGCAGCTCACATGCTGTAAGTTTATCGATGTCATCCACGGGGAAACGCTCATCTTGCTTTGGCAGCTCTGTGGAAGCACAACTGCTTCTCAACGTATGATTCGCGGGGATAAGAATGTTGGTTCCCGGAGCTACTGTAAGCCCCTGGGAACTCATTGCTATTTGCACTTGCCTCTTTACTTCCTCTTGAAATTCAATTAAACTGGAAAAAGTACCAAACCAATTCAAAAAAATCTCAAACTTGGCGGTTTCTTCACATAGGGCATGTAAAATGTTAAGAAAAAGTTTGGGACCAATACGACACTGGAATGATTGTGCGGTCACAATTATTACATAATTAATATCTCAATACACAACATTAAACAACATTAAATTAAGCAGGCACAGTAGTGATCTTCTTCTTGACGTATGTCCCTTGGTCATGATCATGTCGCAACCATGGAGTGTCCTCATCATTTTCATAATCTACTGACATGTCTGACTTGTCCTCAATTCCCACAATGTTTATTTTCCCTGAAAGAACTATGTGATGCCTGGGCTGATCATTGATTGGGTCTTTGTTGGTTTTCCCCCTCTTTGGTTTTGTAGACATGTCCTGGACATAGAACACCCGACATACGTCCTTGGCGAGGACAAATGGTTCGTCTTTGTACCCAATATTATTGAGGTCCACTGTTGTCATTCCATACTCCGGGTCGACTATTACCCCGCCTCCGGTGACCTTCACCCATTGGCACTTGAACAAAGGGATCTTCAAATTACGACCATAGTCTAGTTCCCATATCTCCTCTATGCAGCCATAATATGTTAGCTTAATTCCATTCGGGTCTGTGGCATCTATGCGGACACCACTATTTTGGTTGGTGCTCCTTTTATCCTGGGCTACTGTGTAAAATGTGTTCCCATTTATGTCGTACCCTTTGTATGTGAGGACATGCCACGATGGTTGCATAGCCAACCTGTACAGTTGCTCTGGAAGACTCCCATCACCCTGGCATTTTTTTTCGCAACCAACCACTGAAAGTTTCCATGTGCTCACTCCTAATCCAAGCTTCATTCTTGCCAGGAAACTCTGATCGTTGGAACTGCTTGTGTGTCTCAATATACGGATGCACCAATGTGCTATTTTGCAGAACTGTGTAGTGTGCTTTATTGAAATAATCATCCCCCATACCAATATATGTTTTCTTTCCCAGTGTCCCCTTTCCACTTAGCCTCCCCTCGTGTCGTGATTCAGGAACACCAATCGGGTCAAGGTCAGGAATAAAGTCAACACAGAACTCAATGACCTCCTCTGTTTCATAGCCCTTGGCGATGCTGCCCTCTGGACGAGCGCGGTTGTGAACATATTTCTTCGGAACTCCCTTGAACCTCTCAAAGGGAAACATGTTGTGTAGGAACACAGGACCGAGAATAGCAATCTCCTTGACCAGGTGAACTAAGAGGTGTGTCATGACATTAAAGAAGGATGGAGGGAACACCAACTCAAAGCTGACAAGACACTAAACCACATCATTCTGTAGCATAGCTAGATCTAGTGGATTGATTGCCTTCTGAGAAATTGCATTGAGGAATGCGCATAGCTTCACGGTGGCCAGACGTACATTTGGAGGGATAATTCCTCTTAGTGCCACTGGGAGCAATTGCGTCATGAGCACGTGGCAGTCATGGGACTTTAAGTTTTGGAATTTCTTGTCTGGCACATTTATTATACCCTTTATATTCGAGGAGAATCCAGATGGTACCTTAATGCTATTTAGGCATTCAAACATGCTATCCTTCTCTTCCTTGCTAAGAGTGTAGCTGGCAGGGCTTAAGTATTGGCGTCCATCATCTGTCTTGGTTGGATGCAAGCTATCTCGTTCTTTCAAACACTAAAGGTCCTGTCGTGCTTCAAGTGTGTCCTTAGGCTTCCCATACACACCCATGAATCCTAATAGGTTCACACAAAGATTCTTTGTTAGGTGCATCACATCGATTGCACTGCGGACCTCTAGGACTTGCCAATAGGGTAGCTCCAATAATATCGACTTCTTCTTCCACATTGGTGCATGCCCGTCAGTGTCGTTCGGAACAGGTTCACTGCCAGGTCCCTTCCCAAAGACTACTTTCACATCCTTTACCATATCTAGTACATCCTCACCACTCCGATTGGCATGCTTGGGCTGGTGGTCTGCCTTACCTTTGAAATGCTTGCCTTTCTTTCTTACAGGGTGTGTCTTAGGAAGAAATCGACGATAGTCAAGGTACACGACCTTTCGACATTTTTTTCAAGAATATACCTTTACAATCCTTGAAACAGTGTGTGCAAGCATTATATCCCTTGTTTGATTGTCCTGAAATGTACTTAGAGCTGGCCAGTCGTTGATTGTTACGAACAACAAAGCGCGCCGGTCAAAGTGTTCCTGTTTGTACTCATCCCACACACGTACACCTGGTTTTTTCCATAAAACTAGAAGTTCATCAACTAGTGGCCTCAGGTACACATCGATGTCGTTGCCAGGCTGCTTCGGGCCTTGTATGAGTACTGGCATCATAATGAACTTCCGCTTCATGCATAACCAGGGAGGAAGGTTGTAGATACATAGAGTAACAGGCCAAGTGCTATGGCCACTGCTCTGCTCCCCAAAAGGATTCATACCATCCATACTTAAGGCAAACCTCAAGTTTCTCGCGTCATCTGCAAAATCCTTGAATTCTCTGTCGATTGCTCTCCACTGGGACCCATCAGCTGGGTGTCTCAACATGTTGTCTGCTTTACGGTCTTCTTTATGCCACCGCAACAACTTTGCATGGTCCTTGTTTCTGAACAAACATTTCAGACGTGGTATTATAGGAGCATACCACATAACCTTGGCAGGGATTTTCTTCCTGGGACATTCGCCCTCAACATCACCAGGGTCCTCTCGCCTGATCTTATACCGTGATGCATGACATATCGGGCATTCATCCAACTTCTCGTTCTCCTCGCCATAGTAGAGGAAACAATCATTTGGACATGCATGTATCTTCTTGATTTCTAATCTCAAAGGACAGACAAGCTGTTTTGCTTCGTATGTAGTGGTGGGCAATTCATTGTTCTTCGGAAGCATCTTCTTTTGGATAGTCAATAGCTCGTTGAAGGCCTTGTCAGATACACCATTCTTCGCCTTCCACTGCAGCAATTCCAGTGTGGTACCCAACTTTTTCTGCCCTGCATCACAAGTCGGGTATAACAACTTCTTGTGGTCCTCTAGCATGCGCTCGAACTTTTTCTTTTCCTTTTCCTTCTTGCATTCGCTCTGTGCATCACGAATAGCCTGACCAAGATCATCAGCAGGCTCATCTCCTGCCGCTACCTCCTGTACCTCCTCTTCAGCTTCCCCCATTGCGGTATCATTTAAGACACCAGCATATTCAGCAATAACGTCGTCGTCTAATTGTTCTTCTTCACCTTCTTTCATTATAACACCGCTTTCTCCGTGCTTGGTCCAATAAATATAGTTTGACATGAAACCCGACTTAAACAAGTGTGAATGAATATTCCTTGAGGAGGCATATTCCTTCAAATTCCCACGTAGGGCACATGGGCAGCGCATAAAACCGTCTCGCTTGTTTGCCTCGGCCACACTTAAGAAATAATGCACTCCATCAATGAACTCTTGGAAGCGCCGATCAGTGTTGTACATCCAATTCCGGCTCATCTGCAGTACACAATATAAGTATGTATTAAAATTTTAAGCATATAATTAGTTATATTAATTACATAACATGCATGCATGATAACTGATTAATTCATGGAAGCCTCAAAACAATTTAATTTTTACAATTAAACTATTGTATATTCCTCATTTACTAAATAAAAGAAATTAAATGAAAAAAATAAAATTCTTTAAATATCTAAACTATGAAATGGAGGATGAAGATGAAAGGAGAAAGAAGATGACGACCTTTTCAACACAAGAATTGATGGAGGAGTCGAAGAAATCGTTCTTGTGATGACAGCTGGCTCGTTTGAGCAAGAACACAACAATGGATGAAGCAATGACGAAGAACAGAGCTCCAAATGGCTCTGCCAAGAGAGGAAGGAACATTGCTAAGTATATATACAGAAACATTTACTCCCGGTTGGGTACACCAACCGGGAGTAAAGGTCAACTTTTACTCCCGGCTGGAGGCTCCAGCCGGGAGTAAACCTTTACTCCCGGTTGAAGGCTCCAGCCGGGAGTAAAAGTTGATATTTACTCCCGGTTGGTGTATCCAACCGGGAGTAAAGGTCATCGCATGACGCAGTATCCATTAGGCGTGGGACTTTAGTCCCGGTTGGTGGCTACAACCGGGATTAATTGTCTCTTTACTCCCGGGTCTAAAAAATATCAGGAGTAACCCCGAAAATGATGCCGAGAGGAAAGGTCTGTTCTCTACTAGTGGATGGAGATCCAGAAAGCGAGCATTCCCGTGAATTCGCAGCGGCTGATCTTCTTGGCGTATTTATTTATTATGTCTCCTTGTGTTCGATCTTGTCGCCTTGTCTCATAGAAAAGAAGGTGATATGATGCACGCATTGCGTGTACATAAGCATGCAAAATGTAGCGAGTTAATTTACTCATTAGTATTCTAGTTCTTGCAATCTTTGGTTGTGCTGAAAAAAACCTTTTTAAGTGTAGGAACACATATATCCTATTGTCCTGCTCATGCTATTAGATTAAGGGAGTGTCTAGTTATTTGTCGACAGATTTTTGTGATCAAATCTAACATATATTTTCAAGTGCGACCCAGTAGTGACAGCTGTAGCACAGATCCTAAAGCCAATCAAACGTATAGAAATATGACAGATTTAGTAACAAAGAAATATGTTAACAGATAAATAGCAAAAGTCTTATCTTAGATTAATACATATTTGATGATGACAAGCCATCTTCTTGTGGCTTCATATTGGTACTGGTTTTGAAATTATCTCTCTCATTCCACATATATTCTTTCCACCCTTTAATATAGCACATACAAGCATTCGAAAAATGTACCAAAATATAAAAAAATCTAGGGAGAGAAAACAATTTGGAATTAAATAGTTGGATAATTTGGTAGAAATTATATTTAACTATTTAAAGGAACATTAATCAACTTATGAAACCTTTTGTACATCAAACATGAATATCATTTATATAATTACTAGTTAAAGAATAGTAAAGTTTTAACTTCTTCAAAACAAAATACGTCTTACACCTGGATAGAGTACAACATATGACAAGTGCGATGTTTTGCCTCTTTTGGTGAAAGGTGGGGACTATCCCCACCATGCACCCATGGACACCCACCGTGGATTCATGCCACGTGTCCATGCAAAATCACCGAATGAGCTATGATTTTTCCAACTAATCCTCCTTAATTTATGTAGTGATCCACCGTCGGATGATTTTGTATGGACACGTGGCATGAGTCAACGGTGGGTGCCCATGGGTGCGCATGGTGAGGATAGTCCCCACCTAACTTCTTTCCGATGACTGGCTCCGTCTTCAACTTCTTTCTGTGTGACAATTTCCCAAGTGAATATTAAATATTTTTGTGTTAAAAATGGAACAATAGTTCCCATGAACTGGGAACATTGCTATCATCAATAAAAAATGGTATGAACTCATTAAATGGAATTTCCATGCTCCAACAAGAACCGATAAAGAGTACTGACACTTCAATATTTCATGAAAAAATTGAGTTTTCCTAGCACTCTCTTTTCATTTTATAATTTACTAAGTTTTTAAATGCTGAAGCAGGGTTAAAGAATAGGTTGCAAAATACTTTTCGTGTTAGAATAGTCACACTTTATCAACCTTAAACAAATCTAGATAAGAGAGTGTTTATTATCCTCAAGACACATAGAAAGTAGAGGCACATAGTGGCGTTAAGTCCATAGAAAAAGTCCAACCGAATACAAAGGTATACAAGTTGAAAAGACATACATCATTATGAGGCAAGAGCAAAAGAAGGCTTGATATGACAAGATAGGAATATAAATAGTTTGACCATAAAAATAATTATGCCTTTGAAAAAATATTGTACAAATAACAATAATGCATAATTATCAAATTAGGAATGTTGCCACTCTTACATGACACTAGTTGTTCCTTTTGGGAACAAATGGTTTTTTTGTACAGGTAGAACATTTTTCTACTTACCCTTTCTAGTAAAATATTTTTTTGGGGGTTAGAAACAACTTCTAGATAAGAAAAACAATATTTTATTAAGAGGAAAGAAATATTCTCATGGAAGAAAAATGTTAGGGAGTGTGACCCATTGCCTTCCTAGTATCTTATGAGCGAGTATGCATAAGACATATAGAATACTTTATATCTCGATATTTTGCATGAGAAATATCTAAGGAATATATAAACGCAAACAAGATCCTACATGGAATACTCTAGATCTAAATGTTTTGTGTAATGAGAAATATTTGGATAATAGACAAACATGAGAGATATTTTAAAATATAGAAAAGTGTGGAAGGTTGCCCCCATATAAGGCCATAAATACATAAATAGACTTGAGTGTTCATTTCATACGTACCAAGTCACCAAGTGAGTTAACAAAAGTTATAAAAGTAGCCATCGCATATTTAGTGTGAAAATATTTTATAGTTATTTTGAAGTTTATAAGTGTGCATGAGTCTTATTTAGTATAGATGTTAAAAGTTTGTTTATAATGACCGTCCCAGCAACCAACCTGACTCCACCGAGATCTTTCTGTAGGGCCTTCGCCTGTCCCATTACGAATAGCGTCAAGGGAAACATCGTGAAGGGGAGGCAGATTATGATCACCTTTGCCCAGCTCTTGAAGGCCTCGGAGAAAGTAGATGCAAATGCTATTCTTCGGAGCTCACACTATAAAATAGGTGGCACAGTAGATGTTTAGGGATAAGATCCCCATCACAGCTATGGTGGCTGCGCTATCCAGGAAATCTTTAAGAGCATGTGAAAAGTAGTTAGGATTAAGTTTTCTGACTACTACTTCTTTAGTAAAACAAACCAATCACTATGTAAAAAGAAATATACCTTATTGGGTAAAGACCACTTCCTGCTCAATGGGCATCGAGGCTCGTAGCAACCCTTCAAGCCTGAACAGGTCCACGCACAACATCCACAGGACCCTAGGACTGACTAGATTCACCCGGCAGCAACCCAGCCTTCAAGCCTTCCACGGTCACCAAGCAGCAACCCTTGCAGTCTGCCCAAAACTGAGCTCCTCTTTCTTGACACCTACCCATGAACCATGTCCACTTTGAATCGCCCTAGGTGGAAAAAAGAACAAATTAGGTACAACAGATAAAATTATTTTTCCTTGAAAGAATGCGTCCAGGCCCTGATGCTGAACAATCGCATTGATTTATAATAGAATACAGGAGTTCGTATTAAAAAATACTTTATACAGAGTGAAAATATGATTAATCTAAACTCTACAAAGGTGAACCGGTTGCCGATCAGCCACGCTATCCACGTTAGCAAAAAGATTTGCCGCCGTTCGATGTCAGGTTTCACGGTCAGATTTGTTCCTGCCTCCTGTTTACGGTGTGCTTACGTGTGGTCTTCTCGAAACCTCGTGCCGTCGCGTGAGCCGCCCAAAATATCTCTCTCCACCTCCGACCCACGTATCGGCCTCTCCTCGTCCGCTCCGTCTCCTCTCCCTTTCTCCGTCCCTCCCTCTCCTCCCTCCGTCCTCCCCACGCACCGGCGCACCGCGGCGGCGCCCTTGTCGCTGCCGCCCCTTCCTCTGCCCACCTCTCCCTCTGATGGCCCTCTCCCTCTCTCCCGAGGTGGTGGCGTGGCCACCACTGTGCTGTGCGCGGGTGGGGCGGCCGCGACGTGCCGCGTGGCCTCGGCGGCGGTCGTGCTCGGCCGCGGCACGGCGCCAGCGGGGCCCGCCGGCGGCCACCGCAGGTGCGCCCGGTGTCCCTCACGCGCTTTCCTCCAACCGAGTCGTGTCTACTCGTGTGCTGGACGAAACCCTAGCCAGGGCAGCGGCTCAGCTCAGCGGCGGCGGCGCTCTGATCGGGCGGTCGCGACTGCCGGCCTCTGTAGCGCCGCCGCGCCTGGCACTCGCGGCTCTGGCCTTCGATCGGTCCGCTGCAAGCCCTGCGCTCCCCCACGCCTGCTCTGGTTCCATCCGCTACATGGTTTGCTCTCCCCCCCTCTCTCTCTCTCACTCTATGCAGTGAATCTGTCATTTCTTTTCCTCTTGAGCCTGTGATGAAAAATTCCATACACATTGGTCAAGGATATGATCTGATATTCTTTCGCTTGTGAGGTACTAGGCATGACCTGTTCATTATATAATGCGGTTTTTCAGCAGGCAGGCAGTTCTCAGCATGCCTAGAAGCTCCAGGTTCAAGAACAAATGATGATTGAAATTTTTTCTGAGGCCTCAAAAAAATCTTGTCTTCATTGATATTTTTTTTCCACTCAAACAACAGAAATTTCATAGCCCTTCAAAAAACCATGTTGGTTTGCAGAGACAAATATCACTGGGAACTACTATTATTTTCCTCAATATTTCATCTTAATTACATAGGGGTTGTAGTTGTATTTCCATGACATGTTAATGGCAGATTCATAGTTGAACCAACTAAGAGTGAGACCGAGGTAAACATATGCACCTCTTCTCTTGCCATTTTTTTTTCTCAAATTGCCCTTGCTAACAACTGACGCTACTGTACAACTCTGCCTGCTAAAAAAGATCTGCATTATCATGCTTTATGAATAACTTCAGTTATTTATTGTCCCCTTGCAGGTCTTGGTTCCTTTTTTATCAAAGAAAGTAGAGGGGTTTGAGTAATTTTAGAGATAACATTTTGTTTGGTTTCATTTTTACTCCTTTGATTGCTTATCTCCACTTCTAGAATTTTCAAGCCCAAATATACAGAGCTACCAGTTCTCGGTTTCCCATTTTCAGTTATCACTCCTCAGTTGGTCAATTAACCGTTAGTGCTATCATAAACTAGAGCCATAGAAGTTCAAATTTCTATGCTTCGTTTTTTAGATATGGTACCGGGTAAGTTCCTTGTATGCTATATAGCTTCCAGTTAGATGAACATTTGTTAGCTATCCATAATTTGTTTCATATTTAATTCATACAGATTGTTCTACAAAGAAAAAAAGAAAAAAAACTTATGTCCCAGTCCAGCAATTACTACAAAATGACGTTCCTCTTTTGTTCTTCTTTTAATCACGTTTCCATAGCTAATAACAAAAGCAACTCGAACGGTCATGCTGTTGGTACCAACCAATGCTATCAAACAAAGTTAAGTGTACTCTTTATGATAATTTTTGTGTTAAGCATTTTGATCTTATTCTTTTACATGGTATATGGATCTACATGGAGTTGGTAAACTATCCTGCAACATTGTGCCTGTGAAGACTGTTGCTGCTGAAAAAGAGACGACCTTGTGCAGGCCGTATTTTGCCTCAAGAAACATAAGGTAAATTCTATCACTATTAGTTTCAGTATGGAAGTATTGGTGGTAATGGTAGCTATATACACCAAGTCTCCTTGAACGGTCTTGTATTATTTCTTCTATACAGAGAAAAAACAAAATTCCAATAAATTGATTCTAAAAGCATAATGATGTGTCTGACAATCAGTAGCCCTACTAAATTTCAAAAGAAGGTCATCACTTATCTAAGTTGATCATGCATTTGAATTCATTGGTGTCTCCGTTTTGATAAATCAAATGGGTACAAGTTGTTGGTTCTTATTCTAATGATGCTCCTGACTACTAAACTACTTGGTGAAACCTTGTGAAGTAAATAAGCTGAAAGCAGGAAAACAATGTTTTGCTGTATATGCTAATACCTTTTTCTTTGCACCATAAATAGGCATGTGTGAGTATATCATAGTTTACTAAAACTATCACTTTCAGGTGAAAACTTCTGCAAAGGTACGAGCTATATTATTATCGAGGTTCTATGTGTTCAGCCCTGCTCTGCTTAAAAAAAAAGAAGCCACGGAGTGTGGAGGCAAACATAATTGCAAATCGATCTGAACTGCCTAAATTTGAGCCGAAGTATCAAGAGGTATACAGTTCCTTCTATTATATTTTATTCATGCAGGTTCTCCATTTATAATAAAGCCACAATCATATTTAGTGCATGCTCTTCAAGTCCACAGACAAAGGAAGAGAGTTTCATGGCCTTCAGAACTACATGTGTGTAATGGCTAGAACAGCTCTTTGAATTTCTTATGCTTCATTTCCAGTTTGGTACAACACACAAATTCCTATCAGTTTATAAATTCGGTATTTATGGTAGTGCCCTCAGCTTTATTTAGAATTTGTAGTTTTTTTTGTGATGGATGATCCAGCGTCCCCATTTGGACTTGCTCTGTACAAAGTGCATCATGCTCTTAAGTATATACCCATGATTAACTGTTAAGACTTCAAATGTTTATGGATCACCATATAATTCTCTGCATTTTCATGACTTGCTTACGAATTTGTGACTCCACCCAAGATATGAGGTGTGTTACTCTTTTCGTTCTTTTGCAGCTATTTACCAGAATACCCATGACTGAACAAAGACATGATTGTCTTGTCTTTATTGTTTGCTTTACAGATTAAATAAACCATATAGCCATTCACACAAAACACCCATAATGCTAACACAGATACATGTAGCGTAGCCCTCTGTATGATCTTTTAATTTTGATCTAATGTACCTCCTAAACCTTCATACAAGTCTTGTTTCATTTACACAGGCATTCATATAGTTATTTTCTTCTACATTCCTATGCTGAATTGTAAGTCAAAATTGTTCGAACTAATGTTTTGCTGTGCTAACCAGCAGTCAGTTACAGTCGACGCGCGCGGCGACAGGGGCGCCCTCCTATTCAGCTCATCTCAGATTTCTAGCTCTTGCTAAATACAGATCAGGGCAACATTAAGATGCACCACGCAGGAAATTATTCGAAGGTCAAAGCTATTGCCCAACAGGTAAGCCAGTGCGACGTCTTTAATCAATTTTACTTAAAACCCTTAGCTCAAAACAAAGAAGGTCATCTATAACTCATCTGCAGCTTTAGAAGCTCGCACCAGCTGCCGCTACATCTGTCCATTTGGTGGTCTGTTGCTGATCGATTTTTGTGCTTGCTCTCATACATGCTGGTTTGTTGCTATTTTCCTCTATGTAGGATAGCCTGCCTGCTGATCGAGGAAAAAAAAGGTTCTATGAAACATTGCCAATCCAAAGCACATGTAATTTCTTCTGCATGTTAGGCTATTGTATCTACTAAAATTTGTCTGAACCACTAAAAGCAATGCATTCTTTTTATATGAAACATGTCTAAGATAAATCTATACAAAGTAATCTTTCACCTACATTCGTCGTCCTGTTTTATTCTATTTTACCATCCATTGCTCTCAGATCCTTAGAGCAATATTGTCACACCCCAAAATTTCTAATTTTGGGTTGTGCATAGGAAACACTAAATAAATAATTTCAATATCTGAATAAATTTATTAGATAAGTTAAATTGCTGCTAATTTAAATATAGAAAATTATGGTTTTAAACTTTCTCATATTAATTTGATAATGTGGTGTTTGTGTGATGCTTGTCTTTGGTGTTGGTGAGTGCTATTATTTTCAAAATACCATAGGACGACGTTTACTTCTCATGGAAAAACTTTTTGGTATTTTCTGGATTTAAAATTTCAATTTCCCTGAGCTTAATCTTTTTTCTTGATCTCTTCATCAATCTTTTCATGAGCTCCAAATACTTTATTTGGGTTCGTCTCATTCTAAAATATCTCTGAGAATTTTCCCTAAATTTTCGGAGCCTTCGAAGTATTTTTCGTGGCTTAAAATTCAATTCTGGACTTTTCTAGAATTATTTTATCCATGAAATTAATTAATTCCGAAAATAATAAAATATCTCAGATTTCCTCATGCCCAAAGGCCCATGTCTTTATTTACTAATGGGCTTTTATAATTAATTAGGCCTATTAGTAAAGGTGGATGGTGCAACATCAATTAGCACCATATCGCTAGTTGACATGGAGGTGGAGAGTTTTCCTCCCTATATATACGTACCTATCCCTTGGGTAAAAGCACACCAAAACTACCGTAGAGGAGTCCCTAGTTTGGGAAATCTCTCGTGTAGTAAATTAAATATTTCTCCTCCTTCTTTTGTCGCCCCCAGGCCGAGGCCCTTCGGATGGATGGAGGTAGAAGATGAAGTATTTGCGGTTCTGCCACTGGTTCGTAATATCTTTGTCGTTTCTTCGTTTTAATTTCGTTTTGCTCCGTTTCAGTCGCGTTAGTTTCGTATAGTTGCGCTCTACGTAGTAGTGCTGACGTATATCGTGTCACCTAATTAGGAATTTATTGATTTACGTGCAATATTTATTTAATGTATTTTTAATTAAAAGCAACCTAGTGTAATAACTCGTTCTTGTGATTTTGCGATCATCCGTTCTTTCTCCCTATGCCTTTGGTCAAAACATGGTCCGTAGGCCCTTCACCGTGCCCGCTGGTGAACTATGAGTGGCTGCCTAAGTCGTAGCATCCGTCGACGACTTCTTGAAGACCCGCCGGAGTTCTGTTTGTCCGTAGCTGAGTAGAAGCCGGACTCCTACCAGCATCATCCCGTGGCCTGATCGTCTACTCTCCGCATGAAGCGGGGGACACCGTTCTCCCTCTGCAACTCACAATCATCCAGTTCCTGTCCAACCGCAGGAAGCAGATGCTATTTCTCTCATCACCTTGACACAGGTAGCAAGCGTCATGCATGCATAATTTGGTGAGACACACATCTCCTTGTCCATTATTTTATTCATTAAAAATTGTGCAGATGTCATGCTCATGTCATTCATGCATAATAAATGATCAATCTCTATCTATCCCTCGGTTCTAAGAAAATTTATCTTTTCTATGTCCTCAAGATATAATTTTCTAACTACATAGACTGTCCATTGAATCTTTGCACTCGTAGGTACTCATATGTCTATCCTTGCCCTGAACTCATTGTCATTTTATCTCAGTTATTTTAGCTCCGTTTAATTTGACTCTTTTCCGTCGTGTTCGTACTGACGGTATAGCAACTGCGTTTTACATGCGACATGTTATCTGATTTTATTTAATATTAGTTGGAATAACATGGATGTATCTTTCTTTTGCAATTTAAAACAAGCTATGTTTAACTCTCGGCTTTTCATAAAAAAAATAAATATACATATAGTTGTGATTAATATCTACCTATTGTGTTCTGTTAATTAAATTTGTTAGCTTGAACACAATTGTATTAAATTCAAATTAGATGTTCTCATAATTTACTTTGTTTTTGCAAGCTAAAGAATAATCGGTATATAAAAGACACTGAAATATTTGTAACCAAAGTATGACTAGATTTAACTCGGCCTTTTAGTTAACATGAGATTTCTGTAATCTGAATGCTTCACCTAGTTTCACTTAATCGAAATAATCAATCGTGTAGTTGTTTCTTTTATATAATATAAATGTAATTTGATTAATATTGATTTAATATTTTTTAATTAAAAACCAACTGAGGGTTGTAGTTCCGTCTTTTTGCTTTGTGACCATGCCTATGTTAGCTACACGTGAACAATGTCATTTACTATGTCACATGTTGATTAGATTAATCCTATTACTTTGATTAATGACCATGCAAACTTGGTTCTAAATAAAAGCAACATAGGTGATGTACTTAAAGGTTTTTCTATACAAATATTAATATAATTAATTGCTACATAAATGCATTCTTAATTTCTTATTACTTAGTTTAAACAAGTTGTATATATTAGGCACTATTAAGTATGCACGTGTCCCTTTTCATATTGCGAACTTTAAGTTGAACTTGCTTAATCCCTACGACAATATTTATAAAACAAGATTGGTCTTAACTCAGCTTTGAATTAGAATATAATTTAAGTAATCTGAGTTAATAACTATTACGTGATTTTTATTCAATTAAGATAATTAAGTGTGTAATTGTTTCTTTTATAATATAAACTCTCGGTAGTCATTTCTTTTCCATCGTAGTTTCGTTATCGGCGTTTCTTATGTTCTCGTGACCGTAGCCGGTAGTTCTCTTTTAGTACGTTGTTTTCTCTTGTGTGGTGTATTGTTCTTAGTTGTATCTATTTGTTTGCTTGTATGCCTGTTAGTATGCTGGTTTGCTATGATCTACGAGTAGAAGAAAGACTATCTGTGAGCTTCGAAGATCCGAAGATGAAGACCAGAAGCAGAGTGCCAGAAGTTGCAAATGCAAGATTAAGTTGAGGCTTTTCAGAGCAAGTTGCTTTGGGTATAAAGCAATTTCTAAGGCAAGTATAACATGGGATTTCCTTGTTGTCCTATTCAGAATAAGCAAATAATATAATTATGCATATATTCCTTTGTTAAGGATGACTTAGTGTTGATCTTATTCCTTGATACCTATTATATTGCATGGATTAGTATTGCTAGTGCTTAACATGAACTATGATCATGTAATTTGACTAATGGAATATGCAATAAACATTAAAAGATGATTTTATTACTGTTTAAGGGTACTAGAGCATGGGGTTACTTTGGTGCTCTTGTTACTCTCCATAAGGACTCATCTATAAGCGAAAATCCGGGATTTACAGTACAACTGTGAGGGCTAAAATGGCTCTGGCTTTAGTCATATAGAAGGACCTTTTCTAGCTTGTTAGAGGTATTCCTTTATAGCGTAAGAATGGCTTGACGAATCGGGTATAGTGCGGCCTCTGTCCTCATGTGTATAGGCTGCGTGTTATTGTGCCATCAGGAAGGGGGCTCTACATCTATTTGTCGAGTGAAATCTAATGGCCCTAACTTGTTAGACGAACCTTTGAAAGACTTCATAGTGAACCCTGCCGACCTTCCTTGGTAGTGGGTCAAGAGGCTGATCACCTCGGGCGAAAGGGTAAATTACGACTCATAGTGAAAGTGTACAACCTCTGCAGAGTGTAAAACTGTTATAACAGCCATGCTCACGGTCACGAGTGGCCTTGGACCCTTATGGAATAGTTGATCATTAATAATGAATATGTTTTTGCTATTCGTTAATCATTTCACATGGATCATATGTTTATCGTTACATTGAGACACTTTGATATTATTGATATACTGAAATAATGCTAATTAAAAGCTACATGCTGATAAACCTATGATATGCCTTTGAGCCTCATGAACCCCATGTTATATTTGTTGAGTTCGACATGGACTCACTCTTGCTATTTCCCCTACACTCCAGTGTGTAGTGAGGTGTTGCTTAGAAGAAGGATGGAAGTGTAGTGGAGTTTTCAAAAGTCTTTTCAGAAGTGTTTGGCATATGGAGCCCCCAGTCAGCCGTCCCTGTGATGTTGGAGCTTGAAGAAAAGATTAGTGACCGTTCCGCGACACTCTGATAGTTGTAAGTGTTAATATAGTATGTTTTCCGTCTTATATAAACATTGTTTTGATACTTTTTCATTCTGACATATGTGTGGACTTCCTGGGCACACATATGATTAGCCTGGTTTTGTTCTTTAGAAAACCGGGTGTGACAGAGTGGTATCAGAGCGGTGTTGACTGTAGGACATATGCCAAGTAGCACTGGACGTATTCTAAAACTTATTTTACTATAAAACTATTTTTGTCATCCTTTGACTCATTGATTTTGACTATTTCTTATTCCTTGTCTTGTTGTATCCTCTCCTTGATAGTTTCCTTTGAGCTATTATTTCTTACTTCCTTGGATTTTGTTTTATATTGTTTTACTAAAAGTTTTCTGATCTTACCTTGTTCAAAAGTTTGATGGCCTATCATCATCTCCAATGTGCCATTAGGATGACCACCATTGTTGAAGAAGCACGTGTAGAACCGATGATATGATTGGTGCTTTGTTTTGCCTGATGTGTGCTTGTCTTGTTTGATGTGATGCCTGTGTGTCGTCTTTGTTCTTGTGTTCCAAAGGAGGCCCGAAATCATCTTGAGAATTAGCTCAATCTTTGTTAAAGTAGGGTAGTATACTCTCTTGACCTACCTAACCTTCGATCAGTCCTAATTCTTATAGTCTTTTCCATAAATCATCCTTGCTTACTCTTGGTTTCTATGCTTTCTTCTTTATCTTAACCCAAGGGAGGATCAACACATGAAGAACTCATCAATAGCAGCAAACCTTAAAGAAAGTGTTACCTTCAATGACATCGCCAGGTGGAACAAGACCTTTGTTAAGTGGGGTAGCGTCCGCCACCATCATCAATCTCAAGTCACGAGACAAGAAGATCCAGAGACCAATCGCTATCGTATTATCAGCTTTTGCTAGTCCTTGCCTCTTAACTAGTCTCACCTTCTTGCCATCAATCTTTACTTTTCTTATCAACATTTGACAACTTTTGACCCTTGTCCATACATCTTATAAATTCTGATTCAAGGACCTACAAAGACTTGAAGATCCACTTATCCTTCTCGCTGGTCTCCCTGAATGGTAAAATGGAAGACTAGTCTTTACCTTTCTTCAACCAATGCTAGTCTGTCACTTTTTCGTGATATCTCATAAATCTTGAATCCAGGAGTTTTGAGCACCTTAAGATATCTCTTTATCTCTTACGTTATCTCTTGCTAATCTCCACCCTTGTTTTTACACCTTATAAAGTGAAGACTCGATGATCAACCTTGATATATCTTTTCAATCTCCTTTGATCTTCCTTTTCACCTATGCTGACCTTCAATCCTTTGACCTTCTTTCATTAACTTGAATCAATCTTAACGATCAATCCAATGTTCTTTTGTTATCCTTTGATAATCCTTGACGCTTATATCCGAACTTGTCAAAAAGTCTCGAAACAACCTTATTGGTCTGTTTTATCTTTCTCCCTAGTCTCTCCGAATCTCGGGTCGAGATTCCTGTTAAGTGGGGTAGAATTGTCACACCCCAAATTTTCTAATTTTGGGTTGTGCATAGGAAACACTAAATAAATAATTTCAATATCTGAATAAATTTATTAGATAAGTTAAGTTGCTGCTAATTTAAATATAGAAAATTATGGTTTTAAACTTTCTCATATTAATTTGATAATGTGGTGTTTGTGTGATGCTTGTCTTTGGTGTTGGTGAGTGCTATTATTTTCAAAATACCATAGGACGACGTTTACTTCTCATGGGAAAACTTTTTGGTATTTTCTGGATTTAAAATTTCAATTTCCGTGAGCTTAATCTTTTTTCTTGATCTCTTCATCAATCTTTTCATGAGCTCCAAATACTTTATTTGGGTTCGTCTCATTCTAAAATATCTCTGAGAATTTTCCCTAAATTTTCGGAGCCTTCGAAGTATTTTTCGTGGCTTAAAATTCAATTCTGGACTTTTCTAGAATTATTTTATCCATGAAATTAATTAATTCCGAAAATAATAAAATATCTCAGATTTCCTCATGCCCAAAGGCCCATGTCTTTATTTACTAATGGGCTTTTATAATTAATTAGGCCTATTAGTAAAGGTGGATGGTGCAACGTCAATTAGCACCATATCGCTAGTTGACATGGAGGTGGAGAGTTTTTCTCCCTATATATACGTACCTATCCCTTGGGTAAAAGCACACCAAAACTACCGTAGAGGAGTCCCTAGTTTGGTAAATCTCTCGTGTAGTAAATTAAATATTTCTCCTCCTTCTTTTGTCGCCCCCAGGCCGAGGCCCTTCGGATGGATGGAGGTAGAAGATGAAGTATTTGCGGTTCTGCCACTGGTTCGTAATATCTTTGTCGTTTCTTCGTTTTAATTTCGTTTTGCTCCGTTTCAGTCGCGTTAGTTTCATATAGTTGTGCTCTACGTAGTAGTGCTGACGTATATCGTGTCACCTAATTACGAATTTATTGATTTACGTGCAATATTTATTTAATGTATTTTTAATTAAAAGCAACCTAGTGTAATAACTCGTTCTTGTGATTTTGCGATCATCCGTTCTTTCTCCCTATGCCTTTGGTCAAAACATGGTCCGTAGGCCCTTCACCGTGCCCGCTGGTGAACTACTAGTGGCTGCCTAAGTCGTAGCATCCGTCGACGACTTCTTGAAGACCCGCCGGAGTTCTGTTTGTCCGTAGCTGAGTAGAAGCCGGACTCCTACCAGCATCATCCCGTGGCCTGATCGTCTACTCTCCGCATGAAGCGGGGGACACCGTTCTCCCTCTGCAACTCACAATCATCCAGTTCCTGTCCAACCGCAGGAAACAGATGCTATTTCTCTCATCACCTTGACACAGGTAGCAAGCGTCATGCATGCATAATTTGGTGAGACGCACATCTCCTTGTCCATTATTTTATTCATTAAAAATTGTGCAGATGTCATGCTCATGTCATTCATGCATAATAAATGATCAATCTCTATCTATCCCTCGGTTCTAAGAAAATTTATCTTTTCTATGTCCTCGAGATATAATTTTCTAACTACATAGACTGTCCATTGAATCTTTGCACTCGTAGGTACTCATATGTCTATCCTTGCCCTGAACTCATTGTCATTTTATCTCAGTTATTTTAGCTCCGTTTAATTAGACTCTTTTCCGTCGTGTTCGTACTGACGGTATAGCAACTGCGTTTTACATGCGACATGTTATCTGAATTTATTTAATATTAGTTGGAATAACGTGGATGTATCTTGCTTTTGCAATTTAAAACAAGCTATGTTTAACTCTCGGCTTTTCATAAAAAAAATAAATATACATATAGTTGTGATTAATATCTACTTATTGTGTTCTGTTAATTAAATTTGTTAGCTTGAACACAATTGTATTAAATTCAAATTAGATGTTCTCATAATTTACTTTGTTTTTGCAAGCTAAAGAATAATCGGTATATAAAAGACACTGAAATATTTGTAACCAAAGTATGACTAGATTTAACTCGGCCTTTTAGTTAACATGAGATTTCTGTAATCTGAATGCTTCACCTAGTTTCACTTAATCGAAATAATCAATCGTGTAGTTGTTTCTTTTATATAATATAAATGTAATTTGATTAATATTGATTTAATATTTTTTAATTAAAAACCAACTGAGGGTTGTAGTTCCGTCTTTTTGCTTTGTGACCATGCCTATGTTAGCTACACGTGAACAATGTCATTTACTATGTCACATGTTGATTAGATTAATCCTATTACTTTGATTAATGACCATGCAAACTTGGTTCTAAATAAAAGCAACATAGGTGATGTACTTAAAGGTTTTTCTATACAAATATTAATATGATTAATTGCTACATAAATGTATTCTTAATTTCTTATTACTTAGTTTAAACAAGTTGTATATATTAGGCACTATTAAGTATGCACGTGTCTCTTTTCATATTGCGAACTTTAAGTTAAACTTGCTTAATCCCTACGGCAATATTTATAAAACAAGATTGGTCTTAACTCAGCTTTGAATTAGAATATAATTTAAGTAATCTGAGTTAATAACTATTACGTGATTTTTATTCAATTAAGATAATTAAGTGTGTAATTGTTTCTTTTATAATATAAACTCTCGGTAGTCATTTCTTTTCCATCGTAGTTTCGTTATCGGCGTTTCTTATGTTCTCGTGACCGTAGCCGGTAGTTCTCTTTTAGTACGTTGTTTTCTCTTGTGTGGTGTATTGTTCTTAGTTGTATCTATTTGTTTGCTTGTATGCCTGTTAGTATGCTGGTTTGCTATGATCTATGAGTAGAAGAAAGACTATCTGTGAGCTTCGAAGATCCGAAGATGAAGACCAGAAGGAGAGTGCCAGAAGTTGCAAATGAAAGATTAAGTTGAGGCTTTTCAGAGCAAGTTGCTTTGGGTATAAAGCAATTTCTAAGGCAAGTATAACATGGGATTTCCTTGTTGTCCTATTCAGAATAAGCAAATAATATCATTATGCATATATTCCTTTGTTAAGGATGACTTAGTGTTGATCTTATTCCTTGATACCTATTATATTGCATGGATTAGTATTGCTAGTGCTTAACATGAACTATGATCATGTAATTTGACTAATGGAATATGCAATAAACATTAAAAGATGATTTTATTACTGTTTAAGGGTACTAGAGCATGGGGTTACTTTGGTGCTCTTGTTACTCTCCATAAGGACTCATCTATAAGCGAAAATCCGGGATTTACAGTACAACTGTGAGGGCTAAAATGGCTCTGGCTTTAGTCATATAGAAGGACCTTTTCTAGCTTGTTAGAGGTATTCCTTTATGGCGTAAGAATGGCTTGACGAATCATGTATAGTGCGGCCTCTGTCCTCATGTGTATAGGCTGCGTGTTATTGTGCCATCAGGAAGGGGGGCTCTACATCTGTTTGCTGAGTGAAATCTAATGGCCCTAACTTGTTAGACGAACCTTTGAAAGACTTCATAGTGAACCCTGCCGACCTTCCTTGGTAGTGGGTCAAGAGGCTGATCACCTCGGGCGAAAGGGTAAATCACGACTCATAGTGAAAGTGTACAACCTCTGCAGAGTGTAAAACTGTTATAACAGCCGTGCTCACGGTCACGAGTGGCCTTGGACCCTTATGGAATAGTTGATCATTAATAATGAATATGTTTTTGCTATTCATTAATCATTTCACAAGGATCATATGTTTATTGTTACATTGAGACACTTTGATATTATTGATATACTGAAATAATGCTAATTAAAAGCTACATGCTGATAAACCTATGATATGCCTTTGAGCCTCATGAACCCCATGTTATATTTGTTGAGTTCGACATGGACTCACTCTTGCTATTTTGTAACACCCTAAAAATTTGAAAAGAAGAAAAATAGGAAAAACATGATTTTTATATTTATTTTGTGAAGCATACAAAATTTAGAATAAGAATAATTTTTATAAATTTAAAATCAAATATAAGAGTAGAAACATGTTTGTGCACTCATGCTGTTGCATTTAAATTTTTGAGATGAGTGGTTTGATTTAAATTCAAAATTGGATTTGAAAATCTTTTGAAAATTTGCTTTGAAAAAAAATTGAAAAAAAAGAAAAAGAAGGGAAATTCATCTTCATTCGGAATTTTGGCCCAGCTCAGCCGCAGCCCACCGCCTCGGCCTGCTCAGCATGCGGTCCGTTGTTCCTCCCGCGCCCGCATCTTCCTCCTGGGCCGAGCCCGAGCCGCGGCCAGCCGGCCCAACTCGCGCGCGCGCTCGCGTTCCGCAGCGGCCGCGTTCCTTCCCGCCTGAGCCGCTGACATGTGGGTCCCGTTTGTCAGTGTCTCTCCTCACCTTTCCTTTCTTCTTCCTCCGGTTTCCATCGACGAACGCCGTTCTTCACCGATTCGGTGATCCGATTTTCCTTCGAAAACTTCCTCCTTTCCATAACCGGAGATGCCTACGGGCTATAAAACGAGACCCTCACCTCTCCGCCCTCATCCCGTCTCATCGGTAGCCGTTTTGGTGCTCGGGAGCTAGGTCACCGCGAGCACGAGATCCACCGTCCGCCCCTCAAAGCCGCACGCGCTCATTGCTTCATCCCCGGCCACGATTCTGCCCTAGGTGAGTTCGCGTTGAAGTTATATACCTGCCGGTACTTTTGCTTTGCGATTTCGTGCACCACAGAGCGAGATAGGCTCCACCCGGCCATGGCGCCGCCGCGGGAAGCTCGCCGTCGGCTGATTCCGACCGGAGCGCCGCCGGTTACCTCCTCGATCCGATCTGGACCGTCCGATCTAAATCCAACGGCTAGAATTAGAAGATACCGGTTCGTTTGTAAAATTGTAAAAGAAACCCTGAAGTTTTTAAGTATAGAACCCGCAGTCCTAAAACGTAAAGCTCAGAGTACGCTTTGATCGGTTGAAAACGTATTTCGTCTCGGTAAATGAAAAATACGCTTTCTGATATTTACAGTTTTGCCATTCAGATTGTTTTAGTTGTAGAATTTTCGTTTTAGCTCCGATTTGATCCATTCAAATTTCGTTAGATTCATATTTGCGAGCTCTACATGATGATAGAACTGTGCAGTAGGTTTGAGATAATTTATTTTCAAGTTTATATTAAAGTATTTATTTTTCTATAGGAAATCTTTGGAAATTCATAACTTTGTCGTTTTAGATCCGATTTTCGTGATCTTCGCGTCTGTGTGATCCTAGCAAGTTGTAGATTCATTTTAAAGACTTTTTATTTTATTTTCTTACTGTTGGTGTATTGTTCTAATTATAGTCTTGTTTGTTAATGCATGATTGCCTTTGGATGTGTGTTGTTGATAATGGTTGATCGAGTATAGACGGTGAGAAATTCGTTGGAGATCAAGAGCTTTACTACGAGCAAGATCTTCAGGACCAGTTTGAGCAAGGCAAGTATAGCATGGGATTATCCTTGTTGTCCTATTCACCTTATGCAATTAATATCATTATGCATTTATTCCTTGTTAAGGATGACTTAGCGATTGATCCTATACCTTGGTACCTATTGTGATGCATTGAGTAGTATGGCTAGTGCTTAAACATGAACTATGATCATGTAAATTGATTAGAGGAATATGCAACAAACATTAAAAGATGATTTTGATTAATGTTTAAAGGGGATTAGAGCATGGGGGTTACTTTTGATGCTCTAATTGCTCTCCATAAGGACTCATCTATAAGCGACAATCCGGGATTTACAGTACAACTGTGGGGGCTATATGGCTCTGGCTTTAGTCATATAGAAGGACCTTTTCTAGCTTGTTAGTGGTATTCCTTTATGGCGTAAGAATGGCTTGACGAATCGGGTATAGTGCGGCCTCTGTCCTCATGTGTATAGGTTGCGTGTTATTGTGCCATCAGGAAGGGGGGCTCTACATCTGTTTGCCGAGTGAAATCTAATGACCCTAACTTGTTAGACGAACCTTCGAAAGACTTCATAGTGTTTACCCTGCCTGCTCACCTTGGTAGTGTTTTGGGAGTAATTAACCCGGGCATTTGGGTAACACGACTCACAGTGAAAGTGTACAACCTCTGCAGAGTGTAAAACTGTTATAACAGCCGTGCTCACGGTCACGAGTGGCCTTGGACCCTTATGGAATAGTTGAATAATTGTTTATGATTATGTTTTTGCTATTCATTAATCATTTCACATGGATCATATGTTTAATGTTTATATTGAGACAATTTGATGCTATTGTTATGCTAAAATCATACTAACTAAAAGCTACATGCTGATAAACCAATGAATATGCCTTTTTGAGCCTCATGAACCCCATGTTACACTTGTTGAGTACGAGATGTACTTACGCTTGTTTATTTCTTTTACTTGGATAAAAATCCCGGATGGGTAACAGATGGAGGTAATAGTGACTACTACGCCTACTTCCCTGAAGATTACTAGTCTTGCTGTCAACCAGTCAATGTACCTGTGACTGGAGCTACCACGAGAGATTTTTTTTATTTATACTTCCGCTACATTTGTGTTATGACTATGTGTTTAAATATCGTGATGTAATAACATTTGTGATGATACTTTTGTTATAATTTGTGAACTTATGTGTGATTGATCTCTGGGCGCACATAAGGGTATGCATTCCATTTGGTCGATAAATGGGTGTGACAAATTGGTATCAGAGCTCTTGTTGACTGTAGGACGCAAGCCTAGTTAGGAATGGTCGATTTAGTATCATCTTTACACTATTTTTATGCTCACTATCTTGCTCTTGTTATTTGATAAATTTTTATGCTTCTTATGTCACATTCTATTATGAAATTTTGCCTCTATTCTAACTTCATCTAAAAATTCTGTAGATGGCCCGTGACCGTAAGACTGCCCGCATTAGCTCTGGAGGATACTACCCACCTCGTGCCCTGCATGCAACTGAAGAGCCACAAGAGCCAGAACCTCAGGAACAGGAGCAGACTCCTGTGACACCAGTCCAAGCACCAGCACTTCCCCAGGAAGAGCCTGAGTCTGAAGAAGATCCAGAAATCGTCAAGATTGAAGATGATGAAGAGGAAGCTAATGGAGGAGTACAACCCCCGCCTCCATCATATGAAGCTCCCGAAGAGATGCCACCTGCTCCAATGGGGTGGACTGTGAGGATCTACCACAGGAATGGAGGGAATGCTGTCTCTCATCTTCGCCTGGTGGGGATGCTCACTGCTTACTTCGCTGATTGGCATCCAGCTGTGGAGTACGTCTGCTGGGAGTACACTCATCCACTGGAGGACACGTATTGGAAGGCAAGGGCAAGCATCTTTGCCCATAAGGAAGACAAGGGAGCATATCAGCTGGACAGGATGTTCTCTCACGTGGGACATCGAGCTACTATAGAGGATAGCATTGAAGATGCTGCTTTTGAAGCATGTATGGGTCTCCGCTATCTTCGCTTTAACCTTATGAAGCATGACATTCATCGCTTCTTTCCTCGTGCACATCCCGAACTTGGATGGGCTATGACAGATCCAGTGCAGCTAGAGCCACTACCTCGGGTAATGGTGGACTTTGTCTATGATATGATGGATAGGAAGCTGCAGCTAGAAGAGATGGTGAAGGCACAAGGGAAGACTATCAAGAGGTGCCAAGCAACCATTGATGAGCTCCGAGCAAACCAAGGCATGCCCAAGATTTATGAGACATTAGAGCATGAGCCACTTCCTTAGGAAGTAGGAGTCCTTTATGTAATAAGAACGTTCTTAGTAACGTCAGTTGAGTCAGTCGGGTCTGTCGTGTGGTTTGAACCTTGGTGTGCTAGTTGCTTTATTATTATGCTTATGTGTGAGTTGGATTTTTGTTTGAGTGTCGGGACTTGTAGGCATGTCTACAAGTTCCATTCTTAAGAATAACAAGTTTAATAGTCAAGGAATAATAGTTGGGGTTTGATATTATCACGTTTCTGTCCTTGCTGTTTTCTGGAGCAGTCTTCAATGTTTCTGCTACAGTTTAAAAACGGTTCGTGCAACATTTATGAAATTTTTATGAGAGAAACTAGACTCAAGCATCTTTCAAATGCCACTGGAATCACCTTTTTATCTGATCTGGTTCGAGAGATATAATTTTTACAAGTTAAAGTTTCTGCACAGACTGGAATCTGGAACAGTTTCTGTACGCCTTATTTTTCATAGAATTAACGACAGAATCTGATCTTGAGGTCTGAATAGAAATTGTGGATAATTTCATAAGCTTTCCAACCATATAAGGCACGCCTCTTTTGGATTTCTGTAACTCGAGATATGATTGAAATACTGAACTGTCAACATTGCTATTCGTCCAGAAAACTTTCAGATCTCCTTCTTAATCTTATAAGTGGTTGAAATCATGGAATTCTTAAAGTTTGCATGTTTATGGGTGGCAGATGGCCGGAAGAGGAAGAGGCAGAGGTCGTGGGAACATTCCCCCAAATCCACCACCACCGCCACCAACTATCGAGCAACTGTTGGCGGTACAGACGCAGTTGATGCAGCAACTAGTGCAAAATCAGCAAAATCAGCCAGTTATTGGGGCTCAACCACGTGATAAGCGTGGTGAGTTTTTGAAAGGTCGTCCCCCAGTGTTCACACATGCTGCTGATCCTTTGGAGGCCGATGATTGGCTTCGTGCTGTGGAGAAACAACTCATTATTGCCCAATGTGATGACCGACAGAAGGTGTTGTTTGCTTCTGGGCAACTTCAGGGAGAAGCTCAGGATTGGTGGGAGTCATATGAGTATGGTCGTCCTGCCAATGCTCCTGCAATCACCTGGCAGGAGTTTAGGGAGAACTTCAGGGCTTACCATATACCTGAAGGAATGATAGAGTTGAAGGCGGAGGAATTCAGGAACCTGACCCAAGGGTCAATGACTGTAGCTGAGTACCGTGACAAGTTTGCTCAATTGTCACGATATGCTCCACATGAGGTGGCCAATGACAATGATAAGCAGCGCCGCTTCTTGAAGGGATTATATGATGGACTACAGTTGCAGTTGATGTCCAATACCTACCCTAATTTTCAGACGCTGGTAAACCGCGCTATTGTGGTGGATAGCAAGCGCAAGGAAATGGATGCAAAGAGGAAGAGGTTACAGGGACAAGCCTCCAATAGCAACACCCGTCTGCGTACTGGTTTTCAGCAGAATACTCAGCAGAGGCCTCTCTCTGGACAGTGGAATCGTGGTCAGGTCCCATTCCGTGGACAGTTTCCGCAACGTCCCCCATTCCAGCCACAGAATAGCAACCAACGTCCACCGCAGCAGCAAGGAAATCAAGCACAGCGTCAGGGTCTTTCCAATAACACTCCTATGAAGACTAGTGCTCCCAATACTCCCAACAAGTGTTTCCGATGTGGAAAAGAAGGTCACTTGTCTTACAATTGCCCGGAGAAGCTTAACCAGCAGACTCCCCAGAGACAGAGCAGCCACCAGAAGACCGCACCTAACTCAGGAAGGGTGAATCACTTGTCCCAGGAAACTGCAGTGGAGGAGCCAGAAGTTATGCTTGGTACGTTCGATGTTCACTCTACTTCCGCCACTGTTCTTTTTGATTCTGGAGCATCACACTCTTTCATATCGCAATCATTTGTTAGAATACATAGAATCCATTTGTGTGCCATGAAGAATCCTATCTTAGTAAACTCACCTGGTGGAAGCATGCCAGCATCTTATCGCTGTCTTCCTATTAGTCTCAACTTAAGGGGGGTAGAGTTTACAGTTAGCCCTATAGTATTGAGAACAGCTGGGATTGATCTTATATTGGGAATGGATTGGATGATGCAACAACAAGCAGAGATTCAGTGTAAGGATAAATCAGTTGTACTGACAACACCAAAGGGTGATAGAATCAAGGTTGAAGTAAAAGTGCAAAAACAAGAGACTGCTACAGTGAACCAGCTTAATGATGGTGCCAACCAGGAAGATCCAGTTGTGGAGGAGTTTCCAGATGTGTTTCCAGAGGAATTGCCAGGTATGCCACCAGACCGTGACATTGAATTTATTATTGAATTATTACCTGGAACTGCACCTATAGCTAAGCGTCCATATAGAATGGGAGTAAATGAATTAGAAGAACTTAAGAAACAAATTAAGGAGTTGCAGGATAAGGGTTTTATTCGTCCTAGTTCTTCACCATGGGGAGCACCAGTGATTTTTGTGGATAAGAAAGATGGAACTCAGAGGATGTGTGTAGATTATCGGTCTCTTAATGAGGTTACTATTAAGAACAAGTACCCATTACCTAGGATTGATGACCTGTTCGATCAGTTGAGAGGAGCTTGTGTATTTTCCAAGGTTGATCTTCGTTCTGGATATCATCAGTTGAAGATTCGTGCTAGTGATGTACCAAAGACAGCTTTTACCACACGGTATGGGTTGTATGAGTATACGGTGATGTCTTTTGGTTTGACTAATGCCCCTGCATACTTCATGTACTTAATGAATAAGGTGTTTATGGAATATCTGGATAAGTTTGTAGTGGTATTCATCGATGATATTCTAGTATTTTCCAAGAATGAGGAAGAACATGCGGAACATTTGAGGTTGGTCTTGCAGAAGCTCAGAGAACACCAACTTTATGCAAAGAGGAGTAAATGTGAGTTTTGGTTGAAGGAAGTTTCTTTTCTGGGTCACATTGTCTCTAATGGAGGAATATCAGTAGATCCTGGCAAGGTGAAAGATGTATTGAATTGGAAACCACCCATCAATGTGAGTGAGATCCGTAGCTTCTTGGGATTAGCTGGTTATTATAGAAGATTTATAGAGGGATTTTCAAAGCTTGCAAAACCAATGACTGCATTATTGGAGAAGAATGCCAAGTTTGTGTGGTCCGAGAAGTGTCAGACTAATTTTGAGGAACTAAAGAAGAGATTGACGACTGCACCCGTCTTAGTTCTGCCAGATCTGAGTAAACCTTTCTCTATTTATTGTGATGCATCTCGATTGGGTTTGGGATGTGTACTGATGCAAGAAGGTAGAGTTGTGGCATATGCATCAAGGCAGTTGAGGAAGCATGAGTTAAATTACCCTACTCATGATTTGGAATTAGCTGCAGTAGTTCATGCATTAAAGATATGGAGACATTATTTGATTGGACACAAGAGTGATATATACACTGATCACAAGAGTTTAAGGTATATCTTCACTCAAACGGATCTGAACTTGAGGCAGCGTAGATGGTTGGAGTTGATAAAAGACTATGATCTAGAGGTGCATTATCATCCAGGAAAGGCCAACGTTGTTGCTGATGCTCTTAGTAGGAAAAGTTATGCAAATGAAATACAAGTAATGTCTATGCCAAAGGAATTATGTACCGAGTGCAAGTATTTGAACTTAGGATTTACTACCAATGCAGTGGAATTAGTATTAGAGCCTACTCTAGAGCAAGAGATTCATAAAGGTCAGCAGAAGGATGAAAAGTTAAGGGAGATAGCTGAAAACATAGCGAAAGGTAAATCTCCAGGGTTCCGTAAGGATGATAATGGTACGCTATGGTTTGGAAAAAGGCTGTGTGTGCCTGAAGATAAGGATATCAGAATGGTAATTCTGCGTGAAGCTCATGAGTCAGCTTATTCCATACATCCGGGGAGTACTAAGATGTATTTGGATCTGAAAGAGAAATATTGGTGGTATGGTTTAAAAAGAGATGTTGCTGAGTATGTTGCTTTGTGTGATACTTGTCAAAGAGTGAAAGCGGAACATCAGAGACCTGCAGGATTGTTACAGCCTATGCAGATACCCGAATGGAAATGGGAAGAGGTTGGTATGGATTTTATAGTTGGGTTGCCACGGACTCAAAGAGGATATGATTCAATTTGGGTGATAGTGGATCGTCTGACTAAGGTTGCTCATTTTCTGCCTGTGAAGACTACATACAGCAGTGCGAAGTTGGCAGAATTGTATATGGAAAGAATAGTGAGTCTACACGGAGTACCTAAAAAGATTGTGTCTGATCGAGGTACTCAGTTTACATCTCATTATTGGCAAAAGATACATGAATCATTGGGAACCAAATTAAATTTTAGTACAGCTTATCATCCTCAGACAGATGGTCAAACGGAGAGAATTAATCAGATATTGGAAGATATGTTGAGAGCTTGTGCTTTACAATATGGTACTAGTTGGGATAAGAGTTTGCCTTATGCAGAGTTCTCTTATAACAATAGTTATCAGAAGAGTCTTCAAATGGCACCGTTTGAGGCTCTGTATGGACGAAAATGTAGGACCCCGTTGTTCTGGAATCAGACAGGGGAGAGTCAAGTGTATGGGCCTGATGTATTAAAGGATGCTGAAAAGAAAGTGAGAATGATTAGAGATAATCTAAAAATAGCACAGTCCAGACAGAAAAGCTATGCTGATACTCGCAGAAGGGAGTTGACTTTTGAGGTAGGGGATTATGTATATTTGAAAGTATCGCCAATGAGGAGTGTGAAGAGGTTCAACATGAAGGGTAAATTGGCACCAAGATATATTGGACCTTTCAAGATTATAGAAAGACGTGGTGAAGTGGCATATCAGTTGGAATTACCTGAAAGTTTGGCAGGTGTACATGATGTGTTCCATGTGTCTCAATTGAAGAAATGTTTGCGAGTACCAGAGGAGCAGATTCCATTAGAGGAACTCACTGTTAAGGAGGATCTTACATATGAAGAGTTTCCGGTTAAAATTTTAGAGACTGCGGACAGAGTCACAAGAAGTAGAACAATCAAAATGTGTAAAGTACAATGGAATCGGTACACAGCAGAAGAGGCTACTTGGGAACGAGAAGAGGATCTGAGAAAAACCTACCCGCAACTGTTTGAGTAAGCATCGGTCGAATCTCGGGACGAGATTCATCTTAAGGGGGGTAGAATTGTAACACCCTAAAAATTTGAAAAGAAGAAAAATAGGAAAAACATGATTTTTATATTTATTTTGTGAAGCATACAAAATTTAGAATAAGAATAATTTTTATAAATTTAAAATCAAATATAAGAGTAGAAACATGTTTGTGCACTCATGCTGTTGCATTTAAATTTTTGAGATGAGTGGTTTGATTTAAATTCAAAATTGGATTTGAAAATCTTTTGAAAATTTGCTTTGAAAAAAAATTGAAAAAAAAGAAAAAGAAGGGAAATTCATCTTCATTCGGAATTTTGGCCCAGCTCAGCCGCAGCCCACCGCCTCGGCCTGCTCAGCATGCGGTCCGTTGTTCCTCCCGCGCCCGCATCTTCCTCCTGGGCCGAGCCCGAGCCGCGGCCAGCCGGCCCAACTCGCGCGCGCGCTCGCGTTCCGCAGCGGCCGCGTTCCTTCCCGCCTGAGCCGCTGACATGTGGGTCCCGTTTGTCAGTGTCTCTCCTCACCTTTCCTTTCTTCTTCCTCCGGTTTCCATCGACGAACGCCGTTCTTCACCGATTCGGTGATCCGATTTTCCTTCGAAAACTTCCTCCTTTCCATAACCGGAGATGCCTACGGGCTATAAAACGAGACCCTCACCTCTCCGCCCTCATCCCGTCTCATCGGTAGCCGTTTTGGTGCTCGGGAGCTAGGTCACCGCGAGCACGAGATCCACCGTCCGCCCCTCAAAGCCGCACGCGCTCATTGCTTCATCCCCGGCCACGATTCTGCCCTAGGTGAGTTCGCGTTGAAGTTATATACCTGCCGGTACTTTTGCTTTGCGATTTCGTGCACCACAGAGCGAGATAGGCTCCACCCGGCCATGGCGCCGCCGCGGGAAGCTCGCCGTCGGCTGATTCCGACCGGAGCGCCGCCGGTTACCTCCTCGATCCGATCTGGACCGTCCGATCTAAATCCAACGGCTAGAATTAGAAGATACCGGTTCGTTTGTAAAATTGTAAAAGAAACCCTGAAGTTTTTAAGTATAGAACCCGCAGTCCTAAAACGTAAAGCTCAGAGTACGCTTTGATCGGTTGAAAACGTATTTCGTCTCGGTAAATGAAAAATACGCTTTCTGATATTTACAGTTTTGCCATTCAGATTGTTTTAGTTGTAGAATTTTCGTTTTAACTCCGATTTGATCCATTCAAATTTCGTTAGATTCATATTTGCGAGCTCTACATGATGATAGAACTGTGCAGTAGGTTTGAGATAATTTATTTTCAAGTTTATATTAAAGTATTTATTTTTCTATAGGAAATCTTTGGAAATTCATAACTTTGTCGTTTTAGATCCGATTTTCGTGATCTTCGCGTCTGTGTGATCCTAGCAAGTTGTAGATTCATTTTAAAGACTTTTTATTTTATTTTCTTACTGTTGGTGTATTGTTCTAATTATAGTCTTGTTTGTTAATGCATGATTGCCTTTGGATGTGTGTTGTTGATAATGGTTGATCGAGTATAGACGGTGAGAAATTCGTTGGAGATCAAGAGCTTTACTACGAGCAAGATCTTCAGGACCAGTTTGAGCAAGGCAAGTATAGCATGGGATTATCCTTGTTGTCCTATTCACCTTATGCAATTAATATCATTATGCATTTATTCCTTGTTAAGGATGACTTAGCGATTGATCCTATACCTTGGTACCTATTGTGATGCATTGAGTAGTATGGCTAGTGCTTAAACATGAACTATGATCATGTAAATTGATTAGAGGAATATGCAACAAACATTAAAAGATGATTTTGATTAATGTTTAAAGGGGATTAGAGCATGGGGGTTACTTTTGATGCTCTAATTGCTCTCCATAAGGACTCATCTATAAGCGACAATCCGGGATTTACAGTACAACTGTGGGGGCTATATGGCTCTGGCTTTAGTCATATAGAAGGACCTTTTCTAGCTTGTTAGTGGTATTCCTTTATGGCGTAAGAATGGCTTGACGAATCGGGTATAGTGCGGCCTCTGTCCTCATGTGTATAGGCTGCGTGTTATTGTGCCATCAGGAAGGGGGGCTCTACATCTGTTTGCCGAGTGAAATCTAATGACCCTAACTTGTTAGACGAACCTTCGAAAGACTTCATAGTGTTTACCCTGCCTGCTCACCTTGGTAGTGTTTTGGGAGTAATTAACCCGGGCATTTGGGTAACACGACTCACAGTGAAAGTGTACAACCTCTGCAGAGTGTAAAACTGTTATAACAGCCGTGCTCACGGTCACGAGTGGCCTTGGATCCTTATGGAATAGTTGAATAATTGTTTATGATTATGTTTTTGCTATTCATTAATCATTTCACATGGATCATATGTTTAATGTTTATATTAAGACAATTTGATGCTATTGTTATGCTAAAATCATACTAACTAAAAGCTACATGCTGATAAACCAATGAATATGCCTTTTTGAGCCTCATGAACCCCATGTTACACTTGTTGAGTACGAGATGTACTTACGCTTGTTTATTTCTTTTACTTGGATAAAAATCCCGGATGGGTAACAGATGGAGGTAATAGTGACTACTACGCCTACTTCCCTGAAGATTACTAGTCTTGCTGTCAACCAGTCAATGTACCTGTGACTGGAGCTACCACAAGAGATTTTTTTTATTTATACTTCCGCTACATTTGTGTTAAGACTATGTGTTTAAATATCGTGATGTAATAACATTTGTGATGATACTTTTGTTATAATTTGTGAACTTATGTGTGATTGATCTCTGGGCGCACATAAGGGTATGCATTCCATTTGGTCGATAAATGGGTGTGACATATTTCCCCTACACTCCAGTGTGTAGTGAGGTGTTGCTTAGAAGAAGGATGGAAGTGTAGTGGAGTTTTCAAAAGTCTTTTCAGAAGTGTTTGGCATATGGAGCCCCCAGTCAGCCGTCCCTGTGATGTTGGAGCCTGAAGAAAAGATTAGTGACCGTTCCGCGACACTCTGATAGTTGTAAGTGTTAATATAGTATGTTTTCCGCCTTATATAAACATTGTTTTGATACTTTTTCATTCTGACATATGCGTGGACTTCCTGGGCACACATATGATTAGCCTGGTTTTGTTCTTTAGAAAACCGGGTGTGACAAATATTAAGCAGGCCATGTATCATCTACCTCCCTCTGTTTGCTGCTATTTTCCAATTCCAGTTCACATACTACATGTCACAAATATTTACAGATTGACAGTTTTAGGCAGTGCTCAATTCGTATTATATAGTACTCAGTAGGCCATACATAGACATGAGTGGTTCTACTCTGAACTTTTCCTGTGTCATTCTACCGGTGTATGTCCATGAAAAAACAAGCTAGGCTCCTTTGCTCTCGCGCGCGAGGGCACGCACATTCCACTAGTCTAAACTCTACAAAGGTGAACCGGTCGCCGAGTAACCAGCCTATCCACGTTAGCAAAATTCATTCCGGTCGTTCGATCTCGGCATGGACGTCCAGATTTGGTGGTGTTCCCTGTTGACGACGTTGTCATCGGTACCTCCGTGTTCGTGGTTTCGCGAAACCTCGAGTCCTCCGCTCCCACGCCAATACGAGGCCTCCAGCTCCTCTCTCTCCCCCGTCTCTTCCCTTCCCCTCCCTCTCCCTTGCTCCCGATCTCTCCAGAAGCGGACAGGGCGGCGCCGCGGGCAGCCCCCGCCGGTGCCCATCCCTCGGCGCGGCAGCCGCCCTCCTCCTCCTCTCCCCCATCCTCCGTGTGGGCTCCTCTCTCCCTCTCCCTCTCTAATCTCCGGTTTCGCTTTCTCTCCGCTCCTCGCGCGGCCTGGGCGAGGCGACCGGCCCAACAGGCCTTGCCCCTCTCTCTGGTCTCCCTGCGCCGTGTGTGCTGCTGGGGGGCCAGCAACGCCGGATGGCCGTGCGGCACGCTCTGTGGCGCAGCACCGCGTGTGGGCCACGGCGGTGGCCGTCGCCGGCCATGGAGGGGTGCGACCCTGCCCCACCGGTGCCCGCGAACGCAGCTTCCCCTGGCGAAGAAACCCTAGCTGCCTCTTTGGCAGTGCCCAAGCTCACTGGGCACCGCGCGTGGGCCACTGCGGTGGACGTCGCCGGCCATGGAGGGGCGCGACCCTACCCCATCGGTGGCCGCGAACGCGTCTTCCCCCCCGCGAAGAAGCCCTAGCTGCCTCTTTGGCACCAACAAAGCTCGCCGGCTGCATCTACCGGTATTTCACTCTCTTCTCCTCCTTCTTCGACTCATGCAGCGGCATCAGGCGGACAGCACCAGCCACGCGCCATCCTTTGGCCCCTGCTTTCTGCGGTCGGCTGGCCGATTGGCCTGCCCCTGCTGTGGGGATTTCTTTTGGATTTTTTATTTTTGGGTGAATTGTACGGATTCAAGCATCTCGAGGCCTGGGACCTTTGCAGGAGATATTTCCAAAGAGGCTGATGTTGAATCTATGATAAAACAGTAGCTGAGTTGTGAGTGAATTTTCCAGTTACCAATTTGTTATTTCTTACATCAATTCTTCACCTTTTCGATTCTGACAAATATATACATGTGTACATCTCGCACTTACAGGCCGTTCATACATGGGAACCTCCATACTCAATAGCAGCTGAGGCCATGAGTTGCTGGGTTGCTAGCACAGGTACTTTGGGTGTGATTTAGTTTAGTAGAGAGATAACCTGCAGTGCGCGCTTCTCTTCTTCATCTTGTTCTGAATCCCAATTTTTTCCTGTAGCGTGCGCTTCCTCAACTACAAGATTTTCAGGGGCAAGCTTTGCGCTTACTGACTTTCTCTTTTGTGTACAAAGCCCTTTGTACGTCCCTGGTAAGCAGCAAATGCAGTACAAGCCTTGTCACAAACAGCCTGGACATCAAGCGCCTGTACTTTATAGCTCTTTCCTGGCCTACCAGGCTACCACGTACATAATGCTTCATTGTGCTAATGATAAGATCCATCTATGGTTGGCGTCAGCAATGGAGCATGATGCTTTTTTTTGTTTCATGCCACAACCTTGCCCCATTTTTTTCAAGATTATTGCAATGCACATTATACTGACCGTTTTCCTTTGGTACATTCATCGAGGAAATTAGAGCTACTCTCCAGGCTTATACTAAAAGACTACAATGTAAGTGCCTAATTAGCAATGCCTTTCATATTTTGCACAGTGGTTTCCTTCAGCTTTTCCTTGCTTGATTTAATTTAATGGAGGGATTCTATGGTTGGGATTTAAGCCTGCCAAGTCTGAGATTTTCCTAACCAAAAAAAGGTCTCTCACTTCATCCTCGTCATTGCTGGAAATCAAAGGATCGGATCGTATAATTCATTGTTTCCTAATTCATACCAGGAGGATCAAATGAAAGTGCAGATCAACCAATTCTTTTGTCCATGTCAAGTACTTGCATGTTAGCATCAGGGCTTGCATTGCAAAATAGCAGTTTGGTTCAGAAAATTGGTTGTGTATCTCCGGTCTCCTTACATTGAGGTTTATCAGTACTCAGTTCTACATCGAATGATTCAATATGTATTTTTCAACTGTGAACTCACCTATCCCCACCATGGCTCTGTTGGGCCAAAATTTTTGCTCTGTACGAAACTCAAACTTCTAAAGTAGCTTATTAGGCTATGAGGTTTGATTATAGATTAGAGGACACATTTAGGTTTTCCTTTTGCAGTTGCTGCACTTTTTGAATGATAGTTTTCACAAAAACAAATTATTTGTTAGCTCAACATTTGTTTATGGCTTCTTGTATTTAGTTGCAATTCTGATCTTCTAACACTACCTGGTTGTCACTCTCCCTCTCTGCTGATGTGCCATATGCGTGGACGCTGCTGCTACGTAGTTCAGTATACATGTTAGTTTTCCTGAGGCTGTCATCACCTTTGGTGGGTTAGGTTTTTGATTTTCCTTATCGTATTGCTACATACCTCAGTATGTGTTTTTATTTTTTCTGAAGTGGCTGTATTATAGTACTGAGGCCTCAGTATTCTTACGCTATTATATTTGCTTTTTGTATATGTGTATTCTACTAATAACATTCTGTTACTATTAGTAACATTGTCACTTTTGTACATTGTTCATATTTATCAGTAGTGAAATTTTTATATCTTGGTCAAGAGTATGAAACATGCTGCTACAAAAACAGAGAATTATCCTGCTGTTTATATAGGTTGGCTTAATGTGGTCCGGTTGCTATTACACTTCCTATGTTAACCATAGTTGTTTCCTATGGCAAGATCCTTGGAGGTGTGGATAGCAATTCCTGTAATTCTCTGTATCTGCATATTCAAAAATATATTTGCAGGTTATGTTCACCATTCCATTAAGAGGAAAGAGGAATACTCTCCTACTCCCATGTCTCAGTTTAAATTGTTTACTAGAAAATTTAATGGTTAATTTTTTTTGGTAATCACCAGTGTTCTGATGGTGTGCGAGAGATTTTATAACTTTTCCACATCACGTCAAATGGTACCTTTAGTAGAATACTATGTTAATGAAAAAATTGATTACAGTATATATATTTTAATGCTGTATTGCCATACATTAATGAACTTTTTCCTTTTATGAATTATCAATGAAGGTAAAGAGTTATTGCACGACATTGTTCATGGAATATGTTATTTCTGTCAAATAATTGGATCGTTCGCAGCCTGTACTGAAGCAGATATAAACATTGCAGGTCTACTGCTGCAGAGAGAAGGGAGGATGCCAACCAGAGCCCATTTCATGGATAGATGGAGTATTGCATCTTTTTGGTTTTCTCCTCACCTGTTTTTTTAAATCTTCATCGTAGAAATACCTGGAATTATATGCTTCCACAACACATACTTGCTTGGGTCTGTTAGTAAAACAGTTATCAGATTGTCAGTATAAGTACATTTCCTTTTAGAGTTCCGATTAAAGAACTATGAGTTTGCATGTTTGTCCATTCTTTGTTTACCGATTAAAGAACTATGAGTTTGCATGTTTGTCCATTCTTTGTTGACCGGCCAACATTTCGTATACATTCATTGACAGGCAGTCAAGTACTACCTAGTATCATGTTAAATTGCTGATTACCAACTCTAGCAAGTACACCTTTCTCACTGATGGTTGGGCTGTTTCAGGTACTGACAACCATTTAATTGTTATTAGATCCATGCTCTGTCTCCTTATTTTACTCTCTTTTGTGGAAATGTTCACATTACATTTTCTTGCATTCGGTGCGATGGCTGCTAATGCTACATTTTTGCCCGCCTTCTCTGTCTGCTTGCTACTACTCCTTTGTACAGCTACCGACTGATATGGTGCTCTTTCATATTATGATCTTCAGGCCAACGGTTGAACATCTAGGACTAAGGAAATGGCTGCAGATCTCAAATTGACTGTCATCAAGCACTAGAAGGTAAACAAGAAATCAATCATTCTCTATATGATCCTCTGTTAAGGTTGTCCTTTCATCTTTGTCAAGGTACACAAAAGGACAAAGCATTGCTTGAAAATTCACATGCAAGAGGAATTTTGATGTACTGCAAACCTCGCATTTCCTAATTAACTACAATGTTTCAAGCCAGCTGACCCTAACTCCAGAGATAACTTACATTTTTACCTATGATAATATAGATAAATAAGAGTTACAACTTTTGATAAGGCTTCCTCTGTAGCTAGCTTTTTTCTCCATTTCTTTGACTACATTTTACCTTTTGTTTAGCTTTTCAATAAAACTATGTTCACCTACATTCCTAAAATTCTAAGACATCATTGTATATACTCATTTCCTTCCATCTTCCATACGTTCTATAGACTTGCCAGATGGAAGTGGCCTGGCCATAAACTACAACAGTAAGATGTGCACACTGTACCAAAGTTTGTATCACCTTTAAGGTTGCAAGCCATGGATAATTACGACACTACAAAGATAACAATGGATGTCGGTCGACTTTTGAAATTAGCTTTGTCAATTTAGACAACCATACATATTTGTTCCTTAATTGTTGGTATACCTTAGTTTAAAACATACTAAGAACCTCATACCGGGACATAGCGAAGTTTTATGTGAGCTTTTGGTTTAAAAATGTTTAATTGTTCTGATTCCTTTGGATTCGCAGTTTATTTCCCTAAGCAATCAGCAAACCTCACTATGTTGCCCACATCAAAACTCGCTATGTTTTAATGAATATATATATATATATATATATATATATATATATATATATATATATATATATATATATATATATATATATATATATATATATATATATATATATATAATCGATGTGCATATCTTACTTGCAAACAATCACGTCTACATGTGTGCATCATACATGAATAGATCTTGCCGGCGTCCTTACCCTCGCGCGCAGGGCGCGCGTTTGCCACTAGTTACCTGCTGGTTGTGAGCGTCAGCGAGAGCAGCTCTGTCTCCTCCGTCTCCTGGGTAACATTTGCAACAAAATAAAATGATAAAGGCTGTTAACATTTATTGCAGCAGTAGTCTATTGTGGGTTCAATGTTCTGTGTGGTATTGGAATTTTCACAACTTATAGAATCAAGGAAGGAGGATGGTTAAGCATCCAATTTATGCCCTGTCAGTTGGTGGTTTATACAAGACTGACTTGCTTCTGAAGATTGGGCATTTCAATGTACCAAGGAATAGTTTCTCTGTATCTTCTCAAAATGAATTAGGCGCTAGTGAAGAAAAATAGGAATTTACCACCGGTAACTGTTATGGGAGCACAAAAAACCCGAAAGCAATATAGGAGTGGCATGGAAATTGTTTAATTCACTTTCATATCTTGTACCATTTTTGTTTTCAGTTTTTCTTTACCATTTTCGTGTCGGTTGCACCCTAAAATGCTAGGGAATTTTGAACAAACGACGATCCGTAAATTGGAGTTTCCCTTCTCTCTTTTAGAAGAAAAAAAGAATCCTACATAACAATGGTGACAATATATTTAGCGAATCTGTTCAATCTCAATCCCTCACTCCCACGTCGTCCGAGACGGGCGGCACATCACTTCCCACCTTCTTCATGAGTACCTTCCTTCTTCATTCATATGTCAGAGAGCAAGTAGATAAATACATAAAGCATTGCTTGTGGAGGGGGTCTGATGATAATAACAGAATTAATGCAAAAGCAGCTTGGAATATGGTAACCAGAGCAAAGGAAGATGGTGGTCTAGGCATTTTGGATTTGAAAACTCAAAATGAGGCCCTTCTTCTGAAACATTTGCATAAATTTTTCAACAGAGCTAATATTCCATGGGTTCTTTTGGTTTGGGAGAAGCATTACTCCAATGGAAAATTACCAAGTCATACCAAGAAGGGATCTTTCTGGTGGCGAGATATTTTAAAACTGTTAGACAAATTCAAAGGTTTGGCCTCTGTTCAAACCTCAAATGGGGCTTCCTGTCTCTTATGGGATGATTGTTGGGTAGGACAACCCCTGAAACTTTCATTCCCAGAGCTGTTTTCCTTTGTCAAAAACCCATCTATCTCCCTGAGAAGTGTAATATATACAACTCCATCAAATCTTTTCAACCTCCCCCTGTCTGTAGAGGCGTATGCTCAGTTTCAAGAAGTTCAGGAGGCTTTACAGGTTTTTTCGCCAACAATGTTGCTGATTCCTGGTTTTATATCTGGGGAAGTTTCACTTTCACTTCCAAAAAAGCTTATCAGCATCTGTTGGGTGCTAGTTGGGCTGCACCAATCTTCAAATGGATTTGGAGATCTTCATGTCAACCGAAGCATAAAGTGTTCTTTTGGCTCCTAATTCAGGATAGACTCAGCTCCAGAAACATCTTGAGAAGGAGACAAATGTTTCTGCCATCTTATGACTGTGTGCTATGTCCTTTGAGCACTGAAGAGACAGTGGATCATCTGTTTCTTGAATGTAACCTTGCTAGGGAGTGCTGAGGCCTAATTGGGCTAACTGTAATTAGCTCTCCAGATCCACTTCAAAGATTTGAGAGTTTTAGAAGACAGATTGCCAACAAATTCTTTATGGAAATTATCATCATCATGTGTTGGAGCATCTGGTCGGTCAGAAATGATACAATCTTCAGAGGAATTCCTGCCAGCAGCCTGCGTGGTCTCGAAATTTTCAAGTTCAACTTCAGGCAACTCCTTTGGAGGGCCAAGAAGAAATACTTTCCAGATATTGAATTATGGTTAGAGCAGCTTGTGTAATTTTCTTTGTCTCCTTTTTTGTTTCTTGAACTGCTTCTTCTGTCCTGCCCCTCCCTTCCTTTACTTGTTTTTGTTGTACTTGGCTGTTTTCCTCTTGGTTTCCTTTTAATAAATTTCAGTAGAGGCCCTCCCGGGCCTCTCCTGTTCTTCAAAAAAAAAAAGGACTATCCACACGGTGCTTTCGTGCGGCAGCTGACGTGTGGCTCCAAGGGATAAGTGCTTCACCATGGGGAGGTTGGAAATGAGGCCATGGTCCACCAGGCAGTAGCACAGACAGCACGGATGTTGCGTACGGACGGTCCGTATATAAGTTTTTTCCCCCAGAAAGCTACGCACCAGGTTGAGATTCTCGAGAAGCAGGCGTACGTGTGCGTAGCATACCGAAACTCTGCGTTTCAAATTCAGCACGGTGAAGAACTGGTGAGTAGTAACGACGACCTCACATACGTTGCGTGGCACAGTGCGCCCGTCCGTCGAACTCCCTTGTGCAGTTGCAGCGTTGCCTTGCATCAAGTTGCATACTAGCTTGTTTGTCCCTAGTCGACCGCACGTTTCACGTAGTTCCACAGTAGTAGAAACGGAGACACGAGCCACAATATATACTGGTCAGGTTCATCCGGCTTATAATCCGTACTTTTCAGCTTGTTTTTTCAATCGGAGTAGTGTTTTTTTCTCTCAACAAATCAGCCAACAGTATTTTTTAGTCGGCTTATCAGCACAGCCGAACGGGGCCACTGTATATTATATTTATAGACGTAGTACGTTAATATTATATATATGTTTGGTCTCTATTTCTTACACGTACATGTCAATATCGTTATTCTATATTTTACACAACTGAAAACATGTCTGATGGTAACTGGCGTTTTGGTACGTAGCCGATGTCTCTTGGAGCTTGACATCGGCTACGTACCAAAACGCCAGTTGCCATGAGGCCTGTATTCAGTTGTATCTATACATACCTCTTAAAGTCGAGGCTCCGCCCAGGTCCGTCACCCTCACATGGTACTGTTTCCACAACAGTGTCTTGGAACAGTAGACCCGTTAACACAGTACCGGGTCCTATAAACAGTATAAACCCGTTAAGACACAATAAATCCGCTAAGACACCGTAAAACCCGTTATGAAACAGTGGCACCGGTACAGTACCGGGTTCTATAAACGGTACAAACCCATTAAGAAATAGTAAAACCCGTTATGAAACAATAATATCAGTCCGTTACTGTAGTACAGACCCGTTACTGTTCTGTATTTTTCATTTTCCCCTCTTCCCCTAAAAAAACCATCCCGTGCTTTACACGGGTGCCCTGCTAGTATACAGTGTGGCTCAACGTGTCCCATCCAGCGATACGGCGGAGTATAATCCTGCAGCCTTCTCTTTGTACTCGCGTGCGTCGAGCGTTCATGTACACAACATTTGCCTAGATGCTTCTGATTAACTTAAGAAAATAGCTGATCTAGTGGTTATGGAGAGCTATACTCTTCCTCCCATTAATGACTAGATGTTTTTGGTTAACTTAGAATTTCTATCATTTTTTTTTCTAACTTGTATGGTAAGAATTAACTTGGAGCATCCGTTGAGGCCTTCAATTAGTAACAGTAAGACGACGAGATAGCAATGGTGTGGTTCGCGTAGGCTCTATTTCGTCTGCACGTGCTGCTGTTAAAACATGGAGCTGTGAAAATTTCACACTTCAATGGGAAGATAACTTCCGAGAAAGCTAAGCACCGTGCAGCCATCGAACTCTGCAGAGCACGAGAGAAGCTGCACATTTCGTACCGGAACCGTGCGTTTCATTCACGTTCAAACATGGCGAAGAATCTTTTTCGTCGGGACGAAGCAGATTTAAACACGAAGAAACTTATGACTACCGTACGCACATACGTTACATGGCATACATACGCGGACTCCCACATAGCCCTGCTGCCTTGCATATTTTTCTTTTTTGTTCGTTCCGATTCCGATCCCTAGTCGATGGTAGCTCGTTCCACGTAGTTTCAGAATATCCCAAAATACAAGTCATTCTCATTTCATAAGAAGTTAACTTTTTTTAAATTTGATCAACTATATATAAAAGAATAATAATATTTATAATACATAATTAGTATTATTAGATAGATCGTTGAATATACTATTATAATAAATTTATTTAGAGATATAAATGTAGCACATATTTTTTACAAATCTAATCAAAGTTGAGAAAGTTTAACCAGTATACATCCCGTAACGTCATCTGTTCTAGGACGGAGGGAGTAGATAGAAACGGCCACAAGAAGCCACGACGTTGTCGTCGTCGTCGTCCGTGTTCCTGGCTTCGTCGGTAGTTGCTGGCTTGCTGCTCCGCGTACGTACAACACAAACACATACACGGAGCACGTAATAGCGATTGTCACAGTATAAATATGTTGTTGGTCGCTAACTTTTACACGGGTCTAGATCGTAACCGGCGTGTAGCGACCGGCGGCGTTTTGGTACGTAGCCAATGATTGACTTTGACTTATTCCATCTGGCTCCGCGAGCGCGTCCGGTCCAGCAATATAAGGCCTGTCCGTGTTCGGTATACATTATTTCCAGCCGCTGCCAATAGTCCTGCTGCTGCCTTAGCTTCTCTCTCTGTACTCATCGTGTTATTGAGCATTCACGTACACAACATGGGTGGCCTTGGTCCTGGTGGCATCATTGGCATCGCGATAGCCGGGATGGTGTTGCTGGTAGTCATAGCGATGATCCAAAGGTTCGTGTGCGGCCACAGCGGAGGCGGAGGCGGACATGGAGGAGGAGCCTTTCACCATCGTCACCATGGTGGTTTCCGTGTCACGGTGGTGGCGATGGCGGGGCAGCTGCTGCGTCGACGACGACGATGACGGCGTCGATGGCGTAGGCTGTGGCGGCAACGGTAGCAGTTGTGATGGCGGTGGCAGCCGCTTTGCTTGCTAGAGAGGTCGCATCGACACGGCTAGCTTCTGTGCTGTTGTCATTTTTAATATCAATCATGGGATCTCTTCGATCCGTGATTGTTAATTTCCATTCGTTATATTAGTTACTTGGTTATCTGGTTTTTTTGTTCGATTGTTGTATTGCACTCGTGTGTGTGTGTATATATATATATATATAACCCTACGGCTAGCTACAAAATAACTTATTTTGTAGCCACTTTCAGTTACGATAATTGCTATGCTAATTTACGAGATTTTAGTAACTCCTTACTATGTGATTTATTATAACATTATGGTAAATATCCCCATGTGCTATAGTAATTCAACTATCGTAAATATATACTGATATTATCGTAAATTAGTATATAAAATTATCGTAAATAGAGGTGGCTACAAAATAACTTATTTTGTAGCTGGCTATTTTGTAGCTAGCTATAGAGTATACTCTCCCTATATATATATTCAGTAGCCAGCTACAAAATAAGTTATTTTATAGCCACCTCCATTTATGATAATTTTATATACTAATTTATGATAAATTAAATATATATTTATGATATACTATGACACATGGGGATATTTACTATAACGTTATGGTAAACCACTTAGTAAGGAGTTACTATAATCTCGTAAATTAACATAATAATTATCATAACTCAAAGTGGCTACATAATAAGTTATTTTGTAGCCAGCTAAAGGGTTGTGTGTGTGTATATATATATATATATATATATATATATATATATATATATATATAGGATCTGTCACATGGTTATATGTTTGATTCATCTGCTCTTTTATCAAGTGCTGTCGTGTTTGCAATAAGCTCCATTCCGTATAGTGTGTGCATGCATGATGAACCGCCTTTGTGTTGCTGCGGGATAATTGTTTTCCGAAACTATTGAGATACTATTAGAGTATTAGGCTATTTCATGATTAAATCCAGAGCATGACAACCTCAAAAGTAAGCGTGCACTACCGCCAGTCACCGAATTTCTCTCGTGGTACCATGGAGAAGGGCACCAGAGCTTAGCGTGTGCACTCAGAAGGAGGAGGTCCGATCGTCTAACAATCACCAGCTCATTTCTCCGGTGTTGTGTGTTGCTGAGCATCGGAGATTAGGCTCGGTCTAACACTTGGGCTGAAGTCAGCATAGAAGATTTTTACGAGCATATACAGAAGATTTTTAGGCTCGAACAAAGCAATGAAGAAAAGGTCAGAGGCTTCGAGGCTTCTGCACAAGGATTTTCATGCACAGCGAAAAACTCCAGTGACAAAGGTGATGAGCAACAAATAAAAAGAGAGCAATGCAGAAGCTACATATATAAAGTTTTGGGCGTCAACCGAATCTTCCGGGGAGCAACGGAGAAGAGCACCGGACAAAGGAGGACCTAACGGTCGGCAACAGCTAGCCTAATGGTACTTGACGTGGTAGGTGTATTGGAGAACTTCGGTAGCCTTACGGGAGCTTTCCGCGAGCACTGCATGAGTGCAGTCCATTTGCCAGCGTCTGTATTTGAGGTGGAGGCTATATATACCACCTTGGCCGCCTATTTCTGTGTTGTTGGGGCTGAAGATTGTTGCTAGTGAGTTCAGGCTCATCTCTAGTACTATAGCCATCAAGAGTGCTTAAGGAAATGTAAGGTGACTAGCATATAGTATTTTGCTAAGTGATTAGGCTAGTTAGACCATCGCATTTCATGCATTGGTCTAGGCTCAGGTGTAGTGTTTAGTGAGGGTTGCATACCTCTCATCACTTGGTATTTGCGCGCGTCATTGTTGTATACTATGGGTGACAATAGTCAAACATAGGGGTATGTTAAGTCTCCGAAGAGAGACTCCCGACCGATCCCTCCAGGATCGCTCGGGGGCTTGAGAGCTATACCCATCGGGTACGCTCACGCGTGCCCTCCGGATAAAGTTGGGCAGAGCCCGAGCACGCCCTCGGCTTCTGCTCTGGGCTCAGGGGTTCGCCAAGGCCTCGGGCTCCCGATCGATGGTAGCCCAAGCCTGACTCTAGCCTGACTCCAGACCTTGGGCCAGTGACCGACGTCCTAAGCATCGGACAACCCAGCAGTCTTCCAAGGCCTTGGCAGGCTCAGGGGTTCCATGGCACCACCTTTGTGTTGCTGCGAGATCATTTTTCCTTAAATTATTGAGATACTATTATGAAATTTCATAAATAAATCCAGAGGACAAATCATGAAAATCACCGACAATGGAGGACGCGCCTAGCGGCCACTCGTGTCCTAGCCGCCGAGGCTGCGTGTCCCAGAGGCCGAGCCCGTGGTGCCCCGGCCGCCGTTCCGCACTTGGGATGGCGACTCCACGACCCACGCAGGGGCAGATCTAGACTCCACAGGACAGGGCCCACAATTGCATGGTGAAGATATGGAAAGCTACTTTCTCAGCTTCACCTCTCCTCATTTATTTGTGAGAGCAAAAAAAAGGAGCCTCTCCCTACGAGCTGTTTTGAAAAAAGGGTGTTTGGCAAAAGACAGCTCATGAAGTTGTTGCTGAAGCTATGCCAAACAAGACTTACTTTCATTCTTCAAAAGCTCTCCAAACCATTTCATAATTCTGGTGTGAAAAAACTAATATTAATAGGTTGAGTCACCCCTACATCGCCCCTCACGGGTGACACGGGAGGACACTGCACCGCCTCCCACCAAACTCCCACCGCGCCCTCCCTCTAGCTGCGCCACCGACAAAGCCGACCACAACAGGTTTGTGAGAAAGCGACGACGTGGTGTTTTCTCCTGGTGGTGGCTGTTTTATTATGCCCGTGATCCAGCGACCAAGGTCCTGCTTGCATCGGTTGCGGCCATTTTCAGTGCAACCACAACTCAATCCGGCGCTGCCCGCCCGGATCGATGGTGTGGAGCCCCTCCACTAGTACAGAGACGGGCTTTACTCCCGGTGGGGAACCCCCTCTAGTCCCGGTTCCCCACCCGGGAGCAAGCATCCGGGACTAAAGGGGGGTCCTTTAGTCCCGGGTGAGGAACCGGGACTAAAGGAGGACCTTTAGTCCCGGTGGGTAACACCAACCGGGACTAAATGTGCCTCCTGACATGCCACGATGGCCAGCACCTTTAGTCCCGGTTGGTAATACGAACCGGGACTAAAGGTTTTTTTTTCTTTTCTTTTCATTTTTTGTTTTCTTTTCAAAATAGGTTTTCGAAGTCGTATTGTACGCTGCTAATTATACATTTATACGCGCATATAGTATGTTTCGGTTCAAGCACAATGAACGTATTAAATCACACAATTCAAGCATAGAAATATATATATATATATATATATATATATATATATATATATATATATATATATATATATATATATATATATATATATATATATATATATATATATATATATATGCATGCATCATATATATATTTACATGCATCATATATATATTTACATGCATGCATGCATATGTGTATTTTACATTATATTATTTCATGTGCATATATTACAAAAGATTGCATTATAGTTGTTGTGACATAACGAGTTTCTTCTCATCCTCTAGCTTGGCTTCAATGGCAGTGTTGGGTCGAAGTAGAACTCGCCCTTGGAATCGATGACCTGCTCATTAAAAAATCCGGCTATAGACTCTTGAATTGCTTTGATTTGGTCTTGCCGTATGACCTTTTCCTCCAACCATCGAGTCTACAGGTTTGAATTAAAGGAAAATAAATTAATATATGTACATATATATATAAAGACATAGTAACACAATCAATAATAATAATTAAATGAATATATAGTGTATTTTTAACGTACTTTGAGTCTCTCTGTAGGAGTTCTTTGGGAGACCACCTTGATAAACTTGCAAACATAGTAACCACAGTAGTTGTTCCCCTGTTCCTGCCTCAGACACCACTTTACGAGAAAAAGATTTGTCATCCAATCTGGTGATCCGGTGAAAGCTATATGTTTAATTAATAAAGATGATGCGATTCAGGGGACTTACTTTCAATGGGATTACATTCAGTGGCGCTTTGCATTTTTCCATGTGTTGCTTCTCAATAAAGGTTTTCCAAACACTGCCCAATAAAAAATTTGCCACATCATTAGATATAGTTAATCATCATGTTTGTGTGTATATATAGTTGCTAGAGATCCCGAAATTACCTCTGGATAATATCTATCATATCTTGGTAGTCTTGTTGTGGTTTTCTCATCGAGTCATAGATTATCAAGTGACTTTTCACCAGATCGATGTCCATCAATATCCAGTGATTGCTGCATATGTTTATAGGATATAACGCATAACACTCATTAATTAACTAGAATCAACATATGAGCCATTAAGGCTATGATCGACATGATTAACACTCACTTGAAGTTATAGGGAAAGAGTATATCCTTCTTGTGGCGTTGGTTCACTAAGAAGTTCATGAGGTTACTCTCTGACTCAGACTTCCAATTAGTCATTGGAGTAATTGGGTCTTTGAATACTATATGGGGATCAACAAAACCAATTTCATTGCATCCTTCCTTTCTGAGCTCTGTCATTGTAAATCTGCATATATATAGTACTTGTTAGGATAATTTATATGCATATACACACATATGATGAGTTTAATAATAGATCGAAAGAATTATTACTTACAGGCAATAGCAGCTAATGATAACTTTGTCCAGAGAGGTCAGGTGGCATAGTTGATGAAATTCTGCAAAGTCAACATACATAACATCATCGCCACGAAACCAATGTTCGTCTCTAATTCTGACACCAACGCAGAAGTCTCCACTGGTAGACGCCTGCATGTACCACTTGTTTAGCAGGTACATTTGCGTCCCCAGATCAGATAAGGCTTGAGGGTTGTATAGACTCTGGCCTAGTACAAATTTTTTCTTCCAAATATCAACCTCCGCCGCACTCTCAATGTTTCCATCACCAAACATCTGGTAAAGGTCGAGACCAGTCTCATCAAGAAATTCACCAAGGTGATCCAAATCGACATCCGGAGGTATGTTTGCCTGATGCATTAATCCTAAATTCGAACCATATTCATTACCAACAACTAGCGGGGGGATTGATTGGTGCGCTTGTTGTCCGAGTTGGGCAACTCCTTTCCCTGCCCGCTTCTTTTTCTGTGCCGCCTCAATTGACTTGGTGAGAGTGCGGTCATAGTCTGATAACGTTGATTTGGACGGCTTACGAGATTCCCGCTGTTGATGCTGGTAAGAAGTCACCTTTTTTCTTAAAATATCCGGAGCTACGAAGAAGTACAGTTTCTCTGGGTTTCTCCTTGCTTCTTGATTCATTTTAAGTTTGTAAAATCTGCTTTGAGATCGGGCCTGGGACAGTAAAATCTGGTGCTATGTTCTTCTTGACATACGTCGTGTATAGGTGTTTCTTCCAAGTCTGAAACTGGGTGGCCATCTTCTTCATTGCCCAATCCCTAACTCGCTCCTTCAATTCATCACCATCTATTATATCATCATAATCATCTGTTTGGAGCGTGAAATGTACCAAGACATCATTCCAAATTAACGCCTTGTCACGATCGGAGACAAAACTGATATGAGGAGCATTGGTCTTCTTCTTCCATTCACGGGTACTAATCGGGAGCCGGTCCCGTACAAGGTAACCACAGTGGTGCACAAATTTCATTTTATTCGGCCCCCCCGGTTCTCCTGTATCCACATTGAACTCCGAGATGATGAAGCGACCCTCCAATGGCTTTTTGGGACCTCGAACATTTTTACTCTTCGTTGTAGTTGTTGATGTCGATCCAGAGGGCTACAAAACATAAACATTATTTTTAATGTCATGAGCACACATAAGACATATGATAATATATATATATAGCTAATAATAAAAAATATATACTTGGCCAATATGTTGTTGCTCATTTTGTTCAAGAGCTAAGTACTGACTCCCGTCATCTACATCCTCTTGCACGTTATTTTTAGCACCATCATCGCCGGCAACTTGAGTGCCAGTGTTGATCAAATTCATCATCAACTCCTCCTCATCCATATTTCTCGGGTCGGCCATCTAGCTTCAAAAAACAAAACCAATATATAGTACGTCAACCATGTAGTCATTCATCATATGAGAAAAGTCTATGTTAATAATATAAGTATAAGTCATTATGAAATGTAAGTATATGTGTCTTATTGCTCATATAGCCATTACTATTTCCGAAATGATAAGAATTTATTTTCTTCTTCTACAGGCGATCTCTGATGCTATGATATAAAGTTTGAAGATAGTCTTCCCGGAAAAAAATATGTAATGCTCATATTACTTTAGCAACATTAATATATTATATCTGTATATTCAAAGTTCACAAATGAAGAAACATGTGATATTTTTGATAAACTAAAAAACGCTTAGTTTACAAACTGGGTATCAAAATTGAGTTCCTATTTGACCATTATATATCCTACAACAAATCCTTCAAAAAAAACCCTACATGAATATATTTGGATAAAATTTCGTTAACAAACATTGATCTATGTCCTCGGTGGAGGGCCTCGGGCGCGGAGGAGGGCGCGGTGGAGGGCCTCGGGCGCGGAGGAGGGCGCGGTGGAGAGCCACGGGCGCGGAGGAGGGGCACGGGCGCGCGCGGTGGAGGCCGCACGAGGAAGAAGACGGCGGCGCCGGTGTCACGGAAGACGAACGGACGCGGTGCGAGGAGAAGAGGGCGGCGGTGTTCGACGAGGAAGAAGACGAGCGGATCGATCTGCCAGGCGCCGGAGGTTATATAGCAGAGGAGAATTACTCCCGGTTCCAGCCACCAACCGGGAGTAAAGGTATACCTTTACTCCCGGTGCGTGTTACCAACCGGGAGTAAAGGTATACCTTTACTCCCGGTTGGTAACACGCACCGGGAGTAAAGGCTTTTTTTGGCGGGCCACGAAACTGCAGCCCACCTTTACTCCCGGGTGGGCTTCCCACCCGGGAGTAAAGGTGGCCTGCAGTTTCGTTTCCCGCCTCATTTAAGGAATAGTCTTGTTAAATACAATAGAAATGCAATAGTTTTTATTAAATACATAGTAAATTAAATAAAAGGCATAAAATTATTTTGTTAAAAATATGAATTTTATTTTTGTTTATTGCACATAGGAAAAATCGATAACCTAACTTTTTTTATTTTTTGTTAGAATTATGAAACATAATGTAACTAATATTTATTATTTCGTTAATGCAAAATGTATTGTTTAATTAAAATTATTAAAATTATTGGTTTTGGACAGGAAATTTGTTTTCACATCATTTTAACGTTAATATTTTAATATTTCATCACTCAGTAACCAAATCAAACATTGATTTAATTTGAAACATGACATAATAAACATCTGAATTCACAATTATTACATAATATCTCAAACACACACTATATTAAATCACTATATCATCAAGTGGGCACAGCAGTGAACTTCTTCTTTACGTATGTCCCTTGGTTATGATCGCTTCGTAACCATGGAGTGTCCTCATCATTTACCAAGATGCTAGGGTCTTTGTTCACTTTGAAGGGCGGAATTCGGTCATCCTTTTCATATTCTTCTGACATGTCCGACTTGTCATCAATTTCCACGATGACTCTTTTCCCTGAAAGAACTATGTGGCGCTTTGGCTCTTTGGTTGAGTCATTATCGTTTTTCCCTCTTTTTGGTTTGGTAGACATATCATTGACATAGAACACCTGATTCACATCCTTGGCAAGGACGAATGGTTCGTCTTTGTACCCAATATTACTAAGGTCTACTGTTGTCATTCCATACTCGTTGTCTACTGTTACCCCGCCTCCGGTCACCTTGACCCATTGGCACTTGAACAATGGGATCTTCAAAGTAGGTGCATATTCTAGTTCCCATATTTCATCTATGCGTCCATAATATGTCTGCTTATTCCCATTCGGGTCTGTGGCATCTATGCGGACACCACTGTTTTGGTTGGTACTCCTTTTATCTTGGGCTACTGTGTAGAATATGTTCCCATTTATCTCGTACCCTTTGTATGTGACGATATGCCATGATGGTTGCATAGCCAATAAATACAGTTGCTCATGGATGCTCTCATCACCTTGACATTTTTTTCGCAACCAACCGCCGAAAGTTTCCATGTGCTTATGCGTAATCCAAGCTTCAGTCTTCCCTGGAAACTCGGATCGTAAGAGATCCTTGTGTGTCTCAATATACGGATCTACCAAAGAGGAGTTCTGTAGAACTGTGTAGTGCGCTTTATTGAAATAATCATCATCCGTACCAATATATGTTTTCCTCCCTAGTGTCCCCTTTCCGCTTAGTCTCCCCTCATGTCTCGATTCAGGAACACCAATCGAGTCAAGGTCGGGAATAAAGTCAACACAGAACTCAATGACCTCTTCTGTTCCATAGCCCTTGGCGATGCTTCCTTCTGGGCGAGCACGGTTGTGAACATATTTCTTCAGGACTCCCATGAATCTCTCTAAGGGGAACATGTTGTGTAGGAACACAGGACCGAGAGTGAAAATCTCCTTGACTAGGTGAACTAGGAGGTGTGTCATAATATCAAAGAAGGAAGGAGGGAACACTAACTCAAAGCTGACGAGACATTGAACCACATCATTCTGTAGTTTAGCTAGATCAGTTGGATCAATTGCCTTCTGAGAAATTGCATTGAGGAATGCACATAGCTTTACGGTGGCTAGACGTACATTTGGAGGTAGAATTCCTCTTAATGCAACTGGAAGTAATTGCGTCATGAGAACGTGACAGTCATGGGACTTTAAGTTACAGAATTTCTTCTCTGGCACATTTATAATACCCTTTATATTCGAGGAGAATCCAGATGGTACCTTGATGTTGTTTAAGCATTCAAACATGATTTCCTTCTCCTCTTTGCTTAAAGTGTAGCTAGCAGGACGTAAGTAATGGCGTCCATCATCTGTCTTCTCTGGATGCAGGTTGTCTCTTTCTCTCAAACAACGTAGGTCCTGTCGTGCTTCAAATGTGTCCTTAGGCTTTCCATACACACCCATAAAGCCTAGCAGGTTCACACAAAGATTCTTCGTTAGGTGCATCACGTCGATCGAGCTACGGACCTCCAGGACTTGCCAATAGGGTAGGTCCCAAAATATGGACTTTTTCTTCCACATGGGTGCGTGACCGTTAGCGTCTTTCGGAATAGGTTGGCTTCCATGTCCTTTTCCAAAGACGACTTTCACATCATTGACCATATCGAGTACATCCTCACCGGTTCGGTTGCGAGGCTTGGTCAGGTGGTCTGCTTTCCCTTTAAAATGCTTACCTTTCTTTCTTACGGGGTGATTTGCAGGAAGAAATCGACGATGGCCAAGGTACACGACCTTTCGACATTTTTTCAAGAATACACCTCTAATATCACCGAAGCAGTGTGTGCATGCATTATATCCCTTGTTTGACTGTCCTGAAAGATTACTTAGAGCAGGCCAATCATTGATTGTTACGAACAACAATGCTCGCAGATCAAAGTGTTCCTGTTTGTACTCATCCCACACACGTACACCTTCTTTATTCCACAAAATGAGAAGTTCATCAATAAGTGGTCTCAGGTACACATCGATGTCATTGCCAGGTTGCTTCGGGCCTTGGATGAGCACAGGCATCATAATGAACTTCCGCTTTATGCATAACCAAGGAGGAATGTTGTAGATACTTAGAGTAACAGGCCAAGTGCTATGACTACTGTTCTGCTCTCCAAAAGGATTGATACCATCTGTACTTAAAGCAAACCTTAAGTTTCTTGCGTCATTTGCAAACTCCGGGAATTCTCTGTCGATTGCTCTCCACTGGGACCCATCAGCAGGGTGTCTCAACATATTGTCTACCTTACGGTCTTCTTTGTGCCATCGTAACAATTTTGCATGTTCTTTGTTTCTGAACAGACGTTTCAAGCGTGGTATTATAGGAGCATACCACATAACCTTGGCAGGGATTTTCTTACGTGGACGTTCGCCCTCAACATCACCAGGGTCATCTCGCCTGATCTTATACCGCGACGCATGGCATACCGGGCATGCATCTAATTTCTCGTACTCTTTGCCATGGTATAGGATGCAGTCATTAGGACATGCATGTATCTTCTCTATTTCTAGCCCCATAGGACAGATAACTTGTTTTGCTTCGTAGGTAGTGGCGGGCAATTCATTGTACTTCGGAAGCATCTTCTTTTGGATTTTTAGTAACTCTCCAAATCCCTTGTCAGATACACCATTCTTTGCCTTCCATTGCAGCAATTCTAGTGTGGTTCCCAACTTTTTCTGCCCTGCATCACAAGTTGGGTACAACAATTTCTTGTGATCTTCTAGCATCCGCTCGAACTTGATCTTCTCCTTTTCACTTTCACATTCTCTTTGTGCATCACGAATGACCTGACAAAGATCATCAGCCGGCTCATCTTCTACGGCTACCTCTTCTTCAGCTTCTCCCATTGCAGTATCATTGAGGCACGCACCATCAGGAATAATATCATTGTCGTCCCATTTTTCTTCTTCATCTTCTTCCATTACAACACCGGTTTCTCCGTGCTTTGTCCAACAAATATAGTTTGGCATGAAACCCGACTTGAACAAGTGTGAATGAAGAGTCCTTGAGCAAGGATATTCCACTGTATTCTTACATATGGCACATGGGCAGCACATGAAACCGTCGCGTTTGTTTGTCTCGGCCGCACGTAATAAAGAATGCACGCCGTCAATGAACTCTTGTGAGCGGCGATCAGCATTATACATCCAATGACGGCTCATCTGCATTACATGACATAAATATCATATTAAAACCTAGATCATAATTAATTATTTATACAACATGCGTGCCACCACAAAAGATACAAATTTATGAAAGCATCGCTACAATGTAGACAATCTCAACTACCACTAAAAGAACTAAAGCTAAAATACATTTCAGGAGCACAAGGATTTCGCGACCAATCTCAACTAAAACAGACAGATCCCCCGATTGTGCAACATCTTTGGGCTTCTTCGGCTGGATCACTACCTCATTAGCCGCCGTATCTGCCTGTTGTGCAAGATATTTTTGCACGAGTTCAACATACTCTTCCTCCCAGTAGAAGCCTGAACATCGTCCACTGCCATCCCACTGAAATTAAAACAAAAAATTAGAACTTTAATCACAACCATCATGAAAATAGGTATAAACTAACCATAATCATTAAATACGATAAAATAACTCACATTGCGATCCGGACACTTGTAGAAGATACGATCCTTGTTGAGACCCTCCTTCTTCACTCGGTACTCCATCACAATCTTCGTCTCATCATGACACTTGCCACATGGAATGAGAGGAACGCCCGGCCTAAGTCGCTTTGAAAACCCATGAGAGGCCGAGGACCCGGAAGCAGTTGCCATCTACTCTCTATACTCATTTTTTAATACACTATAAATTTCTTCTTTTATAAACAAATAAAATTAACAAACTATAAAATTATCTACATCTCTAAACAATGATATTTTTAACCTTCTTTCATGTAAATATGCAAGCTTAAAGTGATTTTGAGCTCAAATTGCTTACAAATGAAAAAAAACCACAATAAAGAACCATAAATATATATAGTGAATAAAATGGCATAAGAAAATGGTAAAAAATGAGAGTATGAGATTGGTAACCTTTACAACTGAAGAATCGACGGAGGAATCGAAGAATGGATGGAGGAACAATGGAGGGAGGGAGGAAGCAAGAACACCAGTGAGCTTCAAAATGTGCTGAGCTCGGGCTCGGGGAGGAAGGAGGAGACGGCCGATTTATAAAGGGAGAACATTTAGTCCCGGTTGATAGATCCAACCGGGACTAAAGGTAACTTTCCAACCCCGGGCGCAGCCACGGCCCGGGAGTAGACCTTTACTCCCGGTTGGAGCCACCAACCGGGAGTAAAAGTATACCTTTAGTCCCGGTTGGTGGCTCCAACCGGGACTAAAGGTCCCTGCCACCTCTGTCTGGCGCAGTAGCCGTTGGGCAGGGACCTTTAGTCCCGGTTGGAGCCACCAACCGGGACTAAAGGTATTTCTAGTCCCGGGGGCAAAAAATTCCGGGACTAGAGCCCATTTTGGCCGAGGATCAAAGGTCTGTTCTCTACTAGTGCTCGGAGCCTTGTCCCCATCATGGCTGGCCGGATGATGAAAATGGTGGACACCAGTGCATTGCTAGATCCGATTTTCACAGAGCTCGTCCTTCTGGTGTCCAATCTCTAGTTTTGGTGGCTCCTTTGCCGGATTTGATGGTCCTCAGCCCGGATCGATGACAACAGGGCTTCTGATGGGCTTCAGCGGCATGGTGTGGCAGCGGCGACTCGGTCACAACGCGGCGAGCACACAGTGGGCAGCAAGTGGATGACACGACAACGGCGGTGGCGGCCGTGTATGGCGGTGTGTCCTACGTAGTGGTAGTCCGCCTAGGGCATGCAGGCAGCGCACGTGGACGGTGTGGGCTACACGATGGTGGCACGTCTGGGGCGTGAAGGCTGCTCTTGAATGGCTTGGTCATGGAGAGGCGGTTGCAGCATATAGACATGGTCGTCAAGAGTGCTGGTGGGGTTGTTAGCGAACCCTATCCTTTCCTAGAGATTGTTAGCTCCGGACGATCCATTTTGTTGGTTGGCGTGACAGTTCCGGCCTCCATCGTAAGTTTCTTTGGGGTAAAGGTGTATGGCTTTTGTTGTTCGAAGTCGAGCCAGCGATTTGGATGGAGACGCCGTGATGGTGCCACTCTTGGGCAGCCAGATTGTTGGCTTATGTTTCTAGTTTTACTCGGTGTGTATATAGGCATCACATGGTGGCTTCTACGGTGGTGGGCTTGGCAGCCAGTGCTCGTTGTGCTTCTCAAGGGTGGCTATGCCATAGATTTGAGGTGTGCAGAACTCACGGTGTGTTGGTGGTGGAATGTTTTTCCGCATGTGGGTAGTAGTTCAGGTGCAGTGGAGGTGTTGGCGAGAGCCTTGCTAGTGATTTTACTGGTCTCAACAATAGTGACACCTTCGGGAGCTGTTTTCCATTCGCTGGAGGTGTTGTCATGGCACTCCATTGACCTCTTGCTGATCTCCAGGTGAAATCTTGCCTCGGTGAGGTAGATGGCATCAGTGACCCTGGTCATTTTCCTCTTTGGTTGGAGGCGTTGGCTGAGAGGTCTATCGTCATGCAAAGCCAACTGCAAGTTTGGATGTCACAGTCGGACAAGAATAGTGAATTAGTCTTGTTCCTTTGTTTGAGAAAGGCGATGTGGAGAGGTCATGATGATGGGCAAAGATAAAACAAGTTTGAAGGGAAGGGCAGAGAATAAAATCTGAAGCTTAGTCTTTTTAGTTTTTTTCCTAGTCCTTGAGCTCGCTTCGATTTGCATCATCTAAACAAAATGCTCCTTCGATTTGAGTCTTTGAGTCTAAGAGTTCGTGTACCTTTTGGATGTATATATCCCTTGTCGATATAGAGGCCGGCCGATTTTATATCCTGTATCTGACAAAGGAAAATAGGAGTTTACCACCGGTAATTGTTTTTAACAGACGATCGGTAAATTGGAGTTTTCCTTCTCTTTCGAAAGTCCTACTCATAATAATGACGACAATATACATATAGCGATGGTGTGGTTCGCGTAGGCTTTATTTCGTCTGCACGTGTTGCAGATGTTAAAACATGGAGCTGTGTGAATTTCACACTCCAACGGGAAGATAACTTCCAAGTAAGCTACGTGTAAGTGTAAGCATCGAACGCTGCAGAGCGCGTTCAAAAAATGGAGAAGAATCTTTCCTTCGGGACGAAGCCGATTTAAACATGAAGAAACTGATGACTAGCACACATACGTTGCGTGACACAGGGCACGTCTGCACCGATGCTGCCCTGCATATATATTCTTTATTTTGTTGTTCGTAGAATATGTAGTACAAACGGCCACAAGAAGCCACGGCGTGGTCATCGTCGTCCGTGTTGCGTGGTCCTGTCGTCACTGTTAATTTTTACAACACATATACGTAGCACGTAATAACGATGGTCACAATATAAATATGTTTTTTGGTCACTAATTTTGACACGGGTCTAGATCGTTGGTCAACAGCTGAACACCGGCCTGACAGCGACTGCCAGCGTTTTGGTATGTAGCCGATGATTGACTTTGACTTAGTCTGTCTCCGCGAGCGCGTCCGGTCCAACAATATAGGCCTGTTCGTGTTCGGAATGCATTATTTCCAGCTGCTGCCTATAAAGCCTACAGAACAGGCTCATAGTCCTGCTGCTGCCTTCTCTCTCTGTACGTACTCATCGCGTTGTTGAGCGTTCACGTACACAACATGGGTGGTGGTCTTGGTCCTGGTGCCATCTTTGGCATTGCGATAGCCGGGATGGTGCTATTTGTAGTCATAGCGATGATCCAAATGTTCGTGTGCGGCTACAGCGGAGGTGGAGGTGGAGGCGGGCATCGAGGAGGAAGCGGTCACCATGGTGGTATCAGTGATGGTGGTGGTGGTACAATCGAAGACGGTGGAGGCGGGGGCGACTGGTTCGGCAGTGGGGGTGGGGGTGATGTTGGCGGCGGCGGCGATGGTGGTGGTGGAGGTGGCGGCGGCGGCGATGGTGGTGGTGGCGGCAGCGGCGGCGGCGGCGGCGCTTGCTAGAGAGATCCTATTGACTATTTATATATGTCTACTAGATCATAGGTACTCGGCTCTATGTGCTGTTATCATTTTAATATCATGGGACCCTTCCTATCGTGATTATTAATTCATTGGTTAATTGTTAATTGGTTATCTGGTTTGGTCTGATTTATGTAATACAAAAAATAGAGTTTGTACTCTAGTATGGTTGGTTCATAAGGTTAAATGCCTCGTTCCTCTACTTGGCTAGTTGGTCAAGCCTCCGGGTGGCGTCCCTCGTGACTAGAGTTCGAATCCTTAGTCCGGCGAATTTCTGGTCGGTAGTGTGGAAAAAAAACCCTCGCATATCCCACGTTCCCAAAGCACAGGTAAAATGGACCGGTCCTCTCGCTGGGTAACGGGCCCCTGTGTGAAGACGGACCATGGGGTTCGGGGGTTTTCTCGCATGTCCTCTACCTTAAGCTTTCCTAAAAAAAAGCTAAAATAGCTCAGGGATGTCTACACCCGAACAATCTACTGGGCAGATTTATAAGCTACAGACAGTAAAAGTTTGCGACCATCAGCGCTGGCATCGGCGGGATCCTGGTGTGGTTGATTTAGCAGAGGGGTGGGGACGACAAGCAGGCTGCGGCTGCGTGGCTCCAGCAGCGGCGGTAGGAAGAGGAGGGCAAGGTGAAGTGATGCTCGTGCTCAAGAGACAGGAGCTGCAGTAGCCAAAGGGCAGGCAATGGAAGGAAGAATGGCTCCAGAGTTGATGGTTCATGTTGTAGTTTATTTGCTTTTTGTAGCACAAGCCCAACAACCAGCGTGTATTGGTATGCTAATGCAGGGCGGCAGAAGCTTTTGAAGGGATCAAATCAACCGGATCAATTTGTGGAGAAGGAAGGCGATCGATCTAGGAAGGGACGGAGAATAGTTCTGGATAAAGATTAGGTAGGCGTAAAATTGGTATATTAGAGCAAGTACAACAATTGGCTTATAGCCAAGCTAATTAATATTTTTTGCTGATGTGGAAGAGAGAAGGAAGGAGAGAGAAGAGAGCTTGGCTCCCATGCAAGCACCAAGCTGGACACAGAAGCATAGACAGTAGTGGGTCCCAATAGAGATGTATATGAGGAGAAATAGGAAAGAGAATGAAGACATATAATAATAAAGAAATTTTATAGACAAATAGAAGACTAACTATTGTATAACTTGGCTTATAGCCAAACACTTGGCTCTATTATATTATTGACCTTGCTCTTATGAAAGGGCGACCAATTTTAATTGCATAACCATGGCTTCCATCGAGATAAAAATAACGGAAATGGCATAAGGTCGCATGTGCTCATCATTTATTCTATGATGAAGAAGTGATGTTATTTTTTGATAGGCGCCATGCTTGTCAATAACAAGACGCCCAATTCATCAATCTTGAGCTCTATGTCCGTACTCTCTCCAGAAGATACTCACAAGGGTACTGTGCTTTCATGCAAGTGGGTATGCATGCTTGATTCTGTATATGCGAGCCTCTGTATTTATTCTATACTCAATCTATCCCAAAATAAGTACACATATCATATTTGAGGAGTTAACTAGTTTCAAGTTTGACTAAATCTATAAAAAATAGTATAAAATTTATATATCTTAATAGATTTAATATAAGAATATATATGACATGATTAAGCTAATGATGCTTATTTGGTATAAAAAATATTAGTATTTTTAATATATTTGGTTAAACTTGCGATTGATTGACTTATCAAAATATGAGACCTGCACTTGTTTTGAGGTGGAGGAAGTGCATACTATATGAGGTGTGTTTGGTTGGGTGGCTTAAAGGTTAGCCATACTCCCCTAATACAGCCTCTTGGTGTTTGGATATCTGCGCAGCTGCTAAGGGCCTGTTTGGTTTCAACTTGTTAAAGTTTAACTCTCATCACATCAATGTTCCTTCAAATGCATGGAGTACTAAATGTAGACTAATTGCATGCATGTCGGCACAGATTAGGAGTAATTTACGAGACGAATCTATTAAGCCTAATTAGTTCAAGATTGGAAACTTTTTGTCAAATAAGACGAAAGTGCTACAGTGTTTGTTAAACTTTAACTCCTCGTCCCAAAGACCCCCTAAGCCAGACTCTGGGAAGCCAAAAGAGGAACTGGCTTGCTGGAAACGCCCATATCCATCGTTTGCAGGAAGCCAGGCTTGGCCAGGAGACTCGTCGCGTTCATCTCACCGACTCGTTCGCTCACCCCTGCCGACGGTCGTCTCCCACACGAGCTGGGCCGGCTCTTTCGCGTGCTTCCGCGGCTCCGCTGGTGCTCGTTTCCCCCGCGAGCTTCGCCAGGCCTCCGCGCGTGCTCCGCCGAGACCTGCGCTTGCTCCGCCGAGGCCCCCGCGCTCCTCCGCCTTCGCAGCACGAGCTCTGCGCCCTCCGCGCTCGCACGGACCCAGCACGAGCTCTGCCCCCTCCGCGCAAGCACGCCGGATCCAGCAAGAGATCCGCACGGACCTCCTCCATGCTCGCGGCGGCGGGGTCGCCCGGAAGGGCTCGCGTGGCGCGGCGGCGGTGTCGCACGGCAGCGTCGCGGCCTTGGGATCGTCCGGCGGCAGGGTTGCGGGAGGCCTGCCGGCGCGGGCCTGTTCAGCGAGGAGGAGCTGCGGGAGGTCAGCGGGGTGCGTTGGGGGGAGGACTTCGTTGATGTGACGTGCGGATGCACCAGCCACCGCTACGGCGACGCCGTCGGCCGCCTTCGTGTCTGCGCGTCCGCCGACCTGGAGATCAACTGCGAGTGCACGCCCGGCTGCCGCGAAAGTCCGTGCCAGCCACCACTTCCATCCCTTTGCTTGTCTCTTTGCTCTTGATTCCATGTCCATGCATCGATGCGCGTATGGCGTATGGTGTTTGATCTCTGGTCACGATGTCTTGGCCCCGCAGATGAACATGCATGCAATGCCAGTGCACGCGCCACGGCAACTCCACCGGCCGCGGCCATGGGATGGGAGCAACCTGGAGACAACCACATATGATGCCCAGCAATTGTTCGACAGAATGATGAGGTGATTCTATGCAAGCTAAGCTAGACAACCAAACACACCAATTATAATGCAACCTTACACAATCCATACAACCAAACAAGTGCATCTTATATAGCACAAGTCAGGCTAAGTCTGTCCTTGCTTAGAAAACTAGCCAGGTTAAGATAGGCCAGGTGACCGAACACACCCTAAGTGCCGCAGAACACAAGTTGCAGTACGTGCAGGGCTTAATATTGTGTGCATAGTACAGGTGATAGAAACTTCGATGTGTGATGAGCATTCACGGGACTGAATTTATTCAGTCTGATGGTGAGGTCTCCTCCTAAACAGTGTTTCTAATTTACTAATTGGCTTGCGTATGATAGGATAGGATAGGCCTGGTTCAGTGAACGAGATGCACTGCGATGGATCAGCATGAGAAGAAAGGCGTATAAACACACATACTAGTGTGCGACAGCAGCTGCCATCATATCAGTTGCCGGCTACGTGGTTGCATTGTATCCACCCATAAATATTGTCCCAGTGGACACATTGCCACCACAGACCACAGTACGACCAACTAACCACTATGAATAATCTCCACTGCACTCAGATCTGAGCCACGCGAGGAAAGCATGAGTGTGGTGACGGGGGCGCTGGGAAGCCTCGCCCCCAAGCTTCTTCAGCTGCTCCATGGTGAGTACAAGTTCCAGAAGGGCAAGAGGAATCAAGTGGAGTCGCTCTCCCGCGAGCTGGACAGCATCTACCCTTTTCTCCAGAAGGTCTCGGATGTGCCATGGGACAGGCTCGACGATCAGGTCAAGGTGTGGGCACGCGAGGTGAGGGAGGCATCCTATATATGACACGGAGGATATCCTCGACACCTTCCTCGTTCGTGTCAAGAGCAACAAAGACGCAGACTCCAGCAGCCTTATGGACAAGATGGGTGATCTGTTCAGGAAGGCTAAGTGAGCGTTTAGTTCGCGAAAAGACAATTTTTGGACGTCACATCGGATGCGTCGGAAGGATGTCGGGAGGGGTTTCGGATACTAATAGAAAAAACAAATTACAGAACCAGTCAGTAAACTACGAGACGAATCTAAGGATACTAATTAATCCATCATTAGCACATGTTGGTTACTGTAGCACTTAAGGTTTTTCATGGACTAATTAGGCTTAAAAGATTCGTCTCGTGATTTCCCCGAGAACTGTGCAATTAGTGTTTTTTTTTCGTCTACGTTTAGTACTCCATGCATGTGTCAAACATTTGATGTGATGGGTGGAGACAAAAATTTTTGGGAACTAAACCAGACCTAAGGCTTGCCGAGATATTGCAGGAAAGATAGAAGACATGACGAAGCGTCTCGAGGAGGTAGCTGAAAGGCATCAGAAGTACAAACTTGATGAGATTATGTGCAAGCCGCTCGCAACGATGTCAACTATTGATCCTCGCCTTAAAGCTACGTACAAAGAAGTGACACAACTTATTGGCGTCAACGAGTCAGGGGACAAGCTCATATCCATGCTGAATGCTTCCCAACCAGATGATGATGCCTCCAACAAGAAGATGAAGAAGGTTTCAATTGTGGGAGTTGGAGGATTGGGTAAAACCACTCTTGCCAATGCCAGAGTGGTGTATGACAAGCTTAAGTCACAATATGACTGCGGGCATTCGTTTCAGTTGGTCGTGATTATAACCAGGAGAAAGTTTTCAAGGGCATCCTCTTTGATCTTCACAACGAACGGTATAAGGGTATTCATGACACTAGAAGAGGCCTGGAGCTCCTAATTCGTGAAGTCCAAGATTCCTGGAGAACAAGAGGTACACATCAGCCACCCAATTGTAAATTGTAATTACCGAGTGCCTTTTAAGATGCTGTTGCAATACAGTTAGTCTGTACTACTAGTTTTCACTATTCTGCAGGTTATACTAAATATATTGTCTCCACATCATCTACGCTAGACTAAAAAATTTCAAATTCAAAATTGAACTTACTTTTTTTCATTCTTTTTTTTGAAAGGACGGCAAGAGTTTTGCTACAGTTTTTATTAGACAAGGAAAAGAAAAAACAAAGCACAATGAAACAACCAGCCACAAGCCTCAGCCAATGTAGAAAGAAATGCCAAAACACGACAGCAAGCCACTAACTACTCCTAGATGAAAGAAGAAATGACAGCAAAGCACACCGCTAGAAAAAAAAACGAAAGAAATGCCAAGATTTGTTTCTGAACTTCCATTTTTTTCCTTCTAAAACTATAAACTTCAAACTTACAGTATAAGAAGAAAATACCGACAATTTCTTATTGCATATTCATAAAAAGACATGTATCAAAGGGTGTATTTAGGAAAACGACGTATAGTTTCATGGTCACCTAGTTTTGCAGCAAGCCATTAGATGTGTAATCAGTTATGTATAACGTGGCCTTAAATATGTATTTTTCCAAATAAACCCTTTTCGCGAACTCTAAACCTACGAACCCTAGGTGAACTTGAACTTCTCCAACAGAAACCAGATCCCTTCTTCTCGAGTCACACCATCACCCTGACTAGCGACCCTTGCTCAGCGAGCAACGGCTGGATCTCGTACCTCTGCCTCCAACCGCTTCCTTCCCAACTGTTTCCCAAGCTTCTCCCACCAGAGCACGGACGGAGGGAATCAACTATGCGAGCTCTCTGCTTCGGATCGGGAGATGGGTGAAGGAGGAGCACTCGAGGCGGCATTTATAGCTGGGTGGGATGGGGTGGTGGTGATGCAGCGCATCAGAAAAGAACGGGGTAGGAGGGAGTCACCAGTAGATCATGAGGTGGGGAGGGCATCGGCCATGGCGCTCTCCCAGCGCGAGTTGGAGTGGGGGAAGAAGGGAAAGGAGGGGATGGGGTTCGCTCGACGAGGAGGCGTGCGGGCGACGGCGTCCAAAAGAAAATGAGAAGGGAGGGGGTCCGGTACGGGAGCAAGGGCGAGGCTCGAGAGCCGACACCGGCGCAGGGAAAAAGAGGGGGGGCGCACTACACGAGAGGACCAGGCGAGTGTGGCACCACGCCGCGGCCACGCGGGAGCAGGGTGCTAGCGGGCCCAGCACTGACGCCCTACACCGGATACGTAGCTACGAAAACTCAGCGCGCTCATCGCAGTCAAACTAGGCACAGGGACGACGTCAAATCAGGCATTCCGTTACTCCAGAATACCCGAGTACTATATTTTCTTGTAGCTTTTCTCTTTCTTCTTTTCCTTGCCACATACGAGTTAGAAGAGATAACTTCCTCAATATGTTGTGGATTTCCCGTTGGAACACAAGGATATTTTTTTTTGAAGAATATATTATTTTAGCAGGGACAGTACGATAGTGTAACTTGGTAAAGGCACTTGATCAATAACCTCGATACCAGCGCGCACCTAGCAGCACAACCATGTGGTCGCGATCCACAGGAGGCCCTCGGTTCCGTCGCGGCACCATAAGCCATTAACCAGGCGACTGTTACCAATTTACACGCAAGAAGGCAGTGGGGTCATAGAATCAAATGAGTATTGCAAAGGAAGGTTCAAGCAACAAGGGTCTCTTCCTCAACAAGGAACGAGGAATGCGAATCCCACAACGGATTCAAGTGTTCCGTTGGGACATCCACAATTAACTGATATAGTATACTCCGCTAACCCATATCGTTGATCCACTTTTCTCTTGATGCTACTTCGAGAACCCTAAACAATATAATGTGAGATTTATGAGTAACAAACATGATGATTAAGCAAGCACGTTTCCAACGTCCTTACATGGTACAACATACGGGCACTTGCTCTCGACACATGCTTGCCTCCTCCGGCTAAACGTTCTCAACCGCAACAAACAACACACAACAAAAGGATTGCAACACTAGAGAACAACGAGGAGAAACACTACTAACTACAGATACATCTCCTCTAGGGCAACTACTCTACTTCATCGGGCCGAACGTCTTCATTCCTGCTCTGGTGGTACTTTTGCTGTACTGGGTTGCGGATCTCTGTCTTCTCCTGGTGGTGGCTGAGTGAGGGGAAGCAAGGGCTCCACTTCTGAAACCTCTGAGGGTGGCGGTGCTGGCGGTGCTGCTACATTGGTTCTTCTCCTTTTCAGGCAGGTGGATAGGGATTCCCTCCAAGATCAAGGGTTCCAAACTTTCCCTGGCCAGCGTCCTACGCTTGGCGCTTGTGACGAGATAGGCGTCCTCCAACTCCTGGGCATGTCGATCTCTATCCACCTGATGGGCTTCCGCCAAGGCAGCCTCTCGACTTTCTGCATTTGCCACGCTGGCGTGTGCTTCAGCAAGCTGCACTTCAAGCATCCGGGAGAAGATCTCGGCTTCCTCGGCTCGGTGGAGGCACTCCCTCAGCTCCGCATCCTGGCGATCATACTGCTCATCCAGAGCCAGCAGGTACGTGGTCATATGAACCACGGTTGGGTTGTCTTCCTGTTGCCCCTGTCCATACAAAGCCTCCAAACGAGCCCTCCATACCTGCCGATTCTTGTCCAAAGGTGGAAAGAACCGCATGGGTGTACGGGCAATGGGCTCCTCATAGATCTGACAAAGGTGCCGCAAGGCTTTGCGGGCCACAACTTGGTAGGTGTCGACAAAGCGAAACCCAGTTGCAATCACACTCCATGCTTCAGTGACGGCGGGAAACTCCTCACTCTTGCCAATGTAGACGGTGACTTTGCATCGTTCAGTGCCATGCTTCATGTACTCACGGCCCTCATACTCAGGACGATCCTTGACTCCGAGCCTTTGCAGGGTGGCATGGAGAACTTTGGGAAAACCCTCAGTGTTCAGGCAGTAGCTGCTAACCCAGACTCTTGCCATCTCTAGTGGTGGTGCAAGGAAGGATTTGCAAGAAGCTTTGCACCAAGGAAGCTAGGTAACTAGGATACTCGGAGTGGCGGTATCGAGTGGCTGGCTAGGCCTTTTATAAAGGCAAAACGGTCGGTGATCCTGGCGCAGTCTATCGTCAAGCTTGCACAGAACAACAACAGAGGATTGCCGAATTCACGTGACGATGGACACGCGAATGACCGAGGCCACGCGGGGATGTCTAGCACGGATGCAGAGGTGAACGCGAAGGACCGAGGTCATAAAAGACTAGCACGACTGCAGGGTAGATGACCGACAAGAGCGCAGAGAGGGGTACGAAAGGGGCGAGCCAAGAAAGGCGCGAAACACGGTGAACGCGATACATGAAGCCACAGTATTGAAGTAACTCTTGGACAGACTGATCGACCTACACCACAAATGCACGAACAGGGTATGCATGAATGCACGTCCTATTCGCCCTCACGTTATTGCCGACATATAGGGCAACCGCACACAGATTTTTGGCACATCGCTCTCTCTATAGCTAGTCGACGCTATCGAACTATGCCCGGGTTAGTGTACCTGTAGAAAACTGGATTAAGTCTATCCAAGTCAGCAGAGTGCCATCTATCCTAGATACATAACCATAGTAATAGGGCTATTTATATAACTTCGCATGCAAACGTCCTAACTTTTTGAAAAGATTTTGTTGTCAAATTTTAATTTAGAAGGGGTTTAAAAGCTTTATTTCCTCATTTACGCTCTGATACCACCTGTGGCAGAACCGCCTAATCTAATGCCCTCCCAAGAGTACTCGCCTTCCATTAGACACTAAGTACCCTGGGAGAACACTAAACTACGCGATTCTGTCAAGCACACCGCGAGGGAGAACTCGAAGATCCACATTTTTTTTTCATCAGGATCGTGAATGAGGGAGTAAAGCTTATAAAGTCCTTAACCATTCCTTACATCACTTTTAGTACAACATCAGAGTAATTCATTATGTAATTATAATAGCGGAATCTAAAACATTATCAGAGTTCAGCGGAAATGAAACCATTTGAAACATTAACATGAAGAACGTTTAAATGCATGAAATGATAACAGATTAATAGTATTTTCCTTGTAAAACTTTTAGTGAGAGTTTTAATAAATAACTCTACTCCGCATCGCAAAGGAAATCCTCGCTGAGCCCACCAGGAGGTTTCCACACACAATTGTCAGCTCATCAGCATCCACCTGTCACCTGCAACAGGGGAAATAAAACCCTGAGTACTCAATTGTACTCAGCAAGACTTACCCGACAGGAGAAAATAAAAGACTCCAAGGATATGCAAGGCTTATCGGGCTTGCTGGTTTATTGCATTGCAGGAAGCATTACTAACGGTGCATCCTTATATTTATTTTTATTAGCAGTCGTCATTAGTTCATTAGCTATCCATTCTAGGTAAGCACCTGTTCTACTTTCAAGCAAGTGGTAAGCAATCAGAACCATTTTATCTTCTCTACCAACAACTTTCTTGTTCCAGTTCTTACTATGTGCCAGAGCGTAGTCAAGCCGTACCGTCTAAGCGACGGCGATTCGCGAATCAATGTGCCCAGCTGGGTGCCCCGAAAACACACGCCCCGCTTGTACCCTGGGTACAAGCAAGACCAACCCGTTCCACTCCTGTCAAGGGGTCCAGGTCCCCGTCCAAGCTCGGACTCTAAGCCCCCAACACTGCAGGCCCGGCCTCAGTATGGTGCTTAGACCTCCTCAACCCAATATATATAACCACCCTAAAAAGCCGGTCCGGAAAGAGCCGGAACCCATGACAGGAGATAAACAAGTTTTCCCGCTCCCATAAGCAAGTATATGCTCGGGACAATAAATCTGTGACTTGACCAGGGTCCATGCAACGAACGGTCCTTAATTGACACAGGCGGAACAAATGCAACCAGAGCCCTGCTCTGCTGCCCAACCAGGTTCAAGTCCATCCAACCCATTCTGCCCGGTCTCCAATTATCCATATACATTTGTATACCATGAGATAGCAACATGATGATAGTAACAATAAGATATTCCTATATCTCGCGAGTGACAGAAAATCACTCGACTTCTACCGAATTCCTGTAGCATAGCAATCTACACGATCCTGACATGCTAGTAAGACCCATGGGATCAAGATATTTATATGCAAGTGGGTTTCATTCAAATTCTTTAAACTTAATGCACCAGCATAAAATAAAAGTGCAGAATAATAGGGGTTATGCACCGGGGCTTGCCTGGGTAAAAGATAACCAGAAGTTAGTATTCCATCTCCGGGACCTGTTCGCCATGGCACCATCTTTGATTAAACACCAAGTCATCTGGTTGATCCATCGACCCCATCAACCATCATCGTTCCTATTATGATATGCAAAAATGCAATGCCTGCTTAAGCAGAACAAGCATAGCATAGATATACTCATTGAAAGACAAACAACACATCGTCACTTTCACTCCGACTCTCATCCTTTCTAAAAGAGATTTATTCGTGAGTTGGTTATTATTAAGAAAACACAAATTAACAATACAACCGCATTGCAATTTAATAAAATTCATGTAAGGTAAAGCAACATACTAAGCATAAACCTATCACCATCAGAGATGCATAACATTCTGTTTAACCTACATGTGAAGCAAGTAACATGGACAACATATTTGAGATATAGGATCACTAATTACTGTATATAAAGGTATTATTACTGGTAAGCATGGAATAAAAGGTGACAGTCCAAACATCTCCGTTGTACATGAAACTTTTATGGAAGGTACATCTTGACTAATTATAAATGTTGTACAAGTTTTATAATTTTCAGATAAGCATATTATTTACTAGCAATTAACAAAGATTTCATATCGATAAAAGCATGTGACAAAGGTAAATTAATAACTCAGTAATTATACAAGATCTGGACCTCAAATTTTTATCCTAAATTAAGCATCACATGAATAACATGCCATAAAATTTCATCTCATTTGAAGCATAACATCTACCGGTATGAATTTCTCTATAATTAATCATAGGAAAAATATAGTGCAATATTTTTCTACTAAAACATGCAATATTATATATCTAATGCATAGAGATAAACGCAAGAGTTCCAAAACATCTTGATTTTCTATTTTACGAATTTTCTATGATTTACTATGAATTTCTAAAGGTTCAATACATTTAAGAAAAGACAGGAAGCTAATGACATAATTAACTAATCACATAATTTCAAATGAGCTTTAAAAATCATGAAATTAATATGGAAGATAGAGTTTGATTTTAGATGAATTTAGAAAGAAGAATTCATGGAATCTGAGTTGATATGATGGAGATATAAAATTCGCAAGATAGCTGTGCAGGTAAATAAACACGAACTTTTGAAAGAGACGTACGTGAAGCTGAGCTTCGTGCTCGCGAGGCACGTCCACCATGGATGACCGCTCGAGCTAGTGGATGCAAGAATTGGAGGGAGGTGAGTGGCAGCTCGGAGCTCTGCTCGACCATAGCGGCCATGGCAGCGCGGTCGCGGTCGAAAGCGCGGAGCTCGGCTCGGCCAAGGTCGTGGCTACGCGAGGGAGGGAGCAGGGAGAGAGAGCGAGCTCGAGCTGGAGCGCCTCGAGATAAAAACAAAGCGAGGGAGCAGCGTGGAGCGGCAGCTGCACCGCGCAGCGAGGACGGCGACGCAAGGAAAAGTCAAGGTCTACAGCTCCGACAGCAGCGCGATCACGTCGCAATGAAAGCACGCTGGGCAGCGGGAGACAACGGTGCATGCCACAGCGACTCGACGCGAAGCAACGGGCCAAGCCTGGCACTGCACGCACTCAAAGCGGTGGTTGGGCAGCCACGCAACCAAGCAACGGCAGAAAACGACACATAATTTTTCAAGAGCTTGAATTTAAATTAGATTCAAAAGCTACGTCTATCTATGCAATGATATTAATATAGATTTATTCTTTTCTACGTTAACCTTGCTCTAGATCATCATTTAAACCTCAACACAAGCTCTACATTATTTTTGCTTGCCATAAATTTCCCAAAAAGGATGCGTTAAAACGTAAGCTCGAGCGTTGCCGACTCAACGAAAAAGGCTTAATTGATTTATATATATATTTATTATTATTATTATTATTATTATTATTATTAAGCGAGGTGCTAAGCGGCTCGTAACACCAGAGGTGTTACAAACACCCTCCAACTAAAAGTTAGCTAGCTAATATTAGATATGAGACATTAGCCAGCTAAATCCAAACAGGACCTTAGATATTAGGTGTGTGTTTGGTTGGTGCCATTTAAAAACGGAGTGAAAATTTGGCATTCTCAAATTTTTGTCACCAAGTTAGTGGCCATGGAGCTTTATTTGGCTACTAAAAGTGAGCTAAGGTGGCCAAAGGAGACGTGTGCTAACTGCGAAGCCAAAATTTGGCATCCAACTAAACGATGGGCAAAATGGGTACGTTAAATGGTCAAAATTTGACTTGGCTAGCTTGGGCACTACACTAACCGCACCCTAAAACAAACCATAATCACAAAGAAGCACACATGTGGCTGGCTAGTGCTTGACCTAGCTTCAGAGCATTCAGACTAGCTGTAGTTGGCTGTATACTGTGCATGCTTAAGATGGTTGTGCTGGTTCAGTTAAGATTTGAAGCCATTATAGTAGGGCTAACTAATGCCACTAGCCCATTAATAACCATGGCTGTGCGCCTCAAGCTCTCAGCAGAAGGCAATAATGGAGCCGACACAAGAAGGTCCCCTTCCTGCAGTGGAGAGGCGGCACGTGGTTGGAGGGGACCTTGACCTGCTGGAGTCGAGTCGTCGGCCCCCAGTCCCACCCACCGGCGAAGCAGAGCGCGTGCGCATGGTACTACTCCTACATCTGCAATGGCTGAGATGGCACATGGGCTTCTGAAATGACACCTGCCTCTGCATCATATGTTCAGTGATGCCATTGAGTATTAACTCGGCAGTGTCCTCCTGTCCATTGGAGGTTGCTTGCTCTAGAGAGTGAATGGGCGAAGGTGAGCTCAACGCCCAGCCACCATATGCCTCCAGAATGACGCCTTGCCATTGCCACCACCACAGTAGCAATACGAATCCACTACGCTCACATCTGAACCAACAAAGTGAGCAAGCATGAGTGTGGTGACGGGGGCGCTGGGAAGCCTCGCCCCCAAGCTTCTTCAGCTGCTCCATGGTGAGTACAAGCTCCAAAAGGGCGTGAGAAAGCAAGTGCAGTGGCTCCACAGCGAGCTGGAGAGCATCTGCCCTTTCCTCCACAAGGTCTCGGATGTGCCATGGAACCGGCTCGACAAGCAGGTCAACGTGTGGGCGCGCGAGGTCAGGGAGGCATCCTACGACATGGAGGACGTCCTCGGCACCTTCCTCGTGCATGTCGACTGCGGTGACCCTACCGACCCGAACTAGCTCAAGTGCGCCATGAAGAAGATGGGCAAGGTGTTCAGCAAGGCCAAGGCTCGCCGTGATATTGCTGTTGCCATCACAGACATCAAGAAGAACCTTGAGGGGTAGCTAAAAGGCGTCAGGATTACAAACTTGATGACAATATGTGCAAGCTGCTCGCAACATCGTCAACTATTGATCCTTGCATGAAAGCTATGCACAAAGAAGTGACACAACTTATTGGCGTGAACAAGTCAGCGGACGATCTCATGTCCAGGCTGAATCCATTCCAACCAGATGATGTTGCGCCTGACAAGAAGATCACCAAGAAGGTTTCTATTGTAGGAGTTGGGGGACTGGACAAAACCACTCTTGCCAAAGCAGCGTATGACAACCTAAGATCGCAGTATGACTGTGCGGCCTTCGTTTCAGTTGGACGGAATATTGACTTGGTAAAAGTTTTCAAGGACATCCTCTTTGATCTTGACAAGATAAAGTATGAGAACATTCATAACACTAGAAAAGGTTTGGCACTCCTAATTCGTGAAGTCCAAGAATTCCTGGAGAACAAGATGTACACATGAGCAACCCAATTGTAAATTGTAATTACCGAATGCCTTTTAAGATGTTCTTCCCACAGTTAGTCGATACTACTAGTTTTCACTCTGCTGTAGCTTATTGTAAAATATATTATCTCCACGTCATCTATGCCAGATTGCTTCTTGAGATTGATTTTCTCCACTCCACACATATAAGAAGAAATCCATTTATTCAGTGGTCTCTAACGTAACTGCTTTTAGCTCGTCTTTTTGAATGCCGAAAGATCTACTTCACTCCCTGTATAAAAGGGCAATACACTATATTTATTAATTGACCTTAGATTTTTATAATACTTTCCTTCTGAAACTATACATTTTAGGGAAAAACACAGTTTTAGGGTCAAGCGGTCAGCTTGTGTTGCAACATGCCCTCGGGTATGTAAGTTCTTAATAATAATGTGGCCTTAAATATGTAGATTTTTCAAATAGCCACTTTGAATTGGTGTATAGTTTCCATAAGTATTCCAGAAGTTGTAGGTTTGATTTTTTGAATTGCCTCTGCTATAATTACCTACAGTGCCGATTGTTAGCCCAAAAGATTCTGAAACATCAACACATATTTCTTTTTACTAGCGTGATCATGTGTTTGATGTGTCATGCCTAATATTTTTTTAATCTTAGTAAATTTCTTGGTTCTACGGAAGCTCCAAACATTACTAACCATTGGTTCTTGCACTTTCATGTTAACAGTTTTGGGGTCACCTTGTGTTGCAACATGCACTTAGACGTGTAACTTCTATATAGAGCTTGGTCTTAAATATGTAGTTTTTTTTAAAAAAAAGGCCCTTTATTTGATGTGTAGTTTCCAATTTTTTCATACATATGCCTAAAGGTTGCTTCTTGAATTTACTCTTCTATAAATACTTTCAACTACGATTCCTAGTCAGAAAGATTCTGAAACATCAATGCACAATATATTTGTACTGACCTAATAGTCGTGAGTTTGATATGTAATGGCAACTACTTTTAATGTTAGAAAAATTTTAATTCTATAGAAGCTCCGAACACTATTACTAACCAATGGTTCTTGGACTTTCATGTGGATAGGTACTTCATTGTTATTGATGATGTATGGGATATGCCGACTTGGGAAGCAATCAAACTGTCACTTGTTGAGAATAAATGTGGAAGTAAAGTAATCATAACTACTCGTAAGTTTGACGTTGCCAATGAAGCTGGTGATATTTACAAGCTTAAACCACTTTTCTGATGATGACTCCATAAAGTTATTCTATACAAGGATATTTGGTGCAGAGGGGAAGTTCCATGATAAGCAACCAGAAGGTGTCAGCAATAAAATTGTAAAGAAATATGGTGGTATACCATTAGCAATCATGACAATGGCTAGTTTGTTGGCTGGTAAACAAAAGTATGAATGGTCTGAGGTGTTGAACTCTATTATATTGTTTCGGATCCAAAGGCAATATGGAAGCTGAAGAGACTCTGACAATACTTTCATTTAGCTACTACGATCTGCCTCCACATTTGAGGACATGCTTACTATATCTAAGTACATATCCAGAAGACTATGTGATCAAAAAGGATTCTTTGATATGGAAGTGGGTAGCTGAAGGATTTAATAATGGAAAACCAGGTACAAGATTATTTGAGCTTGGAGAAAGATACTTCAATGATCTCATTAATAGAAGCTTGATCCAGGTGGGGAAGGACGGCTAGGATGGAACAGTATCACGATGTCGTGTTCATGACATGGTTCTTGATCTGATGCGTAAGCTTTCATCTGAAGGAAACTTTAATGCTATATTAGGTGACAATATTGAAGGAACACCTGCAGTAAGCAATGTCCGTCGGTTAACGCACCAAAATTGAATAACCGAGCACATTAATTCTGAAGCCATGGTTACTGGCATGCCAAAAGTGAGGTCATATACTGCATTCATGAGTTCTATTGATAGCTGGGACCAGTTTTTGAGATTTAAACTTCTGCGCGTACTGGACTTAGTAGACTGTCTGTGTGTTTAGTTCCCTGGAAAATGGTGAAAAATGTACTGTAGCATGTTTTGGCTTATTTGGCAAATAGTGTCCAATCATTGACTAATTAAGTTCAAAATGTTCGTCTCGCAAAGTACAACCAAGATGTACAATTAGTTTTAAATTTCATCTACATTTAGTACTTCATGCATGTATCACAAGTTTGATGTGACGGAGAATCTTTTTTTGCATAGTGTTTTTTTGGTGGAACTAAACACAAGGAAGGTTGCCACCTTGAGCATCTTGGTGAGTTACTTCACCTGAGATATCTTGGGATAACAGGTAAAGACAGTGAGGATCTTGAGCTCCCAAAAGAAATAGGGAATCTAAAGTTACTGCAAACACTCGATGTGAAAGCAACATTGCCGGCAAGCATTATGCACTTAACTCATCTGGTCCGGCTATGTGCTTATTTGAAGGTACCCGATGGGATTGGCAAGCTGGTTTCCCTGGAGGAGCTAAGAATAATAAGTGGTTGCAGTGATAAGCCCAAGAGATTTTTGAAAGAGCTAGGCAGCTTGCGAGAACTGAGGGTGCTCAAATTTTCCATTGGGGATGGACGAGAGCATGCAGAGAGATTTTGTGCAGTCTCTAAGCAATCTGCAAAAGATCCAGCATATAGATGTGTGCGGTGCAGCTTGGGACGCAGATACAGCCATGTGGGAAGCAGCAGGCTTTGTGCTCCCATGACCTCTCCATTATTTCCAGTGGTCTATAATTAAGTTGTCTAAATTGCCGTCATGCATTAATCCCACATGTCTTCCCAACCTGTCCCACTTGGAGCTGCGGGTGACTACTCTGGATGACCAGGCTCTGAAACAACTTGCTAGGTTGCCGGCACTCTGTTATCTGAATCTGGCAATACAGTCACAGTAACAGCCAGTAATATTAATGCCTGTGATGGCTGCTTCTTCCAGAGCTTGAGGTGCTTCAAAAGAAAAGGTGCTGTTTGAGCAGCCCAACCTGAAGGAAGCTAGCGTTTCATTTCATATGTGGAACGGAGAAGGTGATATGCCTTTGGGCTCCGGGAAAAATGACAACTCCAACAAAGTTGTACCCTCTGGTGTGATGCCAAATCTTGAAGCCCATTTGTTTGATATTGTCCCTTTGTGGGCTGTAAAGGATAACAACGGTGGCTGCAGAAATATTGGATTGGAATACCTGCCTTCTCTTCGGGAAGTCAGAGGGATTATCAACAGTTATGGCATGTCTGATGTGGAGGTGGATGCAGCGTTGGACACTCTATGGAACGAATGCAAGGTCCATCCCAACCATCCCACACTAAACACGAATAGATGGCCATGGCATAAGGTACGCACGAATACTTTTTAGTTCCCATCAAGTTAATATCTCTTTATTTATTCATTTCATGGTACAATTCTGTCTACTTAATTATGGGCACATGTACACCACTCTTTTGTCTGTACTAAACTAATCCTTAGCTTAATGCCAAGTTTCAGCCGGAAGACAGTGATGTATCCATAGAAGACGGAGATGAGAAGCAGCAGGAGGAAGCCGATGAGGCCTCGCAGACGGCTAACGCTGATGTGGGCAAATTAAGCCTAGGTAGCCCTTGAATAGATTCAAAATTTTAATGTGAATCATGACTAAGGATGGCTGCATATGTACGTAATCTCTCTCTCTCCACACCCTTCTTTGTCTCAGCTGATGTGTTTCGGCTCGTGCTTGCCAGCCTTTCTATTGAATTTTGATAACTTCTGATATTTTCAAAATCAGGTAACCAAATTTCCACCAAACTAATAACATTACGATTACTGCCTCTACAGGACCATTGCCTTTCCATTAAGCAATACATGCATCTGTAAATCTAGGTAGATGTATATTTGTTCTTTGCAAAGGTGAGAAGTAAATAGCCTTTTGTGTGGCAGTGATGAAACTGTCCAAGGTATTTTAGCACATCTTATTTTAAGTTCAGTCCATTATACTTATATATCGGACGTAGCTATAGGCACTGAACAGCCTGTTCGCTTGATTATCAGCCAAATCAGCCAGCCAGCCAGCAGTATTTTTCTCTGACAAAAAACCAGCCGCAGTACTTTCTTGCCACCAGTCGAGACTCTGTTTTGTACCTTGCTATCTTGATATATGTTGTTCTGGCACAATGGTTGGTTCCTCCATTTGATTTGTACATCACTTGCTTGTTTAATCTGTCAGCTACACATCCTTTTGTGATTCTTCCCAAAGTATGAAGCATTTAGTCATCGGATAACTTATGGTTGTAGGCTTAAGATTCACAGAAGATTTAATAGAACTATTGATGATCTTACTTCCTCTGTCAGATTGGTGTTGTTGATCCAAGTTTCTGCTTGAACGTTGGCGCAACTGAAATGATGTTGGCTTCTTTGCTCGCGAGACTACATCAGGTCATCCTGCCTTCTGATTTGTGAAGCTCTCTGTGTCGTCTTATGCTCATCCAGGCTATTCTATTTGAATATGCTGTATCCAAGTTTCAGTGTATTGTCGCTGAGGACCTGCAACGTTTTTCTTCATGCTGAACTGCTGGCTTGTTATTAGTTCCTTGGCTTTTCTATGGTTCGTACCACCTAATAAGTCTGGAACATATTTATGTTGTGTAAAATTTGTGGAGTATGTGTTGCTTGCATTTCTTCCAGGTGTACTTTTTCTTATTATGATGTATTTAAGGTTGTGCCATTTTCAACACAAACAGCTAACACCATTATAATATAATTTGTTATGAATGATATATCGTAGTATATTTTGTTGGCTGAAAATTTGCTGTACCATATACATAGTGCATTAGCAAGAGGTGATGTTTGGTTCGGCTATTTTGCACCGGAAACGGTTCATGCATGGTGTATTCACACACGTTAATTTCCGTTTGGTTATGCTGTGATGTAATCGGTTCATGGCGTGACTCAATTCCAAGCCATATAATGAGTTTACCACCCATGGCCTACCGAAAATGCATCACGTCACCAGCAGCGTTACCTTGCATGAACCAAGCAGTCGAAACATCTTATTACTTTTTTCAGGTTTCAGTGGTATTCATTCCCATTTTACATTTGCATTGACAATGCACTTCCGAACATCCAATCCAAGTTGTTACTTGGCAGGCATCTGGGCTTTCCACCGACTTCACTCACTAGTCTATCAACTTGTGCATGGTTAGAATTTTAAAATATATAAGTATTAGTTATTGTTTAATACATCTGAATAATAAAGAATTATTTATATCAAATTGTATTTTTTTCTATTTGTTTATTTTCTAAAACAATAGACATAATAGATATATACTCAAGATATCATAAAATTATTAATTACTTTTTTTGCACGGGACAAATCTATATGTTTTTATAAATAATTATATTTTTTTCCTTGCATGACACCTTAGTATATTTTAAATATGCAATTAGTTTGAAACCTTTTCATTAACTATGGTGGCCCTTGATATATCATATATATTATGAAGACATGAATTTAAATTTGAGTTGTCAAATTTTATTCTTGTTGGCTACTACAAACATTTTTGTCCTTAAGTTAAGTTGAAATACTTGTGCTTATTTTATCTTTTATTGACTCTCCTTTTTGCACTTTTTAAAATAAGGATTTAGGTCATCGAGTATATTCTTAAATAATACAATAGCGTCAGAAATCATTGGAAACATAAACACCATATTGATAAATATAAGTGGCTGAGGTTCAAGTGAGATCTCAAATGTGGGTAACAGTGCTAACCTCAATATAAGCTTAATACTTAAGCCTTATAATTGTGGGGGTCCCGATGCGTCGGCTTAAATAAACTAGGTGTCAACCACCTGACCGACTTGCTTTAGTCTAAACCGACCAGCTTTAGTTCCCAGGAGCGTGCCATCTGCACCTCCTCTTTATAATCTTTCATGGTTGAGTTACACCACATGAACGTGGAATTTGATTCTTCAAAATCTGGAATATTATTCTCTCGCAAATATTATACTATTTTTTTAAACCGGTTTTTTCTTTAAACTTTAATCTCCTTTTCCCCATACATGAAATTGTTCTCCTAACTGGAACATTACCTTCTGAATCAAAATTTTGTTTCTATTGATTCTTTTATTTATTTTACTTTCTGCTAGACTTGAATATTAATTTCTTGAGCTGAAATATACTCCCTCCATCCTAAATTATAAGTCATTTTAAAAATCTTAGAGAGTCAAAGCAAAACTAACTACCCTTCGCCCAGCCGCAACATGTGAGACTGTCCTGCCAAGTCCAGCGAACTTTGTCCCAGCCGCCTATACAAAAATACTCCTACATTTTTAGAGGTATCTGTTCAGTTGGGCCCAATGAAGGCCTCTATGCTGGCGGCTGGGAATACAGTAGTCTCTGCCCCGAAAGAACTCTGGTGGCTACAAATTGTTGTTGTAGTAGTGTCACCTGCTCTTCGCAATATCTGAATTAAAATCACTTGTCCTCGTAATCATATGAATAAAATTATATTACTTTTCGCAAATTGTAATACCTGAACTAAAATCACTAGCTCTTGGCAGTGATTAAGAACTTAAGTTGAAAGTACCATTAAATTCATCGCAAACAAAATCATTCACATATGGATAGGATAGGACCATAGTGTGTGATCCATGGAGCAGATCCCAGACAAATTCAGACATTCAGTCATGACGACGGAGTACAGAAGAGTCGCCTTGTCGTTGCCAAATCACGGTGGCCCCCTGGTGAGGCCGCTGGACGAGCCTCCATTTTGTCGTTTGGTCATCGCTGCCTCGTCGCCTAAATATCAGTCACGGTTTATGATGCAGGAACAGAAGCTGAGAATTTTCACTGCAGCACATGCTTACATGAATCAATTATATCCTCCGTTTTCTCACCGTATAACATGTAGAGGCTAGGACCATGGATGCTCGCATACGTCTTCGAAGAATCAATTATATCCGTCGTTCTCTCACCCATGGAGAGGCTAGGACGACGGATGCTCGTGTACGTCTTGGAAGCCAGCGACGTGTGCACGGTGAGACTGGAGGAGCCATCATCCACCTGGGGCCTGCCCGATGTCGCGCCGCTGCCAGAGGTCGACCATGCAACAGCCGTGCTGCTGCTGGACGAGACATCCACCCAGGGCCTGCCCACAATGCACCCCATGGCCGACGCCGGAGAGGCCTAACGTGAAATCCAGATACAAGGATTATAAGAGAAAAAGATAGAAATGTAGGAACTAAATGAGATACTAAGAATTAAAGATGCGAGTGGTTTTAATGTGTTGTCCTTTTCTCACCAATTTAATTATAATGAACCGAGGAAAGAAAAATTGGTTATGGAAACATGCACGGCAGAAAATTGATGATTTTACTTGGTTTGCCCTGCAGTAGAAATATTAGTTGTAACACCCTAAAATTTGCTTCTTTGGAAACAGAGCTAAAATGAGCTAATTTTGAATTTTTGTGCTCATGAAAACATAGGGAAATAATATTTTTCACTAAATTTATCATAAGGTGTAGCAACATTGTTGTGCATACATGTTGATGCATTTGTGTTTTGTATTGCTTGGTTTTGACCAAAGATCAAAATAAATTCAGGTTGTCCTTTCAAAATGCGTTTAGGTCGATTTTCCTTCTCTGATATATATATATATCATTTTTCTACAATCAAATTCCTTATTTCTCGTCCGCCAATCAACCTCTACAAACTTCTCGAGAATTTTTCTGACTTTTCTGTAGCTTGTTTCTACTTACCTGTGAGCATAATCTAATTTTTAGATGCTCCGAAATATCTTATCATGAGCTCCAAATACTTTATTTGGGTTCTTCATGTTCCATAACGTCTCTGGAAAATTTTCCCGAATTTTAGGAGCTTTCGGAGTATTTTTCGCGGCTTAAATAATAATTCTGGACTTTTCTAGAATTATTTATCCACGAAAATAATTAATTCCGAAAATAATAAATCTCTCATTTTCCCCAACGCTCAAAGCCTATGTGCAATAATCTTAATAAAATCTCAAAGGCCCATACATTTGTTTACTAATGAGCTTTAATAATTAATTAAGCCTATTAGTAAAGACGGTGGGTGCAACGTCAATTAGTATCATATCGCTAGTTGACATGGAGGTGAAGAGTTTTCCCCCTATATATACGTAGCTACCCCTTGGGCAAAGCACACCAAAACTACCGTAAGAGAAGCCCTTAGTTTGGAAAATTTCTTGTGTACTAAATTAGATTAGATTTTTCTCAGCCTTGCTCACCTAGCCACAGCCGAAGCCGCTGCCTCGCTAGAACTTGCAGCGCAGCCACCAAGCTCGTGAAACCCTGCCTGGCCACCTCTGATTCGCTTCTAACCGTCGCTGCGGTGCCCTAGCTTTTCCCTAGCACCGTGTCGCTCTCTCGTTTTGGATATTGTCGGAGAGAAGCATGGTCCGCCGCCGTTCTGAATCAATCTGGTTGCTGTGATACGGCGACTTGACTTCGAGTCCAAGACAGAGTTGGATTGGTCGTGCTGTGTCGATCTACAGAGTTGAGTTCTGGGTGCCGAGTTCAAGTCGAAGTGGTGTCCGCCTTCAAAAGCCGCGGCCGATCTGATGGGTGTTGCTGTGTGTGCTGTCCCAAGCGGAGGATTAATCAAGCTGCTGCTCCCGTGTGGAAATTTGCTCGATGCCTTTCTGTCGTCGTGAGCCTGCTGCTGAGCTCTGCACCCAGGAAAGTTGCTGCCGCTCCATCAAGCTGGTGCCGTCTCCGGTCCATCCCCATTGGCGTACAGTGTCACGGTGAGCTCGCCGTCGCTCTCTAGTGCCTTGCTCAATCTACCGTAGCTAGTATTTACCGCTTAGTTGAGTTCGCACGGAGCTTCTCTACCGTTTGGATCAAGTTTCGGGTCAAACGGTGGTCTAGATGGGGAGAGCCGCCATCTCCGGCCATGGAGGGGCCGCCGGACATGGGAAAGCCGCCGGCCGGACATGAAGAGGGTGACCGGTATGAGCACTGTAGACTTGGTGATGAACACGAGCCGTCCAAATCGAGATCAACGGCCCAGATTAGAACTTACCCCTTCGCGGGTAAATTTGTTAAAGAGACTCTCAGCTTTTTAGTAATCAAACCGCGATCATTAGCACAATATCCTGAATGCGTTTTCGTGTTTGGAAAGCGTATTCTCTCCCGGTTAAGTCAAAACTACGTTTTCAGATATTTACAGTTTTGCCACTAGGACGGTTTTGGTCATAAAATCTTCGTTTTAACTCCGATTTGATCCGTTCAAGTTGCGTTAGGTTCGTATTTGCGAGCTCTACATGTTAGTGTAGTTGTACAGTTGGTTTGTGATAATTTATTTTCGAATTTATAATTAAGTATTTATTTATCTATAGGAAATCTTAGAAAATTTATAACTTTCACGTTTTAAATCCGAATTTCGTGATCTTTACGTCTGTGTGATCGTAGAAACGTGTAGAAGAGTTTTATAAACTTTTATTAATGTTTTGTTACTGTTGGTGTACTGTTCTAATTGTATCTCTTTGTTTGCTTCGTGTATGTTTGATTGGATGCATGTGTGTTGTTGATTAATGATCGAGTATAGACGGTGAGCAGTTTCTTGACGATCAGGAGTATTATTTTGAGCCAGACCAGCAGTATCATCAGGAAAGATTTGATTAAGGCAAGTATAACATGGGATCATCCTTTTTGTCCTATTCACTGAAATTATTATACATATGCATGTGTCTTCCTTGACAACCATAGAGATTATAACTTAGCTATTGATATCTTGTTTCCTTGTCACCTATGGGTTATGCATTTGGGTAGCTACTGCTAGCGCTTAATTATGAACAATGATCTTGTAATTTGACTAATGGATTATGCAATCAACCAATTAAGATGATGTTATTTCTGTTGAAAGGGGGCAAGAGCATGTGGGTTATTTTGATGCTCTAGTTACTCTCCGTAAGGACTTACCTGTAAGTGATAACTGGAACATACAGTACAGCTGTGAGGGCTATATGGCTCTGGCTTTAGTTGTTCAAGAGACCTTTTCTAGCTTGTTAGAGGTTACCTTAAATGGCGTAAGAATGGCTTGCCACGTTGGGTGTAGTGCGAGCCCCTGGCCTAGTGTGTATAGGCTGCGGTTGTTGTGCCACAGGGAAGGGGGTTCTACATCTGCCTGCCGAGTGAATCTAATGGCCCTAACTTGTTAGACGAACTTCTGAATGGCTTTATATGGTCTCTGATGTTTTGGGCCTTGCAAACCCATGCATTTGGAAATCATGACTCACAGTGAAAGTGTACACCTCTGCGCAGAGTTAAAAACTGGTATACTAGCCGTGCTCACGGATACGAGCGGCCTTGGAGATTCTTACAGAATAGTTGATCACCATTGTTATATCATGCTTAATTATTGTTGATTATTATTATGCTCATGTTAATGTTATTCATTATCCTTATTACAATTGATCATTGATTCATTAATGGGATTTGGATTACCTTGATGCTACTCAATTGCTAATTATATGATGATTAAAAGCTAAACGCAATTAAATAGTGTCTAGCCTTTTTGAGCCTCATGAACCCTGTGTTATACTTGTTGAGTTCGACATGGACTCACTCTTGCTATTTCCCCAACACTCCAGTGTGTAGTAAGATGCTACTCGGAAAAAGGACAAAGGTGTAGTGGAGTTTCCAGAAGACTAGTAGAAGTGCTAGGCATATGTTACCCCCAGTCAGTCGTCCCTGAGAAGAATGGAGCCCGAAGTTTAGTCACCGTTCCGCGATACTCTGATGTAAGTATTAATATAGCTATGTATACGTTATATAATAACATTATTTCTGATACTTTTTGATTCTGGTATATGTGTGGACTTCCTGGGCACACATATGATTAGCCTGGTTTTGTTCTTTAGAAAACCGGGTGTGACAGAGTGGTATCAGAGCGGTGTTGACTGTAGGACGTATGCCAAGTAGCTCTGGACATATTCCAAAACTTATTTTACGATAAAACTATTTTGTCATCCCTTGACTCATTGATTTTGACTATTCCTCTTCCTTGTCTTGTTGTATCCCTTCCTTGATAGCTTTCCTTTGAGCTATTATTTCTTACTCCCTTGGATTTTGTTTTATGTTGTTTTTACTAAAAGTTTTCTGATCTTACCTGGTTCAAAGATTCGATGGCTTTTCATCATCCATTTTTTTTTTCTTAGGATGACCACCATTATTGAAGAAGCACGTGTAGTACCGATGATGTGATGTGTGCTTGTTTTGCTTGATGTGTTGCTTGTGTATTGTTCTTGTTCTCGTGTTTCAAAGGTAGGCCCGGAAGGTATAAGTCTTGAGAAGTAGCTCGATCTTTGTTAAGTGGGGTAGCATCTGCTATCAACAATAGCAAGTCCTGAATATCTCAAGCGACAAGGCATGAGGAGGCATGAAGAACTAAAGATCAAACCTTATCTTTCTTGTCATCTTTTGGCTGTCCTCGATCCATGTCTTATATCTCATCAACACAAAGCAAAGAAGTGTGAAGACTTGAAGATTAGTGTTATCTATCTCTCTAGTGTCTTTGAATCTCGTTTCTACCTTATCCTGTTTTTTTATATATATATATATAGCAGTCTGTCTTCCTTAGCTTATATCTCTATTTTTGGATGCCCAAAAATCATGGATAAATTCTGGACAATAGTAGACTTTAATATCTTTCTCTGACCGTAAGAACCACCCTGATATCTATTATGGTTTGGGATTTATGAAAATCACAAGGCGACGTATCTGTGCTGTCAGCAATCTGGAATAGTTTCTGTTGTGCACAGTTTTCGACTACCTTAACTGCAGAATCTGGAGAAGAATTCTATAAGGAAGTTGTAGTAAATTTGATAAGCTTTCCAACGGTATAAGCTACAATATCATTGGATTTGTAGAACTCGAGATATAACTGGATTTCTGCACTGCTATGTTTCTGCTCGCGAGGAAGTGCAGGATTACTTGTTCTTGCATATGCTCATGAGTCTCTTTTACATGATAGAAGGACACAATAGTAGTTATCACTCAGAAACAAATGCAAGCTATCCTTTGGTGTACTCTAGTTGAACTCTTCTTAAGAGGGTTTGACGAACTAAAGACGATATAAGATGGAGGTTTATATGTTCTATTTCGTCACCTGAAAGCATCAGCTAGCTACATGGTTGTAAAGTCACTATCGAGCGCAGGTATTCATTCTCAGAGTGGTAATCTGTTGGAACCATTTATAAGGATCGTAAGGGTCTAAAGGACACCTTTACAAAGTTGGTTTTGAGCTTGTGGCATCATCATTGTATAAGAGTTGCTGAAGGAAAAAGAACTTAAGGAGCAAGCTTATAAGGAGATTGACCAATTAAGGGCGGAGTTAGGTCGTTCCCAAGATTTATTAGAAGCTTAACTAGGAAATAGGAAAAATCCCTATGTAATAAGAACGATAGTAGTTGCGAGTCAATTTTAAGTTGGATTGTTTTGAGAGTCAGTTTGTGGTGTGAACAATTGTGTGATTGATGGATTGTTAATGTGATAATGTGTGATTTGGATCTTTGTAATGTGTGCTGGAGTTTTGTAGACAGGCCTACAAGTTCCATGGTTAAGAATATTAAGTTTGATCAAAATATATTAGTTGGTTATGAGGTGAACATAGTTCTGTCCTTTGCTGATTTTTAGGTCAGTCTGGGATGTTTAAGAAATAACTTAAAATCCATTAATGGGAAATTTAACAAATTATACTGGGAATAATTAGACTTCTATATCTTTCCAACCCCGCAAGAATCACTCTAATATCTATTAAGAGCTAAGAGATATACCTGTTCCAAGTTAGAGTTACTGCACAGTCTGGAATTCTGAAACAGTTTCGGTTAAGTTCAGTTTTTGGCCAATTTATTGACAGAATCAGAAAAAGGGTTGTGAATAAAAGTTGTAGATAATTTTGTAAGCTTTTCAACCATGTAAAGATCATCTGAATTGGACATCTGTAGCTCGAGATATGACAGTTTTACTGAGTTACTGAAATTGGAATTTGCACAGAGAAATTAGATTTTGCTTATCTATTGAATTGGAAACCACCTATTGATGTTAGCGAGATTCGTAGTTTCTTGGGATTAGCTGGATATTACAGACGGTTCATTGAAGGGTTTTCTAAACTTACTAAACCTATGACATCTCTGTTAGAGAATAATGCCAAGTTTGTGTGGTCGGATAAATGTCAAGCTAGTTTTGAGGAATTGAAGAAGAGGTTGACTACAGCGCCTGTTTTGGTTTTACCAGATTTGAGTAAGAAGTTTTCTATTTATTGTGATACATCTCGTCGAGATTTGGGATGTGCCCTATGCAAGAAAAATATGCATTAAGTGAGCTAACTGAGTTGGACCACTTGACACATGGTATGGAGATATCCACTGTGGAATATCTTCTTGGACATAAGAGAGATATCTACATGGAATTAAGTGTCTAGAAGGTACTTATACTAAGTTAGGGTTGAGTTAGTGGCGTTATCATTGGATTTGAGTTGATTATGACATGGAAGGTGCTATCACCTAGAGAAGCAAAGTAAGAGTCATTGTCGATACCATTAACAAAGGGGAATTATGCCAAGAAGATTTGGATGACACCATGGACTAAGCATTGTTCAAGTGTTTAGCAACTTAACCTGAACATAAATGGTCATATGTTTTCAAAGCTGGTGGTAGAACCTACTTTGGACAAAGAAAGTAAGGAGGCTCCATTGGAAGGTGAACATATGAAGAAAGAGATTTGATAGTATGGATTAAAAAGGGATATAGCCAATCATTGTGAAGAGTTATTGCAATGCAGTTTGGATCAATGGGGACCAGAGTTTATCATACAAAGTGATCACAAGGTTGCCTTTATGAGAAGTGTAAAGAATGATGATGTGAAGAGTGAGCAAGTTTCCCGCCACAACGGTTCATTTAAGGTTGCTAGCAAAGAAACGAGGAATGGCCCAATAGTTGGAAGTTACCCAAGAATTGGTTTCGAGTTATCTCAAGGTTGATTGGAATACCTGTCAAAATCTTAGAAATAGTGAGTCAATTACTCGAAGTAACATTATCAAGGTACGTAGAAACAATGGAGTGACGCTAAGAGGATGATGCTACTCGATCAAGTCAAGAAGATATATAGTCAGAGTTTCCATATATCTTAGATCACTATCTTCCGAATCTCGGGACGAGATTCATCTTAAGGGGGTAGAATTGTAACACCCTAAAATTTGCTTCTTTGGAAACAGAGCTAAAATGAGCTAATTTTGAATTTTTGTGCTCATGAAAACATAGAGAAATAATATTTTTCACTAAATTTATCATAAGGTGTACCAACATTGTTGTGCATACATGCTGATGCATTTGTGTTTTGTATTGCTTGGTTTTGACCAAAGATCAAAATAAATTCAGGTTGTCCTTTCAAAATGCGTTTAGGTCGATTTTCCTTCTCTGATATATATATATCATTTTTCTACAATCAAATTCCTTATTTCTCGTCCGCCAATCAACCTCTACAAACTTCTCGAGAATTTTTCTGACTTTTCTGTAGCTTGTTTCTACTTACCTGTGAGCATAATCTAATTTTTAGATGCTCCGAAATATCTTATCATGAGCTCCAAATACTTTATTTGGGTTCTTCATGTTCCATAACGTCTCTAGAAAATTTTCCCGAATTTTAGGAGCTTTCGGAGTATTTTTCGCGGCTTAAATAATAATTCTGGACTTTTCTAGAATTATTTATCCACGAAAATAATTAATTCCGAAAATAATAAATCTCTCATTTTCCCCAACGCTCAAAGCCTATGTGCAATAATCTTAATAAAATCTCAAAGGCCCATACATTTGTTTACTAATGGGCTTTAATAATTAATTAAGCCTATTAGTAAAGACGGTGGGTGCAACGTCAATTAGTACCATATCGCTAGTTGACATGGAGGTGAAGAGTTTTCCCCCTATATATACGTAGCTACCCCTTGGGCAAAGCACACCAAAACTACCGTAAGAGAAGCCCTTAGTTTGGAAAATCTCTTGTGTACTAAATTAGATTAGATTTTTCTCAGCCTTGCTCACCTAGCCATAGCCGAAGCCGCTGCCTCGCTAGAACTTGCAGCGCAGCCACCAAGCTCGTGAAACCCTGCCTGGCCACCTCTGATTCGCTTCTAACCGTCGCTGCGGTGCCCTAGCTTTTCCCTAGCACCGTGTCGCTCTCTCGTTTTGGATATTGTCGGAGAGAAGCATGGTCCGCCGCCGTTCTGAATCAATCTGGTTGCTATGATACGGCGACTTGACTTCGAGTCCAAGACAGAGTTGGATTGGTCGTGCTGTGTCGATCTACAGAGTTGAGTTCTGGGTGCCGAGTTCAAGTCGAAGTGGTGTCCGCCTTCAAAAGCCGCGGCCGATCTGATGGGTGTTGCTGTGTGTGCTGTCCCAAGCGGAGGATTAATCAAGCTGCTGCTCCCGTGTGGAAATTTGCTCGATGCCTTTCTGTCGTCGTGAGCCTACTGCCGAGCTCTGCACCCAGGAAAGTTGCTGCCGCTCCATCAAGCTGGTGCCGTCTCCGGTCCATCCCCGTTGGCGTACAGTGTCACGGTGAGCTCACCGTCGCTCTCTAGTGCCTTGCTCAATCTACCGTAGCTAGTATTTACCGCTTAGTTGAGTTCGCACGGAGCTTCTCTACCGTTTGGATCAAGTTTCGGGTCAAACGGTGGTCTAGATGGGGAGAGCCGCCATCTCCGGCCATGGAGGGGCCGCCGGACATGGGAAAGCCGCCGGCCAGACATGAAGAGGGTGACCGGTATGAGCACTGTAGACTTGGTGATGAACACGAGCCGTCCAAATCGAGATCAACGGCCTAGATTAGAACTTACCCCTTCGCGGGTAAATTTGTTAAAGAGACCCTCAGCTTTTTAGTAATCAAACCGCGATCATTAGCACAATATCCTGAATGCGTTTTCGTGTTTGGAAAGCGTATTCTCTCCTGGTTAAGTCAAAACTACGTTTTCAGATATTTACAGTTTTGCCACTAGGACTGTTTTAGTCATAAAATCTTCGTTTTAACTCCGATTTGATCCGTTCAAGTTGCGTTAGGTTCGTATTTGCGAGCTCTACATGTTAGTGTAGTTGTACAGTTGGTTTGTGATAATTTATTTTCGAATTTATAATTAAGTATTTATTTATCTATAGGAAATCTTAGAAAATTCATAACTTTCACGTTTTAAATCCGAATTTCGTGATCTTTACGTCTGTGTGATCGTAGAAACGTGTAGAAGAGTTTTATAAACTTTTATTACTGTTTTGTTACTGTTGGTGTACTGTTCTAATTGTATCTCTTTGTTTGCTTCGTGTATGTTTGATTGGATGCATGTGTGTTGTTGATTGATGATCGAGTATAGACGGTGAGCAGTTTCTTGATGATCAGGAGTATTATTTTGAGCCAGACCAGCAGTATCATCAGGAAAGATTTGATTAAGGCAAGTATAACATGGGATCATCCTTGTTGTCCTATTCACTGAAATTATTATACATATGCATGTGTCTTCCTTGACAACCATAGAGATTATAACTTAGCTATTGATATCTTGTTTCCTTGTCACCTATGGGTTATGCATTTGGGTAGCTACTGCTAGCGCTTAATTATGAACAATGATCTTGTAATTTGACTAATGGATTATGCAATCAACCAATTAAGATGATGTTATTTCTGTTGAAAGGGGGCTAGAGCATGTGGGTTATTTTGATGCTCTAGTTACTCTCCGTAAGGACTTACCTGTAAGTGATAACCGGGACATACAGTACAGCTGTGAGGGCTATATGGCTCTGGCTTTAGTTGTTCAAGAGACCTTTTCTAGCTTGTTAGAGGTTACCTTAAATGACGTAAGAATGGCTTGCCACGTTGGGTGTAGTGCGAGCCCCTGGCCTAGTGTGTATAGGCTGCGGTTGTTGTGCCACAGGGAAGGGGGGTTCTACATCTGCCTGCCGAGTGAATCTAATGGCCCTAACTTGTTAGACGAACTTTTGAATGGCTTTATATGGTCTCTGATGTTTTGGGCCTTGCAAACCCATGCATTTGGAAATCATGACTCACAGTGAAAGTGTACACCTCTGCGCAGAGTTAAAAACTGGTATACTAGCCGTGCTCACGGATACGAGCGGCCTTGAAGATTCTTACAGAATAGTTGATCACCATTGTTATATCATGCTTAATTATTATTGATTATTATTATGCTCATGTTAATGCTATTCATTATCCTTATTACAATTGATCATTGATTCATTAATGGGATTTGGATTACCTTGATGCTACTCAATTGCTAATTATATGATGATTAAAAGCTAAACGCAGTTAAACAGTGTCTAGCCTTTTTGAGCCTCATGAACCCTGTGTTATACTTGTTGAGTTCGACATGGACTCACTCTTGCTATTTCCCCAACACTCCAGTGTGTAGTAAGATGCTACTCGGAAAAAGGACAAAGGTGTAGTGGAGTTTCCAGAAGACTAGTAGAAGTGCTAGGCATATGTTACCCCAGTCAGCCGTCCCTGAGAAGAATGGAGCCCGAAGTTTAGTCACCGTTCCGCGATACTCTGATGTAAGTATTAATATAGCTATGTATACGTTATATAATAACATTGTTTCTGATACTTTTTCATTCTGGCATATATGTGGACTTCTTGGGCACACATATGATTAGCCTGGTTTTGTTCTTTAGAAAACCGGGTGTGACATTAGTGTGGTCACCTACTTTGTTTGTGTCGGCAGGGTGTATTTATTTATCGCTTGTTTATTAACATCAGAGAATCACAGGGCTTAACGGTATGTGTTTGATTTGAGGAATGAGTTAGTCCATTATTTACTCATTTCTCACTTTTTTGTTTAGTTTGTGGATTGAAATATGTTTGCTACATCATCACTTTATTCCTCACGAGCTAATGGTTAGAACTGTTATGAGAAATAGTGTCATTCCACCAACTTTAGGAAATGGGTTCACGATGGATCACCTTATTTAGAATGAGAAGATTCCTCAGACCAATACACCCTAATATTCCGCGTGTTGTGTGTCTGTCTAGACTCCATGATCCAACAGAATTCGTTACTAGCAAGGACGCAACAAAAGGTACCTTCTTATTGCTGCTTGTGTTTCCGGGTCCCATGGGTCGCTGCAGGTGGGATGGCCGTATTGAAACTGCCACTGATGATGACTGCACCTCATCCACCAACTTGGATAATGAACTCCTTGCCTACGCGTAACAAATGAAGCTCATGAATACACAACATCTCACATAAAACAAGCTTGGTTCAACTCACTTGGATGCTAATTACTGAATTTAAGAAATACAACCATAAACTTGCATTATACTCTCATGATCTTTCAGGTGCGATTCCAGTTCTAGCTCAGCTTATACTTCTGCCAACTATCATATAAAAAAGAGTTAAATGCACCACAGGCCCCTGAACCTGTAAGCGTATGTCATATAAGCCCCTAAACTTTGAAAATGCATTTCTGGCCCCCTAATCTTGTCACGTGGTGCACCGTAGGCCCCTGAACTTCGAAAATGCATTTCTAGCCCCCCTAAACTTGTCACGTGGTACACCGCAGGCTCCTGAACAGTAGCATGCACGCCGGCACATTAGCATGCACGTCGGCCAAGTAGCATCCTCATGGCTTGCAGCCACGCAGGTCTCACCAAGCATGGCCTAAGGTACTACGACCTCATGATGACATAGTACGGTGTCCCCGTGCGGATGGAGCACTACGGGTGCGTGGTCGACCTGGTCGGCTGTGTTGGGCGCCTAGACGAGGCGATGCACGTGGTGGAGACGATGCCCATTCGACCAAATGAAGTGGTGCTCGGGGCACTCCTCACGGGCTGCCAGATGCATGGCGACCTGGACATGGCCGACCAGCTGATGCAGCACCTCTTCGAGCTAGACCCCAGGGGCGATGCCAAGACATTTGTTGAACGAAGCAAAACATGATGAACTGCTTATTAATTGCTCTTTATGCACTGGACTGAGGTGGCCGTGGCAGTGGCGTCGCGGACGCTGAAGTCCACTAGCGAGCACACGAGCATGACGATTTTGGGGCTGGTGTGGTGCCCAAAGACGATGGAGGAGGTGTTCATGGTCACCTCCACCACCCCTGTGAAGCTGAACTCCCCTCCAGAGGTGTCGGCGATGTACTTTAGCACGCTTGTGCCGTTGAACGTCACTACTCTGGATATCTTGTGGGAGGTCTGCGGCTTCGCTTGGGAATCGAAGCTGCGCAGCAGATGGAGCACGCCAATCTCCATCCCTACCGCCATGCTGGTGCTGCTGCCAGCGCAGAAGGTGACATTGATGCTCCTACAGTAGATGCTGCCACGGCCGCCCTGGATGTCCAAGCTCAGAGCGTCCACCGGGGTGTACACCGTCCAAGTCAGTGGCCGCCCGTAGGTCCCGAAGTCATCGTCGGTGCCGCCGGGACCGAAACACGGATGAGTGAGCGCCGTTGAATACGGCCCACCATGACCTCCAATGCAACTTCCTCACGGCCCTCCGCATGGGTATATGGCTTTGGGAGTGACGGTCATCTCGGTGTCGACATAGGTAGTCTTGTTCCACAGATCGCTGGTGCTGATGTGGCCCTGGACGACGGAGACGCTGACGTCTTTCGGGTGGACGCCGACAGCGATCACCATGACGATGACCACGACGGAGAGCATGTGGTGGAGACGATGCCCATTCGACCAAATGAGGACCGGCGTAGTACCTCAGGCCATGCTCGGTGAGACCAGTGTGGCTGCAAGCCGTGAGGACGCTACTTGGCCGACGTGCATGCTAATGTGCCGACGTGCATGCTACTGTTCAGGGGCCTGCGGTACACCACGTGACAAGTTTAGTGGCTAAAAATATATTTTCAAAGTTTAGGGGCCTGCGGTGCATCGTGTGACAAGTTTAGCGGGCCAGAAATGGATTTTGAAAGTTCAGGGCCTATATGACACACGCTTACAAGTTCAGCGCCTGTGGTGCATTTAACTCTATAAAAAAAGCATGTATATGATGTTGAAATAAGTTCAAATTCAAACTCTAATATATAATTTGTTGTTGGTTATCTCAGTAGTAGTTGTTTAGTTGTTTTCTATGGTATCATTGTTTGCCTATTCTAAATCTTCTTCTTTATTAATATAATCATCAACTCTAGAAAAATATAATCTTGCTATTACTATTACTAATACTAGCCTCAATATCAATACTATAAAATAAATAAATATCTCATAAATTCTAAAAAAGAAGAAACATCTAGCCATCAATATTGTAAAATATAATCATCATTGGCATAATTGCCATTGGGTGTGTTATATTTTCTTTTATGCTAGATGTTTAATGCTAGATCTAGAGCTGCCTCTAAAGATAGAAGCATTTCTAGAGGCGGATGAAAATAACAGCCGCATCTATAAATACATTTCTAAAGGCTTGGTTTGGATTAATTTGTAGGAGACACCTCTATTCAAAAAAGCTCTGGAAATCATTTCTGTAATAGTGTCTCTAAAGCCAAAGCATAAACATCAGATCGATTAACTACTTGACTAGTTTTACGAATTCACCTAGGGATTACATATATATATACTTGATCCTCAATAAAATACTTAATTATCCATATATATGCTTAATTATATCCACATAGAGCACTCAATTTTTAGCATATGATTATTTTTCTATCTTCACTAATTTCATATTTTCATGTCGTTGATCAATTCCTAACATTTGTGTGCTTGCTTGTAGAGGAAAACACAATTGAATAGAAGAAGGGGAAATTAACGAATGGTGGGCTAAACCAGCAACGTTAAATCAGGATCCGACGCCATAAAGATTTTATTGGGTGTCGTGGCCAGCCTCTGTGCCCGCGGAGCCTATGTGAATTGTAGATGTTATTAATTGGAGCATGAGGCATCCTTTTATGTAAAACCAGATGAACTATAATGACAATGATCGTGCTCAAACAACAAAACTATGATCGACAATGGTTAATATGTATATGTTAATCATATGGAATATGTTTCGCAAAAAAAAATGGAATACCTTCTGGCGACCTTGTCCAGCCACACCTTTTATTGAAGCAGACTTGTTTGTTGAGCCTATCGTAGGACCAAGTGATACATGTAGCGTTAATTTGGAGGAGCAGAGTAGTATAAACACAAGTGCTGATGACATGGAACTAGGTTGAAAGCTGGCCATGGCATGGCAACCTAGCCAGGAATGCATCAAAGAGCGAATGAATTTATGATAAAAAAGATATAAGATACATGCATCCTTCTTTATTTTTATTTCTCTTGGATACTGGAAAGATCTCCAATATGCACAATTTTGGACATCAACTGTTCTAAATTTTTGTCAGTAATAAAACTTATGGAGAATACCAATATTGGCATGTACTTTTTTTTATGGCAAACCATAAAAGTTCTCTTCAAAATCAAAATAATGACACGAATTTGGTTAAAAAGCAACTTTAAGCTGGCTACCTGAGAATGGTAGAGTATCAAGGAACAAAGAAGAGTTTGATCTTACCATCTAAATATAAGGAAGAAAGTGATGCGCAACGATCCACTGGTACGTTGTTTTTCTCAATGCTAGTTTTTACCGAGCTACAATATCAATGCAATGAAATCAATTAAATGCATTGTTAGGATATGAATATAGAGAAGTGAAACTAAGTGCATTTTATCATGGTGTCATATCATTGGTGTACTATATTAAAATAGAGATATAGAAAAAATTTGTAAGATCCATCGTATCATATTATTGTCATTATTTGGTTAGCTTGGTCACTCAAGTGAATATAGTGTTTGTCTACATATGAGAGTGAATCACAAATATGAGCATAGTTTCCTTGTATTGGATATATGTCTTACAGAACCTGTATCTGTTGGTTGATACTTCTTTCGCCTCTCTCTTTTTCTCTTCGGTCTATAGTTTGAATCTAATAAATTGTTAAAAACATTCATGGCAACAATTTAATATTCACGGTAGAAATAGCTTAAATTAAAGGTTAAGTCATCTGCACTTAATGCTAAAAAGTTTTTATAAAAGTAGGAAAAGGAGGCGTGTAGTATATGGACAGTCCCTTTTGCAGGACACGTGAGCATACTAATAATAATACACTAAAATAGATTAAAAGAGGTATTTAGTTTGGATTGAGTATTGGTACTAAGCTCCAGGGCAACAGGCCAATGCTCCCTTGGTACAGGGAAGAGGGATACAAAGTATTTAATCATTAATTTAATTGCCATACAATATATACTATATATTTCTAAAAAATGAATACGCTTTTAGGGGCACTTTGAACAAAATCTATTGACGCAAGTTCTGTACCCTAAACATGCATATAATAATTTGAATGGTTGCTGGTTAAAATTTGTAGTTATTTGTTTTCTTTCAGTTGATTCAAGTTAGACTTATTATTTATGTACGATGGAGTAGATATGTTACCTGCGGTAGGTCTGCACCGATTCCTCCACCTGGAATAAAAACAAATTACTCCGTAGAAGAAAAAACAAAATAATTGATGGGCTAAGGTTTCTATTTTCATTTGTTAGGATGCTAACTAATCAAAATGATGATGTCTTATCGGAATTATTGAAGATGGAAGTTTCATGGACAAGAAATTATATCTACACATCAACCAAGACACAGAAAGAAAAGTGATAAATAAATGATAGGAGAGAGAGAGAGGACAGATGATTAGACAACAGATTTTTTTTTAAAGAAACCATATGCATTGAGACTACAGTTCTGCACAATGATCGTGCTCAAACAACAAAACTATGATCGACAATGGTTAATATGTATATGTTAACCATATGGAATATGTTTCGCAAAAAAAAAATGGAATACCTTCTGGCGACCTTGTCCAGCCACACCTTTTATTGAAGCAGACTTGTTTGTTGAGCCTATCGTAGGACCAAGTGATACATGTAGCGTTAATTTGGAGGAGCAGAGTAGTTTACTCCTGATAAACGGCGGGGCCTCCCCGCGCAGGGAGCTCGGCCACGTCACCCGAAATATTTTCATCCGTCCGATCTCGCCATCCGACGGCCTCGATTGGTCCGAGCGGCTTCAGCCCGGAGCCGCTTCTGCTGCTTCTCGTGCTTCTTATCCGCTTCTTCGGCTTCGCGTCCGAATCCAAACCACCAAATATATATCTCAGCTTCAGCTTCTCCATCGTAAAAAAAACAAAACTCTCCCGTCCTTTCGCTCTTCACTTCGTCCCTCCCGAGTCCCGACGCCATCCAGGGGCGACGGCGGTGGTGACGACGCCGGCCGCCAGCGGCGCGCCGCGTCCCTCCTCCTCCTCCTCTGCTTCTTCCTCCGCCTCCGCCTCCGCCTCCTCCTCCTCCTCCCCCGACGCGGCACTGAGGGCACGGCGCGGCGGCACGGGGGCGAGCACGCCCCCTGAGGGTGGCGCGGGCCGAGCACTCTCCCCTCCCCCAGCGTGGTGGCGCGTTGGCGCCCCACAGGCGAGCGCGCCGCGGTACCAAGGTGCGGCCTCTCTCCCTACCTCCTCCTCCCTTCTTCTCTTCCTGCTGTGTCAAACGAAGCACGCAAACCCTAACTTTTCTCAACCTCTCAGGTAGTCAGATGTGCTTCACTTTTCTTTTCTAATTTCATTACCAATTTCCTTTGCCTTTGCTTGTCTCTGATTTCTTTTCATGGTCTGCATGAAGTGTTCCTGAGAAAAAAATACACTAATAGTGTTCAGGCAGCACGCTACAAATGTTGCATATAGAAACAATTTTTAACTCACCCTGCATTGATTGGTTGAGATTGCCTGCACAATCAGTCATCGTTGATTAGTGATGGAATATAATTAAGTTACCTTGTGCGCTCTCGTACTATAAATATCTTGGTTGCTAACATCCTAATATTAATCCTATATGAAATTGCACCATTGTGGAAGGTGTCTCTTCCACCAGGTAATCCTAAAATAAATTGAATATTCTTTTTATCATTCCTGTTAATACCATTGACTTGCTTGCTTATTGTGAAAACTGCCTTTAATTGATAGAAACCATGGTTAATGCAATTACCAACACAGCTCTTGCGTCAGACATTTAGCGTTTCCGGGTAAAACATGTCCCTGTTAGGCAACTGCTATGCTTTACCAATTCAGTTCTCTATGCAAAGGCCTTTTCTCAAATTATGTACTCATTTCTAACGACATTAAGATAGCTGTCGGGGGGCATTCTGCACTACAAAGAGAGGAACTATTGTTTACACAATTATGGTGCCCCTCTTGATTTTTGTTGGGTTAGTGTATCGTTCTTTGTTTCTGAGTTTTAGGAACAGATATGATGCTTCATATCATGTTTTGGCTGTGACTATTAGGAGCACACGATCGCTACCAACTAGGCACAGGGAATTAGTAGGCTAAATCCGTTAGTGTCGGCCAAGGAATCCCTTTATAATGCTATGGTATTTGGTGGGTCTTGTCATATATCTAAAGGATGAATTATCCATGCGCTAGAGTGCTATAGAGATAAAGAATCCTCCTTCATTTTTGTTGGTCCCTGTATCGTTATCATTTGGGAGGTCCGCTATCAGATATAGCACCTCATATCATGTTCAGACAATATTATTTTGTGCAAAATAGACTTTTGATGACCCTAGGGGCCATGTTCTCAGTATATGCTAAATATAAACCGTGTGATTTTACGTAGTTGCCTATAATTTTGGATTACAACATGACGTGTTCGGTCTTTTGGCAGGAGCAAAATTGACTAGGTTGTTCCCGCTTTTGGTACCGGACATACTTCAGCTGATGCCATGACATGAAACTGTAACTATGGGACATGGATAACACACTTATTTTGCTCAAGTTACCTCTGGATGACTCATATGCTTGGGGATTTTCACATCCTCGAGGATTTGAGAAAAGTACTGAAATAGAAAAGCAATGGGACAACCTTAGTTGAACTCTGTGATCGACCAAATGGAGATGATGCGTTTGTACAGGGTGCTGCCACAGTCAAAGTGTGATAATTGAAACACGTTCCAACATGCCCACGTAAATTTTACAATGTCCTGCATTGACTTCTGTTTCATATAATTGAACTACGCTGTTACCTCTCCAGAGCTTGGCTCTCAGAAAATAAATGACTACCAATAAGCATGTTATTCCCTTTTGTTACAGATGGGTTCCAAAGATGTGTACCTGATTTTCATTCAGAGCCAAACTCTATTTTCTCATGTTCCATGGACAGTGTCAACTCCGGAAAAAAAAGAAAGAGGATGTGTTATCACATTCAGTTTACTTCTTCAATGTTCATTGTATGAACCTATTTTCGATTTCAAAGGTACTTCTTTCCAATCCAAAGTGTTAGAATTGTGAAGACAAAAAGTCTTACAGTTTGTTGCAGGAGTGCTTAGTATTAATAGATAACCTTGAAAATGTTGGGATAAGAGAGGGATTAAAACCTTTATTGCAAATTATTGGTAGAAATCATTCAGAGATGTTTTAAACATTTATAGACTGACTCCTTTTCCCCCTTTCAATAGGTTCATCCATCCACTCTGTATGCATCCATGCAGGAGCTATTATATATAAGGCAGAACTAAGTGAAACTATTTAAATTTTAATCAAGATTATAACCATATCAATATTTATAATATCATTATATTTATCGTAGAATATATCTTAATAGTACAAACATTTGATATCATAGATATTGATATATTTTTTTCTATAAACTTAGTCAACCTTTAGATAATTTGACAGAATCAGAACGGTATCTTTTTTAGATGAAGGTAGTACCCTTTATTTTACTTGCACAACCTTTTTTCGACATGTGGAACAATCGATTCAAAAACTCTTTCTTAATAGAACTAATAATACTAGTATAAAACAAGTGCTGATGACATGGAACTAGGTTGAAAGCTGGCCATGGCATGGCAACCTAGCCAGGAATGCATCAAAGAGCGAATGAATTTATGATAAAAAAAAGATATAAGATACATGCATCCTTCTTTATTTTTATTTCTCTTGGATACTGGAAAGATCTCCAATATGCACAATTTTGGACATCAACTGTTCTAAATTTTTGCCAGTAATAAAACTTATGGAGAATACCAATATTGGCATGTACTTTTTTTTATGGTAAACCATAAAAGTTCTCTTCAAAATCAAAATAATGACACGAATTTGGTTAAAAAGGAACTTTAAGCTGGCTACCTGAGAATGGTAGAGTATCATGGAACAAAGAAGAGTTTGATCTTACCATCTAAATATAAGGAAGAAAGTGATGCGCAACGATCCACTGGTACGTTGTTTTTCTCAATGCTAGTTTTTTCCGAGCTACAATATCAATGCAATGAAATCAATTAAATGCATTGTTAGGATATGAATATAGAGAAGTGAAACTAAGTGCATTTTATCATGGTGTCATATCCATTGGTGTACTATATTAAAATAGAGATATAGAAAAAATTTGTAAGATCCATCGTATCATATTATTGTCATTATTTGGTTAGCTTGGTCACTCAAGTGAATATAGTGTTTGTCTACATATGAGAGTGAATCACAAATATGAGCATAGTTTCCTTGTATTGGATATATGTCTTACAGAACCTGTATCTGTTGGTTGATACTTCTTTCGCCTCTCTCTTTTTCTCTTCGGTCTATAGTTTGAATCTAATAAATTGTTAAAAACATTCATGGCAACAATTTAATATTCACGGTAGAAATAGCTTAAATTAAAGGTTAAGTCATCTGCACTTATAGCTAAAAAGTTTTTATAAAAGTAGGAAAAGGAGGCGTGTAGTATATGGACAGTCCCTTTTGCACGACACGTGAGCATACTAATAATAATACACTAAAATAGATTAAAAGAGGTATTTAGTTTGGATTGAGTATTGGTACTAAGCTCCAGGGCAACAGGCCAATGCTCCCTTGGTACAGGGAAGAGGGATACAAAGTATTTAATCATTAATTTAATTGCCATACAATATATACTATATATTTCTAAAAAATGAATACGCTTTTAGGGGCACTTTGAACAAAATCTATTGATGCAAGTTCTGTACCCTAAACATGCATATAATAATTTGAATGGTTGCTGGTTAAAATTTGTAGTTATTTGTTTTCTTTCAGTTGATTCAAGTTAGACTTATTATTTATGTACGATGGAGTAGATATGTTACCTGCGGTAGGTCTGCACCGATTCCTCCACCTGGAATAAAAAGAAATTACTCCGTAGAAGAAAAAACAAAATAATTGATGGGCTAAGGTTTCTATTTTCATTTGTTAGGATGCTAACTAATCAAAATGATGATGTCTTATCGGAATTATTGAAGATGGAAGTTTCATGGACAAGAAATTATATCTACACATCAACCAAGACACAGAAAGAAAAGTGATAAATAAATGATAGGAGAGAGAGAGGACAGATGATTAGACAACAGAATTTTTTTTTAAAGAAACCATATGCATTGAGACTACAGTTCTGCACAATGATCGTGCTCAAACAACAAAACTATGATCGACAATGGTTAATATGTATATGTTAACCATATGGAATATGTTTCGCAAAAAAAAATGGAATACCTTCTGGCGACCTTGTCCAGCCACACCTTTTATTGAAGCAGACTTGTTTGTTGAGCCTATCGTAGGACCAAGTGATACATGTAGCGTTAATTTGGAGGAGCAGAGTAGTATAAAACAAGTGCTGATGACATGGAACTAGGTTGAAAGCTGGCCATGGCATGGCAACCTAGCCAGGAATGCATCAAAGAGCGAATGAATTTATGATAAAAAAAAGATATAAGATACATGCATCCGTCTTTATTTTTATTTCTCTTGGATACTGGAAAGATCTCCAATATGCACAATTTTGGACATCAACTGTTCTAAATTTTTGTCAGTAATAAAACTTATGGAGAATACCAATATTGGCATGTACTTTTTTTTATGGTAAACCATAAAAGTTCTCTTCAAAATCAAAATAATGACACGAATTTGGTTAAAAAGGAACTTTAAGCTGGCTACCTGAGAATGGTAGAGTATCATGGAACAAAGAAGAGTTTGATCTTACCATCTAAATATGAGGAAGAAAGTGATGCGCAACGATCCACTGGTACGTTGTTTTTCTCAATGCTAGTTTTTACCGAGCTACAATATCAATGCAATGAAATCAATTAAATGCATTGTTAGGATATGAATATAGAGAAGTGAAACTAAGTGCATTTTATCATGGTGTCATATCCATTGGTGTACTATATTAAAATAGAGATATAGAAAAAATTTGTAAGATGCATCGTTGTAATACCCGAGAATGCACGATAAATATGGATTTCTTTAATTTGGATTAAGTAATTTATCTATGGAAGGTTGACCGGCTTTTTAAGAGAGGCCGGAAATTTAATTTTTGATCCGTGTTGCTCGGATGGATTATCGGACACTACCTATGCGTAGAGCTCGCCGAATGCATTTTGATAGTACACATATGTAGTAATCAGATTTTAAATCACAGTTATATTCATTGCTTTGTGAAAGAATAAGAAAAAAAGAAAATAAAGGCTACAGTAACCAAGTGAAAAGGTGCATTATGTGACTTCCTGTTGTCGTGGCTGACTTTGCCTCTGTAGCGTGACCGCCCGTTTGTTTGGCTGGCGCAAGGGACAAGGAAAAACAGGTGTGCTACAGTTACTCGCAGCTACAGTACAGACCCAACTTAAGTCCTGGCCCATAGCATGACGTTCTCTTACTCGGCTCTGATCTGCTCGTGGTTCCTGGTGCTGCCGCCTCTTCACATCACGCAAAAGGCAGGATAAAGGGAGAGACGGGAGAGGAGGAAAGGAGAGGAGACCTAGGGCTTGCTACCATCACCTACGTGCCCCGATCTTCTCGGAAACTGATCGGAACAGCAAGACGATCGTAGCGGCAAGGATCACGGCGAGGTGGAGAAGAGGAAAACACTGAGTGGATCGCTAGGGGTTTCTTCATTGTGCTGGCCGTGGTTGCCCTAGGTGAGATTCCAAATTCTAACCCACTTGTTTGGATGAAGTTTTGCGGATCCTAACATCTCATTAGAAAGGATTTAGTTGGAGTAGTTCCTGAAATTCCTGAATTTGATCTCAGTCAAGTTTAGAAATCCCGTCAGATTATGCAGTTTCTGTTTATCACTGCTTTAGGGCATCTTAGTGGCCTTAATAAATTTTGGCACTGTGGACAAAGTTGTAGAGGACTTCGTCATCTTTCTTTTTAAGCCAAGAGCACGTTCATAGCCTCTGTATTTTGGGAGATATGATAGTTTGAAGCAGACTGCTTTTCAGTGATGAGATTCTGGACAGTTTTAGATCTAATCTATTTTCGGTCCTCTTACTTGAGTAATTTGAACTTAAGATCTAAATGAAAGTTTTAGGGATTTTCTTTATCTTTCCAGATTGTTGTAGAACACGTTTTTTGGACGAGTATGTACCCAGTTATGAATTTTATAAGGTTGCTGTACTGTTTTGACTGTCAGAAATGTTCAGTTAACTTAAGATGATGATTATGGTATCTTGGAGACCTCTAATGCCAAATCTTATAGTACCAAAGTTTTAGATAAAGAAATTTTCTATCATCTGGTAGATTAAGGGAATTTATTATTGTATGGTTGTTTGTCTATGAAAAAGAGAAGGGACAGTGCTGCTGTCACGATCAGTAGTGAGACGGTAGATGCTTAAACGGCAGGGTTGGGACACTTTATTGTGTAATGTGTTGTTGATTTTATATGTATGATGGTGTTGGTGCTGAGGTTTGCTTGTGATCAGGTGGTGTACCTTCGGATTATGCTTAGCTCACTTTTGATCTTCGGTGAAGGCAAGTAAACGTGGCGCTATGGTCCACATGCTTTGGCTTTGTTGTTTGAATTGCTTCCACTAAATTTCAGTATCTCACACTAACCATATAATCTGAAGTTTGAAGTTATTTGCTTTTCTTTGATGTATATTATTTCTTATCTTGTGGTATTACTTTTGAATTACGAAGTATATGATGTGCATACATTACAACATTTGCACTTTTTCCTTGATATGCATAAGAAGAAACCGTAGCCAAATTGGTGCGGTAAGTACCGGTACAGCAACGCACGTTGATGAGCAATGTGGTTGCAGCAACGCATATTGATGAGCATTGTGGTTGCAGCCCTCACTCCCTCTCCTTGGGAGGTGTGGGTAGAAGTGAAGTCATGCATTGCATTGCATCATTTGCATGCATCATCTGCATTGCACACTTTTGCATTGCACTTGGAATTATATTTGTATTACTATAAAGCAGTTGATGTCTCTATTAGTATGCTATTTAAACCTAATGCTTAATCTACTGTGATTTGAATAACATGGTTGAAGCAGTTTGCCTGCTGAGGTTTTCCATAAACCTCACACGCTTGTTCCCCATCTTAGGTACTTGAGCTTCGAGGATGTTTGGCGGGATGGGAGTAGCTTGCACACATGGTGTACACTTCAAACAATCATATGTAACAGGCTAGTTGGTTGTAGAGTCGTTTTGTATGTTGTAACAAACATCTGAGGTTTGTTGGTTAGGTTTGAGAAGATGTCTTTTCTTTGTCATCGTAGGAGACTTAATTTAATGCTTACTCTAGATGACGTGTTTTTGCTTCCGTGTACTCCGTTGTCATAGTGTAGTATCGTAATTCTCCAAAGGATTGTTGTTTTCTGCTGGGGTGTTACAGTTGGTAATCGGAGCCTAGGTTATAGGTTCTAGGCTTAAGTTTTTTTCCTAAAATGTTGATGCACTTTACAAATTTGACACACTTGCACTTATACGATGGGAGTTGGGTTTCTTTACATGTGTCTTTTACTTGCTTGTTTTGCTTGTATATAAATGGCTATTATGTTTGTCTGTGGTATAACCTTTTTGTGGTTGCGCTCTTAGCAGTTGTAGTTTTCTTTTCTGAGTAGTAGAAGCTTTGTTGTTGTTTTGGTCTATAGGACCTAAGATGTTTGGAATCCTATAGAGTAAGTTTTGTCTGGATTTGCAGAGGGGTTGTGTGGAGGGCCCCCACAATGCCCTCTTTATTTTGCTAAGTGAGGTTGACCGAGTGTTAGGTTGACCCAACTATTTATATTCAAAGAAAATGGTTAAATGATGGATGGATTGGATACCATGCCATGCATTGTAACTATTTTCTCTTGATATATCAAATAGGTTGGTCATTGAGTGCCTTGACCTATAGATTGGAGTGGTGACGTTTCAGCCTGACCTTAGTCTAGTGTAGTTTGTGTCTGCACAATTCAAAGTCCATGTTAGTTGTGATCATCAAGATGCAGTGAGAATAGACTCTAGTGGAGTTTCATGAGGTTTCAATGCTTACAACCATGGTACTAAGGAGTATGTGATGGTTTTTCCTAAGCCTTAGTGTTGAGCTTAGTGTTGTGCTTTGTGGTAGTTTAGATGCCAAAACATGACTTTGAAATTGAAGAGTCTTTGTAGTCTTGTTTATTCTAGTGTCCTTAATGGTTGTGATAAGGATCTAAGTGGCTTTGAATTATCCTAGCATAGTAGTCGAGATGATGTAGTGGAAGGAGTGCAAGAAATGTTCTTCTGACCCCCAAGTTGAATGACATATTCTATAATATGGTGCAAGTGACCAATTTCTGAGGATCATGTATTATAGTTGTTCTGGTCTGGTGCCTATAAGGACAAGTCATTTTGGAGGTTGTTTCATGGTGCTTCATCATGCTTCTTTGGTGAACATGTCATGAATGGCATAATGCTGGTTTCTTCAGAAATATGATGTTACGATGCAATATAGCCCTTAGTTATTGGTATGGCATGGACTTCCTTGAAGGTATATAACAATTGTACTAAGATGTGACGTAGTGAATGTTTGAGTCTATAAAGATAGTGGTTGTTGACCTAGTGGTTCTTGTCCCTTGAATGATGCTCAGATCAAAGGAAGGTCTAAGAATTATAGTTTTGATGTTGGAGGAATTGTTATGGCATCCCTTTAGTGGTTCTTCGTGGGATATAAGGCCCTTTTATTTTCTATCCCATTTGTTCTCATGAATTGAGTGGATCTAAGAAAGTGAAGCTAGATCTTATTTGGAAGTTCCAGGTTGTAGTGGAGGTATAAGTAGTTGTTCTAGGATCTTTGATGAGAAGAAGATTAAATCAAGGCTTCATAGTAAGTAGGTTGTTTGGATCGAAGTTTTGTTATGAGACTAACTACACTGGCTAAGTGAAGTGTCTTTGGCATGATTGCTACACCATAGAAGTTGTTTCCATGTTGATGTGGGCTCATGTGGTTAGATCAGGAAAGAATATTATTGACTAGTGTCATCCCATTAGATCCATATGTCATTTCCTTAGTAAGTTATGTTTTGCTAGTCGTGAAGGCGGTCTAATATCTTTATAGACCATCAAAGTCGCAAGTATATATTTACTTACGAGCTAAAATTGAGGTAGCGAAGATGGCTAGAGTTCATTAAGGATTATAATTTGACTATTGAGTATCATCCTAGAAAGACAAAAGTTGTTGCAGATGCTCTTATTTATGGATGAAATCGTATCAGTTTCAGATGTATGGCGGTGGTCCTGTGTTATGTCCCATTTCTCATTTTCTATCCCATCTTTCTCTGCGATCTTAGAACCTCGAATCATTTTGGAATTAATATCTATCTCATATACTAATCAGAAATCCAATTTTTTAGTATTCGGATTTGGATATGGTTGGATATTGAATGTTCAAATTCAGATACAGACTATACATACAAGGTTTGGCCTTTTTGAGATGGACGTATATCAAGAAATATAATTCCATTTTCATCCCTGGTCTTAGTAGAACAGGTGATCCTAAAGCATGCATGGCATTGATTGGTGACTTGGACAGCATGGATTTTTCCCTTGCTATGCTGGTTTTGCATGCGAGGAGACCCATGTGGATAGGTGAGTGGCTCAGTTGTAAGATCGTTTACTCTAGGCTATTCACAAGCGCGTTGAGGTAGGTCAACCCATTTTATTATGGAGGTTGATGGCTCTATTTATTTCAGAGGTTGTCTATGTGTTCTATAACACCCCAGGTGTTTATCACCAATTAGGCAGTGGGTTTGAGCTCAAACACGACAAATTAGGTGGAGATGACAATGTCAAGGTCAACCTATGGAGATGAGCCTAACCTAAAGTGGATGTTGCATCATTGCTTTACATATAGGTCCCTTTTCAAAGATATATGTTTGGATGGTGTTATTGCCATATCTTCATGTGCCTCACCTTGGTACCTATCTATATTGATCCCTAGAAAAGTTTCATGAAGTTTGGAATCAAAAAGACACATGAAATGATGAGTTATATGCTTGTTTGGATTATAACTAAAACCTACACTTTTTTACAACCTATGCATGGTGTGTATGTTTGGACTCTACAACACCTTAACTACACTTAGGACACTTAAAGGAACAATGTTCATGTTGATCATTATGCCTAAATATGCTTCTAAGTGATAGTTGACCATGTATGGACCCTAGAACACTTTTATTTGACCATTTCAAAAGTGTGACCTATAAGTTTTGCATGACTGTGCACCCTTTTACAAAGTTCTAGAGAATTTTATAAGGAACAAACTTTGTTTAAGAGTCAAGTCATGAAAATGTGTGGAACATGCTCAAAAAGGGCCCACAAGTTAGAAATAGGGGCTGATTGACACTTGCAAAATTTGGCTAAGTCCTTATGTTGTTTTAGTGCTAAGTGCCTTAGTTGGAGCCTTATATCTTGCAATACAAGCTGAATCAAATCTTGATCCTTAAATAATAATTTTAGTTTGGCTTGAGTACTACAAACTTTGTTTAATGAGCAAGAGATGATTTGGTGCCTAGCTTGGTCAAATAGGGTTCGCAAAATCGAATCTTGTGCTGTTTTCAGGGACGAAAAATTTGGCTAAGTCTGGGATGACTGAATTTCTGGAATCCGTTTCCATGTACATATCTTTAGAGAATTGTAGTTTGCAAACCATTTGGAGTCTGGCCAAAATCCTTTAGTCAAAGTTGGAGTGCTCTTATAGCTCTACGTATTGGTGAAATCGGTTGATCAAATCATCAAATGGTTTATGAGTTATAAGGTGGAGAAGACGGAAGTTTCAGTCGATTGAAACTAAGTTGCAGAATCCAGTTTTGAGGTACCCTCCTTTGGAGCTTTGTATCTCTCCAACCATGCCGAATTAGACTTTGATCCTTTAATCAAAGTTGGAGTACTCCTGTAGCTCTACAACTTCTATTAGTGAAGTTTTTGCTAATTCGAAACGGATTATGAGATAGAGGGAGACGAAAAGGGTGTTTCAGTTGTATGTTTGAGGTGGTATTTAAAATTTTGAATCGACAGTAGCAGCAGCCATGGCCACCACGCGTCGGGTCTGCTGCCGCGTGGCCGACGCTCTCTCGCATGTCCACCACGTCGCCGTGCACGTCGATTTGGAGAGCCCGAGCACTCACTTGTCCCTCCTGCTCGCACACTCGCCCTATCTCCCTTGCCCCTCTCATTTTCTCGCTCTCAGCTCGCGAACATGGAGCCGCCATGGAAGCCACCGCGAAGCTTTATTGACGTCGCTTCCCGTAGCTCTGAGCCGTCACAGCCACAGCCGCGTGAACCGCCGCCTCCGCCTCGTTGTACTCCACCCCACACGCGCGCTCGCTGCGGGCCAGCGCCGCCGGAGGGCCGGTGCCGCCAGCACGACCGCCGGTGAGCCGCTGCTCCGCGTGGCCCCACCTCCTCGGGCCACCTTGAGACAAGCCGTGGCCACCCGCGGGTGCGCGTCGGCCTCCTCTTGCTTCCCCTCCACTTCCCCTGCCGCCGGCGAGCCCCCCTCTGGCCGGCATCGCGAGCTCCGGCGACCCCTCCCCTGTAAAATCGCGACCAGGGGCTGCATGCAACAATTTGACTCAAAGAAGGGGCCTAACTGCAATGTCATAGACTCATATGAATAGTGCCTCGAGGGACCTATTTGTGGTGAATCGGGTGAAACTTTGAAAATACATAGTAAATCATAGGAAATTCCTAAAATAGCAAATGAGGAATTTTTGGAATCCTTGTGAAATTATATATGCAGTGGATCTATAATATATCATGTTTTAGTTTAGATTTTTAGCTGTAAAAATAGATCTATGCTTCTAGGTTTTCAATGCTAGTTGTATTTGTCATTTTCATAACTGCCAATGTAAGGCTCCAAATGAAGTGAAATTTTTGTGGCATGCTACTATTATGGTGTGTGATGTCTGATAAAAATTTCAGGATTTTAGGTCTGATAGTTTAGGAGCTATAAAAATAACAAATGTCATATGCTGCTTTGCTTCTATTCTGGACAGTGCTGCATGTATGCATTGTTTGGCTCAGTTAAGTTATGAATCATGCCTTGTTGATAATAGATGAGTTGTACTACTTTTCATAACCTTTTCAAAAAGTTAAAGATCACAATTTTTGGTTAAGTATATGTTTAGTTATAGTTGTTTAAAGTACTGTGGCAGTTTCTGCCCAAACCCAGACAGCATTGCTTTGTGTGCCATGTGTGACCTTGTTAGTGGCAGAATTAGTTCTAGATGTTTATAGAAAAGTTGTTCACAATTTGTTAAGCTTTCTAAAAAGTCCAGAACCATAATTATTTGATTTGTGAAACTCAAGCTATAACGATTTAAAGTGGCATATCAGATTCTGTCCATATTTTGGACAGAGATGCAATTATTTAATTAATTGACCATGTTAACTGTAGAATCATCTTAAGATGATTACAAGAAAGTAGTAGGTAACTTTATAAGCTTTCCATAAAGTTGAGAATCATGTTTGTTGGAGGTCTAGAACTCCATTTATGCTTCTCTGAAGTTTCTATCAGTTTTCTGTCTATAATTGTACCACTGCTGTTGGGCTGCATGTGTGGTGTTACTCGTGCAACTAGTTTCATGGTGTAAATGATGTTTACTGTGGTTTTGGTAAATACAAAAGTTGTAGATAATTATCTTATCTTGCTTGTGTTAAATTTTCATGATCCCAGGTCTGATAGTTTAAGAGTTGCATGCTTAATAAGTCTACTGTCAGATTTTAATTACCTTCTGTGCAGACTTTAAAGATTGGCATGTTTGGTCATGATAACTTGGGAATCATGTTGAGATGATATTAAATGAAATGTAGAGAATTTCATAAGCTTTCCATAATGTCTTCTTGCAAGTCATTTGGATTTAGGTATCTCCAGTTATGATTAATTTATGGAGCTACTGTATGTATGTCCAGAAAGTGACAGATTTTAGTTGTAGTGCTTTGATTAACTTTGCCATGCTAATGTGTTGAAGTGTGACTCATACCTTTGAAAGTACTTGGGTTAGTACCCTGTGATCTTGAGGCTTGTGTCTTACTTGATGTGCTTGCCATCTTCTATGTTATGCCCTAATGTGGATTAAGTTAATTAGCTCTAGGTGTTTATCAGAACTTTGGTATGCTTGTTTGATTACTCTGTTCATTGCACTTCTATGCATTCACACATGTGCATGGTTGCATCTCATATAGGTACGCTAGCAGAAACGTGTGAAGGATGTGGCGTTGGAGCCAAACCCGAAGACGGTGTTTGGTGGATCCAAACCGGAAGATAGAAGGACCGGACAAGTGGTAGATTGGAGGTTGCTCGCCAAGTGACTTCATCTGACATACTCTAACTTGAGTCGGATCCTAGGCAAGCCCCGGAGCATTATAAGCCTCCTACCTTCAAAGCAATTAATTCTATATATGTTATAAGTATTGTTGCATTAAGTGGTAGGAGTTGGTTGAAAACCTTGCTGCATTATATCATTCCTTGTCCAGATATATGAATCCTTGAATCCTACATAGACTAGGATCGAGTAGATGCTTAGCCCTGCTTTAAGCGGTAGAAGTCAGGTGATTTCCTATCACCTGCGAGATATAGGGATATTCATATATGGCACGGTTGGCTATATTTGCTATCGTGGAATGAAACCATGTGTTAATAAAATAAAATGAGACCGGGCGAGATGACGATAGTGAAGCAACACGGCATGGAGGTCTTGGGTGTAGATCTATCCCCGTCTGAGTCGTTTAAGGACCGATTCGCTGTACGTCCTTGAGTCATGTTGAACGCAGTCTAACACTTAGTTGGCCGGATAAGTCGTTCCGACCGCGAATCCGAGTAATACAGTTCAGGCCGGGAATCGAATGGTAGGTTGCTTCTTGGAGGAGAGAAAGGATGTGCTTGGGGACATTCGCGTGAGACCAAGGGGGGGGTTAGAGTCCCTATCACCTGGCTGAGTGTCGTCCTTGGGGTCGCGACATCATTCGGACCCGCGGCTCCTGAACTGTACCAAAGGTGACCTGAGCAGCCCTCGCCAGGCGTGACTCGGTGAGTGTTAGAAATACCCCTCCAGCTGGATAGGAATTCGATTCGAATCGCCATCGCTCCCGGTTAGTGAGCACTTGACTTGAGCAGCGGCAACGTAGATTCAATTAAATTGAACTGATGGTTAATTGGATCATGATGGAAAGGTTGCCTCAATTTATACCTGCTATGGTTAATATTGTTTGCTCCTAATAAAGTGAGTGCTCTAGTACAGGTTCTAATATAGATGATAGGTTAATGATAATTAACTTGATGCTTAAGCATTAATGATTGATCATATATATTAAGCTTTTATGCAAAATGTTGTCAAGCTAGCCCCACTTTATATCAGCCTTGCATGATCCTTGGTATCACCTTATTTCTGATTTCTGACGGGTAAGTCTAGCTGAGTACTTTGTCGTACTCAGGGTTTTGTCCCCACTTGTTGCAGGTTATGATGTATCATGGCGACTGCAAGAGTTGGTTGGCTCCTGCCGTAGAGGCGGAGTGTGATCATGGGCATGATCCTTCTGAGCTACCTTATCTCTAATGCTTTTGTTGGAAGTCGACCGTGGTACTGGCATGTATTTGAAATAAGAAAAATGTTAGTTTCAAATTACTTTGCTTCCGCTACTTTTCAATGTAAGTTCTAATAACTATGTTGAACTCCGATGTATATTGAATTACTTGTGAAATGGTTGTAACATGTGACTTGTTATGTTGAATCACTACGATCTTGGCTTGTATGTTGGTTGGTTTGAAATTCCTCGTGATTTCATTGGACTACCGGAGTTATATGGGCTCAAGTGCGAGAATTTGATCACTCCCGTGATTATTTTTGTACTTGTGCTCTTATAATTTGGACGGTTCTGTTACTGCTGGCATCGGAGCAAGATTCAACATTAAACTTGTCATATGTGTATTTAAAACAAAGGTTTTGTTTTATAAAATCAGTTTTATCAACTTATAGTTATATATAGGTTTGTCAAATCTAAATTTTAAACCTAAGTATGCCAGTGGTCAATTTCCTTACGCCCATATAAGGATTATTAGGTGGCTTATATAAGTACTAACTTGGGGGTTTTTCATTTATGCATCTACGCCCAGGCTAAGGTATGTATGTGTGATAACTCTCCCATACTATGCTACCCAGTGTGTCAGATTGGGGGTAGCCTTCATATATGAAATAGCCATATATGTTGCTAGTTTACTTTTATGCAACGTCGCACCTATGCTCAGGTAAGTGTGAGTTATGAGAGCATGACCGTACAACCCTCGGTCTAGGGGAGAGCTAGTTTTGGTTACTGGATTATTTACATGTTACACACGTGTATATATGAAGGTACTTAATTGTGGGTGATCGAATGATTCGGGTAGTTTTGGTGCTACATGTATATATACGGGGGTATATGTACATGGAAGTACTTAGAATTTTACTTCTCTGCTTTCATTGTGTGTATATTGGGAAATGTTGGGCTGCAATGAAAATTTTCTGCAGGTACGCTAACCACGAATGCGTAAGTCGAATGAAGCTGACGACTAGCTATATATCGAGAGAGTGCGTGTTATGCCACCGACATAGAACGTGATCGCCACCTTAGATTGACAATCTTGTGAGGACGAATAGGACGAAGCATGCATCATCATGTTGTTGCTTAATACATAACTATGCTCCTCTCACCCTTGTTCTATAGTAAGTAACTTGTGAGTGATGTGATACACTATCTTTCTTGTGTAGAGTAAAACAAGAATGTCTTACTCCATGTTGTTTGAGAAAAGTGTGTGTTTAGCCTTGCAAGAAATAATTGTGGATTCTCATGAATGAATTAAATTAGTTGGTCTAAGGTAATAATAATTAGAGCTACTAGAATAACATATTTGTGTGCTCTCTTGTTAAGTAGAACAAATGCAAGTTTAGATGTGCTTGTCGAATGTTGGATGCTAGAACGTTTTCTGTTGTAGTGATGCTTTCGTGGTCATAATGGTGTTTTCTGTAGTTATGGGGAATACCAAAGTTGGAGCTAACTTACTTATCTAGCTTGTCCTAAAATTTCGTGACCCTAGGTCTTATGTTTTGGGAGTTATAAATTTTGGAAGTTTGTTATCAGAATCTGCTCATGTTCAGAATAGATCTGAATGTTTGCTTTATTTGACCTATGTGCTTAGGGAATCATGCATTGGAGATAATAGAATAAGTGTAGTACTTTTTCTAAGCTTTCCAAAGTGTCTTATATCACAAATTTTGGTGGTCTAAATATCTACTTATGAGCTTGTAAAGTGGAATGACAGAATCTGTCCAAATCTAGGCAGAGATGTCTTTCTTGTCTTGTTTGGCCTTCTTAGCTGTATAATCATCTTAATATGATAATAATAAAGTTATAGAAAACTTAATAAGCTTTACATAAAGTTAAGGCTCAGCCTTGTTGTGTCCCTAGAACTCCAGTTATGCATTTTTGAAGTTCTTGTCAGTTTTCTGTCCATATTGGTACAGATCTGAAACATCAGCATGTTTGACCATGCTAACCTGTGATTTAGCTTTTGGTATGAATAACTAAAGTGTAGTCATCTTCCTAAGTTTTCTAGAAAGTCTAGGATCACCTTTGTGGGATGTCTACAACCTCAGTTATGGTTGAAACAAGTAACTACTGTGCTGCTGTTCAGATTCTGTGCACATGCTAAGTTGGCTACCTTAGCTAGCGTTTGTCTTAGGCTAAACTCGTAGTTAGTTCTTGTTTTAGATAAATGTTTATTTTGGGAGAGCCTGGTGCTTAGTAATGATTGCTTAAGCTAATTGGATTGGATCTCTCCAATGCTTGACTGTGATGTTTGTATGTATGCTTGTTATTTATTTAGTGCCATAGTTGTCACCTTGTTTGTCCTTGGTAAGCATACGAGTGTCGAATAGCTTTATCTTAGGGCAACACTCGAATTACGTGAAATGATCTCTTGGTGCTGTCTGCAATTAGGTTCTCTCTCTTAGGAGCCTGAGCCGGTAGACATGGTTGCTTGCCTTGAGTGCTTGTATCCATGCCTTTGCTTGACCGAAAGCCCAAAGTTTAGTTCTCCTATATGTTTGCATAAGCCGTGGGTGTTTCGCAACTATTTTTGGGAAGACCCTTATCGACTGACCAACCAAGTTAACTTTTATCAATGCTAGCCTTTGTCCATGGGTCGTACGTTGCCAGTTGTGGAGACCGCACCCAAATTTATGTTGGACCTCCCGGTTGCCTCTCCCAAAGGTTAGCTAATGCGACGAAACGTCTTTTTGTTGTGACCTCTAAATCATGTGCTTGTAAATTTGTGCATCTACCTTATCAACTCAATCTATGACTACATATCGGTTTTTGCCCTGAAAATTTTGCTTAATCTGTCCTCAACCTTCCCAAGTCTTAAGATGTTCATCAGTCTTGATCTCATGTTATTGCTCAACATGATTGAATCTTCTGTTAATCTTTTATCTGGTACTCTCCTCGGTGGAGGTAAGTCGTACGTAGAATTTAAGCAAGAGCCTCTTGCTCAGTTATCCTTGGCAATTGCGTGAGGTTCTCTTGTGCGATATTTAATCTTCGGATCATTTTCATGTTGATTTTAAACCTTGTGACTACCTTTGTTTCCTATCCCTTCTTGGATGGCGCTTGTTCTTACAGTCCATTGGTGCCACTTGAAATTTCACTTTCGTTATGCGTTTAGTATTGGTGTTATGAGTAGCCGCTGATGGTGCCGCGACGAAACTAAGGGCCTCCTGTGGCTGCAGACACTTGGCTGGCTGCCTGGCACGCGCTGGTATCACGGTTTCTAGTCATGATCCATTATCAAACGACAGACGATGTGCTATTTTCTTGTGTTCCTTCTAGGTTATCTCTCCATATCATATCGTAAGATCCATATCTTAGACCGAAAGTAGTGAAGCTTCCTCCTGAAGTTGCTAAGAGGATAACCTTTAAAGAACAGGTCACCGACATAAACTTTAACAGACTGCAATATGTGGTAGTCAAGTGACTCTACATAGTTGCCCAGTATTGACAACCAGCATCTAGGGAGCCACGTATCTCAGCTCTGTTGGATAAAAAGGACACGCAACACTTACTACTGGACAAGTCATTCGTTGGATAAGAATCAATCGTCACATTATGTAAATCTTAACCTTTGTATGCATAATGGCCATACCGTCGAAATCAACCATCTTTGGTGTGACTCCTTATCCACTGACTTCGATGGCAACCACCTGTTCTGCATCAACCATAGTTGTTGTGGTCGAGAATGAAGAATTGGAACTTTTTAGTGTTGAGAGACAACTAATTAGTTACCAATAGGAAGGTTAATCTCCAGTTAGATAATGACTCTTTGGTAGCTACTAGGGCTATGTCTTACAGAGCAATATCCAACAAGAAGTTAATCAACTAGCCACAACTTGAGTGATACTCTATCTTTCAGAGCCATGGCGATCAAGTCAATTCCATCTTGGACAATCACACGGATAGTGCAAGGTGTTCTATCAGCTAAAGCGAAGAATTAGAAAAAGCATGACCTAGTTCCGATCTGTATCCTTGTGCCCATAGGTACCACCAACGGTTTGTCCATAACTTTATTGGATGAAGTGTCAAGGAATATTCAGAAGCGGTTCCTTATCCTTGTAGAAAGGTTCTCCAGGCAGAGTATGCGTTTTGCCCTGCAAAAGTAACCTGCAAGTTCAAAGCGTGTGCATCCTCGGATTGGTATGAAAATTTATAGTCGAGATCTACTGTTGGATGGCCCTTTTGAGGTCTCACAGATACTAGTTTACACTCTTTCATTTGCTTTTGCTTTCTTGTATCCCCAATGTACGAGCAGCCTTGGTGTTCTGCAAATTAATTTATACCATCTCAAGTCAAAAGCAATTTGAAAAGTGTCAAATAACAGATTTTCCATCTTCGAGCTGTTGTTTGATCCTAAAAAGGAAGCCTCAAGGTGAAAGGTTGGCCTGACAAAGTTGCTACGCTACAAGTCAACTCAACTTATAGTGCAACTAAGTCACGAAGGAGAATTTTACTAAATCGCTTGGTGGTAGACTACTCCCCGCGGTTAAGTGAATAATTACAACTTTTGTTGTCCTTAAGGCCTCGTTACATCTTTATTTAGGAATTATTTTCCAATGATGACATACTTTGGTACCTTATACATGTTTTTACCAAGAGCTTGCATCTGAATCCACCCAGATAACTGTTGCAATTCGATAAGAGAATCTTCTTAGGTAACATTTGGCAGAAATACGGAGCCAACTGAGTCAGTTATCATATGTATTAATCCCTTGACAGACTCAGATAATACAATGTTGTCATTAGAGAAAGAGAACTGCACACATGGAACCACAAGTAGCTTTCCATTGGTTGATATCGGAAGGATTGAACATTTACGACCAACATAGATCCTGTCTATTGGTTAGTCAGTATCCTATAACCTCAGAGAATGTTTGTCATCTATGATCTCACCCTTTTTGAAAGGTTGTATTCAAGCCATTTTGGTAGAGAACTGCTTTTCAAAACCGTGTGAACATAGAGTCATTTCAACGAGTATACTTCTGATAATTTCGGTCTAGTGTCAAGTTCATATGGCCTATGTTGTGCTCATTAGAGAGTCGGATACTTGTGAGTGGTTCGCTCATGGACCCAAGGATCTATGTACATTGAGAACGAAGTACTGCGTTGTCTTGGATTCCTCCCAAAGTAACAATGCTTCATGGAAGTCAATGAAGGAAATTCTTCAGACAAATTTTACCATGAAGAGCAAGTATCAGAAAGTGCCTTTGACCAAATTGTTCACCGATGTTGAAGCTTTGTAGCTGAATGATATAGCAAATGTTGGGAACTAGGTAACGTGCCTCTCTTCCATAAAAAGGTCTTCCATTCCGAATCTCGGGACGGGATTCTTTTAAGGGGGGAGGGCTGTAACACCCCAGATGTTTATCACCAATTAGGCAGTGAGTTTGAGCTCAAACACGACAAATTAGGTGGAGATGACAATGTCAAGGTCAACCTATGGAGATGAGCCTAACCTAAAGTGGATGTTGCATCATTGCTTTACATATAGGTCTCTTTTCAAAGATATATGTTTGGATGGTGTTATTGCCATATCTTCATGTGCCTCACCTTGGTACCTATCTATATTGATCCCTAGAAAAGTTTCATGAAGTTTGGAATCAAAAAGTCACATGAAATGATGAGTTATATGCTTGTTTGGATTATAACTAAAACCTACACTTTTGTGCAACCTATGCATGGTGTGTATGTTTGGACTCTACAACACCTTAACTACACTTAGGACACTTAAAGGAAAAATGTTCATGTTGATCATTATGCCTAAATATGCATCTAAGTGATAGTTGACCATGTATGGACCCTAGAACACTTTTGTTTGACCATTTCAAAAGTGTGACCTAGAAGTTTTGCATGACTGTGCACCCCTTTACAAAGTTCTAGAGAATTTTATAAGGAACAAACTTTGTTTAAGAGTCAAGTCATGAAAATGTGTGGAACATGCTCAAAAAGGGCCCACAAGTCAGAAATAGGGGCTGATTGGCACTTGCAAAATTTGGCTGTCCTTATGCTGTTTTAGTGCTAAGTGCCTTAGTTGGAGCCTTATATCTTGCAATACAAGCTGAATCAAATCTTGATCCTTAAATAATAATTGTAGTTTGGTTTGAGTACTACAAACTTTGTTTAATGAGCAAGAGATGATTTGGTGCCTAGCTTGGTCAAATAGGGTTCGCAAAATCGAATCTTGTGCTGTTTTCAGGGACGAAAAATTTGGCTAAGTCTGGGATGACTGATTTTTTGGAATCCGTTTCCATGTACCTATCTTTAGAGAATTGTAGTTTGCAAACCATTTGGAGTCTGGCCAAAATCCTTTAGTCAAAGTTGGAGTGCTCTTATAGCTCTACGTATTGGTGAAATCGGTTGATCAAATGGTTTATGAGTTATAAGGTGGAGAAGACGGAAGTTTCAGTCGATTGAAACTAAGTTGTAGAATCCAGTTTTGAGGTACCCTTCTTTGGAGCTTTGTGTCTCTCCAACCATGCCGAATTAGACTTTGATCCTTTAATCAAAGTTGGAGTACTCCTGTAGCTCTACAACTTCTATTAGTGAAGTTTTTGCTAATTCGAAACGGATTATGAGATAGAGGGAGACGAAAAGGGTGTTTCAGTTGTATGTTTGAGGTGGTATTTAAAATTTTGAATCGGCAGTAGCAGCAGCCATGGCCACCACGCGTCAGGTCTGCTGCCGTGTGGCCGACGCTCTCTCGCATGTCCACCACGTCGCCGTGCACGTCGATTTGGAGAGCCCGAGCACTCACTTGTCCCTCCTGCTCGCTCACTCGCCCTATCTCCCTTGCCCCTCTCATTTTCTCGCTCTCAGCTCGCGAACATGGAGTCGCCATGGAAGCCACCGCGAAGCTTTATTGACGTCGCTTCCCGCAGCTCTGAGCCGTCACAGCCACAGCCGCGTGAACCGCCGCCTCCGCCTCGTTGTACTCCACCCCACACGCGCGCTCGCTGCGGGCCAGCGCCGCCGGAGGGCCGGTGCCGCCAGCACGGCCGCCGGTGAGCCACTGCTCCGCGTGGCCCCACCTCCTCGGGCCACCTTGAGACAAGCCGTGGCCACCCGCGGGTGCGCGTCGGCCTCCTCTTGCTTCCCCTCCACTTCCCCTGCCGCCGGCGAGCCCCCCTCTAGCCGGCATCGCGAGCTCCGGCGACCCCTCCCCTGTAAAATCGCGACCAGGGGCTGCATGCAACAATTTGACTCAAAGAAGGGGCCTAACTGCAATGTCATAGACTCATATGAATAGTGCCTCGAGGGACATATTTGTGGTGAATCGGGTGAAACTTTGAAAATACATAGTAAATCATAGTAATTTCCTAAAATAGCAAATGAGGACTTTTTGGAATCCTTGTGAAATTATATATGCAGTGGATCTATAATATATCATGTTTTAGTTTAGATTTTTAGCTGTAAAAATAGATCTATGCTTCTAGGTTTTCAATGCTAGTTCTATTTGTCATTTTCATAACTGCCAATGTAGGGCTCCAAATGAAGTGAAATTTTTGTGGCATGCTACTATTATGCTGTGTGATGTCTGATAAAAATTTCAGGATTTTAGGTCTGATAGTTTAGGAGCTATAAAAATAACAAATGCCATATGCTGCTTTGCTTCTATTCTGGACAGTGCTGCATGTATGCATTGTTTGGCTCAGTTAAGTTATGAATCATGCCTTGTTGATAATAGATGAGTTGTAGTACTTTTCATAACCTTTTCAAAAAGTTAAAGATCACAATTTTTGGTTAAGTATATGTTTAGTTATAGTTGTTTAAAGTACTGTGGCAGTTTCTGCCCAAACCCAAACAGCATTGCTTTGTGTGCCATGTGTGACCTTGTTAGTGGCAGAATTAGTTCTAGATGTTTATAGAAAAGTTGTTCACAATTTGTTAAGCTTTCTAAAAAGTCCAGAACCATAATTATTGGATTTGTGAAACTCAAGCTATAACGATTTAAAGTGGCATATCAGATTCTGTCCATATTTTGGACAGAGGTGCAATTATTTAATTAATTGACCATGTTAACTGTAGAATCATCTTAAGATGATTACAAGAAAGTAGTAGTTAACTTTATAAGCTTTCCATAAAGTTGAGAATCATGTTTGTTGGAGGTCTAGAACTCCATTTATGCTTCTCTGAAGTTTCTATCAGTTTTCTGTCTATAATTGTACCACTGCTGTTGGGCTGCATGTGTGGTGTTACTCGTGCAACTAGTTTCATGGTGTAAATGATGTTTACTGTGGTTTTGGTAAATACAAAAGTTGTAGATAATTATCTTATCTTGCTTGTGTTAAATTTTCATGATCCCAGGTCTGATAGTTTAAGAGTTGCATGCTTAATAAGTCTACTGTCAGATTTTAATTACCTTCTGTGCAGACTTTAAAGATTGGCATGTTTGGTCATGATAACTTGGGAATCATGTTGAGATGATATTAAATGAAATGTAGAGAATTTCATAAGATTTCCATAATGTCTTCTTGCAAGTCATTTGGATTTAGGGATCTCCAGTTATGATTAATTTATGGAGCTACTGTATGTATGTCCAGAAAGTGACAGATTTTAGTTGTAGTGCTTTGATTAACTTTGCCATGCTAATGTGTTGAAGTGTGACTCATACCTTTGAAAGTACTTGGGTTAGTACCCTGTGATCTTGAGGCTTGTGTCTTACTTGATGTGCTTGCCATCTTCTATGTTATGCCCTAATATGGATTAAGTTAATTAGCTCTAGGTGTTTATGAGAACTTTGGTATGCTTGTTTGATTACTCTGTTCATTGCACTTCTATGCATTCACACATGTGCATGGTTGCATCTCATATAGGTACGCTAGCAGAAACGTGTGAAGGATGTGGCGTTGGAGCCAAACCCGAAGACGGTGTTTGGTGGATCCAAACCGGAAGATAGAAGGACCGGACAAGTGGTAGATTGGAGGTTGCTCGCCAAGTGACTTCATCTGACATACTCTAACTTGAGTCGGATCCCAGGCAAGCCCCGGAGCATTATAAGCCTCCTACCTTCAAAGCAATTAATTCTATATATGTTATAAGTATTGTTGCATTAAGTGGTAGGAGTTGGTTGAAAACCTTGCTGCATTATATCATTCCTTGTCCAGATATATGAATCCTTGAATCCTACATAGACTAGGATCGAGTAGATGCTTAGCCCTGCTTTAAGCGGTAGAAGTCAGGTGATTTCCTGTCACCTGCGAGATATAGGGATATTCATATATGGCACGGTTGGCTATATTTGCTATCGTGGAATGGAACCATGTGTTAATAAAAATGAAATGAGACCGGGCAGGATGACGATAGTGAAGCAACAAGGCATGGAGGTCTTGGGTGTAGATCTATCCCCGTCTGAGTCGTTTAAGGACCGATTCGCTGTACGTCCTTGAGTCATGTTGAACGCAGTCTAACACTTAGTTGGCCGGATAAGTCGTTCCGACCGCGAATCCGAGTAATACAGTTCAGGCCAGGAATCGAATGGTAGGTTGCTTCTTGGAGGAGAGAAAGGATGTGCTTGGGGACATTGGCGTGAGACCAAGGGGGGGTTAGAGTCCCTATCACCTGGCAGAGTGTCGCCCTTGGGGTCGCTACATCATTCGGACCCGCGGCTCCTGAACTGTACCAAATGTGACCTGAGCAGCCCTCGCCAGGCGTGACTCGGTGAGTGTTAGAAATACCCCTCCAGCTGGATAGGAATTCGATTCGAATCGCCGTCGCTCCCGGTTAGTGAGCACTTGACTTGAGCAGCGGCAACGTAGATTCAATTAAATTGAACTGATGGTTAATTGGATCACGATGGAAAGGTTGCCTCAATTTATACCTGCTATGGTTAATATTGTTTGCTCCTAATAAAGTGAGTGCTCTAGTACAGGTTCTAATATAGATGATAGGTTAATGATAATTAACTTGATGCTTAAGCATTAATGATTGATCATATATATTAAGCTTTTCTGCAAAATGTTGTCAAGCTAGCCCCACTTTATATCAGCCTTGCATGATCCTTGATGTCACCTTATTTCTGGTTTCTGACGGGTAAGTCTAGCTGAGTACTTTGTCGTACTCAGGGTTTTGTCCCCACTTGTTGCAGGTTATGATGTATCATGGCGACTGCAAGAGTTGGTTGGCTCCTGCCGTAGAGGCGGAGTGTGATCATGGGCATGATCCTTCTGAGCTACCTTATCTCTAATGCTTTTGTTGGAAGTCGACCGTGGTACTAGCATGTATTTGAAATAAGAAAAATGTTAGTTTCAAATTACTTTGCTTCCGCTACTTTTCAATGTAAGTTCTAATAACTGTGTTGAACTCCGATGTATATTGAATTACTTGTGAAATGGTTGTAACATGTTTCTTGTTATGTTGAATCACTACGATCTTGGCTTGTATGTTGGTTGGTTTGAAATTCCTCGTGATTTCATTGGACTACCGGAGTTATATGGGCTCAAGTGCGAGAATTTGATCACTCCCGTGATTGTTTTTGTACTTGTGCTCTTATAATTTGGACGGTTCTGTTACATGTTCCATAGAAAGCTGAGGTGAAGATGGATGTATTGAGGACTCCATACACGGTACATCCAGTTGAGACTAAGATGTATTGAGATTTGAAGCAGAGTTTTTGGTGGAAGTGAATGAAAGTTGATAATGCTAAGTATGTTGCTTCATGTGGTATTTGTCATAAGGTGAAGGTTGAGCATCAGAGGCCTATTGGGTTGCTAATGCAAACAAAGATCCCTAAGTAGAAATTGGAGAATATTACAACAGACTTTGTAGTTGGTTTGCCTCGCTCGCCTAGACACGAAGATGCTATTCGGGTTGTCATTAATAGGCTTACCAAAGTGGCTCCTTTCCAATCAAGATGACTAATTCAGTTGTAGATTTGGTTCGGTTATTTGTCAAGGAGATTGTGAGGTTGCATGGTGTGCCCAAGTATATTGTGTCAAATCGAGACTCTAAGTTTGTGTCTAATTTTTGGAGAAGTCTACATAGTGCTTTGGGCACGAAACTTGATATGAGTACTGCTTTCCATCCTCAAATAGATGGTTAGCCTGAGCGTACTATTCAGACCTTAGAGGATATGTTTGTGTGCCTATGTGCTTTTATGGAAGGGAAGTTGGGAAGATCACTTCCATTTGGTAGAGTTTGCTTACAACAATAGTTACCAAGTTAGTATTTGGATGGAACCATACAAAGCGTTGTACTGGCGCAGATGTATTTCTCCACTTTGTAGGGATGTCATTGGTGAGCGATCTTTAATTGGTCTAGATTGGGTACAACCAACTCATGATAATGTACATGATATTCGGAAAAAAAAACTTGTTGATTGCTCAAAGTCCATAGAAGAGCTATGTAGATGTTAGATGGAGGGCTTTGGAGTTTGTAGTGGGAGATGAGATGTTCTTGAAGGTTTCACCCATGAAAGGCACTGTCCAGTTTGTACCAAAGGGAAGCTTAGCCCGCGGTATAGTGGGCCTTATGTGATTATCACTAGAGTTGGCACTTTGGCATATCGGTTGCAGTTGTGGAGTCTATGGTAGGAGTAAACTCAATGTTGAGAAAATACACGAAAGACCCTGAGTCGATGATTGAAGTTGAACCAGTGATCATAAATCAAGACATGACTATGAAATGTCAGCTGGTGAGCATGTGATGTGCAACTAGACTATCAAATATGTTAAGGTTTTATGGACAAATCAGACACAACAAGAAGCCAAATGGGAGTCGAAGGATCATATGCGCAACGAGTATCTAGAGCTCTTCGAATCTTGTGGTGTTTTTTTCTAAGCAAGTGGTTCTATTCTCGTTTTGTTAATAGTTTCTCTTGGATGAATTCGGGGACGAATTCCCTAAAGGAGGGGAGAATGTAATACCCGAGAATGCACGATAAATATGGATTTCTTTAATTTGGATTAAGTAATTTATCTATGGAAGGTTGACCGGCTTTTTAAGAGAGGCCGGAAATTTAATTTTTGATCCGTGTTGCTCGGATGGATTATCGGACACTACCTATGCGTAGAGCTCGCCGAATGCATTTTGATCGAGTACACATATGTAGTAATCAGATTTTAAATCACAGTTATATTCATTGCTTTGTGAAAGAATAAGAAAAAAAGAAAATAAAGGCTACAGTAACCAAGTGAAAAGGTGCATTATGTGACTTCCTGTTGTCGTGGCTGACTTTGCCTCTGTAGCGTGACCGCCCGTTTGTTTGGCTGGCGCAAGGGACAAGGAAAAACAGGCGTGCTACAGTTACTCGCAGCTACAGTACAGGCCCAACTTAAGTCCTGGCCCATAGCGTGACGTTCTCTTACTCGGCTCTGATCTGCTCGTGGTTCCTGGTGCTGCCGCCTCTTCACATCACGCAAAAGGCAGGATAAAGGGAGAGAAGGGAGAGGAGGAAAGGAGAGGAGACCTAGGGCTTGCTACCATCACCTACGTGCCCCGATCTTCTCGGAAACTGATCGGAACAGCAAGACGATCGTAGCGGCAAGGATCACGGCGAGGTGGAGAAGAGGAAAACACGGAGTGGATCGCTAGGGGTTTCTTCATTGTGCTGGCCGTGGTTGCCCTAGGTGAGATTCCAAATTCTAACCCACTTGTTTGGATGAAGTTTTGCGGATCCTAACATCTCATTAGAAAGGATTTAGTTGGAGTAGTTCCTGAAATTCCTGAATTTGATCTCAGTCAAGTTTAGAAATCCCGTCAGATTATGCAGTTTCTGTTTATCACTGCTTTAGGGCATCTTAGTGGCCTTAATAAATTTTGGCACTGTGGACAAAGTTGTAGAGGACTTCGTCATCTTTCTTTTTAAGCCAAGAGCACGTTCATAGCCTCTGTATTTTGGGAGATATGATAGTTTGAAGCAGACTGCTTTTCAGTGATGAGATTCTGGACAGTTTTAGATCTAATCTATTTTCGGTCCTCTTACTTGAGTAATTTGAACTTAAGATCTAAATGAAAGTTTTAGGGATTTTCTTTATCTTTCCAGATTGTTGTAGAACACGTTTTTTGGACGAGTATGTACCCAGTTATGAATTTTATAAGGTTGCTGTACTGTTTTGACTGTCAGAAATGTTCAGTTAACTTAAGATGATGATTATGGTATCTTGGAGACCTCTAATGCCAAATCTTATAGTACCAAAGTTTTAGATAAAGAAATTTTCTATCATCTGGTAGATTAAGGGAATTTATTATTGTATGGTTGTTTGTCTATGAAAAAGAGAAGGGACAGTGCTGCTGTCACGATCAGTAGTGAGACGGTAGATGCTTAAACGGCAGGGTTGGGACACTTTATTGTGTAATGTGTTGTTGATTTTATATGTATGATGGTGTTGGTGCTGAGGTTTGCTTGTGATCAGGTGGTGTACCTTCGGATTATGCTTAGCTCACTTTTGATCTTCGGTGAAGGCAAGTAAACGTGGCGCTATGGTCCACATGCTTTGGCTTTGTTGTTTGAATTGCTTCCACTAAATTTCAGTATCTCACACTAACCATATAATCTGAAGTTTGAAGTTATTTGCTTTTCTTTGATGTATATTATTTCTTATCTTGTGGTATTACTTTTGAATTACGAAGTATATGATGTGCATACATTACAACATTTGCACTTTTTCCTTAATATGCATAAGAAGAAACCGTAGCCAAATTGGTGCGGTAAGTACCGGTACAGCAACGCACGTTGATGAGCAATGTGGTTGCAGCAACGCACATTGATGAGCATTGTGGTTGCAGCCCTCACTCCCTCTCCTTGGGAGGTGTGGGTAGAAGTGAAGTCATGCATTGCATTGCATCATCTGCATTGCACACTTTTGCATTGCACTTGGAATTATATTTGTATTACTATAAAGCAGTTGATGTCTCTATTAGTATGCTATTTAAACCTAATGCTTAATCTACTGTGATTTGAATAACATGGTTGAAGCAGTTTGCTTGCTGAGGTTTTCCATAAACCTCACACGCTTGTTCCCCATCTCAGGTACTTGAGCTTCGAGGATGTTTGGCGGGATGGGAGTAGCTTGCACACATGGTGTACACTTCAAGCAATCATATGTAACAGGCTAGTTGGTTGTAGAGTCGTTTTGTATGTTGTAACAAACATCTGAGGTTTGTTGGTTAGGTTTGAGAAGATGTCTTTTCTTTGTCATCGTAGGAGACTTAATTTAATGCTTACTCTAGATGACGTGTTTTTGCTTCCGTGTACTCCGTTGTCATAGTGTAGTATCGTAATTCTCCAAAGGATTGTTGTTTTCTGCTGGGGTGTTACAATCGTATCATATTATTGTCATTATTTGGTTAGCTTGGTCACTCAAGTGAATATAGTGTTTGTCTACATATGAGAGTGAATCACAAATATGAGCATAGTTTCCTTGTATTGGATATATGTCTTACAGAAGCTGTATCTGTTGGTTGATACTTCTTTCGCCTCTCTCTTTTTCTCTTCGGTCTATAGTTTGAATCTAATAAATTGTTAAAAACATTCATGGCAACAATTTAATATTCACGGTAGAAATAGCTTAAATTAAAGGTTAAGTCATCTGCACTTATAGCTAAAAAGTTTTTATAAAAGTAGGAAAAGGAGGCGTGTAGTATATGGACAGTCCCTTTTGCAGGACACGTGAGCATACTAATAATAATACACTAAAATAGATTAAAAGAGGTATTTAGTTTGGATTGAGTATTGGTACTAAGCTCCAGGGTAACAGGCCAATACTCCCTTGGTACAGGGAAGAGGGATACAAAGTATTTAATCATTAATTTAATTGCCTTACAATATATATTATATATTTCTAAAAAATGAATACGCTTTTAGGGGCACTTTGAACAAAATCTATTGATGCAAGTTCTGTACCCTAAACATGCATATAATAATTTGAATGGTTGCTGGTTAAAATTTGTAGTTATTTGTTTTCTTTCAGTTGATTCAAGTTAGACTTATTATTTATGTACGATGGAGTAGATATGTTACCTGCGGTAGGTCTGCACCGATTCCTCCACCTGGAATAAAAAGAAATTACTCCGTAGAAGAAAAAAACAAAATAATTGATGGGCTAAGGTTTCTATTTTCATTTGTTAGGATGCTAACTAATCAAAATGACGATGCCTTATGGGAATTATTGTAGATGGAAGTTTCATGGACAAGAAATTATATCTACACGTCAACCAAGACACTGAAAGAAAAGTGATAAATAAATGATAGGAGAGAGAGGACAGATGATTAGACAACAGAATTTTTTTAAAAGAAACCATATGCATTGAGACTACAGTTCTGCACGTGGTGTCACGTGGTTTCTGGGTTGAAACTCACCTGAAGTGACGACGATACCTCTGGTGGCAGATGAACACGGGGAAGAGTATCAACTATTTGTTTGGAAAGGCTGACCATCTTTGAGCTGCTAGAGGCGTCCCTGGCACGGACAGTGTTAACAAGGTCCTTGACGTCGGCATGGAGAGCATCATCACTTCGATTCGTTTTGGCCGTCACTGAGAAATGGCACACGACGGTGGCAAGGATCGCCACCATCATGTTGCTCAATATATCATCCGAAACTCGGCGCAGCTCCTTGGCGAAGTCATCGGCCTTGATGATACGCATCAGGTCATTCAGGTAGCCTTTCCTGGGCTGGCAGGCCACGACGATATCACGATGGCCGTGCTCCAGGGCCTCCTTTAGACCCATGAACGCGCCACTCATCATAGGATGCTTGTCACCCTCCACGATGTAGGTCGTCCGGTTCAGCTGCTACAGCAGGCACTTGGCGATTTCAGACACTCTGAAGATGAGCTGGCGCAACCTGCGGCAGTCATCTTCGTTGTGGCGAAACGTCTCCACAAGTACCGTGATCTTCATCCCCAAGCCACAGATGGTCTGGAGGATGCTTAGCAGATCAACCATGTCTACGACGCGCGCGTGCGGCCTAGCTCTCCTCTGGACAAGTGCAGTGGTCTCTGTAGATGAAATGAGAACAAATTAACGCCCAGACCGAACCTACCAATCGAATTGGAGTGGAGATGATCGTTTAATTCGTTCCTTGGAGAAATCAAAACTTAGATTGCATCATCGTCGATCCCAGGCATATACAACAATAACAATCAATCGACAAACATTTACTAATTGACTAGATAAGTACTCGTAGTACCAAGAATAAGCAGAATCGATCGACCGAACCAACCCATCGATCAGGAACAATCAACGAATTAAGATTGATTTAATAATTGGAGTGATATATAGCACGCACAAACAAGAAAGATGACCGACCGTGCGACTGACCTTGTAGCTAATCAATCGGTGGATCGATCTCTCCTCCGATCCCTCCCCTCCAAGCTATCGAGAATGGCGATGGCGGAAGCTGTGTGCTCTCGCTTCACTTCCTTCCTCAATTTTCTATGTTTTTTGTTAAAAAAAAGGGGGGGGGGGGCGGACGGAGGGGAGTGCGTGCAAGGAAGCGGAGCAGCTTGCTTGCAGATATTTTCTTCTCTCCTCGTCACCCACACCGGCCACCGGAGCCTAGGGTTGAAAGTGGCATGCACAATTCTCTCCTCCCAATCTCTATATACAACTAAAAAGAACCAAATGTTACCGTCAGATTAGCCTAATCGCTCCGCTCCTAAACTAATCTCGCCCCTCTCCTAATCGCCCCCCTTCCTTCCTTCACGCGCGGCGCCCACGGAATCGTCGCAGGCCCACGATCCTTCCCCATCTTCTCCACGCGTTGCTCGCACAGCTGCACCACACACTCTGTCCGCCTCCCCGCCCCTCCCACGCCGCCTCCGCTACTCTGCCCCATCGCGCCGCGCCGGCACGGCGGCACGGATGCGACTCCTCGCCACGGCAGCGCCGCTCGGCCCCACAGTCTGTGCCCTGCCACGCGGTCACACCGTACCCGCAGAACCAGCACACATCGACGAGCGCCGCCCACCAGTGGCCACGACCTCCCCGACGTCGAGCTCCCCTAATCTGCTGAGGACCGTCGCCTCGATCTCCCTTGCCGCTTGGACGTTCTCCCACCTCTCCGTCAAGCAGCATCGCTTGGATACCTTCCTCGCTGAGAAGCCCCTTAACCAACTGCGGCCAGGTGTGGCTATGGTTGTGGACTGCCCTCATCAAGGTGAGGTAATCTGCGATCCTGTCAAAACAATAAATTAGGATGCTCGTCACGTCTGAAGTGTTAGCGTTAGATTTTCTACTAGGGAAGAAATCAATATTACTGTTTGTTCTGAATTGCTTCAATGTTGAAAGAAACTCATACAAAGAGAACAACAAATCAGGGCTTAGAGTTGACACACGAGCGAGAAGGACCCAAAAACTGTTTCAGAAGCATTGGACTGATGCAGGTTTAGTTCATCAAAATAGTTCTGTAGGTCAAGTGTAAGGCTATGATAATTGGCACTCAAACTATTATCTGGTTGTTACAAAAGATCCACCTTTTTAAATTCTACGGGACCTGCAGTTTAATTATATAATTGTTTGTGTACATCAAACAATCTTAGTCTAAATAGTATTTCTAAATTCTATTTAATGAGCTCTGATATGAAATTAGGGTATGTAGCATAATGGCATGCATATGATTCATGAATCCTTAAGCAAGGCAAAAATTACCAATTTTTTGATGTAGGTGATTAATTTCAGCAGTTTTTTATGGTCTCACTCCGCCATTCCAATTTCCAATACGAGTGATGAATTATTTATGCTGTTACTTCTTTATAAACCTTTGCAGATATTAGTCAGCTCAACCAACCAAGGGCCACATCAATTTCTTTTCATGATGAAAAGGATGATATATGCTGAGTTTTAGATAATCATCTAAAACTGGTGAACTTTGGATGCATTCAGGTATGCCCATATGGTTTGTTCATTCAATCTACTTCAATCTGCCAATGCCAATATGGCTTGTTACCGGAGGATTCCTGATTTTTACAGTTCTATACAACTAAGTTTTCTTTTTGTCAAGGCTATAATTGTCATTTAGGTTATGGTACAAAAATTTAGCTGATGAATAGTAAACTTTTAGTTTTGGTAAATTAGTTGTATATGGGATTCTATGGTACCTTAGTTCACAAAAAGAAGGAATTCAACATTTTCCGCATGTTATGCGCTTTTATATATGTTTTACCCGTAGCAACGCACGGGCACTCAACTAGTCTAAATTTTAAGATACAGAGAAGTCTTTGCTATAAGCCAAGTCATAAGAGCATAGCTATACAATAGTTGTCTCCTATTTGGCTTTAGAAAAGTTTTTTATTATTATATGGTACCATGTCTTACTTTCTCTTTCCTATTCCTCTTCACATATACTTTTGTTTTGGCCTATAGATGCCTATGGTTTTGTACCCAGCTTGTTGCTTGCATGAGTGTCAAGCTCTCTTCTATTTCCTCTCCTTCCTTCTTCACATCAGCAAAAATACTAACTAGCTTGACTATAAACCCATTATTAGACCAGCTTGGTGGCAACGAAGCAGCGCAATATCCATACCGGCAAGCGAAAATCGAGCCAGAAGGCCGGCCCCTGACCCGAGCGACACCCTAGCTACCTTCGGCCACCGGCACTAGGCCCAAGATGCTTGTTTAATTTAGGCGTGGTTTTTGAGGAGTTTGTTAAGGTTCTGTTTGGAGGGGTTCCCGTGTGAATGTGTGGATAAGGCCACGTTTCCACGTGGATTGAGAAGTTGTTTCCCTGTTTTTGCGCTCGCGTCGCGTCCGCGGGGCGGGAGGGGCTGGGGCCTCTATATATGCGTGGTTGTTGGCATTTGCTTCCCACCTTGCCTATTTGCTCCTATCGTTTACGAGCAGATGCTTGTTTAATTTAGGCGGGCTCGATTGGGCTCGCTAGGGTTTTTTTTATTTTTTTAAAAACCACCCTGCCTCCTTTAATCTATTAACCGAGGCGGGCAGGATAACCGCCTCCGTTATGCCACCATTAATGATGACCTTTAATTAGAGGTGGTTGCTCTTGCCCGCCTCTAAAAATCAAAAGTGACCGCCTCCGTTAAGATTTTTGTACTAATGGGGATAGCACAGGGCTTAAGTTACCTACAAGGGTAACACATTATCCATATGGTTCTGAATGCATCCAACGTCCTCCTAGATTTCTGACATGAATGCTAAGATTACAGATTTTGGAATCTATATACACGATAAAGACAAACCCTACTAAGCTAACTATCTTGAACTTCCTTGCGTCACGTCATTCACTTATTTTTTGCAATTAACGCAAACCCCACTAAGCTATTATCTTGAACCTCTTTACGCCACGTCATCCGCTTATCCCTTTCAATTAACACCGTCTGATCATGTGCATGCATGCGTAGCAGTAGTTCGTCTTCCAAATTCATGCACGCAATATAGTAGTAGATATATTTAGTTGTCCACATCATAATACTAAAATATAAATTCCTCCTTCGTACCCACGACAACACGTGGGGAATCCTCTAGTATCAATGTTTGACGATTCGACTGTCGATGAGATCACTACGAACCTAATGGGCACAATGTAAGACGCGCCATTAGTATATATTATATTTGCATTAGCATGCGAGAGAACCACATGCATATGGATTCCTCGATCTGAGGCTTTTAACGATTGGGATGGTCTGAATTTTTTTGTTTTTTTCTTAACCATTTCAATGGCTATATGCCACCGGAATATGTAATGAGTGGCGCGGTCACGTTCAAGACTGACGTGTATGCGTTTGGCATCATCCTCCTTGGAACCATTATCGGTGGTATGTGCAAAGGTGACCAACCTCGTGGCCCTGCTTCAATTGAATGGGTATGTATGGAGTAACGTGCATGCTTCATGAGAACAATGACAACATCAATTGCTTGCTATTCCTTGGTAAGTTTTTTTTTTTTTTGAAAGAGGAGTTTTCTCCCCATTCTCACTTCTTGAGCAGAAATACATGGGCACCGGGCTTCGAACCCGGGTGGCTGTGCATGCGCCTCGCGTTGCTGGCCAAACGGTTAAGCTAATAATTAATGGTTCTTCATCAGGCTAGGGAGGCGCGGGATAAGAGCAATCAACAATTGAGGGAGTTGTTTGATCCATCGCTGTTTGACGAGTCTCAGCTGAAGCAGATGAAGACCTGCTTGGACATCGGACTGAGATGTGTTGAGAGGAACCGGCATAAGCGGCCTTCCATGGCTGACATTGTTGCTGAGCTAGACAGAATAAAAGATGCGGAAACCCTAAAGAATCCAAGCCTGCTACATCGACAGAATACCCTGACAGTGAAATCAGACGGATGGCACAAGAGATGATTGTTGGGGCCTTTTGTTAATTCATATACATACCAGTATTTGGAACACGGAACGTTGGACGGAGTGAATGCGTGATTCTGCCAACTCGATCTGATACGCCGTACCCACTACACAAAGCGTGCAGTTTGCTTCTAGTAACTCAGTTGTGAGGCGTACGATTAATATAGATTGCATGCCTCTCACTAGCAGAGAACCTAGTTGTGGTCCCAGTTCTCAACCCCTTTAATATCGGTTTTAGAAATCGGGACTCAAGGTTTTAATTTTTAGTCCTGGTTCCTCCAACCAGGACTAGAGATATTTATTGGGTAAAAAAATATGCAGCTTAGGAGATTTGAACCCAAGACTTCAGCTTTGGCACATGTTTCTATCTCACTTGCCACCACACATCTAACTTTGATAAGATACAATTTCCTTTTAAATTCAGTTTGTAGGCACCTTTAGTCCAGATTTAAGACACAAACAGGGACTAAAGGTACCTTTAGTCCGGGTTTGTGTCTCAAACCCGGAATAAAAGTCACACTTTTAGTCCGGGTTCGTGTTTCAAACCGGGACTAAAGATTCTCGTACTGACGTGCCTCTGACACACCTTGGTAACTGTTACAACCGGGACTAAAGGGTAGAATTAGTCTTAGTTTGTAATACAAATCAAGACTAAAGGTGCAGTCCTCCTTTTAGTCACGGTTGTAATTTTTAAATCGGGACTAAATACTTTTTAGCCATGGATGAAAGGTGGTTTCTCTGTTAGTGTCTCCTAGTCTGCGTGAATGAATTATATTATATTATATTATATATTATGTTGAAAACAACTCGACCCCGCGTCATGCAGAGATGGGCGGCACCTCCCTGCTCCTCATCTCATCCTCCCCACGGGCAGTGCTTTCGGCCTCAAGAGAATCTAATTAAAGGTGTGTTTAGTTTCTCATTTCACTTAAAAAATTTTAGATTTTAGCCTATCATTTTGCATAATAGAACTAAACATCATGCAAAGATTTTGGCAAAAATATATTCATTCTCTATTTTGGATTTTGGCCTCAAGAGGCAAAAAAAAAAAGCCAAAAAACCCTCACCCACCCTATGAAAAATTTGGCATTTTGGATGGAACTAAACACACCCATGAAAATTTTGACATTTTGCATTTCATCATTCTAAATTAGTTGGCATTTTGCATTTTGCATTCCATGAAGAACTAAACACAGATCCTATGAAGAATTTTAATGACTTATGGTACATTTTATATATTCTTTAATTTCTCAACAAGGAGCAATAGCGGATGATGTGCTGAGCATGCAAAAAAAAATGGAAGCAATGGATACACAGTAAAAAAAATTCAGACGAATTGGCATGCTCTCCAGGGTACTGTATAAATGTCTTCAGTGAACCACTGCCGCACTAGCCGGACGGCGACCACGACAGCCACCGAGGCGATTGCTCCTGCAATCAATTGTCCAGGGATGGAATCCATGTGGGCCTCCGATAAGGTGCGAGCGCAACGAATGCTCGGCCCAATTACTCAAAAGCCCATGACACGTACGGAACAATGAGACAGCGTTGCCCGATAAGCTCTCCCCTGTGCTACGTAGTACGTAGCATGGAAACAACAATCAGCCCGCCACGTAATTCTGTGTAGTAGTGTTGAGCTAGACAAGCTTTGTGCCAATTTATTTATTACGTTAGTTAGTTATCATTATTAATAATAATATATAGATGTGTGATGCATGATTATTCAGGTCCATGGATGCCAACTTGTATAGTAATGAAACGGTGCAGTGGAATGTTCCTAATTGGGACAAATTAAGAGCGTGATATTTCTTATTACCCTCTAGAATAACCTATGATTCTGATTCGTATGGTGCAATCACCATCAATCATTATGATGAAGTATGTGAACCATTACTGTTCCACATAGTGACATAACAATGGGGATCATTTGGGTAACATGCATCATACAGTCAATGAGGTACACTGACCACAAGTCACATATGTAATTGCAGATGTAATCCTAATCAGAAGTTTGGGCACCTGATTCAGTTTTGTTCATGGTAGTTCAGGCTTCACTATTTTGTACTCCATACTTGATTTTTGGCGCAAATCTACATTATATGTTTTGAGGATTGATGCTCTTGTCCAGCTTTAGAATGGGGTTCATGGATTAATGTTAACATGTAACCAGTTCCCATCTATTGATGTGAATATTTATCCTTTGCTGCCCCAACCAGTCAATTTGCAGTGCTTGGGATAATTTTGGGAAGCTCTTCATATTGGGTTTACATTTGCAGTTTTTGGGATAATTTCTTTTTCCTAGCTTTTGCATGTTTCCTTACCGAAACCATTCTGAAAATAATCAGGGGTCTATATACTTGTTCTTGCCGTAAGCCTGAAACCATTCTTTTCAGTGTTTGCAAGCAGGCATAATTGATTTATTCTTCCCGATTCATTTCAGTTCCCTAGGTGAAAGTACTGTGGAGCTGGCCCACTAAACCCAACGAGTTGTAGATCTACTGCATCGACGTCGTCCTCTTCTCATTGCTTGCAGCCAATAGATTCAAGTACTGCAGGTACACGCTCAGTCCCCACAAAGACTCATGGATAAATCATGGATCAATAGTGTTGCTAGGCACACAAAGGCATACTTACAAGGGGTTAACAGTTTCCTAGCTTTTGCATTTAGAAATTCAGCGGTAGGGGACAAGAAACTATGTCCTTGTAGAAAGTGTGTTAACTCATTTTGGAGAGACTCAAGTGATATACGAGAGCACTTGATATGTGATGGGTTTCTACAAGGGTACACAACTTGGAACTTACATGGGGAAGCTAGTTCCTCTTATGTGAATACCGACAATGGTGATGGTATTGATCTTGTGGAAGAGTCTAGTGAAGACCTAGCTTGTGGTTTAGATGATAGAGGGGATTTCGAAGACAACAGTTCCGTTGAGCTTCCTAAAGAGCTAGTTGACCTTCAAAAGTTGGTAGAAGCTAATAGTCAAGAATTATTTCCTATGAATAAAAATAGTATGGGCCAAGCAATTTGGGACATAATGAAAATGATACTGAGGAGCTAAATTAGTGCAAATATCAGCCCTGCTAGCCTGTAAGGAATGTCTATGTCAACTGTGCTTTGATCTGTTGATGCCTGAAAAACAGAAAAGTTGAATTGTAAGGACGGAGGTAGTATGCTGGTGCTCACCCTGTTTAGGATTCGACTTGATGGAATGGAATCAAAGAAATTAATTGGTGCTCGGAATATTTTTTTATCATGCCTAAGAAGAGTTGCTCTACCCTTTTTTCTCTTAACTGAAACTAACTGAAATTACTGCGCACTTTTGTTGTGATACTGCTGAAAGTTAAAACTTGACTGAAAGTTAAATTGATTAGAGGCATTTGTCGCACTTAGGCGCAAATGAGGTCTAGTGCTTTAGATAACTCATACTGTACCTCAGTTTTACATAGCTTGTCTACACTTGTTGATTACATGGTTGCTATATTTTTCAGGAAATGCTAGGCACTAGCCTTTTGCTTGAGTTTCTGGAAAATGATTCTCCACATAACCTAATGGATGGGCTCTAGTTTTGGTAAGTCATTCCTTTTGGTTTTTCAGTTCCTAGAAATGATTTTGTGCACAAATCTTAGGTTGTCAAACAAAAAGTACTAGTATTGCTTGATGAAGACCAATTCTCTGAAGACATGTTTTTCTCAGATTAGTATGCCTATGCCTTGTCCATTTTCCTGTTTCTAGATTTCAGAATTGCAATTCCTTTGCCTTAGAATACATATGCATGCTTTCTTCTATCTTATATGTATATAATAAAAAACTATAGAATGATGGATCATGTTTTAGTCTACTCAGTGAGACTGATTTTCAGTTAAGGGCTGTGTCATCAGTGCAAATATAATAGATGCCCAAATCTTAATAGTTGTCTACACTTGACTAAGTAATAGTGCCCAGTTAAGGCCTGTGTCAACATTCAGCTTGAGTTTCTGGAAAATATTTGTCTACACTTGACTGATCCGTGCAACAGCTTTACATAATTTCTCCACTTTCCTAATTAAAGGTTGTTATATTTTTCAGGAAGTGTTGGGTCAAGTCTTTGGCTTGAGTTTCTAGAAGGTGGTTCTCCACATAACCTGGTGGATGTGCTCTAGTGTTGGCAAGCCATTGCTTTTGGTTTTTGAGTTCCTAGAAATGATTGTATGCCAAACCTTAGTATGTTTAACACAAAATATTAGTATTGCTTGTTGGGAGTGCATTCATGTAATCTTTTGGTGCCTGACTTTGGATGATTCAAATAGTGTGTAAGACAAGATTGTATGTTATATATGTATTGACCTCCATGATGTGATGTGCGTGTTTCTGTATCTTTATGTGATGCTGTTAAGCTTTAATGTACGTGCTAAATGTTTTTTCTAATTGTATTTTTTTTTGTATATTTATAGTCCTGTTGAACAACCTGACGCTATAGACCTGTCGCTATATGCTTAGTAACAGAGCATCTGTCGCTAAAAGTTAGCAACGGACTGTCTGACGCTATATATATTCAGGGCATCAGACTGTCTGACGCTAAAGATTTTTAGCGTCAGGACTTAAGGCGTCTGCAGAAGTCTGACGTTATAAGTTTTTAGCGTCAGATCGTCCAGCGTTGTATCCGCTTTTAGTGTCAGATTGTTCGGCGCTAATCTTGGTGTTGTGGTGTAGTGGGCTTAGTGTGAGACTAAACTGGAAACAAGTGTAACTATAACATAGGGTGAAACAAACATGGAAGAACAACTCGCTACATCCGTGCCCCCGCCCTTTACATAAGGTGGTTTAAAATTGGAATGACTTTTTCTAGAAACTCTTCCTGTCAAAATAAAGCTGGGTACACCCCCAAATTGTGTCCCCCGCTAAGATAATTTAACCATTGTGTACCACACAATTTTGTACCCAGAAATACAACAACATTAAAATCAAAGCCTCACAATCCTCCCTCAGAGACTTCAACTCAATCCAAGGGCCATGGTTCTTTCTATCATCCCTCAACCTTGCTTAAACGTTGATCCCACCCCACCCCTGCTGGCCGCCGCCGCGCACTCAGGGATCAAATCCCCAGCCTGCCCCTTTCCACCAAAAAACTAAAAAAATATATTTGAGTGGCTACTATTCAGAATCTGAAAATTGTGTGCCCAAGGAACTGATTGGAGTTGTTTACTCTTGCTGTTGTGTATTACTTTTTATTATTTTTTTATCATTTGCCTGGGTGAGATCAATCTGAGTATGATATCGTCTCTTGTGATTACTGAGTGAAAGTTCTTGTAATTCTTGGAAGGAAGCGTGAGACACCATGACCATATACTTGTTGACCCTTGTTTGGCAAGTATTACTTATCCGATGAGCGTGGCATTATATTTAAATTATTGTGTGCTAAGAGAAAATATTTGGTTAGAGGCATTAGCTCATTATTTGTACCATGAAAGATTGGTCAATTATTTGTGGCATCGCAGTTGTGTCCTAATCAGGCACCACTCTAGGTGACGGATCATCGATGTAGATGACAGAGAAGTGGAGAACACAGTGGCAGTCGCAATCGTCTACGTCTCTCCCGCTGCGACTGAGGAGGAATGTTAGAAGTATAGATAGTTATGATTAATAGTAGAGATATAATCCTAGATATATTAGATTTACGCCTAGTATTATACTGCAAGCAGGTTTAGAGTCCTACTAAGTTAGGTATCAAGTCCTAGTAGGACAAGTATCACGTCGACTATATAATAAATATAGCTGAGCGTATGTCAAGCCGTTGCAATTATTTTCACAAGCTCAATGGGGCACGAATTTCCAAGATGCTTGTGGATAGAGGAGCTATTGTGAATCTCATGCCGTATTGTACATTCAAGAAGTTGGAAAGGTTTCATGATGAGCTTATATTAAGACAAACATGATTGTCAACGGTATCAAAGGAGGCGAGCCTATTGGAGCAAAAGGAGTCGTGTCTATGGAGCTCAACAGTATCCAATGCTTAACATGTTTGGATATTTCATGATTTCATTAGCATATATATCCAAAGAAGATTTTGTGCATGTTAGTGTAAAACTAGTTAAACTTCGGTTAAATCATATTATATCAGCCTATGCAATGTGAGGCCTATATATGAATTCTAGTTAATCATCTCCATTAGGGGCTGTTTGGATCCTTTCATTTGGAGGAATTGAAATATACTTAATAAATTAGGCTATTTGGCTTGAAATTTGATATTCCACCACTTTCCAAAGTTCACATATAAGCCTATCTTAAATTCATAGGGTATGTCACACCCGGCCCAATTTGGAATTTGGCTCATAGTGGCCCATGTGAATGTTATGAGATATTGTGGAGAGTTTAGTCCCACCTTGGTTGTTTAGAGTGGGATAGACCAACATATAAGGCTTCTAGAGTCCATCTCACCATCCCCGGGTTAATCCTTTTACGCGAAGCGAGGACGAAAGCGTAAGTGGGATGGTGGTAGGTGTGGTTCATTCAGCGTGCAGAGTGGATCTGAGCCGTTTGGACTCTGGGGCGTTACAGGGTAGAAGATGACAATTGATTCTATAGATCATCATTCTATGTTTCTACTTTGCAACATACAACACTCTCTTCAACTCGCTTCCCCGTGTTAGAAATGAACACATATATTATCTCTCGTGATGGGGTCGTGATTCCCGATCTTCCGTCAGTTAGAAGGTAACCATCGTTTTAGGCGGAGAGTGACACACCAATCCGGCTTTAGATCGAAAGACCGAATCCTGCAATCTTAGCACCACAACTCCTCTGGTTATCGATCTTCCGTCAGGTAGAAGGTAACTATCGTTTTAGGCGGAGAGTGACACATCAATCCGGCTTCAGATCGAAAGACCGAATCCTGCAATCTTAGCACCACAACTCCTCTGGTTATCAACCGTGTCTCCAACCGGTTGACCTCGCCACGAAGGCTAATCCCTGCCTGCGAAACGAAGAACACAAGCAAGAACTTGGAAGAACGCAGCTCAAGATTTGGGACAAACTGCAGATGAATGATTAAGTTCTCAAGTGGGGTCTCACAAACCGATGATCCGGCGACTGTCAATGGACAGATTGATCTAAGCAAAACCCAAAACCTAATGACGGCGGTGGCACATGAATATAAAGGTCTTAGGGTCACCACCTACCCTGGATGCGCCCTCCTAATGGGCTCAAGATGATACATGGTCCATTGGACCAAATACGGTGACGCAACACCTGGACAGAATCTGGACGCTGACTTGTTTTGACAATTCCCGTGGATTCCGAAGAGCTTTTGATGTGAGACCCCACTTGTATTGGCTTCCTTATCAAATTAGCTTTTCAACCATATGTGGATCATCAAAAACGGTGTCCGGACGCATCCTTGGTGACCAGTTCAAGACAGACTGGTCCTGAAAACCGAAGCAGACTCGAAATCATGTTGGGCTGGACCTCCGACTTCTATTGGACGTCCTGGCTGGTCATCATCGCCTCCACCACTTCCTCTAAGTTCCTCATGACCCTCTCCACTATTCCTAATTAATATAACATCATTAGGTAGCAATATATTCTCAAAAGTATAAAAAGGATCACTTAGGATTGAGCTCACCTCTAAATTAAGTTGTCGTTTTCGGGCTCGGGTCATTGGACCTCCTTGCATAACGGATGAAGGAACAGCGGGTGCATATGAAGGAGTGATGTCCTCATCATCTCGTATAGCCAACAATAATATACAAATATAACTCATACACAACCATATTAGCCTAATTAATATGTGTCTAAATTATGATTATTAAAATGAATTCAATTCTAAGGATCCAAATGGGGCCTTAGACTATTTTCATCTAAAATAATGATTTTAGTAGGCAAGTTTTACTGAAAAATATGGAGGGGGACATTAGTTCACACTCAAAATCGACCGATTCAGGTTTTTCAGAAAGTTAGCTTAGATGGATTACCTAAATTGGTTTTGTTTTTTATTCAAAATGCAAATTGAATTTCACCATTGCATTATTCCTCTGGTCGAGACGATTGAATGCATATATAGAATGCAAAATTTGGTGTTAAAAAGAGAGAATTACACCGCTTGGAAGATTCCAAAACTGGCCGGGAGGGGTTGTCAGCCTAAAACCGAGCTAGACTTGTATTTTAGGCACCAATTTATAAGGGTTCTTGACCACTAATAGGATATAGTTGTAGTTCGAATGCAAACTTAGGTGTTATTTTGCATTATCTTTCTTAACAGAGAAGCATATAGAGAGAAGTGGGAGGTGGCTTGTGGTGGTCAGGGTTTGCGATAGGTTCTTGAATGGTCTTTGAGCCTTGCTTTACGGTCTTTGTAAATTCATTTTCAGATTAAGAGGTGGGACGCCCCGAGCTGATTTATAGAGGCAGCCAGATACGAGGCCCAGCTCATTGTCTCTTGAAAATCGATTTTTTTGTGGTGTACTTTTATGTATTTTTTCTATAAAAACTGCATCAAAATTAGAAAATAAGTTTGGCTTAGTACAGATTAAAACTACCATAAGCTGTAACGAGTTCACGGGCTCACACCGCGGCTTCACCAATGACGGACCGGGGTGAGAGGGAGGTGTTGCTGTGTTGCTTTGGCCTTTCCGGCCGGTTATAGAGTCACTCAAGTCACGATCGCGACCTGGCTGTATTCTATTGTATACTAGTCAGTCTGCGACGACTCACCGTGCTCCTATTGGGCCGTGCCGGGATGAAGGCTCCAAATAGTGTTTATGCTTTTATAAAAAAAAATAGTGTTTATGCTTGAGATCGACCGGACCGTGCGCCAGTGCCCCTTTCCCAGCCATACGGTTTAGATGCAGTAGAAGAAAATCTGAAAAAAAAAAAAAGAAAACACGCTACGTTCATATAGCCCGCGTCCCATATCATCCTCTCGTGAAGGTTCCAACTGAATTTCCTTGATGGCCTTCAAAAGGTTCACATACATATTCGGACACTTTGTCCAGAGTCAACAGGGGACATACATATATGGTCGTTCCATTTACCATTTTCTGCTACTTTGTGTACTGTAATCTTTTTCCGTCTTGTCTTTCAGAATAAGGACGGTGCAATTAACTTTGCCGAGGATCCATGGAGAGCCAAGTGGAGGACCAGAAAAGAGTTATTTTCCATTACCGAAACTATAGCTGAACAGAACCTTCGTCCCCATTGAACACATACAATCCTGATAGCACAATGTAACTACCTGGTGGCGGTATCGAACCGTTGAACAGAACCTTCTTCGTCCCCTTTCTGTTGTCGTCCTATTCTAGCTCTCTTGCTCCCCTCCCAATCCAGTACAGATACAATCCTGATAGCAGGACTGATAGGATTCCGGATCATGTTGGGTTTGTTGTGGAGGTTGTAAGGGTGAGAGATCAGTGGGCGAGGTCTCAGTGAACGATGACGGCGTGTCGGCGCCGTGATCACGAGGAAGAAGATGGAACAGGCGGCTAGGGCTCCCAGCTCCCTGAGGGAAGCCGGCAACAATAGGCTGCAACTCTGCTTAATTTCCTCAACCAATCATTTACAGATACTTAACGTCCTAGACTCCTATCTTTTAGGACTAAATCTGCTATCTTTGAAAATAAGTAAAAATAGATAATTATGGAGCCTTGACTCCCTAACAGATGACGCCGGGGCATAAGGCCCCTAGCCTGAGGCGTCATTAGCCACTAATGGGCCTACGCCTAGAGTAATGGGCGCCGGTCATAACAAGGACCGTAACATAAACTCCATCAAAATTCAAAATTAGAAAAGGTTGGCTTAACTGTGTATAGACTCAAACTATATACAGTAATAACCTGTAACGATTTCACGGGCTCACACGGCTTCACCGCTGACGGATCGCGTCGAGCGGGAGGTGGCTGTGTCGCTGTTGGCGTCTGCCGTGTAGTGTACGACGCGAAAGACACGCTCATCACGCATGACGCGTTTGTAGTACTCCTGCTACTATCGAAAAAAAAAATTCTATGCCACACCATCGCACAGGTCCAAACATGCGAAGCTGTTTCGTTTTCTGTGCGGGAACCAAGATGCACCTGTACCATGCATGTACCGGACCTAGATACCAAGGTTCTGGATTCGACCGAGACCGTCTGAATTTCAGCGAAATTCGTCTATTTCGGCGAGGTCCAAAACGAATTTTATGTTTTAAATTCTAAAAATTCACCGAATTAAGTTCGAAGTTCATCCAAATTTTTCCGAATTTCATCCATTTCGGTTAGGACGGAATTTTTTTTCCAAAATAAATCCCATAACCTTTACAAAGATATACACGAGACGGGCCTAACATTTATTCTGTCGAATGGAAAAAAACGAAAAACCAAACTATAGGGACACGCGTAGGGTGTCACACACTAGGACCTTGTCGCACAAGTCCTAGCATGCGTCACCCTTTAAGTGGCCAACACGTGTCCCCGTGGTCAGTTGTTCTTTTTTTTCGTGCTGGAACCATGCTGCACCTGTATTATGTAGCAGACCCTGATATATGCGGAACGTCTAGTGCTCAAACGTCCGAAAGAGGCGAGTGCTCGGACGTCTGCGCCTGCTGTGCCTGCTTCACGTAGGAGCTCACACCACACCATCTCCCATGACTGCATACTGGCCCGCGTTGATCCGTGTTCCAAGCCAGCACCGTGGCCCCCCTGCACAAAGACACATATGCAGGTGGGCCCAGCAGCTGCAGTAGGTGGCTATTTTAGATAGGTCCTACTGTAACATATGGAACATTAGATCTACTTTTACAACATTTGAATGAAACACTTGCAACATCCGTCCGAAACAATTGAAACACTTGCAACATACGTCTAAAATACCAAGGAAAAAGACGTGTGTAGCCATTGCAAAACATACGCAACATTCAAATGAAACACTTGCAACATATGCGTGAAACATTGGGGCCAGACATTTGCAACATAAGTGTACAACCATTGCAACATATGCAACATCCCAATCTACTTTTACAACATCCATATGAAACCCTTGCAACATATCTCTGAAACAACTAAAACACATGAAACATATTTTTTGCAACGTCAACTTGCTTGGACGAATGAAACTCGTCCTTATGGAGCTTGACGCCGGCGTGGAGCTCGATACCACGGAGTGCGCAGAGGTCATTGGCACAGAGCTAGCTCGGCGATGGCATGGACGTCCGTAGTGGCCGCACTACCGGACTGACACTCACCCTCGACAAAGCTCACTTGGCTTAAATTTAAACGGCAAACAGCTCTTTGCCGAGTGCTGAGTCGACCCTCGACAAAGAAAAACACTCGGTAAAATTTGAACCGAAAAAATAGCAAAATTTCTTTTAATCGGGGGAGGCCCCACCGTCGAAGTCGCAAGTCATGGTATTTTTCGTGCAAAATTTGCGCACTACGCGACCGAATTCGAACCCGCGACCTCCCCCTTGTGCATACCCTCCTCTACCATTGCACCACATTGTCAATTGTGTCTAGATTCCTTTGGTTCCCCACATATTATACTAAACCGAGTGTAAATTGCTTGTTTGAGGCCCTAAACGAATTCAAATCGAAAAGTTGTCAACTATAAAATTTCATAACATTTTGAGATCTATAATTTTTGTTTTGGTAGTTTCTCCATCCGAGGTCATTTACCAAATTTGAATTTCAAATTTGAGAAATTCAAACGTAGTTTTCGTTGACAAGATGATTTCAAATCAAAAAAATTTCAACTACAAAGTTTCATAACTTTTCAAGATCTACAACTTTTATTTTGGCTATTTCCTCATCCGAGGTAATTTAAAAAAACAAATTTCAAATTTTTGGAAATTCAAACTTAGTTTTCATTGACAAGATGATTTCAAATAAAAAAGTTGTCAACTACAAAGTTTCATGATTTATTGTGATCTACAGCTCTCATTTTGGCTGTTTCTCCATCCGAGGTCGTTTGAAAACTTTAAATTTCAAATTTGAGAAATTCAAACGTACTTTTCGTTGTCAAAATTAATTCAAATTAAAAAGTGTTCAACTACAAAGTTGTATAACTTCTCAAGATCTATAACTTTTATTTTGGTCATTTATTCATCCAACATATTAGTAGTAATATTGTTCACAAATCTTATATATATCTCTTCTAGTTTCATGAAACTATATGAGAGAGATGTAGATTTGGTAAACAACGTTACTATCGCTTTGTCGAATGAAGAAATGACCAAAATAAAAATTGTAGATCTTGCGACGTTATACAACTTTGTAGTTGAAAGCTTTTTCATTTAAATTAATTTACTGCTTCAAAATGTGCTTTGAAGTTATCATTTTTTAAATTCATAATTTTGAAAGTCAGAAGGGCAGGCCTGATGCAGTTGGTGAGTGCTAGCTCGCCGAGTCACCAGATCCTGGGTTCGAAGCCGTCTCTCTGCAGAATTTCTGCGGGGGTAAGACTTTGCTTCGGTTATTCCCTTCTCTAGACCCCACTCGTGTGGGAGCCTCTGACACTGGGTCTGCCCATAATTTTGAAAGTCACAAAAAAAAGATAACTCAAGTAATAACTATAAGAACACAATAAATTGATTGAGCAAGATTTTAGAAAATTTTAGAAAAAAAAATCATTAAATTTGGAGTTAGTATGATGGAGAAAAACTAGTTACAAATTTTAATTGAAGATCAAAAGAGAAATCGGAGCAACAAAAGGGGAAAAATCGGGTGTTTCTCGTTTGCCGAGTATTTTGTGTCCAGCACTTGGTAAACCAGCTACTTGCCGAGTGTTAAATTTCAGGCACTCGGCAAACAACCACTTTGCCGAGTACTTCACGTTCGCCGAGTGTTTTGTGTTCGGCACTAGGTAAAGTGGCTGTTTGCCGAGTGCTCGACAGAATGCACTCTGCAAACAGTCGGTTTCCAGTAGTGCCGCAACAGGCAGATGGAGCACGGCCGCGATAGGAGGTGTGAGTCCGGACGGCGGGCTGGACAGGGGCGGCAGTGCAGAAATAGTCTATCCCGCGAGCGGAGGTGGCGCGGGCGAGCAGAGTCGATCCTGTGAGCGGAGGCGCGTAGCGCAAAACCGGCATGTGACGCGGGCAGGGTCTGCGTATGAGTGGACGAGGACGAGGTGCACATGGAAGTCACACGACGGACACCGCGATATCATTATCGAGATATATGTATCATACGCGGATACTGTTCGATTTGATTTCGACCTGGATATTTCTTCTACCCCACGGAAAAAAAATGGAAAAGCTGGCCACAGGGACACGCATCAGCCAGTTACAGGGTCTCATCAGTCGCGATGGCGACGCGCCTGTACTCGGTAGTATACTAGTCAGAGTCTGCGACGACTCGCCGAGCTCCCCTATTGGGCGTGCCTGGATGAAGGCTCTTGATAGTTTTTGCGCATGAGATCGACCGGACTATGCGTCCGTGCCCCGTTCCCAGCCATACGGTTTGCATCCAGTAGAATTGTAGAAAACAAGGCCTATAAAAAACACGCAACGTTCAGCTTAGCAGCCTGCATCCCATTTCAGCGCTTGGTGCGTGGTTTGGTGACTAGCTAGACTACCTGCAGTAAAGTCTCCTGTTTCCAGATCCCTTTTCCGCTGCCGAATACTCCGATTAGCTAGTAGCAATCGGTTGATTCTGCCGCTCGCAAAGGTGTTCATCATAACACGATGGAGTCCCTGAGCATCGCGGGAGGGATCATCAAGGTCGCGAAGGCGATCGTCAAGGCGGCCAGTGGAGTTCGCCAGTGCAAGAGCAGATGCCAGTATTTGGCACGTCGCGTGGAGGTCATCGCCGAGCTCGTGCGCGAGTCCGAGGCGGCGCCCAGCGACTCGGCGACGAGGACGAGGGTTCTGGACAGGCTCAGGGACGCCCTCGAGGAGGCGCTCGAGGTCGTCCAGTCCTGCGGCTCCAGCTCCTTCCCCAAGCTCCTGCTGTCAGGCAGCAGCACCAACAGCAGCATCGACAACGTCGAGAGGAAGATCAACAACTGCCTCCTGGAACTCGGCGTCGCCAACGACGTCCGCCTCCTCGGCCTCGGCAACCAGCTGACCACCGCCGCCCGCCGGCTCGCTGTTCATGATGCTGTGCCCAGGCCCAGGCCCAAGCGCAACACCGTAGTAAACAACTCCGGGATAATGAAAATAAATGCTTTGCCCAGGCCCAACACAGTACTAAAAAACTCCGGGATAATGAAAATAAATGCTGTGGCCAGGCCCAACACCGTAGTAAACAACTCCGGGATAGTGAAAATAAATGCTGTGGCCAGGCCCAACACCGTAGTAAACAACTCCGGGATAGTAAAATATTTCGGGGATAGCAGCAGCAGCTGCTGCAGCCGCAACGGGACCAAGGAAGACAGCGTTGCCGCCATACAGAACAACAGCACGCGTGTGTCTGTACCGGCAGGTGGATCATCAGGACATGCATCTGATGGGGACGACTTCAACTGCAACGCCAGGAAGCAAAAGCAAGATGCTACCGCCATGCCCATGCGTGGTAACAGATGCTACGACAAGAATTGGCAAGCAGCAACAACCGGAAAGCGCATGCAAAAGGCAGCTGCGCCGGACGCCGGGCCACAGATGCTTTCCACGACAAGCCCGGCTGCATCGGGCAAGTACCGGAGAGCAACCAGCGCACCACCAGGCAGAGATTTCCACCCCAGGCGCTCAAAATCCAACGCCTCGAGAAGCACGGGGAACCAGGTAAGTTTCCCTGACTTCCAAGCAAACGGGCCCTGGACGCCGCTGCCACAGGGCCTTCAAGACTGTCAATACCCCAACGGCGGCGCCGGAGACCACGGCGGCCTTGTTCGCTATTACTGCAATCATTACTCCATTGAGGACGACCCCAACTCCTGCTCCATCATGTGATGTGATGTTGTTTGGTCAGGATCCTGGGCGCTTAATTGCCTGCAAGGCTGCAAGATAAGTGTAAACTATGCTATGGCCCTTGTTTAGTTCCCAATTCCACCCTCAAATTGCACTATGCAAAAAGGAGATTCCCCATCACATCAAAATGTCGGCAAATGCATGAAGTATTAAATGTAGATGAAATCAAAAACTAATTGCACAGTTTTGTTGTACTTTGCGAGACGAACATTTTGAGTCTAATTAATCAATTTTTGGACAATTTTTTGCACTAAAAAACAAAAGTTGCTACAGTGTTCCGATTCGGGCACTGTAGCTACAGTGCCCGAATCGGGTTCCCGGGAACTGAACAAGGCCATGGTATATGTTTTTGGGTACCCATATTTCTTTTTTTTTAATCTGGAGACTCGACCATATAGGCTACTCCCTCTGGTCCAGTTTAACTGGCGTATGAGCTTTTTTCTAAATCAGCCACAATAGCAGGCAGACAATAGTACCAAGACGTATAATCATTTACTCCGGCGATGCATGCTGCATGCATGCAGCTGAATCGTCGCCGCACTAGCTAGTAGTACTGTACTCTCACGTACGTGCCGTACACTTCTAAGGCCCCGTTTGGTTCGGCAGAGTTAAAGTTTAACTCTCATCACGTTAATGTTCCATCAAATATATGAAGTACTAAATATAGACTAATTACATGCATGTCGGTACAGATTAGGAGTAATTTATGAGACGAATCTATTAAGCCTAATTAGTCAAGATTGGAAACTTTTTATCAAATAAGACGAAAGTGCTACGGCGTTTGTTAAACTTTAACATCAAACCAAACGGGGCCTAATTTCTCCTCGGGAATAAAAAAATGATTTAGCGGGCAGCGGCACCATGCTAATCGAGGCATAGCTAAGCACGACAGTTAATACCCGCTCGTACCTCCATAACCTTCTTGGTACCTGGAATATGGCCTTGTACGCCAGTTAAACTGGAGGCACAGGGTATGCCAGGTATGCACTGGCATACCCTGCAGCACCGGCAACTAGAGTAGTATATATACGTATAATTGTATATAAGCATCTGTATAGTAAAAAGGGAAAAAAAAAACTTATCTGGAACCCTGGTCTCTGGATCACGCCACCACGAAAGGCCCATGTGGGGCGGCCCACGCGGCAAGTTAACGAAAGGACCAGGAAACGCCCTTGGTCACAGCCTCACAGGCCCACTGCCCACGCGATGACGCGAGTAGCCACCGAGCGAGTACGCTGCACAGTGTCGCCGATCGGTGGTGACGGATCAGGACGAACCGTCACAGCGCGGCCGCTCGCCAGACGCCCTGACGCTTGACGCTTTGACGGCAGAGACGCGGTGAGTATGCGGCACCTTCCCAGTTTCACTGATCCATCTAATCTCTTGTGCTATTCATCTTTTTTTTAGAAATTATTGTATACTTTCATAGGCTAACATCACAATTCATAAATAATAAAATATTTAATTATTTAGGATTGTGTTTTTTTAATATTTGTGCAGTTATGAACCAAAACTCGAATATTGCATCACTTTTTCAAAAGCATGCAACAAAGAAGGCGGCAGCGGCTTTTGCTACTTCAAATCGTTCCCTTGATCCGGTTGAACCTATGGTGGAAGAGTAGACTCTTGAGAGAGTAACTGAGTAAATTGCAAATCCTATGCCACCGCTATAGCCGTCTTCATTGCCACCGGTTTATGACATTGATCGCCTTACACATGATCTAGGTGAAAAACATAATCAAGACATTTATGTCTCTTGGAAAGCGTTGAATAAATAGTCAGAACTAGCATTGTAAGCTCTTTTATGCCGAAATTTCAATTATTCGTATAGCTTTTGAACTATTTATATTTTATTTATTTGATGGTTTCAGCTTAAACCATGAATTTAAGCCTTATCATGTTATTTAGTGCATATATACCGAATCGCGGTGTCAAATTTACAATTATTACTGAATTGCTAAAATGATTTTACTGAATTATATATGAAATTTTTTGAGTGGCATACCCTAAACAAAAATACTAGATTCGCCACTGAGTAATAGGCATGCGTGTGCCGTACTGCACGTCTCTGCGTTCGAGCTAGTTTATTTCCTCGGCAAGTCCGAATGTTTCTGATATGTACGTCCAACAGCTTGTGCGCATCCAAATAGCCAACACTATACTACTGGCTACATACATATAATTTTTGGGATCGCAAAAGAATACGGATTTGGGTTTCAACGTCTAGATTTACTTTGTTTATTATTTGATTTAGAGGTTGACACCAATCCCCTCCACTTATAACATCATTGTAGTGTATCTCTTTTTTTTTCTCGTATCTACTACGTTCTCAGTTCTATCTAATTGCTTATTGTTGTGATTATATCTTTTGAAAGCTGTGAGTAAGGGATTGTTTGGACAAGATAAGGCTATTTATTTATTTATTTTTTGCGAGAAAGGCTATTTGTTAACTAGGACCATGCCCAAGCTTTTGTGAGTAAGGGATTATTTCGACAAGCAGTTAAGCCTATTCATTAATTAGGATCATGTCCATGCATTGCCTGCAACAGAAAACAACACAAATAGATTGTATATGTCATGTACACGTGGGGAGATGAATGAGTATTACAAATTGAATTTTGTGCATGGCAGAAATTAAGAAGAGGAAGTGCTTCTGTGTACTATGTGTCTGATGTAATGACGACTTAAAATATCATAGCATCTTAATATCATATTAAGGTATTGCAAACCCGATAAGCACCAGTAACCAACTAGTGACATGGAGTTTCCATAGTTGTATTAGAAGTGCATATAAGTTGTTTGTTAATATTTGAAGCTCAAATAATGTTCATATTCATGAATAAAAAATATCTATCAATGTGAGAGGTTACATTGTTTACAGAGATAGCACCTATTTATAGACAATATTCTTCATGTATGTAGCATTTACTGCCGAGGTATGCCTCCCCCCTTTTCATGTCCTTCTCAGCCATTGGCAAGGCCAATATCCTGATGTTCAATCGTGCGATGTCTCTAAATAGTGCTACATATAATTGGTCGTGCAGCAACATTGATTTTGGCAAGTATCCCCCAACAATGGGAATAGCCTACCCCTGTGCTTTGTTGACGGTCATGGTGAAGGTGAGCAAAATGGGAAACTACTTTCTCTTAAATTGAAAAGGAAACATCTCATCATCGGATAGACATAAGGGTATGCGAGGTAGAAAACCCCGCTTTTCTAGCATGCTGCCCCACCATAATTTCTGCAGTGATGGTATTCTTTTGGAACCCCATACGATAAGTCACGTACCATTGCAAAGTCCTTTCATAGAGTCAACCACTACTGGGATCGCGCGCTTCGCCGACAGCTTGAAGCTGTCGGCGAAGCCTCTCATCCTGTCGGCAAAAGGTTTCCCGACAGGGTTTCGCTGTTCCTGTCGGTGAAGCCCTGTCGGCAAAAATCCTGTCGGCAAAGACCTATTTCCCGACAGGAACACGGGTGTTGTCGGCGTCGGTTCACCGACAGCCACGTGTTCTGTTGGCGAAGGAATAGCGCCGTCAACTCGGCTGTCGTTCGCTTCGCCGATAGCCCCTGATTCCTGTCGGCGAACTCTTTGCCGACAGCCGCTGATTCCTGTCGGCGATGTCTTTGCCGACAGCTATGGCCGGCTGTCGGTGAAGCCTCGACAATAGCTGTCGGCAAAGACAAGCTGTCGGTAAATCTGGGGATTTTTGCTGGGTCAGAATCCTAGCTTTGCCGACAGCTATGACCTATGCTGTCGGCAAAGCTAGGATTTTTTTTCTTTTCTTTTTGCTGTTTTCTTGCACTCAAACCACATTTATAGCATATATATATACCACAAAGCCACATTTATAACAACAATATAGCATATAAACCGCATTTCAGCATCGGATTCGATCTCAACATGAATCCACACATCAACATCATCAAATCCATCGATAGATGTCAAAAATACACATAACATCACGAAACGAGTGCATACATGTCCAACATACGCTAGGATGTCCAGCATACATGTCCAACAAGTCCAACATGTCCAACAAGTCCAACATACAAGTCCACATGCATCGCTACTAGTCCAGAAGAGGGAGGCAAAGGTACCTAGCTCGTGGCGCTGTCCCTAGGGGTCCCATCGCCCCCACCTTGCTCCCACGGAGACCACCCTGGCTATGCCTATGGCTGAGTCCACCCTGACGGCGTCGCCTCGTAGTGCCATAATCCTGGGTGAGGCCCCTGCTGCGTATGCGCCCCCGGCCACGAGGAGTATCCCTGCGACTGTGGAGGAGGAGCCCATGTGTACGGCTGCGTGGGGTAGGTCGGGTAGGTCAGGTACCCTGGCTAGCCGTGCTGTGGAGGGCTGGCACCCAGTGGAGGGCTGGCACCAGGAGTCAAGTTCAAACCCGCCGACGGAGCCTGCACAAAGGACAAGTGAGGTAATTAGTACCTGCAGGATGGCCACACAAGCTAAAGCAAAAGGCAATATATATACTCACCGGACGCTGAACAGGAGCATGCACTGGGACCGGTGGTGGAGCAAAGAGCGAGGGAGGAAGCTCCTGCGTGCCCGGGTGCTGGGACCAGAGGAAGCCGGCCAGGTCTGCCATCTGACGCTGGTGGTGCTGCGTCAGTGCCGCCAGCTGCTGGTGGTGGGCCTCGTCCTGGGCCACCTGCTGGGCCTGCAACTCTTCGAACCTAGCCTGCAATATTACACCCGCACATGGTTGATGGTATGTGAAGCCAAGGTGGATCGTGTGTGAAACGAGTGAACGACAAATGGAACCGCACTTACCTCCATCTGCGTGTACATCTAGGCGACGCTCGGCCGTCGGAGCGCTATGGAGATGCCAGAGGAGCTACTGGAGCTGGCTTTTTGAATCTCCCTCAGCGTGGGAGTAGTGGTCGGGTCGATGGTGCTGTTGGCCATCCAGTAGGAGTCGTGCTGCTTCCCTCCTCCCAACCTCATCACGAGCTCTAGGTCCAGGGGCTCCGTGGCAGGGTCCTTCTCGTTCCCATGGCGCTAGCAGAACGCGGCGCTGTACTCGACGAGCTTGGGGTGGACGTTTGCGTTGGTGTACGCGTCCTGCCCGTCCTCCAGGTCGAACCTGTTGTCCGGGTCTGATGCTTTGCCCTTGTGAGAAAGGGCGTGCCCCACCACCTCGTTGATCTCCTCCCCACCATGGGACTCCCTCTGTGATGAAAACACAAACATGGTTAGAGGTAAATAGATTGAGCGCTACAGTAAATAGATCAAAAGGAGCATACCCATGCGTCCATGAACTGCGGGAGGGACCGGTTCCCTTGGTGGTGTGCTACCCCCGCATTCTTGAGACGGCGCTCCTGACGCTCGTTTTTCACCTCGTACGCCTTGTCCGATCTCCAGTAGCGCACAATCTTCTCCCAGCATTGCGGGTCCTTGTCGCACCACCCCGGTATCCACTAAGAAACATCAAGTATTTGACATGTCAGAAGATGAATTGAATGTTTCATGGAAGAAATAAGAACGAATGTTTCTTGCTTAATTATCCGCAAGTACTCCTCCTCGGTGAGGTCGGTCTCCCTCTCCAGCACGATCTCCTCCCTGACTCGCTTCTTATCGATCACCTCGCCAAGCACGTTGCGGTAGTGGTTGATGACGCACTGGATGCGCGCCTCATGGTACAAGTCCTTGAGACGTGAGTGGCAGGCATTCTCCAGCACGATCTCCGCCCTGGCCTGCTTCCCATCCGTGCACTTGAAGTACCCCTGCACGCAGACATCATGTATCATTTCATTGTTTGAAGAACGTCCAACGAATGTGTAGTATTGAGAAATGCGTTGTGATGAAAACACTCACCCAAAACTCCCTCTTGATCTTCGCCGCAAGTGGCTCGCGTGCAGGTGAACCAGCATGATCACAGCCTTCGGGCTCGGGGACGGGGACGATGTGCAGGTGGAAGTGGTCCCACTGCATGGGCGGCTGTCGAACACCTTCGATGGTGACCATGCTAGGATAGTACTCCCTAATCAACAGGGAGAGGATGCCATTGACATGGCATGAACCTCTTGCCCCATCGGGAAACACCCAGCTCCTGCATGAGTCATTAACAATAATTGTTAGTCTGCAGTTCGGTTTCCAACATGCCATATGAACAATGTGAACAAAGTAGTTTACTTACTTGTCGCCGACGGGTGAAATCACCTTGCGATGGTGGGGGAGCGGCTTTCGGCTAGGGAGCGTCGAGGGCCCATGCTCGAAGAGCTTCCTCGAACCTAAGGAAGGCCCCCCATCGCCCCTGTCGCAGTGGCCCCCGTCGTCATCGTCGTCATCGTCGCCGCCGCCGCCCCCGCCGCAGCTACCGCCGCCGCCGCTGCCGCTGCCATCGTCCCCCGTCGTCGTCGTCGTCGTCTCGAACTCCAGCCTCCTGGACCGGAGATAGCCGCTGTGACCCGTCTCCTCCGTACCGACCGGCTCCTCCTCCCTACCGGCCGGATCCTCCACGTCCGGCTCCTCCACGCCGTGACTGCCAAAGCGCGAGCGACAATTCCGTTTTGGCTGTTGCTTCCTGCCGCCTAGCATTCCGCCGAGTGCCTGCAATGACAAAGATTAAAACAAGTAGCATAAATTGCAAGGTGATAATAATAATTGTAAATGACAAGTAGTTGTAAATAAAGAAATATAATTGTAAATGACAAGTAGTTGTAAATAAAGAAACATAATTGTAAATGACAAGTAGTTGTATTACGTGGAGGCGACATAATCTCCGCGTATGGCAATACGACCGGTGTGATGTCATCACCACTTTCCTCGTCATCACTATCGATATTGTCAAGCTCACTATCGTCCTCATCATCTCCATCGCCATCGTCATCGTCATCGTCCAAAACAACTCCATCGCGCTTCCTCTGCCATTGCTCAAGGAGTTGTAAGTCCTTAGCATCTAGCACGTCATCACCCTCATCCTCATCGATGTCGTTGTCTACTTCCATGCTCATTAGCGCAGAAATGTCTATCTCGAATCGCCCTTCAAGCCCCTCAGGTTGATAGAACTCATCTGTCATTGGGTCAAAGTTGTAATCATCATCATTTGGGGGAGCAGCTTTACTGTGTGGCGATACCATGTGCACAAGGCTCCAACCCGCAAACCTTGGGTCAGTTTGGCACGCCCATGGAAGGTAATAAACTTGGTTGGCGTCTCGGTTAGCCACAATATAGACATTGTCTCCATTATAATTGGAATCCTGTTGAATTTCGATTTGCCCAATCTTAAGGTCTTGTCTCATGACATAAGGATCGAACCAATGGCATTTGAATACCACTGGCTTCAAAGAACTACCACCCTTGAATTTGAGCCCATATATCTCTTCGACTATGCTGTAATAGTCCAATGTATCATTGTCGGGCGTACGAACTCTGCTGCACATGGTTTTTTGTTGGGGCCGGCTCTCCTCGTAGCCTCTAGTGCGAAAGTGATAGCCATTGACATCATAAACAGTGTATGACTTGACCTTACGGTTGAAGCCAAGGCCCACCTCTCTCAATTCAGCACTCATTTGTGGATCTGTCTGGGCCTACAGGGTTAGGACGGTTCGATCGTTAAATTACTCGCTCCTAGGAGCAAAGTGGAATCACAAAGTCGGAACGAGGTTACTCGGATGGTAACTTTGAACAGAACTAGGAAACGAAGTTGGGCTTGCCATGTCTAAGAAGATGGTCCTCTTGTTGCGAGGTAGGAGCAGTATTGCCGCTCCAGTGAATATTAATGAATTCCCTAAAAAACAAGAGATAGGGTTGTCAAATCGATAGGTAAGAGGATATTTTATGACGGCGTATGAAACAAGCAGACTGAGAACTTACTTCTGATAATCTAGGCACTCATCAAGGTTCAACAACAAGTACATCATGATAGTGGCCCACTCCTCATGGGTCAAGTTCTTGTTGGCACCTATGCTTCCTTTTCTGAGATCCCCTTTGAAAAGGCTGAGGTTCAATGAGTTCTCCTCGACGTTGTAACGAGGTGTTGGATCTCGCGGTCTGCAAAGTTTTTCGGTATAGTACGCCAGTGTGAATGTCAACACCTCCTCCATAATGAATGCCTCTGCCACAGAAGCCTCAATTTTGGCTTTATTTTTACACTTCTTCCGAAGTAGCTTTAGACACCTCTCGATTGGATAGCACCAACGGTGTTGCACGGGCCCCTCAACCGTGCCTCTCTTGGTAGGTGCAAAATCAATTGCTGCATCGATAGGAAGAAGCTGGGTGGAAATATCATCTCCAACTTGCAGAGCAACAGAGGTGCAGCCTTCTCCAGTTCACGACAAACTTCTCAAGATAACTGCTTGGCACAAAGCTGTCGGAAGAAAAAAGCTCAACTCTGCCAGGACGCACCACACTGGCTCGGGGAGGTATCCCCGAGTCATCGCGGGAAGGATCCGCTGAATCCATATGTAGAAGTCGTGACTCTTCATCCCTGACACTTTCATAGTCTCCAAGTTCACTCCCCGAGCCAGATTCGCCGCATACCCATCAGGGAACCGCAACGTCGTCATCCACTTCAGTATTTCCTTCCTAACTGGCCTTTTTAGGATGTAATCGGCTGGGCCCCTTTTCCATCTCTTGCCTGCCGCAGGGGTCTTCATCACAAGCTTTGGTCTATCACAAATCATTTCAATGTCCAGTCTAGCCTTAACGTTGTCCTTTGACTTCTTACCAATGTCCATGAGTGTTGCCCAGAGTGCCTCGACGACATTCTTTTCTGTGTGCATTACATCGATGTTGTGTGGAAGAAGAAGGTCCTTGAAGTACGGTAGCCTATGCAAGCCCGATATATGAGTCCACATGTGTGTGGTACCATATCCAATAAAACCACCATTCACTTCATCAATTTGGAGAGCCTGTAACTCGGCAAGGATAGTGGCAGGGCTCCTAGGCTCAGGAATGGGGTCGGTGACTTGAACACCTTTCGTGAAGTGCTTTTCATCCCATCTCAATTCATGGCCCTCGGGCAGGAATTGCTGATGTTTGTTGAAAGAAGAATACTTGCCACCCTTTTTTAGCCAGGTGAACATCACATATGTCTTGCATGTTGGGCAAGGGAACTTCCTGTGAACACACCACGCGCTGAACAAGCCATACACCAAGAAGTCATGCAATGAATACTGGTACCACACATGCATTGTGAAGTTCCTCTTTGTAGCTCGGTCGTACGTCAGCACCCCCTCGTCCTAAGCATGTTGCAATTCATCCCACACTGGCTGCATGAACACACCCAAATTGTCGCCTGGGTGTCCAGGTATTATCAGCATCAAGAACACGTTCCTGGGTTCAAACATGACGCCGGGGGGAAGATTGAGGGGGATCACGAACACCGGCCAACAAGTGTACGGGGCCACCATCATTCCAAACGGGTTGAACCCATCTGTTGCCAGCGCTACGCGTACATTCCGAGCCTCCTGAGCCTTTTCAGGATTCATGGCATCGAAGTGCCTCCATGCATCACCATCCGTTGGGTGTACCATCTTGTTAGTGTACCTTTTGCCTTTCTTGTGCCACACCATCATTTTCACGGTATCCTCTGTCATATACAGCCGTTGGAGCCAATGTGTGAAAGGAAGGTGCCTTATGACCATCTCGGGGATCTTGGACTGTCGCTTGATGCCATCACTGCCTTCTACCTCCACATACCTAGAGGTTTTGCACATTGGACAGTGTGTTGCGTCCTCATGGTCGTCCCTGAACAGGACACACCCATTCTTACAAGCATGAATCGGCTCGTACGACATCTTGAGTGCTCGAAGGATCCTCTGTGACTCGTACATGCTCTTCGGCAACATGTGAAGCGCCGGAAGTAGCCCGCCAACCGTCGCCAACACGAGATCAAAACCTTCTTGACTGATGCCCAGTGACGACTTCAACGCTATTAGTTGTGAAATGGCATCCAGCTGTGAAACACTTGTCTTCTCGTCAATGGGCTTATGTGCCGACTCCAGCATGGCGACGAACGCCTTTGTGGTTTCCTCCGGATCCTCCTCTGCCTCTATTCCTTCAGGGAACCCCCCCTTCCTGGTAGTCTTCCATCATATCTGCCATCCCGGCATCTGCATCAAGCTCCTCGAGGAGGGGTCTCACCGGCACCTCCCTAATAAGATCGCATTCACCATGGTGAACCCAGCGCGTATAGTTTGGAACATATCCATTCTTGAAAAGATCTTCCATAACCGTACGCCTGTCTCTCCATTTCTTGTTCTTACATTTGCTGCACGGACACCGCATCTGAATCGACCCTCTAGCAGCTCGGTCAAATGCCTGCTCCAAGAAAGCACTGGTCCCCCAAACCCATTCAGTGGTCTATTTTTCCCTTGTTCAGCCAGTGTACATCCACTCACGGTCAGCCATCCTCTGACATGCGCCAATGTAAGCGAGCAATAAAACCAGCATCTGCATCTACAAGGCATTCCTACCATCTAATAGGTGAAGGATAGGTCCTAATCCCACCCGAGGATGCGTAGATGAGGTTAGCTTCCATGCTCCGCGCCCGTCCGAGACGAAATTTCGGCAGCACCTCCCCGCTGTTCTCCCAATACACGCCCGACTAAGAGAGTGTGCATCCGGAGAACAACTGGGAGGGGCTACCGAAACTCCGACTCGGACGGGGACGGAACATGGAAGCTAACCCATCTACGCATCCTCGGGCTGTCTAAAAAACATGGACAATCCGAAAGAGACACCGTCACAGATATGCACTGATCCGCATACCAACGACCGTGAATCCCTTTCGGACGGGAGACGCCTAACTCGGTTACGCAAAGTACTTACAACAACTATAAGACACAGAGGTGATTTATACCTAGGGTGGCGGCGCAGAGGCGGGTAGGTGCACAAAGACGGCCAAGGTCCCCTCCGATAAGTCCTACTCTGCAAAACAATAAAGACATCACTATTAGTTGAAAATTTCGGCAGAACAGGTTCCCAAAACCTACAAGAAAAAACATCGGCTCGAAGGCCGACGTCCACATTTGGGGCACGATGGCCCACACATCCACATAACCGGCACGAAGGCCGTCAACACAGATATGGCACGATGGCCGACAACCCTAGAGCTTTACCTTCTCCTCCGGCGACATGCGGGGACGAACGTCAACGGACGGTGTGGATGAACGACAAAGAACGGCCTCCTCCTTCTCCTCCTCTCTTCTCCTTCTTCTTCTTCCTCCCTTCTCCTTCTCCTCCTCTCTTCTCCTTCTTCTTCTTCCTCCCTTCTCCTTCTTCTTCCTCCTCTTTCTCCTTCTTCTTCCTCCTTTCCTGTTGCCTTCTCTTCCTCCTCATCCCTTCTTCTTTTTCTTCTTCTTCTTCCTCCTCTTTCTCCCTTCTTCTTCTTCCTCTCCTCCTCCCTTCTCCTTTCTCTTCTCCTCTCTGCAGGGACAACCGGCGGCGGCGCCCTCTGGCATCGGCGACCGAGGTGGCGCGCGGCGGCCGAGGTGGCGGCGGCCCTCTGGCGACGGCGGCCGAGGTGGCGCCGGCGGCCTAGGTGGCGGCGGCCCTCTGCCCGTCGGCCGGCTCCTCCCCTTCTCCTCTTCCTCTCCTCCTGCTTCTCCCCTTCACGAATCGGGGTGGCGGCGGTGGGGGACTGGCGGCGCGGGGACTGGCGGCGGGGCGGCGGGGGACTGGCGGCGGGGCGGAGGTGGAGCGGCGGGGGAGTTGCGGCGGTGGCGGGGTACTCGTGGTGGTGGCGGGGAAGCGGTGGAGCGGCGGTGGCGGCGCGGCGGAGCTACGGTGGCGGCGCGGCGGAGCGGCGGTAGCGGGTCGGGTCGCGCGCGGGATGGGAGATGGGGAATGGGGATGGGGACAGGTTAGGGTTAAGATGGGCCGGGCCTTTTTAATTTTGGGCCTCTTTGCCGACAGCCCGACCCAGTGACTGTCGGCAAAGAAATTTTCCTTTTTTATAAAACCCCTTCGCCGACAGCTCTGTCTAAAACCCGGTCGGCGAACACGCTTTGCCGACTGCATCCAAGTGTAGTCGGCAAAGAAAGTTTTCATTTTTTTGTTTTTTCTATCCAATTTTTTTTGGGTCCTTCCTAGTATAATTAAATCTCAAATTCAAAACTTGGGGATGTTTTGAGTTATTTATCTATATTTCGTTAATTTTTTCCTTCACTTGAATTTTCTCGCATTATTCAAGTTTGAACTGCAGGTGCATGAAATAATGAACCTTTGGCCTTCGAAAAATGATATTCATGTTGGGGAGTGTGTTTTAAGACCGTGTCCCAAATCTTACCCAAAATGTCCAAGTCCTTGTCCACGTAACAAGACGGTCCAAGAGTGGTAAAAGTGTTTTTTAATTATATAAAATCCAAACGAAGTCAAAAAATCACGAAACTTGTCGGGGTGTCGTGTTATCGCATGTGGAGGCTGTGATAAAAATTTGAAAAAGTTTGGAGCAAGTTGCGATGTCGGATTTTCGTGATTTTTTGACTTCGTTTGCATTTTATATAATTTAAAAACACTTTTACCACTCCTGGATCGTCTTGTTACGTGGACAAGGACTTGGAAATTTTTGGTATGCTTTGAGAAACGGTCTTAAAACACACTCCCCAACATAAATATCATGTTTCAAAGGCCAAAGTTTCATTATTTCATGCAACTGCAGTTCAAATTTGAATAATGCGGGAAAATTGAAGTGAAGGAAAAAAATTAACGAAATATAGCTAAATGTTGCCAAAAGGGCCCAAATCCAAACATGTGCTTGTAAACAATGTATCAAGGCAACAAAAAAAGTTTGAAGTCAAAATTCAAAAAAAATGAATTCTCTTTGCCGACAGCATCTGTATGCTGTCGGCAAAGAGCATCCTTCGCCGACAGCATACACATGCTGTCGGTAAAGAACGTCTTCGCCGACACATGCAGATGCTGTCGGCATATTTTGCTGACAGGGCTGACGGTGTGGCTGTCGACGAAGCAAACGGCGCCGTTTGGCCGAGCCAGCGCTTCGCCGATAGTGCTTCTTTCCCGACAGGCTCGCTATCGGGAAAGATATTCTTTGCCAATAGCCTGTCTTCGCCAACAGTCCGTGGATCTGGGGCTGTTGGCGAAGATTTCTTTCCCGACAGCAGACTTTGGCTATCGGGAAAGAGCCGGTTCGCCGACAGCCCAGATCCTGGCAGTCGGCAAACACCTGGGTTGTCGGCGAACCGCTCGATTCCCGTAGTGAACGTTCCTAAGCAATATAATTAGAAGACCAATCTTTAGCTTTAAAACATACGGCAGAAGATCATTAACGTCAAAGTGTTGGTGCATTTCTATGTATAGTAGTTGTGCAGATCGTCCATTGCATAATCAAAGCAATAGTACACCATCTCATCCCCTTGGAAATGATCTATCATGTTAATCATATTATCCTAGTCATTTCGCATAGATAATGTCACTCACGAGGTAATGTATTGTGCATCTTGAGTGTAGATTTTGTTAGGTTTTAATCTTGTCATTTGTGCATATCCATGTCCAATTATGTATGTGCATGTAGCAAACACGGCAGTATGTGTCGTAGGCAAGTGCGCCGAGGAGCCATGCGATGTGGCCGGATGGAAGGCGTGTTCATGCGTGTGCAGGTCACTAGTTTGCATGTGTTAGGACTGCGTTGAGTCAAACTAGTTAGTTGTGTTAGTGGATGCATGCATGCACGAGATGTGCGGTTTGGCCAGGTCCAAGTGAAGGCCACGATGTTGAATTAGTGGCCGGCGAGAGGTTCTGGTGGCTTGCATGCTGCTTGCACGGTCGCACGTTACGAGATGTGGCGTGAGTCTCGGCTGAGTGATTTGGCCGGCCGTCTATTTTATGCATGTACTCGAGTCTATAAATGAAATGGAAAACGACGGGAGTTGTGTGGCTTGCGTCAAACAAAACCTTGTTAGCTTGTATCGTTTCTGTATGTGTGTGCGTGTGTTCATCCACCAGAGAGTAAGCGAGTGTTTGTGATAAACACTTGCAGAGTGAGGGAGAGATTCCCACCATTTGAGTGATTTCCAACAATTGGCATGGGAGCTAGGTTGTTCCACGAAGACCAGGCCGCACGACGGATCTTCACCGAGCAAAGCCATGGTGAGCAGTGGCTTCGGCGACTCGACGACGACCGCGACGACGGGGAGGCTCCGATTCCCGATGCTGACAAGGACGAACTACGCAGCGTGGGCGATGAGGATGAAGTACCTCTTGCGCACCAATGATGTGTGGGGTGCTGTTGTTCCTGAGAAGGCATCCTGGGCTGTCGATGAGAGCAAGGACCAGCTGGCCTTGACGATCATCTCGCAGTCGATCGACGACGAGACACTGCTGCGAGTTGCTGAGAAGGAGACCGCCTCTGATGTGGGAAAAAAATTCGGTACGGACCATCCCTACGGAAACACGGTGCGGATTGTGCAGCTGACAAGTGGACCACGGTGCATGCACATGCAAGATCTGATATCCTATGGGCCACATGTCAGCCACTCATCCGCACCGTGTTTCCGTAGGGATGGTCCTTACCGAATTTTTTTCCATGATGTGTGGGCGGCGCTGCGTTCCATGCATGTGGGGAGCGCGTCCGGGAGGCAAGAATTCAGTCCTTGCGGTCTGATTTTGATAACCTTAAGATGGGTGATGCAGAGTCCGTGGATGATTTCGCGGTGAAGTTCACGGTGCTTGTTGGGCGCATTCGTGAACTTTGTGATGTGATGGACAAGAAGTACATCGTGAAGAAGCTGCTGCGAGCCGTCTCCACCAAGTTCATCAATGTTGCCTCATTTTTTATGCTATTTAGCGACATCAACAAAATGGCTATGGATGAGGCCATTGGATCGCTGAAGGCCCATGAAGAGCTGCTCAAGGGACGAGAGGTCCAAAGGGAAGAACAACAACTTCTCATGGCAAGAACACGTGATTCATCTGGCGGTGGTGGCCGCGACGAGAAGAAAGACAAGAGCAAGGTAAAATGCTACAACTGCCAAGAGCTTGGACATTTTGCTCGGGAATGTCCTGAGAAAAAGAAGAAGAATGAGTCTGCATTTCTTGCCGTGGCTTCAAGTGACAGTGAGCCAACTGTCCTGTGAATGGAGATGCCAAGATTAGGGGGGTAATTGTTAGGTTTTAATCTTGTCATTAGTGCATATCCATGTTCAATTATGTACGCGCAGGTAGCAAACACGGCAGCACGTGTGATGCGTAGGCAAGTGCGCCGAGGAGCCATGCGATGTGGCCGGATGGAAGGCGTGTTCATGCTTGTGCAGGTCACTAGTTTGCATGTGTTAGGACTGCGTTGAGTCAAAGTAGTTAGTTGTGTTAGTGGATGCATGCATGCACGAGATGTGCGGTTTGGCCAGGTCCAAGTGAAGGCCACGATGTAGAATTAGTGGCTGGCGAGAGGCTCTGGTGGCTTGCATGCTGCTTGCACGGTCGCACGTTACGAGATGTGGCGTGAGTCTCGGCTGAGTGATTTGGCCGACCGTCTATTTTATGCATGTACTCGAGTCTATAAATGAAATGGAAAACGACGGGAGTTGTGTGGCTTGCGTCAAACAAAACCTTGTTAGCTTGTATCGTTTCTGTATGTGTGTGCGTGTGTTCATCCACCAGAGAGTAAGCGAGTGTTTGTGATAAACACTTGCAGAGTGAGGGAGAGATTCCCACCATTTGAGTGATTTCCAACAGATTTAGATCCATCCAGCCCGTTCATTGGTCATATACTAGCTACTGTATTGTATGTATGTCTGCATGTTACGTTTACCTTGACTTAGTTTTTACCTGGTTTGATTCTTAAAAGAAATGTGGATTTTACTCCTGAATAACGAATTCATTTTTTTCCAACAACAATTGCATGAACATGACACTTGGGGTATTGTCGCTTCAGCTTGAAGATTATCTTCACACATCACACGGAAGAAGGTGTTTTGTATATGATGCCACAGTTTCGTAAATATCCTTCTTTGTAAAGATGTCCTCAGTCCACACGATTTACCATGTAGCCATGAACCATGATTCGATGAAGGGACGATCGAGGAAGGTTTGTGAGGACAAGTCTTCGGAAGGTGCTGTCTGATCGAAAGTGATATGGATGATGGTTTCCATCCAAGAGGAAAGGAGACCAACAAAGACACAGACTTCTCAAGTCCACCCTGATTACGATTCGGCAATAATGGCCTGCCAGAAAAGACTCTCGAGATCTTTCTCCAGTGCCTCAGGCCGCAAATATTCCTAATATTGATTCGTTCTCGCAGCACTTTGACCAGCCGCTAACCCAGAACACAATGGAGGCCCTCCAGGTTCTGGTGGAGCATGGAGCCATGAAGATGAAGAAGGGGGCTGACCCCAAGAAGCAAGGACCAGCAACAAGCATGGAGGTGGCCTGAGGCCTGAGGCGCCTCAGCCTCGGGATACAGTAGGGGGTGTTTTCCAAATGACACCACTTGCTGGCTGCAACACCTGGGCATCGGTGGTGTCCCAGGTTTTAATTGTCATTTTAGTTTGGGCCCTGCGAGGCTGTCAAGGGGCCTACGTGCCCATGTCATGCAGATCGTCAGAACCAACTAGGAACGTGGATGGGTCGATCATTGCAAGGATCATTCAGTGTATTGACCGACAAGGGAGACTACTGCCTGCTGGCTCTTTCGCCTGTGGCAAACCCTCTTTGGTTCTAATTCGGATTTTCGGGACCTGCTGGCCAGGCTACCTTGGGTCTATGTATGTCAGGAACTCGGACATCGCACTAGTTGCAATTGGTGGTTAATGTCGCAGAAAAATTGCACCATCTTATGCTGGAATGTCAGAGGCCTCAATGATGGGGTGAAGCGAGCAAGCGTGCGCAATCTCATCAGCGCATCCAGTGCGACTATTGTGTGCCTGCAGGAAACCAAGATTGAAAAATGGACTCAGAGTCTCCTAGTAGAAACCGTAGGTCCTGAGTTGGCTAGGAATTGTAACTTTCTTCCGTCAATAGGGGCAGCGGGAGGGATCCTAATGGCAGTGTCTGACCGTTTCTTCCGCATGTCTCCTTTGCAAACGACGAGTCATTCGGTGTCTGCTGAGATCACAATGCTAGAGGAGAACATAACGTGGTGCTTGACTGGGGTGTATGGGCCGCAAGCTGACCAAGCAAAGATCGCGTTCTTGCAAGAAATTTCAGACCTCAGGCAACACATGAGGGCAGCGTGGCTCATCATAGGAGACTTTAACCTCATTTATAGAGCTGAAGATAAAAACAACGATAGGGTAAACATCCGGATGCTCAACAGATTCAAGAATACAATAGACAATTTGCAGCTTGCGCCACTGGAGTTGAAAGGAAGGCGTTTCACATGGTGCAATGACCAACAAAACCCGACGATGACGAAAATCGATCATTTCCTAGCATCAACTGTTTGGTTGGAAATCTTCCCAAGACCAGACCTCCAGGCTTTAGCATCACTGGGTTCCGATCATTGCCCATTATTCCTTCAGGGAGATACGGAGTATGACTTCTACCGAGGCTTCCGTTTTGAGGCACATTGGATAAACATGCCGGGTTTTATTCAAACGGTCCAGACTACGTAGGAGCAACCAGTAGATTCTCAGGACCCAATGTTGCGTATGCATGTCAAACTGCTATGCACAGCGAGAGCGCTTAAAATATGGAGGCGAACACAATTCAGTGATTGGAAACTAAGAGACGCCATTCTTCACTTGATACTATTAGAATTAGAGAAAGCTCAAGAAAGGCGCACTTTGTCGACAGAAGAGTTGGAATTTAAGAAATACCTGAAGGTTAAATCTTTAGGCCTGGCTGCCATTCAAAAAGCAAGAGCAAGACAACACTCCCGGCTCACTTGGATTAGAAAAGGGGATTCAAACACTAGGTTTTTTCAGCTACACGCTAACGCTAGGCGAAAGAAAAGTTACATAAGCACAATCCAAAGTGAGGTGGGGCTTGCCGTCACGCAGCAGGATAAAACTAAAATCGCTCTAGAGTTCTTTTCCAAGGCTGTCGGTAGTAGAATGCAAAGACAACGGGCAATTAATTGGGAGCAGCTGGGCTATTCACCGCACAACCTCGAGGATTTAGACACACCTTTCACAAGAGAGGAGCTGCTCAAAATAATCAAAGAACTGCCGCCAGAAAAAGCTCCGGGTACAGATGGCTTCATTGGGATTTTCTACAAAAAAATGTTGGGAAATAATTAAAGATGATCTTTACGTAGCAATACTTGGGTTCTATAACCACAGAAATGATAAGATGAGATTGTTCAACGAGGCCAATATAGTATTGTTGCCGAAAAAACAGGAAGCTAGGACCTTATCCGAATACAGACCCATAAGCCTCATCAACAGCATGGTTAAGATCATCACTAAGTTGTTGGCGAATAGATTAGCACCACACCTGAATAAATTGGTGTCACATGCTCAAAATGCATTCATCAAGAAGAGGTGTACTCATGACAATTTCATTTATGTGCAAAGGGTCATCCAACTCCTACACAAGAACAAAAAGCCAGCACTGTTTATCAAGTTGGACATTTCAAAAGCGTTTGACTCAATAGAATGGCCCTATCTCCTTGAGGTGCTTAAAGCACTCGGTTTCAGCATGAAGTGGCGTGATTGGATATCAGCCATTCTGGGCACCTCATCATCAAAAATTCTCATCAATGGCAAACCGACTCAGAATATTCCTCATGTGAGAGGTCTCAGGCAGGGCGACCCATTATCACCATTATTGTTCATTATCGCCATAGACCCGCTACAACGTATCATCGAGCATGCGGCACGGTAGAACATTCTATATCCGGTATTGCCCAAGGCTGCAAATTTGAGATGCTCTTTGTATGCGGATGATGCTGCCATATTTGCAAACCCGGCAGGTACAGAGTTGAGGAATTTTCAAAAGATCCTAAAGTTCTTTGGAGAATGCTCGGGGCTAAAAATCAACATGGAGAAGACGGAGATTTTTCCGATAAGAGTGGAGCCCGACTCGATCCCGGCACTCATCCATAATTTCCCGGGGAAAATTGGAACGTTTCCAGGAAAATACCTAGGGCTGCCACTTCATACAAGAAAACTAAGGAAAATCGAATTGCAACCTTTAGTAGATAAAATTGGTGCCAGGCTGCCGGGTTGGAAAGGAAAGCTCCTGTCAACTTCTGGAAGGGAAACATTAGTAAAAACGGTGCTTTCTTCCATCCCAATATACCATTTCACAGTTTTTCAAGCGCAGAAAGGGGTGCTCAAGAGGATCGACAGATTACGACGTAGTTTCCTTTGGCACGGCGAAACCCCAGAGAACGTTACCGGAGGACATTCATTGATTAACTGGCCCACCACCTGCCTCCCAAAGGAAAAGGGAGGAATTGGTATCATGGATTTAGAGAGATTCACAAGAGCTTTGCGACTGAGATGGCTGTGGTTCAAGTGGAAACAAAAGGAAAGAGCATGGACAGACCTGGAAGTCCCATGTGACAAGACCGATCATGAGCTTTTTAATGCATCAACTATAGTAACCATTGGCAATGGAAAAACAGCTTTGTTCTGGACCTCCTCGTGGATAAACGGAGCTGCAGCAAAAACAATCGCGCCTACTTTGTTTCATAAGACACGCAGGAAGAAGATTTCAGTGCAAAAGGCTCTAGAAAACAACATATGGATAGACCACATATACCCTCCGAGTTCACATGAAGAGGTTTCTGAGTTTGTCAACCTATGGGAGGCCATCAAGGATACGCAGCTGATCGACAATGTGGAAGATGATATACGATGGTGCTGGACAGAAAATGGAGAGTACACCACAAAAAGCGCCTATAAAATTCAGTTCCAGGGGACCTTTTCCAAACTCAAAATTATGCCAATATGGAAGGCAAGAACGGAACCGAAATGCAGATTTTTTGCATGGACACTAATACACAAAAAAATCTTGACCGCAAACAACTTGATGAAGCGAGGATGGACGGATGACCCTATATGTAAACTCTGTGCAAATGATCAAGAGACGCCAACACACCTGTGCAAAGATTGCCCTTTCGCTAAGGAAGTTTGGGAGTTGATCAAGGTGTGGTTTGGGTTAACAGACCTCAGCTCTATAAACACAAGTGGCTCAATCCATAATTACTGGAGAAGATGCAGAAGAAAAGTTGACAAAAGTCAGAGAAGACGCTTTGATGGGATCATAATCTACTTTTGGTGGAATATGTGGAAAGAGAGAAATAGGCGAACTTTCCAACAAAGAAGTTCAAGCCCAAGACAAGTCGCGATGTTATGCAAAGATGATATCAATCAATTTTCTTTGGCGACAGCTCTAAGGCATAATACGGCAATCTTGCAGTAGATCTTTCTACGTTTCGTTTTCATGTAGTTGCGGTTTTCTTGTTTTCGGTGGTGCACGAGCTTGGGTTTATCTTTTCCCGACCTTTGGTAGTTTTGTTAGTTGCCAGTCGTTTTCTCTAAATGTTTTAGCTCGTCACGCCGATGTAAATAGAGAGTTGTAATTGTTCGTTTTTTTTCTTCTTTTTCTTCGTCTAATAAAATCCGCGGCAAAGCTTTTGCCGTCCTTTCGAAAAAAAAAAATAAAAGACTCTCGAGCCATCCATTGTTATTCTTTGTGGAGCAGTACCATATTAAGGGTGTGAGCGTGCTAAGACGGTTGCACAGTGTTGACGCAGTCAACTCCACTCCCACGCTAAACAAGCTAGCACCCTCGCATCGCCTGAACAGATTAACACTACTACACAAAAGATTTACAGTTGAGCAAAACTAGTTTCAGAGGAGGCAATAATAACTGCCTATGTTCTAATGCCTTTGTTAAGGCCATGTACAGTGCAGTAGTCACTACCGGAAATGAGCTATTTGCCGAGTGCATTCTATCGGGCACTCGGCAAACACCATCTTTGCCGAGTGCGTCCTCCAGAACACTCGGCGAAATAAAGACACTTGGCAAAGGACAAGGCATTGCCAAGTGCTGAAAATAAAACACTCGGCAAAGGAGTTCTTTGCCGAGTGCTGCAGACAAAACACTCGGCAAAAACAACAATACTCGGCAATCAGCCGCAGCGCTAAACCGCCGTTACTACTTTGCCGAGTGTCCTCTGTTGACACTCGGCAAAGACATAGTTTACCGAGTGTTTTATGGTGACACTTGGCAAACTAATTATTTTTTCCTTCTACCCTCCAAACTTTTTCTGCTCTCCTCGTACAATACGTGGTACTCCATGTTAAAATTTGGTATATTTCTCGGTCTATTTGCTATATTTAGTTATTTTATTTCATTTAATTGAATTTTTGGGGATAAGTCAAATTTGAACTGCAAGTGATTCGAATAATGGAACAAAATGAATGGAAAAATGATATTCATGTTATTGAGATTCGAATAATGTTAAAATCTGGGTAATGAAAGAAAATTTCGAACATCTTGTTCATGAAACATGACCACAAACTTATGGCCGAATTGTTTTAAAATTCTATAAAAAGCAAACGAAGTCTAAAAATCATGAAATTTGTCATGATGTCATCATATCATACGTGGAGGCTGTGGTATAAATTTGAGAAGGTTTCGCACAAGTTATCACGTACGATGCTTACAAAACGAAGCATCTCTGAAGACAATTTTGTATAGGCAATAGACAACAGAGATTGTTTCATGTGAAATTTTGGTAATTTTTTAGATCCGTTTGATAATTTTAATTTGTTAACCGCAATTATAGAATTTTAATTGCTATAAATTGAACCTGAGCTATAACTGCATGAAATAATGGTCTTATATTCGTAGAAGCATTGAATATGCATTGTTGTGTGAATTTGACAAGGCATTTTCAAAGTACATTAGAACAAATTTGTAAAACACGTTATGGAAAAGAAAGAGAGGAAGGGAAATTTTATTAAAAGAAGATATTTGCCGAGTGCCTCGTGGGCGGCACTCGGCAAAACGAGCGGCACTTGGCAAAGAGAGGAAAGGTTATTTTTTTAAAAAAAATCTTTGTCGGGTGCCAGATCGGGGCACTCAGCAAACAACACAAATAAAGAATGTGCCTGTCCCGTCCCCCGCGGCTGCACACGCGCACACACACACAAACGCCGCCACCGCCTATGACCGCCCGCCCCGCCTGCCCACCGCCGCGACTGCTTGGCCAGCCCGCCCACCACCGTGGCCGCAAACCGCCGCCCTGGCGACCGCCCGCCGCCGCCCCAGCCCCCGTGGCCAACCGCCGGAGCCCCAGCCCCCGCGACCGCTCGCCCGGCGCCGCGACCGCCTGCCCCGCCCGCCTGCCGCCGCGGCCGCCCGCCGCTGCCCTGGCGACCGTCCGCCACCGCCCCAGCCCCCGCGGCCGCCCGCCGGCGCCCCGGCCCCCGCGACTGGCCGCTGTTGACACAAGGATCTTCAGAAGTAGGTCAGGTATATGCCCACATCCAAAAACCGTTTTTTTCTGCGAGGCCGCTGGTAGCCTGATAGGAACTTGAATGCACGATTCAACAGTTATCGGGTCGCCCTGAGCCATCAGAAATGCTTCCATCAAGTAGATTTGCCCTGTGGCTGATGGCAGGGGTAACTCTGATAAGGCTTATCCATCCAACTACGTGATCCAGAAAATAATATTAATTCAAGTCGTGTTCCTGTTGGCATGGACACTACTATAGATTAACTTAAGAGCGTCCAAATTATTAATAAGATGGTATACTCAGAATGTCAAAAGGCATCCAATTCTGTTCATGGTTGCTCATGGTGATCTCGTTCGTTGCAGGTCCTGAACGACGGCCGCGCCAACTGCACCTGCTCCGTCGGCAAACTGCTGCATCTACCCCACGACCGTCCGCCCGTTCCACTTGCCGCGCCATTGCCCCGTCGCCCCATCCTGCGGGTTGGTTTGTTGTCGGCCATCGTGCCGTTGTATGAGGTTGTATGCATGTTGGCCATATATGTGGTTGTCAGCCATTGGTTTGTTGTAGGTTTTGGAAACCTCATCTTGCAGGGGTTTTTACGCCCGACCTTGATGGGGTCGAGTATTATGGAACAATTGAAGAAATATACGAACTCATGTTTCATGGTTGCAAACCTCTTAATCCTATCATATTCAAATGCCATTAGTTTGGTGTTTTGAGTTTTCAAAGTTTCAGTGTAAAATTTGGAGTAATTTTAAAAAGAAGCAAATTTCAAATTTGACCCCTTTTCATCCCCAAACTCAAATTTCAAAATAAAGGCATAATTTGAAAATTGTTTGAATATAAAAGTTGTAGGTCTTGGCTAGATGTACAACTTTGGTGTTTGGAGTTTCTGAAGTTTCAATATAAAATTTAAAGTAATTTCTAATTACCGAATTCCAGAAAAGTGTCTCCTTTTGATTTCAAATTCAAATTTCAAAATCCAGTTCGAATTTGAAAAAGTTTTAAACATGAAACTTGTAGAGCTTGAAATTATGAAGATTTCATATTTTAGGAATTTTTCAAGTTACTACATGTTTTTGGGAGTAATTTTGGAAAAACAGTTTGAAATAAAAAATTTGGGGGTGCTACTGTGACCAGCAAATCAGAGGCGGGCACCGCGCGGCATGGGCACCGGCGAGCCGCCGTGGCCTTCGGCCAGCTTCCAGGTGCGTCGCGGCCGCCAGCTGCTGGTTCGAGTGACCACCGCGCTGGACGTCTTCGAGTTGGCTGCCTTTCCTATAAAGCCCGAGCAGCGCCATCGTTTTTCTTCTTCCTTCTCTGTTTTTGTCACCGCCGCCTAGCTCCGCCACTCACCGCTGCCGCCGTTGAGCCATCTTCGGCTAAAGCAACCACACCATCGAGTTCGCCTCGCTCCCGCGCATCTCCTAGGCCGCATACGCCAGCCAATTCTGCTTGAATCACCCGCGCGGCCATCTCCTTTCCCATCTCCGGTGACCGAGCGCCACCGTGCCGCCTCACGTGGCTAGCCACCTACACTGCATCTCCATGCCTGCTGGTTGCTCTGCTGCACTCGCGGTGAGCTGCTGATGCTTGCCATGCCTTCAATTTAGTCGCTACTGACTTTGCTTGCTGGGACGACGGGCACCGCGGCCACCGTGCCGCCATGGCCGAGGTGGGGCTCCCTCCGGGGGGTCTGTGGTCATGTGAGGTGTCTGAGGGTGTTCGCGATGTCGTGTAGGTTGTGTCAGTCGGGTTAGTTGGTCAAGGTGGTGTCACCGGCGTCGTGGTCGCCGGCCGGTCGTCGTGCGGCCGTGGCCGGGCCGCGGGGATGACAGGCGGGGTCGCCGTGTCAGCGAGAGAGGGAGAGCGAGCGCGCGAGCGGGCCGCGCATTCAGCTGGGCCGGGCGAGCGCGGGCGAGCGCGAGTGGGCCGTGCACGCGGATGGGCTACGAGCACTGGTGAGCGCGACCGCGCGTGACTAGGCCGCGTGTTGCTGGGCCGAGTCAGGGAAGAAGGAGGAGTCAGCCCGAGCTGCAGTTTTTGTTTTCTTTTTCAAAAAAATGTGAATAGTAGTAGTTTTGGTTTATTTCAATAGAATTTTTGTAGAGCTCCAAAATTCGTGAAAATTTTTGTGTACGCTTTTCAGGGTGTAAACTATTTAGGAAAAATATAAAATGTCAATGTTGTTTACTTTTTGTAAGTCATTTCATTAGCTCAATTAAATGTTAAATGCAACTTCCAGGAATTTTAGTAATTAAAATATTAATCCAAAAATCATGAAATTTGTTTTAACACTGTTTTAGACCATGATTAATCTATAGAAAAAGTTTGAGCTCAATTAGAGGAAGTTTAATTTATTCTTAATTTATGCCTTAATTGTTTAAGTGTTTAAATAAATGTTAAATTGATAACTTTAAGTGTTGTGTGCCCTTTTTGTTTGAGTGATGACCTTGGGTCATTAACCCTTAATGATTCTTGGCACCTTAATTACTTGGTTGAGCTCATGATTAACATGTTCTGTAAGAAGTAATCATGTTGCTTAGTGAAGTACTGTTAGTGAGTAGGTTCTGTTGTTTTGCAACTATACCGCAAAGGAAAGTTGTACTCAAGTTGTTAATCATGGCATATCATCATTAAGCATCATATTTATCACCGTATCATGTTGAAGCATGTCATATTCTCGTGTAGTTCCCGCTTTCGAGGAAGTAGACGTTGTTGAGCAAGCTTCCGGAGAAGGATTGTCGCCAGTGGGTTCTGGACCGGACGTCGGAGTTGTTGTGCCTGAACCAGTCGTCTCGTCTGAGCAAGGCAAGCCCCAGTGCATTTAAACCCTCCCTTGAGTTTTTACGAATCTTTATCATTTATACTATGGTTTACTGCATTAAGTAATTAGGAGTTGAGTGATAACCCAATTGCTGCATTATCATCCTTGATTATTGTAATATTACCTTGGTACCTGTTTCATTGAAAAATGCGTAGTATGCTTCGCTACGCTTAATGAGTTAGGCTTTTAAATGAAATGCTTATATGGCCATGATGGCATATTTGAGGAATAGTGGAATATAAGAATGAACTTGAAGATCAGGCGGGTGGTTTGGCCACTGCTAACTTGCATTGAGAAAGGAGTCTCAATGTAGTGTTTGCGCCTTGTCAACTAAGGACCGTTCGTTGTAGGCCTGCTTGTGTTTTGAGACTTTGCAACTAGCCTCATGCCTTGGGTTAGCCCAAGATATTAGTAATTCCATTACAAGAACGTCTAACCTCGCACTGGGAGTAGAGAGATGGCGAGAGTAGCATGTACCCTCGGGGCTAGAATTAGGCCGAGTTCGAGGGGTACTGTACTCTCGGGTGGCGATAGACACATTCTGGTCTTGAGAGATCTAAATTAGGGTTGGCATATGCAAGATTTGGTTCTACATATGTCATGAGGTTAGAGATCCCTAGCTAGGTATAATCGGTTCGAATCGTCGTTGCTCCTCGATTATAGAGACTCGATCGACTGACCTGCATCGTAGTTAAGAAATGGAAAATATTGAAAGAATCAGAAAGGTGTTGATGAGAATTACTTTGATCTAGATTAGGATCACTTAGAATTGGTTAATGAACCATCAATGATAAAACTAAAACGTTGAAAGCAAGGACTTACTTTAGTAAGCTTTTCTGCAAAATAATTTTGATCCTTGAATACACGTACCTTGATTCCCTAAAGCTAGCATGCCCTTGGAGTCTTTCTCTTAGTCGGGTAAGTCTTGTTGAGTACTCTCCGTACTCAGGGTTTGTTAAACCCTTGTTGCAGGTGCGATGCATGAGCAAGTCTGCTTTGAGCCTTGTTGCATGACCGTTGTCATTGAAGAAAGTGACGACGAGTAGGCTGTGTGGCCTCTCGGCAAGGCACCTCGTTTGGGTGTTGTAATAAAGTCACTACTGATACTACACTACTACTGGTTTGTAATAATGCTACTTATGATTTGAGATTTGGAAACTGTGATTTGTAAACTTAAGTTACGTAAGACTTCTGCTATTTTACTCTGATGGTATTTTGAATAAATTGTTGTAATATTGCAATATTCCTGTAATTAGATCCTGTTAGGAGGAAAGCATGTCTTTTAAGTTATGAGGAACATAAGTATGGCTGTCAAAGGTCATTATGACAATGACAGGTACATGTGGGCCATCATATATTTTTCCTAAATAGTTTACACTCTGAAAAGGTTATACAAAATTTTTCACCATTTTTGGAGCTCTACAAAAATTCTATTGAAATAAACAAAAACCATTACTACTCACATTTTTGAAAAAGAAAAGCGAAAACGGCAGCTCGGGCCGACTCCTCCTTCTCCCCCGGCTCGGCCCAGCAACACGTGGCCCAGTCGTGCGCGGTCACGCTCGCCAGCGCTCACAGCCCATCTACGCGTGCAGCCCACTCGCGCTCGTCCGGCCTAGCTGAACGCGCGGCCCGCTCGCACGCTCGCTCTCCCGCTTCCTCTCACTGACGCGGCGGCCCCAACTGTCATCTCCCTTCTCCCTCACTCGCTCTCTCTTTCCGCGGCCTGGCCACGGCGGCACGATGACTGACCGGCGACCACAACGCCGGTGACACCATCCCGACCATTATGATCTACATGACACCGCGAACATGCCTAGACACTCTTCTTGGTCGCAGACACCCTAGAGGTAGCTCCACCCTGGCCATGGTGGCACGGTGGCCGCGATGCCCGTCGTCCCGGTAACCAAAGCCGGTAGTGATTAAATTAACGGCATGGGAAGCATCAGCAGCTCACCGCGAGTGCAGTGGAGCAACCAGCAGGCATGGAGAGGCAGTGTAGGTGGCTGGCCAAGTGAGGCGGCACGGTGGCGCTCGGTCACCGGAGATGGGAAAGGAGATGGCCGCGCGGGTGCTTCAGGCGAAATTGGTTGGTGTATGCCGCCTAGGAGGTGCGTGAGAGCGAGGCGAACTCGATGGTGCAGTTGCTTTAGCCGGAGACGGCTCAACGGCGGTAGCGGCGAGCGGCGGAGCTAGGCGGCGGTGACAAAAACAGAGAAGGAAGGAGAAGAAAAACTACTCTGTCCCAAAAATAGAGATGTCGTGGGAAGCGTGTTGGTCAAACTTTCTCAACTTTGACTATGTTTGTAGAAAATGCGTGCAACATTTATATCTTCAAATAAGTTTATTATGAAAGTATATTCAAAGATCTACCTAATGATACTAATTATATACCATAAATATTAATATTTTATTAAATATATTTGGTCAATGTTAAAAGTTGTTGACTTTTTGGAAGCGAGAATGACTCTTTTTTGGGGACGGAGGGAGTAACAATATAATTTGGAGGTTGACCTGGGAATTTAGAGTATATGGTTTTACTTTCTAGATCTGTCATGCTCATAAGCATCGTTAAAGGAAATACTATTTGTTTTTTTGTTCTTCCAACACAGATGGCTCAGTTACTGCTGTAACTCCTACTGGTTCAATGCCATGGTAATCAGAGGCACTTCCATGGGTCCTGAAACTGTCATGCTTTTAAACACTAAAAGCTTATAAATTTTCATGAAAATAAAATAATTTGGCAAATTGTTTTCTGGGACACGTCTATTACAGTTATCAAGGTATAGAAACAACGATGTGTGATCTGTAACATGTTTCTACAGCTGTCCTCTAATCTTTCACAAGTCATAACTAATTGTTAGTTAACTTAACAGTTAAGTTTAACAAGAATCTAGTTCCCATAAGACATAAAGAATAGGTGGCCATTTGCAAAATTGCCATGTTTTTTTTTGCAATAATACCAAACAAAAGGCATTTCTGTTGGCATGTTTTCAAATTTTTAGGGGTAAGACTGCAGTAACAATTCAAGTTGGCAAATTTACAATTACCCTAAATTCTTCCCGATCCAACAGACACCATCTTACTAAAGCAGATACGAAATGTACGGTACACATCGGTTACTAGACAAGTAAATGAATGACATTTACATTGCTTAAAGAAACTTCCTCTTACTATGCCAACACATCAAGCAATGTAAAATGTAGGGACAAATGTGGGATATGATCACAAAATAAAGGAGAAAACTTGGGATTGTGGACTGTACCGGGAGTCAGGGTTGACATGGCTCCCAGATGACTCCGGCGCCTCTTCTAAAGCCTGAAATGACAAAGCATCTTAGGATTTTAGAATAATTGACAATATAGAAGAACCAGGAGTTGGCTGTAATTATGTGAATGAATGATGACAATGTGAGGTAGGATAAATAAAACATTTATTTGTTCTAGCTTCAAGCAAAAATGCATTTTGTTCAGGTTGGATCCTTAAACATTCAAGTAGACCTGTTGACGCAAATTAGACAAGAAGTATGTAAAAATTCATATGTGGTCATATTCCTGTGCATATTAATTGATTAATAAATAAAATGTAACACTCCTATGCTTAGTTTTGCGTCAATTTACTAAGGACCAAATTTCATGCTAACTCTGTTGAGGGACACCTAATGCTTCAATCTGAGGCAAACAACCCCAAACATCTCATCTGCTGCTTGAAATGGCAACCTGAATCTCATATGAGGAATATGATGACAAACAAATCCCAACTTGACTCCTATCGGTTTTTCAAACTTTTAATAGAATCCCTTCAGTATAAGCATTCACATTAATGAAACACAGAGATTCCATTGAAGTATTTTCATAGTATAGTATAAAACCTACGGTGGGCGTGTCCAGAAGTACAAGGAAGTGGTCCTTGAGTCAAGGACTCACCAGCTTCAACACGAGAAAGTCCTAAAACTGCAGGAACAATAGTGCAGACACTAAGTTATGATACTACTTCAACATTTATACCTGTGGTTGGGAGGGATGTGCACGGCTGTAAAGTCTAGCTATGAACTCTCTTGTGTCGATGTTATATCCGTGGCACACTTACCTTTGGACATCACATCAAGCGTTCTCCGTCCACTATTGTGAGTGGTTTTTCTGATGCTGACTGGGCAGGGTGTATAGATGATCGCAGGTTCACTGGCGGCTTTGCTGTTTTCTTGGGTGACAATTTGATATCCTGGTCGGCTCGTAAACAAGCAACTGTTTCACGGTCGAGTACTGAAGCTGAGTACAAATCTCTTGCTAATGCAACTGCTGAGATGATGTGGGTTCAAAAAATTCTCACCGAATTGAAAATACCACATCCTCCAGCTGCTCGTCTTTGGTGTGATAATCTTGGTGCTACGTATCTGTCAGCAAATCATGTTTTCCATGCCAGGACGAAGCATATTGAAATTGATTTTCATTTTGTTCGGGAACGTGTTGCAGCTAAGCTTCTTGAAGTCAGGTTCATCACTTCCGGTGACCAGTTGGCCGATGGTTTTACCAAGCCTGTTTCAGCCGCTAAACTTCGGCAATTCCGAGTCAATCTTCGCCTTCTTCGTGGCTAAGATTGAGGGGGGTGTTAGAAGATATACTCGTGTATGGTGCGTCTAGGTACATTAGGTGTGTAGCCTAGACTTGTGGAGATAATTGTGGAGATCTTGTTGTCATTTGTAACAAATCATGTAAGCCATGCAAGGGGCTATTCCTTGTCAATATATAACATGTAGCCCAGAACCCAGGAAAGGGTAATCTGGTTCCCTATCACTTTACATGGCGGAGGCATGGGCGAGCACGAGGAGCTTCATGGCCAGCGCGCGGCAGCCCGCAAGCGCAGCATGGTGGAGGCGCATCCTACGCGTGGCGGCCGGCGAGAGCAGCCTCGATGGAGGCGCGTCCTTGTGCAACGTCGCGGCCGGCGCTTGGGCAGACGGCACGGGTGAGCGCGCGGTGGCCGGCGAGCGCGAGGAGCTTCGCGGCCTGTGTGCGGCGGCCCGTGAGCGCAGCTTGGCGGAGGTGCGTCCTGCTTACGGTGTACGCATCCCGTGCGGCGGACCTGGGCGCGACCTGGGCGCTGTAGCAAGCACGTAGAAACTACTCGTTTCTCCCAACGCGAAAATGACGGTTTCTTCGTGCATCGTTCCGAGCGCCGACGCCATTTCCCTCTGAGGAAACGGTTTCATCGAATTTTCTTCTCTTTCTTCATTAACTAAACTGCCACATTAGATTTTTGCTTAGCTGGCAGGGTAGTTATTAGGGATAGAAACTACTATTAATAGGCCATTGGGACTGCCCTTATGAATTGGTGAGAACACGTCGGCTTGTGCTGCTGCTTGCTTGAGGACGAACTGCCAGTCGGAGAAACCTCTACACATCAGCAGTTCAGCAGCAGTCTAAAGTCAAGGTCATCGCTTTTGTTTATTTATTATAAAATTTCGCTAGTCTTGAGCACGTCCTGTTAATGGTACGGCGATTAGTATTCGAGATTGAAATGTCCAGCTTGGTCCAATCATGTATTTAATGTACCCTGAGGGTTAGGCAAATGGACGTCCAAGTTGCTCTTGAGAATATGGACGGATATACAGACCATCAAGCAACTGTCCGCGTTGATGCAACTATTCCACACTGTACTAGAGTAGATTAAATAATTGTGCATGCGCAACTATTCCACCAAATGAACGAATAAGTAAAGGCAGCGCTAGTAGAAGCAAAAAGAACAGAGCAAATTCATGCCGGCGTTTCAATAATTTATTAATTTTGTTTGCGGCTCTAGTGATAAATAAATTAGCGATTCAGAGAGAGGACACGGTTCTGCCTTCCTCCTATCCTACTCCCTTCGCAGTCTTGATTCCAGGAGCATCTCCAAAAGTTTCTTGAAAATATTTTCAAATCAATGATTATTTTCAACTGGAAAAATGAATACCAAGCAAATTTTATTATCTTTCTTCAATTACTACCAACGAACTGAGCATTCTAATTTAAAAGTACCACAAATTTTTCGCCTCCGATTGAGCTCCCAATGGAGTTATGTATAGAGCTGTTGGGAGAAAGAAGAATGTTTTATACGGAGTAATTTTCCAAATGGTTGACTAAGAAGACCGCTCCTAGAAATTATTTTTCAGAAATGGTTGGTGGTTCTTTTCATAATATAGAACTGCTCTTGAAAATCTTATATTTCAATAGGAGATTCTCTTAACACGACCATCCCTAGACATCTGCGCAGATTGTAAAATCGTTTGTACAGTGCTGCTTGTCTCCCTTTCCCCCTCTCCTGGTGGCCAACTAGAGACGCCTTCTGTCTCGTCAGGCGCAGTCAAAGACAGCCACGGCGTATCCAGGCACCACAGCTACAAAAAAAAAACCATTTGCAGAGGCATCTTCTTTCTCAATAGAGGCGGCTCGATATAAAACTTTATCTAAAAATGATCTCCGAAATGAGAAACGCGTTTTTAGGGGTGACTAGAATTTTCAGCTACCGTTACAGAAACGCGTTTTTAGGGGTGACTAGAATTTTCAGCCACCGTTACAGATGCCCCTACGTTTAGAGGTGGTTCTAGTACTAACGGTCTAAGAAACGGCCTTTCTTCCCCCAAGCACCGACTCGGGGGCCCTCTCACCGCCAACCTTAGCCCCCCGCCCCCCGCCCCGCCTCCACTCCGGCCGCTGCCATCACCCTCCTGCGCGGCGGCGGGGGCCTCCCAATGGTGGCGCTGCTCGCTGTCCCCCCCCCCCCTCCCTCCCACCTCCCCCTCTAGCTCCCCCCTCCACCTCCAACCCTACCAGCGACCAATGGCGCGAGCGGCGGCGGTTCGGGCCGGCACGGGCTCCTGCGCGCTGGATCTAGGCATTTGGGGGCCAGATCCGCCCCCCCCCCCCCCCCCCCCCCGGAACGCCGTCGTCGCCGACCCCGTGCCGCAGCAGCCCGTCAAGCGTAGGTTCTCGTCCCCGGCACTGCCATTGTCCAAGTCCACGTCCTCGCCCGCGGTCAGGGGCACGCCGCGGGCCACATCGCCTGCGCCGGACGGCGGCGGCTGGGCCGGTGGTCGCGTCTGTGGCGTGGTGGGGGCGGTGGCCGGCTGGAGATGGCCTCCTGGGGACCGGATCTGAGGCCGGGGGTGCCCCCACCGCCCCCTGTTCCCGGTGGCCGGAATCGGGCGGCGCGTTCGTCCTCTTGCTGGCAGCGTGTTAGGCTCCGGCGGCTTGGTGGCTGGTGGCTGGCGGCGCGGGGCGAGTGGTGGTTTGGGTGGCGTGTCTAGACGCGTATGCCGTCTTGCATTGTGGTGGTGTGGGCAGCTGCTCTGGCAGTACGTCGTCGACACCGTGGTGGCGTGGATGGCGTCAACTCGTTCGTCCCATTTCGTGACTAGGTGCCATGGGACTCCGAGCGAAAGCTCAGCCTGACGGTGGTCGGGCGAACGACGGTGACGCCTTTTGGCGCCACATCCTTCCTGGGGGCGTCGTTTTCGAGCCCCATGCTCCTGTCACCGGCACCGGCTCTACAACCCGCCGCCCCTCCAACGTGGTCGCTCTGGTCGTCTTGCTACGCCTATTTGTGCTTCACGTTCCTCCCCACCTGGGTATTTCTAGTTGTGTTTGTTGTAGCAGTAGTCGTGGTTCACTTGGGCGGATGCTTTGTCGCCGATGTATCTTCAGGTAAGTCCTCCTCGCCCGTGGTCCTGAGGACAATGGCCCTTAGTGACTCGAAGGAGCAGTTGGAGTATGAGGTCAGTTTCCGGCGGTTGGCTTCGCCGCCGAGGTGGTTCCGGTGGATGCTTTGCCACCAAGGTCGTCATCTTTTCCGGCAGGTGCTCTGTTGCCGAGGTTGGCTTGGACGGATGCTTTGCCGCCTGGAGTTCATCTACGGCCCCGATCGCTACTAGCTACCTAGGTGTCGAGATATCTTTGTATTAGGCTCAGCTTGCTGGGGTTGTTAGATGGAGGATCCCCTTGTGTTTCTTGCTTTTCATTTGTAGTGAGGACTTCGTTGGTAATCCAGGGATTACCTGCGAATCCTTTGTTTCAACTATGTGTAGGTCTATAGACCATTTCTTTCTGCTTAATGAAAAACGGGCTATATCCCCTATCGCTAAAAATAGTACTAATGGCCTTAGAAATAGATTTTTATAGGCGGCTAGATCTAGAGCCGCCTCAAAAAATCGATTTGTAAAGGCGGCTAGCCATCTCTAAAACTAGGTGGATGAAGGCAAACTTTTTATAAATGTTGCTTTGATTTTTTTTAGTTCATCCATTTTGCTACGTATCTAGACATAATATTATATTAAGATATATAGCAAAATGGATATACCAAAAAGTCAAAATGACTTGTAATTTGAAACGGAGGGAGTACTCTCCTGGCAAATTCTTTGGAATTGAGTTTCTTTCTTTAGTGGACAAGGGAGTAACTGCCTCTGGAGTATGGTGTGCGACCTTATTGGCTAGTTAGTACCAATAGGTTCAATGAATCGATCCGTCGATTCTGCCATTATTGTCAGAGAAGCTATTGGCTTCCGAGGTGACGTTGGCATGTGCACCTGTTTCCTAAATCCATAATTGGTGCCTGTCCGCCTCTACTCAGGCCAATATTTTTGTTTCATTATTATACCAATCTAAAAAAAACTATTTCTCAGTTTCTTTCCGAAAACATTTCTTGGACCCTGTTTGGATCCATTAGCCAGCTAATAGCACATAACTAATATTAGCTAGATAGCAATGGTTAGCTACTTGTCAAAAAAAAACAATTGGCTAGCTACCTATTAGCTGAGAGGAACTCCAAGAGAGTAGTCATTTATGTTGTGAAATGTTATTTGAGGTATTCTTAGAAGAATCATGGCTCCAATAGCTAATTGATGAGATAGTTATTTCTCCACCTATTAGTTGTTATTATCTGATATGGTCCACCTAGTGAGATAGTTGTTATCTAGAGGTCCAACAAACAATTAGCTAGCCTGCTATCTATGCATGTTTGAATAAAAAAAGATAATTGTTATCTATAGAGATCAAACAGGGCCGAATCCTTGCCATATGGGACCATGTTGATGCTGATAACATGTCGGCACGAGTAAGGGTGTGTTCACTTCGCGAAAAGTAGCTGAAAAGTTACTGAAGCATCTTTTGTTGTTATTTGGCAAAATTTATCTAATTATGGACTAACTAGGCTCAAAAGATTCGTCCCGATATTTACAGACAAACTATACAATTAGTTATCTTTTTACCTACATTTAATGCTCCATGCATGCGTCGAAAGATTTGATGTGATGGGTGGAAGAGGAAATATTTTGGGTTGGGTGGGGGAAGTGAACAAGGCCTAACTGTTTCATTTCGTAGATAGGACCCGCTAGTTGGACAAACCTCTGTCGGCAGAGATGTATAGTCCAGGTCAATGCTTTTAATTGTTTATTTTTTTCTAATGTACGTGTACGTAAAGCAACTCTCAGGATGAACAAATGACCTAAATAAACGTTGTAGATCTCGATGAGTTCTATAACTTTGTTGTTAATGACTTTTAAGCTGAAATCATTTACTCTTTGAAAATGTTGTTTGAAGTAATCATTTTTTAAAATTCAAATTTTGAATTGATCAAACAAAGTTACATAAAAACATGACCAAAATGAAAGTTGTAGATCTGGAAAAGATATAGAAGTTTGTAGTTGACAACTTTGTCATTTGAGATATAATTTTGTCAAGGAAAACTATGTTTGAATTTCTCAAATTTAAAATTTGAATTTTTCAAACTACCTCGAATTGAGAAACAACCACAATGAAAGTTGTAGATCTCAAAAAGTTATAGAAGTTTATAGTTGACAACTTTGTCATTTGAGATATCATTTTGTCAAGGAAAACTATGTTTGAATTTCTCAAACTTGAAATTTGAATTTTTCAAACTACCTCGAATGAAGAAATAACCAAAATAAAAGTTGTAGATCTCAAAAAGTTATACAACTTTTAGTTGACAACTTTTTTATTTGAAATCATCTTATCAAGGAAAACTAAGTTTGAATTTCTTAAATTTAAAATTCAAATTTTGTAAACGACCTCGGATAGAGAAACTACCCTAATTTATAGGAGCGGCTTCAAATCAGCGATTTGTAGCAACGGTTGGTAGGGACGGCTGCCAAAACCGTTGCTACGAGTCGGCTGAAGCTGCCCCTAACAACCTGAAAGAAAGAAAACATGGTTGACTGGAGGGAGGAAGACGCACCGAGCTAGCCTATTCAACGAACGCCTTGTATGCAATGTTATTGGCTAAGGCCTCGTTCACTTTCCCTCCCAACCCAAAATATTTCCTCTTACACACATCACATCAAATCTTTCGACGCATGCATGGAGCATTAAACGTAGGTAAAAAAGATAACTAATTGTATAGTTTGTCTGTAAATGTCGGGACGAATCTTTTGAGCCTAGTTAGTCCATAATTGGACAAATTTTGCCAAATAACAACGAAAGATGCTACAGTAACTTTTCAGCTACTTTTCGCGAAGTGAACACACCCTAACTGGAATTCAAAGTCTCCACGTCGACATGTGCCGCTGCTTCCTCGAAACTGCCAGTTTTTTTTATTTTTTTAGAAAAAAAACTTTCAGTTTTAGGAACGCTCCTCTATCCATGTCGAAGCCAAATCTATTTGTTTTCTATTATAATAATAACGTACTACTATATATACGTGTACCTAAACAACCCTTTGTCTTACCTTCATTTCTTCGGATCCTCGTATCTAAGGAGCAAAATAGAGGTCCTTCCGTTCGACCTTTCCCAGGTTATTGATCCACCTTCGTGGAAGTGTGTGTGTGTGTCTATATATATATAAAAGATATATCTTTTTTATGCCTTGCTGGAATCTTAAACATATATATATCCTCTCTTCCTAACTTAAGAAGTGAATATATAGCTAGGAGCAGGAACAGGAACCAAGATGAGCCTTGCTGGAAGGGACATGGTCGTTAAACTCGAGTTGCTTCGAAAAATTACGAACAATTTTTCAGAGGCGCAAAAGGTTGGCAGTGGTGGGTATGGACATGTTTACCGGGTATGACGAATCTTAAACATATCCTCTGATTTAGAACAGCTTCTGTCTTAGTTTCTCAATGCGTTGGTACTGGTTAGTGATGCATCTTTGTTAGTGATGCATCTTTGTTAAAATATGTATGCCAAATTTACTCTTGCTATCTTCAAGTTATGTCCATCTATCACAAAAAAATATGTTAATCCTATTTCCTTATGGAAGGCCGCCAATATGAAACTTAAACATATCTTGTCTAACTTAAGTGAATATAGAGGAGTAGGTCTCAGCAGGAACAGGATCCATGATGAGCCTTGCGGGTAAGGACATGGTCGTTAAACTAGAGTTGCTTCGGTCTATTACGAATAACTTTTCAGAGGCGCTAAAAGTTGGCAGTGGTGGGTATGCTCATGTTTACCGGGTATGACGACGAATCACATATATTTCCTCTAATTTGTATACTGATATTATCACTACATACTAGTTCTCTTGCAGTTTCTTAACACGTTGGTACTCGGTACCATCTCTTAATTTTGTTTTTTCACTGCTGAAGCATTCTCTGTATATATTACTCCTATATATCTAACTAGCTACTAGATCACAAATAACAGGCCTTTTATAATGGGGAAGAGATTGCTGTGAAGAAGTTTCACCAGTATGAGGAACTTCTAGATGATAAGGAGTTTGATAACGAAGTCCTTAACCTTAGGAAGATTCAACATCAGAATATCGTTCGGTTACTTGGATACTGCTATGTGTCACAGCATACATATGTTGAACACGAAGGAAAGACAGTTCGTGCTGAACATATTAAAAGACTCCTCTGCTTCGAATATATGCAAGGTGGAAGCCTTGATAAACACATTTCAGGTATACCACTATTCGCTGAAAATTTTCATGTATGCAAATGGTTCAGCAGTTTTAAAATATTGTCTGTCCTTTTTTCCATTGTAGATGAATCTTGTGATCTTGACTGGCCGACAAGCTACAAAATTATTAGAGGGATCTGTGAGGGCTTAAACCACTTGCATACTGCAAAGGGGAAACCTATTTACCATTTGGACTTAAAACCTTCTAATATATTGCTCGATAAGAACAAGACGGCAAAAATTGGAGATCTTGGTTTGTCCAGACTTGTTGCTTCAACAGAAACCCATAGAACTGAGGTTCTCAAAGGAACACAGTAAGTAGATGCATGCATCATTTCCTAAGCCAATTAGTATATATTTTGGTAATGCTCTAAAATAGCGTGTTTTTTTCCTAGCTAATTCACTAACCGTGGCTTTGATGTTCTCTTTTATACCTTGAACGTAGAGGTTACATGCCACCAGAATACATAAATGATCGTGCTATATCGAAGAAGTTTGACGTCTTCAGTTTGGGGGTTATAATTATAAAAATGCTGGTCGGAAATACAGGCTACCACCGCCGTCATGAAATGCCTCCCGAACAGTTTATTGAGTTTGTAAGGGAAATTGTTAGTTTTTCTGCAGGCACCACCTAGCTCTTACCTTTGTTTGTAACATTATTATTTGCACAATTTGCAGGTAACTGAAAAGTTGAAGGAAAAGCTTCAGGGCGCCTGGGGATATTCTTCATTACAAGAAACAGACATCCTGCAACAGAAGACTTGTGTCGATATAGCATTGAGATGTGTTAAGGATGAACGAAATGAGAGGCCCGATATAAAGGACATTGTCAATGAACTGGAAATGCTAGAAGCTCAGATAAAGAAAATGTCAATAGCTTCTAGTTCTAATCCTGCCTACTACCAGAGTGGCGTTTGCCAGGACATCAGGCAGACAGAGCATCGCTTCCACTTATACATGACCCAGTGGGGGGTTGGAACAATCAATAGTAACGAAAAATTTGCTGTGTCTCTTAAGGGCGGTTTTGGCTCGATCGCTGTTGATGACTTCACCATACGTGATGGTCCTGCCGCTAATGCAAACCTTGTTGGACGTGCCCGAGGCATGCACGTCTCTAATGGTATTGGCGACGACCACTGGTTATTCTGTCACAGCATATTGTTCACCGACACCAGGTTTAGTTCACCACATCTTTCATTTTATTTTGGACTTGTAGATTACGCTTTATTTATTTATTTGCTGAGATTTTTGTGATTATATTTTGGCTACGCTGACTAGTTAATTATTAATCAATCAATTAATTAGGTTTAACGGGTCCAGCCTTAAGATGCTTGGAGATTTTGCATACGAAAATGATGCTGAATGGGCTATCGTGGGAGGAACTGGAGAGTTTGCCTATGCACATGGTGCTGTCACTGCCAAAGTAATCCAGTCACATACTCCTGCTACCGGGCGTATCTGGGAGCTTCGTATCCGTGCTTTCTGTCTCTGCATCTCTGAAAAGGTGAGATACATTTGGTCTTCTGTCATTTACTCCCTCCATTCTTTTTTATAGGACACGGTCTATTATGACATGGTATTCCAAACTACACATTAATCATTTATTTATTTATTTATTTATTTTATATTGTATTATTTACACTTATAAATTTATGATAATTATATAGTACATTTAATTACAAATCTAACTTGTACTATAATAATTAAAAATTGTTTGCCAAATTATTGATTAAAAATTTCAAAGTTTAAATTTTGATTAAATTTTGATATATGTATGCGTCTTATAAAAGAGATTTGAGGGAGTAATGTAATTACTTGATATATTATTAAATGCTGCATCTATCTCCTATGGCCAGACAAAGATGGGACCCAGGGGTAGGGAGGCAGGAGCAGCTTTTGACATCCTGGAGGCGGAGCCACCCACGTGTCTTCAAACCGTGACAGTCGGATATGGTGACGTGTTATTATTCATTGTAGTTTGTGTATTGTTTGCTGTGGCAGCTACTTTAGGCCCCTATGGAACCTGAGATTTTTTTTTTTGTGTTCCTACGTTTTTTTCAACGAAAGATGAACTAATTTCTGTGAAATTTCTATATAATTCATATAAAATTCCTGCATTTAAAGTTTCATTCGCGCACCTATAAATATATATATATATATATATATATATATATATATATATATATATATATATATATATATATATATCCCTACTCCTAAAAAATTTACACAACAATTGTTCACCCAGGGCAGACGAAACTACCGCGCTCCATGGTTCTCCCGGTAGGCTTCTTCAATTCTATCCGACTCCCTTCAGCCCCACAACCAATCATATCCCTCGATCCCCACCAACGTTGACTCCCCAATCACCGTGTTCCGCCCACCCCGCGCCCCCTGGCCCCTACTCACCGCATCGCTCCACAGTCCACAACCCTGCCCCGCCACCTGCTCCCCGTGGCATCTCCCTCTCCTAGCTGTCCGCTCCCAGGTCCCAGCGCGTGGCCGATCGGCAGGCAGCCAGCAGCTGCGGCCTGCAGGAGAGTGGAGACGGTAGGAGAAGGCGGTGCCGACGTACGTGGCCGGTCGGCTGGCAGCCAACAGCCATGGCCTGCGGGAGAGTGAAGACAAGAAACCGGACTACATTTGGATGCTCAATAATCTTCAGCAGGCTTTGAACCTCACGATTAAATAGTTTCTGGTCCATTGTATGGATATCCACTCTCATCCTCTTCACGGCAACACTCCAGTGACGGAGGACACCCTGTAAATTTCACTCCAATTGCACCGTCAGAATGTATATATGTAGAGCATGTTCAGCTCCATGGTCATTAAACATTCCAGGCATACATTATGTAATGTAATGTGAAATTGATAATGAAATCAGGCATAAACCACCCGAAGAAGAAGAAGAATATGCCTCAGAAAACAGAAAGCAGAGTAAAACGTCGACAAGCTCTGCATCGATCATTTGATGATGAGTAATCTTGAGGTACCTTTTATTTATATATATTCTCTGCTAGAAAAAAAAAACAGTTTTACCTTGTAAACATCGCTGAATCCGCCGCTACCGATTTTTCTATCTTCTGATCAACGGCAGGTGCCTGGGTTCCTCGATTCTTGCAACTATACGCTCCAGGACATTATAATCCACATTACTGTCCCCCATATTCGCATTCATTCCACAGTGCGCTTGCAAAACTAAAGAAAGGAAAAAAAAATGTACTTGCTCTGCAGTGTTGTTGCGTAAATAAATCCATATGAACACGTGATGAGCTAAGGAAGTTCGTACCAGCTGTCCAGCTGTAGCCTAAGGCCGGAACGGAGCAGGATTCAGATGTCTAGAGATGTGCTCAAGCCCAGCTGCATTAAGAAGCAGGTTTCCAAAAAAAATTAGTTACTAATTAATCAAGGTTAGGACAAAATTATATAGGACAATAACTTTAATTTGCTTGTATATATAATGGTTATCTATATAAGTAAATTCACACCTAGATCCGGTGCATGCTAAGTAGATATTGAAATCTGAATAGATCTGGCACAGTAATCAGATACTGATTCAGAAAGAAAGAAAGAATAACATTATCAATAATTTGTAGAGCATCAGCAAATTCATTAAACGCTTGGCAGCAGATGACCTTCAATGAGCTGAACACTAGATTTAGCCGAGTAAGATGAGAGAAAAATCGATTAGCACCAACCTGCAGCTGGAGAAGACGACGAAGACCTTCATCAGGACTTGATCGACACTGGGAAGAACCAAGACGGCAGCTAAATGTTTTCCTCCCACATCACATCGCCCGAGGAGGAAGCAGGGAAGCCATGTCCATGTGCGAGTGCAAGGACCAGTCAAGGTCAACCGCTGCTGCGCTGTGCAAGTGCGAGCAAGCAAAGCGTCCTCGCGCAAGCTGTAGGGGAAGAGAAGACGTTGTACCTGACTGAGCATCTCTAGGGTGCTATAGCTAGGCCAAACTATCTTCTGTTTAACTCATTTTTTATCCAACAAAAAAGATATTAATATTCATATAATACTGATCATCTAGTAGTACTACCACCCTTAGGGGGGTGTTTAGTTCCCACCCAAAATTTTTTCACCCAATCACGTCGAATGTTTGGACACATACATGGGCCACAAAGAGAACTAGGTCGTCGGCGTCGAGACTAACTCGAGAGCCCACTGTTCCGATGATGGCAGTAAGGAGCCGCTGCCGTTCGACCCACCGCAGAAGATGGTTTAGTCCCTCCATCACCAAAATGAACAGCATGGGCGATAAGGGGTCGCCCTGTCTTAGCCCGCGAGCATGGCAGATCCGCCTTCCAGGGTTCCCATTCAGCAGTATCCTAGTACTCGAGGTAGAGAGGATCATAGAAACCCAGTTCCTCCATCGCCTCCCGAAGCCCATGTGCTGCAAAATCTCAAGGAGAAAGGTCCAAGACACGGTGTCAAAAGCCTTGGCGATGTCAATTTTTAATAGCACACAGGGTGCTCAACGGCTGTGGATAGCCTTGCATGTGAGCTGCACATTTCTGAAGTTGTCGTGGATGCTTCTCCCCTTGATGAAGGTGCTCTGGTTGTGTTGCACGAGCTGATCAAGTACACCAGCCAGCCGCCTTGCCATGCACTTAGTCACTAGCTTGCCAAAACTGTGTATAAGCCTAATTGGCCGATAATCTTTGATTTTAGTGTTCTTCTTTTTGAGAAGTATCATGTAGGCATCATTCAGATGATGTGGGCTCCTAGCGTCCTGTGACCAGAAGGCGTTCATCACATCAGCTTTGATCGTCGGCCATGACAACTTGTAAAAAGGTCCAGTGAACCCATCCGGCCCTGGCGCCTTGTCATTGGGCAGCTCTGAGATGACGGACCATACTTCTTCTTCAGTGAACATGTGCTCCAGGGCAGTCAGATGAGCCGTCGGCACTTCAATTTCGTGGAGGTTAATCCTTCTGGATCGCTCAAAATTAGTGCCTAATACACTATTGTAGTGGCTGTACAAGGCATCAGCCATACCACTGTCACTAGCCACTTGAGTTCCTTGCACATTCAGAGACTCAATTCTATTTTGCCGACTCCGGTGGCAAGCCTGCAGGTGGTAGAATCTAGTATTCGCGTCTCCTTCCTTCAAGAACAGCAGGCGCGCCAGCTGCCTAGCGACTGTACGCGAGAGAGAGGCCAGCCCGAGCACCCTGACCTTGAGAAGACGACGCAGGCTGGCCTCCCATGGGGCAAGAGGCCGTTGCAAGAGCGAGCTGCAAGCGGATACTATCAATTTTGGTTCTGCTCCATCTCTGTAGTTCTTTGGCAACACACCTTAGCTTGTAATCCAAAGTCCGGAATGGGTCTGCCTGGGGAAGAATTTGCGCCCAGGTGGCGGCAACGACCTCAGAGAAGCCCGGCAGCTTGACCCAGAAGGATTCAAACCGGAAACGCCTCTTCGCACCGGTAAAGGCATGTAACTGAAGCAACAGCGGGCAATGGTCCGAGCAATCTGAGGAAAGGGGCTTCAGTATATGATTTGGGAACTCACTGAACCAGTCCGCCGCTGCAAGCATCCTGTCCAACAGCTCAAGAGTAGGTCGATCTCTTTCACTCGACCATGTGTACAGCCTTCCAACGATGCTGATCTCCTCTAGCCGAGCCTGATTGAGGAAGGATCGAAATCGCCTCATGCACCGGCCATCCAAGCGGTCATTGTTCTTGTCCTGAGCACGGTAGATCATGTTAAAATCCCCGCACAGAAACCAGGGTCCTGAGCATGCCTGGCCGAACTGATGGAGCTCCCCCAGGAATTCTATCTTGTCATTGTCCAGGTGCGGCCCGTAGACAACGGTGATCCACCAAGCAGCACGCTCCGATCCCAGCTCTGCCACACGCCCCGAGAGGGAGAAACGACCTCGTGTAACATCAGTCACCGGCGAGCACAAATCCCTGCGCCAACCTAGGATAATCCCCATTCCCCCCCCCCCCCCCCCCCCCCCCCCCCCCCCCCCCCGAAGCCCCGGTCGAGGGAAGGAAAACGTAGTCGAAGGCAGCCCCTAGAATTTCATTACCCAGAGAGTTACAAACTGTGGAGAGCTTAGTCTCGTGGAGACACATGAGTGTTGGGTTCTCCTGCAGCAGGAATTCGCGCACGACGCTGCGACGTGCACGGTCATTTAGACCGCGCACGTTCCACACGAAGCAATTACAGGTAGACGACATAAAGAGACAGTTGAGCGACTGGGAGATCCATGTCCAGGTTCATGACCTCTGGATCAAAATCCCCCATGAAGAGAATCTGCAGGCCTGCTGCTTGTACTCTGACATATCTCCCCTGAAGGCTGCCTTGAACTTGCACTCGATGTCAGCCTCGACGGCGTCCTTGTGAACCTGGACCCCGAGCTTCCTGAGGAGTACCTTATGTGCTTGCTTAGTCGCGTTGGTCGCGCGGGGTCTGGCCGCGATGCGGCCGCTCCGTCTCAGCGAATGGATGGACACCAGTGTTCTTGAACAACACAACCTTGGCCTAGCCCGGATGATCGGGGTTTGCATTGGAAGACAGACCTGAGCCTCAATCTGCTCCAACACCGACGGTGTCCGCCCGCCATGGCCATCATCATCAAAGTCGGAGGACGGCAGCACGCCTGGCCCCTGCGACGCCTCTGTCATGACATCGAGGCCAGAGCCCAGGACAACATTAGGCCTACAGTCGTGGCGCACAACATTGCCACCGTCCGGCCTGCTGGGCCTGGGCGTCTGCACACCTCCCGGCCCACAGAACGAAGGCGAGAAGGCCTGGTCAGCATGATGCCAGAGCCCACCGACCTGCTGGGCCTAGGCGTTTGCACACCGCCCGACCCACCGAACGAAGGCGAGAAGGCCTGGCCAGCCACAAGACCAGAGCCCACCGGCTGCGCCAGACTGGCCCATACGATGGTCGCCTCGAGTTCCATCGGGTCGTCACCCACCACTCGGCTAGGCTGTCCACCAGGAGGCTCGGTGTCGTTAGCTTGGGCGTCCACGAAGTCTGATGGTGCAGCGCTGGCGACGCAGTCTGCGGCTCGCGTAGCCCCAAATAGCGAAACATCCTCCTCAAGCAGCGACGCCACGAAACCCGGGTGCATGCCTCCACAGGCATCACCGCCAACGAGAAATGCGGCATCATCGCACAGGTCCCGGTTTGGCTAGTGGTCCCTCTTTTAGGGAGGGAAGGTTGTAGGGTCACCTCGTTGAGCATGGGGTCAAAAGATTTCCCCAAATTTTCTGTTGCAAGCCTTAGCTGTGGACTGGTGGAGATGTCAACTCCCATATCCCCCACCTGACAACTTTTTGCCTGGTTCTCGGCCGCAGCAATGACATGGTCCACCGTTTCAACTACCGCACGGCGCCCGACGCGTACCAGCGCCGCCTGATGTGAGCCCATATCGGGAAGCAGGCAGGCGAGCGAACCGATGACCACAGAACAACGGGCCCGGAATGTTGCACCACAGCCGTTCCCCAACGACGGCACGTCGTCTCCGGCGCCGATGAGGCGGACCGTCCTCGGCCCCACGACATGCGGCGGCCATCCTCATCGAGACCCGGGTGGCTCCAGTTGTGGTTGCTATCGTCGCTGCTGTCATCCCCGCCCTGGCCTCCATGGCCGTCGTCGTCATCGTCACTCGTGTGTCGGAGATTAGACCAGTCCTGAAACTCAACCACAGTGCACCGGACAAGGTAGCGAAGGGCGGGGAGACCCTCAAAGTCCACCCGATCAGCTGGTAGCATCAACTCCGGGATAGCAACAATCTTCTCATCAGGGACGTGCTTGGGGTGAATGCACCACACGACCACGAAGAAGCGGTCGTCATCCTCGGGTACGACCGCCAGCGGAGCAACCTCGACGTCGGCGCAGGAAGAGCCAAGGACCCGCTCAGCGACAGAAGCATGCCTTGCATGGGTAGGGACTCACGTCATAGCGACGAGAACCCGGAACAAGAAGAGACACGCCTAAAAGTCCTATGTTTGGTGTTGGTAATTAGTGACAATGCCTAAGTGCTAATCATATGCATAAGAATGTGTATAGCAATGATGATTGGCACGAGACATGGTGAAGCATGGTGATCAAGTAATGTGATGATGAAGTGCTTACCATGATGTGGAGTTGGAACAAGGTGCAACAAGTGATGCTCAAGGCAAAGGTATCATGTAGGGATTTTCATTTTGCATCCAAGACACCATAGAGGGTGTGGATGGCTTAGGATCGATAGCCGTACTATAAAGAGGGGAATTTTTGGGGTTATTGATCACTTAAGTGCCACTAGATGAAGATTCATTTGCATATGCATTTAGATCTAGTGGGGAGCTAACTTAACGCCTTGAAAATAATTATTAAAATGCCAACATACATGCACATGGTGATGTACACTTGGTGATGTTAGCACATTTGCGAAGACTGTAGAATTTGAGCCGTAGAGAGGGATTTGGGTGTGCTTTTTGGGAAATAAAACGTCTATTTTCCACTGCGCCGGATGCGAAGAAACGGAGGCGATCGAGGTCACAGAGGTGACCGGACGTGGTCTCGGCGTAACCGAACGTGTCCGGTCAGTGTCAGCGAGCAGCGCGAGGGGCAGCTAGGGTTTCTAACCGGAGCGTCCGACGCCTCACGGGATCGGTGTGTCCGGTCAACATGGCGTGGAGCAGCATCAGCGAAGAGCTAACCGACGCGGTGGCGAGTTCGGTCACGATCGATCGGATGCGTCCGATCGTGGTGGGTGCTTACTGGACTCAAACCGGACGCCGGGTGTAACGCGTCCGGTCAGTTCTGCAGCGTGTTCAGTCGGTGCTTCGCGAGCGCAGGCGTTGTGCGATCGGCGCGTCTGATCAAATCAAGCTGCGCATCCGGTCACTCTATTGCGTGAACGAGTACTTTTAAGTGACCATTATGATCGAACGAACGACATTCAAAGCGAGACACGTGGCGTTCACCGGGGAGGTCGCGGTGGAGCGACCAGACGCTGTGCGCGTCCAGTCACCCCGAGTGTGGCTGTTTCATAAGCCAACGGCTCTATTCTTTCGAGGGCTCCTATAAATACTTGTTGGCCAGCTCTTTGGAGTCTCTCTTAGCTTGTTGATCATTCTAGCACTCCTTTGAGCTGAGCACACGCCCTCCACTCTTTCTCCCTTGCTTGTTTGCCTAATCAAAGCGAGATTGAGTGACCTCAAGTGCATTTGCTTGTGAGTTTGCATCTAGTTGGCACTTGGGTGTTCTTTTGCTGCGGGATTCTTGTTTCTCTTGGTGGTTGCCGCCACCTAGACGGCTTGGAGCAGTGGTGGAGGTCCGGCACATGTTGATGATTGTTCGTGGCCGGCTCCGGCGAGCTTGTTGTGAGGGGTTGTTGTGGTTCCCTGGCGGAGCGCCAAATTCTAACTCTAGTGGATTGCTCATGTCAAAACTTCTCACCATTTGGTAGGTTCTTGTGGTGCCTTTTGAGAGGCTTGGTGTGATACCGATTAGCCACCGAACCACGTGGTGTAGGAGAACACAATGGGGACTAGCGTGCCGGCAAGCACGTGAACCTCGAGATAAATCTTGTGTCTCAATTGTGTTTGATCAATTGGATTTCATCCCGGTGATTGGTTATTTCATTAGCTATCTTGATATTCTCTTTGATTGGCTCAATCATCGCCCCTCGGTATAACATTCCAAATCCCCTCTTGCACTTATTTTGTTATCTTCTTGTTTAGCTTGTTGTTGCTCTTGTTTAGTTGCTAGCTTGTGTAGTTATAGTTGTAGTAGCTTTGCTAGCTTACGGTTTGTCTTGTGGCGGTTGTGTGAACCAAACTAGAATTGTCAATTGGATAGGTGGCTTGCATCACCCCACTAGGCTAGGAAAAATTCGCATCTTGCCATTTGTGTTACTAATAAAATTGTTTGAGTAATCTTTGTAGAAAGTTTTATTAGGCTATTCACCTCCCCTCTAACCATCAAGACCTTTCACCGCTGATGCCATCGAAGTACGGCACCATGGACGCCAGATCAGGGTGAGTGGCGACTGCGGTGGCACGCTGTGCAGCACCATGTCGCGGTCGTGGCGACTCGTGAAGGTCACAAGGAAATCCTCAGGGACATGGCAGCGAACTGCGATGGACTCCTCCAAGAGACCGTAGTGATCACGTAGGTGCCGGCGGACCATCACCGTGGTCACCTCGGGGCGCGTACCCCCGACAAGCGCGACAAGTGCGCGAGAGAGCTCCTTCTCGGCCTCCTCAATTTCCGTCGAGCGCGGTATGACGACGATCTCTATCAGCGGTCCTTCCCCTACCCTCCCACCCAGGCCCGGAGGCACGGGCACTATGGATGACCCAGGCGCTCCCGACGGAGGCGGCGGCGACGTCGGCGACTGTGGTGGAGACGGCTCACAACCTGGCGGGACGGATGGCGATCGTCCGGTGTACACTGAGCGACCTGAGGCAGTGTCCCCCGCGCACTCCACACCCCGTGGACGCCGATGCTCGTCGCAGAAATGAGCGCCGCGCCGCGGCACCGTGCACCGGGGCGGCAAACGGGCGCGCTTGCTCCTCCCCTAGCGGTGCCCAAGTCTGCACTCCCTCGCCTCATGGCCAGGCTGCCTGCAGATGAAGCACTTGGCCTCCTCCGAGCAATCTGCCTTCACATGATCGTCGGCGAGGCACTTGAAGCACAAGCCTTCCAAGTTCTTGGGCACCGACTTCACCGTCTTGCGGGGCGCGCGCCAACGACGATGACTCTGCACACTGTAGAACCCATCCGTGTCCGACGAGCCGAAGAGCCGCGCTGGGTGCATGACCACCAATGCCAGGTGACGACACGGCGAGCTTTGCTGAGGATGCGCCCGACGTGCATCCCTCATGAAGCCCCCCTCAGGTGCAGAGCCGGATCTCGCCGCCGCCGCGGCCTGCGCCTCCACTGCTCAACAACTTGCTTGCCCCTGCCATCAAGCGGAGGAGAAGGTGGCTCGGAGTCCTCGGAAGCCTCCGAGTCGGTGAGGGAGACCCGCTCCAACCCGCCTGAGCTGGAGCTAGCCGGCTAGAAAGGGGCCGCGAAGGGGTTAAGGCCCACCGACCCCGCGAACCTATCACGCAGGGAGCCCAGCTCCCTGGAGATGACAGCCTCCTCGACCTCATCCACCCAAGAACGGCGTGACGGAGAGCCCTGCTTGGGCGGCGCCATGACCGGAGCAGCTACCTAGGAGGACGGCGGAGCCGAAAAGGGTTGGGTGGACTCCGGGGCCGGAGTGGCAACCGGCGGTTATGGCCAGGGTGGACGCCCGGGGCCGGAGTGGCCACCGGCGGTGGGCGGCGGGGGAACCTAGTGCCTCACCTTACCTCTTGAAGATCTATATGGAAGTACAAGTTTTCAGGCCGCTCATTAAGCGTGTTTTCATTGAGGATGTGGGGCGTATGGCTGTCCCTGTGTGCTCTTTGATCCAGATGTGTATGTGCGCTTTCCACAGAATTAACCATCCGGTATGGTTCCATGTAATAAGTGAGACATTTCTGTTGTTAATTCAATTATTACTGTATGCAATCTAGAGTTGGTTCCATCGTTTATGTGGCTATGTACGTAAGCATGAGTGTACTCCATTTCAAATTGTAAGCCGGTTCAATTTTTCTATATTCATAAGTTTTACTATGTATCTAAACAACATGTATATCATCTAGAAAAGATAAAACAACCTACAATTTAGGGTCGGTTTGGATCCTCTCCTCTAAACTTCAGAGCACTTTAGCTTTGTTTTCAGGTCTAAAACTCTAATGTAAGGTGAGCTAAAGTTTAGAGCCAACTTTAGAGCACCTGTTGGTAGAGACTTTAGCTCTAAAGTTTAGATCAGAGGAGGGGATCCAAAGTTCCAAACAGACCCATAGAATGGAGGGAGTATTCGAAAGGATGTCCTCTTGTTTTTGTTGGTAGAACGTTGAAATACTGCGCCATTTGGTGTTTTTGGGTAGAACCGTTGAAATTAAACCTTTTAATGGGCTGGAAACCAGACTAAAACTCCACCAGACCGATTGCATCAGGTAATGCCCAGCCAATCCAGCCCACCCCACCATTTCTGTTCCTTAATCCAAACCCAACCAAACTGCCTACTAATTAAAACCAGACCAGACCACATTTGATTCCTTGGACCACGGTCTCGAACCTATTAGCCCAACCAACGTCTCGATTATGTGCTTCCATGAAGAGACTAGTGCATGGCCATGCAAGTATGTATGTGTATGTCGGCATACGGATTAATGTTGGTAGCTTCTTTCTTAAAGCTATCAAGTCTATGGGTACATGCGTCTCTCTTGAGCTAGCCTATACATGTACGTGTACAAGTACGCCGTTGCGGCAGTATGCCAGTACGTGTTACACTCGGGCTGGGAGTGTTCAGAAACTCTAGCTACTATATGCAATCAGTAATGCTACAGAACATACATCCGAAATCTTAAAAAAAATCCACGCTCGCTCCAGCTTGGAGACTGGCCCAACAGGCTCATATACGCTCTCTCTCCTCTATCTACTCCATCTACACTGCGACACCCGACAGAAATCCCCAACTCTCCGCTTCGCTCGTCGCAGCTCACCGCGCCGTCCGCCCACGCCAAGCCGCCTCGCGACGGCGCCCCCATCCCGCATCGAGCCGCGCCATGTCTGCCGCCGCGTCGTGCTTCATCCCCCGCCGCGCCCACTCCACCTCGTCGCGCCGTGCCCGATCCTCGCCCCTGTGCTGCTGACGTCCTCGTTCCTCACCAGAGGTCATGGCCGCTGTCGACGCCGGCACTGCCGCAACACTCGACCTCAGCTCATGACATCACAAGATCCGGAGTGGCCAGACCCGAAGCGGGCTTCTCCGGCTGCACCTCGCACTCCCTTCCTTCCTCGGATGTTGTAAGTGCGTGATGCAAGTGTATGTTTCAAGTGTTTCATATGCATGTTGTAAGTGTTTCATGTGAATGTTGCAAAGGTAGATCAGGATGTTGCATATGTTGCAATGGTTATACACGTATGTTGCAAGCGTTTGTTCCAAATGTTTCAGCTATTTCAGGCGGATATTGCACGTGTTTTATCTATGTGTTGCATATATTTCACACTTATGTTGCGAGTGTTTCGTCTCGATATTGCATATGCTTTCACACATATGTTGCAATTGTTTTCATTTAAATGTTGCATATGTTTTGCAATGGCTACACACGTGTTTCCCTCGTGTTTTAGACGTATGTTTTTTCAACTGTTTCGGACATATGTTGTAAATGTTTCCTCTAGATGTTGCGAAAGTTCTGGTGTTGCACATGTTGTAGTGGACCCCATCTGCAGCAGTTGGACCTGCCTACATGCGCGTGGGTGTTGGGGGCGTGAGCAGCAGCACAGGAAACCGTGTGGATGCAAATCAAGACGGAGCGGGCGGGACATGACATGGAGCGGCGCGGGACCCACGTGAAGCGGGCGTGCAGATGCTGGCCTTTCCCATACGCAGTACGCAAGCAGCGATACCACGGGCTGACGTGCGAGAATGATGCCACCACCTATATATATAACACGATGCCTAAAACCAATTCCTAAGGACGCCGATATGCCGCGACCGGTCGCGCAGACGGGTAGCGCGCGACCCCAGCCCCTGCGTGCGCGACTCAGCCCCACGCGGACAACCAGCGACCAATCCCCACGCCCCCGCTCCTTTCTATTCTCAGGTGATAATATATCCATCTGCTGCCAGCCGCCACCAGTTAGCAGCTGCCGCCTCCTCACCGGGCCGCACGTCGAATCGATCGGACGGCGGGGCCGGGGGTGTCCGTTTCCGGCGTCATCGATCGCGAGCTCTGCCATGTGCCGTCTCCGGCAGACCGGCCCGTCCGGAGGAAGACGCAGCGCGGGTGGTCGCCGACTCGCCATCTCTGTTTCGTCATAGTGCATGTACACGGGGAGATGGCGACAGGGCCAGGCGTACTACGGCGATTTTGAGGACACCGGTTGCTAAAGATCTGCTCGAATCTGCCGGCCGTGACAAACTGAAATTGAAAGCAAAACTGAATCTGAAACTGAAAGGTAAACTAAAGCTGAAACTGAAACTGACATATCCATCAACTGTCGTAACTGAATCTGAAACTGAGCCTCAAAACTCATAATACAAAATTAAACTGAAATAATCAAAAATCGGAAACTGAAAGACTGAAAACTAAGCCTCAAAACTCATAATACAAAATTAAACTGAAATAATTAAAAAAGGAACCTGAAATTGATAACTATGAAACGAAGATTACCAAAAGATAATACTGAAATTGTAAACTGAAATAACCAAAAGAAGGAACCTGAAATTGACGTCGGCTCCCCGCGAACAGCAACGACGGCGGCTTCGGGTGAGGAGCTTGTGTCCACGGCGGCCAGCGCGTCGTCGAGGTCCTGTCCTCGGGACGCGGCGCGAGGAAGTTGGCGCGGCCGAGGCTCGGTTGGAGGTGGCGCCGAAGACCGGCTGTCAGTGGCGGCGACACCCAGAGCGGCAAAGACGTCGGGGACCAACGAGGCGGGGCTCCGATGCTGCTTGAGCCGCGCCGCAGCAGCCTCCAGCGGAGAGTGTCGAAGGAGAAAGAGGAGGCCGAGCTGCCGAAACGGAAAGGAGGAGATAGGCCGCACGTACTGTGGGACAAGTATTGGGCCGGGCTCGCCTCGGAGAGGTCGCGCGGTCGCTACCGAGCGTGACCCGTCGCCAATTAAACTTTGCCAATTACAAACCCTTATAGGTACCACCCCAAACCGAACCAGCCCATTCCATTTCCACTCAAACCATACAGGCTCAAATAAGAAACCAAACCAGAAAATCCGTTTTTTTGACCAAACCATTGTCAGGTTTAGTTGAAATACTGCACCATTTTGGCAAGAAATTAGGCTGAGCATGCAGCTGACCTTCCCGCATTCTACAGGCAAGTAATTAGTTAGACAGCCATCGGTGCTCAACCACACCGTCCACACGCATTATTCAAAGACGGAGAAAATGAATATTATATTACCAAGGAAACAGTCGCAACTCTTGCATTGCTTGTGCTCACATTACAAGTGCAACAAAACAGAGTTAGTCCACGGAAAATTCAGCTTTGCCTCGTATTTTGTTTTAGAGTAAAATGCAGCCAGAGTCCTCAAACTTTTGGCTCCCTCCCATCTACGTCCTCAAACTACAAAAACAACTATATAGGTCCTCGAACTATTTCCGAGGTGCATCCAGGGTCCAAAAGCAGCCACGCGAGCCACATAGTCTGACATGGCGGTGCCAGAGTGGAAGACCGAAGCTCGTGGCATCATAATTTATCGAAAAAACCCCTGCGAACATTGTCTTCCTCATTTCCAACTCAAGCCGCTCTCTTCCCCAATCTTTCTCAGCCGGGACAGGAGACAAGGGCGGGCCGAGGCGGCGGCGAACTCGTGGAAAGGGAGTAGTGAAGACGAAGGCGCGAGTCCGTCGGTGGCAGCGAGCTTTGTGGTGGGTGCCACCCAGTCGCACAGATTGCGACACGGCGACACCATGTCAGGTCATCGATGGCTGAAAGGGGAAGCAGCACCAACCTATGGTAAGTGTCCTAGAACTGCATCCCTATACTGAATGCTATCTATGGCTATCAATTTGGGGCGGTAGTATTAGGTCTGGTAGGTAGCATCCTGTTTTGGTGGCTATGCTCCGGTTCTGTGCCTGATTTTAAGGTTCATTTTCGTTCTTTAGGGCCTGACGATGAAGAGTTTTCAGTGGAAGTGCATCATGGTGGCTTTTTCTATGGGTCTGGTATAGATCGGGCGTATCTCAATGGCAAGGTTGATTGGTTCGATCATGTCAAAGTGAAGTACTGGTCTTTTTCTAGAGTAGATGAGATATTAGTGGTGCTAGGTTATGATCTGGGTATCCCCATGTATTGGTTGTTGCCTGAGATGGATATGTCAACCGGTTTGCGTTTGATTGAATCAGATAAAGAAGCACAGATAATGAAGCAAGTTGCATTTAAGGTCAAGAACTATGTGCTTTATATGGACCATTACAATTCAATTGATAGCAACAACCGGGAGGACATTGTGTTCAATCCAATTGCAACCTTACCCAAAGTGATCAGTCCTACAAAGGTGCCTGTCCCTCCTAGGACAGATTCTGCTGATTGTGATGATAGTGAAGACAGTTCAGAAGTGGATTTTGTTGACAATGACTATGATGTTGATGAACTGTTCTGTGAAAATGTTGATGAAGGGGTGGTTGATGAGGGTGCAACAAAGGGGATAATAGTCAGAGTAGGGAGGAATAGAAATGCCCCAACTGGCATAGACAAGGACTCAACAGGCACAAAATGGGATGAGTTGAACTCTGATGAGGAAGAATTGGAGTTACTAGAATCTGATGAAGAGGGTCAGGCTGGGCAGAACATGAGAAGTTTCAGACCTGAAGATTTGCACAACCCCATTTTCAAAGGTGGCATGAAGTTTGATTCAGTAGAGGTGCTTAGAAAGGCTATTACTGAATATAGTATTAAGAATAGAGTGAATATTCTCATGCTTGGTTGGAACTAAGAGATGGACAAAATGAAGCTGCTCAACAAAGATGCCCATGCTTGGTTGGAAAAATGGCCCCAAACACTTGGGTAAGGGCATTTTTCAGTGAGTATCCAAAATGTGATATTCTATTGAACAATACATGTGAAGTGTTTAACAGGTATATATTAGATGCTAGAGAACTTCCCATCTTGAGCATGTTGCAAAGGATCAAGGGACAACTCATGAGCTGACACTACAACAAACAGAGAGAAGTTCAAGAAAAATGTGCAAGGTTGTTGATCTATCCAAAGATCAAGAAGAAATTGGCAAGACATGCAGACATGGCCAACACATGCTATGTACTGCCAAGTGGAAATGGTGTATTTGAAGTTCATGACAGGGAGTGGAAATTTAATGTTGACATTGGAGGAAGACACTGTGAGTGCAGGAGATGAGACTTGACAGAATACCATGTAGTCATGCAATTTCTTGTCTGAGGCATGAGAGGATTCTAGAGGATTCCATGCTGCCCTGGTGTTACTCCATCGAAGCATTTAGCCATGCATATGGATGGAATATTTTTCCATGCAGTGACAAGTCAGCTTGGGAGAATGTGGGTGGCCCAGAAGTTAAACCACCTGTGTATGAAAAGAGGGTAGGAAGGCTCCCTAAAGCTAGAAGGAAAGCAGCACACGAGGTTGGTGAACCAAATGGGCCAAGGCTAACCAAACATGGAGTAACCATGCATTGCAGTCACTGTGGACAACCTGGGCACAAGTCAGCTACTTGTGCTTCAAAGAAGGCAGGAGAACCAGTAGTGAAGAAGTCAAAGAAACCTATTCCCACCCCAGTTGAGGCAGATCAGCAGCCAATTGACCAACCTGCCACTGTCTAAGTATGTGCACAGCAGATGAACCAGTATGATAGTGCAACAGAACCACTTCTGTCAACTTTGGGGAACCCAATTGTGTCACAGCTATTTGATGAGGCAACCCCTTGTTCCCTACACCTTATTCTACAAAATGCTATTAAAATTCTATATAAATTGCTGCTGAAATTATATATAAATTGCTACTGGCAGTGTCTACCTTCTTCTACCAAATGCTAATGAAATTATATATAAATTGATGCTGAAATTATATATAAATTGCTACTGACAGTGTCTACCTTCTTCTACAAAATGCTATTGAAATTCTATATAAATTGCTACTGAAATTATATATAAATTGCTACTGACAGTGTCTACCTTCTTCCATTGTTTTCTCCCTATTTAAGACTACTAATTGGGTCCCCTTTTTCCAGGCTGCCCAAGGTGTGAGGCAAACTCCAATGAGTCAACATATGCCAGATTCTGCCTACAACATCTCTAATCTACCACCAGCAAAGCATATGCCCCTGACAACAGCATCAAAGATTGTGAGGGCTAGCAGGGTAAATGCAGCCAAAAATAAGAAGCAAAAAGTGTCACCAACCAAGAAGATGAAGAATGTCAAGTCCAAGAACCACCCAACTGCATCAAAGTGAAGACCTTTCATGTAGTGTCATCCTTTTGTACATGAAAAATAGTTGCCTTTTGTGTAGCAGCTAAGGTTTTCTTTTGTCTAGTAGTACTGGTTGCCTTTTGTCAAGCAGCTAAGGTTGCCTTTTGTGCAGTGATCATAGAGATATAGATCATATGCAATGACAATGTACTGTCCCCTTGCAGTTTTATGGTCATAGAAGGAATGGCCTAAACTATGGTATGTAATTGCAGTGACTGAATTGACACTGATGGTAATGGTATGTCAGCTTATCAACTTCCAGTGCAGCTTATCAACTTTTGTCAACTGATGGGAGAGAGAATTGCATAAAACAAACTGAAACAATATTGCGTTGGTACAAACAGAAATTCCATTCACTGAACATGACTGTTAACTGAAACAAGATATATGTTTTCCATAACACTTGAACACATGATAAGCTGCCACTTTTACTTGAAAAACATGATTATTACACATAGAACAACAAACACAGCAACAACTACAAGGCACACTGCTACAATTTTTTCTAGTTCTATCAACTTCTGTAGCTTTTCACATCACTTCCATCATCAAGCAAAGGTGTCAATTCGGTCTTGTTGGCTTCCAGTACTCCCTCAATGCGTCCAATTGCAATCTTGATCTGCTCAACTTCAGCCAAGGGCTCAGGCCTAATGCCGGTGTCAGCAGCCCCTCTGTTCTCAATCATCCCCCTCTTAATCAGTAGTTTCTCATACTTGTCGGCAAACAGATACCAAGGGCAAGTTCAAGGGTCTTGAAATTTACACAGCAAGGGTTCAACAAAAGCAAAGCAAAAGGAGTAAAAAGCTATAGGATGGGTCAACGTTAGGGCTTACATCTCTCTCATGAAGCCGGTACTTCAAGAAGATGGCCCCCGAGACCTTAGATCCTGGACCCGAAGTGAGCTCCAAGATCTCCTCGCCACATTTGGGGCACGATACAAGGGGCAGCCCAACGCGCTTCCCGAATTTGGGGGCCTCAACCCTCTGTGCAGACGATGAGCTGTCGAGCGTCATCACAGAATGTATGGAGGCGCTGTATCTTCAACCAGTAGGCGACGGCGGGAGGCTGCTTGCGACGGATCAGAGAATGCGGGCTGCGAGCAACAAGCGGCAGGCAGCAGCAGATGAGCCAAGAACATTGATGAAGATTGGGGAAGAGAAGGCTACAATACCCACTAATGAACAAAACGTTCGCAGGGGGCTTTTGTGCTAAATTGCCACGACCTCAGCTTCCATATGCCACCCTGGCACGGCCACGTCGGATTATGTGGCTGACGTGGCTGCTTCTGGACCATGGGTGCGCCGCGGCAATAGATCATGGACCTAGATAGTCACTTTAATAGTTCAGAGACGTAGATGGGAAGACACCAAAAGTTTGAGGACCCACAGTGCATTTTACTCTTTGTTTTATAATAAAGTAAATCAGTAAATCTACAAAAGGACGGTAAGTTCATTATCCATTTCGCAATTAAAAGACAACAGGAGACGCATAAAATTCATGTGCAGCCATTCCATTCATCTCACAATACCCAATCCAGTCGACATACACACAAATTTCAGCGGCAGGAAAGGCACCCTTCCATAATTCTTATGTTGGCACCGATCCAATTAATCTCCAGTCAACTATGAAAAAATTTCTGTACCATACTGTCAACAACAGGAGGAAGATGTTCTTATTTCATATCCCTTCATTTCACATGTACAGGGGGTACACAAAGACCTATAGCCAGAGTCCAAGGACCATGGCCGCAACAAAGTTAACTTCGGGGAGGAAGAAAGGGAGGTTGCAGGAGGGCAATGGGCGCCATTTTAATTTAAATCTTAACTCTGGAACCTCAAACAACTGGTAAACGAACTCGACTCGGTACACGGTTTTAATTACACCAGGCGGAGGGGACGACAGCCGGCCGGCCACAGCTACTGAGGGGGGAGGAGGAAAAACCCGACTGGATTTGGGGCCGGCCAAGTCGCGCAGACGCACATGCCATGGGGGTGTACTATGGCGGCTGTACAGTATGGCGCAACTGTGATCCTTCTGATTTCATGGCATGGTTGTGATCCTTCGGATTTTATGCTCTCGCAATCACATGAAGTAGCTCAGCGCTTTCTTCTTCCTTGACCCACCTTCACCATACAGGTCATTCCATTGAAGAAGCTCGTTCATGTTTGCTGAATCAGACGAAACGCTCGCACAAACCTGCAGGTGAATAAAAAGAGGTTAGGATGCTGCTCTAGATACAAGAATGTCGGTCGTAGTAGGTTGCTGCTCTAGAAACAAGAATGTAGGTTGTAGAAGGCCAGAAGGAGATATCAAATGGAGGCAAATTTGGTGTTCACACCTGCTCATGGGCAGATTTGAAGTCATCTATGCTAAGAGGACGGATGTCCTCGCTTCCATACAATGCAGGCTCTGCCCTACCTTCTGTTTTAGCCAAATTCTTCTCCTGCACACAATGCAATTCATGATTCAACAGTAAAATGCATAATTCACACATCACTGCTCCCTGCTGCAAAGGATAATCGTACTGCCAAGTGCAAACAGAGCAACCAAAAGCAGAGACAACATTGTGTACCTTCTTTTCCTTCTCCAGAATTTCTCGAATGGGATAATGCGCTGCGGTCACACACAGATTCTGAAAGCACAAACTCAGTGAAAACCATGCAAAGGGTTTCTAGCAATTGCATGCATAAAAAGCAAACATACCTTAAGGTCGCTTCCTGAATAACCATCAGTCATATTGGCAAGTGAGTCCAGATCAACATCCGATCCCAGCTCTTCTTTTGCCAAAATTACTTTTAGAATTTTCTCTCTATTTGATGCATCGGGTAAGTTTACCATTAACCTGAAACAATTGAGTAAAATGGTGATAAATATGGAACCAACAGCAATTTGATAATCCCACCCAAGCAAACAAAACTATTGCTACCCAACAGCAACAATTAGATAATCAAGGCCCACTGAACAAAACTACAGTTACCCAACTGGCTAATCCCGCCCCATTGAATGGAACAATATTCACCTGCGGGGGAACCTCCTAATCACAGCCTCGTCCAGATCAAACGGTCTATTTGTAGCACCAAGAACAAGCACACGCTCCTTATCTTTAGTGCGCAACCCATCCCAATTTACCATAAATTCATTCTTCATCTTGCGCATCGCTTCATGCTCCCCTGGATTTTCTCTCCTTCCTAGCATACTATCGACCTGCAGAAAGTCAAAACAGTTGGTATACACTGTACCGATAGTGGTTTACTAACGTAAACTTGTGCGCTTGCATACCTCATCAATAAATATAACACTGGGGGCTATTTTACTTGCTAGTGAGAAAACAGCCTTTACATACTTCTCTCCTTCACCAAACCACTGAAAGTAAATGAACCACTGGTTAGCCTTGAGACACTAGTGAACCTCATTAGTTGCCCATTAGGTGAAATAATACCTTCGATGTAATGCTCGACATTGATATATTGATGAAATTAGCACCTGCTTCAGTTGCTACTGCTTTGGCAAGCATAGTTTTCCCAGTGCCAGGAGGTCCGAAAAGCAATATCCCCTTGCAAGGCTGCAAAGAATGAATTGAGGAGGCAGTTATAAGATCATGACCATAGTAAATCAAGATAATCTACAAATGAAGTTTTAAAACTCCAAAATATCTAAGATTAACTAATATACTAAGTAATAACACATTATTAAATACAGTATATAAATAAAGAGGTAAGGAATCACTGGAAGCCAAGAGTTCATGTAAAGAGTCAGCTCGTGACATTTCCACCAGGCTAGACACCAACTAATCCATAAGCCTCAATCTTAGTCTCCCCAAGTATTTTCCCGCTCTTTAGAAAGATGAAAAAACTTATAGAAACAATACTGCCAAATTAACTAGAGGACTAGTGTATTCAGATAACTCTGGAAGACCAAAGAAAACTAATGCTCCTTGGAGATTTTATGGCATTCATGCAAATTATTTCACAAATATTCAAGCAATACTATGAAATGGCAATAAGGCATGACTGTATCTTAGCTCAGTTCAAAGCAAAATGTATTAAAAATGGTTCTTAGATCGTGGATTCAATGCTTGAAAAAATATCAACCACATGGGCTACCCTACAGTTGGAAAGAACACTCTGACACCCCATGTAAGCGATTTCAAGCATAATTAGGCATTATGATGCTACCTTTGTTAACTGCCCTTTGCAGAACAATTCAGGTCTTTGTAAAGGGAGCATCACCAACTCCTTCAACGTGTCCTTTACATTCTCCAAGGCTCCAATATCATCAAAGGTAACTCCAATGTCATTAGGTGGTATAACATCCACCAAAAGCCTTTTCTCAAACTCATTCTCTGTGACAACATCCTGAGAAAAAGGATTTATAAGTATAGTGTTCAGCAACTAAGTTGAGGAATCACCAGAAAGCATGGCAATAAGTGGGAGAGTGTACCTTCAGTGATTTTTTGGAGCTCTTGTTATCACTTTGCATGCTTTGCAGCATGTTGAGCCCATGCTTAAGGCTGTCAAGTAAATGATTCAAAAATCCACTGAGAATTGATTTGAAAGGATATATAGGACAAATAGTTTTCAATAAGAAAAAACTTTACATAGGACAAATAGTTTTCAATAAGAAAAAACTTTTTTACCTTTCACTTGTGAGTACAAGTTTAGCATCCTTGGAGTTGGACGTTTCAATTTTATTGTGCTTAAGGTGATAACTCACTGCGTACCCAACAATCTTGTCCACATCTAAGAAAGGTAGGAGGAGCAAAGTTTAAATTGAAATTCTTTAGATGAAATGTGAATAAACCAAAACAAAAGTACTTACTTTCATTACTCAGTGATTGGTCTTTGATGAATAATTCTTCAAGATCATTGCATTCAATTCCATTGCGGCTCAGAAACTGCATTACAGAGAAAGTGAAGAATCATATAATGGTCTGATTCATAAGTAACCACGGAAAGTAGAAGCTTAAAGTAACCATGAAAGGCCCAATGCCAGACATTTTGGTTAAATGGCTACATCAAAAAGGTACTTCTATGAGGATATTTGATGCTTTCAACCATATTAACAGAAAAAGCATATATAGACAAAATAATTGCATAATCATATAAATGGTGAAAATATGCATTCATACAGAAACAGGCTACAAAGTATCAAACAGAAGAAATACTATCAAACACATGTAAATGGTCATTTGAGAATAATGCACCCATGACAGGCATCACAGGTCCTTCAGTTTAAAGAAAGATACAGTTGACAGTGGGAAATATTAAGTACCAAGGGACAAGTATAATGTTGACTCCTATTCTGCAGCTTACCGTGCGAATACTACCAATATTTGATTTGGCTTTAAGTGTTTCAACATCACGATCCAACTGCTGCTTCCAATCTGTAAGTAGAGCTTCATCCTGCAAATTTAATTCTTCAGATCAGAAAATATATTTAATAACAACTAAATGAGTGTAGCAAGAGATATAATCACCTGCGGAAGCTGGATCGAAATTTTGTTTGGGAAAAGTTTATTTAGATGTTTCATTGCCTTTGGACTTTCCTTGCTTCTTTCATGCAACCTGCTACCAAAGCTATCCTGCATTTTTAATAAAAAACCATATTAAATTAAAACAATGCAAATCAGGGAGATAAAATCAATATCATGGTTCATCAGACTACCAAATTTAGCCATGTATGTACATATAAAAAGCTTCAAGAAGAATAAAGAGTAAGTCAACGAAAATTTACCGGGAAAAGGTCAAAAAGTGTCTGGCTGCTACTGGCAAACTTTGTGAAAAGAAAACCTCCAGGATGCGCCTGCAAGAAAGATCACTTCACCATCTTAGTAAACTTTTGCTAGAATTGAAGAGAGGTAACTCCGTAACTGATAAAAATTAAAGAAGGGTTAACAGGATATGCCAACAAAGAACCCCTGGTGTGGGAATTGAAAAATCACAGCAATGCAAGGTAGAAAAACTAACTCAGCCTTGTTCATTTACAAAATGAATGCAGGAACCAATATGCCAAAATAGCATCAGAACTTGAAAACCCCACAATCCAAATTTGTCTAGTTTATCAGGAATAATGCATGTACCTTCTCTTTGCGGCTGTCCATCTGGGTGTGGGATCCTATAACAAGAACACCAGATGGAAGCAATTCAAGCTTGCTCCTCAAAGATGAAAGTGACTCTGTAACTCCAGTGAATGATTTCTCTACATCCTTAAGTAACACTATCAGAGGTCCAGCTTTGTTCTCTTCTGAAATGACCTGACAGGAAATGAAAATCATACTATTATACAGGGTGCTAACTTCATATTCAACAGGATTCCTTGTCCTAAAAAGCAGCAGTACCTCTATTAACTCAGTCATAGCTAGCCTCTCAACTTCTTCACCACCAGAAAAGTCTGGGCGCAGTAATTCAGCTGTGGAAATAATGCGTCCTCAGCAACAAATAAAGAGTTCAAATAACTGCCAAAGGGAATTTGGAAGTTTGAGCTAACCAGAGCAGAAGAAGCCATGATCTTCCTCACACAAACCGCCAAGATCATTACCATCAGGGATCTGCTTGTCAAATCGGACTCCAATTTTTGAGGATCCATTATCTTCAAAAGCAAGCATCACTCTGCCTCGATAACCATAACTTGGTCCCCTGGAGATCAATCAAACAATTTATAAGAATAAATGTATGTATTGAATGAATATGGTTGCTAGAAAAAAAATAATGTCATCAGGAGAAAGAATATCTCATTTTCCAGGATTGTAAGTACAAAAGCAAGCTCATAACTGGGTTCCCTATGAGAAGTCTCATATTCCAGTTATTCCTCTTCCTGTTTAAGAGGTCTACTGAGTACAGACACGAATTCCATGGGAAAAATGTTCCATCCAACCATAGTAAACTATAGTTTGTAAAGATTATCTGACGGATGGACACCAAATAAAATGCTTCTTTCACAAATGATGAAGTGTCAGGTACCCAAGCATAATTGGTGGACATGTTACCCTAAACGGTGAACAGTCGGTCACTTGTCATTTAAACTAGAAAAAATGGCTGTTAAACGGGCAAAACAACCAATTAAACGGAAACGGTGTACCACCATATATCTTTTAAACGGTTTGTAAACGGGCTAAACAATCGTTTGGGTGAACAGTATTTGGGATGCGGGAAAACCCACCTCCAACTTGTAACACCAAGATTGAATCCAGAGGACAAGATAAGATTTTGTGCAAATGTTAATTGATATCAGTTTGTAGCGCATTAGTTCATACCACAGACTATATAAGACCATAAAATATCTCTCGGCAGAACTCATACCAATAGAATGACAAAAGTCATTAAATATCCATTTTATACAAAATTTAAGGCACAGATTATCTGTCCCTGAAATTCTAATACCACTAATGATAAACTTCCTTGCAGTACTAAAGCATGCATTGCCTACTGGAACAAAATTCCGATGATAATAATGTAGAAGCCTAAGGAACAAGTATTGGACACATCTGAAGACAGGAATAATATTTGCAATCAATGTACCTTTGTGACAAAGACGCTGGCTGAGCTGGACCCACATAACGCACCCTATCACCTACAGAAGATGTGGAGGCAAAATCATGTTTTGAGAAAAATATAACTCAATACATTAAGTAATAAAGAATAGCTAACAAACCTTCTCTGAAAGTATAGCTCTTCGATGTAGCTGTTGACGATTCCTGTTTCGGTAGAGATGCAGAATGCAGAGTGGATGTTCCCACAATATCAGCATTCACACTGGAAGTTGGTGCAGCTGGCCTCCTGAAGTGAACAGTGTCTGCCAACGAAGAACGATGCTTCTGATATATTGCAAACTTCTCGGCAGTTGCCTTATCCCCTGATTTATCAGCCTTCCCAACATCTTTCTGGGATTCTGGATCCTTGGAAGGTGCCTACGTGGATTTCTTGTTCAGAATAGGAAAATGGTAATGGAACATGCAATGATTCAAGGTTTCTTAGCTTCTAAATGTGCTTACCCCAGGCAGCAAAAGTGAATCAACGACAAGGAGTCTAGCACCAAAATGTTTGGCAAGTGCCTTTACCAATGTTTCCTGATAAATCTCGGAACCTAAATGCATCACCACAGAAAAATCAGAGGAATACAAGAGCACAAGCACTGGGATAATTATCAAACAAGTATGGTCACTAGCATTATTCAAGAAAAGTATGGCAACTGCCATAACTCAAGACCTAGTGACTACAGTTTAAATCAATGGGAAAAGGCAAACAACAAAGGAAGTACAGGTCTCCAAACAGAGGCAAAGTACCTGCTGGACCAGATAACAAAATTCGCTGATTTATTGATGAAATCTCAGCAAACTGCTTGATGAATTCCTTCTTTTCCAAGTGTATGAATGCACATGATAAGAGCACATTCTTTGTATTCTCACTGCATGATATGAGAACCAATAAACACAAAGATATGGACATGTGACGACTAAAAAGAAATAGCATGCTGCATCCCAAGGTTGGTCTGCACACAGCCCTTACATGGCTTTAAGAAAAACTCAACCAACCAATTTCTATAATCTAAGAACTAAGCATACACCATTGTTGGCAACCTCAAAACTAACCAAAGAAGAATAGACAAGTTGCCTCAGATTTTTATAATGTAGCATATAAATAACAGATGCATATGCAAAACTTCAAATAGACAGCATGATAAGAATCTTGCATAAACAGAATAATGTCAAAGCAGCAAAGGAACATAAATCCAAAGCATATCACCTGAGATAATAAGGAAAATTCTCAAAGGTAACATCAATATCACTTGGATTAATAATTCCTTGTTTCATCCCATCCTTAAAGGCTTGACATCTACTTGGAGGCACACTGGTTGAAGCGTTAAGATCCCTGATGAGATCCCTCTGATCTTCAAGAGCTTTAAAAAGATCACCAGTCAAATCGAACTCGGATATAGTTGATCCTGTAATCATCCTCAGAACTGGCCTTATCTTATAGGTTGCAATCTTACCGATTTCCGCACCAAGATGAGTATCAGGCCCAAAGCCATTTTGTTGACAGGTATCGTTCGCAGCATCATCAGGAGATATGGGGGCTGCAGCGACATCCATTGGAGAGTCTTCAATGTTAGAATTTACCTCATTAGCATTTTCCCCATTCTCAAATTCCTTATCAGGGCTCACAGCACGCCCTTTTGATTTATCAGAAGCAGATGATGCCATTGGCCGCACTACTCTTTGGCTGTTCTCTCCAGCTGCCGCGGGAGGTACTGCTGCTACATCCTTCGGCTGATTAGATGTAGATGCCAACATCTCTGTACCAGCAACAGCTGAAGTGTCTCCTGCTCTCTTATCTGTACGGATGCGCTTTATGCTAGCAACAGGAGGTTCTAGAAGGCTAACAGCAGATGATGGCACCGTTTTAGGAACTTTGTCATTCAAAGGATGCTGAAAAATCTATAAGTCGGTAAAGGAAAAACAGGAAACATATATGACATTTTTCCATTCTCAAAGTGCATACTGCAGTCATGAAGAAAGAGATGTAACTGAAGAAAAAAATGTATGACTGAATGAACCAGAAATGATAAAAGGATACATAAGCATGCTTTCCGCATGAACTGAATATGACTTCATCCCCTCCTGTAAGGGGAACTTTTGTGCCTGGACTTAAGGGCCTTCCATTTAATTGGACCACACCCTTCTTCCCTAGAACTTCTAACTCACATGGACCTCCTTGCTGAAAATTAAACATCAAAGCCAATAAAATACTTGCAGACTAACACTTGAGAATGTTCATGCACTCCACAGAATGAATATGAACCATAAAAACAAGAACATACCTCAAGGCGCCGCAGCTTGCAAAGCACTTTGCTAACAGGTTGGTCTTTCAGCCACAAATTACAGCTTTTGCTTTGACCAACAGAAAACTGAGCCACACTGATGGGATGGTGAGGAGTCTGTAGTATAAATATGTATTCTATCAGTATTTACAAACAGAATGTTTTATGCATTGTTCTACATCATTATGAACTGAAAATATAAACGTCTACAGACAAACATATATGCTAACAAAAACAACCAACAAAGATTGACCTACAGGCTACTTTGAATGTGAGGCCTTGACCAACTACTAAATAGTTAAAGTAGCACCAATAGATCCAGTTGTGATTGCAAAGGAATTCAAAAGATGCATCCCGTCAAGTAGATACTGATTTCTAAAAGTTCAGGATATCAACATTACAGAAAGACACGTCAACAAAGAAAAACAACAATGACTTCAAACAGATCGGATTTAGCCTACTAGGTAACCTTAAATATACATGTCTACAATACATGTGACTATTTATTAACTGATGACAAAACATTGAACATATGAACGTGTAGTGAAAACAGGTCACGGCTATGTTGGACAAGTTCCCTACAAGCTACAGAACAGAAAAAAGAAATATCAATGTATCCCAAATCAGATGCCCGTTAAACAGCTAAAATTAGGCCCTAAATGGAGCTAAGCATCAAACCAGGCAATCTGGTACCGTGAATTGCAAATTCCTGCAATCAAAAGCCTAGGCATAACAAATACTACCAGGAATTAGTATTGCTTGGCCCCTGTTTCTAATGAGAATATGCTGACTGAAAGAGCACAAGTAAACAGTATATACAGAAGTTAATATGCCCAACCTAGTAAGCAGACTGTTACCCCCTTTCCCTCCCGAAAGCACCTTTTAGAACGCTGCCTAGCTGTACTCAGAACCAAGCTCTAAACAGCAAGACTAGTAATATTCTGTGCTAAATAATCTAGCCAAACAGCAAGATGCTATCCGAAGACCAAAATTTCACCCATAACGTCTTAAAAATTGAATCTTTACAAAGCCCACCATAAAAATTGCCATCTTTAACTTCGATTCCTACAGCATATACACCAAGATTATCCAATAATCGGCTGCTGGCGGGTTGCCGTCAGGTCACCACACCTGTGAGCACTGCGAGAGCAGCTTCGCCCATGGCGCTGCCGGTTGCTGTTGCTCCGGCTCCTTCCTCCTCTTCGAACTCTCGGCCGCGGCGGAAGAAGGCTTATCCGCTCCTTGATCTGCACCAACGCGTCAAAACCCCAATGAACTCGATTCCAAACCCGCCCCCACCAAACCCTAGGATCCCGAAACGCCCGAAAGCCGCCCACCTTTCTGTGCCGCCGCCGCCGCGTCCTCGGCCGAGCCGGTGCTCCTCGCGGGTGCCGCTCCCGCCACGGAATCCTCCTCGGCCCTCCCGGGCGCGGACGCCGTCGGTGACCCCGGGGACTCCACCTGGTCAGGGGCAAGGTTCAGATCGGTTAGCCGACAGGTCAAATCGGGAGGCGGCGACGCGAGATTCTTCGATCCGCGGGGGGCGGCGCTCTCACCCTGGGCCGCTTCGGGGGAGGTACGGACGAAGAGGACGGCGACGGGGACGGGCGCTTCCCGGCGGCCGCGGCGGCAGAGCTCCGGCGAGTCTCCACCATGGCGTGTGCCGGAGGCGAGGGTTTCCTCTCGTCTCGTTTCCTCTTCCGCTTCTTTTCCACCCCTCGAGCGAGAGGAGTTCTTTCGGTTTTTGGGGGGTTTTTTTTTCCTCCGGAAATGGTTTTGTTAAGCTTTTTTGGTGTCAACGAGAGGAGGGGAGAGGAGGGGCCTCTTATAAGATTTTTCAGATTTCTTTTTCTTCGTGATGCCGTGGTGATATATGAGACTGTGCCGTTGTTACTATAATATAATTTATTATTTATTATTATGGAATAAATAACTAGGATGCATATTTTGTTACTCCCTTCGTCAAAATTACAAGATGTTTTGACGTCTCTAAATTCGTAAATTTTGTTATGTGCTTGATATACAATATGTCTAGATACATAATAAAAATAATATATCTAGATGATTTAAAACAGAAGGAGTACATAAGTTTGCATATAAATTAGATAGCTTTGTGATTAAACCTCCTAGTTAAGATGTGATCGTATCTTTGGGATTTTAGAAACGTCTTCCATTAGATTTTAATTTTTTAATTGAATCCAACCGTCACAAATCTATCTCTAGGCTTTTCAAAATCGCATATCCTTTTATTTCAATCTTTAATTGGATACAGCTGTAAAAGGGTATTTACACTGAACCAGCCACCAAAGTGTTGTATTGCACATATTGGTAACCAATAGACCTTGCCTACCAAATGCATGATCTCCATGTGGCACTTACTTATCAAACAACGAATGTTTAACACGGCGCTAACCAGTAGAGTGAAAACCATGCACCACCTACCAATATAATGATGACCTCCACATGACACTTGTCAATAGATAGCTAGATCTTACTAATCGAACATGTCACTCGCCAGCAAGATAAATCATTGCATGACACCTAACAATACAAGAATATCTACGCATTAGCCACCTAGGATAGTGAATGACAGATCGATCTCTAAGCAACACTTCCGGTAAGACAACCTGTATAACATGTAGAGACAAAATGATCCTTGCATGAGATCCGCAGGCAGAACAAAACTACATACGTCACTTGCCAATGGATTGATGTATATATGGCACTTGCCAATAGAACGACCTCCAAGTGGCACATGCCGACAAACAAACTTTATGTAGTACGTACTAACAGAAAGATCTTTAAGATTTTTTAGATTTCTTTTTCCTGCTACCGAGGTGATATGTGATTTGTACCGTTGTTACTGTAATTTGTTATTATGAATATATAATATATAACTAGGACACACATTTAGTTACTCCCTCTGTTCTAAATTAGAAGACGTTTGGTTTTTCTACATTCGTAGATTTTGCTATGTACTTAGCTATACAATATGTCTAGATACATAGTAAAAATAATGTATCTAGAGGATTTGGAACGGATGGGCATAAGTTTGCGTATAAATTTGAATAGCTTTTTGATTAAGCCCCATAGTTAAGATATGATCATATCTTTTGGATTTTAGAAACGTCTTCCATTATATTTTCGTTTTTTAATTGAATCTAGCTGTCACGAATCTATCTCTAAGCTTTTCAAAATCACCTATCCTTTGATTTCAATTTTTAATTAGATACAGCTGTAAAAGGTATCTACAATGAACCAACCTTCAAAGTATTGTATTGCATATATTGGTAATCGATATATCTCTTGCCATGCGTGCCTGCCAAATGCATGATCTCCATGTGGCACTTATCAAACCATGAATGTTTAACATGGCGCTAACCAGCGAAGTGAGATCCATGCACCACCTCCCAGTAGAATGATGATCTCCACATGGCACTTGTCAATAGACAGCTAGATCTTATTAATCAAACAAACTCTATGTCACTCGACAGTAGGATAAATCATTGCATAACACTTAACAATACAAGAATATCTACGCATCCAATCACCTAGGACAGTGAATGACAGATCGATCTCCAAGTAACACTTACTGTAAGACAACCTGTATAGCATGTAGAGACAAAATGATTCTCACATGAGATCCACAGATAGAATAAAACTGCATAAGTCACTTGCCAATGGATTGATCTATACATGGCACTTGCCAATAGAACGACCTCCAAGTGGCACCTGCTGACAAACAAACTTTATGTAGTACATGCTAATGGAAAGATCTTTACCTACAGCCAACCAATAGAATCAACTCCTTAAGACACATAACAATGGACGATCTCTACTTGATCTTGAGGTAATGAAAGTGCATCTAGACCTCCTAGTAGGTTTTGGTGGTTGAATGGCTGAGCAATTAAAGGACTAATGAGTTTGGTGTGCCTTGGATATGTTTCATTGCAAATAATAGTATCAAACCCTTGTCATTTCTCAAATTAAAGAAAGGGGGAGCAAATAGAAAAGGCAAAAAAGACAAGGTTACAATGGCTCTTAATTAGACCCAATGGTGGCTTGTTTGCATGAATGAATAAAGGTTGATGTTCATTGGTATTGCTGATTTGAAGGATGAGTCGTTAGTGCATAACTGAACAGATGGCAATGCAAGAAAATACAAGTGACAAATGAGGCAATATGAAATTCATATGGTTTGGTATCAAAGATATCTTGCTCGCATAGACAAAGGGATTTTGAAAATGCATTGATATTGATCAAGCTAGAAGCAATATGAAAGAGATGATCAAGAGCAACGGGAAACACAAAGAGAGATCGTGAAGGTTGCTTGCTTGGTTATTATCAATCAATAAAAAGAAAGATGAACAAGGACTTAGTAATTCAAAAAAATCAACAAGGAAGCTTGTTTGATAGAAGCAAATATTTAACCAAAAACCATATTATATATAAATATAATACGAGTGATTTCTTATTGTTGATATGAGACAAGATTGACTTGATGATGAAAAAAGTAAGGCGAAGATAGCAAGGAAATGGATTGCAGGATTTAAGCTAAGGTGAAGACAATTGATGATTTGGCGATCAAGGTACCATGGCCAAGGTTAGTTCCTGTTTTGATTTGTTCATTCTACTCGATTTACATGGTTATGTGTGTTTGTGGAATTACTAATTGTAATATGAAGAACCACATCTCTAAGGTTGGTTTCAGCTAGAATTCACTAGGCGTAATTTACAATCGTGTTTATTGTGTGCTTGTTGAATATCCATAAAAGTGTGGGTAATCTGCTTGAATATATGCCAAAGTGTGGATAGTTTGATTATCCATAAAAGTGAGGAAAATCCACTTGAGTATCCATAGAAGTGTGGGTAATCCATGCAATGTGTAGAGAATCTACAAAAAATATTACTAGTCTGTTACAATTTTGTGCTTGAATTTTCAAAGAACACCTATTCACCCACCTCAAAGTGACATCTTGGGCCCTTCAATATGTTTTTTCGAGATTAGTTGCTCGCTTCCATTCCCTAAAACCATTAAACAAACCTCTTCGAAGTAAGCTTGAGTCTGCAATTTTTTTGATAGATTCTACTTATCATAAAAAGATGTTTTCTTAGTACAACAAATTCAATATTTTTATAAATACAATAGTAAATAAAACCGTTCAATACACAAAATGTTGATTATTCTATTATCAAAGATGGTCATTCCATTGAAGTAATTTTATAATAAAAATGGGCATGACCCTTACAAGTCATCTTGGTCCTGCTTAGGCACAAGATACTTTTTTGCACTCTTGTGTATAGATCCGTCAACCTCCAGATATAACAATTTTATTTATATGATAATTTTGTTTTTATTCTATCGGGATAAATGACATGCATGTTTCCTCTATAACATTCTTAGGCCTTGTTTACTTCCCTTCCAAATTCCAAATTTTTACACTCTCTTTCCATCACATCAATCTTTAGACGCATGCATGGAGCACTTAATGTAGGTAAAAGAAATAACTAATTACACAGTTTGGTTGTAAATCACGAGACAAATCTTTTGAGCCTAATTAGTCTATGATTGGACACTAATTGTCAAATACAAACGAAAGTGCTACAGTAACAAAATTGCAAAAATTTACAATCTAAACGAGGCCTTATTAATTAAGCTGGAACCTTTTTTCTCTAGGGCTTTTTTCTACTGACGTCAATTTTTTTGTTACCCTAAAAAGTTTACTACCCATAAAAAGGTAGAGTGACTTAAACATAAGTAAGATCTAAGTCACTTTAAAAGCAGAAAAATGGTTTCTGCCTATAACCGAGAAAAAAAGAGAAATTTATAGTTTTTTTGGTAGATTCAATTTAACATGGAATCTATTTTAGCAGACAAGTCTAAGAAGTACATTTTAGGATATAATTGTTGCAGAGTACTCCTATGTTCCAATCATTTGCACTCACTCCTACAGTGCAACTCACACATGGAGATGGGTGTATGCATAGATCCCCTGATGAAGAGATGATATTACGTACAAGCACTCTCTTTGCAGCTGCACATGTGCATAATAACTGCATATATAATTAAAAATGCCAAGTTTCTACAAGAACACAAATGTCTTGATAGGTGTGAAATAAAAAAACTATCTTGTGGGTGCCTAACAAATATCTGAAGATGCCTTTTCATCCTCGCGGCAGTACCTGAATATGGCAAGGTCAACGATCCTCTCGATTGCACTTGCTTCATCTTCGTTTGTGGTGTGAGCTGTGACACAGCTTTAGACACTAGCTTTTTTGCACACCAGCCCTCCATACGGCACATAGTAGCATAACCACCCTCTAGTGGGTACAAACATATCCAATATATAGATATGGTTACAAGTAGAGATACCTTTTTCAAATCCGTATTCCAATATGGATGGTGTCATCTATCTACGACAAGATATGAATGACGTCGATATTATATGTGTTCTCCCTCCTGTTGTAATATAAAGGATGATCCAACGGGATAAAATGAGTCCTCTGAGATGGAAGATACAAGAAAGAAGAAGTTTCTTAACTCTACTGGCAGGGATGTTGGCCGTCGTTCGTTGGACATCTGTTCTCAGGTTTGTTGCCGAGTGTTTGCCTATGCGGTCATTACAAAGAGTCAAATAGGTTTGATTTTTGATATTTGGAGCTTTTTACAGCGTGAGTACAATTTAGATGAAAATCAGTTATTCTAGAGTGCTTGTAATGTGTTGATGTACCTAGCTATTATCTAATATAGTTATTCTTTCATCGAAAAAATAATTAGGATAGGAGTAGTTTGTTAATTTCCTTAATTAATGTTGTTTGTTATTCTATCAAAAAAAATTAATGTTGTTTGTTTTCGGCGATACTAAGTTTAAAAGGAATATCAGTATTTCTTGCCAAAAAAAGAAAGAGGAGAGAGGAGGTTAATGATTAAAATACCTTATATTTTGGTAAAAATTTTGAACTCTAAATCCTTTATATTATAGGACAGGGACTATGATCTAATAAGTATCAAATAGATTTAATTTGGTATTAGACATTGAATATCAATACTCAAATACAGATAGGTCTAATATCTCAACGGGAACCAAATGAGTACACATGGATTTGATCTCTAAGGGCATATTTGGTTCCCCGCACGGCGATCTGATCCCTGCATTGAGCCGTGCGTAGATTTCTAAAGAGAAGGATATTAGAACAACTCTAGTAGGGCCTCTACTAGAGTCATCAAAACCAAATTTAAGGGCCGGAGAAAAAAAACTAACTCATAGCAAAAGCCCCCTACTAGAGCCCTCAAATTGGAGGGCCCCCTCAAATCTCTCCCTGGGCCCTCATTCCTAGAGGGTTTGGAGGGAGCCCCTGCTTTACTATTGGGGTCGTTGAAAGCCCACACCCGTATGGGTCCATCCCTCGCATCGTCCGGGAGCCACGCTTCCTCACCGTCGACCTTCCTCTTGCCCCCACAGCACTATCCCGTAGCGTCAGCCACCATCTCGACACCCCATAGCGACAACCACCATCGCAACGCCCCTCCTCCACCCAAATTCGGTGGGCACTCCCTCCCAGTGTGTGGCTACCTCCGACAAGGATCTTCCTCCTGTGGATGTCGCACTTCGCACCCTCCTTCACCGAGTGCATCCTCACGCGTCTGACACTTGTCGCGAGTTATGGGCGCCTCCACCTCTTCCCCGCGCCTCTTTGCACGAGTCTCGAGCGCATCCGTCTCTTCCAACGAGTCACAAGGCAAGCCCTGACGAGCGGATAAAGATGGCAACAGGTTGGGTTCGGATCGGGTGGAGTCTCCGCGCACCCAAAACCGAAACCCGAAATCGAAACCCGAACCTGAACCGAAAACCGATTTGGGTGGAAATCCATCACCAAAACCAAACCCGCGGATACCCGAAACCCGAACGGATACCCAAACCCGAATGGATACCCGAAACCCGCGGATAAATATACACATATTCACATGTATAAATAAGAGGCAATAAATAATAAATATTTTCATGAGTCAATTTTGAATAGATTTAATAATCTAAGTAAATAAGCTATTATTAGCATATTATAAAACATGAGTTTTAATTCCAAATGATTTATTTCGGATATCCATTGGATATCCACGGGTGAAAAACCAAACCCGAAACCGAACCCGATACCAAACCCGAAACCGAAACCGAAAACCGTGGGTGAGAAACCATCCCCAAACCCGAACCCGCAGGACCCGAAACCCGCGGGTATCCGACTCGAACTAGATCCGCTGCCATCTCTACGAGCGGATCTCGCACTCCTGCCTCTTCTCCACATGTATAGCTAGTTGATAGAGCGTAGAGAATGACAAGTAGCCCTTGTGTTGGTATCTATAAAAAGGGATTTGAGGGCTCTTACTAGAGCAGATGCAAAGAATTAGATCCTAAAAATGAGGGGAACCCTCAAATCAAAAGTAGAGGCCCTAATTTGAGGGCTCGAGCTAAAATTACTCTTAGGTTCCTCAATGTGTTGTGCGAGCCTAGCTCTGTTGGTGCAAAATATAGGGACATCCTACATTGGCTCGTATGTGACCAAATTGGCGGCCTTCACTGCCGAGGCAGGCCCAACAGATGCACATTGTACTATAGATTGCATCCCAAATAACATCTCGGTTTTTTTCTTTCGTGACTCAGTCTGCTTTCTCCTCCTCATCCAGAATTTACGATGCAATTCCATCCTCCAACCAAACACACCCTAAACATATTCGAACTTGATACCGTGAAATAACGGTACCATTTCCAACCCTATCTTCACGTACCAAGTGGCAAGGGGTGGACAGCTCGAGTGAGTTCAGTCTCTCTGTTTTTTTTTCTTATATAGTTTATGTATAGTACAATTAAATTTTAAAATATATAGGTCTTGTCATTGTCCCTGTGTGAACTTTGTACATAAATAGGTACACTGGGTCTGCATTGGGTACGGTTTCGTACGTCCGGTCATATGGAGAGATAAACAGAGTTCGTTGCAGTGTCAGTGCGGTGGATTGAAGAAGTTTATGATTGCATCATCCGGCTCTGCATGCAGAGAGGGGGGGGGGCACAAAGAATTAGGTCCTAAAAAATGTGGGGAGCCCTCCAATCAAAAGTAGAGGCTCTGATTTGAGGGCTAGAACTGAAATTGCTCTTAGGTTCCTCATATGTGTTTGCTCCGTTGGTGCAAAATATAGGGACATCCTACATTCGCTCGTATGTGACCAAATTGGCAGCCTTCACTATTGAGGAAGGCTCGGCGGATGAACGTTGTACTATAGACTGCATCCCAAATAACATCTCAGTTTTTTTCTTTCGCTTATGCGACCTCACCAAACATTTTATGCAAAAATACGATTCCACTCGTCTGCTTCCTCTCCCCTCATCCAGAATATACGATGCAATTCCATGCTCCAATCATACACACCCTAAACAAATTCGAACTTGATACCGTGAAATATTGATACCATTTTCAACCCTATCTTCACGTACCAAGTGGCAAGTGGTGGTCAGCTCAAGTGAGTTCAATCCAGGGCGAAGCTACATGTAAATTAGGGGGTGCAAATCACTACTACAAAAAACTTTTGCGAGGCGGGCGAAATCGATTTACCGAGGCAGTTTTCACAACCGCCTCAGACCAAAGGTCACCGTTAATAGGAACTTTTCCGAGGCGGTTGGATGCCCGCCTTGGTTAATCAAATTAAAAAACAAAAAAGTGAAATCCCGTGGATAAGCCCAGTGAGCCCATCCACGCGCCGCCGCTGCCGTCTCTCGCTGGATCGACGCACCATCGGAGCCTGTAGACGGATCTAGGCAGCAGCCATCGGATCCGGGCACCCGCCGCCGGATCTGGGCACCAGGTCACCGGATCCGGGTGCCAGCCGTCGGATCGGGGAGTGGGTGCCACCGCTGCTGGAGGAGGGCCGCTCGCCGGAGAGGAAGGTAGTGGGTGCCGCCCGCTGCTGGAGGAGGGCCGGGCCCCGCGCCAAGCTGCCGTTAGGCACGGGAGTAGGCGCCGCCCTGCCTCACCTCGCCGCACATGCCATGGCGCCGCCCCGTCTCACCCCCGCTGCGCACGCTGTTGGAGGAGGCTGACCCGCGCCCACCGGAGGGGCCGCTCCCCCAGGCCGCAGCGCCCTCGACAGAGAAGGCAGGGAAGGGGGGAGGAGCGCTAGGAGGGGAGGGGAAGGGAGAGGAGAGAGGTGGGGCCCCGCCAGTGAGGGAAGGGAGGGGAAGGAGCGCCGCGAGGGGAGGGGATGGCGCCGCTGTGATGGGAGTGAAGGGAGTCGGGCACTATGCACCGCCGTGAAGGGAGGCGCGGGGACGGGGTCGGGTGCGGCGGATTCAGAGAGGTGGGAGAGGAAGTGAGTGTTGAAAACCTAAGTCACATGTATATATAGTGATGGAGTGTATTGGGCTGGTTGGGCTTTTCTCATTGTAATGGGCCTTGGCCAGTATTAACCGAGACGGGCCTTATAAGTGGCCCGCCTCGGTTAATAGGGCTATTTCTGGAGGCGGGCTCTTTTATAATAACCGCCTCTGTTAATGGATTTTGCGAGGCGGTTTCTTATAACCATCTCAGTTAATAAAAAGCGATCGCCTCAGTTAATTTCAGCCATTAACCGAGGCGGTTTTCATTCCTACCCACCTCGGAAGGGGTTTTGAAAAGGTCGCGGTAAATATTTTTTTTAGTAGTGAATGCACCCCCTAAAAATTGTAAAAATAGCGAATATATCTAAAATTCCACTATATATGCACCCCCATGGAAGATGCTTATGCACCCACGAGTTAAGTGCACCCCCTCTGATTTACTCTAGCTTCGCCTTTAATCTTTGTTTTTGGAGTTCTTATATAGTTTATGTATAGTACAATTAAATTTAAATATATATGTGATATCACCGTCCCCGTGTGAACTTTGTACCGAATAGGTAGAGGCATGCACGGAGCTAGCGGTGGGGCTAGGGGGCTCTAGCCCCCCCCTACTGCTCCTGGCCCAGTGAAGCCCCTGGTGCTCCCCTTTTAATTTTAGACACAGATGTATGAGGTGGGGTGGGCTGAGACCTTTATTTTTATGATGTATTTTTTGAATTTCATAGTTAATCGATGTTTTCAATATATGACTACTTCAAGCTATTATATTTTTTTTTTCTATTGTAAGGGGTTATAATAGAGCTAAGTTGCTGTAGCACTTTTGTTCAGTCCCCCTAAATTTTTTCTGGCTTCGTCCGTGGGTAGAGGTAACCACATGAATCCCTCTCTTTTTCCCTTCCAGGAAACAATCCTGCGGCCTGGTTTAGATTCCAAAGTTTGCCTCCCAAATTCACTATGCAGAATTCCTATTCCCTGTCACATCAAAATGCCGGCATATATATGTAGTACTAAATATAAATGAAATAAAAAACTAATTGCATAATTTTGTTGTACTTTGCGAGACGAATATTTAGAGCCTAATTAATCAAGATTTAGACAATTATTACCAAATAAAAACAAAATTGCTACAGTGTGACGCGATACTTACTATGCAAAGTTTACCTCCCAATTTTTACGTCTAAACAAGGCCTGCGTACGGTTTCGTCGGTCCTGATCATCAGACTCTGCATGGAGTGCATGCATGTGCTAGAGAGAGAAGGAGCTCGTTGACCTAGGCATGGCTCTGTGCACTGCACCAGGCATGCCCCATATAATCCCCTGTTTGGCTGCTTTTATCAGCACGGCTTATCAGCCGTGGAACAATATTTTTCTTTCACAACAAAACAGCTACAGCCGGCTTATAAGCCGCAGAAACAGCCTGCCGAACAGGGTGAATAATATATAGGATTGGGGAAAAACTTGAGAAAGGCCTTGTTTAGATGCACCCAAAAGTTAGAATTTTTTTACTCTCTCCGTCACATCAATCTTTGGACCCATGCATGAAGTAGTAAATATAGGTACAAAAATAACTAATTACACAGTTTAGTTGTAAATCACGAGATGAATCTTTTGAGCCTAGTTGATCCACGATTGGACAATATTTGCCAAATAAGACGAAAGTGGTACTATTTATCGGGTTCAAAATATTTGCAATCTAAACCTGGCCAAAGAAAGATGTTCCTCAGATAATCCATATCTGAATAGTCTTAGGAGGATGAGAGAGCGACAGGGCGATTGTGTGGTGTGCGTGCATGAGTTATCAGCAAGATCACGAACCTTCAGCTACAGCGACTGCTTAGTTGCTCTCAAGCAAATTAGCAATCATCTATATATATAGAGGAGTATATATCTCATTAACAGCTTGAAAGAGCAACATACGAGAGCGAGCCCTCCTCAGTCGGTGCCCTGGTACAGTTCTCGTCTGCGCAATAAGATAATTATCTTAGGTTTTGTCAAAGAATTAAAATGCCTTTTTTTGTTTACCTTGGTCTTTTCATTAGTAATTAATCAACAAATCTTGTTATGTATTTTCTCTGTTAGACTAGGTAATATAGATTAGGTAGTACAGATATAAATATACATACATAACAAATCTATACATAATTCTATACATAAACTATATTATTATTTATATATATCTATACTACCTAATCTTATATTAATACTTATATCTAATAGAGAAACTATATAATAAATCTATACATAATCTATATCTATACTATCTAATCTATATTGATATCTCCTACAACTAAAAAGAACAAAGCGTGGACACTTTTTGGTGCGACAAAATTTTCAAGTCACCTTCTCCCTTCCCTGCGATCCATTCGTTGTTTTTCTGCGCGCAGGAATAGAAGGAAACTCCCCAAATAGAAACTCCCGTCCGTGCGAAATAATAGAAGGAAACTAATCAGCCCAAATAGAAGGAAGGTCCATCAGCCTTCTGTACGTGCGTCTTCATCATTCGTACATGGTCTCCGCGATCTCAATCATATGTGAGTCTACGCCTCCGCGACCTACGCCACGTCGCCACCGCGACCTGCGCCACGCCGCCTCCGTCGACGCCGGATCACAGGCCGTGAGAAGTGCATCATGGGGAGGTCACAATCTCCACGACCGGAACAACGCGGACCCGACGTGGCATCCCCGAACCCCGAGGCCACCTTCCTGGCAGCAGAGCCGGCGCGGCATCTCGACTGCAGAGGTTGTGCAACGTCCCGGCGGCGCAGCATCCCGTTCGCCAGCCGACGTCCCCCTCACTCATACCGGCCTCCGGGGCTCCGCCCTCTGCCATCGTCATTGCCCGCCGTCATCGCCTTCGCCGTCTTCCAACAACCGGCGTCAAAGCAGTGCGGTGAACGTCTTCCCCGCTGGCGTCGTCCCCTTGAAGCGTGCACTGCGTCAGCAGCACAAGGTAATAATTTCCTTATAATGCAGTCAAAGTATTCTGATGGTCCGGCCATTGGATCCAGAAGTGGTTCCATGGCCAATTTTATCAGGAAATTCTATCCTCAAATTGTAAAATTGTTCATCATCGATCAACGCTTAATATTCAGTGTTGTGCCTTTGTTTTGCTCTACGTGTCTGCACTCTGAGCGAGTAGATTGGGCATCAGACAATCTGCAGTTTGGGCATCTTAATCAAAAGCTGTTGGCTTAAGTGATGTACAATTGTTTATGCATATCATTGTATCTTAATCAAAATCTGTTAGCTTAAGAGGATAGATGAAGTGTCATGTGTGATACATTTTTTTGTAAACAATTTATTATTGGTATGAAAAACATAGCACTGACCTAGAGGAAAACATTGAAATAAATCACCACCGTTCCCAATTCCAAACTAGCAAAAGCACTACTCTTAGTACAAATATCTGCAGTGAGCGCTTAGTGCAAATATGTGGGTGCAAAAAGAACGACAGACTGTATCATCAACACTCCATATTTTATAGATTTGCTGCTGATTATACTAAATAATTTTCTACAGGCTCAAGTGTTTGGGGCTGATACAAGGACACCACCGACTCTATCTAACGAGCCATAGCAGAGGTGATTCATCTATTCTAAAGCTGCACAATTTAAAGAGGACCCATGGTACAAGTATAAGCATTGCAAAAGGTAGCAAAAAATACAGACACACAGCATTATGGAATTGGCTCGTGTAAGCTATAATCCTATACGATGTTGCAACGGGATATTCCTCCTAAAGATGAACAACTAAAAAGTTGTACTGCATACATGCTTAACTCTGATTGTACTAGGAATCTATTGTCAAACCTCCAGACTAGCAGACTAGAAGCACCCATAATTGAATTCGAGTAGCACATATGTACAACCAGTGAGGTGGTGCCAAGCTAAATCATTTCACATACCAGGTCGCCGCCGGACTTGGGGAGGGCCGGGCGCTCCGGATCTAACCACCATGGAGGCAGCCGGGGCTTTTGTGAGTATGCACGTCGAGGAGTGCCCCCTGCCATGGGCGCTGCTGGATCCATGGGGTGGTGGGAGAGGGTGCGCCATGGCGGCCACCGGAGATGGGGAGGGGTGCCGCCAGTGTGGAGGTGGACGCCGGGTTGGGGCTCGAGGGTAGGAACGGCCGGTGCAGCTCCCTGCTGCGGTGTGCCTGCGCGGCACGGGCTGATAGAGTGACGGGCGGGAGCAGAATGCCGGGAGGACCGCGGGAGGGATGGGCAGAAGGCTGGCGGCCGGCTGGGTGGCCCGGCAGGCGGCCGCTAGCTCCTCGCCTCCTCGACCCCTCCTCGGTCCGCCCCTGCTTGGCTGCTCGGTGCGGCGGCGACAGCGTGGCGGTGGGGGCAGTGCCCTGCGGTGGGAACCGCGCAGCCGGCTCAATGGGAGATGGCAGGAGGGCCGCTGGCTGCCCCTGCCACTGCAGGTGATGGAGTTGCCGACGGCGTGGGAGGGAGCGCGTCGAGTGGGTGAGGGATGAGGGAGCGCGCCGGCCTGGGAGAGTGAAGGGAAAGAGTCTTTTTTTTTGTTTGCTTGTTTTTCTTTTCCCAATTTTTACACATATATATTTATTGTGTATATAATTATATGTGTGTATATGTTTAACAACATATTAATTTATTCATATATAAATACAAAAATCCATCATAATTTGGGTTTAATAAAGATGCCAGGATTCCGTAAAAGATATAAAACGTCAGAATTGGCTACTACGATCGGTGTATGTGAGAATATGGAATATAACTTATCCCAATGCAGATACGTAAGTCGCTTGCTTCAACTTTTATTACTTATTTCTTATATACTATTCTAATCGGTACCACGTTTGCAGTTTCTTTTGCCATGGCTATATGTTTGAAAATATATGCTTTATGTTTTTGATCAGCGGGAAAAGATGTTTATCATGATTGACCCTAGACCTGTTGAAGAGTGGTGTAAAGACACACCAGCGCCGATGTATGCCAAGTACACTCTTGGGTTTAGTTTCAACTACACGCTTGCAGTGAATAAACATATTCCTGGATGAAATGAGGATGTCTTCAAATAAAAGTTCAAACGGGAAGAAAACATCACAGGTCATAGATGGGTAACTAACTCAAAGTCATCATTGCTTGCAATAATAATACCTATGATATAACTATTTCTATATATTGCTGATCTTGAATCTCGCTACAGACACTTAAATTGATATCTTATCTTATAATATATGTCTGCGTGGAATAGACCAAAAGGAACACATATTTATACAGTGAGTATAACACATTGTCTTAAGTTTTTGTGGAAGTTTTTTAAGAGACGCAGTATTACCCATGCGATAGAGCTTATATATATATATATATATATATATATATATATATATATATATATATATATATATATATATATATATATATATATATATATATATATATATATATATATGTGTGTGTGTGTGTGTGTGTGTGTGTGTGTGTGTGTGTGTGTGTGTGACAGGATGGTACATAGATGCAGCGGAACTTATGTGGATTTATTGGCGCATGAGTGAAATTGATATCGGAGATTTCTTTCTACCGATATTAAACATTATCTTAGACACATCACACAAAGATCTAAACAGTAGAGTTTGTGAGTCTGCGACGCCGCACTCTCCGTGACTGTTTTTGATTTCATAAACATTGCTTTTTTTTAGATAATTGCAATTTAATGTTCGTATTTAAGTTTTATAGTATTGTTATCTTATTGTGTGTTCCCTGCATTTTAAATATATAATGTTAGCTATCCCGTAGCAACGCACGGATACGCTACCTATATATCTTATATACCTAATATTAAAGACTAAAAATATCTTTGTTCCATCTCTCACTCTCCCCATCACTCCGTCCCTCGCTCCTCTTTTGTTTCTCGAACCGTCGTCACTCACTATCGTCCTTCTCGCTTTTGAGCTTGGAACTGCAAAACGTTCATTGGTGCTGCATCCGACTCATGTCATGGCCTAGCCATCCTAAGCCCATTCTGCATCATGGTGCGTGTGGACATATGGTTCGCCTTCACCTTTCTTAAACTCACAATAGATACACACAATCACCTATGTAAGTTAATGGCTTGTTTGGCATGGCTCTAACTCCACATAGAGCAGCTCCACTCTAGAAATCCAGGTGGAGCTAGCTCTGAGTGGAGTTGGAGCTGTCTTTTTGGGGTGTTTGGCTAGAAGGGTACTCTCAGCTCCAGAATGGTGTTTTATCAGTGTGGATTGCCCACTTTACCCTCTTAGCAGGCCCACATGTCATACACAGACTGGATCTTCTTCCTCTTGCCGAAGCTCCCGCGCAGGGATGGCCGTGCTCACTGTGGAATGTCGCACCGCTGGCCGTGCTCGCCGGTGCTCTTGTGTGGACGGGGGAGGAGAGGACCGGGGCCGTGGAGGCTGGAGCAGGGAACGCCGACGAGGCCTACGTAGACAGGAATCGGCATCAGCGGAGCTGCGGACGTCCTCTGCACGCCGCCGTCACGTGGGGCCACGCTCGCCGCCGTGGATGGTCGCCAGGGATGGCCCACACACCGCTGTCGCATGGGGGATGCGCTCACAGCCGAGTGCCCATACGAGCTAGGGGGTTGTCGGTGGTCACAGATCTCCGGGGCTAGAGCTTGGGCTTCGGGCGACGGCCAGAGGCAGGTCACGCGCGGCCATCGGAGCAGGGCGGTGGTCGGAGCGGGGCATGCATGTGGCAAAGATGCTCGATGCCCATCGCAAATCCGCCGGACGAGGAAAAGAAGAGAAGAAAACGAAACATGGCCTGTCTAGGGGGAGGGGGAGGGGAGGGGCATAACAAAATAACGGTTCGCTGTGTTAGAGTGTGTAATCGATGGCAAAGGTGGGTAATTTCTTTGGAACTCCATGTCTTTGTCTATTTCAGAGGGTTCTGGAGTTGGAATAGAGGTGCTCTAAGAGAATGAACTAGAGCTCCAATAACTCTATGGAGTTCGGCTGCTCCAACTTTTTTTTTTGGAGTTGGGGTGTTTGGCTAGCGCCAGCCAACTCTAGCCTGGAGTTTGGTTCTGGAGCCATGCCAAATAGCCCCTAAGTCCTGTTTGTTGCTGCTGCTACTTATAATCAGATTAGTGTTGAAAAAATGAGAAAATAATCAAAGGCTTTGATTATTGCTGATTTTTCTGACCACCACTTTAGATCTTTGAACCAGCATATCGATAATCGAGAGTTAAAATTAAAACATCCTCACGGCACAGTCATATAATTGAACCGATTATAAGTAGAAATAAACAGGGTCAATGTTTTATCAATTTTCATATGGAATTAATCCTTTTATTGCAGTAGCATTTACTATCGGCCTTGGAGCATATTTGATTTAAGGTTGAGCCAAGCCCGATTAAATCTAACAAAACAGCTAGCATATTACCATTGTCACGAGCACCATGCAACAAATTGTACATCGCAACACATGGACATGTTGGCTAGTGTATATAAAAATATTAATATTTATGAGGTGTAGTAAATACAATTAGATTAATTCATGGAATATGTTTTTATAATAAATGTATTTAAAGATACAAATATTAATACTATTTTATAGGTCTAATTAAATTTGGGATTGTCTCGAAAGTGAGATTTCAATTCTTTTTTTTGATGGACAACTGACAAGAAATTTGTCGAGAAGAAGTAGATAAATGAATAACAAGCGGTGGATGACGACGTGCGGTGGCGTTGGTGGGTTCGTTGCCATTGCATGAACAAGGTGCGGGTTTTGAGGTATGAGAATTTCGAGCAAAGCTTTGAGCCTGTTTAGTTCTCCAAAGGGAACCCAAAAAGGGCTACAGTACCTGTCACATTAAATCTTACGACACATGCATGGAGTACTAAATGTAGACGAAAGAAAAAACTAATTACACAGTTTAGTTGTAAATCACAAGACAATTTTTTTGAGTCTAATTAGTCTATGATTGGACACAAATTACCAAATAAAACGAAAAGTGCTACAGTATCTGAACCCAAACTTTTTCACCAACTAAACAAACCCTTTGTTTGGCTTTCTGCCATGTCGTCATTGGTGGCACCTTTGTGGCCAGACTCTTGTTGTAGGCCTTGTCATGAGGTGTTCAGACCCCAACAAGATTGCACTTGAAAAACCTATGTTCTCTGATCAACGGCGGCATCTGCAAATGTCGCTTACCTCATTAGAGGGCATTGTAATGGAGAACCCCGCCCCATATCCTGTTTGATGTGACTTGCAGGGCGTGCTCTGGTGTACTTTTTTTTTGAACTCGATGTACTGTTTCTTTTTGGTGTTTATCTTGACTGACGTCGCTTCATTTCGTGAGATTTCATTTTTTTTAAGAATGGAGCAAATATGCGGATGGGCACATAGCCCAGCGGCTAAGACTCCACAGGAGGAGCCGACCGGTGGGGGTTGGAATCCCTGTCCCGCACCAGGCCTCCAAAGAAGGCCACGCCAAGGTGGCGCCGTTCAAAAAAAAAAGAATGGATCAAATATGCGGCAAGCAAATGATAAGCGGCCTAGTTAAGCAGTCCAGTCCCAAGCCCATAGGATTCCTGCTGGCCCTACTAGTACTTGATTCGGTTTGGCCCAACGAAAAACTGAGAGCTGAGATTTTCTTCTTAACCTTAGCCCTTTAAGCCCACTCCAGAAATCCGCGAGTGCAGAGTCGCGGCCCACGTGGTAATCAGAACGTGCCTTTTCTGCTCAGAAAAAAAAAGCAGAACGTGCGTTTGTTCCGAAGCTAGAGCTGAATCGAGGGGGTGCATCACTTCAGTAGTACATAACCATATGCAAATATTTACATGGTAAAATTCGTTTTTTTAAGAGTTAAATACATCGACAATCTCTAAACTTGTGGGCTGCCACATAGATTAAAATGGTGCACTGCACACTCTAAACTTGTAAAATGACGCAGGTTCATTTCAGAACTATACCGACCACCGTGGTGCATTATTTAACAAATTAAGGAACCCAGAAATGTTTTTAAAGTTCGTAGACCTAAGTGACACCCCTTAACAAGTTCAGAGGCGCTCAAGCATTTAAGACATTTTTCAAAGTTTGATCTACATGACATCCCTTGAAATTTGTGTAGAGTTTGTGTATACAAAATTAGATGAAAAATGTGTGTACAGTTTGTGTATACAAAATTAGATGTCGATTATTTGCCACATAATCAGATGACATTAGTAATTCAAATGGCATATTACCATGGCCAAATCATTTAAATCCTAAACTTTTATTGAACTGTATAGTTTGACAAATCAAGGCTATATAACTGGATCTCCTAAGAATTATGAAATAATGAAAAATGAGTATCTACTTAGGGTCTATTTGGATCATATAGGCTAAGTGGCTAACAACTTGGAGCTAAAATTTTGCTCAATTCACCCAAATAGGAGGTCTAATTTTTAACAAGCCTTGACTAGTTGTTAGCCCATTAGCGAAGGATACAAACATACACTGACTAGTAATTACAGTAGATGGCTAATTTTTTAGCTTGGCTAATAATTAGTCTTAGCCTATCTAAATAAACCTACTAGTCTTAGCTTCCATGTTGGCTCGTGGGGGGTGCATGATCATTGATTGAGGCCGTGCACAAGTGGTGAATGTGAGATAGTTAACACTAAATTTTGTTTTTGCTGTGGGTGCATTTGCACCCACTAATGTATACGTAGCTTCGCGCCTTCGCCCCTGCACTACCGGAAACGCAGCCTTTGCCGAGGGCTTCCGGCTTTGCCAAGGGCTAAATATCGGGCACTTGGCAAAGACCCTCTTTGCCGAGGGCCGGCCCAAGGAGCTCTCGGCAAAGACAGGCCCTCGGCAAAGAGGCCTCTGCCGAGGGCCAGCCCTCGACAAAGAAATGGCCCTCGGCAAAAAAAAATCTTTGCCGAGGGCCTCCCTATTGGCCCTAGACAAAGAGTCTTTGCCGAGGACCTACCTTATGGCCCTCGGCAAAGAGATTTTTTAAAATATATTTTGAGACACTAAATTAACTCAAATAAAAAAAATTTCTACTACAAAATTGTCTAACTTTTTAAGATCTACAAAGTATATATTGGTCATTTCTTTATTTAACAAATGAATAGTAATGTTATTCATAAAATCTACATCTCTCTAATAAGTTTCATAAAACTACTAGAGATGATATATAAGGATTGTGAAATATGTTAGAACCACCACGTCGGTTGAACAAATGACCAAACAATCAAAATAAAGTTTGTAGATCTTGAGAAGTTATAAAATGTTGTAGTTGAAATTTTTTTTCATTTGAAAGCATCTAATTGCCGATAATTGCGTCTTAAGTTTGAAATTTGAAATTTGAAATTTGAAATTTTGAAAAAAAGTCTCGGATGGAGAAACACTCTAAACGAAAGTTGTAGATCTCGAAAAGTTACGAAACTTTGTAGTTGACAACTTTTTCATTTGAATTCGTTTAGTGCCTCAAAATGTATTTTGAAAATTCTCTTTGCCGAGGGCCATAATGTAGGCCCTCGGCAAAGAGGGTCTTTGCCGAGGGCCTACGTTATGGTCTTTGCCGAGGGCCAACCTTATGGCCCTCGGCAAAGATATTTTTCAAAAAGTCTCAGATGGAAAAATACTCTAAATAAAAGTTATAGATCTTGAAAAGTTATAAAACTTTATAGTTGACAACTTTTTCATTCGAAAGCATCTAATTGAGGATATTTATATGTAAAGTTTGAAATTTAAAATTTCAAATTTTAAAAAAAGTCTTGGATGGAAAAAACACTCTAAACTAAAGTTGTAGATCTCGAAAAGTTATGAAACTTTGTAGTTGACAACTTTTTCATTTGAAAGCATCTAATTGCCGATAATTGCGTCTTAAGTTTGAAATTTGAAATTTGAAATTTTGAAAAAAAGCCTCGGGTGGAGAAACACTCTAAACGAAAGTTGTAGATCTCGAGAAGTTATGAAATTTTGTAGTTAACAACTTTTTTATTTGAATTCATTTAGTGTCTTAAAATATATTTTAAAAAATCTCTTTGCCGAGGGCCACAATGTAGGCCCTCGGCAAGAGGGTCTTTGCCGAGGGCCTACATTATAGCTCTCGGCAAAGAGGGTCTTTGCCGAGGGCCTACCTTATGACCCTCGGCAAAGATATTTTTTAAAAAGTCTCGGATAGGAAAACACTCTAAACGAAAGTTGTAGATCTTGAAAAGTTATAAAACTTTATAGTTGACAACTTTTTCATTTGAAAGCATCTAATTGAGGATATTTATATTTAAAGTTTGAAATTTCAAAATTTAAATTAAAAAAAAGTCTTGGATGGAAAAACACTCTAAACGAAAGTTGTAGATCTCGAAAAGTTATGAAACTTTGTAGTTGACAACTTTTTCATTTGAAAGCATCTAATTGCCGATAATTGCGTCTTAAGTTTGAAATTTGAAATTTGAAATTTTGAAAAAAACCTCGGATGGAGAAACACTCTAAACGAAAGTTGTAGATCTCGAAAATTACGAAACTTTGTAGTTGACAACTTTTTTATTTGAATTCGTTTAGTGCCTCAAACAATCAATTTACACTCGGTTTGTTATAACATATGGGGAATCGAAATAGAATATAAACACAAGTGATAAAGGGTTAGAGTGGTTAGAGGAGGTAAGTGAGAGAGGGTGTGAGAGGTCACGTGTTCGAATCCCACCGACCACGACTTTACAAATAGGGTAAAAAATACTATGTAAAATGCTACAAAAAAATCCCGCGGGTGGGGGTGATGGCTCGTCGGCGCCTAAAAAAAATACAATTATTTTACTATTTTTTGGATTTTTTTTGATTTACATTTTACCGAGGGTTTTTCTTTGCCGAGAGTTTTTTTGGCCCTCGGCAAAGGCTTTGCCGTGTGCCCGATAAAGAGCCCTCGGCAAAGACCCCTTCGCCGTATCAAAATTTCCCGAAGGCTCTTTGTCGAGGGCCGTCCTCGGCAAAGCCTTTGCCGAGGATTTTTGGGCCTTTGCCAAGAGCCTCTGGCCCTCGTCAAAGCATGCGAGTCCAGTAGTGCTGGCCCTAGCTCGCCCCCGGCACCCGAATGGCAACCCCTCCCTCTCCTGTCTCCTCCAGTGCCGTGCCCCTAAGGGCTCAGGCTATGACCAAAGTGCCAACTCAGCCCCGCCAGATCCCGTCAGCGGTGCGGAGGAGCGATGGCAGCAGCTGGAACGACGGCAGCGGCATGGAGGGACGCAGGGGCGGCGCAGCGGCGTGGAGGGCCGAGCAGAAGGCTTCGGTATTTTGGCCCAACCGAACCTGACCCGACCCATCCCTCATTTCTGAATTTATTTAACTGAAATTGAAACTAGTGGTAGTGGACTTGGGGGTCAACGGACGCCACGCGGTGGATGTACCCTACCGTTTATTCGAACGGATCGATCATCTTCTGCGAAGTTTCGATCAACGCGGTTTCCCTGGTGGCTGCCTTTACAATGATTTGTCGGCCTGTTGGGGATCGGGCTAAAACGGATACTATACGAGTGCCCAAACTTCTTCAGCCGGTGGTTTGCTCTAGCTTGTATGTTCTCAGCGTTGTTTGCAGTATACCGTAGACTGTTCAGTTTGTATCCTGTCTGATTGAGGAAAACAATATTTAGGAATCGTAGCTTCATCTCTTCTCTACAAGCACGGCGACCACGTAATAAAGGTAAAAAAGTTGCAAAAGGTTAGAGTTTCATCTCCACACTACTGTTTCTCATCTTGCATCAGCTTTTATCTTGTCCACAGGTGCATAGAGGAGGCACTGAGTACATGATCGATGGCACTATGGAACGGTCTCAGCCAGGCTGCCACCGTTCGCCGGAACAGGGAGGAGTGCCAACACTTTATGCACCATGTCATGATGATCGGAGATCTCCTACAAATGCTTCAGCAGGCAGAGACGATGCTGCGCCCAGAGATCCGGAGACCGCTGGATGGATTAGAAGACACACTCCGGCAGGCGTACACGCTAGTCGTGTCCTGCCAGCAGAGCAACACCATGTATCGCTTCCTCATGGAAGGAATTCAAGCTCAGAAGTTCCGTGACATTCGAGATAGAATCGATTCATATCTCCGGCTGTACCCTCTGGTTACCCTTTCCTGGGTTCTGGGCTACATGTTATATATTGACAAGGAATAGCCTCTTGCATGGCTTACATGATTGGTTACAAATGACAACAAGATCTCCACAATTATCTCCACAAGTCTAGGCTACACACCTAATGTACCTCGACGCACCATACACGAGTATATCCTCTAACACGCCAGGCTGCGCTCGCGGGCCTCTGCGTGTAGGCCGCGAAGCTCCTCGCGCTCGCTCTTCGCGCCGCTGCGCGCGACCGCTGGCCGCCGCGCGCTCTCTTGTTGGCCGCCAGTGCGCTCGCTCGCGCGCCACGTGCGCTCGCCCATGCCGTCCGCTCAGGCCGTCACCGCTGTGTGCGTTCTGCGTACGTGAGTTTGGGAGAGAAGTAGAGAACAAGAGGAGAGAGAGGGGAAGAGATAAGAGAGAGAAAAAAGTCCAATATTTATTAGGCAAAGACTCTACCTATTATGTGAGTTAGTTTCTATAGATGATTTTTGCTTATATGGTATTTTTGGATATCGTGCATAGCTTCTATCGTTAGGACTGCCCTAGGGACCCGAGTAGATCGAGGCGGATTTAGGAAACAGGTGCACATGCCAACGTCTCCTCGGAAGCCAATAACTTCTCCGACAATAATGGCAGAAATCGACAGATCGATTCATTGAATCTTTTGGTTAAACGCTTTTTATTAACACCCGCCACATCGAATGTTTGATAATTGCACGGAGTGTTAAATGTAGATTAATTTTGAAACTAATTGCATAGATTAAGAGTAATTTATGAGACGAATCTATTAAACCTAATTACTATATTATTAGTATTCGAACAACCTATGGTCAACCTCATGGTCAAACACCTGTTAAATTTTAACCAACGAACCAAACAGGCCCTAACTAATAACCAATAAGGTCGCACAACAGAGTCCAGAGGCAGTTACTCCCTTGTCCACTAAGGGTGCGTTTAGTTCTCGAAAAATTTTTAGCTTTGGCTACTGTAGCACTTTTCATTTGTATTTGTCAATTAGTGTCTAATCATGGACTAATTAGGCTTAAAAGATTCGTCTCGTGGTTTTTCTACCAAACTGTGTAATTAGTTTTTTTCACCTATATTTAATGCTCCATACATGTGTCCAAACATTCGATATGATGGAGAATCTTGAAAATTTTTGGGAACTAAACGCCAGCTAAAGGAAGAAACTCTCACAAACAATTATTTAATCTACTCTAGTACAGTGTGGAATAGTTGCATCAGCGCCGACAGTTGCTTGATGGTCTGTATATCCACCAAGAGTAACTTGGACGTCCATTTGCCTAACCCTCAGGGTACATTAAATACATGATTGACCAAGCTGGACATTTCAATCTCGAATACTAATCGCCGTACCATTAACTGGACGTACTCAAGACTAGCGAGATTTTATGATAAGGCCTTGTCTTGATGCAAAAACTTTTGGAATTTAGCTGCTGTAGTACTTTCGTTTGTATTTAGCAATTAGTATTCAATCATGAACTAATTTGACTCAAAAGATTTGTCTCGTGATTTACAACCAAACTGTGCAATTAATTATTTTTTTATTTATATTTAATGCTCTATACATGTGTCCAAATATTCGATGTGATGGAACGAAAAATAAACTTTTGAAATTTGGAAGGCATCTCAACGAGGCGTAAGTAAACAAAAGCGAAGACCTTGACTTTAGACTGCTGCTGAACTGCTGCTGATACGTACTAGAGGTTTCTCCGACTGGTAGGTTCCCGGAAACAGCGGCACATGCAGACGTGCTCTAACCGATTAAATAAGGACCCTGTAAAAGTGCGAGGAACCAGATGACCTTCCCTCGGTCTCTCGGTACATGTTATATAGACGGGAAACCGCCCCTGTATGACGTATACAACAAGATTGGTTTGTTACAACAAACTCTGCACGTTAGCTATCCCTTCTGCATGCACACAGCAGCTGCCTAACAACCTACGGCACTTGCTCAACAAACCTGAGCCTCGCGCACATACAATGTACCTAGATGACATTCCTATCATCTAACACCCCCCTCAATTCTAAAGATGGCAGTGGTGCGGGTTCGGATCGGATATCCGCGGATTTCGGGTTTGGCGGTTTCGGTTTCGGTGCTCGGTTTTCGCCCACGGTTTTCGGGTTCGGATACCCGATAGTTAGCGGTTTTGTGGCGGATTTCCAACTTCACCCACGGATCACCATCGGCCCCCGAAACAATTCGGCCCACCAGCGGTCCATTAACAACCCTAGTATATAATCGCTCTCGCTCTGGAACCCTCACCCCATCCCACTCCACTCGACGGTCGCTGACTCGGGCGCCGATGTCGCGCAGGGCGCTGGTGCCTCGAGCGGGCCCTCGTCCGTCGACCTCCCTCCCTCGTCCCTCCCTCAGTCCCTCTCTCTCTCGCCGACTTGAGTGCTGGCTCCGCATCCACCCGACCCCGACGGCCGCCACCACAAGCAGAGCGCAGCGCAGCGCAGAGGAGGAGGCGGCAGGAGCAGGGGCCGGCGCCACCCATCTAGCGGCCCAGGCGCCCACCCCACCACCAGGCGGACAGGCGGATCTGCGCCCTCTCTCCCGGCCGGCGGTGGATCTACTCCTCCGGCGGCGGATCTGCGCCCCTGGCGATGGATCTGCACGGGGGGCCATGTGCCCGGCGGTGGGAGACCGGCGGCGCGAGCCCTGCGCGGCCCCAGCGCGCGGCGACGCGGACGTGCGGGTCCGGCGGTGGCGGGGGCTTGCGGCCGTCCGTGCTCGCGGCGGTGGGCGCTCGACTCGACGACGGCGGCTTGCCCTCTCTCAGGGCGGATCCAGCAAGGGAGGGGAAGGGCGGAGGGAGGGAGAGGGAGCGGCAGGCGGAGGGAGGGCGGAGGCCCCAGTGCGGGGGATGGAGCCAGAGAGGGGGGGCGGGCTCGTGGCGCCGGTCCGTCGGGAGAGGGAGAGAGGGAGGGCCGGAGGGGAGGCTACGGCGTGGAGGTGGGCGACGCAAAAAGAACGGATCGAAATGGTCTCAAAACAAAGAATCAAGCCTCCAAAAGAAAAGGGGCAAAAACAAACTCGTGAAGAACACGAAGAACACAAGACACAATCTTCACAAACTGAATCTCGGAGGACACAAGGTGGTTAGGGACACCTTTCCCGCTGCCAAAATTAGTTCTTACACAAATCTCATGAATTTGTGGACCTCTCTCACTAGAACCCTAAGGGGGGCTAAGGGAAGGAAGGAGGAAGGGAAATGAAAGAGGTGAGGGAGATGGGTGCTCCCTCATCCTATTTAATAGGGCTATTACACAATCCCAGTTTTACCCTTGATACATTTGAGTTAAACCACTTAGCCCAAGGGCGTAATGGTCCAACCCGGGATAATCTTTGATCCGACGGCCACCACGCCTTCTCATGAGTAGCTTCGCCTCAACGTAAACTCCTCGATGCCACCACGTGCCATCCGTTCCTCCTCAGAACCTCCACCTTGGTTTTGAGGCCCAAACCCGTAAACCCGTCACCGATGGTTTTGAGGCCCAAACCATCAAACCGCTCGCGAGTAGCGTACTCCATAGGCGTCCCCCGCCGCTTGACACGTGTCACCGCCATCCTTGACCGGCTAGGCGCTAAGTCTCATGAGCCCCGCTCGGCTTGCATGTCCTCTCTCTTGACTCGGTCAACACGGTCGCCCATGTACACTTGCGCTCATCGATGTCCCAGGTGTCAGCCACCGCGGCTAGTCACCCAGCCTCCTGGTCGCTCGGTCGAAGCCTCATGTCTGCCCTTCACTGCTCCCGGTCTGTCAGCATGGCACATCTCTACTTGACCTTCACCTCACCATCGACCACCGCCTCCAAGCTCCACACCTGCACAACACAAGCCAAGAGACATGTCGCACATCCCAACTTTCGCTAGGGTTAGGTCACACACTCAACCTAGATCGTGAATCTCGTTGACAATCACTCATCACAAAATGAATCACAAGGGCACTCATCAACCGTGTGTTCGCAATCTCCCCCTTGATGAGTGCATTGGCAATACTAACACACGAACAACTTGAGCAAAAGGAAAAGAAGAAGAAGAGAAAACAAGGAGCTCACCCAAATGACCAAAAGCCAAAGAAATGCCAAAACAGGGTCATATGAAAATGAGCAAAACTTGGTCCCCAAAGACATAGGCAACGACTCGACGTAACCAAGTAAAATATAAATAGCTCTCAAGAAAAGGCAAAGGACTCAACACCACTTGCAAAAGCAATTCAAATGCAACTCCCCCTGAACAAATGCAATCTCCCAAAAGAATGCATGCACTCAACATGAGGTAGATTTGGTATCTCTCCTCTCTGTGTGTCTCTGCCCCTTGGAGTGCGATCTCTCTCTTGGAGTAGTGTGCTATCTGGTTGGATAGCACTCATTGTAATCTTTTCATTCGTTTCGCGCAAAACTTTTGATTCAAATCACGCTCTACATCTTTACATATTCCTTTTCGAGTCACATTTTATCTTGTAGACCCATCACAGCCTACTGTTTTGGCTCCTTAGGAATTTATTCTAAATCCTAAAATATTATTGGTATTATCAATTTTATTTCATCTTTCTTTACTTCTTGCCACTTAGACGAGTGAACACCTCTCATGACTTCTTCAAATTAGATGGAATCACCTTCTATTTGAATTTCACTAATATAGACTTTATAGTCATCAGAAATATCTAATTTTCTTATTCTTTGAGACTTTCTGGGGCCTCAGCTACTAGCATTTCTTGACCTTTATTGGCAAAAGACAATTAATTCTATAAAGTCTTGTGTAACAAGATCCTTGTTTACATTATTCATTCTCCTTACGGAGTTATGTCTCATTGTACCATGCTCCCCCATATTGTCCCATCTTTAAACTTTCTTATTTTGGGTTTAATCTTCTAAAAGTCTTATGGCGCGTTTAGCACCGCCTTAATAACTCTGAACGCGTCCAATATGAATACTGACCCGACTTTGCTATCTTTCTATTGGAACTATAAAAGATCTATGAATTTAGCTATTTCTTTACTTTAGGGGTATCGTTATTATGACCGTCTTACTCCCCCGGCGATCATATTCATCTTTTATAGATCACTCTTGCCTTTAATGCATAGTATGCTTCACATTATCTGAAGCATGAGGAAGTATCTTTCTTAATTGTCTTTCTTAATTGATCTCACATTTCTCCCCCTCGAAATATGGTCTAAACTTTTCTACCATAATTTTAAAAACTATTCAGAACTCTTGTGAATGAGGAAACTTTGATTACTTACTTCATCCACATGATTACATCATGCAAATAAAATTAATTCTTAATTTATATGGGAGTACTTTGTCCTCATTTTATTTCAAGAACTCAATAGAGTCTTTTATCATTAATACTTTCGCAAGTCACACTTGCATGTCATTCTTATTTTGTGATAGTGCCCGCATGGCGGGAAAAGTTTGAGAAAATACTCGCATGGCGGGGTTCGTCTGCAACTTTCTGTTCTCGTTAAACTCATTGAGTGCTTAACTACTATGACACAATAGAAGAGCATTGTCAAGCACATGAGTCATCACAACTTTCTCCCGTCATGCAGGATAGATTAACATAAGTATTATGCTAACTTTACCCCGCCATGCGGGTATTTTCTCAAACTTTTCCCGCCATGCGGGCACTATCACAAACTTTTCCCACCATGCGAGATAATTCCTTTGAAGGGACATAAATGCTAGGATTGGCTCATATTCAATCATCAAATTTAGGAATAGATCCAAATATTCTTTAACACACATGCTTAATCCGACGTTGGTCAAATTAAACATGCATGTGACTTATTACATTTCATATCATGATGATGAAGACTAAAAAAATTACTTATTACATCTCTTAAACTAAACTTTTATTTTTCTATTTCTTTTTTTGGATCAATATCCTATAATTCTTTTCTTTTGAAGCCATTCTTTAAAGAGAACACAATCCCTCATACAATAGTCTTATTTCTTTATCATCTTCTGAGTCACAAGTACCCAGCTCATTTCTTTTTCTGCCTTCAAGAATGAAAGGATTAAGTTCTTTGTCTGAAAAACATTAATCAATAATCATCAATAATGCTCATTAAACTTTTAAAAATTTATGTTCTATTCTATATCACCGTTGGGCAGAAATAGAATAAAACATCATTCTTCTACATTAATTCCACATCACCGTTGGGCAGAAATGAAATTAACATATGAAAACCTCAATTATCTTATGACTACTCTTCAAAACTAAATTCTCTCGTTTGTTCAAATTTAATTAGAAAATAATCATCATCATTGCAGCGAAAACATGAAAATACATTACATTCTACTCACTCTGGAGTATCTCTTGTTTCTTATCCATTCTCTGAAAATTGGTCACTTTGATGCAAAATTTATCAGAGATCTAAACTTTAAATATAAAAAATCATATAATTATAATATTATTATCATCAACGTTGGTCAGAAAATAATAATATTATAATTTATCTCAGCTATAAACCGATTATTCCTCTAATTAAAATTTTTCCATTCGTTCTAATTTTAACTGGAGGATCAACTTTTCATTATCATTTACTGAATAACTATAACTACTCTTCAAATTAATTTCTCCCGTTGGTTCGAATTTAATGAGAAGACAACAATCTTTAACTTTGCAGTGGAAACATTAATCAATTCTATAATTCTATTTTCCAAAAACTCTTAGAGTACTTTACTGTGCTCTGAACAAGATTATTGTTGGACAAAGTTGTACAGAGATTTTCATCAAATTTTATTCAAAATTCTTCAAAAAAAACATCAACTCAGCTTCTGGAAAATAAAAACAAAATTCTTTTCAATTTACTATTTTTCACAGAATTTGGCCCGAAGGCCTGCTCGCAGCCGAGCTGTGCTCTCTGCGGCCCGTGGCCCAATCGCACATGCTCCCGTGTTTGCCCAGCAGCATCAGCAGCTTGCGCGGCCTAGCCGAACTGCCCTCGCGCGCGTGGCACTGCTCCAGCCCGTAGCCCAGCTATAAGGCCCAGTAGCCCTGCTTCGCAGGCGCGAGCGGCACTCCCCCGCCCAGGCCGCAACCTGGGCCTGGGCCGGGAAACTATCATCCCGCCTGGGCCTATTTTGGCCCAAGCCTTTCTTGACCATAGATCGTGATCAGACGGTCACGATTTCTTCCAGCCGAAACAAAAACGTCAGCCAATGAACCCTAACCCTCATTTCCTTTCTCTGCCTCCGCTTTTCTCGTGACCACAGCGCCGCCGACGATGCCTGACGATGGGATGAGCGCGCGCGGAAGAGATGGTGGTGCCATCGCGGGGCCCTTCGCCGGAGGTGTGTGCGGCCGCACGCTTCTTCGTCGAACGGTCTCACGCCTATGCCCTTAGGCCGGAGGCGCGCGCGTATAGGGAACAGGACCGACAGCGCGGCTCCCTCTCTCCTTTCTCTCTCTCCCCCGCCTTTCATCGCACGCATAGCCGCCGTCGATCCCATGGAGACGGCGCCGGAGCTCGTGACAGAGAAGGTTGCGACGCCGACGGTGGGCCCACTCACCGGCATGTGCGTTCCCCGGAGGGAGAGCGTGCCGCCATCGAGCGGCTCCGTGTCAGCGCTCTGTGCCCACGTGGGGACCATCTGTACGCCGGCGAGCCTGTCCCTCCCGCCGTCAAAGCAGGTGATGGTGACGACGGCGAGGCCCCGGGTAGGTCCTCCCCTCTGTTCTTTCTTCTCAGTCAGTTAGGGTTAGGGTTACAACTACTTTTCCGAATCGAATTCAGTTGCTTTCTTTTATTCTTTTCTTCTTTCCCGATCTAGATCTACTCGCTGGTTCTTGTTCAACCCGGCTCTGGTACCATTGTTAGACCTTTAGAATCATTGTGAGCAGATCTAGTGGGTGACTTCTCTCTATTCGGAATAAACAAGTTGTCTTCCCAAACCTGAACTAGGCATAGAGATAGCTAGAGAGAGATAGGCGGAAGTAGCTGACCTTCGGAGTTGGAGTGGGAGAAGTTCATCTCGGTGACGACTGTGTCCCGAGCGGTGTTGAGCCAGATGGCGTGGTGCAGAGGCGGCGGCGGTGAAGCTTCCCGTCGCCTACAGCACCTCCTCTTGATCGGTCCAGGAAAGGAGGTGGGGCAGTTACTGTGGCAGTGAACCTCGTGACTTGAGCCCTTGGCCCCCACCTCCCTCTTATAGTGCTGCGCGACGGGGGCCCACCAGCCTGTCCAACGGCTGGACACCCCCGATCAGGGTGCGATCAAGGCTCCAACTTGGTCGTTGGACCGAGTCGGGAGGAGATCAACTAACACGCGGCGCCAACATGCCCCCACCCCGAAAAAAATAGCAGTTCTTTGACAAAATTGTTCCAAAACAGTAATTCTGTATTAAAAATAAATTAAAATGTAGGGTTCCAACGATCAATTACATTGAAATGGACTCACAGGATAAATAAACTAAGATTGCTAGATTTGGCGAAGTGTGACAACAAGATTATTCAAAAGAACAAGAGGCTGGCCACTAAGGCTCACGAGTCACGACTCGCGACTGTTAATAGTGTCAATTAAGCAGGGTGTATACACAAATGATTCGCGAATGCCACGATGGTACTCGCCCGGGTGTACTGTTCCTAAATACTGAACCTTTGGGCTGTTCAAATGAAAAGCTACCGCGTATCCGTTGCTACACAAGAAGATAACCTCCTTGTACGGATGAAATCCAAGGAATTTGACATATGGGAGAACATCCTCTTCGTCATCTGAAACATCGAGAATGTTGTCGTCGTCAGAGTCCCAGCAAACATTTTGTTTAACCAGTGGTATGTCTTGGTTCTTCCTTCCATCGTTGAGATCAAACTTCCAATATTGCAGTTTCAGATCTAAAATCCAATACTTCAATTCATCGAAATCATCATTTTGCGACGACCAAGACCATGTATTGATCTTGAGGTTGCTTTGATCCTTTGGCACCCACTCCATGTGGCCACCGGATTCGCTGAGAATCCAAACTCGAAGTTTGGCGAAAGCTTCACTAGCAATAGCTGCAAAGTAGACCCCTTTCTCCGATCTACCTAGAAAGGAGCGTACACCATTCTGGTACTCGGTGAGTTGTACTGGCGATTTGATTACTGTATTTATCATCCTGCAAGGATAATCTGCAAAATGGACACATCCATATATCTAGATATATCAAAAAATTTACTATATCGATCGATGTTTGGAAATATCGAATGATGTTTGGAAGAGTGGATTGAGATTTATTTGTTTATTACCTTGATATAAATTCACCACGCCAGTGCACGTACAGTGCACCCTTCCAGTACGCAGCATAGCGGCATGGGGGCTCGACATGATGGAAGCCCCCTGTGTTCAGCAGCAAGTCCTCATGTGTAACAGCCGCCTCACCTTCCCGGACGAACACCTTCTCCTCCCACCTCCCGGTGCTCGACGAGAACTCATGCCACGTCGTCCACCATGCCGACGGCGGCCACTCCATCAGGCGGCATGTGTTGTCGTTCGCTGGCTCCGCGGGCGACAACAGGACCGTGTACTCCGGCGACACAAAAGGGTCGAACACGAGGAACGCGCGGCAGCCCCACCTCCAGGTAGTGTAGTACAAGGCGGCGCCAGCAGGGCACGGTGCCAGGCGCGCCGACCACCGCGTGGTGGGATTGCACACGTGCAGCACACTGTCATCGCTCTCCAGGAAGAGGACGAGGCCATTGCAATGATCCACGACTTCATACCAGGTGTAGGCGCGTTCTCGCTGGATGAAATCAAACTTGCCGTCGATCCGGCTGGAGCCATCGTATTCCGGCGACGTCGTCGCCGTCGGCCGGGACAAGAAGTGGCACTTGCCGTAGTCCTGGTAGTTGATGAAGAGGCCGCGTACCGAGTGCGGGAGCAGGCGTCGGAACCGGACCAGCAGCTGGCGCTCGTCGATGAGGTCGCGCCACGCCTTGCACACGCCACACGAAGCTGCGAGGCTGCGCGCAGGAAGACGGCCGAAGATTCCATCGAGCAAGTCGTCGGGTAGAGCCGCCGCCGCCGCCACCATGTCTGTCTCCATGGACGCGGACTACATGCAACACACCTGGCGCAACGACGACGTCCCGAGATCTTATAGGGCAATAAAATCATAATATTAAACCGATGTAGAGGTTGCATCCGGGTGGGACTCGTCCTCTTGATTTGACTCGTTCTCGTGTTGCAAACAGCAGTAGACACATCTTTCTATATCGCGCCCAAGCGCTGCGCGGCGCCAACATGTGTTACCAGCCAACATGTGAGCCCAGCTCCAGAAGCACAAAAGACAAGACGCAGCACAAGAGCGCGGGCTGAAGCGTGAAGATATCCGGCCCGTGTCTGTAACTGAATTCTATTCCTTGAGAAAGAAAGAACTCTCTACTCACTCTGTCCCAGAAAGAATCAATTTCTAAAATCCAAACTTTATTATAGAAAAGAATAACAACATATATGACATAGAATGAGCATATTATGAAAATATAGTCTACGATACATCTAATGTGATACTAGATTGAAATCATAAATCTTAATAATCTTTTCTATGAATTTGGTCAAAGTTTAAAAAACTTTGACTTAGACAACTCCAGAAATTGATTCTTTAGGGACAGAGGGAGTAAAGGGGCCAGTTGGCCGGCGATCCCAATCTTCTTCATCTCCGTTCGTGACCCGGTGAAGCCGGTCGCTAACACCTAGTATCAAAGCCGACGAGCCTCAGCGCCAGCGAGCCCTGAGTCTGCGCTAGCCGCCCACAGCCACTACACCCGCTTGCAGTGGATCCAGGGAGCCATGGAGCCCAACACAGCGAAGATGTTCGACGAAATGTGGAAGAAGCTGGAGGACTTTGATGCCCACTCCGCTGAGCGCTAGAGTAGGCTGGAGAAGCGGGTCGAGGAGGGCGTCGTTGCCATCCAGGAGCACGATGAAGCCATCGACACCCGCATCAGGTCTCTGGAGAGCTTCGCATCTTCCCAATACACCGCTTCCATCGTCGCCAACAACTGGGGCGCCCACTTCGACTCTTGCGTCATCGATCTGGAGCAGCAGATGGCCGACCTCGAGCTCATCAGGCTGGCTGAGATCCACGACAAATGCGACGATACAGTGGAGGCGCTGGAAGCAGCAGTCGGGGTGTTGCAAGCCTAGCCTCAGGAGGTTGACGGCAACATCGACGACATCCTCTACAACGTCCGCCGCATCTCCAGGTCACAGGTGGCGCAGCCGCAGCAACACCCGCTGCCGGCGCGTCGGGAGTTGGCCGCCGCCGCGTACTCTGGCAGAACCACACGGTCGACTATCCTTAACCGCGTTCTCGTGTTGCAAACAGCAGTAGACACATCTTTGTACATTGCACCCAAGCGCAGCGCGGCGCCAACATGCCCCCGGCCCGAGCCCCCCAACCCACCTTCAGACCTCGGTGGCTTCCGGACTCTGGGTGGGCTTTTAGATGGTGACTTGTAGGATGCCGTTGAGTTGCCTCACTTGCCATGGCTTCAACCACAGCGTCAAGGGCTGTCAACCGCCCACGACGCGCCCAGGGCGGCCAAGATCGGATGATGGCTCGCTGGAAACGCAACGCAGGCATGCTGGCAAACCCAAAGTCACCAGGGCCGCCCAGGGAAGACCACGGAATTGGCGTGGTACAACAAAAAAAAATGTGCACCATTGATTTGGATGATTATTAGCACGTATTACTTCCTAGGAGATATCTATTTTTTGTTTGAGAAATGAGGAAAATAAGGAAAATATCTATAAAACAAATCTAAACAAATCTGGCGTGCATGCACATGCATAATACATGGATCCGCGCCGTTATTTCCCAACATCTAATATGTAATATTTTTAAGTTGACGGATTACTTTTCTATTTGTCATGGCAAAACCTAAAACATGCAGCCGCTGCTAGAGTCTCCACTCAGCATCGCTGCGGTAGCCGCCCCTGCCTCCACCACCGTTGGTCCCCCTCCCTCCCCCTGGTCCCCCTCCCTCCCCCTCCCGCTTATCACCGGAGGTTCGGGGATCTATAGTTTTTAATAAGTTTTGCCACTAGATCGAGTCTTTAGGGCTAGGGTTTCATCAAGCCAATTTTTTTTGGTTTTGGGGATTTACAGTGAGATGGTAGGGTGAAATCGTTTTCTCCATGGTAGCTCTATTGAAGATGCGGGCAACAACTATGGCGTCGGCATCATCACCAATTTGACGACATGGAGAATTTTATTTTCGGATGGCAACATCAAAGTGGAGATGGTGTCGTCGCCACGGAATAATTTTCTCTGGTCTCTTCTCCGTTTTATTGTGGTTAGATCTAGCCATAATGAAGGACCATGGAGAATAAGTTGTATATCAGTCTTCCTCATTCTTCAGTAGTAGAAAGAAGAAGGAAAACACCGGAAAGACGAAGTTTCTTAACTCCGCCTACATGAATGTTGGACTTCATTCGTTGGGCATCTGTTCTCAGGGCTTTTGGTGAGTGTTTGCCTGTGCGGTCATCCAAAGTGCAAAGCGTGCTACAGGTTTGGTTTTGAGATCTATTCACAGCATGTGTATAATTTAGATGAATTTTTTTTTGGATATTTACGTGGTCTAGAGTGCTTGTAACGTGTCCATGTACCCAGCTATTATTTAATATAATTATTCTTTCATCAAAAAAATATATCCCATAATGTGTTACGTGAACTTGATTTTTTTTTGAAATCCGACCTATTTAAGGTTGTAGGTCTCACATGAATTGTAGTATTTTATTTTCAGATACGACATACATATATTTGCGTAACATGCATCCATAGTTAAGTTGTGAGTCTTTAATATAACATAATCAATTAGTACTAATATGCGCAGGCGTGCCGGTATACATCCGTTAGTCTCTTGCTCATAAAACTTTCATTAGCACATCATATAGCAAGAATGTGGATATCTCAAGAGATCACAACTTTTTTTCCGACCATCGAGCATAGCAAAAATAGGAGGAGAACCAGGTCCCACCGGACATGCCATTTTGTTTCGCCAGATAAATCACTAAGCGGGATCTCTTTCTGTGTTTCACAGGTCGTCTCTTGCTCATAAAACTTTCATTAGCACATCATATAGCAAGAATGTGGATATCTCAAGAGATCACAACTTTTTTTTCAACCATCGAGCATAGCAAAATTAGGAGGAGAACCAGGTCCCACCGGACATGCCATTTTGTTTCGCCAGATAAATCACTAAGCGGGATCTCTTTCTGTGTTTCACAGGTCGTACTACTTAGTACTAATATGCACGCCAGTATATATCTGTATACAGAAAAAGTTCCAATATCTTATTGTCATTTTCTCCACACTTCCTTTTTATTTTTTTCTTTTTTAGTGGGTTTGTATTGTTCTCTAACAACCTTTTGACAAGAAAATGAACTTATGGCAAATGATCTTGGTAGCCATATGCAAGATGCTCTTGTTTCACATTTTCAGTTGTACCTAAACACAATAAGGTATTACATATTTTGTGTGACCATATTGACATAATTTATTAGTTTGAAATCATGTGTTTTATTCTGAAAATGTTAGTTTTAATAATCTGTTTTTTCCCATAGCGCTGGTGTTCTGTACTTAAAATATTAGTTTCAGGCAAAGTACAAAATTTTTAGACCAGGGTGAAGTATCGTGGTTTGATCCATACTGTTTGGGATCTCATAGCATGGTTTCTTTTATTTAATTTGCTCTGATGTCCTCATTTTTCGGTGGCAGAAAGAAGAAGAAGAAGGAAGATACCAGAAACAAGAAGTATCTCAACTCCACCTACATGAATGTTGGCTGCCGTTCGTTGGGCATCTATTCTCAGGGCTTTTGCTGAGTGTTTGCCTGTGTGGTCATCCATACTGCAAAGTGTCGTACAGATTTGGTTTTGAGATTTGGAGCTATTCACAGCTTGGGCATAATTTAGATGAAATTTATCTGGATATTTGTGTAATCCAGAGTGCTTGTAACATGGCCATGTACCCAGCTATTATTTAATATAATTCATCTTTCGTCGGAAAAAAAACTGTAATATCATACTTAAATTAGTCAAATATAATATTTAATGACTTTGTTTTCTGTAAAATTCAGAGAAGAACCTGCTGTGAAGACAATCAGTTAGCTTGTATTTACTGTTTTTTAATTCTTTGTTGTTTAGTGAAATCAAAACTATTTCCAGACATCACCAAAATGTTAATTATATTTCATTTTTAGAAATGTGAAAGCCTTCTACTTAACGCAGGCAGAGGATGACTGCACAGGAGATTCAAAAGAAGCAAGAGGAGGGAAGGGACTCAGAATTGGAAAGTTTGCTAATTTATGTCGGTATCACCATGTCAGCTAACTGGTTAATTTGTTCTTCCAAAGGAAAATATTGATCCGCCGGTAAATATTTCAGCTACCAGACTTTGCCAAATTTGCTGGAAATACTATGGTCTCAGCTAGCTGGTTAATTTGTTGTTCCGAACCAAAGTATTTATCCATGGTTATATTTCAGCTTTTACATTAAATAGCAAAACATGCCCGTGCGTTGCAACGGGACGTACAATTTGTTATGCAGTGATCGTGCTAATGACGGCATGCTTGTGTAGACAAGCTATGTACATCACTACAGGAAACTGGCTCTTTGCCGACTGCAATTTTCTTTGCCAACTGTTTTTTTTCGACACTCGGCAAAGAGGTCCCTTTGCCAACTGGAATTTCCTGCAGTCGGCAAAGCAGGATTTGCCGACTGCCTGGCTTTGCCGACTGCCAGGCAGTTGGCAAAGAATTGCAGTCGGCAAAGGCAGGCCATGGTTGACGCCATCCACACCGTCACCTTTGCAGACTGCCACTCCGTCAGCAGTCGGCAAAGGCGCAGGCTTTGCCAACTGCCATCCTCCCTGGCAGTCGGCAAAGAATTTTTATTTTTTTTTATTTTTGATCCCAGTTTTTTGTGTTGCCTTGATACAGTAAGTACATGATATATTCCAAGTTTGGGATCATTTTGATTTATTTTGCTATATTCCGTAGATTTTTTCTGTTTCTTTGATTTTTTCCGGCAGCTCCAGATTTGGACTGCAGGTACATGAAATAATGGAATCCGGCGATTCAGAAAATGATATTCATGATATTTGGAGCATGTTGAGGCCGTGTGCGGGGCCTCGCGTGAAATTTCGACTGTGTTGATGTCGGAACACGCCGAGCCACGCGCGTGAAATTTAAAAACACGGTCGAAATTTCAACACGGTCGAAATTTAAAAACACTTTTCACGCGCGTGGCTCGACGTGTTCCGACACCAACACGGTCGAAATTTCACGCGAGGCCCCGCACATGGCCTCAACATGCTCCAAACATCATGAATATCATTTTCTGAATCGCCGGATTCCATTATTTCATGTACCTGCAGTTCAAATCTAGAGCTGCCGGAAAAAATCAAAGAAACAGAAAAAATCAATGGAATATAGCAAAATAAATCAAAATGACCCCAAACTTGAAATATATCATGTACTTACTGTAGCAAGGCAACACAAAAAAAGTGGGATCGAAAATCGAAAAAAAATTAATTCTTTGCCGACTGCCATCAGTGGTAGTTGGCAAAGAGCCTTTGCCGACTGCCAGGGAGGATGGCAGTCGGCAAAGAATTTCTGAGAAAAAAATCAAAAATAACCTTTGCCGACTGCCAGGGAGCAGAGCAGTCGGCAAAGTATTTTTAAAAAAAAATTAAAAAAAAAATAATTTTTTGAAAAAAAAAATAATAGACCTTTGCCGACTGCGTCACATGCTGGCAGTCGGCAAAGGGAAAAAAATAATAAAAAAAGAAAAACGTCGCCATATCCGCTCGGCCCGCCCTCCCTCCTCCCCAAAATCCCGCCCGCCGCCGCCACCCAGGCCGCCCCCGCCGTCGACGCCGTCGCCTGGCCGGCCACCGGCGCATCCCCCCGCGCCCTCCCCCTCCCCCGCGCCCCTCCCCTTCCTCTCTCCCGCGCCGGCGGATCCCCTCCTCCTCCTCCCTCGGCCGCGCGCGCCCTCCCTGGCGGCCGCGTGCCCCCTCCCAGGCGGCGCGGCGCCCTCCCTCGCGCCGCGCGGCCCTCCCCGGCGGCGCCCCCCCCCCCCCCCCCCCGCGCCGGTCCCTCCCCGGCGGCGCGGCCATCCCCGGCGGCGCCCCCCCTCCCCCCGCGCTCCCCCCCGCGCTGGGCCACCCCCGCGGCACGTCCCCCCCGCGCTGGCCCCCCCGTGTTGGGCCCCTCCCGGCGCCGGCCGCCCCGCCCAGGCCCCGCACCGGCGCTGCCCCCGCCCCGATCCGGCCCCGGCCAGGCGCGCCGCCGCGTGCAGCTCCGGCGTCGGCCCCGCAGCGGCCGCGGCCTCGCCCCGACCCACCTCGGCGCCGTCGCTGCCCCGCCCCGATCCGGCGTGCCCCGCTCCATCCGCCGTCCGCGCGCCGTTCGCCGTCCGCTGGCCCTGCGTCGCCGTCCTCGCCACGCCGTCCTCGCCTCGCCGTCCTCGCCTCGCCTCGCCGTCCTCACCTCGCCTCGCCGTCCTTGCGCGCGCCTCTGCTCCACGCGCCGGTGACGCCGTCCGTGACGACGAGGTAGTAGTACTACTAGTAGTAGAAGTTTACTTTGTTAATACCTGCTTATATTCTTCTGCATGGATTGGAAATACATTTGTGGTTGTCGACCATTGTGCCTGACATGTATATGTGTTTGTCGGCCATCGTGCCGTCTTTTCTTGCAGGTTTGGTAACCTTCCCGTATAGGGGAGGTGCTGCCGAAATTTTTTATTCTCACTAATTGTTTTTCTTTTTCAGGAGGGCTCCCATTGGAGGCTAGCCGGAGGAGCACGACTCGGCACTGCCCCGCTAGCCTTTCTTCACCAGCACCTGCGGTATGACCCCTCTTTCCGCCACATGTAGTCGTAGGTCGCGTTACCCAGTTAGGTGTCTCCCGTCCGAAACGGATACGGTTGGAAGTATGCGTTCTTCGCATATGTATAACCGTATCCGTTTCGGATTGTCCATGTTATTTGGACAGGCCGAGGATGCGCAGACGAGGTTAGCTCCCATGTTCCGCTCCCGTCCGAGTCAGAGTTTCGGCAGGACCTCCCCGTTGTTCTCTGGATACACACTCTCCCCGCCGGGACGTGTATCGGGAGAACAGCGGGGAGGTGCTGCCGAAATTCCGTCTCGGACGGGAGCAGAGCATGGAAGCTAACCTCGTCTGCGCATGCTCGGGTGGGATTAAGACCTATCCTTCACCTATTAGATGGTAGGAGCGCGTTGTAGATGCACTTGCTGGTTTTATCACATGTTAACATTGCCGCATGACAGAGCATGGGTGACCGTGAGTGGATGTACTCGGGCTTCGCAAGTAAGAGCCACGAATGGATCAGGGGGACGACTGAGTTCCTAGAGCATGCATTTGGCCCAGCTGCTAAAGGGTCGATTCGGATGCCGTGTCCCTGCAGCGAGTGCAGGAACAAGAAGAAGAAAGTAAAGGCTCAGGTGTTGAGAGATCTGTTCAAGCACGGGTTCGTTCCAAACTATACCCGTTGGCGCCACCATGGTGAATACCATCCTATTAGGGACGAGGTGGTGCGACCCGTCCTCGAGGAGTATGATGGCGATGCCGGGATGGCAGACATGATGGCAGACTTCCACGAAGCACGGTTTGGCGAAGGAATGGATGTGGAGGAAGATCCAGAGGAAACCGTGAAGGCCTTCTACGACATGATGGAGTCGGCACAGAAGCCCCTTCACGAGAAGACAAAGCTTATGCAACTGGATGCCGTCTCATGCCTGATAGGGTTGAAGTCGCAGCTGGGCATTAGTCGAGACGGCTTCGATCTCGTGTTGAGCATTGTTGGGGGACTGCTTCCGGCAGATCATGTCCTGTCGACGAACACCTACGCTACACAGAAGCTCCTTCGTGCACTTAAGATGCCGTATGAGGGGATCCATGCTTGTCCGAAGGGGTGCGTCCTGTTCAGGGGAGACCTCGAGGAAGCAAAAACCTGTCCGAAGTGCGATGCCTCTAGGTTCGTGTTGGTAGAAGGCTCTGATGGCAGCATGAAACAGTCTAAGGTCCCCGAGAAGGTCGTACGGCACCTTCCTTTTCTACCGAGGCTGCAACGGTTGTATATGACGGAGGAGTCTGCGAAACAGATGACGTGGCACAAGAATGGCAAAAGATACCATCCTGACAAGATGGTACACCCGGCAGACGGTGATGCATGGAAGCACTTCGATAACATGAATCCTGTCAAGGCTATGGAGGCTCGGAATGTACGCGTAGCGCTGGCAACAGATGAGTTCAACCCGTTTGGAATGATGGCGACCCCGTACACTTGCTGGCCCGTGTTTGTGATCCCCCTCAATCTCCCCCCCGGCGTCATGTTTGAACCTAAGAACGTGCTCTTGACGCTGATAATACCTGGACACCCGGGCGACAATATGGGTGTGTTCATGCAGTCGGTGTGGGATGAATTGGAACTTGCTTGGGAAGAGGGGGTACTCACGTACGACCGGGCTACGAAGAGGAACTTCAGAATGCATGTGTGGTACCAGTATTCAATGCATGACTTCCTGGCGTATGGCTTATTCAGCGGGTGGTGTGTTCACGGGAAGTTCCCTTGCCTGACATGCAAGGCAGATGTGATGTTCACCTGGCTGGCCAAGGGCGGCAAGTTTTCTTCTTTCGACAAGCATCGCCAATTCCTGCCTGAGAACCATGAATTCAGGCTAGATGTAAAGCACTTCACGAAAGGCGTTCAAGTCACCGGCCCCATTCCGCAGGTTAAGAGCCCTGCCGCCGTCCTTGCTGACATACAGGCTCTCGAACCTAAGAAAACAGGTGGGTTTAAGGGATATGCTCGGGACCACATGTGGACTCATATATCGGGCTTGACTAGGCTCCCCTACTTCAAGGACCTTCTTCTTCCACACAACATCGATGCAATGCACACAGAAAAGAATGTGGCTGAGGCACTCTGGGCAACACTCATGGACATTGGCAAAAAGTCGAAGGACAACGTCAAGGCTAGACTAGACCTGGAGATGATCTGTGATAGACCAAACCTGGTGATGAAGACCCCTGCGCTCGGCAGGAAATGGAAAAGGGGGCCGGCCGATTACATCCTGAAAAGGGCAGATAGGAAGGAAGTTCTGCAGTGGATCAAGACGTTAAAGTTCCCCAATGGGTATGCGGCGAATCTGAGCAGGGGTGTGAACTTGCAGACTATGAAAGTCTTAGGGATGAAGAGCCATGACTTCCACATATGGATTGAGCGGATCCTTCCTGCGATGACCCGGGGATACCTCCCAGAGCATGTGTGGCGCGTCCTGGCAGAGTTGAGCTTCTTCTTCCGCCAGCTTTGTGCCAAGGAGTTGTCTCGGGATGTTTGTGTTGAACTGGAGAAGGCTGCACCTCTGTTGCTCTGCAAGTTGGAGATGATATTTCCACCCGGCTTCTTTCTGTCCATGCAGCATCTGATCTTGCACCTACCGCGCGAGGCACGGTTGGGTGGTCCCGTGCAGGCCCGTTGGTGCTATCCAATTGAGAGGTGTCTAAAGCTTCTTCGGAAAAATTGTAGAAATAAAGCCAAGATTGAGGCTTCCGTGGGAGAGGCCTCCGTTCTAGAGGAGGTGTCGACCTTCACACAGGCGTAATATACTGAGAAGCTTCTCAGCATGCACAATCCAACCCCTCGTTACAACGCTGACGAGAACTCATCGATACTCAGCCTTTTCCAAGGGGATCTCGGGAGTGGAAGCGCAGGTACCAACAAGTAGTTGAACCATCAGGAGTGGCAGACTATCATGTTCACATTGTTGATCAACCTTGATGAAGTGATTCCTTATTAGAAGTAAGTTCTCAATGAGCTTGTTACCTACGCCGTCACTATCCTCCATCTATCATGGTCTGACCCTCTAGTTTCTTCCTTCTTTTAGGGAATTTATTAGTCAATACTAGAGAGGCAATAGGGCTCCTACCGAGCAAGAAGAAGACATTCTTCTTAGACACGGTGTGCCCGATTTCATCTCCTGGTTCTGTACAAAGGTACCAACCAACTAACCTCTTTCCGACTTTGTGATTCCACTTTGCTCCCTGGAGCGAGTTATGTAACGATCTCCTACCCTTGCAGGCCCGAACGGATGCAGAAATGAGCGATGAATTGAAACAGGTGGGCCGTGGCTTCTCCCGTAGGGTGAAGTCATTCACCGTTTATGATGTGAATGGCTATCGCTTTCGCACGAGAAGCTACGAGGAGAGTCGACCCAACCTAAAAACCATGTGCTGCGGAGTTCGTACGCCCGGCACGGATGGGAAGGACTACTACGGCATAGTCGAAGAGATATACGAGCTCAACTTTAAGGGTGCCGGGACTTTAGCTCCGGTGGTATTCAAATGCCATTGGTTCGATCCTAATATCACGAGGAAAGACCTTACGATAGGTCAAGTCGAGATTCGACAGGACTCCAGCTATAAAGGAGACGATGTCTACATTGTGGCCAACCGAGACGCCACGCAAGTTTATTACCTCCCATGGGCATGCTAAAAAGACAAGAAGCTTGCGGGGTGGAGCCTTGTGCATTTGGTGTCGCCGCGCGGCAAAGCGCCTCTCCCAAACGACGACGATTACAACTTTGACCCAAGCACCGATGAGTTCTATCAACCTGAGGGGCTAGAAGGTACCTTGGAGATCGACATTGGTTTGCTCATGGGCATGGAAGTAGACAACGAAATCGATGAGGACGAGGGTGAGGAGGTGCAGGATGCCAGGGACTTAAGAATGCTTGAGCGATGGCAGATGCAGCGCGATGGAGTTGTCCAGGAGGAGGTACATGATGATGACTATGGAGACGATGAGGATGATGATGACAGTGATGACTTAAGGGAGCTCGACAATATTGATAGCGATGACGACGATAGTGATAGAGATGACGACTCCACGCCCAAGATATTGCCGTTCGCGGAGATAATTACGAGGCCATGTAATACTATATTGTTATTATTATGTTCCTTTACAAGTACTTGTCATTTATTTATGCTAACAGTTTTGTTCTTTGTCATTGCAGGCACTCGGCAAAATGCCAGGCGGACGGCGGTAGCGGCCGCATCGAGCAGTACGCTCGGCGTACCAGGTCCCCCCGCAGGAGACCGCCGACGACGAGGAGGAGGAGGAGGTGTTGGTGTGCGGGTCGTCCAGTAGGGGGTCCCAGCCCCCCAGCGGACGTCGCCAGGCGACCAGGAGGCTGCCGTTCTCGTCCTCGCAAGGGGGGACAACGTCGCGTGACGACGAGCGCGGCGGTGACGACGACGATGATGACGACGACGGCGGCGACGACGCGCCTACACCAGGCGAGACGGCTTCGACTTCGTCAGGTGTGGCCAAGGTGTACTCGCGCGGGCCCACGTAGCTTCCTAGGGTGCGGCCGCAATTCCACCAGCGCCCGGTGATCACACCCGTGGGCCAGACGTAAGTAACCATTATTGATTTCACTACTTGTTCATATGACATGTCAAAATCAAACTGAAGACTAACAATTGTTCTTAATGACTCATGCAGTTCCTGGAAGATTGTGAGTGGAGCAGGTCAAGCACGCCATATCAATGGCATCCAGGGCCTCCTGATTAAGGAGTACTACCCTGGCCTTGTCAACGTCAACGGCGAGATGAAGGTGCCCACCAAGTGGTCCCACTTCTACCTCGTCGAGGAGGGTGGCGAGACCATCGCGGCAAAGATAAAGAGGGAGTTTTGGGTGAGTCTTTCATCGCACCGCATTGCTAAATAGTACGCATTCGTCAGACTTCTTGCAAAAAGGAAATGCTACATGATGTGTCTATGTGCAGGACTTCTTCACGTGCGAGGAGGGTAAAGCGGCCCAGGCGGCACAAGTGCAGGAGGCGGTCTGCAAAGATCGTCTCAAGGACCTGTACCATGAGGCGTGCATACAGGCCATCCGCGACTTCCACGCCAACGTGCTTGGAGAGAACATCAAGAAGCCCCAAATCCGCCAGAGAATGAACTCGAGGGAGGCCGACCTCACCCAAGCGCAATACGAGCAGGTAATTAAGTATGACAACATTCGTTCAGATTCCTTCAGTGAAACATTACACTAATCTTCTCGCATGTCAAATACTTGATGTCATGCAGGTGTGTCCGTCGTGGTGCGACAACCACAGGGAATGCTGGACGGAGATTGTGCGCATGTGGCGCACGGATGAGGCGTACGCAAGGCGCACCGACCGTCAGGGCCGCCGCGCGCAGATGCGAGGGGTGTCACACCACCAAGGGAATCAGCCCCTCCCCCAGTTCGCGACAAGATGGGTATGCGTCCGTTCATGTCTTAATCCTTGCGCTCAATTGTCAATACTTGTAACCATGTTTGTGTTTTCAATGCAGACACAGACGCACGGTGGGCAGGAAATCAACGAGTACACCGCGTACCTCCTCTCTCACAAGGGCAATGCGACGGATCCGAACAACGTCTACAACCCGGAGGACGGGCCCGATGCGTACACCAACCCCACCGCCTACGAGAAGGCCACCGAGTACACCGTCGCGGCTCGCCAGCGCTACGGGGAGACGTTCGACCCCACCGCCGAGCCCCTGGACACAGACCTCCTGCAGAGGTTGGGACCAGGGAAGCAGCACGGCCACTACTACATGGCCCACAGCGCCCTCGACCCGTCCCAGGTTCCTACGCTGACCCAGGTTCGATCCACGCCCACGAGCTCCAGCGACATCCCCGTAGCGCCCCGGCGGCAGTCAGCGTCACAGGTAAGTGCCGTTTCGTTCGCCGTTCACTCGTTTCGCACCTGTACATATAATCAACACTGCAGATGTAATATTGCAGGCCCAGATGGAGGCCAAGATGGAGGAGAGGATCGCCACGTTGCACGCGCAGATGATGGCGCAACAGATGACTTACCAGCAAAGCCTGCAGCAGCACTACAACACTCAGATGCAGAACATGGCCAGCTTCTTCCAGTCCATGCAGACGTCCGGGGCGTCTACACCGCCTCCTCTTCCAATGTTCGCTCCACCGCCTCCTCCTCCAGAGTTTTTTCCTATGCCTGCTCCTGTCGCTCCTGGAGTGACCCCGGTGAGTATATTGACTCTTGCTTTAACTTGTGCGTCCATGCTGCAGATACTAATGACATCACTTGGCGTTTAACTTGTGCAGGTACAGTCGGCGGGTTCGAACCCGTCTCCTGGAGGTCCCGGCCATCAGATGATGTCGTATCCACCACCTGCACCCTATCCACCGTATCCACCTCCGCGTGGCCCTCCTCCGACGTACTCGTGGCCGCCGGTGCGTGGAGGGTGGCAGTACGCGCAGGCACCTCAGTTTGGTCCAAGGGGGTTTCCGTGGGCAAACCCTGGGGGCTCTGGGGGCGGAGCGGACGACGAGACCGGGGACGGCGCGACGAGCTAGGTACTTGTCGATTCTGTTATCATGTATCCACCGTATCGTCGAAGTTGTTGTCCTGTATTTCTTTTCTTCGTTATGGACCTAGACTTACTATGTTGAACTTCGTGTGATGTACGTCGACTTGTGGTGTTCGACGTGTTGGACTTCATGTGATGGTTATAATGCACTTGTGTGGTTGTTATTGTGACATATATGTGAGATATGTGTGATGTTGTGCGTTATTGTGATATATGTGGTGATGTTGGCGACAAATGTGATGAAATTGTGATATAAATGGTGCTACCGGTGCTTCTGGTGAAATTGGATTATAATTTGTGATTTTGCAGGGTTTTGATGCGAGAAAACAGAAAACAAAAGCAAAAAAACAGTCGGCAAAGCTGGGCAAAAAAACCCAGGACAGAGTCTTTGCCGACTGCAATGGGAGGCAGTCGGCAAAGAGGTCAAATCTTTGCCGACTGCAACTCCGAAAGCAGTCGGCAAAGAACATTTCAAAAAAAATATTTTCTTTCTTTGCCGACTGCCGAGCTGGCGGCCAGTCGGCAAACAATTTTTGAAAAAAAAATTCTTTGCCGACTGCCGAGGAACCAGCAGTCGGCAAAGCCTGCCGTCAGGGCTGACGGCGCCACATGGCTATGCCGACTGCTGGCGTGGCAGTTGGCAAAGGATTTGCCGACTGTGTGCCACGTGGCAGTCGGCAAATCCGCCTTTGCCGACCCAGGCTTTGCCGACTGCTCTTTGCCGACTGCTCTTTGCCGACTGCCACGTGGCTTTGCGTTCGGCAAAGCCTTTGCCGACTGGGTTTATGCCTTTGCTGACCAGGGCAAGCAGTCGGCAAAGAGGTGTTTTCCTGTAGTGCATGTGGCAGCTTATGCATGCCGTACATGTATACGTGAACTCGTGGCAATGATGCACAGAGCCTCAGCCCTTGCTTGCCACCGATCGGCGTCGACTCCGTTAACGATAGGCCTTCATCGATGGATCGTAGCTGCCACTTGACACCTTGCTCCTCTCAGTACTCATCTTCATCGGCTCGGCAAGTCAATTAATCCTCACTGATTGATACTTGTCTGACTGAGCGGCGGAGCTGTGGGTGAGCAGGCACCTGCATTCGACGGGGATGTAGTGGTCATCGTGTATGGGTGGGAGAGGGGTGATGCTCTCTCTTGTGAGCGGATGCCACGGCCAGGCGTCGGAGACCTGTCCGAGGATGAGCAGCCATCCTTGAGTCGTCCTGAAGCAGGAGTTGTTGTTTTTCGTGCATCGCGTAGACGATGCTCCTCTCAGACAGGCAATATATGACCATCTTTGTGATTGTGGTAGCACGGTAGCAGCAGCAGTAGAGTCTGCTGGATCAACAGCAGGAGAGCATCCTCGTATTCGTTTGAACAAAGGCTGGAAGGCAAGGACCTGTCTCGGTGGCTGCTGGACGCAGCTGCTAGTCCCGCTCCCACTTCGTTCATCATCATGCCCACGATGGCTGGTTTATGTACCTGCTGCCATACATGATTCGAATAATAACAAGTGTATATACAAGTATAAATCGAAACAATGATGAGAAAGGAGAGCAGGTATATAGATAGTTTAGGTAGCCCCCACACCGAGATATTTGACGTCAGCTGGAGCGCATGCAAGGTCTTCCTCTGCTACTATACTTGAACCTCAGGTGAGCTGCCCCTCTGCTTTGTCAAGCTCAAAGGAGAGAGTTGCAGCGAGATCAATAAGGCACGCACGCTAGTAACCATGCATGACGCGGCATTCGGGATGTTCTGCATGCCGGCGGTGTACGTTCCCTTTGGTGCCTTGCCACCGGGGCGCTGCTAGGCGCCGTCCGTGCTCAAGATAGTGTTCCACGTCATCAGCGCCGACGACGCGTACACCCCCATCGACCCTGCTCTTCACCACCGGTGGTGGGCGGCAACCTCAGGGGCGCTGGCATGTATCAAGCACCCGGGCAAGCCGCTGGCGTGGCAGAGCCAGGGCGGCCGCCACCTGCTGTGCCTCGTCTGCGTCATCACCGTGCTCACTGAGTTCATGCTGTCGCCGAGCGCATCCTCCCCGCCAAACCCTTCCTGCTTGCGCTCACCACCAGCGCCAACATTGGCTCCAGCGCCACGCAAGGTTTTCACTTTTGGAAATTAAAATTTATCGGGGATTATAGATAAAGAGGATAAATAGAATATATCAGAAATATCGAACTAAATTTAAATAAAATTTAATTTGAATTTAAGTAAATTTAAAGTAATTAAACAAAATTTATATGAAAAAGATAGATTATTTCTTATCGGCACCTACGGATAAACAAGATATATCAGAAATATCGGAAGATTTCGGCCAATAAAGGAAACCATGCCGCCACGTCCATTGGCAACCCACAGAATCTAGTCATCGCCTTCAACAGCAAAATCACTTTCCTCCAATTCTTTTTTGGCATCCTACCGCCCATGCTCGCCGAGATAGGCGTCAACACAGTCATGCTGCTCTGTATGTACTGGAAAGACCTCCAGGGCGGCAGGGGCCACCTGCAGCCATGAGATATGATACAGGCTCTCTTGCTTGGTTATATAAGCAACACAACTTTGGGTAAGTTCGACAATAATCCTCATTAGCTTATATTAGTTTGTATATATACTTGTAAATTTCGCTTTTTGATACTAACAAGTTGCATTTGCTAAAACCATTCAAGCAGGGCATTATGTTATGTGAATGAACATAAAGGAAGGCATTATCCAGTAACGGGAGACGATTTGGGTATCAAAACTCTATGTCCGGTACGTGTAACTTACATCGGTACACTACATTACGTGCTTTGTCAATAGCATTACTTAACATTTCATATGCGAAACACACAGTGTCTCAAGCAGAGGCTTGGGAGTCTACATTGTGGATACTATGTATGTTGTATAATGAGTAACACTAGTGCCTATAGGAGACACCCCAATTTAGTTAGTTTGACAATTTTTTCGCTCATAGTATGAATACTTAGCTTATGCTATGAAATACTAGACCTAATAAACTTGTTCTCTTGTAGTGGAAAGAAGAGGTTGACCAACAAAGGGACGTATACAAGGATGATCAACTCTTGGAGCTCGTCGGCGACCTTTGCAACTTCATCATAGACCAGGTTGTTTCTTCCAGAGGCGATTACTATGATCGATCATCTGACTTAGGTCGTAATCCTATGTACCAACACCTCCATGAGACTCATAGGTTAGCTCTAAGCCGTTGAGAACAATTTAGAATGGTTTGGACTTGTGAAACTTTTGAACTTGTGATGGTTTGGACTTGTGGACTATTTGAACTTATGAATTATGGCTATGTAATGTGATAATGGACTTTGTGAATTGGACTTTTGAACTTGTGAATTATGGCTTGTAATTATGGTTTATATCTTGCTCGTGTGTTTGTGGATGTGTATATCTGGTCAGATTTGAATTTGTATTCTATATTATATTCTGTGGTCAGAATTGTATTTGATTTTGATTTTTTATAGAAAATCCACTGTAGGGGTGGTTTTAGATCCAACCACCCTTACAAATGATATTTTTAAGGGGGGTTGGTGATCCAACCGCCTTTACAAATACATTTGTAAGGGCGGTTTGATCACCAACCGCCCTTACTTGTAAGGGCGGTTTGATCACCAACCTCCCTTACAATAGGGTCCAAACACATGCCAAAACTGGGAAGCACACGCACCAAACAACACAAACACCTGGCTACCACTGGATGTCTCGACTACACATATACGTTTTGTACACGTTTTCTACTTTGAAGAAAACAGAAAAAGAAAAAAAGGAATGAAACCAAAAGAAAACTCATTTTGTGTAATTTCTACTCGTATCTTTTTTATTTCAATTATGATTCGGATTTCTATTCTTAGCTTACCTAGGATCAAAGGATCTATTTGGATTAGAATTAAAACTATCTAGATAGAATACCTTAAGAACCTGTCTCATATGAGAGTTGTAGAAAAGGGAACAAAGAGTTTCCACATTCATGGAATTAGTTGGTGAGGGATGGATGAAAAAAATAGTCTGAATTTTTGCCTATTTATTATTATTAGGTAGTGTATATATATATATATATATATATATATATATATATATATATATATATAAAAGACAATATAGAGTGCTTACATCTTATGTACGCCCCAGGAATAGTCGCACACATAAGCTGACAAATTAACAGGAGTATCATCACTGTGTACATACATCATGATTTTACATTACGTAGTTCTTAACATAACAAGCGGAAAAGTAAATAACTCTCAAGCGAAGTCTCTACTCCACAGGGAAGGTCGACTGGTTAACCCAAACCTAGTAATCTTCGGGGAAATCCTCGTAGAAGCTGTCATCTGTTACCCATCCGGGATTTTTATCCAAAAATGAAATAATAACAAGTGTGAGTACACTCGTACTCTGCAAGTATAGTACGAGGATTTATGAGGCTCAAAAGGATAAACACGGTTGACTACGGTTAGCACTTTTAGTAGATCAACATTTTATTATTAATTATCATTAAGTTATGCATAAACTCCCATTTAACCCACATGATCACCTACTAGAATCAAGGAGAGAAATTGTTCATCATTATAATCTCATCATCATAGTCATAAGTCATCCACTTGTCAAGTATCCATTTATTCTGTGAGTTTTCCGGGCCGCTCGTGACCGTGAGCACAACTTTTATAACAGTTTTAACACTCTGCAGAGGTTGTGCATCTTTACCCGTGAGTCGTGTTGCCCATATACCCGTGGCCCATCGACCCCCTAACACTCCCATGGTGAGCAGGTTGGGTACACTATGAAGCCTTCCATAGGCTTCTTCTAACAAGTTAGGGCCGCGAGGTTTCCTCGGCAGGCAAATATAGAGAACCCCTTTCGATGGCACAATTCCCGCAGGCTATACACATCAGAACAGAGGCAGTTCTATACCCAAAGTGGCAAGCTCCTCTTGCGCCCTTTCGGGTAACCTCTAGCAAGCTAGAAAAGATCATATTACTGAGCTAAAGCCAGAGCCATGTGACTCTCATGGTTGCACTGTCAATCCCAGCTTTTGCCAACAAATAAGTCCTTATGGAGGGTTTAGGGCAACATGATCAACATCATTTGCACCTTCACCCTATAGTTCCACTGTTACCATCAAGTTTATCTATTGATTCCATTAGTCAAAGTATAGATTATGTTTAGTTAGAGCGCTAGCATTCTACCCATTTGCAATAAAACCCATAGGAATCAAGGTGCAAGTCATCAATAACTAGAATGTCCTTATAATTGAGTAATATTTGACACATGCATAATGAGTAGATTATATAATAAATAGGACATCAAGGTAGGCCCATGCTATACTTGCCTTGGTTCACGAACTGCTGCTGGTCCTGCTGCTCCTCGTACGTGTCCGGGTTTCCGAAGTACTCCTCACCGTCTGAACTCGATTGACACGAAGTACAACACGCATTTCAGAACAGACATACAAGCAAAACATTACTACGATTAGAACAGTACACCAACAATAAATAAAACTGCATAAAATGTTTACCAAAATCATCTACGTCTCGCTACGATCACAACGACATGAAATGCATGAAAAACAGAGCTACAACGCAAAAGTTACGAGCTATGAAAGGTTCCAAAAGCTAGCTATTAAACTAGACTTAATCGAGAAATTCAAAAGCTCCTAACAGGTCTAACAATAGCACTAACGCAAGTTGAACGGGTCAAATCAGAGTTAAAATGACGATTTTACAAGCGTTTTACGGCAGTGGCAAATTTGTAATTAATCTGAAAACATATTTTTCATTTAAACTGAAGAAACTACGCTTCCAAAACGTAAATGCGTATTCCGTGAGTACGCCAAGGATGGCGGGTTCAATTAGATGAAAACTGAAGGTCTCTTAAGCAAAAATGGACCCTGAAGGGGTATTGGCGATCCAGGGCCGTCTGATCTGAGATGAACGGCGAGGATTAGATGGAGGGGGAAGAAAGAGGGTGCGGCCGCCGGAGTTGGGGGTGGAGACGGTGGCTCCGCCATTGGCGGCGGCGAGGAGCATGCCGAAGTAGACGAACAAGGCTCTACGGACCTCGGTTTTCAATTCCGAGGACGTGGGGGTGAATCTAGAGCAATGGCGACCTCGACCGAGCACTTAACGCCGCCCGAGAAGGAGTACAGCGCGGTGGCCGCCATAACCGACGGCGGGTGCTCACCAGCATGCACAAGAATCGAGGCCAACGGCTACGGTTCGATGAATTGAGGGTACCGAGAGAGAGCGGAGGCGAAGGCGATCACCACCATGCCATTTGTGCGACCGAGGAAGGCTCGGTGCGGCACTCGCAATGGCCGGTAGTGGAGGAAGCTCACCAGAGCTCGCGGGGATAGCCCTAGCGGCCACCATTCGAGAAAACAGGGAGATGGGGAGCAAGAGGAGAGCGAGGCGATGCTCACCGAGAAGAAAAATAGGGCGGAGGCGGCTCGGGGACGATGGCCGATGCGGTGGGGGCGGACGGCTCTCTGGTGACTTGCGGTGCTGAGGATTGCGGCCCTCGCGAGTGGAAAAGGAGTTGGAGTGGGGGAAGGGATGGAGACGGGGTCACGTTTCTGTTTTTGAAGGCCGGGTGCGGTGGGAGACGCTCCCACGATGCCGAACATGGGTGCGGGTGCGGCGGTTTTAGCATCGACCGGGAGAGGCGGCTGGAGGTTGGGGAAGGGCGCTGACATGTGGGCCCAGCACGTCAGCGATAGAGGGAAGGGGCAACGGTTGCCCACGCCGACTAGGCCGGCCCAACAAGAAAGAAGGGAGGAAGGGAAGGAAAGGCGCGCGGGCCAAGGGGAAACGGGCCAACGGGCCGAAAGTGAGGGAGGGAAAAGAGAGTGAATAAAATATCCTTTTCAATTTCTAAATTGATTTTCCAAATCCAAATTTCAAATGATTTTTAAACTTTTTAGCAATGGAATAAAAAGCAGTCACCACAATAAATAAAATGCATCTGCATGAGTGCATAAACATGTAACTAACCTTATGATAAATTTTAATTTCACAAAAATTTATTATTTCCTATATTTGAATGCACACTTAAATACATAAATAAATCATATTTAGTTGATTTAAAATAATAAAAATTTTAGGATGTTATATATATATATATATATATATTTGCCGCCCATCTATACTTTAGGTTTGGTTTCTATAATTATTACATTGAGATGAAAGTTGCCTAACATAACTATTTCTCTCACAAAATAGTAGATAGAGATTAGGATTCCTATTGAGTTTATTTGATATGGCAGAGTTCTATTTGGATTTGGATTTGTAGCTGTCCCGAACCTATCATATAAATAAGGAGAGCTATAGACGAGACCGAGTTAGTTAGGAGGTTGGCAAAAAAAATGGATGGACGAAAAAAAGAGCCTAAATTTTTGCCTCTTTATTATTAGGTATAGATTAATTTCGTTTTCAATGGTTAGTGCTTATTTTCAAATGTTAGAACCACTACTTGTGTTACCATGGTACCAACAGATAATGTAAGCGGCTATTTTGTTAGATAATCAGAGACAGAATATTAGTACCACTACTTGTGTTACCATGGTACCAAGATAATATGTATCTAACAAAATACCATGGTACCAAGATAATGTTGTTGACACCAATTTTGGCATACCCAAAATATGTGGAAATATTTATATCATTTTAAATAAAATGGTATAGATGATCAAGTTTCATCTAAATATATGATATAGGCAAATAAGAAATAATATAATATCCATAATTAAAAGGAAAAGAAAGATGGAACAAAAAGAAAAAGGGTACACATATGTACATGTGCATGAGCGTGCTTGTGCCTTGACAAACGTGCGCTTTATATCAGCAAAGTAATAGAGCGACAAATTAAAAGCATGGCGATTACATGTCTCATATATAGATATACGCCCGGCCATAAATGCAAACACGCTTTGCACACACATAGATTAAAATATGAACATGCAACGTATAGTATAGTGGTGTATATATACACTACCCAGCATGTAGCGCTACGTAGCAGGGGTGGAGCTTCCCATATGGCAAGGTATGGCGCTTGCCATACCTCAATTTGCCAGGAACTCATACCCCTAAATCACATCGTCTGCCATGAATGCTTGTAGGAGTTCGTTATCTGATGTTCTTTTGCCCTGAAGAAGAAGAACAGTACGTGAAAACTGAACCGGTATCTGTATTGTATATCTGGGCTACAGGTTTGTGGGCTTACATAGCTTGAGCAGGGGCCAGCCCAATTAAGATGGCGTCCAGAACCCAGGCAGCCAGGCTAGGAGGAAGAGCAGATCAAGAGTCGCCGATTCAGAAGCAGTTCCAAACGTTTCGTATACCCGGACATTGCATCGCCCTGGCTTTTGCCTTCCTCGATCAATCGGCCATTAGGCATTGGCCATCGCCGATCTGTGCTGGTGTAGTGGCGTGCTGTGTACTGCCTGAAGGTATTGCCTTCCTCGATCAATCAGAAGAGGAGATTGAAAATCAAATGGAAGATGAGATGGTGGAATCTGATGCACAGCCTGAAGGTATTGTAACTTAGTTCAATCCAGATCACAATATCACTGATCCGGGACTTCGTATACCAATTGATCAATTTCATGTGGACATTAGAAGTGATGTTAGGAGGGCTTACATATCAAAGGGACCAACTCAACCAATGGGTTATAATTTCCCTAAAACAGAAAATAGACGCTTTCAGGAAAACTGGTTCAAGAAGCATCCTTGGCTTGAATACAGTGTGGAAAAGGATATGGCTTATTGTTTCTATTGTTATCTTTTTAAGCAAGATTGCATGGATGACAAATTTGGTTATGATGCCTTTACAACATTGGGGTTTGACACTTGGAAAAATGCATACTTGGCACTTCCAAAACATGAAGGAAGAATCCATAATCAATGTAGGACAGCATATGAAGATTTTGATAATCAAAGAACCAGTGTGAAGCATAAGGTTAGAACCTACACAAAAGATGCACAAATCAAGTATGAAACTCGTCTGGATACATCTTTGGGTATTGTGAGTTGGCTCACATTGCAAGGTGAACCATTTTGTGGACATGAAGAGTCATTTACCTCTTTAAATAGGGGCAATTTTCGTGAGTTTCTTGAATGGTACAAGGAAAGAAATGAACAAGTGAAGCTTGCATTTGATGAGGCATGTCCTAAAAATGCCCAGATGACTTCTCCAACAATTCAAAAAGAATTTGCTGAATGTTGTGCAGCGGAGGTCACCAAAGCAATAAAGGAAGAGATGTCAAATTGTCTCTTCTCCGTTCTTATTGATGAATCTCGTGATATATCTGTAAAAGAACACATGGCCGTGGTTGTGAGGTAAGTGATTAATTATCTAAGGTTAATTGGTAATCATATTTTTATTGACAACTTTACCAATGATCTAATTAACTAATTATATCATACTCTCATTTTTGTGTAGGTTTGTGAACAAAAAAGGAAAAGTAATTGAAAGATTTTTAGGCATCAAACATGTTAAGGAGACAGCCTCAGAAGCATTAAAGGCAGCACTGGTTGAAGTACTTGGTGATCATGGGCTATATATCGGAAACCTACGAGGACAAGGGTATGATGGGGCTTCTAACATGAGAGGAGAATTTAATGGCCTTCAAAAGTTGATTCGTGATGAGAACCCGTATGCTTTCTATATCCATTGCTTTGCACATCAATTGCAATTGGTAGTTGTTTATGTCTCAAGATGTTGCTCATCTATTGAGGATTTCTTTGAATATGTTGGCTTGATTGTGAACACCACTACTTCATCTTGCAAGAGGAAGGATTATTGCTAGATAAGCAGCATAGGATTCTTTTGGATAAGTTGAACAGTGGGCAGATTTCCTCAGGAAGGGGAAGCATCAGACAACATCTTTGGCTAGACCAGGAGATACATGATGGGGTTCTCACTACAGGACTTTACTTCGTATCGAGTCAACATGGGATTCGGTCATTGAAGTTCTAGAAATTGTGCATCAAGAGGTGCGTAATCCTTGTAGGGCAGGAGGTTTAGTGGAAATTATGGAGTCTTTTAGCTTTGTGTTCATCATGAAGATGACATTGAAAATCCTACGCATCACAAATGATCTATCTCTTATCCTGCAAAGTAAGGATCAAAATGTTGTTCAGGCAATGTCTTTGGTTATTGATGTGAAAACACGTTTGTTAAATTTGAGGAACAATGGTTGGGAGCCACTATTCGAAGAAGTCACAAAGTTTTGTAATGAAAATGATATTCCAGTACCAAATATGAATGGTTCAGTACCAAGGTGTGGTAGATCAAGAAAAGGGGGGCGGAACAACATCACTCCAGATCATCACTTTTGTGTTGATAACTTTTATGCTACTATAGATGCTATTACCATAGATTTTGATCATCGATTTAATGAGGTGTCTTCAGAAATGTTGGTTTGCTTTTCTTGTCTTGACCCAAGAGACTCCTTCTCTAAATTTGATGTGGACAAGCTTGCTCGGCTTACAGAGATATATTGTGATGATTTCTCCGATTCTAATAAGGATGGTATTAAAGATCAACTTGAATTTTTTATTATTCATGTGAGAAGACTCGAGGTATTTAGAGATTGTCAAGATCTTGCAAGCCTAGCAGCAAAAATGGTTGAACTTGAAAGGCATACTCTATTTCCATTGGTTTATTGTCTAGTTGAGTTGGCATTGCTACTACCGGTGGCGACAGCATCAGTTGAAAGGGCATTTTTCAGCAATGAAGATTATCAAAACTGAATTACGCAACAAGATGTATGATGCTTGGCTTAATGACTTAATGGTGTGCTACATTGAGCGAGAGATATTTAAAGAAATTGATCTAGAGAAAATTAAGAAAGCATTCCAGAAGAAGAAAGATAGGAAAGTGCAATTACCTAGATCTCCTAGACGAAACTAAAGCTTCATTGTCACTCGGTTTGTCTCTTGATTTCACTTGCACCTTTTTAGTAATCTTCTTTAATGTTAGATTTCTTATATATATTATTTATATATTTTTGTTTGTATATTTCATGCTTGATGAATGAAAATCATTAAATTTTACATGTATACAAGGCAACATTAGTTTTAAATCTTATGCTACCTAAGTAGCTATATTCTCTAGTTCGGCAACCCACCACACCTCAATTTAATTCCTTCCTCCGCCACTGCTACGTAGGCCGGCCAGGAGATAAACCTCCCCATTTTCCTTAATTAAATTAATTACTTCAATCAAAAAAAACAAAGTGGCCCACAACATGGAGAGGGAGCAGCAGGTCTCGATGTGTTCAGGAGACCAAGTCCAGGAGAACAAGACCGAGTCGGCGAAGGCAACTTCCACGATTACACGCTCTCCGCTCCCTGCCAACGCACACAGCAATTCAAACCCCAGCGAGCCAGCGTCATTAGCAAATATGAAATTAAACTCAAGAGCGCCAAATAGTCCTGGTAACCACTCCCGCCGCTTTAGACCTTGACGTGATTTCAAATCAGAAGAACCGCTGGTTGCTCTGCCCTATAAATAGCAGGCCACAGCAATCGTTCAGACCCCCCGCTTTCGAATCCATACTGCCGCCAGGCCGCCGCACTGCTCACCCAAACACAGAGCTCCATGAGGCTGCCAACCGCCCACCGCAAACACCACCGTCTACCGAAACCCGCTTCTTTGCCGAGCACCGGAGGTTTTGCCGAGCATTTTTTTCGGGCGCTCGGCAAAGAAGGTTTTGCCGAGAGCCAAATAAAAAACACTCGTCAAAGCCTCTGCACTCGGCAAAGAAGGCTTTGCGAGTGTCAAATAAAAAACACTCGGCAAAGAAGTTTCTTTGCCGAGTGCCAAACAAAAACACTCGGCAAAAGCTTCTTTGCCGAGTGACAAAGTAAAATACTCGGCAAAACAATTTTTCAAACCACGTTTTGGTGGCCTAAACGAATTCAAATAAAAAAGTTTTCAACTACAAAGTTTCATAACTTCTCATGATCTACAAACTTTATATTGGTCATTTATTCATTCGACAAAGTAATAATTACGTTGTTCACAAAATCTATATGTCTCTCATGTAGTTTCATGAAACTACAAGAGAGATATATAAGATTTGTGAATAATGTTAGCACCACAATTTCGGATGGAAAAACTTCCTAAATGAAGTTTGTAGATCTCGAAAGGTATGAAACATTGTAGTTGACCACTTTTAAATTTGAATTCATCTTGTCATGCAAAACTACGTTTGAAATTCAAAATTTTAAAAAGTAGGTGTCGTAAACTTGGTAAAACTGGATAATGATCATGGGGAGATCTTGGCGTGTGTTTTGGGTGTGTGGTGAGGGTTGAGTCGACCGGACAGGATCCTACGACGAGTCTTTGGGGCAAGTCTTGCCGAAGGGGTGTGACCTGGGCATCCCATGCGAGAGTTACCTATGGTGGGAATATGTGAGAGGTGGACTGGGGTGTTGGTTGTCCCTAGTGAGGTGCTGTCGTGGCACGGGGAGTTGGTGGTCCCCTTTTGAGAAGATATCCTATCTGGTCCCCCTAAGGACTGGTATGTCTTGAGAAACGGAACTATGGGACCTTCGTGCACACCACTCACTCTCGAAGGGCGGGGTACGATTACCCGACTGACTATAGCGGTACGACTACTACTAGGTTGGAAGGTGATAGTGTAGGGAGGTACGGGCATGGGGACCCACACCCATCCTAAGACAGCATAGTGACTTTGGGGGCCGATACTACATCTCACAGTCTCAGCGTTTCAGTGGACTCCGAGGTGGCCCAGGGCTGAATGGTAGGGTGGTACTGTACCGATTGGGAGGCAGTCGTAATCAGCCTAGAAGAGCCGGATCATCGAGGATGGCGATCTTGTGGAATACCAGGTGTACACGCTCTGCAGAGTTGTTCGATCTATACGTATAGCCGCGTCCGTGGATATGGACATTCCTATGACCTACGCTTCACTTGATTAGAGAGAGGAGTCCTTTTCTACCTTTCCCCCAGGTTTCGTGTTGGTTTCCGGCTTTGGCCGTTGAGGCGAGATCTGAGCGGGAGTCGATCTCGTCGCCTAGAGAGAGAGTGAGATGAGATGTGATGTGTGTGAGGGTTGGGGAAAACATGTGAAAAAGATGGGATAAAAACCTGATGAACATTTTATTATTAAAATATTAACTACTTGCATAGGAAACCCACAGCCTAAATAGGTCTCTTTCTACTTCCCTCAATGCATTCCACTTTCCACATAGCAATGCAAGCATAGGGTGGGCGATGTGTGGCTAGTACCAAGTGTACTCATAGATTTTTGGCAGGTTCCGAGCCCGAGTACGACTATGACTACGAGGGCAATGATTGGGAGGACTAGAGGGTCTGTTCTGCGCTCGAGCTGGTTCCAGGAGATCGTTTTCCACTGCAATCTTCGTCAGATGCTGTTCATGATGCTATATGTGAGTGTGTTTCGCCCTGCATGGCGAAGGGAATAATTTATGTAAAACTCTCTATTGTACTCTGATATTCGTGTATGACTTTGTGTATCACTGAGATTTGGGTAAATTGGCGGATTGTTTCATCATTTTACACTTCGTTTTTATGGATTTCCCTTCGTAGAGCTCAAGGACATTTCACTTTCCACTTGTGTTTATGAAGTTTGTAGGAATTCATTATAGTCTATTCAAACCCCTCCCTAGCCATCTGGATCCTACCATCACGGTTGAGGATGACTGACTTCATGAACTCCTTATTTGGTTACTAGTGGCTAAAAACCTATTCTAGTTGTTTCTTTGAACTATGATAATCAACCAGTGATTATCGGGGTTAACAATTCTAAGGATAACATGAAGTCATAAGTCATATAGAGAGGTCATTGAAATCTACTAGAATATTGAGAAACCTCAAGGTGATATATAGTGTGGAATTATGTCCATGCGTACGTCTAAGAATCTGATAGATCTGTGATAGATAGTGCATCGAGTGAGATGGGCTTGGACCCACATGAAGTCTATCATAGTGGTAACCTATCCTATGTGATTGGAGACCCCATGAAATAGGAAGGTGAAACAAGCTAGTGGTATACTGTCGAGAGAGACCCTTAACAAGGTGGTCCATGCCATCTGAGAGCACTCCTCTCCAATTCTACAAGACATGATGGTTTATACCTTAGTTTGTTCCAAGTGGCTAATTGTTGAAGCATGGATGTTGTCCCAAAGAACATGTTTTGATCAGGAACACAATTATATGAGTTCGACTGGTAGTCATAGTCTATGAGATTTGGGTGATCTCTAGATACTCATGAAAGGCTCTAGAGTTTTATATGGTACAACCAGAGACATGCTTTAGGCAACTTAGTATGAGTAAAGGACTTATGTGAAATTAACTTATTTCGCACAAACTGAATTTAAGGCAAAGCCTGTAGTTCAGTAGTGAAAAAGTGTAATCTTTGCTCTTGATGGATATTCAATTTAACAGTGTCCATCAAAACACTCGTATATCAAATAATAGTAGAATTGAGAGCATTTATTCTATACCTTAGAAATTTGTGGGGACTGTTGGTATTTAATGGGCTTCACCTAATTTTATTGAATTAAAATAAAATAAATTGGGATGCAATAGAGGCTGCGTGACACAACATGGCATGGGCTTGGGCCAGACTGGACCACCACGAAATGGTGCCAAGTGGGCTGGTTTAGTAACTTTGTGCTGATTAATGGAGGCTTCAATTGTAGTTATGGCCATGGTTACTAGTATTTATGGCAGCGGCAGTTAGTAGTAACCAATGCATGCCTTTATGATGCCTAGGTTTATTCTCTACCCTTTGCGCTCCATCTTCGGGGTCATGCCTATAAAAATGATCCTTTGTCACAAATCTGCTGCTAGTTTTCAGGATTAAACGGACTTGCTTAGCCCCTAGACGTTCGATCCGATCGCTATAGCACATAGGGATGGCGACTGAGCACACCAGTAGTGGTCCCACATCACATGGACATCACCATGCCACCCCAGACTTCTTCCACACTGCCAGCCGCTTCCCACGCGCATCCCATATGCAACACCCAATCTACTTTGGAAACATCTAGATGCAATAGTTGCAAGAAGCATAAACACTTGTAAAAATGCCTTAAAACATTTGAAAACCACTGCAAACATATGCAAACAGTTGCACACATGCATATAAAAACACTTAAAATATATGCTTGCAACATGCATGTATATGCAATAACTAGATTTATTTTTGCAACATCCAGAGAAAGCACTTGCAACAGTCGTTTGGGACAGATGAAACATTGGGAACTTACACTGGAAACATAAGTGTAGAGCCATTACAATATGTGCAACATCCCGACCTATTTTTGCAACATCAATATACAACACCTGCAACATAGCTCGCAAATATCTGAAACACTTGAAACATACTATTGCAACATGTGCTTTCAGCGCAGAATCAGCTTTGCTGCTTGGACAAATGGAGGTCGTAGACACTGAGCTCGACGCTAACATGGATCACAATGCCATGGCGCGGAGGTTGTTGGTATGGTTCTAGGCGATGGCACAAACCATGGTAGGGGTTGAGGCAGGCGGATGGTGCATGGCTGCGACGAAAGGTGCAAGTCCCGGAGCGACCTAGCAAGCAGCAAGCATGTACTGGACCAAGTTCTGGAGCTGCTACTGCTGCAGAACACAGATGGTGAGGGCTTGGAGTTGGAGTACGACTTGACCTGGCCAAGAACCAAGTCGCACTAGCTTTCGCGCATCTGACGATCAAGACTTACGCCAAATTGGCTAGGGGTTCAGCTTGGGACTGAGAGATCTACTGGTCATGACTAGTTCTCGATGTGGATGGGGAGGCTAGGTAACTCCCAAGGCTATGTGACAAGCAAAATCAAAGCCACACTTACAACAAAAGTTTGACAAGAAAATGAGACTGATATGTGGGAACAATGCTAAGAAAGTGTGGGGCAACGTAGTTGCTACACTGAACCGAACAACTAGCTAAAAAACTATAAAGTGACTAAATTATGGCTTAACAAGTTGTGATTATAAATCAAATTGACCCTAGGTTCCCCACCAGTTCTTCGAGTCTCAAGAAAAAGTGACCCCCGTTGCAACGCATAGGTGAAAGTCCAATGTTTGGTGTTGATAATTAGTGACAATACCTAGTACTAATCACATAGCAAAGACATGTGTGTAGCTATGATGTGGTTGGTGCAATGACATGGTGAAGCAAGGACCAAGCAATGATGATGTGATCAAGTGCTTACCATGATGGAGTTGGATGAAGGTGCAAAGCCAAATCACGGAGCTCAATGCAAATGTATATGATAGGGTTTTTCATTTTGCATCCAAGACATCATAGAGGGTGTGGATGGCTTAGGATCGATAGCCTTACTATAAAGAGGGGGAATTTCCGGAGCTATTGATCACTTAATTAAGTGCCACTAGATGAAGATTCATTTGCATATGCATTTAGATCTAGTGGTGAGCTAACTTTAACACCTCGAAAATGATTGTGAAAATGCTAACACACATGTACATGGTTATATACACTTGGTGATATTAGCACATTTGCGAAGGCAGTGGAGTTTGTGTGATAGAAAGAGATTCGATGCTTTTCGAGAAGTGAAACGCCTATTTTTCACTACTCTGGAGGCAAAGAAACCGAGGCGAAAGTGTTGTTTTCTGTTGCACCAGACGTTGGTGCCAGCGTCAGGTGCCTACTGAGCTGGCAGCGCTGAGTAGCGTGGTGCACTGGCGCGTCCGAGGGTTTCGCACCGGACGCTGGTCGTGCACTGTTCATGCATCCGGTGAAGTGGTGACGTCTGCAGCCTCGCGAAGCTTTGACGTGCCATCGGACGCGTCCGGTGTGTCAAAACCGGCTCTGGACCCTTACTGGACCGCATCCGAAGCTGAGTGCATGTGTCGAACACGTCCGGTGGCTGCTAGATAGACTGTTGATCTTTGAATGAGCAGGGACACGTGGCGACTACAGGAGCACCGGACGTTGCTGGGTGCGTCCGATGCATGAGCGTCGGAGCATCTAGTGCCCTCATAATTTGCCCAACGACTCTTTTTGAAGGGGTACCTCTATATATATATGTGTTGGCCGGCCATGGGAGCTCTCCCTTGGACATTTTGACTCTCTAACATCCTCTAGAGCTGAGCACATCTTCTCCCACTCATCTCCTTGCTTGATTGCCTAATCAAAGTGAGATTGAGTGATCTCAAGTGCACTTTCTTGTGAGTTTGCATCTAGTTGGCACTTGGGTGTTCTTTTGCTGTGGGATTCTTATTTCTCTTGGTGGTTGCCGCTACCTAGACGGCTTGGAGTAGCGGTGGAGGTCCGGCACGTGTTGGTGATTATTCGTGGCCGGCTCCAGTGAGCTTGTTGTGAGGGGTTGTTGTGGTTCCCCCGACGGAGCGCCGAATTCAAACTCTAGTGGATTGCTCGTGTCGGAACTTCTCACCATTTGGTAGGTTCTTGTGGCGCCTCTTGAGAGGCTCGGTGTGTGATACCGATTAGCCACCAAACCACGTGGTGTAAGGGGACACAACGGGGACTAGCGTGCTAGCAAGCACGTGAACCTCGGGATAAATTTTGTGTCTCAATTGTGCTTGATCAATTGGATTTCATCCCGGTGATTGGTTACTTCATTGGCTATCTTGGTATTCACCTTGGTTGGCTCAATCATTGCCCCTCGGTATAACATTCCAAATCCCCTCTTGCACTTACTTTGTTATCTTGTTGTTTAGCTTGTTGTTGCTCTTGTTTAGTTGCTAGCTTGTATAGTTCTAGTTATAATAGTTTTGTAGCTTTGCTAGCTTGCGGTTTGTCTTTTGGCGGTTATGTGAACCAAACTAAAATTGTCAATTGGATAGGTAGCTTGCATCACCCCATTAAGTTAGGCAAAACTCATATCTCGCTATTTATGTTACTAATTAAATTATTTGAGTGATCTTTATGAAAAGTTTTATTAGGCTATTCACCCTCTCGAGCCATCAAGACCTTTCAACACGCATATTTACTAGTAACCGAACTTAATTGACATAAGACACGAGTGGCGCTCATCTTGGACTAGCGACATTTTATTTTCTATATTTTATTTTCTTTGTTATTTATGTGTGATAGTGTAATAAAACTTTAAATGTACAACGGGGGCATAGTTCAATTCCTATGCACCATACTTTTTTTCTGATTGACATGGACGTCCACAGCAGTGCCATGTTGGATGCTTTATCTATGACCAAACCAAGTCGTCGATCACAAATTCACAACTGAGTTGCCACAGTAACACTGTGACGTCCAACAATGACGAAAACTAAACTAGCTATCACAATTGTATCACCCTTGGAATGAACCATCACAGATAGTGTAATTCTACGATGGTTTCTGAGAAGGTCACCAAAAAACGTCATGTAAAGCTCCATTTTTTGTAGTGCATGTCGGGGTCGCCGTCACAGCACGGGACGGTGGCTGAGGTGGTGCAGGCAAGGATGGTCCAACTCACAAGTACAACGAGTGGGAGACGCGGGCAGCGTCGGTGTGGGTGAGTGCGGGGTACCCTATAAGGAGGGTTTTCGAGGATTAAATTATACTTGGAAATGTCTGAATATCTAACTGTATCCAGCAAATTTGTGCGACTATTTAATTTAAAATAAAATGTTTCTGTCCAATGTAGAATCCCTTGTATCTGGGTACAGTTTTTGAATGCTTGCAAGCGAGTACTTATATTACCACATTTTTGCTAATGAAATCAGGTAGGATTCACCGATTTTGTGCACCCAAATCATGAACTTTATTTGACAATGGTACATTTTTTCTGTTTTCTAATCAGATTTTTTTTTCTGAATGTGGCTAGGTTTGTCACTTTGATGACGCTGGGGCAGGGAGAAAAGTTAATATACCAAGATATGAAAACAGCAGTTCAAGAAAAAATGTTCCAAGACACAACAGTAACTCAGTATTAAAAATAAATTTCAAGAATAGTGTTCCAATGACCAATTAAATTGAAGGACACACATGATAATAAACTAGATATAGATACATAGATATCAAGAAGAGTGACAACAAGGATTATTCAGAAGAACAAAAGGTTGACCACTAACACACGTGACTGCTAATAATCTCCAATTAAGCAGGGTGTATAAACAAATTTGTAAGTATCCGATTGTAAGTACCCGCTAGGTGTACTATTCCTAAATACTGAACCTTTCGGGTGTTCAAGGGAAAAGCCACCGCAGTGTAATTGTCAGTACATAAGAAAATAACCTCCTTGTAGGGATGAAATCCAAGGAATTTGACATACCCGTAACCCTCTTGCTAGTCTTCTGAAACATCGACAATGTTGTCATCGTCGGAGTTCCAGCAAACATTTTGTTTCCAGTGATACATCTTGGCTCTTCCTTCCGTTATTACAACGACTGAACATCCAATATTTTGGTTCATCGAATTTACTGTTTTCTAACATCCACGAGTATGTGTTAATCTTGAGGTTGCTTTTTGGCACCCACTCTGTTTGATCACTGGATTCGTTGAGAGTCCAAAGTCGAAGTTTGACCAAAGCATCATTAGCAATAGCTGCAATGTACACCCCCTTCTCGGATCTACCTAGGAAAGACTGTACACCATCGTTCTTGCACTCGGCAAGTTGTAGTGGCAATTTGATCACTCTGTACTTATCATTCACCAAGGATAACCTACAAAATAACACACATACATATATAGAAATATAGAGATAGAAAATTTACTATATCTATCGATGTTTGGAAGATTGGAGTGTACATTTATTTATTTATCTCGATACAAATTCACCACGCCAGTGTATGTAGAGTGCACCCTTCCAGTATGCAGCATATATAACGGCATGGGGGCTCCACACGGAAGCCCCTTTGGTTTTTGTACAGCAGCAAGTCCCCACCTGTCCCTGCCGCCTCGCCTTCCCGGATGAACACCTTCTCCTCCCACCTCCCGGTGCTCAACGAGAACTCGTGCCACGTCGTCCATGCCGACGGCGGCCACTCCATCAGGTGGCATGCATCGTCGTTCTCCATCTGCTTCTTCCCTAGCTCCGCGGGCGACAGCAGCACCTTGTACTCCGGCGACACGAAAGGGTCGAACACAAGGAACGCGCGGTGGCCCCAGGTCCAGGCATTGTAGTTCAAGTACACGCCAGCAGGGCACAGTGGCAGGCGTGCCGACCACCGCGTGGTGGGATTGCACACGTGCAGCACCTTCCCATAGCTCTCCAGCAAGAGGACGAGGCCATTACAGTGATCGATGATTTCGTAACTGCTGTAGGGGCCTTGTCGCTCGGCGAAATCAAACTTGCTGTCGATCCGGCGGGGGGCCGTGGTATTCCGGCGACGACGTCGATGTCGGCCGGGACAAGAAGTGGGTCCTGTTGTAGCTCTGGTAGTTGATAAAGAGGCCCCGCACCGAGTGCAGGAGGAGCAGATGGCGCTCGTCGATGAGGTCGCGCCACGCCTTGCAAATGCCACGCGACGCCGCGAGGCTGCGCGCCGGGAGACGACCTAGGACGACAGCGAGCAAGTCGTCAGGTAGAGCCGCCGCCGCCATCTTCGTCTCCATGGACGCCGGCCCGACTGGATCCAATACAACAGATCAAGCGCAAGGGCGTCCGGCTGTCTTAGGGCAAATAAATAAAATAATTATATTAATCGATGTAGAGGTTAGTTCTCTCCTGATACGTGATACGTTGGGATCTGTTGCACAACGTGACTATATACATATCTTTTGCGTTCTAACCATAATAATGCATATCCAGCTACCGTTGATTCAACCTACAAACTGCAATAGACATATGACCGTTTAAGTTACACAATACATATTAGAATCGGACTATGTACCATGATTCGACTTGCACGATTCTAACTCCTATAAGCACAGGTCATCACAGTTCATGTCACGGATTAAACAGTAGCCAATTATGACTCTTGCTTATCTCTAATTCATCACGTACTACACAAATAATAGATGTGAGTGTGGTAATGAACCGCCAGTGTAAATACATATTTACCGCCAGTTTCCTTAAAATTACCATCAGTAAAAAATTATGAATCTACAATGGTGGTTCTTTTAGCCTATTGCAAGTATACTACTCCGTCCCATAAAAAGAGTCGCCGTAGGAAGCGTGCTGGTCAAACTTTCTCAACTTTGACTACGTTTGTAGAAAATGTGTGCAACATTTATATCTTTAAATAAGTTTATTATGAAAGTATATTCAAAGATCTACCTAATGATACTAATTATGTACCATAAATATTAATATTTTGTTAAGTATATTTGGTCAAAGTTAAAAGCTGTTGACTTTTTAGGAAGCGAGAATGACTCTTTTTATGGGACGGAGGGAGTACAGATTTGTACTTGCAGGTGGCATTCTTAAGAGATCCACAAGTGTAAATATATGATTTATAATAGTGGTAGCCTTAAGAAAACCGCAGTAAAGATGTAATCACACTAGCAATTTTCTTAACCTATCGCCTATACAAATAATTTGACATCAATTTTTTGAATTCTTCTCTCGGCCAATCGGGGTGCGCAACCCCAAGAAGATCGAACAGATTCAGCCTCTGGCGATGTGGTAACCTCAATCGCAAGTTGCAGAGCTCCGTCGTAGCCTTCGCACCCACCAACTCTGCAGTCCTACGCCGCACCAAATCAACAACCTTCTTTCCTTTGGACTCTTGGCACGACCGCACGAGACATAACAACCTCCTACCGTGACCTGAAATCAACATCGAGACACTTAATCCCGTAATCCTTGTACTTCTCGTTGCTGACCCTGAACAAAACCTCACCGACTTGCAACGGCACAAACCTCGCGCAAACAAACTCCTCAAATAGGTCATGAGCGCACTGGTATTGCGATAACTGCCGAATAACTGCTTCTTCCATGCCTAGCTAGACCTTAGTCACCACGAGCTCTGCCGGAACAGCACCGAAGGGGTCATCTTCCCAACAAGGCTCTCCTGACCTTCGTTCAACCCACCTCATGTAATAAAATAAAATTAATGCCTGTGCTACTATTCTAGCCTTTTGTTCCTTTGGGTCTGACCAGGAAAAGAAGCACCATTCATAAGGCAGCTCCAACAGTCAACTTTTGAGCTAGCTCTAAGCATTTATTTGTATTTCAATAGAAGAGACACTAGTACAGAAAAGATTTTTAGAGGCGGTTAAAATCAGTTTTCGGAGGCGGTTTGAAAAACCGCTACAATGCCACCGATTATAAAAATAAGTGATTTTCAAGGGCGGTTTTAAAACTACCTCTAAAAATCGATTTTTAAGGACGATTCTCTTTAGACTACCACCCCTAAAAATTGATTTTCATAATTTTTATGAAAATCATTTAGAGTCTAATAAAAATAAGAAAAAGTATTTTTAATATAGCCCGAAAGGTTGAGGACCGGCCAAGATTTATATTCATTTGTTTTGAATAAGTGCAGACACCAGAATTCGAATCCACAACCTCTTCCTCACGCATTTCATCCCTTACCACCACACCACACAATCACTCATGACTGGTTCTACGATGCTCTCTATTTGTACTAATATGTACGAATCTTGCAATGAATATAACTCATAAACAATCTTAAATAAAAAAAATTTTCAACTAGAAAGTTTTGGATCTTGTCGTGCACTACAACTTTCATATAGGACATTCCTCCATCCAAGGTCATTTGAAAAATTCAAATATTTTAAATTCAAAATCTGATACTTAATTTATATATTTGGAACCCTAAATGATCTCAAACAAAAAAATTATCAACTACAGAGTTTTAGATCTCGTCGAGCTCTACAATTTTGATATAAATTTTGTCTTCATCCGACTTCATTTAAAAAAGTTATGAATTTATTTGTTCTGTAGCCATTTTTAAGGAAGGTTGACTTAGTCAACTGCCCTTGAAAATTGATTTTTAGGGATGGTGAACTTAATAAAACCGCCTCTAAAAAACACTCATTTTCAGAGACGATTGACATGAGCAACCGTCCTTAAAAGTAACATTTTCAGAGGCGGTTCTTATAACGGAACCGCCCCTAAACATGGATACATTTTTAGAGGCAGATTTCTTAATGGAACCGCCCCAGAAAATGGATCTTCAGTGACGGTCATAGAGCTACAATGCTCCCCAACGACTTTAGATGCGGCATGCTAGTTTATGCGCCTCTAATAGAAAAGGAAGGTGTCCCTAAAAATCTTTCCTGTACTAGTGAGAGAGAGAAAAACTAGCTCTTGATCAAGATCTAAGCTCTCGCACACATTTCAAGTTTATGAGAGTGTCATATGGGGCTTATCCATGTTAAAAGTTATGTGCTAAAAGTTAGCACTATTGGTGAAGTTGTTTTAGAGCTAGTAACCAGCTCTAACTATTGCTGGTTCCCTTAGAGCATGGGCTCCCCATCCTGGTAACCCATGCTATGTAACCGTAGAAAGGCATTAATGGCTATTGTTAACCACTAAGATAGGGCAAGCCCACACAAAAAGTTAACAAAGGCAGTCGCCTTAGAATGTCCACCTCCAAAATTATTAATAGAGGAGGATGTTTGTCTAGGTTGGAGGCAACAATGTCGCCTCTATGTTTTTGTGAGAAAAGAGTCTTTCATTAATTCAAGGTAGCATTACAATCTGTACATATGATGCTCAATTCATGAGAGGGCGAGGCCTAAAATCCTTAGCAAACAAAGAAAAAAGTTTTATCTAAAATATGAAAATAGAAGTTCGATCTTCTTGACCAGTTACATTGAAGGGACTCAAAGGAAAAGTAAACTAGATTGATATCACGAAGAGTGAGGGCAAACATATTAAAAAGAACAAAAGGTCGACCACTCAGACAAATGACTGCTGCTAATCTCCAATTAAGCAGGGCGTATACACAAATGCTTTGCGTATACACAAATGAACCTTTGGGCTATTCAAATGAAAAGCCTTAGCGTTACCGTTGCTACACACGAGAAGATAACCTCCTTGTAGGGATGAAATCCAAGGAATACGACATATGAGAGAACACATCTTGTTTGTCATCGAAACCGTCGATTGTTGTCATCGTCAGAGTTCCAGCAAACATTTTGTTCTAGTGATACATCTTGGTTCTCCCTTCCATTATCAAGGTCGAACATCCAATATCCTGGTTTGAGATCTAAATTCCAATATATATTGCCGATCAACGAATTTGTTGTTTTACAACCTCCATGAGCATGTATTGATCTTGAAGGTTGCTTTGATCCTTTGGCACCCACTCCATATGACCACCAGATTCGCTGAGAGTCCACACTCGAAGTTTGACCAAGCTTTGCTAGCAATAGCTGCAATGTACACCCCTTTCTCTGATCTACCTAGAAAAGATCGTACGCCATGGTTCTCGCCCTCAGCAAGTTGTATCGGCGATTTGATCACTCTGTAGCTATCTTTCATCAAAGAAAACCTGCAAAATATTGATAAAAAAATTATTATATCGATCGATGTTTCAAAGAGTGGATTGAGCAACGGATCGGAGGTTGGACATTGATTTATTTACCTTGATACGTATTCACCATGGCAGTGTATGTAGAGTGCACCCTGCTAGTAGGCAGCATAGCGCCACGGGCGCTCAACAGGACCGAAGGCCCATCCTTCGTTCAACAGCAAGTCACCAGCTGTCCCTGCTGCCTCACTTTCTTGCACGAAGGCCTTCTCCACCCACTTCCCGGTGCTGGACGAGAACTCGTGCCACGTCGCCCATGCCGACAGCGGCCACTCCATCTGGCGGCAAGCGTCGGCATTCTCCACTTGCTCCTTCCATGGCTCTGCAGGCGACAACAGCACCTTGTAACTCCGACGACACGAAAGGGTCGAACACGAGGAACGCACGGTGGCAGCCCCAGAACAAGGCACCGTCGTAGTGGAAGGCATGGCACGGTGGCAGGCGTGTGGACCACCATGTGGTGGGATTGCACACGTGGAGCACCTCATCATCGCTCTGCAAGAAGAGGACAAGGCCATTGCAGTGATCCATGACTTCATACGAGGTGGAGCCAGAGTAGACAGTAGACCTTTGCAGACGTCTCCACTGCTCCGAAGCCGCACATAGGTGAAGGCGTCGTAGCTGGAAACCTGCGGGTATTCCGATGTGATGGAGGCCCCAATGGCGTCAAGTGGGTGGTTGAAGCCAGAGCATCAATTGTCCGCTTTTCCCCCATCTGTTCTTGCAATATCCCCTTGTAGTGTTGTTATAAGAAATGTAATTCGACCGCACCCGCAGCGTATGCTATAAATACCGGACAGGCACGGCTGTAGATATGATGATTTAATGGTCATTTACGTCTAAATTAATTGTGCCCCCTCCGTGTTGTACCTTCGTTAATGTTTCATCTCTTTTCATGTGAGGAACCTCGGCCTCCACCCTCGCTAGTAGACAAGGGTGCGGAGGCAAAGAGACCCCCACAGTAACTTCATACTAAGGCTCTGTTTAGTTTCAAAAAAATTTACAAAATTTTTCAGATTCCCTGTCACAACGAATCTTTAGACAATGCATGAAGCATTAAATATAGATAAAAATAAAACTAATTACACAGTTTAGAAGAAATGGACAAGACGAATCTTTTAAGCCTAATTAGACTATGATTGGACACTAATTGCCAAATAACAACGAAATTTGCTACAGTATCATTTTGCAAAAAAAAAATTGTAACTAAACAGGCCCTAAATGTGGCAGACTAGCAGTGTAAGAGCCCCGGAGTAGACAGTCAGACAGAGCCAGGGGCGAGGAGCTGTGGCGGTGTGAGAGCACATTGAGAGGGCGCTGGACCATGGCCCATGGGGCAATGAGCATGGCACATATTCCAACTATGGGGGCGTTTAGTTGGTAGGTGAAAAGTTTTTGGGTGTCACATCAGATGTTTCATGGGATGTCGGAAAGGGTTTTCGGATACTAAAAAAACTAATTACATAACTCGCCTGGAAACCGCGAGACGAATTTGTTAAGCCTAATTAAGTCGTCATTAGCACATGTGTGTTACTGTAGCACTTACGGCTAATCATGGACTAATTAGGCTTAAAAGATTTGTCTCGTGATTTCCAACCAAATTGTGCAATTAGTTTTTTCTTCGTCTATATTTAGTACTCAATGCATGCGTCCAAACATTCGATGTGATGCAGTGAAAAATTTTTGGGTGGGAATTGAACACCCCCTATGTCATGGGAGAGATATGAGAATTATAACAATGGTCATACCCCCACGAAGAGATAAGATGTGTGCAGCAGTGGACCGACGGTGGAGGTGTGCTCATAGCTGATGTTGATGAGGTGAAGAAGATACCGACAGACAGTGTGTGGACGTGGGAAATGCTTGTTTTTTTTTCATCATCACGAGGGAATCAGTTTCTTAAATATGGCTGCAGGCTTCACACTTCACTAAAGCAATTGGCGTTTCAAATGATAACGACAAAGACTTTGTTTCCCTAGATAAAGCCAAATTTTGAGTACATATTTCAGTTGGTAGAGCTCGAACTATTCTTCTAATATCTACTACCTCTGTCCTTGAATAAATCAATTGTTAGAGTTGTTTTAACTTTTCTATATTTGACTGAATTTCTGTTTTTATAATAAGATCCTCTTTCCTTGAATGTTGGTATCTTTGTCACCATGACATTGGAGCAGAAAGAAAAGTTTATTTATCTAAAATATGAAAATAGCAGTTCTTCTTGACAAAATGTTCCAAGACACAACAGTATTTTAGTATGAAAAATACATTACAGAGTCGGGTTCCAATTACCAATTACATTGAAGGACTCACATGATAGATAAACCAGATTGACAGATATCACTAAGAGTGAAAGCAAGAATTATTCAAAATAATAAAAGGTTGACCACTCAAACAAATGTCTGCAGCTAATCTCGAATTAAGCAGGGTGTATACACAAATGACTCGCGAATGCCACGATTATAGGTATTTATTAGGTGTACTGTTCCTAAATACTGAACCTTTGGAGTGTTTAAATGAAAAGACACCGCTTTACCTTCACAACACAAGAAGATAACCTCCTTGTAGGGATGAAATCCAAGGAATATGACATATGCGAGATCATCCTGTTTGGCATCTGAGACATCGACAATGTTGTCGTCGTCAGAGTTCCAGCAAACATTTTGTTCTACTAGTGATACGTCTTGGGTATTCCTTCCATCATCGTGATCTAAAATCCAGTATTTTGGTTCATCGAATTTATTGTTTCCCAACCACCATGAGGATGTATTGATCTTGAGGTTGCTTTGATCCTTTGGCACCCACTCCATATGGCCACTAGATTCGATGAGAGTCCAAACTCGAAGTTTGGCCAAACCTTTGCTAGCAATAGCTGCAATGTACACCCCCTTCTCCGATCTACCTAGAAAAGACCGTACACCATGGTTCTCACCCTCGGCAAGTTGTATCGGCGATTTGATTATTCTGTACTTATCTGTCAGCAAGCAAAACCTGCAAAATAACACATCCATATAAATATAGATAAAAAAATATACTATATCGATCGATGTTTCAAAGAGTGGATTGAGCAACGGATCGTAGGTTGGACATTGATTTATTTATTTGTTTACCTCGATACGTATTCACCATGGCAGTGTATGTAGAGTGCACCCTGCCAGTAGGCAGCATAGCGGTATGGGGGCTCGGTACCACATTGGTCCAACAGCAAGTCCCCTGCTGTCCCTGCCGCCTCGCCCTGCCGGACAAACACCTTCTCCTGCCACCTCCCCGTGCTCGACGAGAACTCGTGCCACACCTTCCATGCCAAAGGCGGCCAATCCATCAGGCGCCATGCGTCGTCGTTTTGCTTCATCAGCTCCATCCAAGACCATGGCTCCATCTCGAGCGACAACAGCACCTTGTACTCCGACGACACAAAAGGGTCAAACACGAGGAACGCACGGCGGTGTCCCCAGAGCAAGTCACTGTACCGGAAGGCAGGGCATTGATCTTGAGGTTGCTTTGATCCTTTGGCACCCACTCCATATGGCCACTAGATTCGATGAGAGTCCAAACTCGAAGTTTGGCCAAACCTTTGCTAGCAATAGCTGCAATGTACACCCCCTTCTCCGATCTACCTAGAAAAGACCGTACACCATGGTTCTCACCCTCGGCAAGTTGTATCGGCGATTTGATTATTCTGTACTTATCTGTCAGCAAGCAAAACCTGCAAAATAACACATCCATATAAATATAGATAAAAAAAATATACTATATCGATCGATGTTTCAAAGAGTGGATTGAGCAGCGGATCGTAGGTTGGACATTGATTTATTTATTTGTTTACCTCGATACGTATTCACCATGGCAGTGTATGTAGAGGGCACCCTGCCAGTAGGCAGCATAGCGCCATGGGCGCTGGACAGGACGGAAGGCCCATTCTTCGTTCAGCAGCAAGTCACCAGCTGTCCCTGCTGCCTCGCCTTCTCGAACGAACACCTTCTTCACCCACCTCCCGGTGCTCGACGAGAACTCGTGCCACACCGCCCATGCCGACGGCGGCCACTCCATCAGACGGAGTGCGTCGTCGTTCTCCGCCTTCTTCCACCCTGGCTCCTCGGGCGACAACAGCACCTTGTACTCCGACGACACAAAAGGGTCAAACACGAGGAACGCACGGCGGTGGCCCCAGAACAAGTCACTGTACCGGAAGGCAGGGCACCGTGGCAGGCGCGCCGACCACCGCGTGGTGGGATTGCACACGTGCAGCACCTCGTCATCGCTCTCCACGAAGAGGACGAGGCCATTGCAGTGATCCAAGACTTCGTACCAGGTGTGGGCGCGTTCTCGCTGGATGAAATCAAACTTGCCGTCGATCCGGCGGGGGCCCTCGTACTCCAGCGACGACGTCGCCGTCGGCCGGGATAAGAAGTGGCACCTGCCGTAGTCCTGGTAGTTGATGAAGAGGCCGCGCACCGAGTGCGGGAGGAGGAACCGGAGCAGCAGCTTGCGCTCGTCGATGAGGTCGCGCCACGCCTTGCAGACGCCACGCGACGTCGCGATGCTGCGCGCCGGGAGACGGCCGAGGACGACAGCGAGCAAGTCGTCGGGTAGAGCCGCCGCCGCCGTCTCCGTCTCCATGGACGCGACTTCGTGCAATGCAGCAGATCAGGCCCAACGAGGAAACGACGTCCCGCAATCTTAGGGCAAATAAAGTAATTGTTATATTTACATCGATGCTGGATCCGGATACGGGATACTTCAGGTTTTTTTTGTTGCAAAACGTGACTATATATATCTCTCTTTTGACCATAATGCATATCCAGCTACCTTTATTTGACTGTAGCTACAAACAGCAGTCGATGTATGACCGTTCGAGTTACACGGTACATATTGGACTCGGACTTTGTATACCATATATAAACTTTTAGGGTTTCTTTTAAACAATGTCAGGAGCTCTGTCTTTCAATTAAGATGAAATAAATTTTATGTACAAGAAAAGGGTAGCCAAACGTTGTGCCAACACATGACACACGAAAGAAAACACCCACGCGACGTGACAGCGTACAAAACTACCACTGCACGAATCATCGTTGTCGAGCATGGTTGCATAGCACCTGCACCTCTGACTTCCCATGGCAGACCACAGATGACCCACCCTAACGATACCGGACTGACAAGCTCAAAGCAAGAGGCCGCAAAAGGTCATCCTTGCCAAGTTCGAGCGCACCGCAAACAACAGCTACGACTTCCTATCTTGCTCCCACGCCCCGGCCCCCCGCCACCCCCACGTTTGCCAGACCACCCGAGTAGAATCCTAGTCGTCGAAGAAGGGTTTGCCCCGTGTCATCATTGCCGAGCCACATCCCCAAACGTAGCAGCTCTGACTTCGTGTTGCAAGTCCCACCTCCTCATGTCAACTGGGCACCGAGAAGCAAAGATCATCCACCGAGGGTGACATCGTCGCCGAGACGAATTTCCAACAACGATGCCTTCAGAAAGGGCATGACATCGGAGCACCATCATTGCTCATCCATGAAATGGACCGGTTTTCACGGGCAATGCTGAAGCGGAACACGACGCCTCCAATAGGGAAAGCGGCGCCCACAGGCATCATTGTCGCTAAGGCTTTTGCCCAAGGAGCCCCCAAGCACAAACGTCGCCCAAAATGCGGGCCCCCCAGCCTGTTGCCACCGTCGTTGTTGTTGTCCTGCCGTCCGACAAAAGCCCTTCCAGAGGGGCAACGACGTGCCGGTTGCACACACAGTAGCCGCACAGCTGCATCCGCCGCAGTCCCCTCCAAACTGGTAACGCACGGGACCGGACTTACCCTGCCGCGAACGTAACACTGCCGCATGACAAAGCCATTGCCAGATGCCGACGCCAACTCTAGCACCCGCTACGCCTTCCGCCAGCCTCTGCCAGACACGTGCCCCGGGGGATCCAACCGCCCGGGCCCAGGTCGCCGCCACCACCGCCATGGCGTCCTACCTGTCACAGCCAACGCAGCTCCCGCGCCACCGTGAGACCCACGCAGATCAACACAGGCAAAGACCCGGCATAGCCCCAGACCTTCCTACCGTGGACGACAGCCACCACAGGAAGACCCGCCAGAGCACTTGCTGACCACCACCGCAACTGGGCGGATTCGGCTGGCAGCACACAGATCTAGCCGTCCCCGCTCAGATACGGCCGTCCTCTAAACAGAACATGTGCCGAAGCAAGGAAAGGGGACGGGGCTGTGGAGAAGAAAGGAGAGGGCTGTAGGAGGAAGGAGAGGAGGGAGAAGGGGAGGGGCAGCGTGTGGCAGCGACCACGGGCTGCCGTCGTAGGCCAAGGTGGTGGCGGTGGCCATCTGAGCGCGCGTGGTTGGTGGGAGGCGGGCGGAGGTCAGGCGTCCGGAATAACTTGTACTATTCTAACTTCAATAAACACAGACCATGAGTCTGTATCATAGATAGTAAGTAAGCCAATTATGACTCTTAATTATCTCTAATTCATGACGTACTAGAAATAAGGTCCAAAAGGCAAATAGTTGCGATTGTGCATCACAACTCACAAGGCTTCATTTATGAGTGTGCCTTCATGGATAGGCGTGAGTGTGTCTATGAACCACCAGTGTAAAACTATAAATACATATTTACATACGGTTTTCTTAAGATTATAATTACTATTAGTAAAAGTCATGTATTTACAATAGCGGTTCTCTTAACCTACTGGTAGTGTAAATCCGTTTTATATTGGTGGCATCTATAAGAGAACAACTAGTATAAATACATGATTTATACTGACGGTAGGCTTAAAAAATGCTACTCAAAATGTATTTACAATAGTGGTTTTCTTAACCTAACGCCTGGACAAATAATTTGAAATCAATTTGTTTAAATTCATCAAAGATCTCGGATGGAGAAATGATCTACAACTTTATAGTTGACTAATTTTTTTAAAGTTCATTTAAGGCCTAGAAATTATGTTTTAAGATTAAAAACTTTGACATTTATTTTTTTATTTTTCAAATGATCCCGATGAAAAGAGACCAAAAGTAAATTTGTAGATCTTGACAAGATCTAAAGAACTTTACAGTTGAAACCTTTTTCATTTAAATTCATTTAGAACCACAAATATTCAATACAATATTCAATAGAGTGAATACAAAAAGAATATATGTACTAGTTACTCACAACTGAGTGCGAAGTGGTAAGGAGAGTTACACACAAGGCCAAATGTTGCGAGTTTGATTCCTAGGAACCCCGCACACGCGTACTTCGTACGGAAAAACGCATGATGGGGGCTTCCCCGAGTTACTAAAACAAAAAATACAATTTCTTTAGCCCAATTTGAAAAATTTAGAAAATCGTTTACACTGTTAGTGTCCTTAAGAAATTCTCTAGTGTTAATATTTACATAGGCGCTAGTCTCGCTAATTTTCACTATTGACGTTGGCGGTTTCTTAAAATCGCTGTGTGCTAGTGATAGGTGAAACTTTGGGAAAAAAAAAAAACCCCGCTACCACCAGGGTGTGCGTGAGGCGGTAGCTGTAGGCGTCGCTGCTCTCCACATGGCTCCCTCTCCGGGCGGCTCGTGGGGGGGGGCAACAGCACCTCGGCACCTGGTAGTGCAGCGACAGCGCCGGTCCCCGGCCTCGCACTCGCCGGCAGAGCCGCCGCTATCGTGTGTCCGTCTCGGATTCACGATGAATGGAACCCGGATTCTCATGGCTCATGGAAACTTAACTCGTAGTACACAAGGTTACCAAATTTAGTTCGAAAAAAGAGAAAGAAAATGGGAACGAGAATTGGGAACAAGCAGCAATATAAGGTGCACGCTGCAGAAGCGCAGAGGCTTCATATGACATGACATGGATACATTGTCGATTTTGGAACTAGTCTTGGGTAAGCTGGATACTGGAGATACACGTTAAAGATTTGGGTAAACAAATTCACATTTCAAATCAACTATGGTACAATCTGTACATTGTACATCCCTTTTTTTTGTAGAAATCAACAATGCTAGACAGCAAGTGTAGTTTGAATTTCTGTGGTCCGTTGTACACAAAATAGTATTAAGAAGGCATACAATGTGGGCCAAACCACCCTGTAAAAACTATCCAAAAAAGAAGATATGCCATTAGCCCTCAGATGAACAGAAGGCTACATATACAATAGATGTGGAACGGAAGTACCATGGAGTGAACAGGCACAAATCAGGGCAAGAACACGAGCAACTGAACAGAATCTGTTGAACCAAGGTAATTGAGGTGGAGCTTTCACTTTGTTCATCTGTGCCTTTGCAACTCCGGCAATTCATGTTGGTATTACAGTTAAGCTGTCCATATATTTATATTCACAGAGATTGCTTCAAAAGAGCTCTTCAGAGTTGAATTTGTTCCATGCCTCCTGTTAACACAAAAGGTGCAAGATTTTACTTAAAAATGTCAGATAACAGGAACCAACAATGCAATTGGCTACTGACACTGACCCACAGTGATGTGAACCACAGATGTAAGAACTGGACTCCCAGAACTTGGTCACAAATGCACAACTTATCATGGAATGACACTAACCCCTCCTAATCACTAATGGTAAATCCAATGGTAAATTATTTCAGGAACCGCCTAATCACGAATGGTAAATCCAATGCTAAATTATTTCAGGAACCGCCATGCATGCCATAACACTCTTGTTAAGTTGCTAACACAAGCAGTTCCAATGACCGCATGATATCACAGTAAGTATACTTCTCCTACACAAATGAATTTGTACCTGGCTCTTTTATACCATTAAATGTTGCCAAAAAAGTGGAACACGTACCTTAAGAATGTCAAAGACTTTTTCGGCAATATATTTCTGCTGAAGTGTTGCGCCCTTCTGCTGCACCTTATCAGGATGAATGCATAGTGTCGCCTTTCTGTACTGCTTCTTAACAGCAGCTCCGGTAATCAAATCAGTCAAGGATACAGCTTGCCATCCACATTCTGGCCAAAGTATCTGTTTCAGAAGAAGGTATATATTAGTAAATGGAATATGTTTATGACCCTTCTGACAATGTGGCATTCATTAATTCATTTTTTCAGAGCACTTGCCATTTAATGTTAGGTTTACCAGACTTGCATCCTAACAGAGTTCAAATAAACTGTGACAAATGAAACAGATAAATGAATTGCTTTCAGGTAAAAGTTAGGAAAATTCACCAAATTTATCATTGTAACCTAGACCATTAAAACGTTGTATCAAACCGCCAAAACCCAAAAGCATTAACCAAAAGGAAAAACCCCAGAAATCCAAACCCAGTCCCCATGTGTTGGTCTTGAATCAAAATCAATACGCGAATTAGGTTGGCTCAACAAAATAAATAAATAATTGTACCATTTTAGTCAGGATCGTTTGGTCATATTGAGTATACCTCATACCAAAAGAATGCTAAGCAAACCACATCCAAAAAAGGGGATCAAAGTAACAATGGTATCTATAGAACAAAAGAAAATATCGAGCATGTTTACATAACATAAAAAAAATAAAAAAACATAAAAACAGAGTGCCCAAAAGAACATTCAACTGGCACAAAAACACATGCAGCTTAGCTTCACACTCTAGTAGCAAAGTATCAGCCACTTACATATTGTAAAGTTGATAACAAAGCACGCAAATTGCCCTCTTTCCCAGCAGACCACCTCTTAATTTCGAAGTCTAGAGTGTCTCCAATTCTCTGTAATTCAGAATGCCCAAACAAACAAGTGGACTATTAGCAACAAAGCAAGTGTAGGTAAAGGGCCAAGGCATGCTGTGATCACTGACTAAGAAAATGATGATAAGATTATGAAAAAGTGAAAACAATTATGCATAATGTGGACTGTTGAGTGTTGCCTTGAACTAAAATAAGCATAATCAAGCTGATCCAGATATGAGAAGCATAAGCACATACATCTCTCTCTGCCTGCTCCCTCTGTACTTGCATATCTCGTTCATTCTTCTCAGCCAGAGCTTTAGCCTGGAGATATAATAAACAACCAGAAGTGAGAATGGAGTAGCTATTGTTTCTTTGTAATAACAGGGAAAGGTAGACTTATACAGCATAGGAATAAGCTAGACCATAGGCAATACACTTATTGCACAGGTGATAGTGAACATTTTTTTTTGTTTGTATTCTGAAATTGCAGAACATTACCGCTCGTTCACGAGTCCTCTGATGACGTTCTAACCTAGCACGTCTTCTTTCTTCACTTTCTCCCTCAACTTCTTGAAATACGTCAGAAGATGCAGGAGCTGGAATACAAAAGAAAAAAAATAATGGATTACAGACAAGTATGGCAGTAAATTAGGAGCACAACATCAGCAGAAACTTAAAACCATAAAATTAATGCTACTTTGGGAAGACTTGATAATATAATACCTCCAAATAAGTCAGACAGATCATCGCCAAAACTTGTGGCTGATGCCACTTTTCTCACAGGAGCCGAAGTTGATGCTGCTCTCTGTGATCCATTAGTGGTTCCTGTGCCTTGAGCTCCAAAACCAAACATAGAATCCTATAACATCCAATGTTAGCAAAAGGTAACAGACTGAGCTGCACACAAACATTTTTATGTGAATTTTTGACAGATATAATTACCACAGTAGGTGTTGGAGTCCTCTGCTTTGGTGCACTGTTGGCACGAGCACCTACACCGAAGAATGACTCAAGATCATCTGGTGTGCTCTGCTTTTCTCTTGAAGCAGCAGCTGCGGCGGCGGCAGCAGCTGCAGCTGCCTGCCTTTCTCGAGCCTCAGCAGCAGCTCTTTCAACTGCAGCTCGTTCAGCTCTCTTCCTTGCCTCTTGCTGAGCTCTTTCAGTAGCAGCTCTTTCTGCTGCAGCCCTCTCCCTAGCAGCAGTCCGCTCCCTCTCCTTGGCTTCAGCAGCTGCCTTCTCCCTGGCTTCTGCAGCTGCTTTCTCCTTTGCTTCTGCAGCGGCTCTCTCCCTTGCTTCTGCAGCTACCCTAGCTGCTCTTTCTTTCGCCTCAACTGCAGCCCTCTCACGGGCTTCCTGTTGAGCCCTTTGCACAGCAGCACGCTGTGCACGCTGGCGTGCGTCTCTTTCAGCTTTTGCACGAGCTTCAGCAGCTGCTCTCTCCCGTGCCTCCTTTGTAGCCCTCTCCACTGCCTGTCGTCCTCTCTGTTGTTCCAACTCCTCCCTCTCCTTTTCAAGCCTTCTCCGCTCTCTCTCCATTTCCTCCCTCTGCTTCACTTCCCTTTCTTTCTCCAATCTTTCCTGCCTGTCTTTCTCTTCAGGATCTGATGAGCTTCTTTCAAAGTCTTCATCGAAAGCATTGTTGTCATAAGCAGGCATTTGAGGTTTGCCCATGGCAAAACCTTCCAGGTCATCTATAGAAGAAACCTCTGGTTGCTTTGGCAAATCCGTGTAATAGTTGTGATTTTGGCTAGACTGACGAGCATGTCCATTCTCCTTTCCATTTGCATTTGCTCCCAGTGGCTTTCGTTTAAGAAGAGGTGGCGATCTGGAGGGTGGTGGAGCAGTAGTTGGCGCTGTGAAAAGGGGAATCTCAGAAACTGTAAGCCATATATCATCTTCAGATTCACTAGATCTTGGTGACTGATCCTCCATATCATTACCACGAATGTCAGAATACCTTGCAGACTGTGACTTGGGCATGACGTTACTAAAGTCTTCCATAGAAGATTGACGTGCTGGATTTCTGTCCATTGAATGGTGTAGAGGACTGGAGTCTCGAGCTACGCTTGGCGGGTTTGTGTCCTTGGCATGACCATTGAGTTCAGAGGTAAACAAAGGGTCTGATTTTGGAGCCTCATCAAAAGCACTTGATTCCTCGAATAAACTATCGTCATCAGCAATATTATTGGCAGCTTTGCCATCAAATCTTGCAGACTTATCCAGATCTTCCACAGGATCGGTGGATCTCCCTGGGGATGTATATGAAGAGCCTGAAGCAGAGGCTGTTTCTAGAACAACGAATGGGTCATCTGCCATGCTAGCTGTCTGTTTAGAGGTTGGAACTGGTGGCTTCATTTTGTTATCGTCATTAGACTTCCTGAAAAGTATAGTGAGCATAAGAAATTGCCAGGACTAAAACGAAATGCTGATAGGATTTAGAAGAAATGAGCTACTATTTGCATAAAACTGGCAAGTTAGTGGTGATATCCACAACAGCACAGTAGCACACTGTATTCAATACTTCCATGGATATGTAAACACAAAAGAGAGTCAATGGGCGAAATATGGGGAAAGCCAGGTTACGCTGGGCTTTATACAGCTATACTTTAACAACATGAAACAAATGGCACAACATTACCTACTGAACAGATTATGATGCATTCTCTAAATATGTTCTAACAATCATAAGATTTTCTGGAAATTACCGAGGAACTGTCACCAGATTCTGTAATCCATAGGTATATTTTCACATTTCAAGTGGTGAAGTGGCATGTGCAGGAGTTGAGCATAATCATATTGAATATAACGCTTCTCATACATTGACATTACATTGTAATGATATGGTATGGCACAAAAGAAAGGTAGTTGGTTCAACATCATAAACATATGGTTGCTGGGTCAATTTGTGTAAGGAGACATGATTAAAGATGAAACATATGTGAAAAGATAAGACTAGAGATTAAGAACTACCACCCAAGTCACAATTACAGGTCTAATCTATATCAGGTAAATGTGAGGTTTTATCTGGTCTCTGATACAGTACTTGAGTGAGCACTGATCTCTCCACTTCTCCAAGTTCCAACAGGACCCTAATCATGACAAGCTCACTATGTTATAGTATACAGATCTCTTTTACCTCAACTGATCTAACTGATGCACGAAAGCTTGCGACACAAGCTAAAGTTCCTCAATCTAATCACCGACAAGCGCAAGCTCTGCAATTGTAAAAGGCAGCTCGAGACAATATTGGATCTAGCTTGAACATTCCACTTCAATCAGATCTAGCTTGCACATTCCACTTCAATCCATCCACCCTCACATTACCCAAAGGCTCTGATCTAACCGAACTAGCAACCACACCAAACGCAGATCCAAATGTAGGAAGGTCAGAGCCTGCTCACCTACTCCTCGGCGGGCTGCTGCTCCCCGCGAACCCAGGGATGAGGTCATCGAACCCCGCGCTCCCCATTCGGTCCTCCCGCGCCGGCACCGGCTTCCTCTTCTCCTCGGCCGGGCTCCTCCCGAACGCCCCGAGCAGGTCGTCGCCGTCGTCGTAGTCGACCGCCACCGGCCTCCTCCTCTCCTCGGCCCGCGGTGGCGGCGCGCTCCCGAACCCCGCGAGGAGGTCGTCGTCGTACGCGGGCGGCGGCGGCGCCTCGGACCGGGCGCTGGTGGCGAACACGTCGTCGTACGCCGGGGCCGCAGAGGAGCCGAACACGCCGTCGTCGTACCGCGGCGCGGAGGTCGAGGAGGTGGTGGAGTTGGAGGACCGCAGCCCCGGGACCGCGTCGAAGATGTCGTCGTCGTACGCGGGGGCAGGCGAAGGCGAAGGCGCGGCGGGCTTGGTGGTGGGGCCGTTGAACGAGTCGAAGAGCGAGTCGAAGGAGGCGGCAGAGGCGGGGGCGGGTGCGGGGGCGGAGGCGGGGGCGGGGGCGGGAGAGCCGAAGAGGTCGTCGTAGGACGGCGCCGCGGAGGGGGCCGGGGTGGATCTGCCGTAGCTGGCCCATACGGCGGCGCTGGCGCCGGATCCGGTGGAGCGGGAGGAGGCGCCGGCCATGGGCGCGGCCTTGCCCTGCGGCCGCACGCCGAAGTCGCGGGCCAGGAGGCCCTCGATGCCGTCCATGGTTCCGGCGAACGTGACGGCGGCGGCGGCCGGGGGAAAGGGGAGGAGAGGGAGGGGGAGCAGCCGGGCGGGGAGGCAGGAGGATCCCGACGCGGTGGGAAGAGGAACGCGGTGCGGTGGGATGGGAGGAAGGAGAAATTTTAATATTTAACCCTGATTTCGTACCTGTCAGTATTTTTGACATCGAATTCGCAAGCCTTTTAATATTTAACCCTGTGCATGCGAATTATTTCAATACAAGGGATTTCTGATATTTCCTATCTTTCTCTATTTCCAAATATCTCTTATCACTGTTTAGGACATGAAAAATGACCGAACTACCCCTGCCTCCTTATCCTATCCTGCAACCGATCGTATCTGAGATGCATTCGTTCGTCTCCGTCGCAAGTCGCATGGACGAGCGACTTCGCTCGCATACGCCGCCGCCCGTCGCCGCCCTTTGCCAACGGCCGCCTGCCCATTACCTCTCCGCTCGGCCAGGCCCGTCCGCTCGCCGTTGCCGGAACAATCCTCCCGCAGCTACCGACGCCTGCCGCAGGCCAGCGCCCGCCGCCTCGTCATCCCCACCCCCCACCGCCGTTCCCTCTCAATCCCCGCCCCAGCTGGCCACCACCTCACCACACCTCGCCGGCGCCGCTCGCCGGGCGCGCGCGCTACCAGGGATGCTACGGCCGATGCGGTACCTGCTAGGGTCGCCTGGCGCGAGCGTGTTCGGGTCTAGATCGACGGCGGAGGTGACCCCGGACTGGGCATGACGACGGCCATCATTACGGGCACCACGTCGGGGATACGACGCGCATGCTGGCGAAGCGTGGCGCCAGCGTGGTTATCCCGGCGCGGAGAGCTAAGGTGACGAAGGACGTGCGCGCGCACATCGTGGCCGAGTGCCCGGCCGTCGACGTGCTCGTGCTTCCTCGGCTTCTCCTTTCTCTTTTTCTCCCTCGTGTTTCCTACGCCACACGTCTCTCTGGGAGGACGCCGTGGAGGCGGGGCCATCGGCAGCCGCGGGAGGATTGCTCGGGCGGCGGCGCTCCAGCTCGTGGAGTCGCGGCCTCGTATGGTCCGACTCGCGAAGGCGCGATACGCGATAGGGAGAGGAGGGTGCGAACTCAGTTCAATTAGGAGGGGTAGTATCGTCATTTCTCATATCCTAAACAGTTCAAAGAGGTAGCTAGAAATAACAAAGGAGAGAAATACTCCATAATCCCTCGAATTGAAATAATTCGCGTGCACAGGGTTAAATATTGAAAGGCTTGCGAATTCGATGTTAAATACTGAGAGGCTTGCAAATTCGGGGTTAAATATTGAAATTTCTCGGAAGGAAGGGCGGTGATGTGTCTTTCTCCCTTCTTCGCTGGCTGCCTCGTTGGGTGTATGGTGGCGGGCCCTACCGCTGCCGGAGGTTGGCGCACCGATTTTCAAACACTTATTTTTTTCCCGGGGTTTGTGAATGGACAAATGGTGAATTTCTAAGTTTTATTATATATTTTTTATTTTTTATTTGTGAATTATATATTTTTAATTTTTTTGTTTATCAAGGCTATTAAATTAGCTTTGAATTTATGAAGGTAAACTAAACCGGGTACTCGGAAAACATTAAAAAAAGTGCTCCCATGTGCGCTCCATCTCCATACGTTTTTAGTTAACAGCCGTGCATAGATCGATCTTGGGAGACTTGATAAGCTGATATGGCACCGGCCGATGGATTGACTCCAACCAAGAGAAGCAAACTCTGGATACCCAATAGGCACGTGGAGTAACAAAGAAGTTATCTTTGACGGTATATTGCTAAACATAACATCTTTTGATAATGAAATATGGTACACATTCAATTTTCACACACAAGAGGGTAAGAGGCTGTTTGGATGGCCGCCACCAGTCAAGCCACGCTCAAGATGTGGCAGAGTGTGGCGCGCCGCAGGTTCAGTGCACTCTTTGGATGCACTTTGTGCGATTCCAAGCCTTTTCTTCGGAAGAGTTTCTGTGGTTGCCTCACCTGTGTCAACAACCAAACACTTGCTATGATTGCGGTGTCTTGCCTCGGTAGTGGCGTGGTAGATTATGTCCAAGAGTCTTTCTTAAACTCACTTTTTAGATCATCGTTTGGAGAGTAATTTGAATAGAAATTATTGTCTATATCTTTCCATTGTTCAGCACACTCTAGAGAGTCAACTGTGCTCTCCATCTCTGGCCAGCAAGAAATTAACGAGGTCTTAGAGCAAATTTTTTACAAAGTCTCTATTTATATTAATTAGGAATGATATGGCCATCAATATTTCTGGTGTCTTTTTTTTACCGTCCAGACTCTATCTATTCTGTATGATCAGCCATGCGAAGCGTGAGCTTGTTAGCTTGTGTATCAAACGAATTTTTTTATGATCATTTCAATTATTCATCTTTTTAACAAGACATGAATTATATCAACATAATAATTGTGGTTACAGCCATAGCTTATTTTTATTTTTGAAAAAACCCCTGAGATGATTATAACCAATAGGCTATCACATTTTGCTATTGAAACAATGATTCGGGTGGGGGAACATGGCAAAATTCAGGGGAAAACAATATCGACTTTAACATGTGCACAACAATTAAGGCTTATATTTAGTTATTAAGTTCAAATCCTATTAATGATTAATGTAGAGTTAAATGCACCAGAGGTCCACTAACTTGTGAGGAGGTTTCAATTAGGTCCATCAACTTTTAAAGTGACTTTCTGAGTCCATAAACTTTGATATCGTATCACTTAGATCCATCAACTTTTAACCTAAGTCCATCAACTTTCAAAGTGATTTTCCGGGTCCATAAACTTTGTATACCGTATCACTTAGATCCAGCACGTGCCCGCGTCATTGTGTCGAACCCAGTTAGGTCAAGGGTGCCTATCTATAACGACGACAAGTTCACATGGGGATCGAAACAATCATGAGCGGCTTCCGCCCCGGCCGACGCGGTGCCCGTGTACCACGAGCTGCATGCATGGTTCACCTCAGCTCGCTCACTCAAGTGTACGTGCATGTGCTTATTTGTGCTCCACGATAATCCAGGCATTCAGATATGGTATTGCTCTACGATAATCCAGGCATTCAGACGTGAATGCACTTGTGCTTTGATCTGATCGATCAGGGACGTACGATGGCCGGATCTAGAGCTCTTGCATCGGCATCGATCGGATCAGCTGCTTGTAGTGGTCGATGCCGCATCGGTGAGTCGAAACAGTAGCGACAGCGATCATCCGCGGGCGAGCACGTACCAATTCGTGATTCCATGCATGCGAGCAAATTAAAACTGCAGTGCACAGACGACGTGACACGTACGTACATACGGCACAGACAACGACGACGTGTCACCGGCTACGAGACCGTTGTCGTGGGCGACCGCGCCATGCTTGCGTTTCAGCGACGACCGGTCCGATCGAGTACGTGGACTCGGACCATGCATGATATGGCCACTCGACGCATGCATGCAGGCCATCTACTAGCAGGTGTACGGCACGGCGCCCGCAGACGGACGCGTCCGCCACGGGAAATGATCATGAGCAGGCCGACGCGGTGCCCGTGTACTGCGAGCTGCATGCATGGTTCACCTCAGCTCGCTCGCTCGCTCAAGTGTACGTGCGTGTGCCGATCGGATCGATGATGCGCGGCTGGGCGCACCACCGCGCAAGCATGCAGCACAGATCATATGCCAGCTGATCGAAGCAACTAGCCCAACCACGCGTCTACCGGCTGTTCGATCGCCCACCCAAACGACGCCAATGCAAACAAGCAGCTAGCTCGCTCGTCCCCGGCTTGCCGCAGCGCACCATGCCTAAGTGATACGGCATATAAAGTTTATGGATCCAGAAAGTCACTTTCAAAGTTGATGAATCTAAGTGATACGACATCAAAGTTTATGGACCCAGAAAGTCACTTTGAAAGTTAATGGATCTAACTGAAACCTCCTCACAAGTTAGAGGACCTCTGGTGCATTTAACTCATTAATGTATATAACACACACCACAGCAAGTGCGTAGACATGTGAGGGTTAAAATTACCATTAATAATGCAAAAGAATAGGCACCGTCAATTTTCTTCTTCTTTGTGTTTACTCCCTTTATTTTTTTAGGTTGGGTATTTAAAGAACCGGCATTTTTCTTCTTCTTTAAGTCAAATATTTTCATTTTTCATGATCAATTTTAAGGGACTGAAATTCATGTAGTTTGAAAACATTCAAATGATATATTATGAAAATATTTGTTGTAGTGAATCTAAGAACATAAATCTTATGTTGTTAATATGTTTTTTTTTGAAATTGGTTGTCAAAGATTAGAAATAATTTTCAAAGATAGAAATATTTGACTTATGACAAAGTTAATAATATGACATGTAAAAAAGCAAAGGGAGTATATACAACCGTCCTCCAAATTAAACTTCAATTAGACAGTGAAGGAGTAGTTTTGTGAGCAAGCAACTGCGTATGTGCTGAGCTAGGCCAGTGTTTTTTTTTTTCTGATAGGTATATTTGCATAGAGCTACTCCCTCAGTCCTGCTACTCCCTCAGTCCTAGTAAAAGCGTCGTTTTAGCAATTGAGTGGTGTCCCATAAAATGAGTCGTTCTAGGCTATGGCCCACGTAATGCACATGTCCACTAGCCGCCGCTCCCTACGCCTGGGCGCCATTCACCGCTCTCTTCCACCCACCTCATCCTCTCTCCATCCCCTTTGCGGCCTAGAGTAGAGGCAGAGATCAGCTGCTGTCCAACTGCGACACCAAGATGCGGAGCCCTTCATGGCGGCCAGGCGTGAAGACAGAGACGGTCGGCGTGGCCGCCGCGACCGAGGTGGAGGCGGATTAACCGAGGTGGAGGTGGATCAGCCCGGCGCAGAGGCGAGCGGAGGCAGATTGGATGGCGTGGAGGCGGATCGGTCGGCGCAGAGGCAGAACAACCCGGCGCAGAGATGGATCGGCCCAGCGTGGAGGCAGAGCAGCTGGCCTTCTCCATCCCCAAATCCACGCCACATAGAGGAGGCACACGAGGGCGAGCGTGGCCCACACGGTGGAGAGGAGGTGCACGAGCCTAGATGTGGCCTGTGCAGGCGAAGAGGCTTGCTGTCCGGGCCTCCATGTGCGGTGTCACGTGGGTTCGACGGGCGAGCGTGGAGAGAATCCTGGTTGCCACGATCTGGATGAGGAACAAGGGGAGGAGCGAGAGAGTTTCCTACAGGCACCAAAGACTAGGGGCATGAAGGTCTTTTCCGGTAGTCCTTGGTATGCGTGCCCGAGTCTAAAACGACTCTTTTTTAGGGACGGAGAGAGTAGGCTAGTGTTAGTTGGTGCATCATTATCCAAGAGATTAGGCCCTTTTTAGTAGTCCAAAGTGATGCTGATCAAGAACATGTGATGTTCTTTAGCAAAAGAATCGAATTCTTCACGGGACAGAGGACACCTTCGAAAAGCAAATGTCGGTTCCAGAAGCTGCGCTTGATTATCTTTATTAGGTTTTGAAAACACAAGAAAAATAGTCAAGTTTTGAATTCGACACTGGACTTCTGCACAATATATGGTTGTATTTAATATTAATAATAAGGTAGGCTGAAATAGATTACCAAGCATCAGCTTTATTAAATTTTGAATGTGTCATATGTTACTTCGAACTCCGAAATAAACACCAATGCAAGCTTGAAATTTTTTTAATCTTTTTTGTGTTCTTTTTAATTCGTATATATAAGGAAGCTTGAGAAGGATTGGTGGGTGCTTTTTTCAGAGTAAAGTATCTTCTGCCTTGTGGGAAGTTTGGAACCGCAAGATGCTACGATTTAGGTTACAAAAGACTTTTGCATCGTTGTTTAGTGAATCTAAAGAGGATCATTTTTAAACCTTATTCATTGGAGATGCAGAGCTTTGAATTGCACCAAGCGTATTCTTTTTTCCTATAGTCATTGCACACACAAAAAAACAGTAGAAGAAAGATGACCTTTGTGTTGTGGACACAAAGGACCTGAACAAGTAGGTAGGTGTATGTGCAAGCTAAGGGGAAGATATTCTGATGATCAACACTATCCCTATGATCAAATGAAGGTGGGGGGAGATGGGCCTTGTTGGGCCCTTGGGAGGGGTGGGAAATGGGTACAAGAATGTACGACTGAATTATTCGTAGCCTCACAGGATTTCTATTTTAGCTTCATTTCCTCTTTTTTTTTAAATAATATATATGCATACACTATATAGAAGCGATCAACCACGGGCGTCCATCCTGTCGGATACGACCCTCAGTCCTGACTCCTGCGCAGCGGATTGGCCTCTCAAAAACAAAATTCTACACTCCGCTCATCCGACCATCGTGGCGTGGCTAAGCATTTCCGAGCCGCTCATCTGTCTGCCCGATGCGTCCCCTTCCCCCACGGTGCCCCGTCCCCCATCGCGGCGTCACGCCGTGCCTTCCCCTCACCATGCCGCACCCCACCGTCGGCTACGCTGCTGAAAGTCCTATGTTTGGTGTTGGTAATTAGTGACAATGCCTAAGTACTAATCCTATGCCTAAGTTGTATGTAGCATATGAGGATTAGTACATTCCAAGGTTGGTGGTAAGATGGACATGGTGATCATGATAACCACACTTGGATTTGAACGCAACCCTGCGTGATCAAGGCAAAGGTATATGCTTAAGGGTTGTGTTTTAGTAACCAAGACACCTAGTGAGTATGGCTACATTATATGATAGATAGCCGTACTATAAAGAGGGGAATGACGCGGCTATTGAACTCCTAAGTGCCTCTAGGTGTGCATTTCATAATCATATGCATTTGGATAGAACTAATATCGCCTCGAAAAATAATTGTGAAAATGCTAACACACTCACACATGACGAGATCACTTGGTGGTGTTAGCACATTTGCAAAGGCGGTGGAGTTTGAGCGGTAGAGAGGGTTTGGGAACGGAGGCGAACGGAGGTCACAGAGGTGACCGGACGCGGTCTCTGTTTGACCGGACGCGTCCGGTCAGTGTTCAGCGTCTGCGCGTGTTTCTGTTTTTGATCGAACGCGGTGGCGCGTCCGGTCGTTCAGGGAGCTTACTGGACTCCAACCGGACGCTGGCACTGTGACGTCCGGTCAGTTCTACAGCGCGTCCGGTCGCTGTTTCGTTGTGCGCTGCTCAGGCTTGACCAGCGCGTCCAGTCCGTTACGGGACCAGCGCGTCCGGTCGAGCTTCGCGCGTCCGGTCGTTGCGTGGAGCGTGTCCGGTCGGTGGTTCGCGAGCGTAGTCGCTGTGTGATTGGCGCGTCCGGTCAGTTTGACCAGCGCGTCCGGTCAGCGCGACTTCGGCTGTTTCAAGTTTCTAACGGCTATATTTGAAGGGGTACGTCTATAAATACTCGTTGGCCGGCTCAAGGCTCCATCTCTTGAACATTTGACATACTTGTGAGCACTTTGAGCTAAGAAACTCCCCTCCCACTCATCTCTCTTGCTTCTTTGCATATTCGAAGTGAGATTGAGTGATCCAAGTGCATTTGCATTGTAAGATTGCATCTAGTTGGCACTTGGTGGTTGATTTGCTGCGGGATTCTTGTTTGTCTTGGTGGTTGCCGCCACCTAGATGGCTTGGAGCAGCTTGGAGGTGTTGGCAAGAGTTGGTGATTGTTCTTGGCCACCTCCGGTGATTGGGAGGGGTTTGTGCCTACCTCGGCGAAACGCCAAAGGCAACGTTAGTGAATTGCTCGTGTCATTTGCAACCTTTTGTCATTTGGTAGGTTCTTGTGGTGCCTTTTGAGAGGCTCGGTGTGTGACCGATTAGCCACCGAACCACGTGGTGAAGAGGGACATAACGGGGACTAGCGTGCCGACAAACACGTGAACCTCGGGATAAATCTTCGTGTTATCACTTTCATATTGTGATTGATTGATCCCGATGTTCGGTTGTCTTGGTATTCATTGTTGATCATATTGGTTGGCTCAATACTTCGCCCCTCAGTGAAACTCTTCCAACTCAACTCCGCATTACTCTCTTAGTTATCTTTGCTAGCTAGTTAGCTTTGCTATAGTAGCTCTTTTGTGTAGCTTGCTAGTTGTAGTTGTAGTTACCTTCTCGGTTTGACTTGTGCGATTGAGTGCAAATACTAGAATTGTGAATTGGTTAGGTGGCTTACAAACACCCCGTAGGCTAAGCAAAACTCGCATCTCGCTATTTGTTATATTGATAAACTTGTTTAACTTGTCTTTGTAGAAAATTTTAAAAGGCTATTCACCCCCCTCTAGCCATCAAGATCTTTCAGCTGCGCCCCCATCTCTAGCGAGCGGACGACGCAGGACGACTGCGGTCGAGCTAGCCACGGTGCTAGAGTAGCAGCAGCAGGGCTGAGCTGACGGGCATGAGCCTTAGCCGCGAGCAGACATTGAAAAATCACTAGAGGGCCACGTCGCTGCTACACCGGTGAGCTCCATGCACCACTAGCGTCGAGCTCCGCAACAATGAGCGTCCATTCTTCCAAGCAGCAATATGACATTATGCTGAAAGTGCATATTGCAAGCATAAGTTTTAAGTGTATCAAATATTTTAGAGGTTTGTTGCAAGTGTTTCATATGGATATTGCAAAAGTAGATCAGGATGTTATATATGTTGCAATGGTTGCACATATATGTTGCAAGCTTCTGTTCCCAATGTACCATTTGTTTTTTCCAGACATATGTTGCAAGTATATTTATTTGTATGTTGCATATGTTTCACATTTATGTTGCAAGTGTTTTATTTAGATGTTGCGTATGTTTTAAAATGGTTTTCGAGTGTTTCTCATGTGTTTTTATAAGTGTTTCGGATGCATGTTTCAAGTGTTTCATCTGTCTTCAGATATATATTGTAAGTGTTGCATTTAGATGTTTCTAAAGTAGATCGGATGTTGCATCTTCCTTCTCACTTTCTATTGTCTCGTCTCGGTGTCTCCTCTTCCTTCCTAACGCCGGTCGGGCATCCTCCGTCTCCTCCCCCTCTTCTCGATGCTAGGGACGTTCAGGGTTGCGCGAGCTCCGTGTGGTTGCGCAAAACGGCGTGGAAAACGGCTACAGGCGCGGGCATCCAGATGCCCCGTTTGTTCAAATGTTTGGACACTAGCAAGCCCGTACACTATATACATTATTTTTCCCCAAAAAATTGGGTATTCTAGAAATACCATTGAATTCAAGTGGGCCGTCCCTTTATTAGACTATCTCCAACAGAGTTGGCAAAACTCGACGAAAACGCAAAATGCGTCCTCCACAGTGTTTTAGATGAAAGAAACATGCTCTAATAGAAGACGCAAATAGGGCACCTATTTTGGGTAACAGGCAAACCAGGACGCAAATAAGCGTTGCCTCTCTCTAGGACGCAAATCTCCGGTGTACCGGCTGGCGCCGGGGTCCTCCTCCCTCTCCCTCCTCTTCTCCCACCCCACTCCCACTCCCGCCAGCCATTCGCCCGGGCGCCCGCCGCCGGTTCCCACCTCCGCCTGCCTCCCCTCCAGGCGCACGTGCTGCTCCTCTTCCGACACGACAGCCATGAAGCACCGCCGCCCAGCGAAGGAGAACATCCGTGAGGAGGCACCGCAGCTCCGGGGCCCGGCGCAGGTACGAGCCCTTCCCGCCGGTGCCTGGCGGTGACCCCGACGAGCGCTACTCACTAGACGAGGTCGGAGCGGAGGGAGGAGAGGAGTAGCGAGTCGAGGAGGTCCGACGGCAGCGGGAGCGCGCGGAGGAGGTCCGGCGGCCCGCGGACGACGGTGGCGAGGGGGGACCGCGGCGCTAGCAGGGCGCAGCCAGCACCGCCATGGGGGCCTACAGACGGGGGCGTTCGGCGGGGGTGCTCGACTAGGTGGGCCCGCGGACAGGGGCGCTCGGCCAGGCGGGTCCGCGAAAGAAGTTGCCGGCGACCTCGGCAGCTCAGCGGGGAGGGAGGCGGGATCTGCTCGGCAGCTCGGGTTCGCTGTTGGGTCGGCTGTTGGAGAAGCCAAGTTTTGGGTATGCTACTCTTCTTTTACTGTGTATGACCCAAACCATGGAATAGGTCTCCTGTTTGGCTCTTTGCTGTTGGAGATAGTCTTATGCAGGTGGCCGTCGTGTTCGCCAGGGAAGCATGGGTCCCTGACACGCGTGGCGTCCACAGCCCACGCATGGTTTTTTCCACACGTCTGATAGAGACCTGGACAGTGGAACAACAAACTGTATTGTATAAAAATTGCAGTGACTTGTGCCGGGCCACGCGGAACTATAATGCGACGACCGCATGTCTTCGGCTCGTTCCTTCCGGGCAAAATGCATGACTATACTCATTTAGGCAGTCAAATTCAACTCATACCCAGTACTCGGAGGATCGAGAGAGTCAGCAAAAGCAAGATCCTAGCTAGCTGCCCAGCCAAGCGAAGGCCGGCTAGCTACTAGCAATCGACGGAGCAGGTCTGCAGGTGTGAGCACAATTAGTCGATGATTCTTGCTGCATGCACCCTAGCTACGCCGCATCGATATATACATCCATGGTCGATCCGGTGGCTAGCGCGGAGAGGATCATCAAGCAGGGGCGTGTCAACTATTTCTAAGGCCCTTAGGCAAGCAAGACAGTAAAGATCTAGCAACCTAATATTTTAACATGACGGTTGTATTATATAGTAGTAATAAGAATTAACTTGCAACATATACTTAGTTCAAAAAATAGTCATATTACAACAAAAAAAAACTAAACAATGGTGAAATAACTATATTATAAGTCACTGAGAATATACGAACGCAAACAGTCACAACACATGACACTCATGCCGTCATGGAAAGTCACTAATACAAACGACGAGTGAATATAAAAGTTTGCAGACAGGCATGCACGGAGCCGTGGACTAGTTGTCGAACGCCGCACACACTAGAGTATACCTAAACGAGTGAACTATGAGCCAAATACTGAAATACATATACTATAGATACATATACTCATTGCCCCCGATCGACATGCCCACGGGCGTCGCACTGGCTGTCCCTACCCTTAAGACGGGCCTGTCATCAAGGTCGGGGCGGACACGGTACGCCGCAACGCGGCGGTGTGCCAGGAGATAAGGACGCGCGTGCTCAGGTTCAGCGCCGTGCTCTGGCAGCTGCAGCGTGCGGGCGCGGTGGATGACAGCCTGGCCATGGACGGCGCGCTGGACGACCTCAAGGAGACCCTCCGGCGCGCGCTGGAGCTCGTGACGGCGTGCCAGGAGCGGCGGACCGGCGTCGTCCGCCGGCTCCTCGCGGCGGGGGACCTGGCGAGGCAGCTGCGCGCGGTAAAGGACGATATCCTCAACAAGGTCATGCTCGCGTCCTTCGCCACCAACGCTCACACCACCATCTTGCTGCTAACCATGCAGACCGGTGGTTACCTTCTGCCTCGGCTGCGACAGGTACGGTACCATATTCTCGTTGATCTATCTTAGGATTTGTTTGGCTGTATTTTAATCAACCAGAATTCACATCACATGGGCTGGGAATGGTCGAAAATAAACTCTCTCCTAACCCATGTAAATTAGGATGATTAGACTGCAGCCAAACAAATAGTCAAATAGTGTTCGAAGACTATATCTGTTTGGGGCGGTCAACTACTCTCCACCACTCGTCTCCTTCGTTAAATCCACCTCTTTTCGATCGGCAGTGTTAGCGCTCCGGACGGACGTCCGTGTCCAGACGCTCGCACTGCACTCCCATTTCTCGTGCTCGGGCCAGCACGACCTTTGCTCGAGCCTGCATTTTGCGTGCCCACGCAGGGCCCACACCGTCAGATCACGTGCAAGGATCGTTCGTGCCCTCTTCGCTTCTCACGTGTGTTGCAACATGTGCAACACCCGATCTACTTTTGCAATATCTAGATAAAACACTTACAATAAATGTCCGAAATAGCTGAAACACTTACAGCATACGTCTGAAACACTTGCAAAACACCAGAAAAAACTTGAAAACACGTGTGTAGCCAATGCAAAAATATGCAAACATCAAAATGAAATACTTGCAACATAGTATAGAAACACCTGAAACACTTGTATATATATGCAACATTCCGATCCAGTTTTGCAACATCTCCAAATGAAACACTTGCAATATACGTCATATAAAATATGTGGAACATACACTTGAAACATACGTGTATAGACCATTTTGTAAAATGTGCAACATCCCGATCTACTTTTCCAACATCCTTATGAAACACTTGTAATTTACCTCTAAAACATCTGAAACATTGAAATGCACGCTTGCAACATGCATCATATCTCGGTGCAGCCCCTCCACCGTCTACATCGGGGCGCTGCAGTCGTAAAGGAGGTGGGGCCGAAGGGCTTCCACGTTAGACCCGACGTTTCTCCTTGCGCAGCGGCCTCAGTGGCTAGCTGGCAGCCGATGGAGCAGTCACCATACGTGTGGGTGCAGCTGTGCTCGCGTCGTCAGGCGATGCAGGCCGCAGAGCAGAAGCAGTGGCAGGAAGCAGCGGGGCAGCACGATAGAGCAAGGGAAGGAGCAATGCGGGGTGACCGTCGACGGCGGAGTGGGCCACAAAGCAGGAGCAGCGGGGCGACCGACAGAGCAGAAGCAGGCGGTCACCGTCGATGTGGGGAGCAGAGTAAAGCAAGTCCCTCGTCTCCTTCTCCTTTCCTTATCCAAGCGGCGCAATGGAAGAGACGGACGTGGCTGCCGTAATAAAAAAAACGCGCGGGCGCAGAGCAGGGGTTTATTGGACTGATATGCAGACCCACGAAGGGGCATCTGGACGGACGGACAACCTGTACGTAGCATTTCCGTTTTTCGATCTGCATGGTCCCCGGTGGCTCCACTGGTGCTGTGAATGACCTTCTCCCCCCCCCCCACCACCAACAAAATTATTAATGATCTTTTTGATACGTATCTTTGTTATTGCCTAATTTGTTAATTTTTACTCCACACTAAGGTCCATAATTTTTTTTGAGGAAATTCTTGTATGATTCTATCATCACCATCGGTATCTCCAACATGTACAGATGCAAAAGGAAAATTACCCATCGGGGCATAGGCCACCATCCTTGTCCATGTCCCCGCAAATGCCATCGATCGGATGATATTTCTTCCCCATCCAAATCCTCAGCTCAGTATATATTGGGAACTAATCCCCACGGGGTTTCCCATCCCCGTACAAATAATGAAAGATAACATTTCAGCCCACAACTTATTCTATCGTTACATAAGGTTTGTTTGGTTTAGCTGTGAGTTATGAGCCGTGAAAAACTGTTGTGAGCTATATGCTATGGAAAACTATTAGCTATTTGGTTAAAACATGTATAGCACCTACCCCTGTCTCTATCTCTTGAAATATATATGAAACAACTCTCTATTTCCACCTATTTCGAAAAGCAGAAAGCGAAAAGCGAAAAGCAAGGTCCAAAGTGCTTTTAAAATTGTATTACACGAAAGCAAATGTTTCAGAAAAAGCAGCTTCAAGTCTGGTTGTTTTTTTTAATTTGCTTTTTGCACAGCCATAATCTAAGACATGAGCTTAGTAATTCATTCATCAGTCTTACAACAGAGCAACAACCAACTAGCAAGGCTGCAAGTTTTAGCATAGCTACATGTCAAGTCTAGGGGGGAACGATGAAGCCATGGTGGTGGCTGTGTGGCTGCTCACGGCACGCCTGCCACCTGGCAGTTCGGCCTCCACACAGGTGTGGCTGTGCAGGGCACAACGGTGGTGGATGGTCGCAACACGCCCGGCTGCTATGGTTTGGCCTTGCACATGCTACTACATGGGTTCTGGCGGTGGCCGGTCACAGCGTGCCCAACTGTCTGGCTGCGAGCCCTGCTTAAGTGTGGCCGCGTGGGGCGGATCTAGGGGGGCTGGGAGGCTGCAGCCCCCTCGTGAGCCTCATTTCTCCACTAAATCAATGTTGCTTAGCCTCAAAATCTCCACTAATCTTTAGCTCTAGCCCTAAATCTTCACTATTTAGCCTCCCCTTTGTCCCTATCCTGGATCCGCCCCTGGATGCATTGGTGGCTTGCATAGCGCGCTCACTACCCTATGCAGGGCTCTGAGCTCGCTTGCGATGTATCAGTGGCCTGCCCGCTCACTGCTCTTGCAACTGGTGGAGTGGGAGGCTGGCAGCTCAGGTTTTTTTTTGAAAAGTATGGCTCAGGGTTGAGTGCCTGACTGGGTGGATAGGGTTACGGTACACATGCCTATACATACATTGAAGTGGAGTTAGGCCTTATTGGGCTAATTTGAGTTGGGCCATAGACATCGACGTGTAAGCCGACCTGATCAAGCTTAACAAGGCGGGGGCACAAGGATGGGGATGAGAGAACTGTCCTGGACCCATCGTCGTCAACCCAATAGGGATAAATGTTCTATCAATTCAGTCCCGTGGGGGATACTCTGGCCTTATCACCATCCCGTGTGGAATCGGAATCAGGGCCCACTGCTACCTCTACCTACTGCCCCCACACCCCCGCCGTGAAGAGAATGGGGTTTAACATGAAAAGTACAGTATCAAGTATGTAAAGTAACATAGTTTAATGGAAATACATAGCTTCTAACTTGTTCAATATAGTCATCTTGGGATGCACACGATTTCATTTGTTACATAGCTCTTAAAAAAACTGACTTATAGTATAGACTTCACCGTGATACCATAAGCATATTATTTTCCATTTCAGGACACAGGAATGGTGGAGGTTTCACATAACAATCATTCCGCTAATGTGGAGATATCACATAACAATCATTCAGCTAATGTGGAGATATCACATGATCAAAGCAATGAACCTGGAGGAAGAGAGCAGACTACTTCGTTTGTAGGTAAGATATGATCCATGCACAGTAAAATCAGTAGCTTAAAGGAATATATATAGGACATATATAAAACACAAAGATTTAGCCTAGTGTCTCTATGTTACATCCCGTTCATCTCTCTGGAGGGTAGGAGATTGGGGGTGGGAGTTATTGTAGATGAGCTGGGTGTATGGGCCCCATGTCCCGTTTGGCCTCATTTAGATGTAAGTGTCCATAGGGCTACATGGGGTCTCTATTGGAAGTTTCAATGTTATAAATGTTTTCCAATTTTCTGCATAAAAAATGAATGACTATTATGGCAAAATGTTCACAGTTGAATAACCTAAATTCTAACTAACCTTGGCGGTATGTGTGTTGGTTCCTCAGCAACCTTAAGAGAATTTATGTCTACTGAAGTATGGACTGCCACAAATGGATACTCAGACAGCAACATCATTGGTCGAGGTGGCTCTAGCACAGTCTACAAGGTACTCCATATATATATACACTTGATATTCTAATAAAGTGTATATCTCTACCAATCTTCATCTAACCAAAGCAAGTGGTATCAATGCTACATTGGTCACTAGGTCACCACTATTATCGCTAAAGAGATGAGGAGATCCTTATTACATAGCTTAAAAACTAGAGACACTATTTAGTACAATACAAGTAAAAAACTACAAATACTGCTTGGTAAACCATGGTGGCAGCAAACGAAGAAGACGAGTGAAGAATAGTCTCGAAGTCCATCAAGAGTATCTATGCTAGTCTCCAGCACTAAGAAAACCAGTGTAGTCGAAGGCCCTCTAAACCGTCTGTGCTAGTTGCACAAGAGACACACAGAAGAAGAGAGCCACTAATGGGCAGTGAAGGCACAAGAATAGTTGGTAGGAGCAAGAAGCTGCCTCAAACTATGGGGAGGTACTACCACCTCCCTATGCACTAGGTGTAACAATTTTTAGTGCATGGCTTTGGATACTGAAGCCTGACAGAGGTGAGGATGACTTTCCCTTTTTCAATGCTAGCGTGTGAAGAGGTGATGTGGCGCTACACATTGTGTAAACGCTACAAAGTGGTACACTATTTCGATTTGTTCGACTATTTATCCCATTTAGCTAGTTGTTTAGCTAATTTAGCCTGAATAATGGCTAAACACCAGGTGACCAACTACTTACTGTTTAGCATTTTGGAAAACACTAGTGACACTGTGGTAGATAAAACCACTATTGAAACTGCTCAGGTTGGTAAAGTAGGCGATTTCAAACATCTGGTTTTCTGGATCATTGAGGAAAATCAGATCCCGGTATATTGGTGTAGGCTAATCACTTGATGCAACCAATATGATTAAAATCACTTGGATGGAAGCTCATTACTAAAATGAGTGTCGTAGATGTATGGTTGTACTTGATCTTGTACTTGGTCTTATAGTAAGTGTTTTCTTTTATTAGTATATCAATAATTGTGGTGTTGTTGTTTTTAATAACATGAATCAATCTTACACCTGGTGCTACCACTTTTTAGGGTGTACTGGAGGATGGGAACGTGGTTGCCGTCAAGATTTTTCATAATTCTTCCTTGGGATGGGCGCACAATGACAATGCATTTGTTCTTGCTTCAAAGCTTCAGCATAAAAATATAGTGAATTTTCTGGGATACGCAGAAGGCAGAATTGGTGAAGATAGCAAACAACAATATATTTGGATTGAAGAATACATGCCAAAGGGAAGCTTGCGCAATTTTGTTTATGGACAAGGTATGTTACCATTGAAATAGCTTAATAACAGTCATGTCATTATTAAGATGTACCTCTGCAACGTTTTCTGGTTAGCAGCAATAGGCTATGGCAAAGCTCACATCTAGAAGGTCCTTCAACCCCACCCATTGATACCCATCTCTTCCTGATCTAATGACCACACGGTGGTGAGAAGGATCAGGGACCTGCCCTCTGTCGATCCAGTAGTTTTTGTATGTTCATTATTCAGACTATTTCTATTCGGTCGGTGGCTTCTTCGATGTGGCAATCAAGCACGGCTTTAACTTTCCATTTTTTTTGTTTGATTAGCGGATCAGCTCCAAGCCTTTGATGATATCTTAAGAAAGCTAGTAAGGGGATTCTTTTGTTTGCATGTCTATTTGTGAATGGTAGGGAATTTGTGTCGTTCGTTGGTGAGGGTTTGGCTTCCGATTCTTGTCTCGTCGGTGCCTTGGAGGCGATGGCAGGAGGTGTTTCTAGGGCGGGGGTGGGGACTGGGTAACCTAGCCTCCCACTTCCCCAACCTTCCAGTTGGATTGGCTCTGGGATTTCAATGTTCAACCTTCAGCCCCGTGAGCCAACTTAGGAGATTGGAGATGAGAGAGGATGAGTTAAGAACTTGGATGCAATTTCTATGCAATTTGCGCATATCTTCTGTGCTTATGATGTAAGAGGTCTGTACTGCTCAAAGTTTGTATACAATGCCATTTCATTTGTTTGTAAAAAAAGACTTGTCTCCTAATTGACGTTGTTCTATAGATTTGTATTATGCAGGACCCCAGCTACTTCATCATTGGTGCTTCCTAATGCGGATAATTGAGGGGATAGCGCAAGGTGTACATTACCTACATGAGTAACACATTGTACATTTGGATCTGAAACCAGATAACATCCTCTTGGATTCAGAGATGAATCCTGTGATTACTGATTTTGAACTATCTAAAGTGTTGTGTGATACCAATATTCTGTGAAAAATGTACCAAGCTCTTACAACTTACAAGGTCTGGAGTGCATTCGAGTCGTAACCACCAAGATGATACAGAGATCACCAGCGACCACAACAAGATAGCAGGCACATTGTAAGAAGTCATTTCTACATTAATATTTATTTATCGAAAAAAAATTCTACATTAATATTTCTGTTCATATGAATACATGGCACACATATTGTTCTAGTCCAATCTTCTTCCTTATTCATCTTCTGTTTATCCATTCTGTTCCCTTATTTATCTTTCTTGATGTCTTTACTTTTCTCTTAACCATTCAGTCCATACATAGCTCCAGAGCTTACGGCAGATGGTATTATTTCAAAGAAGAGCGATGTGTATGCTTTTGGCATCACCCTCCTGGAGGCTATCAGTGGTATCCGCAGGCGTACTGAATTTCCTTTGCATCGATGGGTAAATATTTACAGTCACTGCAATATGGATCAGTTATTATATATCCGCAAAGAAAAAATATGTATGGATCAGTTATTGTTTCTTAGTGACACCCCCAAGTAAGATAGAACACATTCATATATACAATTACATATACAACGGTTTATAATAGATCATACAAGTATTGCCATATGGAATTTTGAATGGCATGGAGGAGCGAGAGAGCTGAGAGAGAGAGAGAGAGAGAGAGAGAGAGAGAGAGAGAGAGAGAGAGAGAGGTTGTTGTCTTGCAAAACATCGATCCCAAATTTAACATTAATTAGATGACTTCTTCACATCGTATTAGTTGTTGTCATGCTACTCATAACATCCATTTTGTCCACGTACAAATTAAGAGCATGCAAAATTACTAAGAAGAACAACTAAAAGACACCCTATTATAAAGGTTCTTTATTAAGTCACCAAAGAAATAGACCCTTCGTTCTAAATTATAAGATATTTTGGCTTTTCTAGAAATATTGTTTTAACTATGTATCTAGATATAGTGTATATATAAGGGTATCGGAAAAGTTATGTATCTGCAAAAGCCAAAACGTCTCATAATTTGGAATGGAGGGAGTATATGTGGTAATACATAACAAGACAGCCTCTGAGATATCAAAATGTTGTAAATGTGTTTATTTCACATGCATGTCAGGGTTGGACGGCTTGGGAAGCTGGACGAACAGACAAGGAGTTTGATCTGGTAGTGTTTAAGGAGCCCCAGTTAATGGAGATTAGAAGGCACATCCAGTTGGGACTTCTGTGTGTTCAGCAGGACCCCAAAGAAGCCAACATACACTGAATCCTACGACAAATGGATTCCTTCTGGCAACCGTTTTGAGACCTACATGGAATCAGTTCCTTCTCCCAGCCCTTTTGTCCAACCAGCAGACACCGACTTGTATGAAGAACAGAGTCCTCTCATTCCAAGACAACGACGCTGCATAGAATGGGTTCTTCCTGACAGTCCTTCTGCCTGGTCAGAAGGATCATTGAGCCCCCGGTGAGGCTTCAGTTTGGCCCATACGGCTCAGCTATCTTGTAATGCCACCCCTTTGTTGTCATCTCATCATTCATCTGTAAATTCTTTCCATACATGGTGTATTAACTGTAAGCAGAAACCACGTTGTGTTCCAGCCACAGCTGCAGGAGATTAGTTTTTAATTGCTATACTATCATTCTACTTCAAACTAGGATCGCAGATGAATTTTAAGTGCCTTCTTCTGTTTTGTTTTGCTGTTTCATTCCATGTTCAGTTTCCTTTTCAGCTTGCTTTCAAATGTTTCTTAACTAGCAAGATTACCTGTGCAAATAGTGCGGCTAGACTTGTTGAGTACTTATTTTTAGCATGACAAACACTTGGTTTTAAGCTCATAGACATATATATGGAATCCAATGAAACATAGTTTCATATGATTATTTATTTTTGTACAAACCACTACATAGAAAAAGCTTGATACTAACAGACAATAATTAACTCCATAAAATGTTGGGTCCTACGCCCATCACCTGAGATGCGTCACTAGCTTTGTCAAAAGTGATGGGTGAAGTTTTGTGGAATATCAAGAAAAGATATCAATTTTACTAACTATAAGGTCTCAAGTTGGAAAAAAGTCGACGAAGGCATGAAGCGATGGTATGGATCCTGAGGCAACCTGTGAAGATGATCGTCTCACATCGCAGACGTTGGATTGATTAATGGTCTTGTTGGCTTCATCCATACCTCAAGTCCCTGCCGCACTCGTCTGGGCTGAAGCTAGAAGTAAAGGAGTGGATGTCACAGGATTTGTTAGCATGACATCATTTTCGCCTGAGCTGGGCTCAGCCGCTCAGCAGGTCCGTTATGTATCATCCTCTGTAAGTTCTTATGCCACACAGGTGCACGCACTGTGGGCTTGTTTTGTTCTACCGTCAGTCAAGGCTGTCTGGCCAAGCAGCAGATCCAGACCATCGATTTCGGTTGCATGGAGGCCAAGATTGATGCTTCGCGAGGAACCTACCAGAAAGGCCGCCAACCAAATATGCCCTGTGTGCATGACCGGATAAGTGATGAACTCCTATGATCATGCGGACAACAAACTGAGCTAACGATAGGCTATGCTGCGGCTGCATGTAGTTGTTGCACTGTAAGTGGATGCATTCAAAGATGCCCATACATGAGACTACGGAGTCCTCTTGATGCCTTGTTTGGCAAGTGGGGCACATAATATACACTTGTGGATCCATCTTGGATTAGTAGCTCGTGTTGCTTCCTTGCAACATATGCACTCGCACAACATGGAACAGTAAAAAACTAAAAAAACTTAACATTTTGGGAATCATGAAAAAATTGAAAAATATTAGGGGAGCAAAATTTGTGGAATGAAACAAATAAAAATATAACATGGACCAATTCGAAAAAGGAGGGACAAAATTAACCATCACACAACCATGCCTACTTGGACTGAAATCATGTTTGTTTTATGTGCTGAACTCTAGCATCACTACGGGAAACGCCAACGTTGCCGAGGGTCAAATACTGGCACTCGGCAAAGACATTCTATGCCGAGGGCTGCTCTCGACAACGGGGGACACTCGGCATAGAATGCTTTGCTGAGGGCCCGGCTCTCGGCACAGCCAGGCTCTTGGCAAAGACACCGTCCACTGACGGTTTGCACCCTGCCGTCACTCTTTGCCGAGTGCCAGCTGTTAGGTGCATGAAATAATGAAACTTAGCGATTCAAAAAATAATATTCATGCTTTTGAGCGTATTGTGAGGCCATATCTAGGGACAGACACGAAAATTCAAACATCCTGTGCACAAAACATAGCCACCAACTTGCGTGCGATTTGATTTTAAATTATATAAAATGCAAACGAAGTCCGAAAATCATGAAACTTGTCGAGATGCCGTGACATCACATGTGGAGTCTATGGCAAAAAATTGAAAATGTTTCGAGTAAGTGGTGACGCACGATGCTTAGCATCGTGCGTCACCACTTGCTCGAAACATTCTCAAATTTTTATCACAGCCTCCACATGCGATGTCACGACATCTCGACAAGTTTAGTAATTTTCAGACTTCGTTTGCATTTTATATAATTTAAAATCAAATTGCACGCAAGTCAGTGGCCATGTTTCGTGCATAAGATGTTTGAAATTTCGCATATGTCCCTGGGTACGGCCTCACAATATGCTCAAAATCATGAATTTCATTTTTTGAATCGCTAAGTTCCATTATTCCATCCACCTGCAGTTTAAAATTTCTTTTTATGGAAAAATTCTAGTAAATAAAACAAATTAACTAAATATACCAAAAAGAAGCAAAAATGTACCAAATTTAAAAATTAAGCTCCTACTATTGTATCAAGGCTGCAAAAAAAATTGGGTGTAAAAAGAAAACAAATTAAAATTCTTTACCGAGTGTTTGAGAGAAAGCACTTGGCAGAGAAGGTAGTATCCGCCAGCCAAACAATCATGCAAAAAAAATTTAAAAAAATAAAAAAATCTTTGCCGAGTGTTGGGTCAGGGGCACTCGGCAAAGATTTTTTTTAGAGAAATAAAAATTCTTTGTCGAGTGTCGGATCAGGGGCACTCGGCAAATTTTTTTTTAAAAAAATAAAAAATTCGTTGTCGAGTGCCAAGTCAAGTCAGGGGCACTCGGCACAATTTTTTTAAAAAAATAAAAAAATTCTTTGCCGAGTGTTGGGTTAAGGGCACTCAGCAAAGATTTAAAAAAATAAAAAATTCTTTGCCAAGCACCGAATTAGGGGCAGTCGGCAAAGTGTTTTTTTTAAAATAAAAATTCTTTGCCGAGTACCGGGTCAGGGGCGCTCGGCAAAGTTTTTTTAAAAGAATAAAAAAAAAATTGCTGAGTGCCCAATCAGGGGCACTCCGTAAAGGTTTTTTAAAAAAAAATCTTTGCCGAGTGCCGAATCAGGGGCACTCGGCAAAGCCTCTAAAGAAAAAGATCGGCCGGCCCACCCACACCGCACACACACACACACATGCACACCACGAGCTGCCACCGCCACTCCACCGCGCGCGGCCGCCCCGCGGCCCCGTGCCCCCGCGCCACGCGCCACCGCCCTGCGCCCCCGCGCCATGCGCCGCCGCCCATGCCCGGCCGCGCCTGGCCGTGCCACTCCTTGCCCGCACCACACGCTGCTCGCACCGTGCGGGCCCCACACGCCCGCGCCCACACCGTGCGCGCCGCCTGCGCCGTGCGTCGCCACCCTTGCCAGGCCGCGCTCGCCCGCGTCGTGCATTGCCGTCCTTGCCCGGCCACGCCACTCCCTGCCCTGCGCCGGCCCGCGGCCGGCCACACCACTCCCCGCCCACGCCCGCCACTAGTGCTCGAGGAGGAGCATCGCCTGGCCTCCCACCGTCGATCGTCACCGTCTCCCCAAGGTATAGTGGTGGTGGTAGTAGTAGGAGTCGTAGTAGTAGTAAAGTTCAGTAATACATGGCGTGCGGATTGGAAAAATATATGTGCTTGACGGCCATCAAGCTGTTGATATATATGTGGTTGTCGGCCTTCGTGCCGTTGTATGTTGCAGGTTTTGGAAACCTCACCGTGCATGGGAGGTGCTGCCGAAATTTTAAATGGACACTAATCTCTTTGGTTTTTATGCAGGAGAGGGACCTGTCCGAGCCGAGCCAAGCTAGAGTACCTAGGCGACCCCGATCGTCTTTGTCGCTGTGCGGGTCTACCGGCACCGCGTCGCCTTGCCACTGCACCGACTCACCACGGCCCCGCTAGCCTGACTCCATCGCCACCCTCGGTATAACCCCTCTTTCCGCCTCATGATCGTAGGTCACGTAACCTAGTTAGGCGTCTCCCATTCGAAAGAGATACAGTTGGAGGTATGCAGATCATTGCATATTCTACGCTCTTATCTGTTTCAATCGTCCACATTTTTTGGATGGCCTGCGGATGCGTAGATGAGTTAGTTTCTATGTTCTGCTTCGATCCAAGATAGAGTTTTGGCATCACCTCCGTATTATTCTCCGGATACACACTCTCCCTTTCCAGGACATGTATCTATAGAACAACGGAGAGGTGCTACCAAAATTCTGTCTTGGGTAGGAGTAGAGCATGGAAACTAACCTTATCTACGCATCCACGGGTGGGATTAGGACATATCCTCACCTATTAGACAGTAGGACCGCCCTGTAGATGCAGTTGATGGTTACTTTGCTCGCTGTTATATATGTTAGAGGATGGATGACCGTGAGTGGAGTACACGAGCCGCCGAAGTGCGGGTGATTTCACCCAAGAATGGATGATGAAGACCAATGATTTCTTAGAACTAGCATTTAGCGAGTCTGCTAAAGGAGAGATTCTAGTTTTGTGTCCCTGCATGAGATGTGCAAATAGAAAAGGAAGAACAAGGAGGACATAGGTAAACATCTTCTCAAATTTGGATTTATGCCCAACTATACTCGGTGGGTCTTCCATGGTGAAGCCCAGCATCTGAGAAAGGAGGTGGTGAGACCCCGTCTCGAGGATTTTGATGCTGGTGCCGGGGTAGCAGACATGTTAGAGGACTGACATGAAGGATAGTACGGTGAAGGAGATATGGAGGAGGAGATGGAGCCAACCACAAAGGCGTTCTACGACATGATGTCTTCAGCATAGAAACCCCTTCACGATCGGATAACGGTTTCTCAACTGGATGCCATTGGACACTTAATGGGGTTCTAGTCAGAGTGTAACATGTGTCGAGAACACTTTGATGGTACGTTGACCGTGATTGGTAGCCTGCTTCTGGATGGCCACATTCTGCCAAAGAGCATGTACGAGTCACAGAAACTCCTTCGTGCACTCAAGATGTCGTATGAGTAGATACATGCTTGTCCGAAGGGGTACGTCCTGTTTAGGAAAGAACACAAGGATGCAAAATACTGTCCAAAGTGTGAATCCTCGAGGTACCTGGAGGTAGACTCTAGTGAAGGCCAGAAGAGGCAGCTTGAGATTCCCGTGAAGATCCTACGGTACCTTCTGTTCATACTAAGGATCCAACAGCTATACATGACTAAGGAATCCACGAAACAGATGACATGGCACAAAAAAGGCAAACGATATGGTGAGGACTAGATGGGACATCCAGCCGATGGTGAATCATGGGCCCACTTTGATGGCATCCATCGTGACAAAGCAGATGAGGCTCGTAATGTACGTATTGTGTTGGCAACAGATGGGTTCAATCCTTATGGATTGATGGCTACCGCATACACATGTTGGCTCGTGTTCATTATCCCCCTCAATCTACCTCCTGGTGTCTGCTTTCAATGATAGAACATATTCTTGTCATTGATAATTCCTGGACACCCAGGGAGTAACATGGGTTTGTTCATGGAGCCTTTGATTGATGAATTGGTCAGTGCGTGGGAGGAAGGGGTATGGACATACGACCGAGCCACAAAGAAAAACTTCAAGATGCACGTTTGGTACCAGTACTCCCTGCATGACTTCCTGGCATATCAGCTATTCACCGTCCGGTGTGTTCATGGCAAGTTCGCCTGCCCAATATGCAAGCAAGGCCTGAGGTTCATTTGGTTACAGAAGGGTGGCAAGTATTCATCCTTCGACAAACATCGTCAATTCCTCCCTCTTAAGCATCCATTCAGACAAGACATCAACAACTTTACTAAAGGTGTCATAGTGACAGACCTTGCACCGCAGATGATCACTGGTGCCAAGGTTCATGCTCAGATAGATGCTCTCATGGCCAATCTAGAAGGTGGTGGTTTTGTGGGGTATGGTGAGGAATATATGTTGACTCATAAGTCAGGCTTGACTAGGCTCCCCTATTTTGATGACCTCCTTCTCCCACATAACATTGATGTAATGCACACTGAAAAGAATGTCGCAGAGGCACTATGGGGAACCCTCATGAAAACTAAAAAGTCAAAGGACAACCCTAAGGCTAGAGTGGACTTGGCAATGTTATGCGATAGACCAAAGCAAGAGATGCAGCCTCCTAGAGGCGGTAAGAAATGGACAAGGCCTAAGGCAGATTTTGTCTTGGCCAGGAAACACAGGAGGGAAGTACTTGAATGGATCCAGACGCTAATATTCCCTAATGGGTATGCAGGGAATCTGAGGAGGGGAGTGAACTTATCTACTTTGCGAGTCAATGGGATGAAGAGTCATGACTACCACATATGGATTGAACGGCTTCTTCTGGCGATGGTTCGAGGCTATGTCTTTGAGCATGTGTGGCTAGCGCTGGTAAAGTTGAGCTACTTCTTCCGGCAGCTTTGTGCCAAGGAGTTATCTTGGACCGTGATTAAGGACTTGGAAAACATGGTGCCTGTGTTGCTCGGTAAGTTAGAGAAAATCTTCCCACCGGCTTCTTTAATCTGATGCAGCATTTGATATTGCACCTCCCGTATAAGGCACGAATGGGGGGGCGTGCAGGCCCATTGGTGCTATCCAATCGAGAAATGTCTAAAGACTCTTCGCAAAAAATACAAAAATAAAGCCAAAATTGAGGCTTCCATTGCAGAGGCACACATTCTGGAGGTGTCAAACTTCACACAAAAATACTACGGCGAGAACCTTCCTAGCGTGCATAATCCACCACCTTGTTACAATGCTGGCGAAGATGAATTGAACCTCAGCCGTTTCCGAGGGCATCTCGGAAGCGCAAGTGCATCAACCACTAAGACTTTGACACATGAAGAGTGGCGCTGCATCATGCTATATGTGTTGCACAACCTTGAGGAGGTGGCGCCGTACATGGGGTAAGTTCTCAACGAGCTTGTTGCAATACGCCATCACTATTCCTCATCCAACCCTTGTTTCACATTGGTACAGGGAATTTCTTCATGACTTCTAGAATCAATTGAGGGATCCTACCCCGCAGAAAACTGATACCCTACTTTCAAAGGGTGCAGGACTGGGCAAACCTGATTTCATTTCTTGGTTAAAAAACAAGGTACTTTCCATTTTAGCTCGTACTAAGTTCGACCTTCTAAGTTGCTCATACGTTCGAATAATATAACGATGTATCCTGTATGAACTTGCAGGCCCAAACCGATGCATCTATCAGTGGCGAGTTGAGACAGGTTGCAAGCGGTTGTGCCTATAGGGTCAAGTCATTTAACGGTTACGATGTCAATGGCTATCGCTTTCACACAGCAAGCGACAAGCAGAGTCGGCCCAATTGAAGAACCACAAATAGCAGAGTTTTTACCCCCGGCACTGATGGCCTTGACTATTATGGAAGATTTGAAGGAATATACGAACTTTCATTCGCAAATGCCATCAGTTGCAAACCTCTTAGTCCTATCATATTCAAATGCCATTGGTTTGATTCAGGAGTAACGAGATGGACCTCTCATATTGGGCTAGTCAAAATTTGACAGGATTCCGTCTATCCAGGAGATGATGTCTATATTGTGGCTCAACAGGCCACGCAGATTTATTATACCTCTTACGCATACCACACCAAAGAGCATCTTAAGGGCTGGGATATTGTGCACAAGGTATCACCACATAGTAGACTGCCTATCCCAAATGATGAAGATTACAACTTCAACACAAACACAAAATGACGAAGAGTTCTATCAAGAAGAGGGGCTACAAGGGAGGTTCGAGATAGACTTAACCGAAGCGATAGGAATGGATGTAGACAATGATTGGTTTGATGATGAGGACGATGGGGATGAGGTGCAAAATATGAAGGACTTACAAATGCTTGAGCGATTACCTTTAGGCAATGACAATGAAGACAACATTCCTCCTTCGGATAGTGTTGATTATTTTGACATGGTTGATAGTGATGATGAGACTTATGATCCAGCTAATCCTGATCATGTAGATTATTTCTAATACATGTAATACTATGTTACTTTGTAATTATGTTTTGTTTATTTTGCATCTATTTCTGATTACTTCTTGTTTATTCTTTTTAATTTCTAATTAACTCTTGTTTATTCTTTCCAATTGTAGGTGATTGAACAAAGATGGTGGGTGGCCATCAAAGGAACGTGTTCTCTCTTTACCGGAGGACACAGTCTGCGGCAGCTCTAGAAGAGGAGCTATCGGAGAGGAGGAGGAAGAGTAGGAGCAAGAGGCAGTCTCGTCCTCCCACACTGTCAGAGGGCGAGGTAGAGGAGGAGGAGTAGGAGGTGGCTGAGGACAGGAACGGGGACGGGGATAGGAACAGGGACGGGGACGAGGAGGAGCTGGTCCGGCAGACGGACAAGAAGGGGGGTGGGGATGAGGATGATGAGGAGGAGGCGGTAGGTACGGGTGCCACTTCCTCTAGTTCATCGCGTGTCTACTTGCGAGGTCCTGTGACCCTCCCTCCTCCACTGCATCGTAATCAACGCCCGGTGATTCGCCCCGAAGGGTAAAAGTAAGTAACTTTATATGTTATCAATACTTCTTCGTCTGATATGTTGAAAATTGAAGTAGAAACTAATATTTTTTTCTTAATCACTTATGCAAGAACTGGAGGGTTGTGTTGGGTGGTGGACTCACATGCCATGTCAATGGCATCCTAGGTCTTACCCTGGCATCGTTGACTTTGCCGGTAAGAGGGAGCTAGCCTACACCTTTGACCACTATTTCAATGGCCCCGACGCGAAGGAGGAGAACAAGGCGGTGCGGGTGAAGCGGGATTTTTGGGTAAGTCTTCATCGCACCACATTGCCTAGTACATCACATTCATTGGAATTTTCTTGAAATAATGAGTGGATACATCATGTCTATATGCAGCTTTATTACAAATGTGAGGAGGGATTTGAGGTCAGGGTGGAGGGGGTGCTTACCAAAGCCTGCAAAAAGCTTGTCGTGGACATTCATTATGAGGCGCGCCCTCAGGCTATCGTCACTTACCACATGTCGGTCCTTGGAGAGGATATCAAGAAAAAACAAGCAAGAAACATGACGCTGACTAAGGACCAGTTCATACAGGTATAGAAAGAACATGAATATTGATTCCTTTAGAGATTAAGTAGTCTTAATTTGTTCCTCTTATATGTCAAATACTCGATGACAAGTAGATGTGTCCATGGTGGTGCCGCCACGTATCGCGACTGCTGGGAGATGATGGTGGACAAGTGGTTAGGCCCCGAGTGAGCCAAAGCGCACAACGCTGCCCGGGAGCAGCGATTGCTGATGCTAGGTGTACCGCACCATCAAGGCAGCCGCAGCCTCGCCTCATACGGACAATCATGGGTACTCGAATCATCTTCTCTATTCTAATGCTTAATTCTACCTGAGTGCTAATCATCTTGTTGTCTTTCTCACAGCCGGCGTCACATGTGGGCTAGGAGTGCACCAGTTTCATGGCTTATGCTATGGCCCAGAAGGGCAAGGCGACATCCGATGTCTCCTACAACCTGGACAAACCAAGAGGCCTACACCAACCCGACCGTCTACACCCGCATCAATGAGTACACGTCGACAGCAAGGACTCTCTATGGAGACAGCTATGACCCGAGCTCCTAGGACTTTGATTCAGAGGTCATCATGAGGATTGGAGGAGGCAAGAAGCATGGGTGGTACTATCTCGGTGACGTCGTCATCGACGTGACCTCTACTCCCTCTCTCTCCCAGATCCGAGCACAGAGCACGGTCGCAAGCATTCCCATACGCCCACCGCCGGACACTTCACAACAGTGGATTCTGTCACTCCAGGTGATTCCTGTTTTATTCATCGTACATTGATATTTACATACCTTAGTTCTGCATTGTTTAAACATTGTGGTGAAATGTTGTAGGCCCATATCGAGCAATTGGAGGCCCTGCAGGAGGCCAATCTCCAGAGGGTGGAGGCTTTGGAGGCCCAGCGTGTGGTGATGGAGCAGATGTAGCAGCAGCAGATGGTGGAGGTTCTCCACTACATGCAAGCTCTTAGGCAAAAGACGGGTGTAGCTCCGCCAGCTTCGCTATTCGTTACACTGCCACCTCTACCTCCCGGGCACATTACTCCTATAAGTATTAGTATGATTGTTTAAGTTTGTATGTTCATGCTTAGGGTCAAACCACAACACTACTTGTCTGACACATGCAATGTCTTCTCCTTTGTGCAGCCTCAATCGGCGGGTTCGAATAATCCACCTCCCGAGCCCTCGAATGATCCAACTCATGGTATACCTTAGTCTTAATGGGGACCTTGGGGATCTCGGTAGTTGTCTTTGCTTTGGTTGTTCACTTGTGGATTTAGACTTGTGATGGACTTGTGTTAGCTATTTCAACTTGGTGATGGACTTGTGATGCACTTGTGTTAGTTATTTGTACTTGTGATGGACTTGTGGACTTGTGTTAGCTATTTGGACTCGTGATGCACTTATGGTTATATATGTGATATATATTGTGATGCATGTGATGTATGTGAGATACATGTGATGGATTTGATATGTAAGTGATATATTATTTTTGTAGCGATGGAATGTAAAAATTTATAAAAATGGGTTGGTTATGGTCACTCTGCCGAGTGCAACACTCGGCAAGGTCGCCTTTGCCGAGTGCAGTGCTAAAAACACTCGGCAAAGCTGGGAAAACAAAGCCAATTTTGGCCAGTTTCCAGCTTTGCCGAGTGCCGGGGAAGAAGACACTCAACAAAGAATTTTTTTAAATTTTTTTTCTTTGCCGAGTGTCGTGCAGTGGGGCACTCGGTAAAGAATTTTTCAAATTTTTTTTTCTTTGCCGAGCACCATGCAGAGGGGCCCTCGGCAAAAAATGTTTTTTTAAAAAAAATTCTTTGCCGAGTGCCAGGATGGTGGGCACTCGACAAAGAATTTTTTAAATTTTTTTCTTTGCCGAGTGCCATGCAGAGGGACACTCGGCAAAGAAATTTTCAAAAAAATATTTTCTTTGCCGACTGTCAGGGTGGAGAGCACTCGGCAAAGAATTTTTAATTTTTTTTCTTTGCGAGTGCCCTGCAGAGGGACACTTGGCAAAGTTTTTTTTAAAAAAATTCTATGCCGAGTGTCTAGCAGAGGGGCACTCGGTAAAGCATCCGTTAACGTGCCGTGCACCGTCACGGCAACTTTTCTTTGCCGAGTGCCCGACAAAAAGCACTCGGCAAAGAGGTCTTTGCCGACGAAATTTTTACCGTATACCCTTTGCTGAGTGCGGCACTCGGCAAAGCCTTTGCCAAGGGCTAAATGACCATGCGTTTCCAGTAGTGCATAGGCCATAAGAAAATGTTGCCTCTATTGTTCAGAATGGAAGTGAAGAATAATTTGGTCGTGGATAGTGGCGGAACTGTGGGGCCAGCAGGGGCCGTTGTCTCCCCCAATGCAGTGGAAATTTGTTTTAATACCCCTACAAATATTTCAATATAGAACACATCAAGACATCAATTCACCAGTTTTTATCATAATATTACGACTTTTCGTTATGAATACTAAGTACATGTGTAGAAATAGTAAAAAAATTGTTGAGACATACACTTATTATGTATATATTTATTTATCATACTTAGAGGTGTCGTCATATTTGTACTATCCCCTTAATCAAAATTGCTGGTTTCCCCACTAGGTGGTCGCAGATTACTGCCGGATCCAAATCTGCCATCACAACTGAAATAAAAAAAACCTGACAGAGGGTAATCGATAGTGGGTTTGTCAATCACTACTGGTTCTTGTGGTAGGATAAGGTCATAAGGATCACTGCCGGGTCAGTGGCATCAACCCGGTATTGACATTCATTTCCTAACTTTGTGTTGATGTATTTTATTATTAAATTTAAATAGAGGTTATTGTCTAATGTTTTACATTTGATATTACTAATTCACATAACATATATCTCACCGTCATCAAGATTATACTAGTCCTCGCTAGTGCCCCCTTGCAGGGACGCCCTCGCACAACCAATCTCTCTATCTGATAAGTTCGTGGTAGCCCACAAGCCATCCCCACGTGCAACATCTCAAGTCGGCCTCCTTGTGGCATCTTCTGAGCTGCACCCACATCGTCTATGGAGAGCTTTGGCAAAACCGCCGAGGGCCTCTCATCCCTTGTAATACACCAGTGGGCACAACACAAACGCGGTTGGTGTCATCCACGTGATTATAAGCCCCGTGTGTTCAACTCTTGGTTCCCAAGAGCATGGATAGCTTGGAGGTATGAAACCTTGAGAGTCATGTATGATGGCAAGATGGTCATGATCGATGAGAAGTCAAGTGCACACCAATACAAACTAAAGGGATGCATTGTAGTCAAAGGTGTAGTCATGGATAGTAATATAACTAAGCTAGTGTTCTATGTACTGTGGTGATGGTACGACTGTAGGATCAGCCTCAACAAGTTATTTGAAGTGAGTGGCAGAGGAGATGACTCAAGTTTGTGTACACAAAGGTTTGTGAAGCCACGGCTTCAAGGGACACACATATAGTTTGGTTTCAATTGAATTTTAGTTGTATTAGGGGTTATGATAGAGTTTGAGTCCAACTCTATACCTAGGGTGCCATAAAGATGAGCCAATTGAATGGATCTAAACAATGCCTAGAGGGGTGTGAATAGACATATCTAAAAATTTCTACACAATCTCAAAGTCAAATGTCAGCAACAGGAAGTCCCGACAATTTGGGCCAGAACTTCTGGCAGCCGAAATTTCCGACGCAAACAGCCAGGAGTTCCGGCACCTACGTGAAATTTGCTACAAGTGCGGAAATGAACTTTGAGTGCGAGATATCTTACAACCCCACTTCCAAGTGGTTAGGTAGACACGTAGGATCACTCCCTTGACACCGAAATGCTCCCACTCTATAGATCGAGTCCAAACCCTAAGAGGAGAGTTGGGAAGGAAGAGGAAACCAACAAGAACAAATATGATAGCACAAATCTCAACAACAACAAGCACGCGGGACACAAGGATTTATCCCGAGGTTCGACAACCCCATAAATGAGCTCCTACGTCCTCGTTGTTGAGGTGACCATGAAGGTCAGAGTCTCTTCCACCTCCTTGCCTCTCTCAAAATAACCACAAAGGTCACTCGAGCTTTCCACTAAGAAATCAAGGGTAATATAAACTTCCCAAGGCTCTTCCACAAGATGGAAGCTCTTGGGCGATGCCTAGCCAGCTAGGATCAAAGCTCCAAGAGTAATAGATGCAAATCCAACCAGCTTAACGAAGAAATCAAGTGCTCAAGCTTGCCAAAGTGATTCTCTGACTTAATCCACTCTCCTTTCACTCAAAACCCTAGGGGAATTGAAGATTGGAGCAAAGGGGAGAGAAGAGGGGCACCTTGAATGCTTGGGAGCTATTTTGGATGAAGGTTGGTGAGTAATAAAAGAGTGGGTAACTATAAGAAGAGATGAGAAAGCTATTTATACTCATAGGCAAATCCAACCTCTCAGATCTGCATCGGAAGTACCGACACAGATCACCAGGACTTCTGGCTCTACCGCAGAACACTGTTCATGGCGCAGTCAACTGGGCTAGCTCAGTTATCGTCAGAACTTCCGACGACTACCGAAACTTCTGGCTTCCATCTGGACTTCTAACAAGTGAGCCAGGCGGCGAAGTCCTAAGGCGCCGGGACTTTTGGCTTCTGTCGGTACTTTTGAGTTTTGACTGCCAAGACTTTCTGCTCACATCGGGACTTCCGGCAAACAGCCGAGCCTAGCGGCTAAGTCTAAGAGCGCCGAGACTTCTAGCGGGAGGCGGGACTTCTGACTTCTGGCTCGCGCCAGGACTTCCGGCAACCAAAAGTCCACAAACTATATCTAAGTGTTCATGAGGTGATTTTGTCTCTCTTTTGATTTTATTTTTATGCTTGAGCACTATATCTTTCTCAGACCACCTAAACTTGCATCACTCTTTATAGTATGGTGAAACCTAAACTCAAAATAAAGGATAAAACTTTGGAGAGCGCTTTGAGTTCGTCCGCCTTTTCAACTTCAATAAATGAGGGATACCATTTCATCTTAGATCAACTCTTTAAAACTTTCATGGGACCAAAGCTATAATATATCTCATTACGATCTTATTAGTCTCTAATTTGAATGTCATCAATACAACAAAACCCACATAGGGGGCAAATACACTTTCACCCGTCCAACTCTATACCTAGGGTGCCATAAAGATGAGCCCAACCTTGTTATAACCATGAGATGACAGCTTGTTAGGGCGGCGATGAGGCTGAGGAAGGGCTCAAATGCCGGTGTTGCTACTATTTATGGGAAGCTCCGATGAGCTTCCGTAGCCATGACATAGTTAGGTGGCCAAACCTCGTTAAAAGAATATCACGTCTTAGTGTCATTCTGGTTTATATTTTCTTCTATAGTATTTTTGCTTCAGCTTTTTTCAGTTAATAGACCTGTTGAGCTTTTGGATTAACCGTGCATTCCAGTAGCTATATATATAATGTTATTAAACAAATTTTGGAACAAAATAAAGGAGAGTCCAATTATTCTTCCTTTTGTTTTAGCTAGGCATATTGTTCTCATCCTCCTGTATTGCTTGTTTGTCTTTTGAGCAATTGGATTGGACATTTAATCTGCGAACGCACGATTGATATGTGCCCTTGTGGTTCGGTTGTGATGAGTTATTATCAACGTGACTTGCGTCTTAAGTTGAGTCGGTGAACTAACCATGGCGTGAGTTGGAGTTGTGCAACATGCCCTTGGCTTGTGGTGCGCAGGTGTGGAGCTTAGAGACAGTGGTCGACGGAGAGGTGAAGGTCAAGTAGAGACGTGTCGTGCCAATGGACTGGAAGCGGTGAAGGATGGATGTGAGGCTTGAACCGAGGGACTAGGAGGCTAGGTGACCGGTCGCGGTGGCTGACACTTGGTGACATCGACAAGTGCAAGAGTACATGGGTGACGAAGACGATGTCGACCAAGTCAAGGAGGGGACGATGGCGTCGTGGCACTTGGCGGAGGCCGGACACACATCTACATGGATGATGTAGATGGCGTCAGTCGAGTCAAGAAGGAAGGCGAAGACATAAGCTTGGCGGAGGTCGGACACGTGTCAACATCGGAGGGGTTTGGTGGTTTCATCCTCAAAACCATCGAAGGGTTTGGTGGTTTCGGTCTCAAAACTATCGGAAGACGGTTTGCTGGTTTGGGCCTCAAAACCAGACGTGGACGATTTGGTGGGTTAAGCCTTAAAACCACCGGGTGATGGTTTAGCGGGTTTGGACTCAAAACCTGGGCGGAGGTTCCGAGGAGGAACGGGGTGGCATGTGGCGGAATTACGGAGGTTGCATCAAGGCGAAGCAAATCCGTGAAGGAAGTGTGACCGTCCGATCGACAGAAAAAGAGTTGGACCATTACGTCCTCGGGTAAGTGGTTTAGCTCAAAAATATTTAAGAATAAAACTAGGATTGTGTAATAGCCCTGTTAAATAGGATGAAGGTGCCCCATCACCCTCAACTCTCCCATTTTTATTTTTCCTTCTCTCTAGGTTTTTCCTCCCCTAGTGTTATCGAGAGAGGTCCACTTGTGAAGAAATTCGTTAGTGTAATCAAACATGAGATTTGTGTGGGAATGGAAGCCCGAATCCTCCTCACGCCCTGTGGGATTTGTCACTTTTGTGTGTGATTTTTGTTATACTGTGTTCTTCGTTTTCCCCATTTTTGTTCTTGGCTTTGATTTTATTTTCCCGGAGTTTGAGTGCAAATCGAGCGATGATTCTTTCGGGATAACTTACCAACTCCGTGAATTTCATCTGTGGTAAGTTTGGGAGTGAGTTCTTGTGATTTGGTCAAGTTCCGATTGGACTTGGGGCATGCCGCCTGCTGCTCGTCGTTCTCTGGCCGAGTGCCTACAGCAGCCTCGCAACCGGCGTGGCACCAGAGGGTGCGGCGTACACCGTCTTTGACCGAGCGGTGCACCGTCTCCTGGTGTCCGGCGCCCTGCAGTTTCTGTCCGGTGTTCCGATCTTGGCCAGCGCCGAGCGCTTCTCTCGTTTTCAGCCTCGGTCAATTCCTGTCCGCCAGCGCAGAAGCAGCAGGGCTGCTCGCCCAAGAGGCCCAGGTGGCCCATCTTCACGCTCAGCAAGAGCACTGCTTCGCTGCTGCTATGCACAGGGTTTTTTTTACCGACCGGTTTCCGGTAACCGCCGGCCTCCGGTAGCGGTAAACCGGCCCGGTTTACCGGTAACCGGTCGGTAACAGGCCGAATTCAAAATCAAATTCAAACCCGCTTCGGTTCGGTTCGAGTCCGGTAAACCGGCCGGTTTGGAGCGGTAACCGGCCGGTTTGACCGGTTTACCGCTCCAAACCGTTTTTTTTCTTTCATGAATAAAAAGAAATTTTGGTACTTCATTTGCACAAATTAATGTAAAAAGACCACACAATGTGGTAAAAAATAACATAAGTCACTAAAGCAACAATATATAGTCGCATACAAATACATATTCGCTTAAATATATAGTCACTAAAACAACAATATATAGTCGCATACAAATACAATATATAGTCGCTTACACAAACAAAGATATAGTTTCCGCTCGCATGGTCAACTACGTAGGATGTATGGGAAGACCCCTTGTTGGCACGACATTTCATATCCCCAAGCTTTACCAATAGCTTCCTTTGCATTTTTCCCCTTCTGCGTCCAAGACCCTGTATCAATCCTTTGTTGCTGCATTCCTCTCCTCCCACCCGCTGCCACATGATAGTCCTCCACCTCCACTGGAGTCTCCCTCCGTGATCCTGCTCTTCTAAACAACCTGTCAATAGGATTCCCACCTTGCGAACCACCACCACCACTACCCCTCTACGGTGGTAATTACCTCCTCTCTGTTGCACCCTCTGCTCGTAGTCATATTCTGCTCTCGACTGGTTTAGTGCTTCCTTCATCTGAGCCTCATATTCATCATCACCGAGGGGATGGTTTCCCTCCGCTGCAGCTTTTTCTTGTGCCAACCTTTGTCGAGCCCGGTCAGCAGTCGTCTTCTTAGCTCTGTCAAGATCTCGCCGAAAGTACGCACGCACATCTGGTGGCACACGGGCGCAATGCAAGGTGTCCGCCCCGTACCCAGCCAAATGCTGTTTAAATCTAGTGCAACCACCGCCTGCTCTCGTCACATGACAATAATTGCATCTCCATCCAGGAGCAAGATTTTCACCATGCTCCCATACAACGTCTCTGTTTCTGCCTGACATTTTCTACTCTACCTGCATAAACGGACAACACAAAGTCACACCTAAATAAAATGTATCCTAAATCCTGCCACAAATCCTCCACAATATATACCTAAAATCTATACCTCACTTACACAAAGTCACAATATATACACAAAGTCACACAATATATACCTAAAATATACATCCTACCACAAAATCCTACCTCTAATCCTAAATCCTAAAAAAACATCCTAAAATAAATCCTACCTAAAACCTAACCAAAAAACTATCCTAAATCCTAACACAAATTCTACCTAAATCCTAAAACTACTCTAAATAAAAAAAACAAAAAAAACTTACCTGCGCGGTTAGCCGCGGATCCGGTCGGTTTACCGGGCTAACCGACCGGTTAACCGCTAGATCCGTCCGGTTAACCGACTGAGCGTCGCGGGCTCGGTAAGCCGCGCTGACCGGTCGGTAAACCGAGGCGTGGGGGCGGTAAGCCGGCGGCGGCGGCCGGTCGGCGCGGGTGAGGGTCGGACGGGGGGCGGACGGGAGAGGAAATGAGTCTCGGCGCGTTGACCCCCCCCCCCCCCCCCGGCGAGCTCCTGGCTCGTTTTGTGCCCGTGGCGGCCTAATGGGCCTCATGGGCCTGAACGTGCCGGGACCGGTTTTTTTTTCTTTTTTTCAAACTTCTATTCGTATAAATAAATACTAAACGAACTCAAATTTGAAAAATTTTTACACCATTAGCTTCTATAAATCATGAACTATTTTTAGGAATTTTTTCAGCAATTTTTTTTTTCAAATTTTAAATTTGAATTTGGAGAATACCTAACCGGACCGGACCGGAACAGGACCGGCCCGGTTAGGGCGGTTACCGCGGTAAACCGACCGGTTTTTTTAACCCTGGCTATGCATCAAGCTTTCTCCTGTGTAGTTGATCCATTCCCCTCTGTGCTTGATTTTGATTGGTCAAAAGTTTGCTGTTTGCATCCGTGCAACACCAAAGCTTCATTGGGTAATTTTTTTTAGTATTAAATTACTTCTTTTTGCTTGATAGAATTCACTGGTTCCGATTTTTGGCCAGCGTGAGCAGCCCCACTCTGTGCGTCTCTCCCTGTCTCCCTACCGTGCTGTGCAGTTCTCTGCTGAGACGAACAAATTTCTAGGCAAATTTCCGATCTATGCTCTCCGATTTTCCAGCCTATTTTCCGGCCCGGAACTTTGTTTCCCCTGTGCTTTGTGCGTTGGAGCTCCGATTCGCGTTTCATTTTTTGCGTTTGCTTTGTCGTGTCCCGCTGTGTTCCTGGGAACATCTATCTACTCATTTGGGTCATGGACATCACAGTGGTTTCTCCGCGTGTTTGGTGGTGATTTTGGGATAGTGGTTGAAAAGTTTCGAAAGAAATTTTATGGCTCCCATTTATCCCCTTTGGTCGCTGTTTTCAGTCATTTATAATCATTTTGTATTAGGATATTGGATTTGGATTTTTTTTCCTTTAGATTTATCTAAATGGATTTTTTCTTTGAACTTTTTTCCTTTGCCACCTCTACTTACCGGTGCAAAAGTCATGACCATCAATAGTTTTGAGATATTTCCCGTCGTATAAGATGATGGAGACGAGCACAAGTTGGCGGACAGACCAGTTTTTTTCAGGCTGGAACTACGGTGACGAGTGATGTGAAATTCTTCAGAGCCTTTTTACATCCTATTTTTCTTGTGAAATGGTAGAAAATCAAGACTTTGATCGTAGCCAGTCATCCAAGTGATGAATGATATATATATGACAGCAGATGGCGACCGCAACACAGATTAAACTGAAACCACCACCCGTTTGGCATTATATTGCATTGATTTGGTCTCACCGCATTACAGGTGGAGCCTGGTCGATTAGCCAAAGGTGATCAAAAACATTGTTCTAGTTGCATCTCATAGCTTCGTTTCATTGGTGCCCAATCGAGGATGGTGCAGAGACGAGGTCATAGCCTAGGTTCGCACGTCGAATATGACGGATATTGCTATGTTTGGTGCTGTTGGATATCTCTCATCGAGGAATGTCGGCGTCATGTGTAACCGCTAGATTTGGATTCACTTGGTTCATGGCGTCAAGAACGATGGCATGAGTTGCTACAAATGGCATGGCCCTGCTGGTGCTGGGTGTGGGTTATTGCGCTCTCGATCACTTCAGTTTCTGCTGGGCGACACAGGAAGAAATGTTGTCAAGAGATCGTCTTGGTTGTGTATGGACGGCCAAGATTGTCTTGCTATTCTCTTTGTCGAGTTTGAGCTTCATTGCCATTAATCATGCCCAGCTTGATAATCACGGTAAGCAGTGTGAAGCTCTGTCCTCTGGTGTTAATTTCCATTGTTATATAAGCTTGAAAAATGTTCTCTCTTTTTACCATGTACACTTATATCTAGTATATCAAGAAATGGAGAAATGAAGAATTTATAATGTCAAATAAGAGCATAGGGATCGATTTATTAATTTCTGTTACAGGCTTATTACACACTTAAGACAGCTACATTGTGACGCTTACATTCTTACTAAGAAAACATGTCTCTCTCTTGGTTTTGGTAGGCTTTATAAGCATTGACTGTGGATATACTGAAAGTCCGAAGTACACAGATGACAAGACAGGCATAACATATGTGGCTGATTTGGGTTTCACAGACGCAGGGTTGATCCACCCTGTGTACCCGGAGAACATGCAGCCTGATCTTGCTGCTAGGTACAATAACATACGCTACTTCCCCAACGGGACACGCAATTGCTACACGATAAGGTCCCTAACACCTGGTGCCAAGTACCTAGTGAGGGCTATCTTTGGCTATGGGAACTATGATACACTAAACAAGCTCCCTATATTTGATCTCTATCTTGGGGTCAACTACTGGACCACAGTGAGGATCGTCAATTCAAGTACAGCATACATATCTGAGACGATCTCTGTGTCCCCTGCTAACTACTTGCAAGTCTGTTTGGTCAACAAAGGGTCTGGAACTCCTTTCATTGCCGGGCTTGACTTGAGGTTTCTGCAGCCAAATCTTTATCCCCATTCCACTGAGACGCAATCTCTAGTTTTGCTCAGTTTTTTCCGTACCACCGTCGGTTTTGGGTCTAATCGCTACCACTTTGGAACTGACTATCGTCACATTAGGTAAGCTTATACAACTTCTCTTTAACCTATGTTATAGACAAAGCTTTTAACAGAGTTCAATATAATGTTTGTTTTTGGTTTGTAAGGTTCCCAGATGACCGCTATGACAGGGTATGGCAGAGGTATGAAGAAGTTCCTACCTGGACAATAGTGCCTGATGCTATCAATGGGAACGTCAAGAACGCTCCAAATGACACCTATGATGCACCATCTGCAGTAATGCGTAGTGTATCCACTTTGGTGAATTCATCAACAATGGATCTATATTGGGATTTGGATGGATCTATGAGTGTTGATTTCAATGATAATTACTTCGTTGTGCTCTATTTTGCTGAGGTGGAGACTTTACAGCAGAACGAGTTTCGGCAGTTCGATGTGCTACTGGATAATACCACATTAGCTAATGGTTTCAGGCCAGAGCAAATGACGACTACAGTTCTTACAGGCACTGTGCAAGGATCAGGAAGTCATAGCATATCCCTTGTGCCAGCTTTAAACTCCAAGCCACCATTGATTAGCGGGATGGAGATATTCTTGGTTCGACCCCTGAATGAATCTGCCACTTACTCTGGAGATGGTATATCCTTATCTACTAGAACTGATATATTTTTCTCCCTTGGGTATCCACATCATAATTAGTTATTAAGACGCAAACAAACTTGCTAATAATATAGGTATAATGAGAAGTTTGTTTGTCATTGCTACCCAAAGAACTTATACACTTGGAGTAAATAGTTGTAAACATTACACTTTGCGCTTAACTCCTAAATACTTTAGCTCTCACCCTGCTATGGAGAAGTATAAGCCACTGTAGGTAGCTTCTTAGTCACATAAGCCACTTTGTCTGATTGAAAATCACGTTTACACGTATAATTTTGATGGTAGCAATCTATTAGCCATTGGCCGCCAAGATTGACTCTTTTTTTTCAAATAGATTACTAAGATTAGTTATAGGAGCTAGATATTTTGGTATAATGATCACAAGGACTATAAAAATGATAACAAACAATTGTTTTTTTTGGTATGCATTGAAGTGAAAGTATTGTTGCTGTAATTTGTATGTAAACATTATGTTTACCATTTTCTAGCCTGTGTATGAACTAAAATGAGTTAATCAAGGGATACTAGTAAGTCCAATAAACCAGTATCTTATGAATATTACCATCTAGTATTTTGGATAACTGTGCATCTAAACTGGTTTCAGCATGCATGCATTTTCTTGTTCAATTATAAGCACTTGATTAAACTTTTGATGTTCTTGATGACCTTTTTCAATGTTTTTATTCTCTCTTAATTAGCAACTGCAATGATGACCATCCAGACAAAGTTTTCCGTTAAGAGAAACTGGGCAGGAGATCCCTGTTCCCCCATAGCTTTTGCGTGGGTTGGATTGAACTGTAGCTACACTCCCAGTGCTCCATTGAGAATAACTGCCTTGTAAGTTCTAAACAAACAATTTCACTTGATTCATATGCTTTAAAGTATCATGCAGAGTTATTACATGGAAACTTAATAGAGGAAAAGAAAAAAATGGGGACTTCAATTTTTTGTGATTGGTTTAACATTCCCTGCAGATATATGTCATCTAGCGGATTAATCGGTGAAATTGATCCATCCTTCGGTCAACTAACATTGCTCCAGCACTTGTATGTCCTTTACAGTTTCAAAGTTTGTCCCAGAACAGCGATTTATTGAATTGTATTTAGTCATTGAAAATTAGCTCTTTGTTGACAGTGGATTCCAACACACACACACACACACACACACACACACACACACACACACACACACACACACACACACACACACACATATATATATATATATATATATATATATATATATATATATATATATATATATATATATATATAAAAAGATAATGAATACATTGCTTTTTCTTCATTGAGGAGCACATGTGTTTTTAGATCATTCAATTGTATCAGGTCTTATATTATCTTTTGTATGTTTATTTAAACTCCCATATTGAACCTGCTCAATTTTCCTTTTTATATTTGATACTAAAAGATAATTTAAACAGCAACTTTCACTCTTTTCTCCCAAAGAAAATATTCAATTACTTGACAGAAATGAGAAGCCATTTTCCTATGTTTATTTTTAAACTCTTAAACTGAACTAAGTTTTTTATTTTTTCTACTATATTTAACAAAAAAAATACTTTGTATTGCAACTATGAAGCTTTTTAAGGCCAACTTAAACTCTTAAATGCATGAGGGTGCAAAAAGATAGTTGATTTCATTTTTTTGATGTATGAGTAGTGAGAAAATAGGTATAAGTGGATTTTTGGATTAACCTTTATGTAATGGAAGTGGCTAGAAATTCTTAAATAATGGTTATGTTGGTAACGGAGAAACATGTATGAGCGTTTCTAGGCTAATACACTGGTAGTTGTTGATAATTCATCATGTAAGGGGTTACTTCTCTTTCATCATATTAACATGATAATTTCTAGATCTTACGAATTAACATGTAGGCTTCATTTATTATACAAATAACCAGGATAATAAATTACTGTTAAAGCCTAGGGAACTGGAAGATCACATGCAAAAACACAGCCTCAGTATGCCCTAATTTTGCCATGTTTCATGAGATGATCATGTCATCTATCTATTTTGCACATGTTGGATATACCGTATATAGGTGTAAGCTTCTACTTGTCCAAATTGGTGGCAATGATATTCAAGTATTCCCATGTCCAAAAGTTTAAGCTACTGAAAATACCTTTTGTACTTATACTTCAGCACTTGTTTTTGAGTGTTTCATTTTGCTTTTTGTGATTTCCAGGGATCTGTCTCACAACAATCTGACTGGACCAATACCTGATTTTCTAGGTCAACTGCCATCACTTTCATTTCTGTAAGCTTTCCTGCTGATCGACCTGCATACTGTAATACTGCTCAAACTCCTCTTTTTATGTTTACTTTCTCGTGTTTTGTAGGGATTTGTCCAGCAACAACCTCCGTGGATCAATACCTAATAATCTGCTACAAAGATCTCAGATAGGAGTGCTGACACTAAGGTTCACACGGTTGCACCTGCTTGCCATTTATCTTTTGTATTGTATCACTTTAAATCTGTTAATAGCACTTAATATATCACTAGCTTACAAAAAGAATGTGCATGGTTTCCAAATCCCATTATATGTATATCATTTGATTCATATGTTTCTTAAACTATATATACCATTATTAGCCTAGCCCCCTGATGCAGTGTAATTTATTATATATATGTGTGGTCCTAAAGGGTATCTCCGAATATTAATTTATTTTTATTGTAGTACTGCCAGGGATAATGTTTATTTATACGACATGATGGAAAATAAGAGAGTGAGAGAGCTGTTTTACTGAAAAGAGGCCACTTAGTAATTTAATCTCTCCATTTACTGCTTAAGTCTGCCGGAGCTGTAGTTTAGCCTTCCCCTCAATTGCATACTTGATTCTATATATATATGGAACTATGGATGATGAGGGGTCTCGTGTTCATAAATTTCAATATTGATCAGTAGCTAATACATGTATATTACATATTCTAATAATAGCCAGGCTAACTATCATATAGTATTCGTTTAAAAAAATATATCATATAGTGAAGTCAGGACTCTAACACAGAATCTTTGCTGCAATTGGTGAACACGTTTTTATCACTTCATTCTAGTCTAGCTATTTATATACAATCTTTCACAAATTAATATTGTGTTTGCTAGGGTTGACAACAATCCAAACCTATGTACAAATCATACTTGTGACCCCATTCGAAACCCGAGGAAGCGCAAGGCAATACTTATAGCTGAGATTATGGCTCCAGTTGCTGGAGCTATTATCATTGTTGCTGTAGTTCTACTCATCATTTGGCATAAAAAAAAGAAAAGACAAGGTAAATAAGATAGCTATGCTTAATTATGGTAGTTTTTAACTGCGCCAGGATTTTTTTTGTCACTGTATGATTACCCTTTGATATCGACTTGCATATAATAGCTAAAACATATGAAAAACTATTATTATGTGGTCAGGTGGGGCTCGTGCTTCTAATCCATTCGAGAGCCGAAGATTCAAGTACAAGGAACTCAGAGTCATCACAGATGACTTTAAAAACATAATTGGAAAGGGTGGGTTTGGCTTTGTCTACAGTGGCAAGCTGGAGGATGGAACTCCTGTTGCTGTCAAGATGAGGTCTCAAACATCGTCACAAGGGAATACAGAGTTTTTGGCTGAGGTGCACATGCATTGAACTGCTGATTCTGTAGATTACTAATTGTATGGTGTATCATTACTAATGTTGTGCACACCAATTAGCAGGATATATATGTTGGTCATCATATAATTTCTGAGAAATATTATATATATTGCAGGCCCGGCACTTAGCCAAGGTTCATCACAAAAATCTGGTGACCTTAATTGGCTATTGCAAGGATCGGAAACATTTAGGTCTTGTTTATGAATACATGGGTGGTGGAAACCTAGAGAACTGGCTGAAAGGTTTGTAATTTTGCACTATATCTACATTAGTACAACTAACCCTCAATTTATAATGAAAATATACATTTTGAACTTGCACTGGAGTAGTCTAGCAGCAAATCATTTTACTATATTCCCCTGTTTTGTTTGCAGGCAAGGAAGGTTGTATGCTAACTAGATTCCCCTGTTCTGTTTGCAGGCAAGGAAGGTTGTCATGCTGAATTCAACCTAACTTGGCTACAACGCCTTAAGATTGCGTTGGACTCTGCCTATGGTATACAAAAGTTTTTTTTTTTTGCCAACGTGGGCAGCGGCCCATCTATGTTCAGGATATTAATTCCGCACTACAGATCTAACTTTGTATGGTTTTCATCCATGTTTAAATGATCCATGCTTGTAGGACTGGAATACTTGCACAAGTCATGCAGCCCTCCTTTAATACACAGAGACGTGAAGACCCAAAACATCCTTCTAACTTCAAACCTGGAGGCAAAGATAGCTGATTTTGGGTTGACAAGGGCTTTCAGTAGTGAAACAAAGACACACACTACCACCCGTCCAGCGGGTACTCTTGGATACTTAGACCCTGAGTATGCATTCTTTTGAGCCTAGTATTTTACCATTCCAAGGGAAGTCGTTATGCACGTCAATGTTTTGAAGATTCTAATGTAACTGTTTACCATGTGTAGATACTATAACACCTCTCATTTGAGCGAGAAGAGCGATGTTTTCAGCTTTGGCGTTGTTCTCTTGGTGCTCATCACTGGCCGTCCAGCTATCATCACTGTGAACAACACTGAAAGAACCAACCTTGCTCATTGGGTGCGGGGGAGACTCTCTGAAGGAGATATCGAGAATGTTACTGACCCAAGGATAAAAGGAAATTGTGATGTCAACTCCCTATGGACGGTTGCAGAATTGGCTCTTCGTTGCACAGAGAAGGCAGGAAAGGACCGCCCCACAATGTCTGAGGTTGCGGAGGGATTAAGGGAGAGCCTGCAACTGGAGACCTTGTCACACTCCAAGAGGAGTGGTTCGATTGGGACCAATGGTTCAGCGCTCACTGAAACTGAATCCGTTGGTGCGCTGGAGTCAGAACAGATTGAAGAAACTCTACCCCGGTGACATTGCAGCTGAATCACCCACATCTTTATGTACTGATGTTTATGTACTATATGCAATCTTTTTCTGCTCACGGAAATACATAACTGTGACTTTGTATAATATTTGAGAACTATGCAAGTACTCCTAGTCAACAATGAGGGGGCTCTCTATTCCTTGAACCCACAACCTGTAACATGACTGCGCTTGTCATGACTGCAATCCCAAATACAAGAAATACCATTATACATGACGGTTTACTTTAGTCACAGACAAACAAAAGCGTGTCACAGTTAACTTACCATGACGAACGAAAAAACCGTCAGGTATCCCGCGTCATACATTTGTTGCCCAAATTGAGCCGTCACATATTGGAATTTGTGTTCATTATAGAATAGCTGTCTGTGTCTTGTAACCAGCCCAGATCCAAACCATAGTGACGAAAAAGAACATCACAAACTAGTGCCAAATCATCACTGCATTAACATACATCCCAGCTCATAAGATACACCAATCATATAATCAACACATTGATCATTCATGTATTAGCAAGCCCAGTGGTGTCACATTTTATCAAACTACGAGTTGGCCTGGCTCACAGCCAATTAGTTTGACTATCACAACAACTAAGTTTAAACTAAGATTTCATCTCTAGGGAGTCTAAAATAACTAAACATTTGTATCCACGAGCACTTCAATTGGATTGGGGTCCAAAAGATGTGCTACCTGAACATCAAAATGAATATAAGTCAATTTTCAGCAAAGATTCTAAAAACAAATGTCATACATTTATTAGGAAGCTTTCAAACTAGTTAACTAGTTCAATGCATATATTTTTAAGAGCCCAACAAGTAGAGCATGAGAATCTAAATATCAAATTCTCTATAAACTTCACATAGTGAAACACAAGCAGTAATAATTCAGCAAAGCTCACATGGCATACTTGTTTAAAGGCAGCTGCAGTAGATGTAACATAGTATAGCACACAAGTAGATGCCTCTGCAGAAGAGATCACCATGGTATAAATAGGGTTAGCACAAGTAGATGCCTCTGCAGATGGTTTGCGATTGACTAGTAGAAATTAAATGACAGTCTTACTTGAACCGTTCTGGTATACTAAGTTCCGAATACCATTAAATTTAAGGTCATACATCTGCAAGGCAAAAGCAAGTGGGTTTTAATTTAAGGTCAATCATCTGCCATGATAATACTTAACAAGGCATACATTGCATATATTCAACTAACAGTAATGCAGGTAGTGTAGAAGTAGAACAAGGCATGCATTGCATATATTCAACTAAAAGTTCCAAAAATCTGTTCAGGTGTATGAACTCATACACCACCATCAATGAATCTGGGTTGCTGCTGCTGTGAATGAACATCATAGAGGCAAATATTACTCTGAATTGTGTAGATGAACATAACAGCTACATGAACTATGTATATGGTTTCCTTATCTATTAATACAGATATGGTTGATAAAAAAAGTCTCCATCTATTTTGAATATCTTCCTTTTTTTGAGTCAAACAAAGTTGCCTCTTGTTGAAACTCGTTTTACCTCTAGAGTCTCATTGGCATGTGCACAATGGACTTCTGCAGACCCTATAAGAACTAGAGCCATTAAGAGGGCATAGGAGAACGACAATGATGAGGCAGTACAAAGGACACATCAACCATCTCGAAATTATGAGGACCTGGTGTTAGGAAGATCGATAGTGTAGAATTCGATCGATGAGCATTGTGTCATCACGCGCACCGATGACACGATTAGGTCTCTCTCATGCACGTTGTTCTTCTTGATCGCTAAGGGCAGCCTCAGGGTTGCGCTCCCGCTCAACCATGGCCATCAGGTCATGCCCATGACAGTATGCCACCGCAAGTATATAGTCACGTTTGCTCAGCCACCACCAGAGCCGCGCCCACCACGTTGCCACGCAGGGCCATCCCAAGGTCCACCGCGTGGTGGTTGCCGCGCCACTATCCCAGGTTGCCTGCCATGCATAGTGACATCAGATAGGAGTGTGATGTCGTGACCGCTTTGCCCACACATGGCTCCGCTGTGCAGCAGCGCTCGTGCCATCGATATCGATAGCGCAATAAATTATAGTCTCATTACGTCGCACGAGTATGTTTGCTACTCCGGGTAAATACATAAGAGGTTGTAATCAATGGTCGAAATAAATTCGTTATTGTCAGAGTTTATTTATGTTACTTTTAGAGCTTGTTCCATAATTTTTATATATAATTTAAGATAAGATTTTTGTCGGCCGATGGGTTCGAATCGAACCGGTCCGCCGGGGACGTAGTGCACTGCACGTACTAGCTAGCTTTATCCGCATATACGCAACGCATATATACGCTGACGCGGTAGCTTGTTGACCTCCGGACTTCGATCCGGGGACTGCTGACCTGCTGTGAGAAGGACTAGCTAGCTAGAGGAAAGCATGGACTGGCATGCATCATGCATATGGCTTGCAGCGTGTTTTAGTTGCGACAGAAGATCAACTGAACAAATCTCACACACAACGAGAGCAAGAGGGTACTGTGTGTACTGGTAGTTGACTAGTGGTGGTACTAGATAGCAAGCTCGCGCTATCGGTTTTGCGTGTATTGAACGCTTGACTGCTGGTTACCTCAGTTATTGTCGTTTGATGTTTCATCATGCATTTGACTGACAGGGCCGGCCGGGATCATGCAGTAACTCACGGGCCGGGAGCGAACGCATACGCAGGCAAATATACGCCGACGTACGCGCGGTGGCCAGCCCGTGGCTGATGCATCACGTTCACGCCTGCATGCGACCCTGCACGACAGCACGATGGATGATGCAACCATGCATCGTACGTCCTGGACGGTGGACGCATATATATAAATATGCTCCTATCCATCTCGATCGCTAGTCGCTACTACTACGCCTATTAATTACTCCTGCATGCTAAGCGGCTTTTGTTCTTGTTACTGTAGACCTGTAGTAGTGTACTCATCATATACACACTGCTACAACACGTTATCCAGCTACTAGAGGTAGATAGAGGTAGCTAGCTAGCTGAGTGTGCTTGCATTGCATTGCGACCGTACGTACCCACCGGCGGCGATGGCTGGCTACACCCCCAAACTACGGCGCCGGTGCACCTGGTGACGATCCACCTACCTACCCGTACGGTATGTGCATGTGCTTCAACACATCTGCTGATCCATTTCTACACATATATTGATGTACACTCAGCTCTATGGCATCCTGCAAATGCGTTTGTGTCGTTGTGTTCATGCAGCACCTACTTCGACTACTTGAGCAACACTTTCGTGGATCACTGCGCAAGCTTGCCGGCGAGGCTGAAAGCCGCCGACGAAACGCCTCGGCCGCTGGACCGGGAGAGGTACTACGATGAGTACGATAGCAACCAGTCCAACACGTGCGCGAGGATGGTTGTGGAATTCTACAGCCAGCAGGAGGTACCCACAACCAGAACTATAAAACAAAAAAATCCAATCGGAACACCGAAGAGAAAAAAAAAACAATGGAAACGGAGGAAACCAACAACTCTTCGTGGTTTAATTTTGAGTTAAGATAAGATTAGAGTAAGATTTATCTAATATAACCTTAAGCTAAAATATTGAGTAGTTTGTTATGCAATCGAGTCTAAATTAATATGTCTCTGCATTTTACACATATAGCAGTGCAAACCCTGACGAGTGCCACCACATGTAAAATAGAGAGATGTCTCTCGTCATAATCATCACACAATACTTTATATATCGGCAACTAATTCCTTATCGACTTGATCAACGGTTAGAATTACGTACTTTTATGGGTCCTCGTCAAAGGAAACACATAATTCTTATTACTGTAATAATGCATGTATAGTATGAAAATTAGAGCTATGATAAATTTATACGAGTAAATATTTTAGTGTTTTGCAGAAAAAAAAACTTTTAAAATTGTACTTTTGTATACAAAGACGTGATATAATTGATATAGGTTTAATAAGACATTATCATATCATTGGTATCATTAACTTATACTATGGATCAAAATAAGTTATAGTTTTAAAAGTAAAACATAAATAGATCTATATTGTTGCTGTTCTTATTTCCTATGAATATTTGATTGCTTATTTTCTCCCGTTGCAACGTACGGGCATATTTGCTAGTATAATAAAATGGAAAGAAACTCGTATACATCACTCAGGGCCAGCAACTCCACCATCATCTTGGATCGCGCAAAGGACAGCCACAAGTTCTTCTCCGAGGGAACCGCCTACTTCCACGTCAACTTCAAGGCGGGCGCTGGTCAGCATGGGCCAAACTAATGGCAATTGATCGATATTTAGGAGATGGCTATGAGAAGGATAGTGATGAGGAGGAGGAGGAGGAGGAGGAGGAGGAGGAGGAGGTAGTAGAGGGCAGCGGCGATGATGACGATGACAAAGATGGGAACTATGAAGCCAAATGAAAGGAAGGATAAACTAGTAATAAAACCGTATCAGTCGTCGAGAGTCAGCACAGCTGAGCGTGCAACGGTCTATCCATTTGTAGAAATAGTTTATATGTTCCGATCTGGCTGTAATGACCGTGACTTGTGTCAAGTTCTAATGACTGATTGGTAGTGCCTGTAATAACTTACGCGTTGTACCAACATGGACTCATCAACGATTTTCTTTTGCTGTTGCGGTAATGGGTATATGCAATGAAAAAAGAAATAAGATGTTAAAACTTATATGAAATTTGTAACCAACAACTCCTGACCTGAGGAAATCATAACAATTTATAATAATCATGCCAAAAGCACCGGGTTCTGTAAAATTAATCTGAGGAAATCATAACTATTTAGCATCATGTCAAACACCGGGTTCTGTAAAAATAACCATGAATAAACATAACCAGAAGCATATTCGATCTGTAATTATGCCTGGTTAAATTAATACAATCCTTTCCAAAAAAAAAAGACAAAACGCAAAGTATCTGGTGCTGAGAATTCGCAGAATCCAGGGGTGATAGCATACAGTACAATGCAAGGCCAAGAAATGGAAAGCTCAAGAGAGGCAAGTTGGGCACACCACCCCCAGCTTCCGGACAAACACAAAATTCAAAGTCCACACTCTACAGCATCAAGATCATAGTCACATAAAACGGGTTCACCACCTTCGACCCTCGACCTGGGTTCGTTGACCCCGACCCGGATTCACGGGTTCATTTTCGACCCGAAGTGTAAAAATCTATCATGAGTAGCGTACCACGTACCGCGACCCCGTACCTCGACCCCATCGACCCAAAAACTTTGTGACTATGATCAAGATCATTTAGAGGAAAAATTTAGCAACATAGTACTGCATGATGGCTAAAAAAACGCAGGCCTTTGTTTCTACCTTGGTTCACCGTCAAGAGTGATAAATATATAGCATTGAATTGAATTACTACATATACATCCTAACATCCATATATATAAACCAACACAAAAAGGATGGGAGATGTCGTATTATTGTTCCACATGGACGTGCTTCCCCCACACAGTGATCAGTTCACCCAGACGACCCAGTACAAGGACAAAACAAGGGCATATACAACCCCTCTTTAGCATGTAGTATTGGTGTAAATGTGAGCAACGTTGCAGTGCCCAGCAATGTACTTATCACCCCTGGGATGCAGCATCCTCGAACTGCATGCAAAGCACCGTGAGAAGTCAATGTTCTTCCTCACCACCGTGGCACCATCAAGCTGAAACCCTTTGTGTCCAACTGTAACAAACAAACAAAAACAAACACCTCCTTCAGAATATACACTGACCTCAATTGTGATCTCAAGGACGTTACCACACATGAAAACCATATATGGATCGTGATATCAATTGTATATATTATGTTCTAGCAGCAAAAATCAATGAAGCAAAAGCTGTCCAAGAGTTTACTACCATAACATGACACATTATGAATTTAGCAGTTCAACTCTTCTCAGAATTCTAGCCACTTCATGTCTAAGTCCACACCCACCCCCCACACACCCTTTTTTTCTGTAAGTTAGCGTATTCAATCTAAAAGGCCATATATTACCTAAGACAGGTAAACTGCCAATATCAGAATCAAGGACGGATCAATCAAAAAAGTGTACATGTCCTAACTGCTAAGAATTCACTACTACACCCCATCTTCCATAAAAGATTAAGGATCGCATATTCACATCTAAGTTTAGTTTATATCTAGTTATTACTGAAGCTGCCTATTTTAAGGCTTTAGAGGAAACACTCTTTGGTTTACAAAGAAACTGCTGAACTAAATATAAGCAGCAAATTAAGAAAGAAATAAAGAAAAAACTCACCAGTAGCATCAGAACCCAGTGGTTCACAACAAGTCACAAGGAAGCCACTTGGATCCCTCCTTTTGCTACAGTTGTAAAGCTCAGCAAAGAAAAGCTGTCCCTTCGAACCCTCCTTGCTGGACCTTGCAGTGAAGTTAATGTGTGTATACAGACGGCCTGACTCAGGCATCTGGACCACAGGCATGACATCCAACAGCTCAAACTTGATCTGGGCACAAGAAATTAAGCAGATAATGAATCACAAATTACCAAATCAATATAGATAATACTCCTATGTTCTTTTTCTTGAAAAAAAAGTGAATAAAATGAGAATGCAGCACACCTTTTTCCTTCTGTTGTCATGTGCCAAGGCACCCTTTCCTAATCTCTTCGATTTCTCAAGAATAACATGTGGACGTGCATGGAGAAAGTACTGATGTTTTTTGTCAGGATTGATTTCCCTGCATCAACAACAGGGTAAAATTCGAACACGAACAAACTGGACAGATAGACATTGAACAAGTGTTAATGAAAACCGCTATATATAACAATAAATAAAACATCAACATGCAAGTACATATTTTTTGTACGAGAAATATAAAGTACTCCGTATATGACTTTCCCATCCAAATTAATCAGATGATATAAAACATGGTATACAATGTATATATGGTATCCATGGCGCAAACATTGTGCTTTTGCTTACTTGGCATATTTATGGCATTACTGGGACAGATGCATAGCTTAAAGAAAAACTGGCACTGCAGAATTCATTTGATCAGAAGAGTACAGAGTATGTAGACCACTTTTAACAGTTGTCGTTATCTTTAACAATAAAAATTAGATGGATCCACAACTCTGCTAAAGTGGGTACATCAGTTATCCATTCACATGTAAATAAATGCCAGATGCAAATAGGGCTAGGGTGCTTGCATAGTGGATTAATTAGGAGGGGCTCAGCAAAAGTTGTTTAATTTATGGTAATATGACAATTTTGCATCCTGCATCAGTGTGATGATCAACTACATCCTACTATGAGTGCATGACGAGATAAATAACACATAATTACAAAACATAACCATTATGATGATGTCAATTCATTGTATAAATGATCAGTTATTCTCTTGCCATGCATGGCCCAAATCATTACTGCTTCCCTTGCCATCGCACACAGGCACTGTAACTAGCTATTTTCCCATCTCATGGCATTATTTAAAACACAATTTCCCATGCTAATGCCAATGTGTTCAATTGGTGATGATACACACCATAACGGTACATACAAACAGTACGTACCCAATAATGGACAGCTGAGTGCCAGTTTGCAAAGAGAGTGGGACGTACTTCTGCTAATAACATAATACCTGGCGCTTTACAAAATTCGCCCCGAGAAAAAATAAGAAGTCTTTTGTTTAGACAAGAACCCCTTACTTACAACAGACCTCTACTGGATATGAAGTTATGAACACATACCATTTTGGACATCTTACAGTCTTAAAATGAAGGTTTCACTACTAAATTTTATCATAACTTGAGCATAATTTTTTTTAAAGAACCAGCAGCAAGAGCATTCTTGATATATATTAATAGAGAAGAACTTGAGCATAAATAAAACGGGATAAAAATTAAGATGGATGCATGTGTTACCGAGCAGGTGGTGGCGGCGGCGGAACTGGGAAGTACGCTTTTGCCAGGTTGACGATGCAGCGGTGTTCAAACGAGGGGCATCCAGGATCTCAAGCATGGAGACATGCAAATCACAATCTCAAGCTAAATATGGACCCCAAGAGCTAAAACTTCAAAAGAAAATTCGAGAAAAATCTTCAAATTTGTTCGGAATTTTTTTTATAAAAATCTTAAAACATGAAATTTTCTGGGATGGAGTAGAGTTTGGTCATCATAGACTACAATACCAAGCCAAAATTTGGCCATAGCCAAATAGGGCAGTGCCAAAATTTGGACAAAACAATGTTTGTTTGATTCATAATCATGCCGCCTGTAAAAATATTATTTGGATGAGAGCTACATTACATTTTGCCACAACTATGGGCGTTACGTGGGTAGGGTTTACGTGTCATTATTTTTCTTGATCAGAACATTAACCATGTGTAATGTTGATAAATTTAAAATCGTAAGGAATACAATGGTGAAAAGAAATTAAAAATCGGATATCTGATTTTAGTATATATTTTTTTTAGAAAAATGTTTTAGTATAGATATCTGCAGTTCAAGTTTCAAAATCTAATAATCTCGATGAACATGGAACCAAGTACCACTTGCCACCTCATCTAGGTTCATGGGCACTCAACCGGCCCAACTGAGGCAGGTAATCGTGTTCTGGGCCTCCAGATGCTCATACGGGCCGGATGAAAGCGGATCTGACTGCGGGCCGATCGGAGGCCTCTTTTGCGCTAACATGGAATTAAATTTATTTTAGAGAGATAATACCGGGAATTAAACTATTGTTAGGAAATACAGCATATGAGCGATTAAAGTTTTTTATTAGCCTGTTATGTTTAGGTAACACAGGAAGGAATTAGAATAGTGGTCGGGCGACTGAAATTCGTGCACTATATCAATAGTTTGTCGAGATAAACACCTGATCAGAAAATGGGGATGGTTTGGTTGCCATAAAAAACCGCATTATCTGATACAAAGCACATCCATATACCTCCGTTTTAAACATGACGCCACATTCTGATGGATTTGACGTTTAACCACTCGTCTTATTAAGAAACTCGGTGCAAATACGGTCAAACTCGTCCTAGTAACTAACTCAGTGCAAACACGCTTAAAGTATAGCTCATGCTTAAAGTACATAACTGTGGCAAATATATAGTCTCCTCTTAATCACATCTGCAGGGAAGAACAACCAAAATGGATCACCTGTAGAAAAACAGGGACAAGCATGAAACTCAGCAACTCCAGTACAATTAACTCAATGACACGAAATAAACTAGCTTCCCTTGCAAATAGCACCTCAATTAGTGTGCTGAGTACAACAATTCTTCCAACCATCATGGCCAAATTCGAATCTCTGGTTGGAAACAGAGTACCACAGAGGCATTGCAATGGTAAAAAAACCTACGAGTAATCGTACAGGGAGATGCTCTTGTCATCCGACGCACTAGCTAGACGCCCTGCCCGGATTCCCGCCCCACCTGGCGGCCGGAACGCCACGGCCCAGACCTGGTCAGAATGGTTGCTCATGGTCTGCACCGAGGTCCTCATGTTGATGTCCCAGAGCCGGACCGTGCGGTCGCTGGATCCCGTCGCCACCGCCAAGCCATCAGGGCTCACATCGATGCTCAGCACCCAGCTTGCGTGGCCTGACATGGCCCCGATGAGGCTCTTCTCCTTGGCGTCGTAGATGTGGATGTGGCAGTCGTCGCAGGCCGTGAAGAGCACGTGGGGATCCACCGGGGAGAACACCATGGACCGCACTGGCATGTGGTGGCCCTCGAGATGGTGGAGGAACTTCATGCGGACAGCGTCATAGATGGCAATGGTGCCATCCATGGACCCACATGCTAAGAGTTTTCCATCAGGGCTCCAGGCAACTGAAAGGACAAACTTGCCACTGCCTGTCCTGTCAGGGCGAGCGCCCTCCGGACGTGGGACAGTGAGGCTGGTAATTGGCTGCCACTTCTGTGTCCCAGAGCTTCACTGATCCACTGCCACCACCAGCTGCAGCCAGAGCATTACCCTGAAAAGTAAAGACTATGGTTTAGCCCAGCCTGTCAATAACCAAACTGAAGAAAGAACAGCCAATTTGACATATTAGATGTAACAGGATAGAAGGAAAATTCAGTCACAATTTTCTGTCATCTGTATTACTTGGAATCATAAGTACAACAGAACATGACATATCAACTGTCAAGGTTTTAGCCAAATCAGAATATCCAAACTAATAATATTATCAAACAATGACAGGTGAAGCTTTTCAGGAGAGGACTGAAGGAACAGCCACTAACACACGTCAACTGTGTAAACATCAAATTCTACATCATAAACATGTCTATCAATATGCATTTGTGGCGACCATACAGTACAGGGAAATTAATTTCATGTTCAAACAAGGTTCGAAGCCGTCTCTCTGTAGAATTTCTGCGGGGGTAAAGACTTTGCTTCGGTTATTCGCTTCTCCAGACCCCACTCGTGTGGGAGCCTCTGGCACTGGGTCTGCCCTTTTTTAAAAAAACAAGGTTCAGGATGAGCTGGCACATGATCCAGAGTATGATTTATGCTTCTATAGTGTAGCAAGGTGAATCACGTCAATCAAGATAATGTCTAATTGAAATGGCAACAGCTTTACTACTTCTACTTCTCCAAATTTCGTTGAAGCAGCATTACTGTCCAAATGTGAAAAAGAATTTGATACATTTCAGAACAAATACAAATTCGAAGTATTCAAAAATTAGATTTCTTTAATATAGTAAAGGCTTTGAAACAGTCCACAAGCAAAGTGAACTCCCAAATCAAATCCAACCCCACAACTATTGCAACTTTTACCAACTGAATGTATTGACAGCATGTAAAATAGTGCTGGTTTATCAAACAGATGTATAATGGAAACCTGATGCAGCATAACCATAAAAATCTAAGCACATAATCTGTCACAGAGATGTCTACACAAACCTTGCATCGATACATATAAGTTGATAATTGCATATTATTTTCAGTAAGGACCATTTTTTAGTTATGTAACAGGAATGTAGAATCATCAGTACAAGCAAGTGATTGCAAATACACCAAAATGGGGGATCAAGTGACACTATGCCAATAAATGCAGACCAATTACTGGAAACAAACAAGTGAAGGGCTAGAAGTGCCTTGATTTGATGGCGATAATAAAGCAACAGACAAGTAACAGGACAGACTTGCCTTCCTCATGTACCAACTACAGGCTTCACCTACACAAGACATGAATGGCAGATTGGGAAAGCTTGAAACCAACCATTATTTTCAGCATGCAAGATCTCAATTTTCCTATTTACAAGGCTAGAATTAGCATTTAAACTGAATACAACAAAATCAACCAAGCAATCTGAGGAATACTCTCTTAAATTTTCAGTTTTTCACAATAAGTAAAACTGCAACCTCAAGAAATCCAAACCAGGGCAGCACTAATGCAGCACTACGATTGAACTAAATAAAAGGTTGCTTATTCATATGCAGCATTTTGTTTTTCCTTAACCGTACAAAACACTACTAGTCGCAGTCATGTAGTCAAGGCCACATTTTGATCATGGGATTCAATCCTGAAATCTACAAAGTGAACCAGGCCATCTGAGGAATACACCATTCATTATCAATCTGCACTAGCACACTCAACAATAATTGTGAAACCCACAAAATCCAACCCAGGACAACATTTTTTGCAGCACTCTGCCCTCGAATTACTAGAATCACCACAACAACAACAACAACAACAACAACATAGCCTTTTGTCCCAAGCAAGTTGGGGTAGGCTAGAGATGAAACCCAAAAGAGACGAGAAACAGGGAGACACATAAAGGGACATAAAGGACACAAGACAAAAAGAGGTCACGGTTCAGGCACGTTGATTGCCAATCTCCAAGCGCTCCTGTCTATAGTTAAATCCTTGGAGATATTCCACTCCTTAAGATCTCTCTTAACGGACTCGTCCCAAGTTAGTTTAGGTCGACCTCTACCGCTCTTTATATTATCGGCCCGCTTTAGAACTCCACTACGTACCGGCGCCTCAGGAGGCCTCCGTTGGACATGTCCAAACCATCTCAACCGATGTTGAATCAATTTCTCCTCAATTGGTGCCACCCCAACCCTATCCCGAATATCGTCGTTCCGGACTCTATCCCTCCTTGTGTGCCCACAACACCAACGCAACATACGCATCTCTGCTACACTCAATTGCTGGACATGTCGCATTTTTGTAGGCCAACACTCAGCACCGTATAACATCGCCGGACGAATCGCCGTCCTATAAAACTTACCTTTCAGTTTCTGAGGCACCCTTTTGTCACAGAGAACGCCAATCTCCTATGGATTTCAACCTAAATTACAGCAGAAATCGCAAGAGAGCAACCATTTTTGCCTTTTAAAAAAATCCAGAGTCCCAACTAGGGGGGAACCAGCCACGCGCTCACCTTGGGGTGGAACTGGACGCCCCAGACCTCGGACGGCGGCGCCTCCAGCGTGGCGACGGATGCCCCTGTGTCGACGTCGAAGACGCGGATGAAGCTGTCGAGCGACACAGCGGCGGCGAGCGCGCCGGCGGGGTGGGCGGCGAGGGAGACGACCCCGAGCGCGTGGCCCCGCGCGGGGGACCCCAAGGCGGCGAGGCCGTCGGGGAGCCAAGCGCGCACGGTCTCGTCGAGCGCGCCGGTGAGGAGCACCGCCGTGGGGCGGTGGTCGGCGGCGGGCGCCCACGCCGCCGCCCAGATGGACTCCTCGTGGGCGCCGTCCACAGACTTGAGCCCCGCGAGCTTCATCTCCCTTGGCCGCGTCTGGGTCCCGAACGGCTCCTCGCCGGCGAGCGGAAGGCGAGGTGGAACCCTAGATCGGTGCTCGATCTGGTGTGGGGGCTGGGGAAAGTGGGAGACAGGGCAAAGAGAGCAGAGGAGGGCTTTGTGGGTTTTAGAAAAAAAACAAGTCTTTTTTTTCTATGGAATCAAAGTCAAAGAACAAATATAAAGAAAAGACTTCGATGGCCAATTAAATGAGGTGGAGAACAAATGAAAGAATAAATACGAAAAAAGACCTTGATGATGATGAGCAAATTAAATATGAGGAAAGATATAGATACTATTCATCAACCTCTCCTCTCTACAAAAGATGGAAGGATGGTTTAAAATGGCAGCGTTAGATTATACATCTTATTATATCGAAACGTGTCAACAAATAAAGAGGATATTTCTTCTCTCGGTCCTAGTTCTTGCTCTTGCATCTATGTAATCCAACATTCCAACTAGTCTCTCAACAATTTTTAGTAGTTTTTGTTAAAAAAAGCCTTTTAGTAGTTTTGATTGAGGCACAGCTAAAACCCATAGCAACTCGTCCTAAAGGAACAAAAATATAATTTATTTTTGTTTTGTGTTGTTTATTATTTATCATAGAGATAATATATCTATCTTTTTGCACGTCGTATTGGGTTTGTCCTAAGTAAAATATTTCTAACTTTAACCGTCAAACAGTTCTAGTAGTGAATGTTGAAACATAAATCTTATGTTTTTAAGCTAGCTATATAAGGGCTTATTTGGCACAACTTCATCAACAGCTTTATGAGCTATTATGAGCTGTTTTTTTTTTGCCAAACACCCTTTTCCAAAATAGTTCATAGGGTAAAGCTCCTTTTTTATGCTCTTATAAAGGAAAGGAGAGAGGTGAAGCTGAGAAAAGTAGCTTTTCACATACCTCTCCCCTGTAAAACGAGATGGAAGGATGACTAAAAGTGACATCCTAGAACAACATAGTATACATCTCGTATAGCAAAACATATTAAGAAATAAAGAGCTTATTTCTTCTCTCCGTCCTAACTTTTGCTCTTGTATCAATGTAATCCAACTAGTCTCTCAACACTTTTTAGTAGTTTTTGTTAAAAAGCCTTTATAGTAGTTTTGATTGAGACACAGCTAAAAACCATAGCAGCTCCTACTCAAGGGAAAAAAAATATAATTTTTTTTATTTTGAGTTGTTTATTATTTATCATAGAGATAATATATCTGTCTTTTTACGAATATTTGTCTTTTTACATGTCGTATTAGGTTAGTACTAAGTAAAACATACTGTCAAAAAGTTCTAGTAGTAAATCTAAAAACATAAATCTTAAGTTTTTAACCTATATAAATATTTTAAAAGTTTATGGTCAAAGCTTGAAATATTTTACTTAGGACAAAACTAATAATACATAAAAACAGAGGAAGTAATTTGTTGGAAGCGATCGTCACATTATATAACCACACACGCACACCATCAAATGGTAACAAATGATTAGAAAAGAACACTTATTTTGGCATTTTAGCACTATGGTCGCTCGCTATATCGCCCACAGCCGGCGATGATCATAGCCATCAGCCCACGCTCGTCGTGGCCCCCTCTATTCTACCCTTTGTTAGCCAAGTTACTTGCCCTGTTGTCTCGTCTTGCCACGGCCACCTAGGGGATCCCCGTATTGCTGCTCGACATCCTAACTCTAAATCTTGAAACACTCCCTCTCCTCATCTACTACCCAATGGCCAAAACCCTAGCTAATTCTAGTCCTTCTTCAACTTCACCCATTGAAATAGGAGAAAGTGAGTGTGAGATAGAGAGGTCGTCGTTGGTAAGTACCAGCACTAGTAATGTCGACCATGGAGACATATAGCTTGGTCGGTTGGGAATTAGTTTCCTATTCAGTTAGAGGAAAATCTTAAACGAATTAGCTTACAAAGAATCCTAGATGCACTGGTTTCTATCAATCATCATCTATGCTTTGATTGCCATATCAATGAGGTACTCATGGGTTCTTTTTTAGTTTTGACCGGTCAACTTTACCTTCAGTATGGATACCTAGGACCCACGTAGTCAACAACCACCATGACTAGTTTGGACAAAATTCTTATCTTGATAGTGACAATATATTTGTGTTGCATGCATTACATGCAGTAGACAACATAGGTGAGGGGGGGCGGGGAATAGTAAAAGCATGTTATAGGTACACAAAGATCTTTTACATCCATAGATGGGGTGCAAATGGGGTGCAAATCATCAAATTTAGCAATCTCTGACGTTGTATTGTTTATTGTAGTGGTCTGAGTAGGACCATGCGAGGTTGGGGCTAGACCATGTTCTCTAGTGGTGTAAGGAGCTAAATAATGTTATGTATCAGGCCGTGCACCTTCTACTTTATCCTTTATCTTTATTTGTCTTGTATCCTTTATCTTTTCTGTGTCATGCTACTATCTTTATCATTAACCCCGTTAGATGCATATGTGTGATATATTCAAAAATCATGTTTATCGATAGCCTTAGCCATTATCTTTCCTAAGGATAACAAAATATGATGCATTGAAATATTCTAGAGTAAAATGGTACAACATATTTATATGTGTTTATAAAATTAATTTATTGGAGCATAAGAAATACCAACACTGACGAGTACGTGTGGGCCATGGGTACCCTCATTGAGGCTATAACCAACTACTAGGACTAGGGTGGACCGGGTCAACTGGATGAGGACGAATCTCACCTATAGTGTATCATTTGGTTGGTGCATGAGGAATATAGAGATGACTAATCATGACACCTTGAAATCGACTAGATTGAGATTCATGTAACCGGTTACAAAAGTAATCCATAAAGCAATCAAGAAGGGACTTCATCTCTATAACATTATCCCTCTAAACTATAATAAGTAGGGACGACAGAACTCTGCCCTCCCTAAGGCCTTGGATGCGTATGTATCCGTCTCAATCCATATGTGTTGAAGTGGATTGGAGTGAAATTACACATGCATCTAAACAAGGCCTAACTAGTACCAAATACACAACTCCTGCATGCATTTACCAGCACGGCGCACAAGCAATACGAACATCATCATACACTAGATGTAGCAGTGGTGGGCCCAGGATTTTGAGGGTGGGTATTCAAAATGTAAAGGGGTATATTTTTTTAACAATCAAAGGCTAATATTTGGCATGTATAACGCTACATAGGTATAACTGCATAATATATAGCAAATATATGGCGCAGAATTGAGCACGAGCACAATTTGAGAAAGAGAGATACTACGCAAATAGAGAAAGAGATATACACAGGCCGTATTGGCCGTATTGGGCTGTTGGGTCATCTAGTGGGGACTGAGGAGGGAGGGAGTAGCAACGTTTTTGGGTTGAATTCTTCATGGATTAGCCAATTATTCTTATTCTTTTTAGTACATATATGTATATAACTACATACACTATATGTATACAATCTTTTGCCAGAAAATTTGGGTATTCAACTGAATACCCTTGCATATAGCTGGGACCGCCCCTGAGATGTAGGACATCATCTACCTAAACAAAGTATTAATATGTGTCATCTTGTGTGCTACCCTTGTAGTCTGCTATGCGTGATACATCGATTATTTGCCCGTGGTACAAAACATATACTTGTTCCCACTTTATTTACTCCCATACGATACATCGATTATTTGCCCGTGGTACAAAACATATACTTGTTCCCACTTTATTTACTCCCATACGATGTGTTACATGTGTAGACCACACACATCACACGGTAGACACCAGCACAGCATGCAAGGGGTTCGCCGGATTCAACACGGTGCCATAGCGGTCATTGAGGTCCATGCCCTCCAATCCGATCCCATCACCATCAGGTAATCTCCATTCATTCCTGTGCAGAATCGATGCCAGCAGCAATGGCACAGACCGCGCGGTGTACTCCATTCCAGGGCACACCCTGCGCCCCGCACCAAACGGCCTATACGCCTCCTTCACCATTTATGAGTGCACCTCCTGGCCAACCAAGAACCTCTCCGGGATGAACTCCTCAGGACAAGGCCATGCGCTCTTGTCCCTTCCTATCGCCCACAGGTTGACGATGACGCCCGTTCCTTTGGGCACATGGAATCCACCTAGAGACACGTCATCGGCGACCACCTCACGTGGTATCAGAGGTACTGCTGGGTGTAGACGAAGTGTCTCCTTCACCACGGCATGGAGGTACGGTAGCTTGCTGAGGTCACCCTCCGTGACGAAATCTTTAGACCCTAGTTGCTCGGCGAGCTCGGCGTTCACGTTCTTCATCTTGTCTGGGTGGTGAAGCAGCTCCGCCATCGCCCATTGCACGGTCACCGTGCTCGTGTCACTCGCTGCGATGAACATATCCTATAAACCGATGGTGCAGGTTATATTCAATGTAATCATGCAAAGTTTATCCAAGATAGTTTGTGTGTGTATGCGTACTGTTAGAAATGTAGTGATCTGTTGGCGCGTGAGCTTGGACATGGCCATCCGGGACAGGAGGATATCCAAGATGTCATTGTGCTTCTGGCTGCAAGCTAATCGTTTCTCGATGATCACTTCATCAAAGAACCTGAACAGCTTGGCCAGATGCGTGGAGATGCGGCGGCGCGAGCCAAGGAGGTGTTCCAGCGGCGCCAGGAAAGGGAAGGCGTCGGAGACGCTGGGCTTGGACCACTCCTCGATCACGGGCACCACGAGGCTCTTGAACGTCTGTGCCTTCTGCTGCTCACGCAGGTCCACCACGTCCTCGGAGAAGAGAACGTTGGACACGACGTTGAGCACCGTGCCGTTCACGGCCTCCCGGATGTTCACCGGCCTGCCGGAGACGGCGCACGCCCTCACGTGCTCGGCGAGCTGGCCGGCGCGGCGTTCCAGGACGTGGCGGATTTGGCTGGAGGAGAAGCCGGCGCCGATCAGGACGCGGAGCTGCCGCCACAGCTGGTCGGAGCTCGGGAGGAACACCATGGACGTGGCGCCGTACGACAGCACGCGCACGTTGTCGGGGACGAGCCGGGCCGCGAGCGCCGCGTCGTTCTTCACGAGGGCCTCGTGGGCGACGGCGGTGGAGGAGACCACGGCCATGGCGCGGGTCAGGCCGAGCCGGAGGTACACGATGGGGCCGTGGGTTTCGGCGAGGGCGACGAGGCTCCGGTGCGGGTTGTGCCGGAGGGGCCCGATAACGTAGAGTAGGCTGCCGAGGAGAGGGTGGCCGGCGGGGCCAGGAGGCGGCGGCGGTTTGTTGAGAGCTGTCGCCGAAATACGCTTGCTCTGCATGGATCTATGCAGGGTGGCAATGGTGAACGCCAGCAGTGCCACTGTGTAAGCAGCAAGCGACACCCAGAACCCCATCCTGTCGTGTGTGTCAGTGTGTGTGGTGTTAATTGAGCTAGCTAGCACGGCAAGATATTTATAGATATTTAATTGTGTGTGCGGTGCAGTTCTAACTCTAGCTTAACTCTAAACACGTGTGTAGTAGTACAATCTAAGTACGCAAAAGCAATCATGCGACCGTCACGCTCCGCGCGGACGGTGCGACCCTCTCCCTTTCCCTCTCCCATACGCCCGGCTCGCCCCACCACCCCGCGCCCGCACGGGTTCCCACGCTGGAGAGGGAGAAGAAGCTAGCTCTGGCGTGTTTAGAAGGAAGGGGCCCTAGGGAGACAGGTCGGGCATGCGGTGGGAAAAGAAGGCCGGGCAGTTTAGGGCCTAGTGGTGGTGGAACGAAGCGGCCAGGCTAGGGAGGCGGGGGCACCATGGCCAGAGGGAGGTCGCCGCGACTGGAGCTTGCCATCGCGAGATGGGGGAGGGGAAGAAGGTGTTCACCGTGGGCGCGCTTGCTAGGGTTCACTGGACTCCGGTAAACCCTAGCGCGCCACGGCGGAACGGTGGCCGGCGACGGGCGTGAGGACGAGGAGGAAGGCGAGTTCGAGGATGAGTGCGGGGTGCTCGACGGCGAGGGACGGGGTGGAGGAGGGGCGCGGGGAGGAAGAGAAAGGGACAGGAGAGGAGACGGATGGGAGGTTGAGACAGGTCGCGTGTTCCCGAAACGCGCTATCCGTCACGCGATAACGTCATCCATCTAATAAGTACATTAAAAGCAATTGTGACACTAGTCCTTCCTGTTGATTAGCCCATGCATGATTTACGTGGAGCACTGTGCACTGACAATATAATAATATCCAAGGTCAGGACGAATCTATTTCAAGTATCGTTTTCACGTTGTACACGCGGCCCAATATTTAAATGCTATTGGAACAGTGACAATTTCACTCTCCGTCGGCTCCGACAAAAACAAACAAACCAACAATATATATATAGATCTGCTCGGGGGCCCTTCTGATTCGATTTCAGTAATCAGTTCACACGTATTTTTGCTCGTAGATTTCCTTGGTCGGCGTTTGGTTAGATATATAGAGCCGCAACCGATCACACCGTGAACTGATACGGGCTCATGCAATTTGGTTACCGCTCTCCACCAGGCGATATACGCCGCCGCTCCCCAGATGCCCGCATGCAAATATGCAATTAAGAGCTATCCAAACAGATCGCTCTTTCAGTTGCATTACCGTTGTCGTTACCATTGCCGAAGCAAACAATACCTAAGTTGTTACTGTTACACAGGGCTACGAAATTGATTTAAGCACTGTGGTCGTTCGATCGTTGGATCGAGAGAAATCGAGGTCCAGAGTTCTGCCGACTTCCATGGTTTCAGTAGGAACATTAGCATTGATCAATTCAGGCTCGATTCATTGCGTTTTTGCGAGTTTGGCAATTGAATTTGCAAGTCTAAACAAGATTAAAGTTCAATGAGATCCTTTCGCATGTCATCTTGGCATAGTATGTACTACAAAATTTGTTTGAACTCTTGGTTTGGTTGCGTTGCTACACAAATTTGTGAGAACTTTGGTCAAGAACGTGGCGCTAGCTCTCAGGTTTTTCCATAACTAGCAAATATGTCCGTGCGTTGTAACGAAAAAAAATAAGTACCAAACATTTAAGAAAACATGGACCGAAATAATACATATCTCTTTATATTTTACTCTTTGTATAAAATTTCGTCTAGAATTGTGCTTGAAAAGATATTTGTTAGACTAAACTAAACAACTAACTTCATATTTCAGTCCACAGTTTGATTGATTAAACCATATCGACTGAGCAAGGTTGTAACAATAAGATATGTTTTATTTCTAATTAGAACTGTAATAGTTTGGTGATGAAAAAAATATATTTCTTAAAGAAGAGGTCAATGGCTTAAAGGCATATAATATTATTATATTATTATTGATATTTATGAAAATGACTAAATTAGAACAGAAAGTTAAAAACTGACGATTGAAGTGGATTCTTATAAAGCTTGGAAAAAGAACAAACGAAACTAGTTCAAACAGGGACACGTGAAAGAAAAAAAAAGAGCATACCTAGTCCGGACGAGCTTTCAATTTGATCGTTGTTTTTGTTGAAGAAGAAATGTATGGTTGGCGCAGTGCTTGTGACGACTACAGTGAGCTCGGGACGTTCAATGCTAATGCACCAATGGCTTCTTGCCAAGGCTGCAGCTGCTGAAAAGCACGATACCTACAATATTTTTTGTATCTCAACCTGGCAGCAGTACCTCAAATGCATGGTTTGCTTTAAGATAAGCCGAACATATCATTATTCTTTTTTTTGGCGAGTAACCAACATTATTCTAACTCGTCGAGCATGTATGTGCACGGCTGGCATGCCTAGCACAAGAACCGGCGCAGGTGCTAGCGTTTCCTCTCTCTTCTTAGCCGTGCAGTTTGCTCGCTTCTCCTTTTTTTTTTCTTTTTGGTGTGATGTGATTTGGATTGTTTTACTTATTATTGATTGATTCTAAGCTAATACACCTGGAGGAGGACTCGGTCTCTGGCTAGGCACCAACACCAACACCAACGAATCGTGGTAGGACAGGTCTCTTTGCTGGGCACAAACTTTAGATTGCGAGCATCAATGCAATACAGTGGACGTATTATATCGTGGGAAGTAAAAAGCCATGTTGAAAGAGGAATTTTGCTATGTAGAAAGTAAATAAAATAAGATTATATAAGAAAAAAAAAATAAACCATTGGAGAGCAGAGGCCAGAATGCCGAGATGCTGGTTGCCTAGATCGGACCGAGCAGAGAAAAAAAAACAGGATCGCCCGGAAAAAAAAAAACAGGATCGACCAAGATACGTACAGGTAAAAGACTAGAAATAGATAAAAAAAATATACTGAAAACAAACTTGGGGCTTATACGGAGAAAAAACAAAAATAAAAAGGAAACCCTATCGCCTGCTACGTGTATATATATATAAGGAGACAAAATTTCAGTCTCTTTTTTTCGTCCATCCATTTGTTTGGTCCGTCCTCCTTTAACTACTAAATGATGAAGAGATTCTTTTGTTTGGACTTATATATATAATCCGTACTCATACGAGTTAGAATAGCTTGCGTCTAGACCAATATGAAGTAGGAATTCTAATCTAAATAGATTACTCAGATCTTGAGTACTCTAAATAGAACTTTTATATATCTTTACCTAATAATAAAGAGACAAAATTTCAGGCGTTTTTTTTCGTCCAGCCCATTCAATTCGGCCCAACTGTCCCGCTCCACTCACTTGGTCCGGCCCATTCGCTCACATGCAGCGCAGCCCACAGACATCGACTCTCCTCACGCCGATGCCGCGTCGTTTCCCTCACGTGCCGCAGATGCCGCATCGATTCTCAACTGCACCACCGATGCTTCCATTCAGCAACGCTGACGTCGCTACCGGCGGTCAGCCAGGACAGCTTCGCCTAGCGCCCTACCGGCGGCCAACCAGGACAGCTCCGCCGAGCGCCACCACAGCAGGCCGCCCGCCGACATGTTCCGGACGTCGCAGGCTGCCGCCTGCCGGCATGGGAGATGATGACAGCGCGGTCGCAAGCCGGAGGAGTGCCTCCTCACCGGGAGATGGACGGCGACGCGGGTGCACGCCGGAGGAGCGTCTCCTCGTCGTTTAGATCTAGGGCGGCATCCGCGGCCACCCAGGCTAGCTCCGTCGGCAACCAAGGCTGCCCGGCGCGGCCACAGCCAGCCGGCCGGCCGCCTGTCCCGGCCATTGTAGGCCTCCAGGGTGTTCCCCTGCGGGAACCCAGACCAACCGGAGCGGCCACATCCGCCCTCCCTCCCATCCCTGCCACCCACAGCCCACCTGCGAAGTTCTTCCGAGTTGCCGGTGCCGCCGTGTTGGTCGATGGAGTCACAATCGGATCGAATCGGATTGGAATCCAACCGAACATCACATCTATGGTATGTTACGAACTCCACGTTCTACACGAATTTCTTTTGCTTTTTTGTTCGGTTGGATCTTATATATAAAACCAAAAGGTGCCATTGGGATATCATGAACAAGCAGAACAATAGTTGATCTCGCTGAGTAGAGAAGCGCCTCGCCAGGCAGAACAAGTAGCTGATCTCGCCGAGCAGAGAAGAATTGGCTTCGATTGTTCTGACGGCCAGACGCTGCAGTATGTATTACGTGTTGCTCTGTATAATTCTGCATATACATACTGCCCCACCATGCATGCCATGTCAGGCTGTCAGCACTACGTGTCCCGTGTCGTGTGGAGAACCATTCAAAACTGTTGTATTCTGAGAATATAGATCTATTATTAACTTTGATTTACATTAGATGAAATACTATTATGGGTGGTTAATTTACAAGTCAAATTGGATATTATTGGCTAATTGATATGTGTTTACTTCATTCAGATTGGAGCTGAAATATTTGTTTTAAGTTTAGAGCTATATTGCATTATCTCTTATTTTTACATTCTGTGTATTCCATTCAGATAAATTCAGAACAGTTGTATTTTGAGAACATAGATCTATTATTAACTTTGATTTACATTAGATGAATTACGAGAATATAGATCTATTATTAACTTTGATTTACATTAGATGAAATACTATTATGGGTGGTTAATTTACAAGTCAAATTGGATATTATTGGCTAATTGATGTGTGTTTACTCCATTCAGATTGGAGCTGAAATATTTGTTTTAAGTTTAGAGCTATATCGCATTATCTCTTATTTTTACATTCTGTGTATTCTATTCAGATAAATTCAGAACAGTTGTATTTTGAGAACATAGATCTATTATTAACTTTGATTTACATTAGATGAACTACTATGATGGATTGTTAATCTAAAAGTCATACCGAATATTATTGGCTAATTGATATAAGTTTACTCCATTCAGATTGGAGCTGTTATTTGTTTGAAGTTTAGAGCTATAATTGCATTATCTCTTATTTTTACATTCTACTAATTTTAGTTTTTTTATTGTTTTACAGAATATGGATCCTTTCAATATTGAGCCGATGCTTGGAATTTCCCATGGACAGTGTCTTTCAATGTTCTGTCTTGCAGTGCAACTGAACCTTCCCATGGCCTGATCTATCTGTGATTCAGTTTACTTAAAACTAGGAATTAGTTGCCTCAAGCATGGCAGTGCAAAGGTTTGTCTGTACAGGTTCTAATTATATGTTAACTCCAGGTCAATCACATTTTCTCCACTACTATCCACTGTTGTTTTATTCAGTGCTGCTTTAGTTTTGTAAATTTTGTGTTGTTGTCTTTGTAAATTGGATTATGCACTACACTGTACCGACTACTCCTTATTGCGTATTTATTTTCTGCTATATGTACTATCTTCATTAACAAGACAAAATGGACACGGGAATGTATTTCAGGACAGGAAGAAGATTATTAAAAGTTGAAGGGGCACATGAAGCTTGCTCTAAGTGATTTTGGATGTCTTGTCAGTAATGACTGCATTTATTTACAATTCTTTTGCTCTTAAACTATGAAATATTGTGACCGGTGAAGCGTTTCTCCCTTTTCTAGACAAGATTCAAGTTTGTTCTTGCAAATGGTTTGGTTTTACCCTCAGTCGTCCTCTGCTAACACAACTCTTTTTTTATCCAGTTCCTTATCTGCATTATCTGCATTGTTGATGACACAAAGCTTGTTTCTAGGGTTGATTAGCACCTACAGTCTGCTTTCTGAGAGAATCATTCCTCTTGTTGCAAGCAGTCAGAAATGGACGACACTAACAGTTTATCTTTGACCTGGTAGATTGTGATTCAAGAGCTGCCAAATCAGTTTCCCTTTATTTGAATAGTTTATTTTTATTTCATGTTTTGTAAACTTGTGCACTTAAAACTTTAGTAACTGATCTATTTGCTGGAACAGAATGGGAAACGACCATTACTGCAACTACTTCACCCTCTTTGCCCACGCTATCTTTCTCCGGATGATCTGGCTTGTCTGAACTACAATATGCCTTCTCTTACGCTATCTTTCTCCGGATGATCTGGCTTGTCTGAAATGTGCCTTCTCTTAGTTCAATAGAGGCAAGTTAACTACTCTTTTATGTCCAAGTATTCTATAGACAAACACATCCTAAGACCTAAATAGTTGATGTTTCTGGTTCAGGGTGAGATATCAGAGAGTGCTACGGAAGTTATATTGGAAAATAAAGTAGATTGTGTGATTGATGGCGATTCCAATGGCTTAGTAGGCATGCAAATTGTATCTGAGAGCAAGAAGGATTCATTACAAAGGCGACATGAATTGTTGATCAAAAGTGAGCTTGCCGAGGTGTTGCCCGCACCTATTTCATTAAAGTGTCACATATCATTCTTTTAAGAAATGTGTTAATTCTTGCAACATGGGTAGGTACAGTTTAATCGCAGAAATTCTAATTCCAAGCTGCTGATCTCAGTGCACAATGTGTGTGAACAACCATGGTTATAGAAAGGAAGCAAAATAAGTGGACATAAATTATGTGCAGTAGCAGGTCACCTGCAGCATTGCTTGTGTATCCACCCTTTTTGTCTGCGTAGTGACTAATCTGTATCCTTTGAAATAAGATAAGTTATTGCCCTTTTGTTTCTGAAGTTACCAATGATTGTGATTATATTTCTGCGCCTTGGCCTATCTTGTCATTGCACTTATCTCGATGGAATTCTATTTTCTATATACTGGAAGCATACTTACTAAATACTAATATGAAATACCTCGTGGATGGAAATTGATGTATTGGTAGTTACATTCACTCCTGTTTGCAATTTGGCTCTGAGCTTAGGTCATGTATAATGCAAGGTGCTTAAGCATTTTAGTGCTTAAAGAGAGAATACTACGTAATTAAGCATGTCTTTTTAAATTCAGTGAACAGACTGTACAATTATATATTTAAGCAAATAAATGTTTTTTCTTATAATTCTAAAGTATAGAAGGATTTATTTCATCCCGTTGTATCGCACGGGCACTTTTGCTAGTATATATAAAGAGGTAAAATTTTCTTCTCTTTTTTGGTACCATTATTTTGGTCTGACCTTCTCTAACTAACACACACTTTATACAAAACTAATTCCGTTTGCGGTGAAACGGAAGGCTTGTCCTAACACGTGTACGCTTGTCCATCTTTATAGTCCAGCCTTTGCACGCCACCACCGGGAGGCCAGGGAAGTCCATATATGATTGCCCTTCTCCGATTGAGATTCAAAAAGGTGGACAGGGTGCGAACGGACACGGAACAAAAAAAACAGTAGAACACCAATTAAACAGGAGAAGGTGCGTGTCTACGTGAAGATATAACTCGCGTCGTCGTGCTCATAAACTACTGCGCCCTGCTCACCGCCGACGATGACATCGGTTGTTCCTTCATGCTGCTCGACGCGGACATGGGTAGGAACCTGGACTGCACGTCAGCGCGCATTAGGGTGCAGACTGTGTCGTCGTCGGACTCGGACAACGGCGGTGGCGCCCAATGGAGGCCCGTCAAGATCACCAACGACCACCCGTGCCCTTGGTGGTGCAGGAGCCGGGACAGAGACAACTACGCCACGGCCGTCGGCGGCGGCGTCATTAACTGACTCATACACGTCTGGCGGCGCCTGCTTGCTGAGCGAAGACGACATCGGCGAATACATCTTGAACTACGACATGAACGCGGCCGACGTGGGCTTAGTCCACATCCCCGAGGACCACCAGCGCGCTAGCACGCGGAGAGGGTCTAGATCGTCGCCATCCCAGCTAGCGTCATCGCCGGGCAGGAAGCTGAGCTTCGTCGCCACGGACCAGCACACGGTGTCCGTCTCGCCGGGTTCTGTCATTAGGAGGCTCCTAGGCGCAGGACGTGGAGATCGTCGACATATGATGGCGAAGTGGTGGCCGCTGCTGGGGCAGAAGCCATGGATGGATCATCGGCTCGAGCTTGGAGAGCCTCGGCGTCGGCGATCAGAGGAGCGGCGTTGTGTTCTTGCTGTTTCATGGTGTCTTTGTTGTGCTCGACATGAAGACGGCGGCAACGTCTGTGACGTGATCGGGAAGAGAAACGGGCATCCGGTACGAAGTGGAACGCGTCTCGGCTACATTCGATTTTTGTGTTGAAAATTCCGTTTGATTCTTGGATTTATTTTTGTCTTTTGGTTGCGTCTATTCGTTCGTCTGCGTTCTCTTCTGTTTCCATCCTTTTTTTTTTGGCAAATCCTATCTGTTTTTCTTTTTTGCTTAGGATTTTTTTTGTTTCCGGCCTCCGCTCATCCGCTCAGGTGAGTTTTTCTTTTCACAGTAAAAAACAAATAATAAACATGATATATTATAGGTATGTGAACGATTGATCCTCTCCTATCCCTAAGTAAATAAAGATTTCAATTGTATTGATGTAATTTTAATAAGAAATAAAACTTCTTTTTATTAAAACATAGATTAGTTGATAGTTCAAGTAATTAAACCGTGAGCTAAAATGTTGAGCAGTTTGTTATCTCATCTAGCCTAAATAATTAATGTAACTTCATAATCCCTGATGAGGGCTAACTGTTGCTGTTGGCTTTAATCATAGATTAAAATTACAGATTTTTGTAATGATAGAACTCGATATTTAACTATAGTAACATATGGATAATAAAAATTAAAGTTATGATATATTTATTTTTATGTTCTAAATATTTGTGTGCTTTATGATAGAAGAAAAAAATCAAGTTTGTATTTTATTCGATATAGGATCAATAGTACATTATCACATTATATTGTCAACATTAGCTTTAAATTTATATAATGGTTAAACTTAAGTAATATGTATCAATCTTATTGTCACTTTATAAACGTTTGATTTTTTTCCCGTTGCAACGTACGGGCATATTTGCTAGTATAGGAAAAAAAAATGGAAACCTAAGGAAATCTAGCCAGGCACGAAATATTTAACGGGGTGAAATAAGAAACATTTAACGGGGTGAAATAAGATTTTGTCTAGTTTATTTTTTATTTGAATTAGGATTCATATTCCTATTTAGTTTATTCAAGCTCGGGGAGATCTATTTGTCCTAATTATCTAGGGCCGTATAAATTGAGACGAAAGAAACACTCGACTACCGGTAGTTACGAGAGGTGGACGAAAAAAATGGATGGACGAAAAAAATAGCCGGAAATTTTGTCTCTTTATTAGGTATAATAGCAAACATGCCCGTGCATTGCGACGGGAGAAACAACTAACATGTTCATAAAAAGACAACAATAGGACCGATATACATATTATTTATGTTTCACTCTATAAAACTTGAAGGCTATAATTTATTTTGTTATGACCATGACATCCATAATATAAGTAAATGCCGGCGACAATATGACAATACTAAGCCTCTATCAAATTAAAATATAATTTTGATAGATTTTTTCTCCTATTGCAGAGCACATAAATATCTAGATGTAAATAAACAATAACTTTTATTTTTATTCTATTCATGTGTTGCTTTAGTTAAATATCGAGTTTCGTGACCTTTCAGGACCCACAAAAATATGTAATTTCATGTATGATTAAAGTCGGCAAGGAGTTATTGCCAACATGTCAAGGATTGATCTGTCCTCTGATGATTATGACGGAAGATCTCTTCAGATTTTTCACATGCTAGTCCTAATCAGGAAATTGCAGATATACATTTATTTAAATTGGATTAGACAAAAACCTACTTAATATTTCGATTCACATTTTTTATTCGTTGAACCTTCGGCTAATCCAGCTTTTAATAAAATTTCTAATCAAAATTACATCCACAGTTTAGCGGTAGAAATCTTTATTTCTTATGGGTAGATCAATGGTTCAAATATGAGTATGTGACATATAGCTATATGGCAGATGAGGCATCAAAGAACCTGATCGCCCCCTCTAAAGGACAAAATCAAACAAAGATTCATATGGCCGGGCTGGTTTACATTTGCTTCGTTCCTTGTAGTGTTTTATTTGTTTGGGATGAGTTTGTAGGCCACTGTCATGACATATGTTATCATGCATGTATACGCGTACCTGTGGAATTTCAAGACGCTCAACAAGCTAGGCACTTCGGGTGAACCTGCAACGCTGAATGAGGTAAAAGCTTAGTGTTCATGTCATCGTAATCGTAGTAGCCATGTGACCACAGGCCAATCTTGAGGTTCGCCACACACGGCAGGTCTCCACCAGAATAAACCTTCAAATATGGCTGATTCGAGACCATAAATTCCTCCAGCCCTGGGGCTAGCAACATGAACGCCTTAAGATCGTAGCAGTAGGTGTCGTCCATTCATCAATTTGTTATAGACAGTGTACAGTTCAGGTGAAGCATAACAGTTGATAATCATCTCAATTTGGTGACCACAATATAGATGAACACCACTTTCTCAAGGTTCAGTGGTTTACATCTAGTTCAGCATATGAACACCACATGAAACACTTCATGGCCACATAATCTTTATCCCTGCAAAAAAATAGTTCACAAAGCCATTAAGTTTCAAAATGGTGCACATAAGTTACATAGTGCTAATTCAGTTGCCTATTTATATGAAACTGAACACTACCAAGCAACATCAAAGTCATAGTGCTTTCAGTAGGAACAATTCAAGACTGCTCTACTTCTCTGAAACACTTTAGCAGTTTGTCCAGTTATCATGCCTAACAGAAACCTATCAGATGCTTAATGCCTATCATGCCTAATAGAAACCACATAGTTGATACATAATTCAAAGTGAGTTCACACAACCATTACAGATGCATGCTCTCTGTTTTCAAAATCTGAAAAACAAGGTAGCACTTGGTTTGGTAAACTGAAAATTATCAAATGACAGCAGTAGTTCATGATTTGTGCTGTCAGGATCATAACAGAGAGCGCTTATTGATAACAGAATGTAGGTGCTATATTTTTTCTTGCAGCACAGTTTGAGCAAATAGACATGCACTTAGTTACAGGGAAATTAGCAATGAAACTTATTCAGCAGGTGATTGCAATTCATATTCTGACCACTTTATCTATCTACTTATCCAGGAGTCAAAAGCTTGCATATTCTGGCCACACTACGAAATTATATAGCAGGTGACAGGGGAAGAAACGGACACATCAGCTAACGATTGGGAAGAACTATATAGCAGGAGATTGGCAAACAAACTAAGTATAGGTGATTGGGGAAGAAACAAACCCGTTGCTACGACCAAGGGGATTGGGCTGCCGTCTTGCTGTTGCTGCCACGACCAACTAAGGTGGAGGTTGTCGCCACTGCAACGCCTTGATCTGCCTTGCTGCCGCCGCGCCATGAGGCTCCGCCGCCGCCGCCGAGATCGACACACACTACAACACTGTCGTCGAGGGTCTGCTTGTCACCGTGCACCTCCGCGTCACCGACAGCGTCCTCCTTAAGATGCTTCGCCTAGGCCTCCTCGAGCGCAGCACGACCGGCTGCCACCTGGGCGAGCGCCGCTGGCCTGGCCGCCTGGGCGAGCGCCGCTGTTCCCATCGTCGCCTGGGCTGCGCCGGCTGGGGTGTGAGCCAGGGACGGGAGCGGGCGTGAGGCAACAAGTGGGCTAGTAGCGACGGAACGCGAGCGCACACGAGCGAGTGGGCCGACGGTTGGGCCTACATGGAATGGGCTGGACGAAAAAAAAAGAGCCTGAAATTTTGCCTCTTTATTATTATATATATAGGAAATATGCCCGTGCATTACTACGGGAGAAGGTTTACATCGTTGGGAACCGTGTGATCCTTCTTCCTCCTTGCCAGTGTCGCCCTCGCCCTGCTCTCGCTTGCGCACACTGCCTCACGCACCCCTCATCTGTCGCCCCCCTTCATTGGGCTTCCAGCACACACAGTTGGCAGCTCACGCAGGATCACTGTCCCATGCCGACCTATCAAACATTAAAGGAAAATGAGAATGTTACATTTCTACTTATTTTTTTACAGTTCCCATTAGATTAATAATCTATTTTATAATAATTGTGACATCTATGCTATAAGTTAATATTGGCAATAATATAATAATATCCTATTAAGTTTTTTTTCAAATTAAAAATATAACCTTGATAGATATTTTTTCGTTGTAAGGTATAAAAATAATTAGTCGTAAAATATATCATAACTTTAAGTTTCTTACTATCATTGTGTTGGTAGACTTACATTTCTAGGTACATGATTTTATTGACTACCTTGTAATTCTATTATCTGATCAAAGTCGGTAATGAGTTTCGTGTCAATGATTGGTTTGTCCATTCACGATTCTAATAGATCTCTTTCTTAATTTCCACATAGTACCCCATGTCGAGAGTTACATTGATATATGCATACGGGTTAGACATAAATTTATTTTGATTAGATTAGACATTAACTACTTAAAATTTTAGTTCATCAATTGATTTTGGATCATTGGCTCATTCAAATTTTAATAAAAATAATTTTCACATTTAGTGGTGAAAATATTTTTTTATTAAATAAAAGTTATGGGTTCAAAGACATATATTTATTACTTATATTTATAAGAAAAACATTAGATACTCTAGTCTATCTAGAAAAGAAAAAAGAAAAAAAGTATGGAACCGGAAGGAGAAAAAGGAAGTGGACAGGAACTCGATGAAAGGGAACCAGAAGAAATACGGACGCTCAGAAGGCGGACAGAAAATCTGAAATAATACGAATGCAGGAATAAACACAATTATGGATACAGGGACCCACGTTTTAAGCTGGACGAAAAATCTAATTATGACAAAAAAAATTGTCTCTAGGACGAATCCAATATGAATATGAAATTATGAACTAATTATCTCTTGCTTTTGAAACTATACACGCACATGTTTGATAAACATATTTTTCTAACAAAAAATTTCAAAAGACAATTTCTATATCATATAGAAGACCTTTTCCGATCAACAAAATGTAGTAGTTAGTCAATAACTCAATCATAGAGACTATAGAATGCTAAAACCAAATCAATGAATAATTATTTTTTTCCTTTATGTTATGTCTCTTGCATGCAACTACATTAGTTAAAAGTACTACGAGGTGCCAATTAAGAATATTAAGTTGATCTGAATTACGAGATGATGCTCATCTAAATTGGTTTAAACTAAACTAATTTCTCCAAAACCTTTTACATGAGGTGGTGCACTCCTCGGAGTGCCTTAATGCAGCAGCAGCATGCACCCCAGGACTGCTGTGCACGTGCACCTCGTCCAAGCTCTTTAAAATACCCTAGAACTAACATAATCGTCTCATAAGAAGATAAGGGCCCAACCAACTCTCATGCTTTGTTCCAGTGCTGTTCCTGTAGCAGGAGACGAGATACCCCAAAACTTGGTACAATGTTCCATTGCTTCTACTGCACTCTCCTTCTATGGCGATTCAGGTCATCTCTGATGCTCATTGGGCCGGCCAGATTTAAAACTCTAAATAAGGGTGTTGAAAAAAGCTAAAGGATAAATTCCATGTTTCGTTATCTATGTGTGCTCTTCAGGAACGCATCTGTCAGCACGGTGCAACATTACTTTAAGAATGTCCATTGCCTACAAGCGTCCGTGCAAATATAGCATTAGCAGACGACAAAAGTACAAAAAAAAGTAGAAAGAAATATGTCAGATCGAAAGTCAGTGCTCGATCGCATGCATGGATTGTTGATATAAGTGGATTGTCTGAGTCGGAGGAGTCGAAGGAGGCGAGAAGCAAGGAGAGATAGCGTTCACGTCCTCCATGGGAGTACTGAGATGAGTTTAATCTTGTTCGTCTTGCACACACAATCTGGCGTCGGTGGGTCTTTCATGGAGCCGAGGTCCGGCGGGGCCATGTTCAAGACGGAGCGACGTCGCAAGCCAGATCGATCTGCTGCATGTACACATGAAGACCAGATGCTAGGACGTAGTGCTGTACACGCGCGAAGCTTGGACCTGGAGGATGGGTGCTGGACGCGGGCGCGAAGATTTGACGCCGCCATGCATGCATGGCGCCGGCACCCATTCTTTGCTGGCCTGTATGCACATGCACCTCGTACATGCCAAGCATCTACATACAAGCAAGCAAGGAGGCCGCGGCCATGCATCTACGCACAAAATTAAAGTCGATCAATCTTTACCTCTTCGTGGCTGATATTGACGGTCCTCTCCTCGAGCGCGTCGAGGTCCTGGACGCCGAGGCTCTTTAGCGGCGTGACACTGGAGACTGGGCGTCACTGTGAGGTCGTTCATGACGATGTACTTTGCCATGCAGCATCGCGGTACACATGCAACGGTTGCTGTGTTGTGGCCGCGGTTGAAGGATGCCTTGCGGAGGGAGCCGCACATGGCCGTCGCATGCAGGATGGGCCTCGCTGCCGCTGCAGGACGCAAACAGGAACAGGGATTAGGGTGAAAGAGACGGGAGCGGTGGTTCCAGGCTGGTGTAGGAAATTCCACGGTGAAAAAGAACGCGAGGGGAAGTGCGGCCATATAAGAGAGAGAAAAGAGTCTTTTTTTTTTGGCTTAGGTACTAGTGTCGGAGTCCTCGGGCTGGTATGATTTCCTTTTTCGAGGTCTCGGAGGAATCTTAATTGAGGAGGAGTATTACATCTTACACATGTAAGATCTCAGACGACGAAAAAAATTTGTCTCTAGGACGAATCCAATATGTATTGGAGTCAGACTTGTCTGTATGGGTCATCGCTAGACGCAATATAATGAAACTCCTTGAGCACGGGTCATATAAGTCTAGACAAAGGAAGAAATCTCCATTATCCGGTAGTTAGGGGGAGACAGATTAAAAAATGGATGGACGAAAAAAAGAGCCTGAAATTTTCCTCTTTATTATTAGGTATATATAGATATATATAAATTAGGTATTAGGTATTAGGTGTTAGGTATAGATTATGTATAGATATAGATTAAGAGAAAAATTCTTGCGTTGGAGGAGAACTGGAAATTGGTGCGAGCGGGCCAGCGGATGGCTATCTTGCTGCAGGCTGAGCACGCCAAGGCGGGCCAGGAAAGCTGGGGGCACCGGCTGGCCCGTGCAGGCCTGTGCAGTGGGTGAAGCCAGGTGGTCTCTGCGGGCCGGGCGATAGGGCCGAAAGCCGAGACAGACCAGATCGCAGATGAGAGAAAAAAAATGTTGCTAAAAAAAGAAAAAAGAAAATGTTCTAATAAAAAAAGAAAAGCAAAAGGTGTTTCATTTAAACTAGCAATTAAAACCAATTTTCTAAATCATTTTAAACCATAACTGTGAAAAATATTAGAATTATGTAAAAATAATTTCGAAAATATACTATTTTGTAAGCATATTTTGAATCCAATTTTCAAAGTAAAAAAATATTTTCAGAAGCCTTTTTAAAATAAAATTAGACATTTTTAGAGCATGTTTTCAGAATATATTTTTGAACTATTTTCAAAATTAACACTTTTTTTTCTAAATATACTTAAAATATATGGAAAATACATTTTAAGGATTTTTCATACTCAATTGACTTATTTTCAGGTCATTTGAAAATTTTATGGCAAGTATATCCATCCAAAATATGCAATGCATTTCAAAAAAAAAATCGATAGGCATGCAAAGATTAATTTAAACTAAAAAATAGCGAATCATTTAGAAAAAAAACTACTTAACTTCAATATATGTCGTCTATTACATGTTGGAGAAAGTTTTAAGTACATAGGATAAAAGTTCTATTTGATAACGACCTTAAAATAGAACTACATATATGATAACAAATATCTTTTCGGGAAAGATGTACATCCCTTCCCCAGCTAGGCTAATATTAGCATCGAAGTCTACATACACATTATAACATAGCCGCATCACGGAACTTCCTCTATACCAAAAGCATATGGTGGAGGGCGGAAGAGTTACTAGGGACACGACTAGCGATGAGTCAATGCTTCTTGCTTAGACGTCACACAACCAAATGACCAACCAGAACATGCTTTACTCATAACGCGCCTTGGCTTCATTTTCATAAACCTTCTTCTTATAGTACCTCGTGACCATATTCACTACAAAAGGTAAGATGCATGTGGAGGGCTTTCTCCTAGAAAGAGGGTCCATCCCAAAGAGAGTACATATTGAGACTACAAATGTGAAGAAATGAGTACATTTACTAGACCATGTGGGACAACAAGCAAGGGACCTTAATTGTCCATGTGAGGTGATTTGCATATGTTTGGACGCATGATTTATAACTAGAAGCAATGGTGGTAGCTAGATCTGACGATGGAGAACCATGTAATAGGTGGTTAGCTAAATCCAATGGTCCTTGGCACTATTGGATCAATCCAAACCCAGGCACTGAAATCATGCCACTGCTAGGTCAAACCATGACTCGAAATTGACATATCACTCCTGGTTGGCATTCCAAACTAGAAGAAATACCCCCATACTACGTTTGGTTTATGTAACTGGTAGTGATATATCATTGTTGGGTCGTGTCTCAACTAGATAGTGATTGTGGGCTTCACTGCACGTTCTATCGATCCCCAATCATTGGCCGAATCCTACGCTTATTACCCGACAATGAAGCAGAATCACTGTTGTCTCCAGCTAGCAGCAAAGCCAAAAATGCGATTTTTCCATTATTTGTTGAAAAAATTTAGTCAAATTTAGATATTTTTTCAGAGAAAACTATACAGACTTAGTGGGGTCTTTGACCCTTTCTCTGCCACTGACTCCAGCACACCTGGCAGTAATGGGCCGACAAGAATTGTCAATTTTATACTAGTTCCCTTGTCTTCGCGTCGTATCTTTCCCCAGTTCGATGAAATCGAGATGTATGACCACCAAATCGAGTGGTTTGGCGAAGGAGCCTTGCAAAAGTTGGTGGTTCCCTTTTTCGTTCACTGGACAGTGTTTTAGGAGGTTCGCAAAGTCAACTCCCCACATTTGAAGGTAAAAGCAGCTCTGACCGCCAAGAAGTTCACTTCGCCTTTTCCAGTGAGCCCTCCACGGTGGTGCCAACAACAACAGCGGCGAGGCATGTAAAGTATAGGTGGACGACAGAAGAGAGAGAAAATATTTTTCAACGAATGTAGATAGAGAAAGTTCTATATACACGAGTTCCATGGCTGGATGTGGCGCGAAAGATTAACACACCTCATGGATCACGTGGCAAGGGCTAAAATTGTCGGCACAATCAAGTGGGTGTCGATACATCGACGCACACAAGGTCACGCGCGCGTGGATTATTGGGAGCCACTGTTTTGCGTGGAAGACAAAATTGCAATGGTTTCAGCTTTCAGGTTTTTAATCAATTCCATTCCCACCTTTATTTATATATAAAAATAAAAATAAAATTGTTCTGGACTGGACACATGCTCAGCAGAGAGCAGAGCAGCACAGGATGCTCTGGTGGCCCACATCCCCGGCGGCTCGGGCCCTGTTCGCCACCGGCGCCGCTGAGACTACCCGTACCCATTCATCCTCTATATCATCCTCTATACGTCCTAGTCAGCAAGATTCTCTCCTCTATACTCAATTCTCCCGCATCCATCCATCCTCTATATCATTCTCTGTCCACTCTATTCACTGTGGGACCGACTTGTCACTTTATCTAAATATATCTATGTGTGATCTAGTTTTGAAGGATTTATTGAGACGAATTTAATGGTGCAATCAAAATTTAATTTGGATTTTTGGTTTGTGAGTTATAGCATTTTTTCCTTTGTTTAGCTAGCGGGGTCCGCCACTACAGAGTATAGAGTAAGCACAGTACTACTCTAAATATAGAGTGAGAGAAATGATAGAGTATCGTTTTAGAGTATCCAGTGCAGCAGTTTTTACTCTATATTCATACTCTAAAACTTTAGAGTATCGTTTTAGAGTATCCACTGCGGGTAGTCTGAGTGGTGGCAAACCGGTATCCGTGCTCGAAGCGAGCATAATTTTCTTGGGAGCATAATTTGACTTTATAGAAGTCAAATTTCTTAATCTCTTCCTTTCTAAACCTGAGCCAAGCTCTGGCACCCGAGCGTGCCACGTCGCCGGCCGTTCCTGACCATCCGATCGGCCGAGTGGACGGTCAGGATCGGACGAATCCTAGACATTTTACAAAAAAAACCCTCGAACTTTGTTGAAATTAACCTGCAGTCTAGCTTTCTCTCACAAAAAAATTTTACGAAAAAAACCTTAGACTTTACAATAATCAACCCGCAGTCCATGCTTCTCAATGGCCCGACCTACCTCAATAGGCCAAAAACAGCCTGCGAATCTCTTTGCCCTATTTAATAGTTTTATCTTTTCTTCAAAAACCATATATCTCTCAGAAAACATATAAAACCAAACAAAAAATATAAAAAGACAAAACCAGTCTTGTTGACTTTATTACGAACAGATGTATACATTAAACTTAAAATATCATATGCTTTACTGTATTCTATTCGGTACAGTAGCAATTCCATACTTTTTTGTGAATGATTAATTTGTAGTTTCCACCACATGTGCACTAAAAATATCTCCACTACCTTAAATTCAATATCATATACCCTTTCTCATGATCTTTGGTGGCCAATTAATTTAACGCCAACCCGAAATATAAATACTCAAATATAAATTCTACCGTACATATTTATACAAAAAAACGCATATGATATATAATATTTCGTACATTCTCATACGCAAGCACATCATGTCTCATACATAAAAACTTCAAATGAATACACACAAAAAAAACAATATACTTTAACTATACGTGGTACACATAGCCTATAGACAATCTCTGCGACCTACAGTACCCAACCCCCCACAGTATACATCAATCCTTCATAAAAAAAAGAAGCAACGAACGGGTCGTGATAACATAAACGAATTACCAAACTGGCTCAAAATGATAGGCACTCCACGTGGGCGCGCGGCAACGCCGCGCGTTGCTTTCTAGTTCTTACCTAAATTATATTTATGTATCATGGTTATCTTATATTATAAATGTTAGTAGTACTTTTTTATTCAATTTTGATTTCAAATGATATGACTTCTCAAAAGATGAGAACTGCATCTTAATAATTGGAGGGGGTGCTTCCTCTGTCTTCAAATAAGTGTACATCTCGTACTATGAGGAATTAACCATGAGAAATTAACCAATCTTAAGTTTGACTAGATTTACAAAACAAAATATTAACAAAGCTCGCAACGGAACATCCAGTCATCTGTGACGCGCACACAACACATGGACACGGGGTACCACACCATGCTGGTAGCTTCCGGTTCCATTCCGCGCAATAGCTGTCGAGTACGTCCTTTGGTCGATACGACATGGACACCACTCCCTATCCCATCCCATCCTGTCCCGTCCCATCCCATCCCATCCCATCCCATGCATATATAAATTTTAATTCCTTTTTGAAATCGAATATAAATTTTAATATTGATTATGTCGCTGCCGTTGTTCTGGTTTTCTATTTATGTAGGATCGGAGGGGTCTCTCTGTCTTGTCCCTATATCACTTTATATAACAACGATATATTCATGTTTCAAACCAGTCCTATATTATCAAATTCATTTATACAAATGAATACTAACATTCAAGATTCGTCGTAAACATATATTTTATATACTATATCTATTTGGTCTCGTAAATGTTCTGCATTTTTGGTCAAGTTTAAGGCAATTTGATTTAAATAAAAATAAATTAGAACATCAGGTTTTCTCATGACCGTATCGGAGGAAAGCATGCATGATCATCTCCCGATACATACGTTTCTTTATTCATTCACGAGATTTATTTATCTATTTGTTGAAAGTGGGGGAAACACTCCAGAAAAGAATAAACGAAGACACGAGTTTCACGGCTGGATGGGGTGACACGATGGATCATAGAGGTTATGGGACCCAGACAACAGCCTATCACGTGCAGTCTTGCATTGTCTTGTGGCCATAAACAAGTGCCGCTGATAGACCAACACACACACGGTCACACGTAGTACGTGACAGCAAAAGGATGGGACCGCACGTTGCAAAATTGCAACAGCCCACCAGCCACCTAGGTTTCAATATATCTATCGTACTCCCTCCGTCCTAAAAAGAATGCAATTCTAGCACAGTACAATGTTTTAGTATGTCAAGTTTAACTAATTATATATAAAAAAATATAAATAATTATGACATAAAATTAGTATCATTAGATTTGTTATGAGATATATTTTCATAATATATTTATTTGGTGTCAAAAATATTAATACTTTTATCTATATATTCGGTCAAACATTGGACACGGAAATCAAAAAATGAACTAGAATTGCATTCTTAACCGGACAGAGGTAGTACGTATGGATGAATTTTTTGTTTTTCCTTTTTGGAAAAGGACAAACAACTGGCATGCACGCACGCATTTTTGGTGTTGCTTCTTCCACGTCAGTACGGCAATGCAGAGCCAAGAGAAAGTCAGGGGTGTACGCATGGGGACGAAAATGATATGTGTCCTTTATTTCTGACCGCCACGATAAAGCACCCTTTTTCATACTAGAATTAGTAGGTGGTTAGCATAATTTGCATGGTCCCAAGCAGAGGTGGAAAAGTAGCCGACCATTTTCGACGAGTCTGCGTTGCTCCACTGCTCCTACGGTAACGGCCGATAAAACTGTACCGGTTATATGGGTTATTATGTTTTTGTTTCTCTTATACAATTTTAGGGTAAACTTACGAAACTTTAATTACCAATAACTTCTACAAATTTTAGTACAATGAGATACTCCTGGGAAGTAATAGTTAATCTTGAAACATAATAATCTATCCCTAATAATAAAGAGGCAAAATTTCAAGCTCTTTTTTTCGTCCATCTATTTGTTTAGTCCGTTTACCTTTAACTACCGGACGATGGAGAGTTTTTTTAGACTTATATATATATATATATATATATATATATATATATATATATATATATACCTATGCTCGTATAGGAATCCTTCGTTCTTAATTCTTAATTCCTTCTCACGTGTTCTCATCCGATACGAATCATCCTCCACTCCGAGCTTAATATGTCCACGTCCTGCCCGAATCCAATTCAAAGACTGGGTCCACATATCTTCGTCTGATATGAAGTCCTCAGAACTTAGCGTCTGCGTCGGATTACTGAGGTTCACTTCAGATAATCATAACCCCGGTGCAAAGTACGGGCATATATCTAGTATTTTAATAAAATCGTAGACATATTGGCAAAAATATGTCCCGGAGAGGCAGAGATGAGTCATTGTCCCAAACAATGAGACATTCAAGGTTTTAGGGCCTGTTTGATAAAGTAGCACTAAAAATTTAGCTAATAGCTAATAGTTGCTATTTTTGAGCTAGCTAATTTTAAGTAGGAGGCTGTTTAGATCCATGTGCTAATAGGTGGTCGCATGATAATGAGTTGAACGTGCATATAAACTATTAGCACATATTAGCTACCCTGAAGCAGCTAATAGAACTAATAGTTAGCTGTCTCCTAGCTAATAATCAGTAGGTTTATTAGTAAGTCTGTTCGATTCTGCTAATTTATACTCCCTCCGTTCAAAAAATGTTAATTGTATTAGACCAAAGAAGAGGTCAAACTTTATAAATTTAACCAACAATTAATCAGATGTACAAAAGTTTAGAGCATAAAACTTACATCAATAGATTTGTGTTAAAAGTGCCTCTAAGACGGTATTGATTTTTTAGATGCTAACTTTATATTATAAGAGACTGGTCTAATATGATTATCATTTTTGGACAGAAGGAGTAGTGTCAATGGATCCAAATAGACCCTTCAGTACTGTAGATGGGTAAACATATTTTTTTTCACTCTTTTTTTGGACTGCAAGCATTATCTTTTGTTCAGAAACCTACAACAATGGAAAGAAATGCATCGACCATACACGCTTTCTGTTCCTGCAAATTTAGGCTGTGTTTAGTTCCTCATGGAATGCAAAATGCAAAATGGCAACTACTTTGGAATAATGAAATGCAAAATGCCAAAAATTTTATGGGTGTGTTTAGTTCCATCCAAAATACCAAATTTTCATGGGGTGGGCGAGGGCTTTTTGGCCTTTTTTTGACCTCTTGAGGCTAAAATCCAAAATGAAAAATGAATACCATTTTGTCAAAAATTTTGCATGGTGTTTAATTCTGTTCTGCAAAATGATAGGTAAGACCCAAATTTTTTTTTGAATGAAATAGAGAATTAAACACGCCGAACTTGCTTGTTGGCAGTGGTACAAGTACCTTCCAAGTCGTCCCCCCTTCGCATTAGTAGTGTGTACTCCAGATAGTGACCTCCTCCGAATGGGATTCACGAACCTCACACTATCACATACATAACCCTCGCTAATCTAATATTAATCGCCACCATTAGTTGCGGGGTACATACAATTTGGTGCGCGCGCGTGTGGTGTGGCCGAAGCAGCGGCAGCATTTCAAGTTCAGCTTCCCCCCTAAATGCAGTAGCTTCCGTCACCGCTCCCCACTACCGAATCTGTCGCAAGTTCGCACAGCACCGGCAGCACGGGATCTGCGGGACCGTCCTCGCGTGCACCGCCGCGGGGGTCGCGCACAGCCCGGCTCCGGCGAGGCTGCAACCCGTCCCCCGCCGCTGACTGCTGGTACTGGCAAGCCGCCCCGCCCATTCCTCTTCCGCGGTCCCTCTCCTGGATGGCTGGATGCTTCGTCTCCATTTGGGAGCGATTCGTCGCCTTTTTCTTTTGCCCCGCCAAGAAGTTGGGAATGATCTGTCGTCTACTGTAAAAATGCAAGCTTTTTTTTTTTTTGATACGGAGTACTAATTGGCTTCGTCAATATGCAGTCTTTGTGCGTCAATCTGGATCTCCTTCTGATGCGCGCGGGCGCTCTCTCTCTCTCTCTAATCTGCAGTCTCAGAGCGCCGCATTGGTTTGGATAGAGTCATAGAGTCAGAGCAACGGGCGTCGGGGCGTCGCCGTCGGCGGAGAAGAAGGAGGCTGCGGTGGTTCGTGGGGATCCGACTCCGGCCACGGATTGGACTGGACCACTGGTGCGTTCTTGTCCCCTCCTTTCTCCCTCCCATCGCCTCAGCGGAATCTGCCGCAATTTCGACATGGCAATATGCCGCCTCTGCTGCTCACTGATGCGGATATGCCGCCTCTGCTGCTCACTGATGCGGATATGCCGCCTCTGCTGCTCACTGATGCGGATATGCCGCCTCTGCTGCTCACTGACGCGGATATGCCATCAACGAGGAAGACAGGAACTAGCATCAATTTTCTTGCCAAAATTCTACTGATGGATTAATTACCTGTGTCAATCCGTGTTGCAACAGGAACCAGCTAGAACTCTTTGCCCAACCTCTCGTCTCATCTGATGTCCAACATCGCGATGGTGCGTGCCGCTGTTTCTCCTCCGTCGTCGTGCGACAGTGACACCTACCTGCTGTTCCATGGCGAGACTCTGCTTTCCAGCGGCGTCCGCGCCTCCCTCTACACCGTCGCGCTCGCGTACTGCTTCATCGGGTTGTCCGCGATCACGGCCCGGTTCTTCAAATCCATGGAGCAGATCATGAAACACTCCCGGGAGGTGGTGGTCAGCGTCGACCCGCACACTAAGGCGCCTGTTGTGAAGCACGAGAATGTGTGGAACTACGCCGTCGCGGACATTGCTCTGCTTGCCTTCGGTACCAGTTTTCCTCAGATCTCCCTGGCCACCATCGATGCCATCCGTAATCTGGGTCAACTGACAGCTGGAGGTACTACATACAGTGATTAAATAATTGGCTTGGTGGTGAACTTTTGCAGCATATATAATATGTAGTCGAGTGTAGCGTGATAGGTGACTTGGTACTTGTGATTTTGCAGGTCTGGGTCCAGGCACACTTGTCGGTTCTGCGGCGTTTGATCTGTTTCCAATCCATGCTGTCTGTGTGGTCATGCCAAGGGCGGGGTCAAAGAAAAAGATCTCCGACTTGGGTGTTTGGTTAGTTGAGCTCTTCTGGTCTTTCTGGGCATATATCTGGCTCTATGTTATCTTAGAGGTAAGTTATAATATACATCTTGGTTACAGATATAGAAGTTCTAGATATTGCCATGTCTTTGAAACACAAGCTTTTACCACCAATTTGTTTTATAAATCCTAATAAGATTATAATATTACAAAAGTAGTTACGATGAACTTAGACATCATGTTCGTTTGTTTGATTAAGTAGTATTCAGAGATATGAGATGTTATCAGCCAAAGTTCAAAGAATTTTATCATGTACATTATAATTCTGCTATGCAAGTCGGTTTGGTACCAATGAATACTTTGCACTGCTGTGCAGGTGTGGACGCCTAAAGTGATCACCCTCTGGGAGGCATTGCTGACAGTCTTGCAGTATGGGCTGCTTCTGCTTCATGCATATGCGCAGGATAAACGGTGGCCATTTGTATCGATCCCATTGTACGATCCTAATGCCTGAATACCTTTCTTTTGCAAACTTATCTCATGGTCATGTGCTCATGTACAGTTTAAGACATATGTAGCTTACAACAATAACAACAACATAGCCTTTTGTCCCAAGCAAGTTGGGGTAGGCTAGAGATGAAACCCAAAAGAGACGAGAAACAAGGAGACATAGCTTATGTTTTTTTTTTCAATCTGCTACAATCAGTATGAGAGGTGAGAGGCCTGAAGATTGGGTTCCACCAGAAGATGTTCCTGTTGATTACCACAACTGTGATGACATTAATGAGACACTCCCTATAAGCGCTGACCGGAATGATGGCATTGTAGATGTATTCTCTGCACATTCCTACCACAATGCAGGTATGTGCTCTCCAGTTTCTCAAATATCTTTCCTTAATGATAGATTTATACTGCATCACTGAATGCAATCAAGTGCAGTGGATTGATTAATTACTTATTTTCACGTTATGTCAAGTTAATCAATGAAGAAGGTGGCGGTGGCGGTGGTGATTGGGGGAGGGCGGGGTTGGGGGGGGGGGGTGGTTCCTAAATTTGAGTTACCTATATATTTGTTGTATTTGTTTTTCGAAGTAATTATTTCTATGTTTTGGACACCTTTATTGTAGAGTACAGTCGAGTTCCAGAAAAGGATATGGAAGGATCATCAACAATGGATCAAGTTGTAAAGAACACACAAGAAGATATGTCCTGGCTTTCTATTTGGTGGCAACAATTTGTTGATGCTTCAATGGTAATTTGATTCATTGTTGGTCTCTTTATGTGTATTGAATAGTTAGTCATCTATTTTTGCATTTGGCTAGGAGCCTAGGACAATATTAGAAGTTTAGAAAATTCATTTCTTTTACGGGACAGATGTGGCTAAACTTTTTAATATGCTGGACACCATAACTACGTGGTACATGGATTGGGAAATATGTTCTAGGCTTCTATTTTACATACAAATGAGGAACTTATTTCTAGGTGCTGCTGAGACAAATTTGTTTTACCAAACACAGTTATGTTGAAGTAGATTCGTCCACCCCCTTTTCCCATCTAGCAAGGAGAAAATTCTGTAACATTCACATTAGTCATTTTGTCAGTCTTAAAACTGAGCCAATGTTAAGAACTTTCTTTTTTTGGCGTAGTAATTGATTTTATCAATATATGCAGTTGGAGAGCCCAGAGTTGAGGAAGATGGATTCCGTCTTCCTGAGGTCCACCACAATATTTTGGAACTTGATCATCGCGCCTTGGAAATTTTTGTTTGCTTTTGTGCCCCCATACCACATTGCACATGGCTGGATTGCTTTTATATGCTCACTGATCTTCATAAGTGGTATTGCTTATGGTGTTACTAAGCTTACAGATCAGATAAGCTGCGTCACAGGTTAGAACATACTCAAGCACAGGTTTAATGTTCAATCTGCTCACCAAGATGTTACCTGCATGTATGATGATGATGACATAAAAATCGTCTGTTTTGACAGGAGTAAGTCCATATGTCATTGCATTCACAGCACTGGCCGCTGGAACCTCATGGCCAGATCTAGTTGCCAGCAAGATAGCTGCTGAGCGTCAAGTCACCGCAGACTCTGCAATAGCCAACATCACCTGCAGGTTCGTTTCTGCCATTTCCTTTTTCACTGTTTCCATTTCGTCAATCTGGAGATGAATAAACTGACAAAACTCCCTTGTTGCAGTAACTCAGTGAACATATATGTTGGCATTGGTGTTCCGTGGTTGATTGACACAGTGTACAACTTCTTCGTTTACCAGGAACCATTGTACATAGATAATGCTGCAGGTCTCAGCTTCTCCCTTCTAGTCTTCTTTGCGACATCATTTGGATGTATAACGGTTTTGGTTCTGCGTCGCATTATACTTGGTGCTGAGCTTGGCGGCCCTAGGCTATGGGCTTGGGTTACATCAGTCTACTTCATGATCCTTTGGGTTGTTTTTGTTGTATTTTCCTCTTTAAGAGTTTCAGGAGTAATATAGACCGGAAATTTTCCGTTTTTTAGTTTTGTTATTACTATTGGTTTTCATATCCACAAAGAAAACGCCTATTGCGGCAAAAATTAGGGTCCTTGAATTAGGGATTATAGATACAAGTGCTTGTTCTATATCATAGTTATTGAAGTCAACAATATATTGTACAGTATAGTGGAAGTTGTTCTCCCAGAAAGAAGGAAAAACAGCTGCATCGATCTTAAATATTGATTCAAACTCATTTTACATGTATAATCAATCATACAACCACCTTGTTCGCTGGATGGTTTCTGTCTGGCTGATTCTGGCTGATGCTGATTTGTTGTGAGAGAAAAACACTGCTGAATGGCTGGCTGATAAACGCCGATAAGCACAAGCGAACAGGGTGAACATGTAAATATCGAGGCTTATGTGTAAGTTGTCTTGGCATTTTACTAGTACTATATTTTTATGGATTATCAACAACACATTCGACATAGGCTGCCTCTCACATTCATATGTTTTGCTAGTGACTGTATAATAAGGATATAGAATCCTTAATTCTTGCATTTGATAAAAATTTAAGAAAAAAATTGAATACAGGTTTTCATACTTCAAGTTTTAACTCTTTAATTCAAGGATCCTTTCAGTACGGCTTCTTTTAAAGCTTCTTAAACTATGAACAAGAGTACCGCTTCTCGGTAAAGAAAACTGAGCTATTACAAGCTGAAAGTATACAGTAGTATTTACTTCCATGATACAACCATAGGAAATCATGTAACTTTCAGGTAATATGAGCATGCAGAGATACAAACGTAACAAACAGAACTGTTCGGTGTTCAATTGTACGGGGTAAGATACAAACCGAACTTTTTGTAACTGGGTGCAGACAAAGATACAGATAGTCGCACACTCATTGTATTCAATGTGCAGAATATGGTGAGCGCCAACAATTTCTGCGAAACTCTAATATACCTCACTACTACTACAAAAAAACAATTTTAGAGGGAACCTTTTATTTATAATAGTGATGAAAAATGTCCATGTCTCTAAAGATAGGGAATTTTAGAGACAGTTGACCCATTTACAAAGACACACCGTTTACGTAAATTGATTAGGGTAGTGCTAGCGCCTGCGTCCAGATGGCCATGCCTGCACTCCATCTCCCCCCGCGCAACTGCTTCCCGCACCACCCACGCAGCCCGACTGCACATGGGGAGTCCCCACTCGCGCCCCTTTCGCTTCCCACGCGCATGCACACGACCAGCATCTAGAAGAGGGGGAGGGGCGGCGAATGCCCAGCCGACGCTGGGAGGAGGGGAGGAGAGATGAAGGTGAGCCAGTAGAAAAGTGAGGACAGAGATGCAACACCCGATATACTTTTAAAACATCTGGATGCAACATTTGCAACATACATCTGAAAGCAGATGAAACACATGAAATATGCATCTGAAACACTAGCTGCAACACCAGATCTACTTTTAAAACATTCAGATTAAACCCTTGCAACTACGTACAAAACAACTGAAATACTCGAAACATACATATAAAACACTTGCAAAAAAATACAGCTGAAAACACTTCATATGTGTGAAAACATACGCATCTTCCAGATGAAACAATAGCAAACATATATCTGAAAAACGAGAGATGAAACATTTTGGAACATACTCTCTCCATCCCAAATTATAAGGCATTCCAAGAATCTTGGAGAGTTAAAGGATCTCAAGTTTGACCAAATTTATATGATAATATAATAATATTTATGACACCAATTAAGTATCATTAGATTCTTCATTAATTATATTTTCATAGTATACCTATTTGATGTTATAATTTTTTATAATTTTCTCTATAATTTTAGTTAAACTTAAGATGCTTTGACTCTCCAAGATTCTTGGAATGCCTTATAATTTGGAATGGAGGGAGTACACTTAAACATACGTGTATAGCCACTGCAACATGTACAACATTCCGATCTACTTTTGCAACATCAAGATAAAACACTTGCAACATCCAGATGAAACATCTAAAACACTTGAAACATACTCTTGCAACATGGGCTTTGTTTGGACGAATAGAAGCACACTAGCATGGAGGTCGACGGCGGCGCATGGACCTTGCTGTGCGGCAGTGGCATGGGCAACTCACCGGCGGGTACAGCGTCACACGAATCTCGTTCACCCTTGCCTGCTTGCTGGAGCATCTGTCGTGGAGGCTCGTCGGCTCGGTGGAGGCGGCATGGTGGAGGCAGGGGAGGCAGACTGGACCCGGTGGAGAATGCGGTGCTGAGGTGGTAGCATGGGGGAGGCCGTAGGGGATGGGCACAGCGCTGCGGGGGACCGATGGCGGCGTGGCGTAGTGGGGTGGGTAGATGGGCACGACGATGCAGGGAGGAAATGACGCAGCGAGCATCGGGGCACGCGGATGAGAGGAGAGGATAGGGTCGCTAGACGAGCGACGTGTGTGGGAGTGAGCGGAGGGAAACGTCCGTCCATCCGGACGTCTTACTTGTATCATTATCGAATTGATTAATATAGGTGTGCCTTTGAAAAAATAGTCTTTTTTTACATAGGCAAATGCCTTAAGATGTCTACCTCTATAAATTAGGTCAAGGCCCATTTGACCCATGCAACCCTAATCCTAACTTCTCTATCATGCTCACCCTTAGCCACACTTCTCTCTCAGGATCCCAAGCCTATGGAGCGGAGGGCCCTGGGCCCACCTGGTAGCCCGTCTGGGCGAGGGGAGAGGCCTTATGTGCCATGGAAGCTGGGGAAAGGCTCACCTAGGAAGGCGCCGCTGCGGCAGACAGCACTTGGCGGTCAGCACTAGGCTACAACAGAGGCATCAGGGAGTGGTAGCGGTTTTGTCGGCCCCCAGCTACAAAAAAAAACGAAGACCCGATGGCACCAACGCGAAGAAGACCAAAGCCCAAGTCAAGAAACGCTAGACAAACCACCCGATTTGTACTCCTATTGCCTTCCTAGTATACAAGAGAAGGCATGGGCTCTTGTAGAAGGGGTCAAATCCATAGATACCCCAAGATAGAATGGAGCGAAGGATTGGGATATCGAACAATGAGTCGATCTGCCGAGCCCAAGCAAACCTCAACTAGCAAAGCGGTTCCCCCTACACTTCTCTTGATTCCTCCATTACAAGAACTCTCGATTGAGTATTACTAATATGAAGAACACCAAATTGCTAGACGTAGGGTTCAGAGGCCCGAACTAAGATAAATCGCTTGTGTCCCTAAGTGTTTAAGCCACCAGAGGCACACACATTAACCCCACGTTGAACAACACAATGGTTGCCATGGTGAAAGGTCCTTGTTTGATTTTAGTAATTGAGTGATAACTTTAGGTGGACTAATTGTGTTTAATATGAGATACACAGGAGATTAGTCCACAGGTGATTGTGTCATGAAGGAGCTTATTGCTTTTGAGACATGACATGGAGTCATGTGACCAAGGTGGAGAAGATCGAGATGAGGCTTGGCTCGATGGACCGGTTGCAAGTGTGAAGGGCAAGTCGGAGGCTTTGAAGCAAGAGACCGCGTGTGATGGTGAAGCTTGGGCAAGACTTGGCACCGATGGACCGAGGCAATGGTGAAGAGTAAGTGAGGTCAAGATCGATGAACCAATACGGTCACGTGATGATATGAAGTGGATCATATCATTTGGTGATTGGTTGGTGCATGTGTTGCATCAATGTCGGAGGAGTTGGAATGGAATGCACAAGGCAAAGGTATAACCATAGGGCATTTCCATTTCACCGGTCATAGGTGTGTAGAGAAGTTGATGACTGGGTTTAGGATAGATGGCCATACTATCAAGAGGGGCAAACTTGTTTGTATATCGGTCATCTAGTGCCACTTGAGCGATCTAACTTTGCATACGTGTTAGGATCAAGTGGCGAGGCAAGTTGAGTGCCTAACTCGGAGAAAATGATTGTGAAAATGCTAACACACGTGCACAAGGTGGTGATCACTTGTTGGTGTTGGCACATTTACGAAGGCGATGGAGTTTGAGCGGTTGAGAGGGGTTTGGGATTCTCTCTCCCTCCCGCCGAGCTTGCGAGGCGGGATTCAAGTGTTTTCGAGGAATATAAATGATCAATTTCCTTTACACCGAAGGTTGGAAGAAGTGGCGAAGTCATGGAACAAGTTTATGTTGAGAAACACGCGACAGACGTGCACGACGCATGTGACATACGTGACCGTGTAGCGTATGTCACCTAACCCTAGCGGCGCGGCGCGAGACTATGGAGTGGCGCGATAGACGCGGGGGCGTTTGCGTGACAGACGCTGACGTCAGCGTCTGTCAGCCTCACGCTGAGAAGGTGAGCGGCTTTGTGCTGCGACAGACGCAGGACGGCATCTGTCGGCCTCTCGTCAGATGCGTTTGTCGGCCTGGAGCGTGGTTTGGAGCTCTCTGTATCGCGTCTGTCGCAGCGATAGACGCTGGTGGCTTCGGTGTGGGACGCTTCTGTCACTGGGGAGTCGATCGTTGGAACGTTGAGCGGGCTGGACACGTGGTGTTGCACGCCCCCGAAATCCGCCCAGTGAGGTTCCCAACAGCTCTATTCGTTTGTGGGCTTCTAAATAGAAGTGGTGGCCGGCCTTGGCAGGTGTTGAGCACCCTTGGGACTTAGTGTCCATGCTTTGGGAGTTCTTGGAGAGCCTCTAACTCACTTGTGCTTGCAAGAGTGCGAATCGATTGCGAGTGAGTTGATTCTAGTGCGTTGCTTTGAGAGATTGCATCGAGTGGCACTAGATGATCGTGTTGCAAGCCGGTGGTGCTTGTTACTCTTGGAGGTTGCCACCTCCTAGACGACTTAGTGGCTTGTGGCTCCGTCAAAGCTCGCAAGAAGATTGTGCGAGGCTCCAGAGAAGCTTTGTGAGGGGGATTGTGCTCACCCCGCGGGGATCACGAAGAACAACTCTAGTTGAGCATGTCATTGAGCTACCACACTTGATGGTGGGTTCTTACGGTGCCTTTTGAGAGGCTCGGTATGTGATACCGATTAGCCGCCGAACCACGAAGTGTTGGTCGACACAACAGGGACGTAGCTTGGTGGCAACCAAGTGAACCTCGGGAGAAAAATCACCGTGTCAACATTGTTCTTCATCTTCTCGGTGGTTGGCCTTCGTGCAACACAAGCTTGTATTTACTTACATATATACTTGTGCTTGTGTAGTTGCTCTTGTAACTAGTTTGCTTGCGTAGCTTGCTAGTTGTCTTCTTGCTTGTGTAGCTAGAAGCTTCCCCTTGCGTGGCTAATTTGGTTTGTGTAACCTTGTTAGTCACATTGCTTAGTTTGTGTAGCTAAGTAATTTGCGCTATCTAATTTGACATTGGTTGCCTTGTTATTGAGCATTGCTAGTGAGCTTAGGAGCTTTGTGCTTTTGCTTCACTAGTTGTGTAGGAGCTTCCTTGGTTGGCAAAGTACTAGTGCATAGGTTTGTGTGATCTTGCTCTAGAATTGATTAGGTGAGCTCTTGCTAAGCTTAGCACCTTAGTTACTTAATTAGGATCTTTGCAAGGTTGTAGAGAACTTAGATAGAGGGGTGTAGTCTTGACTAGACCGATAAGTTTAATTCCACATTTGTTTCGGTTAGCCAACGCGTTTAAGTTTTAGAAAAGACTATTCACCCCTCCTCTAGTCCGTCATCTCGACTCTTCACATGGTTAAGAACCCACGACAACCTCCATCAGGGCTGAAGCAATCCACAGTGGGCTGGGCACATGCAACAGCGATCAATGGCATGAAGAGATGCTGTCTTTAGTGACCTAGACCATCGTTAGCGCCACCGTTGTTCCTCCGCTTGGTTAGGCACGGCGTAGAAACAAGGCGCTTGCAAAAACAGATCAAAGAGTTAGCGCTGCATGTGTGGATGGCCGCGCAATTGACCATGCCCAAACAGAATATGTTGGAAAATGAATTAAGAAAATATTGTATTAATTCTTAAGATTCTTTTCAGATTCGTGCAAACTTGTGTGGGAGCTCCACCAAAGCAAAACTCCTATGAAACGTTCACTTAGCATTGCTGGTTTCCTTTCTTGGTTTTGGTGCCAAGAGATTATGTTTGTTATTAATTGACAAAATGTATCTGCCCAAGACAGTGGCTAGAAGCATGTGCTCAAGTACGTGGAGATTAGCATATACTTAATGCTTTGTTGAGAACCAGGAATAACCTCCCATGTACTGTTCTTCTCAAGAGACTGCATCTCCTCATGCATAGCAGAAATTCAATTCTCACTATCAGCACAACGAACAACTTCTTTATAGGTTGCTGGCTCATGAATATTCTCCACCTGTTCAGCATAACTCAAAGCATAGTAAGATAAATTACATTCTTCGATAAGACGTTTAGGAGGTACAACTGCCCTTTTTGACTTGCGTTGAGCAATAGGTAATTCCTCCTTTAGCTGCAAAATAGGAGAAGTTTGCTGAACATCATCATGAGCATCATTATCAACAACATTATTATTATGGTCATCCTGCTCATCAGCAGGCTCCACCTGCACACCTATATCATCATCAACATGCTCCACCTGCATGCGCATACGCTGCAACTCTTTTTCTGGAACACGTTCTGAGGGCAAACTGTTAGTAAACATCACAGATTCATTGAATACAACACTCCTGCTCATAAAAGTCTTTCCTGTTTCCGGATTCCACAATTTATAGCCTTTGATTCCCGAACCATAACCAAGGAAAAGACACTTAACAACTCTAGGCTCTAATTTTCCATTGTCAACATGAGCATAAGCAGTGCATCCAAAAACTTTTAACTGTGAATAATCAGCAGGCGTACCAGACCATACCTCAATAGGAGTTTTCTTATTTAGTGGAATAGAAGGTGACCTGTTGATCAAGTAACAGGCAGTATTAGCAGCTTCAACCCAAAAACGCTTGCTCATCCTTGCATGAGACAGCATGCAACGGGCCCTAGAGATAATGGTTCTGTTCATCCGTTCAGCCACACCATTCTGTTGTGGAGTATAGGGTATGGTGTGATGCCTAACAATGCCTTCCTGTCTACAATAATCATTAAAGACATGCGAACAAAATTCTCCACCATTATCAGTACGAAGCAATTTTACCTTCCTTTCAGTTTGTCTTTCTATCATTACTTTCCAGTTCTTAAAAGCAGCAAAAGTATCATCTTTCTGTTTTAGAAAATAAGGCCAAACCCTTCTAGAGTAATCATCAATAATTGTAAGCATGTAATGAGCACCACCTAGTGAGGGCTTCTTAGAAGGACCCCATAAATCAGCATAAACATAATCAAGAGTACCTTTGGTGGTGTGAATAGAAGTGTTGAACTGTACCCTCTTATGCTTGCCGAAAATGCAATGCTCACAAAAATTTATCTTACTCGAAGTGCAGCCTTTCAGCAGGTTTCTCTTCATCAAATCTGTCATACCATGGTAACTCATATGTCCCAAACGCATGTGCCAAAGATTAGTTTTACTAGGTACATCATTAGTAACAGCAGCAGTAGCGGAATCAGAACCATGTAGAGTACACCCTCTAAGGACATATAACTTTGTAGAATTAAGATCACCTTTCAAACAGACAAGAGAACCTTTTGATACCTTCAGAATGCCATCTGAACCGGAATATTTGTAACCTTCTGCATGAAGTGTGCTCAATGAGATAAGATTTCTGGACATCCCTTGTATATACCTGACGTTTTTCAGCGTGCGTGTCATGCCATCATCAGTCTTGATCTAAACTGATCCAATCCCCATGACGTCACATGGGTTATCATCTCCCATCCGCACAACATCCCCTTTCTGCACAGACTTATATGAACTAAACCAATTTCTGTTAGTGCAAATATGAAATGAACATGCGGAATCTAGAATCCATTCATCATGACCAGCAACACAACCAGCAAGCACTATCAGACAATCTCCAGAATCATCATCAGACGCAGCAGCAACAACAAAGACCTTACCAGCCGACTTGTTTTTTCTCTTCTCCTTATTGTGTACTTTTCTGCAATCCTCAACATTATGATTTGTTAGCTTGCAATAAACACAAAACTTTTTATTACCATGCGGCTTGGACTTTGAACGGCCTCTCCTCTCGTAGTTCTTTCTACCATCATTGCTATCATATGAGGATCTGTTATCAGTTCTGCCTCTCACATGCAAAGCTTCGCCCTTTGAGGACGACGTTCCGACATGCTGCACCATAACTTTCATCTTCTTCTTAGACTAGAGAGCCTCATAAACTTCCTTTAGGGTTAGTTCATCACGGCTCAAAAGTATGGTGTCACAAAAATTTGCATAAGAATTTGGCAAAGAACATAACAGTAGAAGACCTAAGTCCTCATCATCATACTTCACCTCCATCGACACTAGGTCGGCCACGATCTTCTTGAATTCAGCGATGTGGGTCATCATCGAATCCTCCTCCTTCATCTTCAGAGTGAACAACTTCATCTTTATCTGCATCTTACTGGTTAGATCCTTGCACATACAGATCGATTCCAGTTTTAGCCATAGTTCAGCAGCAGTTTTCTCTTTCAGACACTCCTGCAAAATATCATTATGAAGATGTAACTGAATTAGGGCGAGAGCCTTCTGATCCTTGCGGATCTTCTCAGGAGTCCAATTGGCCTTCGTCTTGCCGAAGTTATCCAGCGCCTCATCGTAGTCATGAGTCTGCGCCAGAATTCCCCGCATCTTGACTTGCCAAAGCGAGAACCGTGTGTCGTAGTTCAGCAACGGAAGATCGAACTTCATCGACGTCATCATGAACCCTACAGCAACCGCAACTCCGGTACCACTTGTTACGAATGACGTATGGAATATGAAGTAAAATGAAATAAATCACAGCGGAGACACACGATTTAACGTGGAAAACCCCTCCAATGCGAAGGGGAAAAACCACGGGCACCAGCCAGCAACAATCTCACTATCTCAAGAGTTTTGGGTTACACGCCTGCAAGTTTCGTCAGAAGCCCGGCCTATATCTTGCAGTGAATTTGGAACCACTCCAACAAGTTCTTCAGGCAAGATGGCTGGAACAAGACCTTCCAGGAGCTGATTGAGATGAACTCTGCCCTGTAAGCAGGGTTTAACCTAGAAAACTATTTCCCAGGGCTTGTGAACTCTCTAGGTATCTTCACCAGTTTGAGAGCAGAAAGTCAGATGAGACGCATGAAAGATGTGACGAGGTACTTGAAAATATCATAAGCGACCATGAGAGGCGAAACTTCAACGATTGCTGTGGAGACATAGCTGAGCAAGAAGTGGGCGCACACTTCGTTGACAGGTGATGCTCTCTTTTCAGCAAGAGTACAGTATCACCAGAGACCATATCAAGGCTGTCTTGATGGTGAGTGACTAGTAGGTACCGATATTAACATTTTCTTTAGAGAACAAAAATAGATCTGTCCTAGACTGTGTCATTTTTTATTGTCATACTTATCCTAAATTACCCACACCCATGACTTGTTCGATGCCGGCACCGGCACATCATTCTTGGTCCTGGAACTTGCCATGGTAGAGCTCATGCGCCACCCTCATATGATGACAAAGCTACAAGCTGAGGTAAGGAACAAATGGACAGGAAATGGTCAAGGAAGAGAACCTAGCTAGCATGGCCTATCTGAGAGTTGTCGTGAAGGAGATGCTAAGGTTACACTGCCCACTGCTCTTGCCTCACCTGTCCATGGTGGACTGTGACATCGATGGAAATACAATCCCCTCTTGAACTCGAGTCATCATCAACACTTGGGCTGTCTGTAGACATCTAGAGTCATGGGAGAAAGTGGTGAAGTTCATGCCAGAGAGGTTCATGGGCGGAGGTAGCGCCACGACCATCGACTTGAAGGGGAATGATTTTCAGTTCATACCATTTGGAGCGGGTCGAAGGATGTGCCCTAGCATCAACTTTGGGTTGGTTACTGTTGAGATCATGCTGGCAAACCTCATGTACACTGTTTTGATTGGGGGCTGCCAGCTGGTATGGAGAAGGAGGATATTAATATGACAGAAGTTTTCGGATTGACGGTTCACCAAAAGGAGAAGCTCATCCTTATACCGAAACTACCTGGTACTGCTAGCTACGCATGATTTGATGCAGGATGCTCTGTAAATGATGTGCTTATATATGAACTATGAATATACGGCCTGCATATGAATTTGTGTACCTGCTCTATGTATTTTGTGCGTTTAATGTATGCAGGTTCAGGAAAAATGTTGTTTGCACATATGTATTGCACGCATGTCCCTTCAATATGAAGCAACACTATGGATTGTTTGAAATTTGTGAACAATATAGTTTTTAGACAAAGGAAGCTTCTAAGAACATCAAGATGCAACAAGATGATACAACATTCTAAAAGTACTCTGGTCTATCCAAGACTAAGATGATGCCTACAGCTTTAGCATAAAGGTAACACACAAAAAATAAAAAGGGCAAAAAGTAGAGCTAAGAAGGCTAATGCTGGCAACCTGTTCCTGAGACTCCACTGGGTTCTTGACCCTTCCATTCTTCGCAAATCGGTGAGAACTCATGCAAACGTTGTCTAGTTTCAAATTTCATGCTCCTGGCTCGAATGGATGCCTGAAGTCATTGGACTACAATTCCTTTTATTTGTTGGACTAACTGTGTTAATGTTTCTATCGTGTGTGTGGAAAATGCATGAATTTGCAACTATCATTACCAGCCATTCGGTTCTTGATCCTTTCATTCTTGTCAGATTGGTGAAAGCTCATGCAAACTTAGTAATGTTTCCAACTTTCATGCTTATGGATAGTGAACACAATAAGGATACTATGTACTACATCATTGGCCAAAATCAAGATTGGGTGATTATGCAATAAGGAATATGCATATGCGAGGAAACAGATTATATATCGTGATTATGTTTTTTTGTTGTTTAGTTAAAAAGAACAGTTTCATCATAAAAAGGAACATTAGGAACACCATGCTGCTTTTTTATACAAGTATGTCTTTCAATTGCAATTGATGATCTTGTAGACACAATTTTTTCTTTGAAGCAAGATACAGAATTACATGTAACAAGCATGGTACAAGGCATTTGGGGTCAACTAGTATCACGTTTTTCCATGTTGTCTTCTCTAGTTTTTATGCAGGGCATTCTATTGAGTAACTTAGCTTTTACATTGTATCAGCAAATTTATTGTGGAGAAGAGATTGTAGCATCAAACAATAGTAGCTCATGCTGTGCATTTCCTTTTTTGACAAGATGTTGCTACATCACAATGATGACCTCAAGCGGGAAAAGAAAGGCTGTAGTTTGGTTACCTCCAATGTCGCATCAATTTACTTGCATGTCAACCACTGCAAATTGCCTTCTGTCTCTTTCTTGGCTTCTATCTTGTCTTCTCTTGGTTCAGGGAGGTCAAGAATATGAGAAGGCGCATGGTATTTAACTGCTCCAGTTCTGTCATTACCTCCCAGAAATGTGTGTTGATTTAGCTTGTCATCTTGAAGATGTGAGCAGTTATGATATCATTCGTACACTCCATTCCCGTTCGTATAAAAATAAAAGGCTCTCCTCTTTTTTTGTTCTTTTAATATAACGATACATAGCTCTCTCACTTTTGGAGACCAAAAACCATTTCTATTATACTAAATGTTTCCATTTTGCTTTAGTGTGTATGCAAAATGTGTGAATTAGTCGATGTGATAAGTGCTATAATGTTAGCAGCCACTGGGTTCTTGACCCTTCCATTCTTCTCAAATCAGTCAGAACTCATGCAAACTTGGCGTAGTTTCCAAATTTCATGCCCTAGGCTCCTAGGCACTATTTAGTTCTACGGCCAGGTAGCAGCCCCAGGCCATTGATTTCGGTCATCGCCCAGTGGCTTGAATGGATGTCTGATGGGTGAGCTACCTGCCAGGCCACCAACCAAAGATGCCCTTACTGCTGAGTATGGCAAGAATTGTATGTAGTGCTTTTGTGCCCAGAGCCCCAAAGTCAAGAGTGGTGATTATGGCACTGTGCTGCAGTGGTACACAATTGATTAGCGCAACATTGACAACTTAACCCGCAGCGAAGGCAGTGTGTGCCGGTGGCAACACGCCCAACACCTCGAGGACACCCGCAGCGCGCTAGGTGGGATGTGGCCAGCATCGCAGAATGCATCAGTGGTAGAATTCATCCCCTGGCAATACTCATCGATAGAGAGGTCACCCTGAGTCATGGAATGGAACACATGACTGAGAAAGATGACACAAGGAGCCTTGTTTGCTTGGAAGAGGCCCACAATGGCAGTCTAGAGCTAGCGGACCATTTGGTCCGTCTCGAGGGCGATGCCACAAACATCATCCTCGACGGAGCTGAGGAATCAATTGTGGATGCAAGAGCCGGTGGCCACCCAAGCTAGGTCATCGGGACGCGTAGCCACCATGCCGTTGAGTGCAGGTGAAGGCCAAATTTGCCGCATAGGGAGACGAAGAAGGCCGACCAGCAGGTGTAATCATGTCGCTTCAACTCAAGGGTGACCGGCACGTAGGACTAGATGACGATGTTCCTCTATGGTTGGATGTTGAACATTGGTGCGAGATCTGATCTGGAGGAGGCGCTAGTGAGAGGGTGTCAGATGTGGCAATGGATGTTGACAACGTCGTCATGATGGGGGGTGGAGAGGTGGCAGCGGTGGGGTGGAGTGCTGGTGCCGCTGGGTAGGGTTAGGAGGAGGGGTAGGCGTGGCTTAGGAAATGGGCGGCGCGGCAGTGGGGAATGCGTCGCCTTTGATAGTTGTTGGTGACGAGGGATGTTGCGCGGCCAAGGGATGGGCAGTGCTAGGGTTATGGTGGTGAAGGGATCATGACACCTAAGATGGGGGTGAATTATGCAACTTAACATGTACTTCTAACGTGGCCTCTAATTTCCACCTAGTTAAAACCTATGTAATAAATAAATTATCTAGATGTCCAACTAAGGTTTTACTGGGTGTGTTTGCTATCTTTACCGTAAAAGAGTAATGCGCCCTAGATTCCAATCCAACCAACTAGCCTATCAAACTAACCTTGGAAGGTAAGTACACACTCAAGGTACATAAGTTAAGTGCAGAAGGTAAAGGGTGATAAAGAGGCAAACTCCTGTTCGATGATGCTGGTATTTTTACCGAGGTATTGAGAAGCTCCTCGCTTCCCCCTAGTCCTTGCTGGAGCCCCTCGCAAGGGCCAAGCTCCTATTCAGGTAATATCCCTAGATGGCGTCTCCACATACGCAAGTGGATCTCCAAGATGGCGTCTCCCGAACTGCTCCCCGCATTTTCACTGTCGAGCTTCCGGCCAAACCACCACAACCTTGTTCCCTCTATTACACAGTGGCGCCCATATCACAAATGCGGTTGGTGTGATCTCGCAAAACTACAAGCCCCTCTGATGTTCAATAATGGTGTGTGCAAGCATCGAGTGGTATGAGGTATGCAAATTTCACTAAATAATAGGCCTACACCTTGAGCTAGCGCATTATCGGTGGTCTAACTAGCCTAAGCATTTCGGAAAGCACCTACACTAATCGCCAAGTGAGTTACTAAGCAATATGCATGTGGAGAACACTAGATTGGAGTCTCAAGTCCCTATGTTTGCCGACTCCCACACAGCCCTTGTTTAGTTCCCAACTTATTCCCCAAATTCCACTATACAAAAGAAGATTCCCCGTCACATCAAAATATCGATAAATACATGGAGTACTAAATGTAGATAAAATTAAAAACTAATTATACAGTTTTGATGTACTTTGCGAGACGAATATTTTGAGACTAATTAGTCAAAGTTTGGACAATTTTTATCAAATAAAAACAAAAGTTGCTACAGTACGATGTGACTGATACTGTTCCAAGTTGGGTCACCCAACTTGGGATCTAAACACGGGCACAGCTCAAATGGTCGGTTTGGCCCATGCTGACCTAATTCAGGGTATGGATACATCACGGTTTGGCCCACGCGTACCGTACCATGGGACGTGAGAACTGAGGACACCATCCCAGTCAACAACAGTTGGTGTACGTACTTCAGGTAGAGGTTGTTGGGCCGGTTGGTGAGCCTGGCTGGCCAGTCTTCCCACGTAACCAAGCAGAAGACAAAACCAAGGAGTGAATTGAAGTTGACTTCACCAACAGTATTAATCGTCACTAAAGCTTTGACTCCTGCTTGTTCTCGTACTCATACTAACCCACTAATCTAAATTCCTGATGAAATGTTTATGAGTAGGCCTGTGGATGTCCTCCTACCCCAATTCTCCCTCCATCCTAAAATATAAGGTGCCGTTTGACTTGACATGGACTTTGGAAAATCACACTTTGAACCCTAATAATTGTGTTTGTTCCAAGTCAAACTTCTCTAAGTTTGATACAGTTTTTAGAAATATTAACTACTAAACTATATTATGAAAAAATAATTAAAATAATAATTTGAGGCTATAAATGTTGGTGAGCTTTTCTATCAACTTGGACATAGTTAAATAAATTTTCTTATAGTATATCCCTGATCTATGATTAGAATGCCTCACCTTTTTGTCTCTTTCGTGAGTGCTTCATATTTCTCTTCAATTTCTCTTTCTTATGTATGTAAAAGTGACATTTTTGTTATTAACCTTTATTAGCTAGTAGTATTCCTCAACTAATAAATTAACAACTAGTTGAGCTGTTGGCTAAAATATAGACTACCCATTAGGTGGCATTTTCGGATCACCTAAGACTATCTTTTTAGCTACGAGTAATTGTTATTAGCCAAGGGTATTCATACAGACCCCTTGTCATCTCAGCATCATGCATTGTAACCAACTAACCATTGTTATATTACTACTTCTTGTAGACTGTCCTTGTGCGGCTTTCACGAGTGGCTTGTGGAATCTCGAGGTGAATTACTGGGGAACGTTGAACTCAACAAATTGCACGTGAATCTCACATGGACTCGTGGAATCTCGAGCTAAACAGATAGCGCGCAGCCACCGCCAAATAAACAAATGGTTATGGTTACTATACCAACTTGGCAACTTCCTAACACTAGTAAACTTTGAACAGGTGCCAGAAAGAGCTGATAGGCAGCACCTCGCTAATTTCTTTCACGAGATTTGTAACACCAGCCACTTAAAATATTGGGGTATATATTTGGATCCAAAGTCCATGTCAAGTCAAACGGCACCTATAGTGGGATCTTCTATAGTAACATGTGAAAGATTAGTGGATCTTCCTAACACTAAAGTGGGATCTTCTATTTAGGTATAGAAGATTAGTGGATCCAAAAAGACCCCTAGATCTAGTGGCATCATGTGAAACCAAAAGTTCAGGTTTCACATTCCTTGTGTAAGGTCGAGGTAAATTAGTGGGAAACACTAAACTGAAATTGCACGTGAACGTCACATGAGCTCGGAGAATGTCGTGCACCGATCGAGGTACCTTTGTAACTTTGTACCTTTTTATGTTTTTCAATAAATCTCGTCCTGTTTCATAAAAAAAACATATTGCCCTATCACGTGGTGCTTACATATCACATGGGGGTACATCATGGAGTACCTTGCAGGATGTGCACCGTTGATACATCGTTTGGGTACGACAGGATTACCACATTCTGCCCTACATATGCATCTCCAGTATCTCGGTGGAACTCCATGATGAGTCAGGGATTTCGTACCCCATGTGATCGACCACATGGAAGTGATGATGATTTCGCTTGGTGCAGTAAAAAAATTATAGGAAACCCAACCTATCACATGCTGCCTATATACGCGGTTTATTTACACATGTCGTCTTAGCATCCAGCATTATAACCACTATTATATTCAACTTCTTTTCTTGTTGGACCTGGTTGATCTAGTAATAGTTAGCAGCTAAAATCAGCACTAAATGGATTCAAACAAACCTGCTAATAGATCAACTAACTATTAGCTAGAGTGCTACAAACTATTAGTACCACCGCTGAGGTTTGGGGTTGCTAGATGTCAATCACCTATTAACAACATTTTAATAGATGGACCAAAACAATTCATTGCTAATAATTAGGCCCCGTTCCGTACAGCTCAGGTTCACTAGTGAAGCTGTTTTTTTTTTGGAAAATAGCTTCATCAGCAACTTTATTGGTGATGCTGAGCTGTATTGGAAAAACTATTTGGCAAAATAGCTTCAGCTTCATGCATGATTGAGATAGGGAAAAATGAGGGAGAGAGCTAGGAAAAGCTACTTTTTCAGCTTCATCTCTCTCCTTTCCTTTGTGAGAGCACAAACAAAAGGAGCTTCGCCCATGAGCTGTTTTAAAAAAGGTGTTTGAAAAAGAAAAACAGCTCATGAAGCTATTGGTGAAGCTACGCCTAACAGGCCCTTAGTAGCTATTAGCTAGTTAACTATTAGTGTTAGTGGATCCACATAGACCCATAGGTAGATCGAGTGGCATCATGGGAAACCAAGCGCGCAGGTTTCACATTCCTGGTGTAATGTCGAGGCAAATTAGTGGGAAACACTAAACTGAAATTGCACGTGAACGTCACATGAGCTCAGAGAATGTCGTTCACCGATCGAGGTACCTTTTTGTCTTTTCGATATATCTCCGGTAGGGGTTCACACCCCCTCCTGTTGCATAAAAAAAACATATTGCCTATCACGTGGTGCTGAATATATATCGCGTGGGTACATCATGTAGTACCTAGCAGGATGCGCACCGTTGATGATACATCGTGTGGGTAGGCAGCATGTGATAGGTTTATTTACACATGTCCTATCTTCTTCTATAAATAAGAGGCCTGTCCTCTGTGCACCTCTACTCCACTGCACCAAGAAGCCTCATCGAGCTAGAGATAGAGATACGGGCCGGGGCAGCCAATTCAGCAGCAGCAGTAGCAATAGAATTAGCTAGCAGTAGCCATGGCTACAGAGAAAGGAGCCTACTTCGAGATCTCTACCGTGACGCTGCCGCCAACGACTGGACCGTGTTCGACGGGGTGGGCAGCGGTGCCAACCTCGTCGGGAATGCGCGCGGCATGCATGTGTGCGGTGCCATGAACGGTGAAACCTGGAACATCTATTTTGACCTCATCTTCAACAACGGGAGGTGAGTAGAAGCTATCACGTACTATCACATGGATGCTACCCTCTCTCTCTAGAAAGTCATATACTTGTGTAATCGAATGCAGGTTCAAGGGATCCACGCTGAAGCTGCTGGGAAGCGTTGGGCCAGCAGAAGGCGAGTGGGCCATAGTGGGTGGGACCGGGGAGTTGAGTCTTGCCCAGGGGGTGGTCGCCTACAAGAAGGTGCAAGACGGCGACGGCATGAATATCAGGGAGCTCAAGTTCCGCGTCTTCTATACGCCCCTCAAGGCGTAGTAGGTTCAGTATCAGCATGACGGATCGGATGGACGCTAGCTCTTCCCTTACTACTTCTCCAGATGCAGATATTAATAAACAGACGTACGGACAGATCCATGCATGACAGTCATGTCAGCCTGTTAGTGTGTCTTGCTTTTTTTTTCCCCTTCATTCACATGTTTTTGTCTGCCTAATGTATGCTACGCATGAAGCCTTAGAAATAAAAAAGTTCTAATGGATCGGAAATTTTCTTTGATTTCGCTCTGAGCAATTTTTTAGGGCCACATTTATTCTCAAGCTATTTCAATAGCTCTTCCTTTCATACCTTGCTCACTATAGCATGGCCTTATCTCTAATTTTGCGGCGTACCTAGGGCCCGGATGTCCAGATGGACGTGCACGTCTGGACGCCCGTGCATGCTACCTACCCGCCCACCCGCGACTGCTGCTGCGCTTGCCCGTGACCGCATCCATCCAGTGCAAATGCATGCTGTGCGTGGCGGCGTACTAGGGCCGACGTCGGCACTGACGACTTCGACTACGTCATCATCCCGGGAGGCCAGGTGCTGGAGCTGCTGGTGACCCACGGCAGGACTGTGGCGCTCGTCAAGGAGTTCGCGAACAAGGGGAAGGTGGTGGTCAGCCACCGGCTCATTGCAAACAATGTGCAACACCGAGATCTACGTTTGAAACATCCAGATAAAATATTTGCAATATATGGCTGAAGACAGATGAAATATTTGAAACATGAGTTTGAAACACATGGAAAAACACCTGAAAAGAACTCGAAAGCCATTGTAAAATCTATGCAACGTCAGGATAAAACACTTGCAACATATGTATGAAACATATGTAGCATCCAGATAAATACACTTGCGTCTGAACAAGATGAAACATTTAGAGCAGATGCATATAGCCATTATAACATATGCAACATCCTAATCTACTCTTGCAACGTCAATATGAAATACTTGCAACATACCCTTGAAACATCTGAAACTCTTGAAATATACATTTTGCAACACAGGAGTGGCCAGGGCCGGTAGGTTCTTGTTGTCGGGTGGGAGCCGGCGGTGAGCGGCGGCACACAAGCACCACCAGCACCGGCTTTGGCTCAGTCCGGTGGGTGGCGTGCGCGACGGGTGGAAGCAGAAAGCGTGGCCTGAGCAAGGAGCGAGAGCAGGGACGGAGCCAGCGGTAGGGCAGCCAGGGCTAGAGCCCCCCTGCTGCTGGTGAGTCCATGGAGCCCCCTGAGCCCCGCCTGCAAATTTCCGCCATTGTTGTCTTAAGAAGGAAGGCTGGACATCTGAGATGTGTGTTTAGCCCCTGCTAATATTTTTTCTGGCTTCGTCACTGAGACGGAGCCAGCGGTAGGGCAGCCAGGGCTAGAGCCCCCCTGCTGCTGATGAGTCCATGGAGCCCCCTGAGCCCCGCCTGCAAATTTCCGCCATTGTTGTCTTAAGAAGGAAGGCTGGACATCTGAGATGTGTGTTTAGCCCCTGCTAATATTTTTTCTGGCTTCGTCACTGAGACGGAGCCAGCGGTAGGGCAGCCAGGGCTAGAGCCCCCCTGCTGCTGGTGAGTCCATGGAGCCCCCTGAGCCCCGCCTGCAAATTTCCGCCATTGTTGTCTTAAGAAGGAAGGCTGGACATCTGAGATGTGTGTTTAGCCCCTGCTAATATTTTTTCTGGCTTCGTCACTGAGCGAGAGGTGCGGGTGGGGCACGCACTACAGGGAGCAGGCCGCGGCCAGAGCGAGTGGCGCACTTGGGGTGCGCAACGGGCAGGAGCATGCTAGCGGCACGGGAAGGCGGCAGCAGCATCGGGTGTGGAGTAGGCACACATGGCGTCAGATAGACGAACGTCCGCGTGGAAGTATTATCGTTAATTTTGGCACAGCGATAAGGTTGAAACATTCTGGACCATTCCCGCATAACATGAACACATGCATGACTAGAATTTTGCGTGACGGGCAGGATGGCATGACATCAAAATCGCCTATATAATATAAGCATATCTACAATGTCACATGTATTTACTATCGTATACCTCTCCTCTAGTCCTTTAATGGCTGTGAAAATATTTGAAAATATATTTTTCCTATATAACATACACTAGTACACAAAACCAGTTTACTGGCAGTAAAACTTGATTTCTACTTGCTGCGGTTCCTATTCTAATGGCCAGTGCGGAGGCATGTGCACGTAAGGCATTTCAACTAATATATGGCCACAACGCCAACACAAATACATTTAGTTACAAATCAATTCCGAAAAGAGCAAAGGAAAAACTTATAAAAAGAAATTTTGCGCAGGCTCGCACCATCAGAAAACCCCAAATACATTAAAGAAAAATGATCTTACTAGACATTTCACCAGCTTCCCATCAATGGGGTTGTGGTTTTACGTTTGGTTCTATATAAAATCCCATATGAAAATTGGCGATTCACACAGACGGTTTTCATAAGCAACCACACCTATAAACTATTCTAGTGAAACCATATTATATATTACAAAACAACTATTTGTGCATGTCTTTGGACTTAGGGATCCAGCCCCCCTTGCCCCCAACATAATTTTGAAGGCTGCCTGGATGCCGTGGGCTGCCTCATGCCTGGATTCTCAAACAAGAAGGAAACCTACAGTAGGCCTCAGCACATGCACAAACAGTGGCAGCAAGCCAGCTACCAGGCAGCCAAGTCGACTGCCATGGCCGGCAGGGTAAACTAGCGTATCCGGGTGCTCTGGCCAGCGGCCAGCTACGCACTCACTAGCTCGCCATCCTCATGCCATGGTGCTCGCCCAGCGTCCTCAGCGAGATCCGGAAAGGCAACGGCTAACACAACCAGACTGCAGGGGCTCTATCCCTAGATTGCTTCTTCAATCTTTCTACCAAGATTTAGCTAGATTGACAGTCAAGTTGACTACATTTGGTTCTTTTGTTCTCTTGTGTTTCCCTGTTAAGACATGAGGATTAAATGAGGGGCTTATGTAAACCACATAAGTGTACCTATACTAGACAGGTGATTTTTACAATCACCTACTACTTTTTCAGAGATGGCCTCCATAAGTCATTTATTGCAGTCATCTTACAAAATATCCTTAGAAATGGATTTCTAGGGGCACTTGGCTAAATAAAATTGCCCCTAAAAATCTACCTATTGTTAGAGCAGTTGCAATAAACACAACCTCCTCCTAGAAATCATATTTTTATGCATTACATACCTAAAAAGGAGTGATTCGTAGAGAAGCTTCGATGAGTGTGTTCTGGACAACCTTATTATAACCTGCTCGACGAAGAAAATGAGTCATTTCTAGAGGTGGGCTTAAAAATAGTTGTTGAATAAATATAATTTCTAGAGATGACTTGATGTTGTCACAACTCCTAGATTTTTGGACTCCTTTGACTGATTGTCATCTGCAATTAATAGTCTTACACAGAAGATATTTTGCAGGACTCATAATGGACTGCTTTGCCAGATGAGGAGTTGCCACATGAACACAGCTGAAGTAGGTGTTTGCAAAACTGTTTCTGTTGCTCTTTTCTTTCCAACATATATCTAACTAAAAAGAACAAACATGGGTGTCAAGAAAAATTAGAGAAGCATCAAGTAAGAACCTAAGGACAGCTATCTAAAATGCATCTGTTGATAAACTGGAATTTGTTTGATCATTTTTTGAGCCACCTCTATAACATGAAGTAATTCGTATTGCAATCAGTGTGGTTTGTTCATCTCCAATATCTCATGAAATTTTACATACTGCATGTGATGGCCAAGCAACCTATACATACGTGGTACAACGCATTCCATTCACCTCACAAGAATGGGACCCATGATTAACCCTGTCATCCAAATAACTGAAGACCTGTTACTGACTCTTCGCTGCCATGTTTTAAGGTTCCATCATGTTGTCCAATGAGATCGACATGAATAGCATCACAACATTGGGATGCATGGATCAATTCCCTTGACATTGCTTTTACATGATGTAAATGTTACTGGAACCTGATACGAAATATCTTAAAAAATGTTCATTTTGCACTGTTTTCCCTTGTTCATTTTGATGTCAAGAACTTAATTATATTCGTTGACGGAGATGAGTATACCCATAATTCTTTGTTGTGAACAAAAAGAAATTGACTAGCTAGATTGATTTTTAATCTATGTGTAAAAATAAATTGTAGTTTCGTAATGGAATGTAGTGAGGGAACCCTTGTTACTGATGTACTGTACTTTGAACTTGGAGTTCAATTACGTTTTGGGACTCAGGAGATCCCTAGCATAGTTGCATGGAGTTCCTGCCCTTTGAAGTGGTCAAGTTCAGTTACCTCTACAGTTGAATTGAACTCGACTTGGGGTGTCCCATGCTGATCTAGTTCATGGTATGGATACATGACAGTGTGGTTGGCATTTCCACTAATGGTTGGACGCACCGCATGCTAGTAGAAATACATTTAGTTAGAAATCAATTCAAAAAAACACAGATAAAATATCTGAAAATAAACTGTGCAGGCCCACACCATAGAAAACCCCAAATAAATTATACGAATGTCGTGACGAGGCCTCATGGTAGGGTTCTCGTGTTGGCCATTGCATGTGGCGGGGAGACCATGCGGTAAGCCTACACGATGGGGAGTGTGGCAGGGATCTCGCAGCAAAGCAGAGCTAATGTGGTGGCTTCCTGCTATCTCTCTTGAAGGACAGAACCCAACTTCTCGCAATTCGATGGTGACCAGGGGCAAAGCTAGGAATAAAACCCATCAGGGTTAATTAGCTTCACTGATCGTCACACATAATATAATAGCATACTGGATTTTCTAAAATTTATAGGGGTTCAGCTGACCCGGTAACCACAAGTAGCTTTGCCCCTCAGACCCTGACGGTGACAGAGGACCTTTGGTCTTGGTGCATGATGCTGCTAATTGTGACTAATGGTAGGGTGGATGTGAACAGATGGGGCTGAAGGAGAATTTAAGGGTAGCAGATTGGAAGGAGAACCAATATGAGGACTGCGAGCAGTAGTGCTGACTTGAAAGCCAGAGGCATATGCAATTAGAGCACGAGGATTGAATGGTAGTAATTTGGTAGTGGGCAGCAGGACGCAAGATAAACGGTTGATCCAAGGCTAGATTATTGTAGATGGGGCAGGAGCCGAGAGAATATTAGAGCAAGCCCAATAATAATGCCAAGTCTTTGGCTATAAGACAAGTTATAAGAGTCGAATACAATAGTTTGTCTCTTATACGTCTATAAAAGCTTGTTTATTATTATATGGTACTACTTTTTCTGATGTGCCGCATTCTCTTTCTTATTCCTCCTCAAATTCACCTATTACTTGGGCCCACTACTATGTATGTGTGCCAAGCTTGTTGCTTTTATGAGAGCTAAGCTCTTCACTTTCTCCTCCTTTCTCTTGTCCACATCAGTAAAAATACATGCTCTTAATTAGTGCATGGTCGATGTAAACGATGAGTGGAGGTTGCAAAAGGCAATCGATGAGCATCACTGATAGGAACGCTGCAATCGACAAGTAGCAGCAGCGCCAGTAGGAGTGAGAAAGAGATGTGAGGGTGGCGGTGTTGAGCACCTGGCAGTAGAGATGGCAATGCGTTGGGTCCGGGGCAGGTAGAGTATCTGTGGACTTGCCCCCGAAACCCGAAAGGAAACCCGCCCTGCACCCGAACCCTAATTTGGGAGAAAACTCACCCCCACCCCCGAACCAGACGGGACCAGAGACCCGAGTTTGAAGCAGAGGTTGTCGGAGGTTAGAGGTAGTCTCTGGGTGACGTGTCACGCAGATGTTGCCGGAGGTCAGAGAGAGTCGAAGCCTTGGGGTGCCGGGCGCACCTGCAGGAACAGGACCGCAGGCGCATGGTGGCTGACCTGCGTCCACTCGGTGCTCGTGCTCGCCAGGGTATGGACCGGAAGAGGATGAGCCAATGAGCCACGCGGACCATGTCTGCTCATGGTGGCAGTGGCGCGCCGCGCGAACTGGCACAGGTGGCTGGGCGGACCGGCGAAGGAGCTAGATTCCGCCAATCTTCCTATCTGTGCGATACTGTGGATGCGGGACGCCAATATTGTTCGGCGGCGGCAGGGGTGTGTGGAAATGAGGGGTCAACCAGTCAGAGTCATTTTGGTATAAATAGCTAGGGTTACTTGCTCCTTAGTTGGGTCAGCTATGTTGGCTTTCTAGTGGGCTGTGTTAACTTCGGATCCCAAGAGGGCACCCGTTGGGGAGATTCAAAACCTGACTCCGTCACGCCCCGTTTCGGAACCCCGAACCCGAAGACCCATGGGGCCAAAATTAGACCCGCCTCAGATCACTACTGCACAAAAACTTATCCGAGGCATTTTCAAAATGGCCTCCGAGGCGGTCGGGCTGTCTGCCTGCCTCGATTATGCGTGGCAGGCCGCGGCCCAGCAACCGCCTGGGTTAATGCTTAACCAAGGCAGACAATATAAAGGAAACACCTCGGTTAATGCCTATTTACCGAGGCGGGCCTTATAACGTGACCGCCTTAGTAAATTGTAACCCAACTCCAACCTAGGCAAAGTCCATATCTGGGCTCTTATATAACCAAGATTTGGGGTTAGCTCACTCTCCCCATGCCTCTCCCACCCAGCAGCTGCGTCCTTCCTCCCACCTCGTGCAGCCGCGCCCTTCCTCTACAGCGTGCAGGCAGCGGCGCCCCACCCTTCCCCTCCTCCACAGCAGGCAATGGCAGCCCACCCTTCCCCTCGCTCCTCCTCAGGCAGGCGAGCAGGACGCGCTGCCCGTGTGGGTCCTCTCCCGGCGGCGGCCGTGCGAGCAGTAGCCCTACGGTTGAGGGGCACACGGGCCGACCACGACATCGGCGCACCGGCCACACCTCTCCCCTTCACCAATGGCACTAGCCTCACCTCTCCCATTCACCAACGGTGGCGGCGCCCCCACACAATGTTTTCCTAAACGCTAAATGGTAAACAGTCGGTCAGCCTTCATTTAGCATTTATACCGTTTAAACGGTGTTTAAACGGAGTTAAATAACCTAAACGGTTTTTTACAATAACAATAAAATATACATATTTATGTAGGTAAAAATAAAATTTGCTAGAACTCATACATATTTACACATGTAAAAATCAAATATTCTACCAAATAATATTGTTGGAAGAAATCTAAATCCCACAACACTTCATATAATTACAATGTTAATTAGTTTCATGTTGATTGTGATAGACATAGTCCTTTAATTCACTTAATTATGGATTAAATGGTTGTTTAGCTCATTTAATCATGTTTAATCTGATTTTGTTTAGACTGTTTAGACGGGATTGAATGGTTTAAACGAGTTTAAATGGACCAACTGTTTAATTCACTGTTTAGGGCATAAACAACACAATTGACTTCTATTTACCGTTTAAATGGTGTTTAAACGGACTAAACGGCCGTTTAGGCGAACAGTGCCCCCACTAGCATGGAGGTGGATCCCGGCGGCCACCACCAGATCCGACAAGGAGGAGCCCAGATCCGGCGGCAGCACGACCCCATAGGCTGGATCTCGGCGGCCAGAGGAGCACGAAGATGAATCCCGGCGGCCACCACTAGGCCTGGCGAGGACGAGCCCGGATCCGGCGAGGACGAGCCAAATCTGGCGGCTCGATGGTGGAGGACATGCCCGGCAGTGGAGGGTCTGCGGCGGCTGGCCGTCGAATCCCGCGCGGAGTGGATGGGCTCGGCAGGCCAGTGGATGGGCCCACCAGGCTTATCCATGGGTATTCCTTTTTCTGTTTTCTAATTCGATTAACCGAGGTGCACAGGCAACCGCCTCGGTTAAGGCCACGATTAACCGTGACCTTTTGACTAAGGCGATTGCAAAAACCGCCTCGGTTAATGTTTTTTGCTCGCCTCGGTTATGTTTCCTGTAGTCGTGGATCCGGCCGGGTCTAAAACCTGTGTGTTTTGGATCTGAACCTGACCCGTTGCCATTCCTACATGGCAACCGGCGACGACGTCTCCTTTCTTTGTGGGCATCTTTTTTTTTTAGTGGGCAGCAGCGTTTCTGGAACGGCGTCGGCGAGCACGTGTGTGCAGCAGTGCAGGGGTCATGCGGTTCTTTGTTCTGTGGTGAGGTGTGGGTCCGATGGGCCTTCAGAGTGCGATAGGCTAGATGAGCAGATGGATTTAGCTCATAGTACAAATCAGACATCATAGATATATAGTTCATGACGTGAATTGCCGTGGGATTAGATAAAATTGATAGTGACAATTGAACCTTTATAAGAGAGAGAGAGATAGATTTGCCACTACAAAGGATGAGTACTAGGCGCTTGATCCAACTTCAAACATCACAGATGGATTTAGCTCATAGTACAAATCAGACGACATAGATATATAGTTCATGACGTGAATTGCCGTGGGATTAGATAAATTTGATAGTGACAATGGAACCATAAGAGAGAGAGATATATAGATTTGTCATTACAAACGATGAGTACTAGGCGCATGATCCAACTTCAAGCATCACCGACCATCATCCATCACCGAGGATTAGGTATCTGGCATATATTTCCATGCCAAAATTGTCACCGTCGTCACGTCAAGTGGAATAGGCTGCAAGCGGTGTCATTATTTCGCAACAGAAACAAGAACCATGACAAAAGGGATGTGCTGCCTAATGTACCTCATGTTACACGGTAAAGATCCCTCAAGCTAAGAAGCACTACTTACACCGATGTGTACCTCTAGCATAGTTCGATCTATGCCAAAGTATATTAACATTTCATCAAACTTTTACAAACTATGTTAACTAAAAATATTTATGATATCAAATAGGTGACATTAGTCATGGAATATATATAATTTCATAATATATGTATTCAGAGTCAAATAGTAACACACTTTTCTATTTTGTCAAACTCAAATGTTTCACTAAAAGACAAAATTAAACTTGAAATTTGACCAAGATTTTATATCGTCGTAAGCTGCACTCTTTAATAATATGATGACATATAGTAAACCGTTTCTAGAAATATTTTTCTGCACCGTAGTTTCTGAACCATCTCTAGAAATTGATTTCCAGGAGCTGTTGATAGAATAAAATCAACTCTAAAAATAAATTTATTAACAGCAACTCCAGCAGAGGCACCTAAATAAGGGCCCCTACTTTAGATTTGGGTTCTCCTTACTTTTGTTGGCCCAGTTTTTCTGCTTTCATTATAACAGCAGCACCTAAATTTGAGCCCCCAAATCCATTCCGATAGACAATGGCAAACACAACCTGCACATCATTCCCTCTTCTCACAGAAAAAATTCTGTGCACACCTGTTGGCCTTCAACGATCTAATGCTAGCCAAGGAGCGGTCCTCCGCTAAAAATAGACTGGACTCCAGTCAGCCTTATTCATGCGGCCACGCTCATCCACCGCATGCCCGCATGCACCATAAAAAGCAACACGTGTCAGGCATCCAACATGTGTGCATGGCGCAACTGTGGATACAGTTTTTATAGAATTTTTTTCCCTCCTCCTTCCTCCTCTACCTACTGGGCAATGTTGAGTGGACCTAGTCTGCGTCGGGAGAGAATCCAGTCGGCATCGGGCGCATCCAGCTAGCGACGGGCGATAATCCAATCGACATCGGACGGATCCAATTGACGTCATGCGGATCCAGTCGGTGTCGAGCGGATCTAGTCAGTGTCGGGTGGATGACCAGGTCCGGGGGGCCGCTGGCATAGCTCCATCGGCACGCGTGCCATCGCTGGCATAGCTCCGCTGACATACCTCCACGAATGAGGCGTGGGAGCTAGGGAAGTCATCGAAGGAGCTGCAATTGGCCGCATCTTGTCGAAATCCATGCCTCCGGGTGACCCCGTCTGTCGCAGGCGCTGCCTGTGGGAGGCAGAGGTAGGGGAGGGGAGGGGTCGCTGGAGGAAGACAGGGTTGCCGCGCTAGTTTGCGCACAGGAAGGAAAATGGTCGAAACTGCCAGATGGGGACCGGGTGGTGAACCCCTAGGAATGGGTGCTGGAGGGTGGATTCGGGTGCTGACCCAAATTTAGTGGCCTGAGTAGGAGCCCCGCTTGAGCATGTTTGTTTTTTTTTTCCTAAGCCTCAATATTTAGCGATTGGGGCTCAAGTAGGGGCTTGCTGGAGTTGCTCATATGGTTGACTAAATCAACCATCCCTAAAAATAGTTGTGGAGTAAATAAATTTTCAAATTTTTCAAATGATTTCCTGTGGACAAAATCACCAATCATGGATCACCGAGCTGTAGGGGTCGAGCTATGGTGGCCAAGACATTGTTCCGACTCTATCCATACCAAAATTGTCACTTATCATTGACCTCCATTTTGGCTGATTGCGATGTTATTTTGCAATCAAATCATGATACGAAAGGGGCAAATAAATATGCAACTAAATAACAAGTAGCTGAAAAAAGAACTCGTGCAGAACTTGACAACCTAGATATTTTTTAGTAGCTATATCCATCGTACATACGTGTGCGCCAGATATTTTAAGAAGCATTTGGTGCACTGCATACAACACTAGTCACTCGAACAGGAAGCGGGAAGAACAAACCATCATCCTGGCGGCCGCTACGCCTCAAGCACAACAGCCACTTTGGTTCGTCGTCGTGCCTCTCACGCTAGTGCTGCTGCCTGTCCTCTGCCGACGCCTCCACCACCGCCCCAACGCCGGTGCCGGCAACGACGAGAGGAAGCAGTCGAAGCCTATCCTGTGGTCGCCTCCGGAGAGGCTGCTGGTTATCGGCCACCTGCACCTCATCGGCGACCTCCCGCACGTCTCCTTTCATGACCTCGCTGTCAAGCATGACCGTGGCGGCAGCCTCATGCTCCTCCAACTCGGCAGCGTCCCCAACCTCGTCGCCTTCTCCCCACGCGCAGCCCAGGCGGTCCTCCAAACACACGACCATGTCTTCGCCTCGCGGTCGACGACCAAGGTCTTGCACAACTTCCTGTACGGGTCGTCGACCATCGCCTTCAGACCCCACGGTGAGCACTGGTGTAAGGTCAGGAAGCTTGTCACCACGCACCTCTTCACCGTCAAGAATGTGGACTCGTTTCGCCATGCCCGCCAAGAGGAGGTAACAGCTTTTTTGGTAGCTTATTTATTACTATTATGTATAGTAGTGTATAAACTTAAAGTAGAACGTACTACGTCATTTTAGGTCTTGGTCTAAACATGTATATTGTATGAAAGATTAAGTATAAAGTTCTTTGTGCACAAGAACTTAGCTCTAATTTCAGGACATAGCTATAATGATAGGATAAAAACAAGAACAAGATGAAGAACATGACATGGCTCACAATGAAGAACACTGTATTGATAATACCAAATATCTTCAAGAGGCTCTTGATCTTCAATTACAAGCTTTGCCAACCTCCTCACACTAACTAAACTAAAAATAGAAAAAGAACACAAGTGGAGGGAGAGAGACTCTTGTGTGGTGTGTTGAAGGAGAGCACCCTAGCCATGCTTATATAGTGGGAGTAGGACGGTTTGGTACCAACAAATATGGTAACCAGGAGCAACCGCCGTAGCCTACTGTCATGCAACCCCCAGAGCGAGGTGGGCCCGAGAGGCGATGCCGGGTGTCCAGGCGCACCTAGGGTGCAGCCACACCTTGGCTAGCCCCACTCGCCACCGCCTTGCTCTGGCGGGCTCTAGGCTGGGCCTGGACTCCTCCTGTGGTGGTGTCTCGGTCTAGATAGTTGCGTAGGTGGGCTTTCCTTCTCATCCTCGTTTGCGCATTTCTGAAATTTGTGTTCCGCTTTGTGCTTTTGATCTTGTTTTGTGTATTTTCCACTTGATTCTAGCTATGTGTCCTGCAAAACATGTTTCTTCGAAAACAAGTGGAACAATATCAAAGTAAATGCATATATGTCAAAAGATTGTTCATTTCTCCTGTTTTGGATTATATTTGGCGGTTATAAATGTGCAATAGTGACCACCAACAGTGGCCAGCCAGCTTGAGGTAGCGAAACGGTATTCGCGTCACTGGCTTGAGGTAGATGATGGGACTGACGGTGGGGCCCCACATGCTAGTGATGAGAGAGAGGGAGACAGTGGAGGTTGGATGGCTTGGGCCGGGGCACGGTAACGGGCCGGCCCAGCGCGGGAGGAAGGGAGAGGGGAGGGGAAAGGAGGAGGAGTGGGCCGCTGCCGTTGCTATTGCCGTGGGCCGAGGTGAGGAAATGAGCCTAGTGCTCATTTTCCAATTTCTATTCCTTTTTCTTTTTCCCAGCCTTCTGTACTAGGTTTAAATGCATTTGAATTTGAAATTTAAACATGTATGCATGCAATATATGCCATCATATGCTCTAGCAAGCAAGCGCTCAAGCACTCATTCCTACACTAGGTTTTATTTTAGGGTCGGCCTATATTTCTAAGTTAATTAATTAGGTGGTTAGGTTATTATGCAAAATTTTAAAAGGTTCAAATTTTTAGTGGTTTTAAATTAGGTCAAGATTTTAGGGTGTCACAACTACAAGGCCATTACAAAGCCCCCTCCAAGCCTGTGTTATACCACCTCCAAGGTTTCTCCCCTATACACAAGTCAACAACCCCAAGGGACCCCTCTTGAGCCACACAAACTGTTCCGATGTAGCATAACTTGGAGGAAGCTAATTACTTAGTCAGGTTGCCCATCCAGAACTCATGGTTGCGCTATTATGCCGGGTTACTTGTCCATGAACTAGTCCTTAGAATCTTGGCAGGAAACTAGCACAAACCAATTCCATCAACCACCAGGTCATAACACATCCATTACAATATCCATCACACCATGGCACCAACCAACCTCAGCCCAAGCATCCATCCTACCAAATAACTAATTAGCATGTTGCTTAAAACATTACCATCCCATATTGCATAGATCATTTATCAATATTAAATTATATCCTTGCAAACCCATCCATGACAACAAGGCTAAGCATAACTTCTATCCATCCAAACCAGGTTACAAGGATAATATGACAAAGGCTAGTAAACCCCCTCATAGGTTTCAAATTTAGATTGAGCATGCAACTAATGTTCTAGCTACTCAAACTCAAAATAAAATAAATACAGGTGCAAACATATTCAAGGGCAATTGCCTTCGAACTGGGCTTGGTCAGAAAGGTCAAACTCCTGGTCCTAGAAGTTCTCGTACTCAGCACCCTCAGTTGACAATACAGCAAACATGGCCCACAAAACATAATAAGAACAATACACCAAACATTGGAAAAACATGCTACCACTAGTACAGAGACGGGCTTTACTCCCGGTGGGGAACCCCCTCTAGTCCCGGTTCCCCACCCGGGAGCAAGCATCCGGGACTAAAGGGGGGTCCTTTAGTCCCGGGTGAGGAACCGGGACTAAAGGAGGACCTTTAGTCCCGGTGGGTAATACCAACCGGGACTAAATGTGCCTCCTGACATGCCACGATGGCCAGCACCTTTAGTCCCGGTTGGTAATACGAACCGGGACTAAAGGTTTTTTTTTCTTTTCTTTTCATTTTTTTGTTTTCTTTTCAAAATAGGTTTTCGAAGTCGTATTGTACGCTGCTAATTATACATTTATACGCGCATATAGTATGTTTCGGTTCAAGCACAATGAACGTATTAAATCACACAATTCAAGCATAGAAATATATATATATATATATATATATATATATATATATATATATATATATATATATATATATATATATATATATATATATATATATATATATATATATATATATATATATATATATATATATATATATGCATGCATCATATATATATTTACATGCATGCATGCATATGTGTATTTTACATTATATTATTTCATGTGCATATATTACAAAAGATTGCATTATAGTTGTTGTGACATAACGAGTTTCTTCTCATCCTCTAGCTTGGCTTCAATGGCAGTGTTGGGTCGAAGTAGAACTCGCCCTTGGAATCGATGACCTGCTCATTAAAAAATCCGGCTATAGACTCTTGAATTGCTTTGATTTGGTCTTGCCGTATGACCTTTTCCTCCAACCATCGAGTCTACAGGTTTGAATTAAAGGAAAATAAATTAATATATGTACATATATATATATAAAGACATAGTAACACAATCAATAATAATAATTAAATGAATATATAGTGTATTTTTAACGTACTTTGAGTCTCTCTGTAGGAGTTCTTTGGGAGACCACCTTGATAAACTTGCAAACATAGTAACCACAGTAGTTGTTCCCCTGTTCCTGCCTCAGACACCACTTTACGAGAAAAAGATTTGTCATCCAATCTGGTGATCCGGTGAAAGCTATATGTTTAATTAATAAAGATGATGCGATTCAGGGGACTTACTTTCAATGGGATTACATTCAGTGGCGCTTTGCATTTTTCCATGTGTTGCTTCTCAATAAAGGTTTTCCAAACACTGCCCAATAAAAAATTTGCCACATCATTAGATATAGTTAATCATCATGTTTGTGTGTATATATAGTTGCTAGAGATCCCGAAATTACCTCTGGATAATATCTATCATATCTTGGTAGTCTTGTTGTGGTTTTCTCATCGAGTCATAGATTATCAAGTGACTTTTCACCAGATCGATGTCCATCAATATCCAGTGATTGCTGCATATGTTTATAGGATATAACGCATAACACTCATTAATTAACTAGAATCAACATATGAGCCATTAAGGCTATGATCGACATGATTAACACTCACTTGAAGTTATAGGGAAAGAGTATATCCTTCTTGTGGCGTTGGTTCACTAAGAAGTTCATGAGGTTACTCTCTGACTCAGACTTCCAATTAGTCATTGGAGTAATTGGGTCTTTGAATACTATATGGGGATCAACAAAACCAATTTCATTGCATCCTTCCTTTCTGAGCTCTGTCATTGTAAATCTGCATATATATAGTACTTGTTAGGATAATTTATATGCATATACACACATATGATGAGTTTAATAATAGATCGAAAGAATTATTACTTACAGGCAATAGCAGCTAATGATAACTTTGTCCAGAGAGGTCAGGTGGCATAGTTGATGAAATTCTGCAAAGTCAACATACATAACATCATCGCCACGAAACCAATGTTCGTCTCTAATTCTGACACCAACGCAGAAGTCTCCACTGGTAGACGCCTGCATGTACCACTTGTTTAGCAGGTACATTTGCGTCCCCAGATCAGATAAGGCTTGAGGGTTGTATAGACTCTGGCCTAGTACAAATTTTTTCTTCCAAATATCAACCTCCGCCGCACTCTCAATGTTTCCATCACCAAACATCTGGTAAAGGTCGAGACCAGTCTCATCAAGAAATTCACCAAGGTGATCCAAATCGACATCCGGAGGTATGTTTGCCTGATGCATTAATCCTAAATTCGAACCATATTCATTACCAACAACTAGCGGGGGGATTGATTGGTGCGCTTGTTGTCCGAGTTGGGCAACTCCTTTCCCTGCCCGCTTCTTTTTCTGTGCCGCCTCAATTGACTTGGTGAGAGTGCGGTCATAGTCTGATAACGTTGATTTGGATGGCTTACGAGATTCCCGCTGTTGATGCTGGTAAGAAGTCACCTTTTTTCTTAAAATATCCGGAGCTACGAAGAAGTACAGTTTCTCTGGGTTTCTCCTTGCTTCTTGATTCATTTTAAGTTTGTCATAGAATCTAGACATGTCTTTTTTATATGCATCAGTTTCTTCTTCCTTCTCTTCAGATATTATTTTGGGAATAGCCCTTGGTTTCACGGTGGCTTTCTTTGCAGGCGGGGACTGGTTCTTCGTTTGAGGGGCTGGCCTCTTGCTAGGCTTCTTGGTAGGCGGGGGCGGGGGAGGCGTTGGAGACCTCCTTGGAGGTGTTGGCAGCGGCGTTGGAGACCTCCTTGGAGGTGGCGGCTGCGACGTTGGAGACCTCCTTGTAGAGGGTGTGGATGCAGCCTCGTCTTCCAACATAATGTCATCGTACAGAGCACTATGATGATCTGGCGATTGAACAATTGGATTTAGGTTGGGGGAGGATCTGCTACAAAAAAAGGAATGACATATTATTATGAGCAGATTGTTAATTATTTAAGCCAATACAAATTAATGATGTAGTGTTTTCATCCGCACGTACCTATGGTGAGGTAGTTCAGGAGGAGGTGGAGCCGACATCCCTGGAATGATGATGTAGCGCTTGCGCCATAGAATGAATGTCTTCTCCGCTTCTCCTAGAGTCTTCTCACCATCACCTCCAGGAATATCAAGAGGCAAATCACTAAAACCTTTTTCAGCTTTATCTACCGAGATGGTGGCATATCCTTCTTGGATTATATTCCCATGAATCCTTGGTGTCTTGGTTCGGTCGATAGGATTAACAAGACCGATAGCCACCTTGATTGTGGAATTCTCCTTCGGAATGTGTAGCTCACACGTTGTACAAGGTTCAGTGACGTCATCCACAGGGAAGTGCAGTCCTGTGTCCCCTTGATTTGGTATCTCCGTGGAAGCGCAGCTGCTTTTCAACTGAACAGATTGGCTAATGTTGATTCCTGGCTCTGATGTCTGCTTGCTTGCACTCACTGCTATTTGCACTTGCCTTTTGATTTCCTCCTGCATTCTCGCTTCAAGGTTTTTTCCCGCTCCTGTGCTTCACGCACCGCTTCCTCCAACCTCTGGAGCCGTTGTGCCTCTTCTTCCTTCTTTCTCTGGCGACTTCTGTAGGAAGGTCTGTCCTGAGGGAATCCATGCTCCCACGAGACACTTCCTTTGCCTCTAGTTCGGCCACCATGTTCAATAGTCCCGATGGCGTATGTCAGCTCATCCTTATCTCTGTTGGGCCTGAACGCACCACTAGCAGTAGCTCTCTGAGCATAAAACAATCTTTCTGCTGCTTCTTGCAGTCTTGCGCCATAAACGCACTTCCCTGTCTCCTGGTCTAGTGTTCCCCCATGAGCGAAAAACCAATTCTTTGCACGTTCTCCCCACTCGAGTGATTCTGGTCTAATACCCTTGGCAAGAAGGTCTGCTTCCATTTTGTTCCACTTCTTAATGGCAGTCGGGTAGCCACCTGATCCCAAGGTATGGTGGTATGTCTTCTGTTGGGCATTACGTTGGTTCTTTATCACTCGACTCACACCCTCTTCCGAAGTCTTGTACTGTACAAACTCATCCCAATAGGGCCTCTGCTTTGAGATCGGGCCTGGGACAGTAAAATCTGGTGCTATGTTCTTCTTGACATACGTCGTGTATAGGTGTTTCTTCCAAGTCTGAAACTGGGTGGCCATCTTCTTCATTGCCCAATCCCTAACTCGCTCCTTCAATTCATCACCATCTATTATATCATCATAATCATCTGTTTGGAGCGTGAAATGTACCAAGACATCATTCCAAATTAACGCCTTGTCACGATCGGAGACAAAACTGATATGAGGAGCATTGGTCTTCTTCTTCCATTCACGGGTACTAATCGGGAGCCAGTCCCGTACAAGGTAACCACAGTGGTGCACAAATTTCATTTTATTCGGCCCCCCCGGTTCTCCTGTATCCACATTGAACTCCGAGATGATGAAGTGACCCTCCAATGGCTTTTTGGGACCTCGAACATTTTTACTCTTCGTTGTAGTTGTTGATGTCGATCCAGAGGGCTACAAAACATAAACATTATTTTTAATGTCATGAGCACACATAAGACATATGATAATATATATATATATATAGCTAATAATAAAAAATATATACTTGGCCAATATGTTGTTGCTCATTTTGTTCAAGAGCTAAGTACTGACTCCCGTCATCTACATCCTCTTGCACGTTATTTTTAGCACCATCATCGCCGGCAACTTGAGTGCCAGTGTTGATCAAATTCATCATCAACTCCTCCTCATCCATATTTCTCGGGTCGGCCATCTAGCTTCAAAAAACAAAACCAATATATAGTACGTCAACCATGTAGTCATTCATCATATGAGAAAAGTCTATGTTAATAATATAAGTATAAGTCATTATGAAATGTAAGTATATGTGTCTTATTGCTCATATAGCCATTACTATTTCCGAAATGATAAGAATTTATTTTCTTCTTCTACAGGCGATCTCTGATGCTATGATATAAAGTTTGAAGATAGTCTTCCCGGAAAAAAATATGTAATGCTCATATTACTTTAGCAACATTAATATATTATATCTGTATATTCAAAGTTCACAAATGAAGAAACATGTGATATTTTTGATAAACTAAAAAACGCTTAGTTTACAAACTGGGTATCAAAATTGAGTTCCTATTTGACCATTATATATCCTACAACAAATCCTTCAAAAAAACCCTACATGAATATATTTGGATAAAATTTCGTTAACAAACATTGATCTATGTCCTCGGTGGAGGGCCTCGGGCGCGGAGGAGGGCGCGGTGGAGGGCCTCGGGCGCGGAGGAGGGCGAGGGCGCGGTGGAGGGCCTCGGGCGCGGAGGAGGGCGCGGTGGAGAGCCACGGGCGCGGAGGAGGGGCACGGGCGCGCGCGGTGGAGGCCGCACGAGGAAGAAGACGGCGGCGCCGGTGTCACGGAAGACGAACGGACGCGGTGCGAGGAGAAGAGGGCGGCGGTGTTCGACGAGGAAGAAGACGAGCGGATCGATCTGCCAGGCGCCGGAGGTTATATAGCAGAGGAGAATTACTCCCGGTTCCAGCCACCAACCGGGAGTAAAGGTATACCTTTACTCCCGGTGCGTGTTACCAACCGGGAGTAAAGGTATACCTTTACTCCCGGTTGGTAACACGCACCGGGAGTAAAGGCTTTTTTTGGCGGGCCACGAAACTGCAGCCCACCTTTACTCCCGGGTGGGCTTCCCACCCGGGAGTAAAGGTGGCCTGCAGTTTCGTTTCCCGCCTGTTTTAAGGAATAGTCTTGTTAAATACAATAGAAATGCAATAGTTTTTATTAAATACATAGTAAATTAAATAAAAGGCATAAAATTATTTTGTTTAAAATATGAATTTTATTTTTGTTTATTGCACATAGGAAAAATCGATAACCTAACTTTTTTTATTTTTTGTTAGAATTATGAAACATAATGTAACTAATATTTATTATTTCGTTAATGCAAAATGTATTGTTTAATTAAAATTATTAAAATTATTGGTTTTGGACAGGAAATTTGTTTTCACATCATTTTAACGTTAATATTTTAATATTTCATCACTCAGTAACCAAATCAAACATTGATTTAATTTGAAACATGACATAATAAACATCTGAATTCACAATTATTACATAATATCTCAAACACACACTATATTAAATCACTATATCATCAAGTGGGCACAGCAGTGAACTTCTTCTTTACGTATGTCCCTTGGTTATGATCGCTTCGTAACCATGGAGTGTCCTCATCATTTACCAAGATGCTAGGGTCTTTGTTCACTTTGAAGGGCGGAATTCGGTCATCCTTTTCATATTCTTCTGACATGTCCGACTTGTCCTCAATTCCCACGATGACTCTTTTCCCTGAAAGAACTATGTGGCGCTTTGGCTCTTTGGTTGAGTCATTATCGTTTTTCCCTCTTTTTGGTTTGGTAGACATATCATTGACATAGAACACCTGATTCACATCCTTGGCAAGGACGAATGGTTCGTCTTTGTACCCAATATTACTAAGGTCTACTGTTGTCATTCCATACTCGTTGTCTACTGTTACCCCGCCTCCGGTCACCTTGACCCATTGGCACTTGAACAATGGGATCTTCAAAGTAGGTGCATATTCTAGTTCCCATATTTCATCTATGCGTCCATAATATGTCTGCTTATTCCCATTCGGGTCTGTGGCATCTATGCGGACACCACTGTTTTGGTTGGTACTCCTTTTATCTTGGGCTACTGTGTAGAATATGTTCCCATTTATCTCGTACCCTTTGTATGTGACGATATGCCATGATGGTTGCATAGCCAATAAATACAGTTGCTCATGGATGCTCTCATCACCTTGACATTTTTTTCGCAACCAACCGCCGAAAGTTTCCATGTGCTTATGCGTAATCCAAGCTTCAGTCTTCCCTGGAAACTCGGATCGTAAGAGATCCTTGTGTGTCTCAATATACGGATCTACCAAAGAGGAGTTCTGTAGAACTGTGTAGTGCGCTTTATTGAAATAATCATCATCCGTACCAATATATGTTTTCCTCCCTAGTGTCCCCTTTCCGCTTAGTCTCCCCTCATGTCTCGATTCAGGAACACCAATCGAGTCAAGGTCGGGAATAAAGTCAACACAGAACTCAATGACCTCTTCTGTTCCATAGCCCTTGGCGATGCTTCCTTCTGGGCGAGCACGGTTGTGAACATATTTCTTCAGGACTCCCATGAATCTCTCTAAGGGGAACATGTTGTGTAGGAACACAGGACCGAGAGTGAAAATCTCCTTGACTAGGTGAACTAGGAGGTGTGTCATAATATCAAAGAAGGAAGGAGGGAACACTAACTCAAAGCTGACGAGACATTGAACCACATCATTCTGTAGTTTAGCTAGATCAGTTGGATCAATTGCCTTCTGAGAAATTGCATTGAGGAATGCACATAGCTTTACGGTGGCTAGACGTACATTTGGAGGTAGAATTCCTCTTAATGCAACTGGAAGTAATTGCGTCATGAGAACGTGACAGTCATGGGACTTTAAGTTACAGAATTTCTTCTCTGGCACATTTATAATACCCTTTATATTCGAGGAGAATCCAGATGGTACCTTGATGTTGTTTAAGCATTCAAACATGATTTCCTTCTCCTCTTTGCTTAGAGTGTAGCTAGCAGGACGTAAGTAATGGCGTCCATCATCTGTCTTCTCTGGATGCAGGTTGTCTCTTTCTCTTAAACAACGTAGGTCCTGTCGTGCTTCAAATGTGTCCTTAGGCTTTCCATACACACCCATAAAGCCTAGCAGGTTCACACAAAGATTCTTCGTTAGGTGCATCACGTCGATCGAGCTACGGACCTCCAGGACTTGCCAATAGGGTAGGTCCCAAAATATGGACTTTTTCTTCCACATGGGTGCGTGACCGTTAGCGTCTTTCGGAATAGGTTGGCTTCCATGTCCTTTTCCAAAGACGACTTTCACATCATTGACCATATCGAGTACATCCTCACCGGTTCGGTTGCGAGGCTTGGTCAGGTGGTCTGCTTTCCCTTTAAAATGCTTACCTTTCTTTCTTACGGGGTGATTTGCAGGAAGAAATCGACGATGGCCAAGGTACACGACCTTTCGACATTTTTTCAAGAATACACCTCTAATATCACCGAAGCAGTGTGTGCATGCATTATATCCCTTGTTTGACTGTCCTGAAAGATTACTTAGAGCAGGCCAATCATTGATTGTTACGAACAACAATGCTCGCAGATCAAAGTGTTCCTGTTTGTACTCATCCCACACACGTACACCTTCTTTATTCCACAAAATGAGAAGTTCATCAATAAGTGGTCTCAGGTACACATCGATGTCATTGCCAGGTTGCTTCGGGCCTTGGATGAGCACAGGCATCATAATGAACTTCCGCTTTATGCATAACCAAGGAGGAATGTTGTAGATACTTAGAGTAACAGGCCAAGTGCTATGACTACTGTTCTGCTCTCCAAAAGGATTGATACCATCTGTACTTAAAGCAAACCTTAAGTTTCTTGCGTCATTTGCAAACTCCGGGAATTCTCTGTCGATTGCTCTCCACTGGGACCCATCAGCAGGGTGTCTCAACATATTGTCTACCTTACGGTCTTCTTTGTGCCATCGTAACAATTTTGCATGTTCTTTGTTTCTGAACAGACGTTTCAAGCGTGGTATTATAGGAGCATACCACATAACCTTGGCAGGGATTTTCTTACGTGGACGTTCGCCCTCAACATCACCAGGGTCATCTCGCCTGATCTTATACCGCGACGCATGGCATACCGGGCATGCATCTAATTTCTCGTACTCTTTGCCATGGTATAGGATGCAGTCATTAGGACATGCATGTATCTTCTCTATTTCTAGCCCCATAGGACAGATAACTTGTTTTGCTTCGTAGGTAGTGGCGGGCAATTCATTGTACTTCGGAAGCATCTTCTTTTGGATTTTTAGTAACTCTCCAAATCCCTTGTCAGATACACCATTCTTTGCCTTCCATTGCAGCAATTCTAGTGTGGTTCCCAACTTTTTCTGCCCTGCATCACAAGTTGGGTACAACAATTTCTTGTGATCTTCTAGCATCCGCTCGAACTTGATCTTCTCCTTTTCACTTTCACATTCTCTTTGTGCATCACGAATGACCTGACAAAGATCATCAGCCGGCTCATCTTCTACGGCTACCTCTTCTTCAGCTTCTCCCATTGTAGTATCATTGAGGCACGCACCATCAGGAATAATATCATTGTCGTCCCATTTTTCTTCTTCATCTTCTTCCATTACAACACCGGTTTCTCCGTGCTTTGTCCAACAAATATAGTTTGGCATGAAACCCGACTTGAACAAGTGTGAATGAAGAGTCCTTGAGCAAGGATATTCCACTGTATTCTTACATATGGCACATGGGCAGCACATGAAACCGTCGCGTTTGTTTGTCTCGGCCGCACGTAATAAAGAATGCACGCCGTCAATGAACTCTTGTGAGCGGCGATCAGCATTATACATCCAATGACGGCTCATCTGCATTACATGACATAAATATCATATTAAAACCTAGATCATAATTAATTATTTATACAACATGCCTGCCACCACAAAAGATACAAATTTATGAAAGCATCGCTACAATGTAGACAATCTCAACTACCACTAAAAGAACTAAAGCTAAAATACATTTCAGGAGCACAAGGATTTCGCGACCAATCTCAACTAAAACAGACAGATCCCCCGATTGTGCAACATCTTTGGGCTTCTTCGGCTGGATCACTGCCTCATTAGCCGCCGTATCTGCCTGTTGTGCAAGATATTTTTGCACGAGTTCAACATACTCTTCCTCCCAGTAGAAGCCTGAACATCGTCCACTGCCATCCCACTGAAATTAAAACAAAAAATTAGAACTTTAATCACAACCATCATGAAAATAGGTATAAACTAACCATAATCATTAAATACGATAAAATAACTCACATTGCGATCCGGACACTTGTAGAAGATACGATCCTTGTTGGGACCCTCCTTCTTCACTCGGTACTCCATCACAATCTTCGTCTCATCATGACACTTGCCACATGGAATGAGAGGAAGGCCCGGCCTAAGTCGCTTTGAAAACCCATGAGAGGCCGAGGACCCGGAAGCAGTTGCCATCTACTCTCTATACTCATTTTTTAATACACTATAAATTTCTTCTTTTATAAACAAATAAAATTAACAAACTATAAAATTATCTACATCTCTAAACAATGATATTTTTAACCTTCTTTCATGTAAATATGCAAGCTTAAAGTGATTTTGAGCTCAAATTGCTTACAAATGAAAAAAAACCACAATAAAGAACCATAAATATATATAGTGAATAAAATGGCATAAGAAAATGGTAAAAAATGAGAGTATGAGATTGGTAACCTTTACAACTGAAGAATCGACGGAGGAATCGAAGAATGGATGGAGGAACAATGGAGGGAGGGAGGAAGCAAGAACACCAGTGAGCTTCAAAATGTGCTGAGCTCGGGCTCGGGGAGGAAGGAGGAGACGGCCGATTTATAAAGGGAGAACATTTAGTCCCGGTTGATAGATCCAACCGGGACTAAAGGTAACTTTCCAACCCCGGGCGCAGCCACGGCCCGGGAGTAGACCTTTACTCCCGGTTGGAGCCACCAACCGGGAGTAAAAGTATACCTTTAGTCCCGGTTGGTGGCTCCAACCGGGACTAAAGGTCCCTGCCACCTCTGTCTGGCGCAGTAGCCGTTGGGCAGGGACCTTTAGTCCCGGTTGGAGCCACCAACCGGGACTAAAGGTATTTCTAGTCCCGGTGGCAAAAAATTCCGGGACTAGAGCCCATTTTGGCCGAGGATCAAAGGTCTGTTCTCTACTAGTGTACAAAGTTACTCATCATTATGAACTTGTGAGCAAAGGAACCACCTAAAATGGAGCAACAATTTGAATGTTATTTCGAAGTTTAGTGGCAAAACTGTTATTTTCTGGAACACAGTTTTTAGTTTTAAATAAATATAAAACTGAAAATAAAAGAGTTTTGGGTTGAGAGTATAAAAACCAGATAATTCAGGGGCTAAAACAGAAGAAAAGGAAACTAATACTTTTGAACAGGAGGTGGACAACGGGTTGATTTAGGTAAAAGTGAGGCTTTTCTAAAAACAAGGATGTAGCCAGACGGGGTTGACCACGTCGCCGCCAACATGGCTGCCATGCGGCATGAATTTGTTGGCTCGATGCACCACATGGGCACTAGCGCCATGGACCACGCCTATGAGTCCACAGTGTACCGGTTAAGTGCCGAAGGGGTACCGACTTATCTGAACCGTCAATCACCAAACGAATGGAGATGGTGCACGCTCACATTTGGCCACCGGGGAAGATATTGAGTGTAGAAGCACCATGGCTACCATGGTAGAGACTTCGCCGGCATAGACTCGGGATCGAGCTAAATGCTATGGGTGGCATCGAGAGCTAGCGCAAAAGAGACTGGAGCTCACCGCAGAATCAGTGATGGGGAGGTCGTAGACGGTGGGAAGAAAATTATGTGCTCCCTGGGTCCATTCGACCGGCGCTGGACCCCTTTGCTGGATTGACGACGCGTGGTAGAGGGATAAATCAAGCATTTATGGGACCGGTGGCTCCTCCGCGCGCGCATCTCGTCCACATAAGGTACAATGGATGGAGTGTTATTTATCCCTCAGCCACGCGTCGTCAATCAAGCGAAGGGGTGCAGCGCCGGTCGAATGGACCCAGGGAGCAGGTAATTTTCTTCCAGACGGTGATGGCATTGAGAGGCAGGATCACAATGAGGGCGGTTGAGTCCTGGGTTGGGCTGAGCCCACGCCGTGAGGGGGGAGGGCTTGCTTCTCTTTTTTTTTCACTCTATTTTCTTTTTCTACAAAAAGGTTTTTGAGGCTCAAATTCAAATCAGTCTAAACCAAATAAATTTGAACTTGTTTTTAGAAAACTAGGGTTTTGAAACTTTATCAAAAAAAATTTCGAATGGAATTTTATTTCTTTTATTTTATAAACAGAAAACAAAATCGATTTGCATCTAAGTTGAATTAAATAAATTATTTCCACTCAATAAATTTAATGCAATTTGCATGAATGTAACATAATGAATTTTAACTTATAACATATTATTTTCCTCCAACTATTATTTGGCCATAAATCTGAATTAAATTCTGATCAATTTTAGGAAATTGAAAATTTGAAAATTTAGAGTAACACAAACCTAGCCCCTTAAGATGAATCTTGTTCTCGACATTCGTAAAGATTGTCGAAGAGGTGAAGAAACTCTGCATTAAGATCATCTTCTCTTTCCCAAGTGGCTTCTTCCTTAGAATAATGCTTTTATTGCACTTTGCACCTTCTGACTCTTTTGTTCCAAGTAACTCGTTCGGATGTTTCCACAATCTTGACACACTCTGAGAACAAAAAAAAAATCCTCCCTTAGATTCAACTCCTCAAGTGTTAATTGCTCCTCAAGGACTCTCAAGCACTTCTTTAGCTGTGAAACATAGAACACATCATATATCCCTGAAAGTTGTGGAGGTAGCTTGAGCTAATAGGCTACCATCCCTTTTCTATCAATCACATCACGATCGTGCCAGCACTATGGTCCCAAGGTTAGGCCAAGCAATCAGGTCGTGTCAGCACCAACTACTTGATGATATACAGGCCATGCCATGCTTGGGCCTAGGCCGTGCCTCGTGCCTCCTATAAGGTCCAGCCCATGGGTACAACAGGTTTATAGGTTTTATTGAGTTTTTAAACCATATATACATCAAGCCCTCGATCATAGAAACTCCAATATATAACAACTTGCAACAGCTTGACTTATCTTTTGGTGTTGCCTATCTTGTACTCAATCTATTTCAAACTGTAAGTCATTTTGGCTTGTCTAGATACAAAGATTTTCCAATGTAATATCTATATGTAGTGTATATCTAGGTACATAGCAAAAGATATGAATCTAGAAAATATAAAGTGACTTATAATTTAAAATGGAGGAAGTAGTAAAATACAATGGGGGGACACAATGCCTCTTGGTCACTAGTATAATTGAACAACTTATTTGTCACTGTTTTTAGAGAAAATGAAAATCTATAAATATGTCTATTCCAAGCATGGAATTAAAAACGCACCGGGTATATTTTAGTCAAACAGGAAGCCTTGGCTTCATAAGGCTGTGGTGCTGGAGCCCTTAGAGCTTCATCAAAACATGGTGTCCAAAAGGAACCAGCAGACTCCAATGATGATGATCTCAAACTTCCACGATCCATTCAGACCATGAAACGACGTGGGAACCTTTGTACGAAACCATGCAGCACCATGACCGAGGTATGATTGGTGATCAATATTTGGCATCTAAACAGGGCCAAAGTATCTCGGTGAAAGCTAAGTCCACGATGAATCAGAGGTTTCGTACCTCATGCATGTGACCACGTTGAAGAAGTGAGATATGGTTTCGTCCACTAAAAAATTTATACGAAACCCAAACTATCACATGCTGCCTACGCTGTTTACATATCTCCAATCTTCTATAAATAAAAGGCATAGCCTCACCGCGTCCACGGTCTTTGCTGGATGGGATGTAGAGAGAGAGGGTGAAAGGGTAGGTGAGAGAATGGAAACACGAGAGGATAGAGATGTGCTCATGGGAAAGGATCCAAAGCTCCGTGTGTGCCCCTTCCTTGGGCAACACATGGTCAGATGGGTTCGCCCATGTATGCGGTGGGTGGGTAATGTCGGTGCAAGCGGAGGCTCATTCTGCTTGTTTTTCACCGTTGGCTTGTCTCCGGAACTAGTGGTAAAAATCATTCTCATCATTGGGTTGGACAAGAATGGTGGTAATATATTATCATGAACAGCGTGTACTGGATAGGAGTGGTGAAATAGAAGATTCATTGGGAAGCAGACTGGAGAAGGATTCGAGACTTGGCTAGCGGCTGAGGACGCGATGATGGGATGTCTTAGGATCGGGAGATTTTATATGTGAGGTTAGAATTGCAGACCCTTAGTGGGTCTACTTTTGAATCGGGGCATAATCGTGCCGGCACTACGAGCCGAAGGTCAGGTCTAGCCATGGCACTAGGAATTGGGCCGTGCCAGCCCCAACATGATGATATACAGTACGTGTTGTGCTTGGTCCTAGCCTTTGTGGGTCATGCCTCGTACCTCCTCTATATCATTACTACTACAGAACTGACATTCACTTTTAGCCCATCGCTGCTGATTCTGTTGGAACCCATAGTGATAGATCATCACTGCCAGTTGGTTTCAACCGGCATTGATTGGTGACCTATCACCACCACTTCGTGGCTTCAACCGGCAATTATATGCATGATACTATCACAGTCGGTTCATTATAAGTTGACAACAGTGATTGTGATAGTGATAGCTTTTTTAGCTGAGATTGTCCACCTATCGCTGCTGGTTCTTGGTTTCAATCGATAGTGATAGCTATTTTACAGGAAAAAATTATGACTTTTTCATATGAGATCTAATTAAGATAAACTTTATATAAAAATTTTAGAGTTTAAAACATCTAATACTTTATAGTTGACAACTTTTAAATTTGAGATGGTTTACATGTCCAAATATTTAATATCTATACCTAATAATAAAGAGACAAAAATTCTACCGTCGTTTTAGTCTAGCGTGATTTTCTTCTGGCCTAAGACAGAGATCAGATATAACACGTATTCATCTGTTGCAACACCCTCAGCCAAACTTTCCCTGCAGTCTACCATTGTTCGAAATCTGGTCAAATCCAAGCCAAACTCACAAGCATAGAACAAATCAAGACCGAAACAAGAGAAGCAAGATGAATACCAAAACCAAATAGAACCAAATTTAGGCACCATATGGACCAAAATCGAGACCACCACAGACCAAAATTGCACAAACAAAAAAAATTGGACAAAACATAGCTTGCAGTTGTGCCTACACATCATTGATCGGTGTGCCCACGATGCCACCCGTGGCTCTTGCCTGTGGTGCGCTGTGCCATCTCGCCGTGCTCCACACTACCTTTTGCCCCCACGTACGCAGGCAAAGAAGGACGCACAAGCACGACGACGAGGCGGTGCGTGGGCCACGATCACAACGACAAGGCATCATCGAAGCACGGTTGCCGAAGATGGCAAGGCGTCGTTGTTGGAGCGCGGCTCACCACTGTTGGAGCGCAGACACAGGCCACAATATACAGGTGCCGTCAGAATACGGATACATGCCACAATAAAAAGGTATAAAGGAAGAGAAAAGAAAAAAAGAAGGGTAATATAGACATTTCACTGTTTTATTTATTAGAAAAAGCTCTTTTACCAAACATTTTTTTAAACGACTTCAGCTTCACCAATTAATAGAGTGCTGCACCAACTGAAGCTAGAAAAAACTGTTTCACAGTAAAGCAGAGTTTCAGACACATCCTTATTGTGCCTTCTACTCATTTTTGCATTAGTGTTTAGTATAGCAGCATAAATATGTGCTTACTTCTAAGATTTTTTTCTTTAGAATAAGATTTCTTTTAACATAGCTAGCTTTGTGTGTAAAAAACAGTCAATTAGGTATTTACACTGCACTGAACAAAATTGATGGCATTATTAGGTATAGATATAGATAATCCTAAGTTAATTTTTCGGCTTTCCGTTCATGCTTGTCCGTTTCCAGATATCTGCATATCCCGATTCCATTTTCAATCCCGGGTTTTCTTGTTTCTGCAGAAAAAAATATAGAAACAAAAACGGGAGTCTGATCTGTTTCCGTCTGTTTTCATCCCTATCTACAGTAGACATGTTGCATTTAATTATGTTTAAGGTAAAGAGAATACCACAGTTAGTATTACACCGTAGAAACGTCCATGGCAGCTCTTCACTTGTTGCACGTAGTGTACCAGTTCATGCTGGCGACCGCTACACCTCTAGTACAACGGCCACTTTGGTTCGGCGTCGTGCCTCTAATGCAAGTGCCGTTGCACGTCAACTGCCGACGCCTCCAAAGCCGTGTCCGATCTGAGGCAGGATGCTCTGTAAAAAGATGTGCCTACTATGATTTATGAAGGCTTGCACGTGAATTTGTGTACTCCTCTGTACCAAATTACAAGTTATTTTAACTTTTTTAAAGAGTCAAAACATCTTAAATTTAACCAAATTTATATAATAAAATAATAACATTGATAATATCAAATCAGTATCATTAAATTCTTTATTAATTATATTTTTATAGTATATTTATTTGAAGCCATAAATCTTAATTGTCTCTATAATTTTGGTCAAACTTGAGATGTTTTAACTCTCTAAAAAAGTTAGAATGACTTATAATTTTGGATGCGGGGAGTACCTCTTGTATGTATTTTCGGGGTTTAACTAGTTTTATGCAGTCAAGAAAAAAAAGTTGTATGCACATTTGTATTGCACGCATGTCTCCCTTCAAATATATATGAAGCCACAGTATGGATTGTTCGAAGTTTGTGAACGATATTAGGTTTTAGATATAGAGGAAGCTTCTAAGAACATCAAGATGCATCAAGATCATACAACCATTCTAAAAGTACTCAGTAAATTAAAGACGAAGTTGATTTCGCATAGTAAAATGTGTTGGAGAGTTTGCATGGTTTGCTGTAGTATGCGTGTTCGTGCCCAGCTGCAGCGCTCTGTGGTTGATGAGCAATCCCTCTCCAGGACCTTCTCCCTCGACGAAGTGTCCTCTGCGCTCTTTGCCATGGACACCAATTCCAGTCCGGGGCCTGATGGTTTTGGGCTGGCTTTCTACCGCACCTATTGGCAGCAAACGAAGTTCGATCTCCTGTCTTTCCTCAACTCCTTTCATGATGGCTCTGTCGATTTAGATGGCATCAATCGTGCGCATCTTGTGCTCCACCCAAAGAAAGATGGGGCTAACTCTCCTGATGCCTTCAGACCTATCTCTTTGCAAAACTGCCCCATGAAACTCATCACTAAAATCCTCACCATCCGGCTACGCCCCTTCATTCCCAACTTAATTGATCCCGATCAAACCGGTTTCGTTCATGGCAGGAACATCGACGCTGAAAAATTTGTTTACGCCGCTGACTTTCTCAGCTGCTGTCACAAGCGCCAGGCTCCAACTGCTGTCCTCAAGCGTTCTTGGGACAGTCTTCATCGTATTATGCGGGCTCGTGGTTTTGGCACCTCCTTTTCTAGTTGTGGTGCTTACCGTCTCCTCCATGCTGACGACGTCGAACTGACAGGTCCCAAGCTCATTTGGGAGTGCAAACTCCCCGGTAAGTTCAAGTTCTTTGGTTGACTTGTCCATTTTGACAGGATGAACTCCCGAGCCAACCTCTACAGCAAGCACATCAAGCCACTCGACCAGTCTTACTGCCCTGCTGTAGCGGCGTGCTGGAGACTGGTGACCATTGCCCCAGAGCGCAGAGATCTGGCGCTACCTCCGCGTTGTTGTTCGGGATGGCCAGCAGAAGCAACCGTGGGACAATGGACGTGAGCTTGGCCTCCCCCATCAAGTCAGACTGGCACTGCTGGAAACTCGAATACTTCCGTGGGTAATGAAGTTTTCTATACGTTTTTTTCGGTGCCCATAGAAAAATGCCAATTATTCTGGGTTCAAAAATATACCGACAGAAAAGTATAAAAACACACAGAAAAATTACACTATTTTTCTGTGTGTGACAATACACACATGGAAAAAATCAACACTCATAGAAAAATAGTAACTATTCTGTCGGTTCTTTAAAAACTCATAGAAAAATTATATGCATGCACTGAAAAATTACAATTATTTTGTGGGTTGCTACAAAACACATAGAAAAATAGAACAAGCACCCTCATACTAACTTCATATGAACAAGTGCAGTTTTTATTTTTAATCTCTCTCTAAAACTTGTAATTAGTCTTTCTTCAAATTTGATGATTTTTTTTTCTAAATTTTCTAAAATCATGCTCTATCAATTTATTGTGCTCTTACAGCTATTATTTTGGTTATATTTTCATGTTACTTTGTTTTATCTATTCAAATTTTGAATTTCCAAAAATGCCAACTTCAAACAACATTTTGAAATAGTAAATGACTTCAGCTGAAAAAGTCATGAACATAAAAGTTGTTGAACTCATCAAGATCTACAACTTTTATCCGATAAAGTGGTAGTAACATTGTTTACAAATTGAGATATCTCTCATACATATTCATTAACTATGTGAACGATTTATGCATTTGTGAAAATATATACTACCACTTTGTCGAATGAAGAAATGACCAAAATAAAAGTTATAGACATTGATGAGTTGTACAACTTTGTTGGTGATGACTTTTTCAGCTGAAATCATTTCTTATTTCAAAATCTTGTTTGAAATTGTCATTTTTTGAAATTCAAAATTTGAATTGTTCAAACAAAGGCCGATGGAGAAATGACCAAAATAAAAGTTGTAGACCTTGATGAGTTTTACAAATTTGTGGTTTATGACTTTTTCATTTAAAATCATTTGCTATCCAAAAATTATGTCATAGTTCTAATATTTTGAAATTCAAATTTTAAATTGATCAAAAAAACTCATATGGAAAAAGGATCAAAACCAAAGTTGTAGATCTCAATGAGTTCTACTACTTTGCTGTTGACTGCATTTTAATTTAAAATCATTTTTGATATCTTATAATTTAATAAACTACTACTAGCAAAAGAAAAGAAAAAAAGAAAAACAATCTTGAGCAAATATGACTCCATTTCAGCCCAAAATGAGAGATAGCCCAATACCTCCCATAGGCCCAACTGCAACTTCGGTTGATACCAACCGTCCATCTGTCGATCCAATGGTCAAGAACCATTGTTTCAAAAAAAATATTTTTTTGTGCCTTTAACACTTTTTTCTGTGAGGATGGCTATACAGAAATATTATTTTTAATCTGGGTAAAAGCAATTTTTCTGTGAGTTCACCTAGACCAACAGAAAAATACATGTTTTTTCTGTGTGTTCATTCCTTTTTTTCGTGTGGATATCTACATAGAAAAATTGTTTTTAATCTGGGTGAACGTAATTTTTCTATGCATGTAAGACCGATAGAAAAACTATTTCTGACGGTGAACTCATAGAAAAATTCAATTCTATTTTTGTGTGTATACCGTTAGAAAAATATTTTTCTGACGGTATTTGTATTTTTCTATATGTTTTCACACCAACAAAAGAATTCGAGTTTCCAGTAGTGTGGATGCCATGCTCATTGTCCTCTGGCACATTTGGAAAGCCAGGAATGCGATGATATTCAACACCGACGATCTCTCAAGTATGGCTGTGCTGCGGGGAGCCCTAAATGACCTGGGAAGATGGGCCTGCCATTTCAATGGCAGCAAGCATCTGCTTACTGAGTGGAGTGCTTACTTTCAAGAATGTCTAGCCTCATTGTGAACTGATTCCTAAACCCCCATGTAACTCTCCAGCTCTTCTTCCTCCCCCTTGTAACCTTCTCCCCCTAGTATGCCAGGAAGAACTTGTTTTTTTTGAGCAATGCCGTTGCTTGCTTCGATCAATAAAGTAAGTGGAGGAACGCTCCCTGAATTGTTCAAAAAAATATGTGCCCAAATTATGATTATTAGAATTAGAATGAATTTTAATTTCAAGGATCTAAACAGAGCCTAACTAAAATCTTAGGACTTAGGGTCTATTTGGAACAGCTCCTGCAGCTCCAGATTCATCAAAAACAGTTTCATTCCACCAAAAGTTAGCCATACGGTCTAGATCCATCAAATCCAGATCCACCAAACCAGATCTGAAGGCCAGATTCGCCAAAATAGTGGATCTCCTGAAGAGGTGCTCCACCAACTCAGATTTGGTGGTGGAGTTCGGGGAAAATTGCCCACCAATGCCATTGGTTACACAAATATTGGTTCGATTCTATTCCCAATCTTTCTGGGCTGGAGCGTTTCCCATCTCTTCTTATTCTTCCCCGATGGTTTCCTGATGTGTTGTCACATGAATTCCTGGTCACCAAGGTGCCGTTACTAGAGAACTTCTCCATCAAATGAAGCGGTCTCCTCGTCCTCTGTACACGAGTGAATATTTCATGCATGTGCGTTGTATATTGTTAAACTAACCCAAAGAGCAAGTTTCCTATATTGTTTTCCAATCGAGATTGCCCTACAGCAACTGGGGCCTCGCCCACTCTTCTTAGGAATTGAAGATAAAAAAAAATCTTTGTTCAGAATCTATTATTTCTCTGTCATCCAAGAGCACCTCCACTCGGAGATGCCTTGCATGAATGGATGAGCTCGGAGAGTAAGAAGGTGTGACTAAAATAGTGTAGAGATTAACTGAGGCAGGTTTTAATGGCACCTCCTCTAGTATAATATAGTGGTTCTACAGAGGAGGGGAACCTTCGTGGAGCCTTTGTTAGTCGGTGGGAACCAGTGTACGAAACCAAGCAACACCATGACCGAGGCAAGATTTGGTTATCAATAAATTTTATCTCTTTGAAAGTCCATGCTTGATGAACCAGAGGTTTCGTACGACAATCGTACCTGATGCATGTGGCCACATTGAACAAGTGAGATTTCGCTTCGTTCAGTAAGAAATTTACACGAAACCCAAACTATCACATGCTGCCTACGTGGTTTACACATGTGTGGTTCCCTGGGCGGTGAAAGCTGGAACATGTATATTTTGACCTCGTCTTCAAGGGATCCGCGCTCAAGCTCCTGAGAAGCATTGTGGGTGCAGAAGGCAAGTTGGCAATTGTGGGTGCAACCGGGGAGTTCGGCCTTGCCCGAGGTGCAACATGGTGACGGCAAGAATATCAGGGAAATTAAGTTCCCCGTATTACGCCCCTAAAGGCGTAGATGGATGCAATATCAGCCACCGATTCATCGGATGCACTGACAAGTTTTCCTTTACTTTTCCAGCTGCAGAAATTAAATAACAGGCCCACCAACAGAGGGATGGCAGATTTGTCATCCTGTTAGTGGCGTCGCTTTGTTTCTTTCTTCATTTCCATGTTTTGATTAGTCTCCCCAATGCTTGCTATGCATATCAAGGCAAAATTTGGGGTGTGACGATGAAGTCTGAACTAATTTAATGTAGTCACATTATTATAGGAAATAAAACTCGCCAATCGCGTCAGCTTCAAACGTGCATGTAGAATCCCGATATAAATTAATAGGGAACATGAGAGATATATAAGAAATTGCACTAGACTGTCAAGGTCGTGGAATCTCAAGGTAGATTGATATAACCGACAACTAACCTAAAATGGTTAACAAATGTAAACATGGTGTTGTTTAACTAATTTAAATACTTTCTTGAGATTCATACCATGGGCCGGCTAAAAATATTAGAGCAAGTGCAATGATGACTCTTGGTCACCAAGGTTGTGTAGCAAGTGGGAAAATAGAATGGGGACGGCACCATGGCTCTTGGTCACCAAGGTTGTATAGCAGGTGGGAAAAGCCAACGCTTCCGCCAATACACACAACAGACTCTTGTGGATTACAAAGGTAGGCTAAACTAGTTTTACATGAAAACTGTACAAGAGATGCCTAACAATATGAAAACCACCCGACAATCACATCACTAAGGTTAAGTCACTACAGGAAAACGCCTCTTTGCCGACTGCTTGCCCCGGTCGGCAAAGGCATAAACCCAGTCGGCAAAGGCTTTGCCGACCGCAAAGCCACGTGGCAGTCGGCAAAGAGCAGTCGACAAAGCCTGGGTCGGCAAAGGCGGATTTGCCGACTGCCACGTGGCACACAGTCGGTAAATCCTTTGCCAACTGCCACGCCAGCAGTCGGCATAGCCACGTGGCGCCGTCAGCCCTGACGGCAGGATTTGCCGACTGCTGGTTCCTCGGCAGTCGGCAAAGATTTTTTTCAAAAATTATTTGCCGACTGGCCGCCAGCTCGGCAGTCGGCAAAGAAAGAATTTTTTTTTTTTGAAATGTTCTTTGCCGACTGCTTTCGGAGTTGCAGTCGGCAAAGATTTAACCTCTTTGCCGACTACCTCCCATTGCAGTCGGCAAAGACTCTGTCCTGGGTTTTTTTGCCCAGCTTTACCGACTGTAAACAGTCGGCAAAGCTGAAAGAAAATATTTTTTTTTTAAAATGTTCTTTGCCGACTGCTTTCGAAGTTGCAGTCGGCAAAGATTTGACCTCTTTGCCGACTGCCTCCCATTGTAGTCGGCAAAGACTCTGTCCTGGTTTTTTTTTGCCCAGCTTTGCCGACTGTAAACAGTCGACAAAGCTGGAATTTTTTTTTACTTTTGTTTTCTGTATTCTCGCATCAAAACCCTGCAACCATTTCGTTGGCCCTTAGCACAAAAAAAAAACTAGGACTTACTAGCAGCAACACACACATGCCCTCAGCTGCAGTACGGTTTACTTCCTATAAGGTACTGTAGATTGAACTAAAAAGGCACAGCAGCTGCAGCTTAAATCTCAAGCAAGCAAAGCATACACAGTTAAAGGTACCATGGGTTCACTTAAAGGTATATGTGAGAGTATGCTAAAGATCAAGAAACTTGGCCTTACTGAAACTAGACATTACAAGTGGAAAACAATGTCAATCAAAATATGTTAGCCTTTTCTCACTAATATTGAGAATAATCAATATTTCACCCTGTAATTTGGCTAGCTTTCTAAAATAAAGACAATATGTACATTACATTATAAAGGGTGTGTTTAGTTGCCCCTGTAAAATTTTTTGAAGCACAATAACTCTTTCGTTTGTATTTGGTAATTAGTGTCCAATCATGGATTAATTAGGTTCTAAAGATTCGTCTCGTGATTTATAACCAAACTGTGTAATTAGTTATTTTTTACCTATATTTAATGCTTCATGCATGCGTCCAAAAATTCGATATGACGGGAAATCTTGTAAATTTTTTGGAAATTTGAAGGAACTGAACACAGCCAAAATGCAACTACGCACAACTTTAATGACTTGTCCAGCACAGTTGCAGAAGAGCTATTCAGATGCTCCAAATATAAATATAAATGCGCCAGGAGAACAAGTATGATAGTAGCTAAGACCAAGAACATAAACAAATCCCAGAACATGTGTTGATTATAGAACAGAAATAATAATTTCTTATTTCTGAAGCAGCTGGTACACAAGCAGCTGCAGGAGAACAAGTACAAATATAAATGTGCTAGGAGAACTAACCAGTGGTTAGCCGAGTCACAGTAGTTGTCCAAGACTTCGAGGTCAGTTCACAAACCACAGAGAACCAAGTAAAGCAGCAATAGCCAACCAGATCACAGTGAGAAACCTGTTACAAATTTAGACATATCACAAATTGCTTCAGTCAAACAAAATAAAAATTCACATACTGCTAGTAATAGAACATTAAAAGACATAATAACAAATTTCCTATACAGCTTAGCACACCATAACTAGTGAATCAAAATGCAAAATAGAGCATCTATAGCAAAATTAGTCACCGGAAACTTGTGTTATGTCTAAATTTGTGCAAAATAGAGCAGCAAAATTCATTGACAAGTGACTTAATCTGTATATATAGAGCAGCAAAAAGTAGTCACTAGACATCAATCAAAAGCACATCTAGATGCAAGCTTTGAAAGAATTGGAAGCAAAATATTCAGGTCGTTACTACAACCAAGCTTTGATAGTGCAATATTGGTGCATGGATCAAAACAGCTAGCAAGGAGATAGCAGTTAATTCACCACAACTAGTCTAGCACAGATCAAGAATATATATGCTACATGGTGGCCGTGGTCTGATCTTGCTGTCCGTCAGTGAGAGCCAAATTGTTCTGCCAGAGTTGGTGGTTCAGAAGCTAGAGTTGCTCCAGCTCAGCTCGTCAGGTGCTGCAACATGAAAGAAGCTCCACATGACATTCAAATGCCACAACTGGCAAAATCAAGTCAGATGAGCGCATCAATCAACAAGGGCAAGAAGAAAATACAAGATCCAAAATTGATTGGGGATCTGAAGATGGGGAAAAATCTAAATTGCAATTGGAAAAGAAAAGATGGAGCACGATACGGAGGTAGAGGGGGCTGCTGTCCTTCAGGTCGGCGTGCGGCGGCGCTGTTGCCTGTTGTTGAGGGACGGCCGGCAACGTCGTAGTTGATTGGGATGACACTGTGGTGGCTGCGTGCAGGCCGCAACTGGCGGCGGCGGCGGCTGGCGTTGCAGCGAGAAAAGCTGCGGGCGGCGGGCGGCTGCTATGGCTGGGGGCGTGCCGTGGTGGCTGGCTGCTGTGGCTCGGGGCGCGCCGCGGCGGGTGGATGCGCGCGGCACTAGCTCGTGGGCACCTGGGCGATGGACGGGATCCGGAGGCGGGGTGGAGTGGATAGGGATGGGAGATTTTTTGGAGGATAGAGATAGGTTCAGGACGGTTGGACTGGTCAAGGGCGTGGGCGCGAAATATTTCGCTGGACTCACAGGCGCGCGTCTCTCTTTGGTGGACCAGCAGCGCGCGAGATATTCGTTCCTGTGCACCAAAAGCTTAGATGAGCACGAGAGAGCCTCGATTGTGCGCGCGGAAGGCTCAAAAATCGCTCCGGGACGGAAGGCACCGACGGGAGAGACTTTTCGGCACAGTCCAACGGCGTCGACGGGCGGGCTGGGGGCGGCCTGGGTGGCGGCGGCGGGCGAGCGAGATTTTGGGGAGGGGGGAGGGCCGGCCGAGCGGATAAGGCGACGTTTTTCTTTTTTTATTTTTTTCCCTTTGCCGACTGCCAGCATGTGATGCAGTCGGCAAAGGTCTATTATTTTTTTTTTCAAAAAATTATATTTTTTTTAATTTTTTTAAAAAATACTTTGCCGACTGCTCTGCTCCCTGGCAGTCGGCAAAGGTTATTTTTGATTTTTTCTCAGAAATTCTTTGCCGACTGCCATCCTCCCTGGCAGTCGGCAAAGGCTCTTTGCCAACTGCCACTGATGGCAGTCGGCAAAGAATTAATTTTTTTTTCGATTTTCGATCCTAGTTTTTTGTGTTGCCTTGCTACAGTAATTACATGATATATTCCAAGTTTGGGGTCATTTTGATTTATTTTGCTATATTCCATTGATTTTTTCTGTTTCTTTGATTTTTTCCGACAGCTCCAGATTTGAACTGCAGGTACATAAAATAATGGAATCCGGCGATTCAGAAAATGATATTCATGATGTTTGGTGCATGTTGGGGCCGTGTGCGGGGCCTCGCGTGAAATTTCGACCGTGTTGGTGTCGGAACACGCCGAGCCACGCGCGTGAAAAGTGTTTTAAAATTTTATAAAATCGAAACGGAGTCCGAAAATGACGAAACTGCAATTCTTTGCCAATTGCCTGGTAAAGGTGACGGTGTGGATGGCGTCAGGCGCCTTTGCCGACTGCAATTCTTTGCCAACTGCCTGGCAGTCGGCAAAGCCAGGCAGTCGACAAATCCTGCTTTGCCGACTGCAGGAAATTCCAGTTGGCAAATGGACCTCTTTGCCGAGTGTCGAGAAAAAACAGTTGGCAAAGAAAATTGCAGTCGGCAAAGAGCCAGTTTCCTGTAGTGAGTTGAGAGTGTTGCGTTTGAACCTCATCTCCATTTGTCGAGAAGATACTGCCTTTGTTAATGCATCAGCAATTTGATCCTATCAACTTACGAAGTATATATACTTAAAATTTGTATATCACTTTGAGATATACGACATTGGTATAAAGTTTTTCTATATCTAATTTTGTTTGAAAATGTTATGAATTTTATTGTGTTGCACCTGGTTTTAGAGAATCTAATTTTGTTTGAAAATGTTATGAATTCCGTGACCAGCGGCGGATCTAAGGGGGGCTGGGTGGGCTCCAGCCCCCTTAATGACTGGATTTACCACTAAAAACACTGTAGCAAAAACCTCAAATCACCGTTAAATCTTCATGCAAATCAACATCTCCATTGTTTTAGCCCCCTTGATTCTCATCCTGCATCCGCCACTGTCCGTGACGAAATCTTTAGACCCTAGTTGCTCGGCGAGCTCGGCGTTCACCTTCTTCATCTTGTCTGGGTGGTGAAGCAGCTCTGCCATCGCCGATTGCACGGTCACCGTACTCATGTCACTCGCTGCGATGAACATATCCTATAAACCGATGGTGCAGGTTATATTCAATGTAATCATGCAAAGTTTATCCAAGATAGTTTGTGTGTGTATGCGTACTGTTAGAAATGTATAGTGATCTGTTGGCGCGTGAGCTTGGACATGGCCATCCGGGACAGGAGGATATCCAAGATGTCATTGTGCTTCTGGCTGCAAGCTAATCGTTTCTCGATGATCACTTCATCAAAGAACCTGAACAGCTTGGCCAGATGCGTGGAGATGCGGCGGCGCGAGCCAAGGAGGTGTTCCAGCGGCGCCAGGAAAGGGAAGGCGTCGGAGACGCTGGGCTAGGACCACTCCTCGAGCACGGGCACCACGAGGCTCTTGAACGTCTGTGCCTTCTGCCGCTCACGCAGGTCCACCACGTCCTCGGAGAAGAGAACGTTGGACACGACGTTGAGCACCGTGCCGTTCACGGCCTCCCGGATGTTCACCGGACTGCCGGAGACGGCGCACGCCCTCACGTGCTCGGCGAGCTGGCCGGCGCGGCGTTCCAGGACGTGGCGGATTTGGCTGGAGGAGAAGCCGGGGCCGATCAGGACGCGGAGCTGCCGCCACAGCTGGTCGGAGCTCGGGAGGAACACCATGGACGTGGCGCCGTACGACAGCGCGCGCACGTTGTCGGGGACGAGCCGGGCCGCGAGCGCCGCGTCGTTCTTCACGAGGGCCTCGTGGGCGACGGCGGCGGACGAGACCACGGCCATGGCGCGGGGCAGGCCGAGCCGGAGGTACACGATGGGGCCGTGGGTTTCGGCGAGGGCGACGAGGCACCGGTGCGGGTTGTGCCGGAGGGGCCCGATAACGTAGAGTAGGCTGCGGAGGAGAGGGTGGCCGGCGGGGCCAGGAGGCGGCGGCGGTTTGTTGAGAGCTGTCGCCGAAATACGCTTGCTTTGCATGGATCTATCCCGCGCAGGGTGGCAATGGTGAACGCCAGCAGTGCCACTGTGTAAGCAGCAAGCGACACCCAGAACCCCATCCTGTCGTGTGTGTCAGTGTGTGTGTGGTGTTAATTGAGCTAGCTAGCATGGCAAGATATTTATAGATATTTATTTGTGTGTGCGGTGCAGTGCTAATCCTAGTACAATCTAAGTACGCAAAAGCAATCATGCGACCGTCACGCTCCGCGCGGACGGTGTGACCCTCTCCCTTTCCCTCTCCCACACGCCCGGCTCGCCCCACCACCCTGCGCCTGCACGTGTTCCCACGCTGGAGAGGGAGAAGAAGCCAACTCTGGCGTGTTTAGAAGGAAGGGGCCCTGGGAGACAGGTCGGCCATGCGGTGGGAAAAGGAGGCCGAGCAGTTTAGGGCCCCGGTGGTGGTGGAACGAAGCGGCTAGGCTAGGGAGGCGGGGGGCGCCATGGCCAGAGGGAGGTCGCCGCGGCTGGAGCTCGCCATCGCGAGATGGGGGAGGGGAAGAAGGTGTTCGCCGCGGGCGCGCTTGCTAGGGTTCATTGGACTCCGGCAAACCCTAGCGCGCTACGGCGGGACGGTGGCTGGTGGCGGGGGTGAGGACGACGAGGAAGGCGGGTTCGAGGATGAGCGCGGGGTGCTCGACGGCGATTGATGGGGTGGAGGAGAGGCGTGGGGAGGGAGAGAAAGGGGCAGGAGAGGAGACGGACGGGAGGTTGAGACAGGTTGCGTGTTCCCAAAACGCGCTACCCGTCACGTGATAACGTCCTCCATCTAATAAAGTACATTAAAAGCAATTGTGACACTAGTCCTTCCTGTTGATTAGCCCATGCATGATTTACGTGGAGCACTGTGCACTGACAATATAATAATATCCAAGGTCAGGACGAGTCTATTTCAAGTATCGTTTTCGCGTTGTACACGCGGCCCAATATTTAATTGCTATTGGAACAGTGACAATTTCACTCTCCGTCGGCTCCGACAAAAACAAACAAACAAACCAACAATATATATATAGGCTGTGTTCACTTGGCATGCGAACCCAAAATATTTCCTCTTCCGCCCATCGCATCGAATCTTTGAACATATGCATGGAGCATTAAATGTAGGTAAAAAAATAACTAATTGCATAGTTTGTCTGTAAAGTTCGAGACGAATCTTTTGAGTCTAATTAATCCATGGTTGGACAAATTTTACCAAATAACAACGAAAAGTGCTACAGTAACTTTTCACCCAATTTTTCTCTACTAAACACACCCATAGATCTGCTCGGGGCCCCTTCTGATTCGATTTCAGTAATCAGTTCACACGTATTTTTGCTCGTAGATTTCCTTGGTCGGCGTTTGGTTAGATATATATAGAGCCGCAATCGATCACACCGTGAACTGATACGGGCTCATGCAATTTGGTTACCGCTCTCCACCAGGCGATATACGCCGCCGCTCCCCAGATGCCCGCATGCAAATATGCAATTAAGAGCCATCCAAACAGATCGCTCTTTCAGTTGCATTACCGTTGTCGTTACCATTGCCGAAGCAAACAATACCTAAGTTGTTACTGTTACACAGGGCTACGAAATTGATTTAAGCACTGTGGTCGTTCGATCGTTGGATCGAGAGAAATCGAGGTCCAGAGTTCTGCCGACTTCCATGGTTTCAGTAGGAACATTAGCATTGATCAATTCATGCTCGATTCATTGCGTTTTTGCGAGTTTGGCAATTGAATTTGCAAGTCTAAACAAGATTAAAGTTCAATGAGATCCTTTCGCATGTCATCTTGGCATAGTATGTACTTCAAATTTTGTTTGAACTCTTGGTTTGGTTGCGTTGCTACACAAATTTGTGAGAACTTTGGTCAAGAACGTGGCGCTAGCTCTCAGTTTTTTCCATAACTAGCAAATATGTCCGTGCGTTGTAACGAAAAAAAAAAGTACCAAACATTTAAGAAAACATGGACCGAAATAATACATATCTCTTTATATTTTACTCTTTGTATAAAATTTCGTCTAGAATTGTGCTTGAAAAGATATTTGTTAGACTAAACTAAACAACTAACTTCATATTTCAGTCCACAGTTTGATTGATTAAACCATATCGACTGAGCAAGGTTGTAACAATAAGATATGTTTTATTTCTAATTAGAACTGTAATAGTTTGGTGATGAAAAAAATATATTTCTTAAAGAAGAGGTCAATGGCTTAAAGGCATATAATATTATTATATTATTATTGATATTTATGAAAATGACTAAATTAGAACAGAAAGTTAAAAACTGACGATTGAAGTGGATTCTTATAAAGCTTGGAAAAAGAACAGACGAAACTAGTTCAAACAGGGACACGTGAAAGAAAAAAAAGAGCATACCTAGTCCGGATGAGCTTTCAATTTGATCGTTGTTTTTGTTGAAGAAGAAATGTATGGTTGGCGGAGTGCTTGTGACGACTACAGTGAGCTCGGGACGTTCAATGCTAGTGCACCAATGGCTTCTTGCCAAGGCTGCAGCTGCTGAAAAGCACGATACCTACAATATTTTTTGTATCTCAACCTGGCAGCAGTACCTCAAATGCATGGTTTGCTTTAAGATAAGCCGAACATATCATTATTCTTTTTTTTTGGCGAGTAACCAACATTATTCTAACTCGTCGAGCATGTATGTGCACGGCTGGCATGCCTAGCACAAGAACCGGCGCAGGTGCTACCGTTTCCTCTCTCTTCTTAGCCGTGCAGTTTGCTCGCTTCTCCTTTTTTTTTCTTTTTGGTGTGATGTGATTTGGATTGTTTTACTTATTATTGATTGATTCTAAGCTAATACACCTGGAGGAGGACTCGGTCTCTGGCTAGGGACCAACACCAACACCAACGAATCGTGGTAGGACAGGTCTCTTTGCTGGGCACAAACTTCAGATTGCGAGCATCAATGCAATACAGTGGACGTATTATATCGTGGGAAGTAAAAAGCCAGGTTGAAAGAGGAATTTTGCTATGTAGAAAGTAAATAAAATAAAATTATATAAGAAAAAAAATAAACCATTGGAGAGCAGAGGCCAGAATGCCGAGATGCTGGTTGCCTAGATCGGACCGAGCAGAGAAAAAAAAACAGGATCGCCCGGAAAAAAAAAAACAGGATCGACCAAGATACGTACAGGTAAAAGACTAGAAAGAGATAAAAAAAATATACTGAAAACAAACTTGGGGCTTATACGGAGAAAAAACAAAAAGAAAAAGGAAACCCTATCGCCTGCTACGTATCTATATATAAGGAGACAAAATTTCAGTCTCTTTTTTTCGTCCATCCATTTGTTTGGTCCGTCCTCCTTTAACTACTAAATGATGAAGAGATTCTTTTGTTCGGACTTATATATATAATCCGTACTCATACGAGTTAGAATAGCTTGCGTCTAGACCAATATGAAGTAGGAATTCTAATCTAAATAGATTACTCAGATCTTGAGTACTCTAAATAGAACTTTTATATATCTTTACCTAATAATAAAGAGACAAAATTTCAGGCGTTTTTTTTTCGTCCAGCCCATTCAATTCGGCCCAACTGTCCCGCTCCACTCACTTGGTCCGGCCCATTCGCTCACATGCAGCGCAGCCCACAGACATCGACTCTCCTCACGCCGATGCCGCGTCGTTTCCCTCACGTGCCGTAGATGCCGCATCGATTCTCAACCGCACCACCGATGCTTCCATTCAGCAACGCTGACGTCGCTACCGGCGGTCAGCCAGGACAGCTTCGCCTAGCGCCCTACCGGCGGCCAACCAGGACAGCTCCGCCGAGCGCCACCACAGCAGGCCGCCCGCCGACATGTTCCGGACGTCGCAGGCTGCCGCCTGCCGGCATGGGAGATGATGACGGCGCGGTCGCAGGCCGGAGGAGTGCCTCCTCACCGGGAGATGGACGGCGACGCGGGTGCACGCCGGAGGAGCGTCTCCTCGTCGTTTAGATCTAGGGCGGCATCCGCGGCCACCCAGGCTAGCTCCGTCGGCAACCAAGGCTGCCCGGCGCGGCCACAGCCAGCCGGCCGGCCGCCTGTCCCGGCCATTGTAGGCCTCCAGGGCGTTCCCCTGCGGGAACCCAGACCAACCGGAGCGGCCACATCCGCCCTCCCTCCCATCCCTGCCACCCACAGCCCACCTGCGAAGTTCTTCCGAGTTGCCGGTGCCGCCGTGTTGGTCGATGGAGTCACAATCGGATCGAATCGGATTGGAATCCAACCGAACATCACATCTATGGTATGTTACGAACTCCACGTTCTACACGAATTTCTTTTGCTTTTTTGTTCGGTTGGATCTTATATATAAAACCAAAAGGTGCCATTGGGATATCATGAACAAGCAGAACAATAGTTGATCTCGCTGAGTAGAGAAGCGCCTCGCCAGGCAGAACAAGTAGCTGATCTCGCCGAGCAGAGAAGAATTGGCTTTGATTGTTCTGACGGCCAGACGCTGCAGTATGTATTACGTGTTGCTCTGTATAATTCTGCATATACATACTGCCCCACCATGCATGCCATGTCAGGCTGTCAGCACTACGTGTCCCGTGTCGTGTGGAGAACCATTCAGAACTGTTGTATTCTGAGAATATAGATCTATTATTAACTTTGATTTACATTAGATGAAATACTATTATGGGTGATTAATTTACAAGTCAAATTGGATATTATTGGCTAATTGATATGTGTTTACTCCATTCAGATTGGAGCTGAAATATTTGTTTTAAGTTTAGAGCTATATTGCATTATCTCTTATTTTTACATTCTGTGTATTCCATTCAGATAAATTCAGAACAGTTGTATTTTGAGAACATAGATCTATTATTAACTTTGATTTACATTAGATGAATTACGAGAACATAGATCTATTATTAACTTTGATTTACATTAGATGAAATACTATTATGGGTGGTTAATTTACAAGTCAAATTGGATATTATTGGCTAATTGATGTGTGTTTACTCCATTCAGATTGGAGCTGAAATATTTGTTTTAAGTTTAGAGATATATCGCATTATCTCTTATTTTTACATTCTGTGTATTCTATTCAGATAAATTCAGAACAGTTGTATTTTGAGAACATAGATCTATTATTAACTTTGATTTACATTAGATGAACTACTATGATGGATTGTTAATCTAAAAGTCATACCGGATATTATTGGCTAATTGATATAAGTTTACTCCATTCAGATTGGAGCTGTTATTTGTTTGAAGTTTAGAGCTATAATTGCATTATCTCTTATTTTTACATTCTACTAATTTTAGTTTTTTTTATTGTTTTACAGAATATGGATCCTTTCAATATTGAGCCGATGCTTGGAATTTCCCATGGACAGTGTCTTTCAATGTTCTGTCTTGCAGTGCAACTGAACCTTCCCATGGCCTGATCTATCTGTGATTCAGTTTACTTAAAACTAGGAATTAGTTGCCTCAAGCATGGCAGTGCAAAGGTTTGTCTGTACAGGTTCTAATTATATGTTAACTCCAGGTCAATCACACTTTCTCCACTACTATCCACTGTTGTTTTATTCAGTGCTGCTTTAGTTTTGTAAATTTTGTGTTGTTGTCTTTGTAAATTGGATTATGCACTACACTGTACCGACTACTCCTTATTGCGTATTTATTTTCTGCTATATGTACTATCTTCATTAACAAGACAAAATGGACACGGGAATGTATTTCAGGACAGGAAGAAGATTATTAAAAGTTGAAGGGGCACATGAAGCTTGCTCTAAGTGATTTTGGATGTCTTGTCAGTAATGACTGCATTTATTTACAATTCTTTTGCTCTTAAACTATGAAATATTGTGACCGGTGAAGCGTTTCTCCCTTTTCTAGACAAGATTCAAGTTTGTTCTTGCAAATGGTTTGGTTTTACCCTCAGTCGTCCTCTGCTAACACAACTCTTTTTTTATCCAGTTCCTTATCTGCATTATCTGCATTGTTGATGACACAAAGCTTGTTTCTAGGGTTGATTAGCACCTACAGTCTGCTTTCTGAGAGAATCATTCCTCTTGTTGCAAGCAGTCAGAAATGGACGACACTAACAGTTTATCTTTGACCTGGTAGATTGTGATTCAAGAGCTGCCAAATCAGTTTCCCTTTATTTGAATAGTTTATTTTTATTTCATGTTTTGTAAACTTGTACACTTAAAACTTTAGTAACTGATCTATTTGCTGGAACAGAATGGGAAACGACCATTACTGCAACTACTTCACCCTCTTTGCCCACGCTATCTTTCTCCGGATGATCTGGCTTGTCTGAACTACAATATGCCTTCTCTTACGCTATCTTTCTCCGGATGATCTGGCTTGTCTGAAATGTGCCTTCTCTTAGTTCAATAGAGGCAAGTTAACTACTCTTTTATGTCCAAGTATTCTATAGACAAACACATCCTAAGACCTAAATAGTTGATGTTTCTGGTTCAGGGTGAGATATTAGAGAGTGCTACGGAAGTTATATTGGAAAATAAAGTAGATTGTGTGATTGATGGCGATTCCAATGGCTTAGTAGGCATGCAAATTGTATCTGAGAGCAAGAAGGATTCATTACAAAGGCGACATGAATTGTTGATCAAAAGTGAGCTTGCCGAGGTGTTGCCCGCACCTATTTCATTAAAGTGTCACATATCATTCTTTTAAGAAATGTGTTAATTCTTGCAACATGGGTAGGTACAGTTTAATCGCAGAAATTCTAATTCCAAGCTGCTGATCTCAGTGCACAATGTGTGTGAACAACCATGGTTATAGAAAGGAAGCAAAATAAGTGGACATAAATTATGTGCAGTAGCAGGTCACCTGCAGCATTGCTTTGTGTATCCACCCTTTTTGTCTGCGTAGTGACTAATCTGTATCCTTTGAAATAAGATAAGTTATTGCCCTTTTGTTTCTGAAGTTACCAATGATTGTGATTATATTTCTGCGCCTTGGCCTATCTTGTCATTGCACTTATCTCGATGGAATTCTATTTTCTATATACTGGAAGCATACTTACTAAATACTAATATGAAATACCTCGTGGATGGAAATTGATGTATTGGTAGTTACATTCACTCCTGTTTGCAATTTGGCTCTGAGCTTAGGTCATGTATAATGCAAGGTGCTTAAGCATTTTAGTGCTTAAAGAGAGAATACTACGTAATTAAGCATGTCTTTTTAAATTCAGTGAACAGACTGTACAATTATATATTTAAGCAAATAAATGTTTTTTCTTATAATTCTAAAGTATAGAAGGATTTATTTCATCCCGTTGCATCGCACGGGCACTTTTGCTAGTATATATAAAGAGGTAAAATTTTCTTCTCTTTTTTGGTACCATTATTTTGGTCTGACCTTCTCTAACTAACACACACTTTATACAAAACTAATTCCGTTTGCGGTGAAACGGAAGGCTTGTCCTAACACGTGTACGCTTGTCCATCTTTATAGTCCAGCCTTTGCACGCCACCACCGGGAGGCCAGGGAAGTCCATATATGATTGCCCTTCTCCGATTGAGATTCAAAAAGGTGGACAGGGTGCGAACGGACACGGAACAAAAAACACAGTAGAACACCAATTAAACAGGAGAAGGTGCGTGTCTACGTCAAGATATAACTCGCGTCGTCGTGCTCATAAACTACTGCGCCCTGCTCACCGCCGACGATGACATCGGTTGTTCCTTCATGCTGCTCGACGCGGACATGGGTAGGAACCTGGACTGCACGTCAGCGCGCATTAGGGTGCAGACTGTGTCGTCGTCGGACTCGGACAACGGCGGTGGCGCCCAATGGAGGCCCGTCAAGATCACCAACGACCACCCGTGCCCTCGGTGGTGCAGGAGCCGGGACAGAGACAACTACGCCACGGCCGTCGGCGGCGGCGTCATTAACTGACTCATACACGTCTGGCGGCGCCTGCTTGCTGAGCGAAGACGACATCGGCGAATACATCTTGAACTACGACATGAACGCGGCCGACGTGGGCTTAGTCCACATCCCCGAGGACCACCAGCGCGCTAGCACGCGGAGAGGGTCTAGATCGTCGCCATCCCAGCTAGCGTCATCGCCGGGCAGGAAGCTGAGCTTCGTCGCCACGGACCAGCACACGGTGTCCGTCTCGCCGGGTTCTGTCATTAGGAGGCTCCTAGGCGCAGGACGTGGAGATCGTCGACATACGATGGCGAAGTGGTGGCCGCTGCTGGGGCAGAAGCCATGGATGGATCATCGGCTCGAGCTTGGAGAACCTCGGCGATCAGAGGAGCGGCGTGGTGTACTTGCTGTTTCATGGTGTCTTTGTTGTGCTCGACATGAAGACGGCGGCAACGTCTGTGACGTGATCGGGAAGAGAAACGGGCATCCGGTACGAAGTGGAACGCGTCTCGGCTACATTCGATTTTTGGGTTGAAAATTCCGTTTGATTCTTGGATTTATTTTTGTCTTTTGGTTGCGTCTATTCGTTCGTCCTCGTTCTCTTCTGTTTCCATCTTTTTTTTTTTGGCAAATCCTATCTGTTTTTCTTTTTTGCTTAGGATTTTTTTTTTGTTTCCGGCCTCCGCTCATCCGCTCAGGTGAGTTTTTCTTTTCACAGTAAAAAACAAATAATAAACATGATATATTATAGGTATGTGAACGATTGATCCTCTCCTATCCCTGAGTAAATAAAGATTTCAATTGTATTGATGTAATTTTAATAAGAAATAAAACTTCTTTTTTATTAAAACCTAGATTAGTTGATAGTTCAAGTAATTAAACCGTGAGCTAAAATGTTGAGCAGTTTGTTATCTCATCTAGCCTAAATAATTAATGTAACTTCATAATCCCTGATGAGGGCTAACTGTTGCTGTTGGCTTTAATCATAGATTAAAATTACAGATTTTTGTAATGACAGAACTCGATATTTAACTATAGCAACATATGGATAATAAAAATTAAAGTTATGATATATTTATTTTTATGTTCTAAATATTTGTGTGCTTTATGATAGAAGAAAAAAAATCAAGTTTGTATTTTATTCGATATAGGATCAATAGTACATTATCACATTATATTGTCAACATTAGCTTTAAATTTATATAATGGTTAAACGTAAGTAATATGTATCAATCTTATTGTCACTTTATAAATGTTTGATTTTTTTCCCGTTGCAACGTACGGGCATATTTGCTAGTATAGGAAAAAAAAATTGGAAACCTAAGGAAATCTAGCCAGGCACGAAATATTTAACGGGGTGAAATAAGAAACATTTAACGGGGTGAAATAAGATTTTGTCTAGTTTATTTTTTATTTGAATTAGGATTCATATTCCTATTTAGTTTATTCAAGCTCGGGGAGATCTATTTGTCCTAATTATCTAGGGCCGTATAAATTGAGACGAAAGAAACACTCGACTACCGGTAGTTACGAGAGGTGGACGAAAAAAATAGATGGACGGAAAAAATAGCCGGAAATTTTGTATCTTTATTAGGTATATATATAGCAAACATGCCCGTGCGTTGCGACGGGAGAAACAACTAACATGTTCATAAAAAGACAACAATAGGACCGATATACATATTATTTATGTTTCACTCTATAAAACTTGAAGGCTATAATTTATTTTGTTATGACCATGACATCCATAATATAAGTAAATGCTGGCGACAATATGACAATACTAAGCCTCTATCAAATTAAAATATAATTTTGATAGATTTTTTTCTCCTATTGCAGAGCACATAAATATCTAGATGTAAATAAACAATAACTTTAATTTTTATTCTATTCATGTGTTGCTTTAGTTAAATATCGAGTTTCGTGACCTTTCAGGACCCACAAAAATATGTAATTTCATGTATGATTAAAGTCGGCAAGGAGTTATTGCCAACATGTCAAGGATTGATCTGTCCTCTGATGATTATGACGGAAGATCTCTTCAGATTTTTCACATGCTAGTCCTAATCAGGAAATTGCAGATATACATTTATTTAAATTGGATTAGACAAAAACCTACTTAATATTTCGATTCACATTTTTTATTAGTTGAACCTTCGGCTAATCCAGCTTTTAATAAAATTTCTAATCAAAATTACATCCACAGTTTAGCGGTAGAAATCTTTATTTCTTATGGGTAGATCAATGGTTCAAATATGAGTATGTGACATATAGCTATATGGCAGATGAGGCATCAAAGAACCTGATCGCCCCCTCTAAAGGACAAAATCAAACAGAGATTCATATGGCCGGGCTGGTTTACATTTGCTTCGTTCCTTGTAGTGTTTTATTTGTTTGGGATGAGTTTGTAGGCCACTGTCATGACATATGTTATCATGCATGTATACGCGTACCTGTGGAATTTCAAGACGCTCAACAAGCTAGGCACTTCGGGTGAACCTGCAACGCTGAATGAGGTAAAAGCTTAGTGTTCATGTCATCGTAATCGTAGTAGCCATGTGACCACGGGCCAATCTTGAGGTTCGCCACATACGGCAGGTCTCCACCAGAATAAACCTTCAAATATGGCTGATTCGAGACCATAAATTCCTCCAGCCCTGGGGCCAGCAACATGAACGCCTTAAGATCGTAGCAGTAGGTGTCGTCCATTCATCAATTTGTTATAGACAGTGTACAGTTCAGGTGAAGCATAACAGTTGATAATCATCTCAATTTGGTGACCACAATATAGATGAACACCACTTTCTCAAGGTTCAGTGGTTTACATCTAGTTCAGCATATGAACACCACATGAAACACTTCATGGCCACATAATCTTTATCCCTGCAAAAAAATAGTTCACAAAGCCATTAAGTTTCAAAATGGTGCACATAAGTTACATAGTGCTAATTCAGTTGCCTATTTATATGAAACTGAACACTACCAAGCAACATCAAAGTCATAGTGCTTTCAGTAGGAACAATTCAAGACTGCTCTACTTCTCTGAAACACTTTAGCAGTTTGTCCAGTTATCATGCCTAACAGAAACCTATCAGATGCTTAATGCCTATCATGCCTAATAGAAACCACATAGTTGATACATAATTCAAAGTGAGTTCACACAACCATTACAGATGCATGCTCTCTGTTTTCAAAATCTGAAAAACAAGGTAGCACTTGGTTTGGTAAACTGAAAATTATCAAATGACAGCAGTAGTTCATGATTTGTGCTGTCAGGATCATAACAGAGAGCGCTTATTGATAACAGAATGTAGGTGCTATATTTTTTCTTGCAGCACAGTTTGAGCAAATAGACATGCACTTAGTTACAGGGAAATTAGCAATGGAACTTATTCATCAGGTGATTGCAATTCATATTCTGACCACTTTATCTATCTACTTATCCAGGAGTCAAAAGCTTGCATATTCTGGCCACACACTACGAAATTATATAGCAGGTGACAGGGGAAGAAACCATAGTTTTAAATCTCCCGCTATAGCTGCCGCTATAGCCCGCTATAGCCTTTTGAGGCAGGGTGCCGCTATTTGTGTTCATGTACAATTTAGCCGCTATATTCCGCTATAGCCCGATATAGCTCCGCTATTAGCTATTTTAGAGATATACCGCTAAACACCTTAGCCCGCTATTTAAAACATTGGAAGAAACGGACACATCAGCTAACGATTGGGAAGAACTATATAGCAGGAGATTGGCAAACAAACTAAGTATAGGTGATTGGGGAAGAAACAAACCCGTTGCTACGACCAAGGGGATTGGGCTGCCGTCTTGCTGTTGCTGCCACGACCAACTAAGGTGGAGGTTGTCGCCACTGCAACGCCTTGATCTGCCTTGCTGCCGCCGCACCATGAGGCTCCGCCGCCGCCGCCGAGATCGACACACACTACAACACTGTCGTCGAGGGTCTGCTTGTCACCGTGCACCTCCGCGTCACCGACAGCGTCCTCCTTAAGATGCTTCGCCTAGGCCTCCTCGAGCGCAGCACGACCGGCTGCCACCTGGGCGAGCGCCGCTGGCCTGGCCGCCTGGGCGAGCGCCGCTGTTCCCATCGTCGCCTGGGCTGCGCCGGCTGGGGTGTGAGCCAGGGACGGGAGCGGGCGTGAGGCAACAAGTGGGCTAGTAGTGACGGAACGCGAGCGCACACGAGCGAGTGGGCCCACGGTTGGGCCTACATGGAATGGGCTGGACGAAAAAAAAAACCCTGAAATTTTACCTCTTTATTATTATTATTAATAGAAAATATGCTCATGCATTGCTACGAGAGAAGGTTTACATCGTTGGGAACCGTGTGATCCTTCTTCCTCCTTGCCAGTGTCGCCCTCGCCCTGCTCTCGCTTGCGCACACTGCCTCACGCACCCCTCATCTGTCGCCCCCCTTCATTGAGCTTCTAGCACACACAGTTGGCAGCTCACGCAGGATCACTGTCCCATGCTGACCTATCAAACATTAAAGAAAAATGAGAATGTTACATTTCTACTTATTTATTACAGTTCCCATTAGATTAATAATCTATTTTATAATAATTGTGACATCTATGCTATAAGTTAATATTGGCAATAATATAATAATATCCTATTAAGTTTTTTTTTCAAATTTAAAATATAACCTTGATAGATATTTTTTCGTTGTAAGGTATAAAAATAATTAGTCGTAAAATATATCATAACTTTAAGTTTCTTACTATCATTGTGTTGGTAGACTTACATTTCTAGGTACATGATTTTATTGACTACCTTGTAATTCTATTATCTGATCAAAGTCGGTAATGAGTTTCGTGTCAATGATTGGTTTGTCCATTCAGGATTCTAATAGATCTCTTTCTTAATTTCCACATAGTAGCCCATGTCGAGAGTTACATTGATATATGCATACGGGTTAGACATAAATTTATTTTGATTAGATTAGACATTAACTACTTAAAATTTTAGTTCATCAATTGATTTTGGATCATTGGCTCATTCAAATTTTAATAAAAATAATTTTCACATTTATTGGTGAAAATATTTTTTATTAAATAAAAGTTATGGGTTCAAAGACATATATTTATTACTTATATTTATAAGAAAAACATTAGATACTCTAGTCTATCTAGAAAAGAAAAAAGAAAAAAAGTATGGAACCGGAAGGAGAAAAAGGAAGTGGACACGAACTCGATGAAAGGGAACCAGAAGAAATACGGACGCTCAGAAGGCGGACAGAAAATCTGAAATAATACGAATGCAGGAACAAACACAATTATGGATACAGGGACCCACGTTTTAAGCTGGACGAAAAATCTAATTATGACAAAAAAAATTGTCTCTAGGACGAATCCAATATGAATATGAAATTATGAACTAATTATCTCTTGCTTTTGAAACTATACACGCACATGTTTGATAAACATATTTTTCTAACAAAAATTTTCAAAAGACAATTTCTATATCATATAGAAGACCTTTTCCGATCAACAAAATGTAGTAGTTAGTCAATAACTCAATCATAGAGACTATAGAATGCTAAAACCAAATCAATGAATAATTATTTTTTCCTTTATGTTATGTCTCTTGCATGCAACTACATTAGTTAAAAGTACTACGAGGTGCCAATTAAGAATATTAAGTTGATCTGAATTACGAGATGATGCTCATCTAAATTGGTTTAAACTAAAGTAATTTCTCCAAAACCTTTTACATGAGGTGGTGCACTCCTCGGAGTGCCTTAATGCAGCAGCAGCATGCACCCCAGGACTGCTGTGCACGTGCACCTCGTCCAAGCTCTTTAAAATACCCTAGAACTAACATAATCGTCTCATAAGAAGATAAGGGCCCAACCAACTCTCATGCTTTGTTCCAGTGCTGTTCCTGTAGCAGGAGACGAGATACCCCAAAACTCGGTACAATGTTCCATTGCTTCTACTGCACTCTCCTTCTATGGCGATTCAGGTCATCTCTGATGCTCATTGGGCCGGCCAGATTTAAAACTCTAAATAAGGGTGTTGAAAAAAGCTAAAGGATAAATTCCATGTTTCGTTATCTATGTGTGCTCTTCAGGAACGCATCTGTCAGCACGGTGCAACATTACTTTAAGAATGTCCATTGCCTACAAGCGTCCGTGCAAATATAGCATTAGCAGACGACAAAAGTACAAAAAAAAAAGTAGAAAGAAATATGTCAGATCGAAAGTCAGTGCTCGATCGCATGCATGGATTGTTGATATAAGTGGATTGTCTGAGTCGGAGGAGTCGAAGGAGGCGAGAAGCAAGGAGAGATAGCGTTCACGTCCTCCATGGGAGTACTGAGATGAGTTTAATCTTGTTCGTCTTGCACACACAATCTGGCGTCGGTGGGTCTTTCATGGAGCCGAGGTCCGGCGGGGCCATGTTCAAGACGGAGCGACGTCGCAAGCCAGATCGATCTGCTGCATGTACACATGAAGACCAGATGCTAGGACGTAGTGCTGTACACGCGCGAAGCTTGGACCTGGAGGATGGGTGCTGGACGCGGGCGCGAAGATTTGACGCCGCCATGCATGCATGGCGCCGGCACCCATTCTTTGCTGGCCTGTATGCACATGCACCTCGTACATGCCAAGCATCTACATACAAGCAAGCAAGGAGGCCGCAGCCATGCATCTACGCACAAAATTAAAGTCGATCAATCTTTACCTCTTCGTGGCTGATATTGACGGTCCTCTCCTCGAGCGCGTCGAGGTCCTGGACGCCGAGGCTCTTTAGCGGCGTGACACTGGAGACTGGGCGTCACTGTGAGGTCGTTCATGACGATGTACTTTGCCATGCAGCATCGCGGTACACATGCAACGGTTGCTGTGTTGTGGCCGCGGTTGAAGGATGCCTTGCGGAGGGAGCCGCACATGGCCGTCGCATGCAGGATGGGCCTCGCTGCCGCTGCAGGACGCAAACAGGAACAGGGATTAGGGTGAAAGAGACGGGAGCGGTGGTTCCAGGCTGGTGTAGGAAATTCCACGGTGAAAAAGAACTCGAGGGGAAGTGCGGCCATATAAGAGAGAGAAAAGAGTCTTTTTTTTTTGGCTTAGGTACTAGTGTCGGAGTCCTCGGGCTGGTATGATTTCCTTTTTCGAGGTCTCGGAGGAATCTTAATTGAGGAGGAGTATTACATCTTACATATGTAAGATCTCAGACGACGAAAAAAATTTGTCTTTAGGACGAATCCAATACGTATTGGAGTCAGACTTGTCTGTATGGGTCATCGCTAGACGCAATATAATGAAACTCCTTGAGCACGGGTCATATAAGTCTAGACAAAGGAAGAAATCTCCATTATCCGGTAGTTAGGGGGAGACAGATTAAAAAATGGATGGACGAAAAAAAGAGCCTGAAATTTTCCTCTTTATTATTAGGTATATAGATATATATAAATTAGGCATTAGGTATTAGGTATTAGGTGTTAGGTATAGATTAGGTATAGATATAGATTAAGAGAAAAATTCTTGCGTTGGAGGAGAACTGGAAATTGGTCCGAGCGGGCCAGCGGATGGCTATCTTGCTGCAGGCTGAGCACGCCAAGGCGGGCCAGGAAAGCTGGGGGCACCGGCTGGCCCGTGCAGGCCTGTGCAGTGGGTGAAGCCAGGTGGTCTCTGCGGGCCGGGCGATAGGGCCGAAAGCCGAGACAGACCAGATCGCAGATGAGAGAAAAAAATGTTGCTAAAAAAAGAAAAAAACAAAATGTTCTAATAAAAAAAGAAAAGCAAAAGGTGTTTCATTTAAACTAGCAATTAAAACCAATTTTCTAAATCATTTTAAACCATAACTGTGAAAAATATTAGAATTATGTAAAAATAATTTCGAAAATATACTATTTTGTAAGCATATTTTGAATCCAATTTTCAAAGTAAAAAATATTTTCAGAAGCCTTTTTAAAATAAAATTAGACATTTTTAGAGCATGTTTTCAGAATATATTTTTGAACTATTTTCAAAATTAACACTTTTTTCTAAATATACTTAAAATATATGGAAAATACATTTTAAGGATTTTTCATACTCAATTGACTTATTTTCAGGTCATTTGAAAATTTTATGGCAAGTATATCCATCCAAAATATGCAATGCATTTCAAAAAAAATTCGATAGGCATGCAAAGATTAATTTAAACTAAAAAATAGCGAATCATTTAGAAAAAAAAACTACCTAACTTCAATATATGTCGTCTATTACATGTTGGAGAAAGTTTTAAGTACATAGGATAAAAGTTCTATTTGATAACGACCTTAAAATAGAACTACATATATGATAACAAATATCTTTTCGGGAAAGATGTACATCCCTTCCCCGGCTAGGCTAATATTAGCATCGAAGTCTACATACACATTATAACATAGCCGCATCACGGAACTTCCTCTATACCAAAAGCATATGGTGGAGGGCGCGGAAGAGTTACTAGGGACACGACTAGCGATGAGTCAATGCTTCTTGCTTAGATGTCACACAACCAAATGACCAACCAGAACATGCTTTACTCATAACGCGCCTTGGCTTCATTTTCATAAACCTTCTTCTTATAGTACCTCGTGACCATATTCACTACAAAGGTAAGATGCATGTGGAGGGCTTTCTCCTAGAAAGAGGGTCCATCCCAAAGAGAGTACATATTGAGACTACAAATGTGAAGAAATGAGTACATTTACTAGACCGTGTGGGACAACAAGCAAGGGACCTTAATTGTCCATGTGAGGTGATTTGCATATGTTTGGACGCATGATTTATAACTAGAAGCAATGGTGGTAGCTAGATCTGACGATGGAGAACCATGTAATAGGTGGTTAGCTAGATCCAATGGTCCTTGGCACTATTGGATCAATCCAAACCCAGGCACTGAAATCATGCCACTGCTAGGTCAAACCATGACTCGAAATTGACATATCACTCCTGGTTGGCATTCCAAACTAGAAGTAATACCCCCATACTACGTTTGGTTTATGTAACTGGTAGTGATATATCATTGTTGGGTCGTGTCTCAACTAGATAGTGATTGTGGGCTTCACTGCACGTTCTATCGATCCCCAATCATTGGCCGAATCTTATGACCCGACAATGAAGCAGGATCACTGTTGTATCCAGCTAGCAGCAAAGCCAAAAATGCGATTTTTCCATTATTTGTTGAAAAATTTTAGTCAAATTTAGATATTTTTTCAGAGAAAACTATACGGACTTAGTGGGGTCTTTGACCCTTTCTCTGCCGCTGACTCCAGCACACCTGGCAGTAATGGGCCGACAAGAATTGTCAATTTTATACTAGTTCCCTTGTCTTCGCGTCGTATCTTTCCCCAGTTCGATGAAATCGAGATGTATGACCACCAAATCGAGTGGTTTGGCAAAGGAGGCTTGCAAAAGTTGGTGGTTCCCTTTTCCAGAACAATTTCAATTTTTCAACGAATGTAGATAGAGAAAGTTCTATATACACGAGTTCCATGGCTGGATGTGGCGCGAAAGATTAACACACCTCATGGATCACGTGGCAAGGGCTAAAATTGTCGGCACAAACAAGTGGGTGTCGATACATCGACGCACACAAGGTCACGCGCGCGTGGATTATTGGGAGCCACTGTTTTGCGCGGAAGACAAAATTGCAATGGTTTTAGCTTTCAGGTTTTTAATTAATTCCATTCCCCCCTTTATTTATATATAAAAATAAAAATGAAATTGTTCTGGACTGGACACCTGCTCAGCAGAGAGCAGAGCACAGGATCCGGGGCCCTGGTGGCCCACATCCCCGGCGGCTCTGGCGAGCGCCCTCGATCCGGGCCCTGTTCGCCACCGGCGCCGCTGAGTGGTGGCAAACCGGTATCCGTGCTCGAAGCGAGCATACTTTTCTTGGGAGCATAATTTGACTTTATATAAGTCAAATTTCTTAATCTCTTCCTTTCTAAACCTGAGCCAAGCTCCGGCACCCGAGCGTGCCACGTCGCCGGCCGTTCCAGAGCATCCGATCGGCCGAGTGGACGGTCAGGATCGGACGAATCCTAGACATTTTACAAAAAAAACCCTCGAACTTTGTTGAAATTAACCAGCAGTCCAGCTTTCTCTCACAAAAAAAATTTACGAAAAAAACCTTAGATTTTACAATAATCAACCCGCAGTCCATGCTTCTCGATGGGCCGACCTATCTCAATAGGCCAAAAACAGCCTGCGAATCTCTTTGCCCTATTTAATAGTTTTATCTTTTCTTCAAAAACCATATATCTCTCAGAAAACATATAAAACCAAACAAAAAATATAAAAAGACAAAACCAGTCTTGTTGACTTTATTACGAACAGATGTATACATTAAACTTAAAAAATCATATGCTTTACTGTATTCTATTCGGTACAGTAGTAATTCCATACTTTTTCGTGAATGATTAATTTGTAGTTTCCACCACATGTGCACTAAAAATATCTCCACTACCTTAAATTCAATATCATATACCCTTTCTCATGATCTTTGGTGGCCAATTAATTTAACGCCAACCCGAAATATAAATACTCAAATATAAATTCTACCGTACATATTTATACACAAAAAAACACATATGATATTGTAACACCCCTGGTGTTACTAACTTACTTAGCATGCGATTAAGGCCTAAAAGAAATTAGCAGAACGAGTTCTCGGGTTTTAAAATTTTAATCGCTCATGAAATGATACCCGACTCTTATGTGACGCATGTTTGTGGTTGCAAGAAACCAAATCCAAAAATTAAAAATGAGTCCTTTCGTTGCATTGACAAGGGAATGAACTTAGGATTAGGAGTGTTATTTTTAACAAATTATATTGAGCAAAATAATTAAATAGTGCTTAATATTTATTCCTATGGGTCAGTACGTAGTAGGGACGATTACGTGAAATACTTATTGGTCAGTCCAAAGCTTTAATTTATCTAATCATGCAAACCAACCAAAACATGATCTGCAGGCTGGTTTTTCTGGATGTTTGAATGGTCTGCATTATAACTGAACTTGACAAATCGCTTTGTGATCTGCATTGAACCTGATCTCGCTCGCATCGAGGCACGCATCCTTGAGCCCGTTAAGGCAGACGTGATGCAGACGGTCTAGGAATTCCAGAACCAGAGAGCACGAAATGTCACAGCAGAGTTACTGTAGCGACGCAGAAATGTATTGTAGCAGAGCAGAGCTACTGTAGCAACACAGAAAAATGTACTGTTGCAGGGCAGAGTTACTGTAGCGCCTCAGAAATGGACTGTAGCAGCTCAGAGGTTACTGTAGCGTCAGAATGCACTGTAGCATGCAGAAAAACACTGTTCATCCAAGCATTAAGAGCTGTTGCGCCGTGCACTCTCTTTTCTCTCTCATTTCGTTGCACCACACGCCCTGTCATCTACGCTTGTTTGCTGTCTCCTCGGCTTCTTAAGGAAGCCAGACCGCTGCTCGCCTTGCTCATCTTATCTCACGGCCTCTCCTTGCTCCACCTCCGCGTCCCGCACCGGCGTCCCAACTCCGCTTGCCGAGCTCGCAGCCGCCCAAGCCGTGGAGCTGTCCCGCCCTCGCCGGCCGTCGTGACCGCAGCGACTCCACTGCCAGCCGGAGCTCCTCAGCTCCTCTGCTCCGAGCGCTCCGTTCCTGGAAAAGAGAGAGCAAGGTGAGAAGGGTATATATCCAAGCAAAAGAATTATACGGGTCCTTTTTGCTATTTTATTTAATATGGTGAAGTTTGTAAATCCGTAATAAATCAAATAAAAATCATAAAAATGGTAGAACCAATTTTGTTAGTCTCCTGAAATCATGATCTAGATAAAAGTGTAATTAGTTCACGTAGTTTTATAATATTTTTAGGCTTGCTTTAATTACTTCGAGATATTTAATATTATCAAACATAAACTTGTAAGCAGTGTTATGAATAATCAGTGATAGCATTAATCCTAGAAATTTTATAGTAAACTTCTAGTACTACTAGGTGTCCACTGTAATTTTTGTAGTTCCAAAATAATTAGTTGTTAGGATAATTAATAAGCTCTGGTTTGAATATGTAGTAAATCGATAAAATGAATAACGCGACATCTCGGGTTTATATAACTAAAACACTTGTTAAGAAATAACGTTTGAATCGACAACGTGGATACGTGGCCTAGTGAGTTTCTGTGTGGCTAGCTCGTTAGCTTGCGAGACGTAGTCGTACGACGAGAGTTGCGATTGCTGTCTTTTACTTATGTCTCTGCATTGCATTCGCGTAAATCATAATAGGAACGATGATGGATCGATGGATCAACCGAAGGACTTGGCGTTGACCCAAAAGATGATGCCATGGTGATCGTACTCCGGAGATGGCATACTAACATTTGGTTATATTTTTACCCAGGCAAGCCCCGGTGCATAACCTCTATTATGCTGCACTTTATTTATGCTTGTGCATTAAGTTTTAAGGAGTTGAATGAAACCCACTTGCATATATATATCCTGATCCCATGAGTCTTACTAGTATGTCAAGATCGTGTAGATTGCTATGCTACAGGACTCCGGTAGAAGTCGAGTGATTGCCTGTCACTTGCGAGAGATAGGAAATATATTATTGTTACTATTATCATGTTACTATCACATGGATTATATATGGATAATAATTGGAGACCGGGCGGGACTATACTTGGAATTGGATATGGACTTGGTTGGGCAATCCGAGCGAGGCTCTGGTTGCATTTGTCCCGCCTGTGTCGATTAAGGACCGTTCGTTGCACTGGATCCCCGGTCAAGTCACAGATTTATTATCCCGAGCATATACTAGCGGATGGGGGCTAGGAAGACTTGTTACTCTCTTGTCATGGGCTCCGGCTCTTTCCGGACCGACTGATTGGAGGCGGGGATAGGTGGAGGTCTAAGCACCACTTTGAGGCCGGGCCTCAAGTGTGGGGGCTTGGAGTCCAAGTTTGGACGGGGACCTGGAACCTGTGACAGGAGTGGAACGGGTTGGTCTCGCTCGTGCCTGGGGTGCGAGCGAGGCGTGTGTTTTTCGGGGTACCCAGCTGGGCACATTGATTCGCGAATCACCGTTTCTACGTGACGGTACGACTTGACTGCACTCTGGCACCGTAGTAAGAAATGAAAGATGAAAGATGGAAAAATGGTTCTGATGGCTCAACCTTTGCTTGAAAGTAGAACAGGTGCTTACTAGAATGGTGGGTTAATGAACTACCGATGACTGCTAATAAAAGTTAAATATAAGGATGCACCTTTAGTAATGCTTCCTGCAGTTGCAATGACCCACAAGCCAGATAGCCTTGCATATCCTTGGAGTCTTTTGTTTCCTTCTGACGGGTAAGTCTTGCGGAGTACAATTGAGTACTCAGGGTTTGTTCTACCCTGTTGCAGGTGACAGGTGTTCTTGAAGCTGACTTTTATGTGTGGAAACCTCCTGGTGGGCTTAGTGAGGATTTCCCTTACGTTGCGGATATAGAATTGATTTATAACTCTCACCAAAAATGTTTTACAAAGGAAAGATTTACCACCTATTATGAATTCTTGTATATAAATGTTCATCGTGATAATATTTAACTCATCATCAAATGGTTTCATTTCCGCTGAACTCTGATAACATTTTATTTTTCTGCTGTTATAATTAAACAATGGATTACCCTGATGTTGTACTAAAAGTGATGTGAGAAATGGTAAAGATGTTGTAAGCTTTATCTCTCAATTATGATCCTGAGGTAAAAATGTGGATTTTCGAGTTCTCCCTCGGGTGTGCTCGACGGAATCGCAGAGTTTAGTGCTCTTCCTTGGGTACTTAGTGTCTAATGGAAGACAAGTACTCTTGGAAGGGTATTAAATTAGGCGGTTCTGCCACAGATATATAATATTTCGTACATTCTCATACGCAAGAACATCATGTCTCATACATAAAAACTTCAAATGAATACACACAAAAAAAACAATATACTTCAACTATACGTGGTACACATAGCCTATAGACAATCTCTGCGACCTACAGTACCCAAACCCCCACAGTATACATCAATCCTTCATAAAAAAAGAAGCAACGAACAGGTCGTGATAACATAAACGAATTACCAAACTGGCTCAAAATGATAGGCACTCCACGTGGGCGCGCGGCAACGTCGCGCGTTGCTTTCTAGTTCTTACCTAAATTATATTTAAGTATCATGGTTATCTTATATTATAAATGTTAGTAGTACTTTTTTTATTCAATTTTGATTTCAAATGATATGACTTCTCAAAAGATGAGAACTGCATCTTAATAATTGGAGGGGTTGCTCCCCCGTCTTCAAATAAGTGTACATCTCGTACTATGAGGAATTAACCATGAGGAATTAACCAATCTTAAGTTTGTTTGACTAGATTTACAAAACAAAATATTAACAAAGCTCGCAACGGAACATCCAGTCATCTGTGACGCGCACACAACACATGGACACGGGGTACCACACCATGCTGGTAGCTTCCGGTTCCATTCCGCGCAATGGCTGTCGAGTACGTCCTTTGGTCGATACGACATGGACACCACTCCCTATCCCATCCCGTCCCGTCCCGTCCCGTCCCGTCCCGTCCCGTCCCATGCATATATAAATTTTAATTCCTTTTGAAATCGAATATAAATTTTAATATTGATTATGTCGCTGCCGTTGTTCTGGTTTTCTATTTATGTAGGATCGGAGGGGTCTCTCTGTCTTGTCCCTATATCACTTTATATAACAACGATATATTCATGTTTCAAACCAGTCCTATATTATCAAATTCATTTATACAAATGAATACTAACATTCAAGATTCGTCGTAAACATATATTTTATATACTATATCTATTTGGTCTCATAAATGTTCTGCATATTTGGTCAAGTTTAAGGCAATTTGATTTAAATAAAAATAAATTATAACATCAGGTTTTCTCATGACCGTATCGGAGGAAAGCATGATCATCTCCCGATACATACGTTTCTTTATTCATTCACGAGATTTATTTTATCTATTTGTTGAAAGTGGGGGAAACACTCCAGAAAAGAATAAACGAAGACACGAGTTTCACGGCTGGATGGGGTGACACGATGGATCATAGAGGTTATGGGACCCAGACAACAGCCTATCACGTGCAGTCTTGCATTGTCTTGTGGCCATAAACAAGTGCCGCTGATAGACCAACACACACACAGTCACACGTAGTACGTGACAGCAAAAGGATGGGACCGCACGTTGCAAAATTGCAACAGCCCACCGGCCACCTAGGTTTCAGACTATTCACACTCATGAACCTCTATATTTATTATTTATACATTTTAGTCACCAAGATTATCTTCTCTATATCTAATTTTTCTGCACTCATCCATCTTCTATATAATCTTCTATCCATCCTAATCACTGTGGGGTATACTTGTCATTTTATATAAATGTATCCATGTGAGATCTTGTTTTCAAGGATTTATTGAAACGAATTCAATGATGTAATCAAAATTTAATTGGGTTCATCTGTTTGTGAGTTATAATATTTTTTATTTAGTTGCAATAGTGGGGCCCGCTGCTGCAATCTCCTGCGCATGCACGGTGATCCTCCTGCACATGCACTGTGTGGCTGAGGTGGGGCCGCATGGGCTTTTAGCGCATGGACCGACACCAAGAGCCTGTTTAGTTCCTCCCAACCCAAAAAGCAAACCCAAAAAGTGCTACAGTACCTGTCACATCAAATTTTGCGGCACATGCATGGAGTACTAAATGTAGACGAAAGAAAAAACTAATTACACAGTTTAGTTGTAAATCACGAGATAAATCTTTTGAGCCTAATTAGTCCATGATTGGACACAAATTGCCAAATAAAAACGAAAAGTGCTACAGTAGCCGAACCTAAACTTTTTCACCAACTAAACAACCCCAAATATAGAGGATTGTGGTACGACTTCTCAATATATCTATCGTATGGATGAATTTTTTGTTTTTCCTTTTTGGAAAAGGACAAACAACTGGCATGCACGCACGCATTTTTGGATACCAAATTCACCCCCAAATTCCACTATGTAAAAAGGAGATTCCCCATCACATCAAAATGTCGGCAAATGCATGGAGTACTAAATGTAGATGAAATCATAAACTAATTGCACCGTTTTGTTGTACTTTACGAGACGATCATTTTAAGTCTAATTAATCAATTTTTAGACAATTTTTTACACTAAAAAACAAAAGTGCTACAGTACTCGAGGTGACACTGTGCCAAATCGACCACCCAGAGTCGGTCATCTAAACAAGGCCTTGATGTTGCTTCTTCCACGTCAGTACGGCAATGCAGAGCCAAGAGAAAGTAGTACGGTGTGTGTCCTTTATTTCTGACCCGGCACGATAAAGCACCCTTTTTCATACTAGAATTAGCCCTGTTTCAGTTCCCCAATTCTCCCCAAATTTCACTATACAAAAAGAAGATTTCTTGTCACATCAAAATGTCGGCAAATACATGGAGTACTAAATGTTGATGAAATCAAAAACTAATTGCACAGTTTTGTTGTACTTTGCGAGATGAACATTTTAAGCCTAGTTAGTCAAAATTTGGATAATTTTTACCAAATACAAACGAAATGCTACAGAAATTCTGATACAGTGTTTTTCTCCTCAATTCACCGAACTAAACGAGGCCTTAGTAGGTGGCTAGCATAATTTGCATGGTCCCAAGCAGAGGTGGAAAAGTAGTCGACCATTTTCGACGAGTCTGCGTTGCTCCTACGGTGACGGCCGATAAAACTGTACCGGTTATATGAGTTATTATGTTTTTGTTTCTCTTATACAATGGAACGAAATCCATTGACCATACACGCTTTCCGTTCCTGCAAATTTACAATCTTTTTCGCATGCAAAATCGTGTAAACGCGACGAACCTTAACTTGTTGGTAGTGGTACAAGTACCTTCCAAGTCGTCCCCTTCGCATTAATAGTGTGTACTCCAGATAGTGACCTCCTCCGAATGGGATTCACGAACCTCACACTATCACATACATAACCCTCGTTAATCTAATATTAATCGCTACCATTAGTAGCGGGGTACATACAATTTGGTGTGCGCGCGTGTGGTGTGGGTGGCCGAAGCAGCGGCAGCATTTCAGTTGAGCTAGCCCCCACCCCCCCACTCCCAAATGCAGTAGCTTCCGTCACCGCTCCCCACTACCAAATCTGTCGCAGGTTCGCACAGCACCGGCAGCACGGGATCTGCGGGACCGTCCTCGCGTGCACCGCCGCGGGGGTCGCGCACAGCCCGGCTCCGGCGAGGCTGCAACCCGTCCCCCGCCGCTGACTGCTGGTACTGGCAAGCCGCCCCGCCCATTCCTCTTCCGCGGTCCCTCTCCTGGATGGCTGGATGCTTCGTCTCCATTTGGGATGCGATTCGTCGCCTTTTTCTTTTGCCCCGCCAAGAAGTTGGGAATGATCTGTCGTCTACTGTAAAAAATGCAAGCTTTTTTTTTTGATACGGAGTACTAATTGGCTTCGTCAATATGCAGTCTTTGTGCGTCAATCTGGATCCCCTTCTGATGCGCGCGGGCGCTCTCTCTCTCTCTCTCTCTCTCTCTCTCTAATCTGCAGTCTCAGAGCGCCGCATTGGACTGGATACAGTCATAGAGTCAGAGCAACGGGCGTCGCCGTCGGCGGAGAAGAAGGAGGCTGCGGTGGTTCGTGGGGATCCGACTCCGGCCACGGATTGGACTGGACCACTGGTGCGTTCTTGTCCCCTCCTTTCTCCCTCCCATCGCCTCAGCGGAATCTGCCGCAATTTCGCCATGGCGATATGCCGCCTCTGCTGCTCACTGATGCGGATATGCCGCCTCTGCTGCTCACTGATGCGGATATGCCATCAACGAGGAAGACAGGAACTAGCATCAATTTTCTTGCCAAAATTCTGCTGATGGATTAATTACCTGTGTCAATCCGTGTTGCAACAGGAACCAGCTAGAACTCTTTGCCCAACCTCTCGTCTCATCTGATGTCCAACATCGCGATGGTGCGTGCCGCTGTTTCTCCTCCGTCGTCGTGTGACAGTGACACCTACCTGCTGTTCCATGGCGAGACCCTGCTTTCCAGCGGCGTCCGCGCCTCCCTCTACACCGTCGCGCTCGCGTACTGCTTCATCGGGTTGTCCGCGATCACGGCCCGGTTCTTCAAATCCATGGAGCAGATCATGAAACACTACCGGGAGGTGGTGGTCAGCGTCGACCCGCACACTAAGGCGCCTGTTGTGAAGCACGAGAAGGTGTGGAACTACGCCGTCGCGGACATTGCTCTGCTTGCCTTCGGTACCAGTTTTCCTCAGATCTCCCTGGCCACCATCGATGCCATCCGTAATCTGGGTCAACTGACAGCTGGAGGTACTACATACAGTGATTAAATAATTGGCTTGGTGGTGAACTTTTGCAGCATATATAATATGTAGTCGAGTGTAGCGTGATAGGTGACTTGGTACTTGTGATTTTGCAGGTCTGGGTCCAGGCACACTTGTCGGTTCTGCGGCGTTTGATCTGTTTCCAATCCATGCTGTCTGTGTGGTCATGCCAAGGGCGGGGTCAAAGAAAAAGATCTCCGACTTGGGTGTTTGGTTAGTTGAGCTCTTCTGGTCTTTCTGGGCATATATCTGGCTCTATGTTATCTTAGAGGTAAGTTATAATATACATCTTGGTTACAGATATAGAAGTTCTAGATATTGCCATGTCTTTGAAACACAAGCTTTTACCACCAATTTGTTTTATAAATCCTAATAAGATTATAATATTACAAAAGTAGTTACGATGAACTTAGACATCATGTTCGTTTGTTTGATTAAGTAGTATTCAGAGATATGAGATGTTATCAGCCAAAGTTCAAAGAATTTTATCATGTACATTATAATTCTGCTATGCAAGTCGGTTTGGTACCAATGAATACTTTGCACTGCTGTGCAGGTGTGGACGCCTAAAGTGATCACCCTCTGGGAGGCATTGCTGACAGTCTTGCAGTATGGGCTGCTTCTGCTTCATGCATATGCGCAGGATAAACGGTGGCCATTTGTATCGATCCCATTGTACGATCCTAAAGCCTGAATACCTTTCTTTTGCAAACTTATCTCATGGTCATGTGCTCATGTACAGTTTAAGACATATGTAGCTTACAACAACAACAACATAGCCTTTTGTCCCAAGCAAGTTGGGGTAGGCTAGAGATGAAACCCAAAAGAGACGAGAAACAGGGAGACATAGCTTATGTTTTTTTTTTCAATCTGCTACAATCAGTATGAGAGGTGAGAGGCCTGAAGATTGGGTTCCACCAGAAGATGTTCCTGTTGATTACCACAACTGTGATGACATTAATGAGACACTCCCTATAAGCGCTGACCGGAATGATGGCATTGTAGATGTATTCTCTGCACATTCCTACCACAATGCAGGTATGTGCTCTCCAGTTTCTCAAATATCTTTCCTTAATGATAGATTTATACTGCATCACTGAATGCAATCAAGTGCAGTGGATTGATTAATTACTTATTTTCACGTTATGTCAAGTTAATCAATGAAGAAGGTGGCGGTGGCGGTGGTGATTGGGGGAGGGCGGGGTTGGGGGGGGGTGTGGTTCCTAAATTTGAGTTACCTATATATTTGTTGTATTTGTTTTTCGAAGTAATTATTTCTATGTTTTGGACACCTTTACTGTAGAGTACAGTCGAGTTCCAGAAAAGGATATGGAAGGATCATCAACAATGGATCAAGTTGTAAAGAACACACAAGAAGATATGTCCTGGCTTTCTATTTGGTGGCAACAATTTGTTGATGCTTCAATGGTAATTTGATTCATTGTTGGTCTCTTTATGTGTATTGAATAGTTAGTCATCTATTTTTGCATTTGGCTAGGAGCCTAGGACAATATTAGAAGTTTAGAAAATTCATTTCTTTTACGGGACAGATGTGGCTAAACTTTTTAATATGCTGGACACCATAACTACGTGGTACATGGATTGGGAAATATGTTCTAGGCTTCTATTTTACATACAAATGAGGAACTTATTTCTAGGTGCTGCTGAGACAAATTTGTTTTACCAAACACAGTTATGTTGAAGTAGATTCGTCCACCCCCTTTTCCCATCTAGCAAGGAGAAAATTCTGTAACATTCACATTAGTCATTTTGTCAGTCTTAAAACTGAGCCAATGTTAAGAACTTTCTTTTTTTGGCGTAGTAATTGATTTTATCAATATATGCAGTTGGAGAGCCCAGAGTTGAGGAAGATGGATTCCGTCTTCCTGAGGTCCACCACAATATTTTGGAACTTGATCATCGCGCCTTGGAAATTTTTGTTTGCTTTTGTGCCCCCATACCACATTGCACATGGCTGGATTGCTTTTATATGCTCACTGATCTTCATAAGTGGTATTGCTTATGGTGTTACTAAGCTTACAGATCAGATAAGCTGCGTCACAGGTTAGAACATACTCAAGCACAGGTTTAATGTTCAATCTGCTCACCAAGATGTTACCTGCATGTATGATGATGATGACATAAAAATCGTCTGTTTTGACAGGAGTAAGTCCATATGTCATTGCATTCACAGCACTGGCCGCTGGAACCTCATGGCCAGATCTAGTTGCCAGCAAGATAGCTGCTGAGCGTCAAGTCACCGCAGACTCTGCAATAGCCAACATCACCTGCAGGTTCGTTTCTGCCATTTCCTTTTTCACTGTTTCCATTTCGTCAATCTGGAGATGAATAAACTGACAAAACTCCCTTGTTGCAGTAACTCAGTGAACATATATGTTGGCATTGGTGTTCCGTGGTTGATTGACACAGTGTACAACTTCTTCGTTTACCAGGAACCATTGTACATAGATAATGCTGCAGGTCTCAGCTTCTCCCTTCTAGTCTTCTTTGCGACATCATTTGGATGTATAACGGTTTTGGTTCTGCGTCGCATTATACTTGGTGCTGAGCTTGGCGGCCCTAGGCTATGGGCTTGGGTTACATCAGTCTACTTCATGATCCTTTGGGTTGTTTTTGTTGTATTTTCCTCTTTAAGAGTTTCAGGAGTAATATAGACCGGAAATTTTCCGTTTTTTAGTTTTGTTATTACTATTGGTTTTCATATCCACAAAGAAAACGCCTATTGCGGCAAAAATTAGGGTCCTTGAATTAGGGATTATAGATACAAGTGCTTGTTCTATATCATAGTTATTGAAGTCAACAATATATTGTACAGTATAGTGGAAGTTGTTCTCCCAGAAAGAAGGAAAAACAGCTGCATCGATCTTAAATATTGATTCAAACTCATTTTACATGTATAATCAATCATACAACCACCTTGTTCGCTGGATGGTTTCTGTCTGGCTGATTCTGGCTGATGCTGATTTGTTGTGAGAGAAAAACACTGCTGAATGGCTGGCTGATAAACGCCGATAAGCACAAGCGAACAGGGTGAACATGTAAATATCGAGGCTTATGTGTAAGTTGTCTTGGCATTTTACTAGTACTATATTTTTATGGATTATCAACAACACATTCGACATAGGCTGCCTCTCACATTCATATGTTTTGCTAGTGACTGTATAATAAGGATATAGAATCCTTAATTCTTGCATTTGATAAAAATTTAAGAAAAAAATTGAATACAGGTTTTCATACTTCAAGTTTTAACTCTTTAATTCAAGGATCCTTTCAGTACGGCTTCTTTTAAAGCTTCTTAAACTATGAACAAGAGTACCGCTTCTCGGTAAAGAAAACTGAGCTATTACAAGCTGAAAGTATACAGTAGTATTTACTTCCATGATACAACCATAGGAAATCATGTAACTTTCAGGTAATATGAGCATGCAGAGATACAAACGTAATAACAAACAGAACTGTTCGGTGTTCAATTGTACGGGGTAAGATACAAACCGAACTTTTTGTAACTGGGTGCAGACAAAGATACAGATAGTCGCACACTCATTGTATTCAATGTGCAGAATATGGTGAGCGCCAACAATTTCTGCGAAACTCTAATATACCTCACTACTACTACAAAAAAACAATTTTAGAGGGAACCTTTTATTTATAATAGTGATGAAAAATGTCCATGTCTCTAAAGATAGGGAATTTTAGAGACAGTTGACCCATTTACAAAGACACACCGTTTACGTAAATTGATTAGGGTAGTGCTAGCGCCTGCGTCCAGATGGCCATGCCTGCACTCCATCTCCCCCCGCGCAACTGCTTCCCGCACCACCCACGCAGCCCGACTGCACATGGGGAGTCCCCACTCGCGCCCCTTTCGCTTCCCACGCGCATGCACACGACCAGCATCTAGAAGAGGGGGAGGGGCGGCGAATGCCCAGCCGACGCTGGGAGGAGGGGAGGAGAGATGAAGGTGAGCCAGTAGAAAAGTGAGGACAGAGATGCAACACCCGATATACTTTTAAAACATCTGGATGCAACATTTGCAACATACATCTGAAAGCAGATGAAACACATGAAATATGCATCTGAAACACTAGCTGCAACACCAGATCTACTTTTAAAACATTCAGATTAAACCCTTGCAACTACGTACAAAACAACTGAAATACTCGAAACATACATATAAAACACTTGCAAAAAAATACAGCTGAAAACACTTCATATGTGTGAAAACATACGCATCTTCCAGATGAAACAATAGCAAACATATATCTGAAAAACGAGAGATGAAACATTTTGGAACATACTCTCTCCATCCCAAATTATAAGGCATTCCAAGAATCTTGGAGAGTTAAAGGATCTCAAGTTTGACCAAATTTATATGATAATATAATAATATTTATGACACCAATTAAGTATCATTAGATTCTTCATTAATTATATTTTCATAGTATACCTATTTGATGTTATAATTTTTTATAATTTTCTCTATAATTTTAGTTAAACTTAAGATGCTTTGACTCTCCAAGATTCTTGGAATGCCTTATAATTTGGAATGGAGGGAGTACACTTAAACATACGTGTATAGCCACTGCAACATGTACAACATTCCGATCTACTTTTGCAACATCAAGATAAAACACTTGCAACATCCAGATGAAACATCTAAAACACTTGAAACATACTCTTGCAACATGGGCTTTGTTTGGACGAATAGAAGCACACTAGCATGGAGGTCGACGGCGGCGCATGGACCTTGCTGTGCGGCAGTGGCATGGGCAACTCACCGGCGGGTACAGCGTCACACGAATCTCGTTCACCCTTGCCTGCTTGCTGGAGCATCTGTCGTGGAGGCTCGTCGGCTCGGTGGAGGCGGCATGGTGGAGGCAGGGGAGGCAGACTGGACCCGGTGGAGAATGCGGTGCTGAGGTGGTAGCATGGGGGAGGCCGTAGGGGATGGGCACAGCGCTGCGGGGGACCGATGGCGGCGTGGCGTAGTGGGGTGGGTAGATGGGCACGACGATGCAGGGAGGAAATGACGCAGCGAGCATCGGGGCACGCGGATGGGAGGAGAGGATAGGGTCGCTAGACGAGCGACGTGTGTGGGAGTGAGCGGAGGGAAACGTCCGTCCATCCGGACGTCTTACTTGTATCATTATCGAATTGATTAATATAGGTGTGCCTTTGAAAAAATAGTCTTTTTTTACATAGGCAAATGCCTTAAGATGTCTACCTCTATAAATTAGGTCAAGGCCCATTTGACCCATGCAACCCTAATCCTAACTTCTCTATCATGCTCACCCTTAGCCACACTTCTCTCTCAGGATCCCAAGCCTATGGAGCGGAGGGCCCTGGGCCCACCTGGTAGCCCGTCTGGGCGAGGGGAGAGGCCTTATGTGCCATGGAAGCTGGGGAAAGGCTCACCTAGGAAGGCGCCGCTGCGGCAGACAGCACTTGGCGGTCAGCACTAGGCTACAACAGAGGCATCAGGGAGTGGTAGCGGTTTTGTCGGCCCCCAGCTACAAAAAAAACGAAGACCCGATGGCACCAACGCGAAGAAGACCAAAGCCCAAGTCAAGAAACGCTAGACAAACCACCCGATTTGTACTCCTATTGCCTTCCTAGTATACAAGAGAAGGCATGGGCTCTTGTAGAAGGGGTCAAATCCATAGATACCCCAAGATAGAATGGAGCGAAGGATTGGGATATCGAACAATGAGTCGATCTGCTGAGCCCAAGCAAACCTCAACTAGCAAAGCGGTTCCCCCTACACTTCTCTCGATTCCTCCATTACAAGAACTCTCGATTGAGTATTACTAATATGAAGAACACCAAATTGCTAGACGTAGGGTTCAGAGGCCCGAACTAAGATAAATCGCTTGTGTCCCTAAGTGTTTAAGCCACCAGAGGCACACACATTAACCCCACGTTGAACAACACAATGGTTGCCATGGTGAAAGGTCCTTGTTTGATTTTAGTAATTGAGTGATAACTTTAGGTGGACTAATTGTGTTTAATATGAGATACACAGGAGATTAGTCCACAGGTGATTGTGTCATGAAGGAGCTTATTGCTTTTGAGACATGACATGGAGTCATGTGACCAAGGTGGAGAAGATCGAGATGAGGCTTTGCTCGATGGACCGGTTGCAAGTGTGAAGGGCAAGTCGGAGGCTTTGAAGCAAGAGACCGCGTGTGATGGTGAAGCTTGGGCAAGACTTGGCACCGATGGACCGAGGCAATGGTGAAGAGTAAGTGAGGTCAAGATCGATGAACCAATACGGTCACGTGATGATATGAAGTGGATCATATCATTTGGTGATTGGTTGGTGCATGTGTTGCATCAATGTCGGAGGAGTTGGAATGGAATGCACAAGGCAAAGGTATAACCATAGGGCATTTCCATTTCACCGGTCATAGGTGTGTAGAGAAGTTGATGACTGGGTTTAGGATAGATGGCCATACTATCAAGAGGGGCAAACTTGTTTGTATATCGGTCATCTAGTGCCACTTGAGCGATCTAACTTTGCATACGTGTTAGGATCAAGTGGCGAGGCAAGTTGAGTGCCTAACTCGGAGAAAATGATTGTGAAAATGCTAACACACGTGCACAAGGTGGTGATCACTTGTTGGTGTTGGCACATTTACGAAGGCGATGGAGTTTGAGCGGTTGAGAGGGGTTTGGGATTCTCTCTCCCTCCCGCCGAGCTTGCGAGGCGGGATTCAAGTGTTTTCGAGGAATATAAATGATCAATTTCCTTTACACCGAAGGTTGGAAGAAGTGGCGAAGTCATGGAACAAGTTTATGTTGAGAAACACGCGACAGACGTGCACGACGCATGTGACATACGTGACCGTGTAGCGTATGTCACCTAACCCTAGCGGCGCGGCGCGAGACTATGGAGTGGCGCGATAGACGCGGGGGCGTTTGCGTGACAGACGCTGACGTCAGCGTCTGTCAGCCTCACGCTGAGAAGGCGAGCGGCTTTGTGCTGCGACAGACGCAGGACGGCATCTGTCGGCCTCTCGTCAGATGCGTTTGTCGGCCTGGAGCGTGGTTTGGAGCTCTCTGTACCGCGTCTGTCGCAGCGATAGACGCTGGTGGCTTCGGCGTGGGACGCTTCTGTCACTGGGGAGTCGATCGTTGGAACGTTGAGCGGGCTGGACACGTGGTGTTGCACGCCCCCGAAATCCGCCCAGTGAGGTTCCCAACAGCTCTATTCGTTTGTGGGCTTCTAAATAGAAGTGGTGGCCGGCCTTGGCAGGTGTTGAGCACCCTTGGGGCTTAGTGTCCATGCTTTGGGAGTTCTTGGAGAGCCTCTAACTCACTTGTGCTTGCAAGAGTGCGAATCGATTGCGAGTGAGTTGATTCTAGTGCATTGCTTTGAGAGATTGCATCGAGTGGCACTAGGTGATCGTGTTGCAAGCCGGTGGTGCTTGTTACTCTTGGAGGTTGCCACCTCCTAGACGACTTAGTGGCTTGTGGCTCCGTCAAAGCTCGCAAGAAGATTGTGCGAGGCTCCAGAGAAGCTTTGTGAGGGGGATTGTGCTCACCCCGCGGGGATCATGAAGAACAACTCTAGTTGAGCATGTCATTGAGCTACCACACTTGATGGTGGGTTCTTACAGTGCCTTTTGAGAGGCTCGGTATGTGATACCGATTAGCCGCCGAACCACGAAGTGTTGGTCGACACAACAGGGACGTAGCTTGGTGGCAACCAAGTGAACCTTGGGAGAAAAATCACCGTGTCAACATTGTTCTTCATCTTCTCGGTGGTTGGCCTTCGTGCAACACAAGCTTGTATTTACTTACATATATACTTGTGCTTGTGTAGTTGCTCTCGTAACTAGTTTGCTTGCGTAGCTTGCTAGTTGTCTTCTTGCTTGTGTAGCTAGAAGCTTCCCCTTGCGTGGCTAATTTGGTTTGTGTAACCTTGTTAGTCACATTGCTTAGTTTGTGTAGCTAAGTAATTTGCGCTATCTAATTTGACATTGGTTGCCTTGTTATTGAGCATTGCTAGTGAGCTTAGGAGCTTTGTGCTTTTGCTTCACTAGTTGTGTAGGAGCTCCCTTGGTTGGCAAAGTACTAGTGCATAGGTTTGTGTGACCTTGCTCTAGAATTGATTAGGTGAGCTCTTGCTAAGCTTAGCACCTTAGTTACTTAATTAGGATCTTTGCAAGGTTGTAGAGAACTTAGATAGAGGGGTGTAGTCTTGACTAGACCGATAAGTTTAATTCCACATTTGTTTCGGTTAGCCAACGCGTTTAAGTTTTAGAAAGGACTATTCACCCCTCCTCTAGTCCGTCATCTCGACTCTTCATGTAACACTTCAAGTGTTAGTCCTTAATTGCATTGCATTTGCATGGCATAAACATAAGCATGCATCATTCATGTTTGTTATTTTATGTGATGCAACACATGTAATTATTCTAGGGTTTGTTTGATTTATTTCATGAAGTATTTGATAGTTGGTGTAACAAAAAGGTAAGGTAGCCAATCATGACCTACAACACCTTAGTTATACTTAGGGTAACATTTGGAACAAGTTTCATGTTGACCAAAATTACAAATTTGCCCTCCAAGAGAAGTTGACCACCATTTGACCCTAGAAGGCTCTTGTTTGACCAGTTAAAAAGTCTAATTTAGAGACCTTGCATGGAAGAGCACCCTTAAGTAAAGTTGTAGAGAATTTCATGAGGAACAAAAGTTCTAATATGGCCATCTCATGAAAATGACCAGAGCATGCTCAAAAATGGCCCACAAGTCAGCTTGAGTGGTGATCAACACTTAGAAAAATTCTAAGTCTGGAAATTGGACTTTTCAGTTTCACTGTACCTCACTTTAGCAACTTGTAACTCACAAACCAGGCCAAACCAGCCTTTGAGCCAATTGACAAAGTTGTTGTCCACACATAGCTCTACAACATTGTCAATATCACCATCACCTGGTTCTCAATAGTTTAGGAGATATAGTGTCAAGAAGTTAGGGTTTCAGTCGGCATTGATCTCTGAAACTGCATTTCAGTTTCAAGGGGCACCACTTTGGAGCTCTGTAGTTTCAAATCTAGGCCGAACCAGTCCAAACTCCAATTGACAAACTTGTAGACCTCATGTAGCTCTACAATTTTGGTGTTATCATCTTCTTCTAATTCGAACTGGTTTGGGAGATAATCGGTGTTGAACTTGCCCTGTCAGTCGACACCTTTGAGCTCTGAAACGAAACGTTCAGACAACGACGGCCGCGACCGACCGCGTCGTGGCGCTCGGGCAGAGCCCGGTGGCCGCGTGGCGCGCGTGTTCTGCCGACGCCCCACGTCGCCTGCGAGCTCAGCATGAAGACCGAGCCGACACCTCCACCCCCACACTCGCGCTCACTCTTCTCTCCTTCACTCTCGCTTTGGCCGGGTTCACCGAGGCGGAAAAACGGAGGCGCCATTGCCGCCGCCGCCCGCCCCGTGCTTGTGCAAGCTCACCGTCGCACCACCGTCCTCCAAATCCCGTCCACCGCTCCACCAGCATCCCCTCCACCTCCTCCAACCGTTGCTTGACCGGATTGTGTAGAGGTGAGGGCGAATTTCGGTTTCCGCCACCGTGGGTCCTCGCCGGCGCACTGTCCGCGCGGCGGCTCACCGTGGCCAGCTCCCTACGGTCATCCTCCATTCTCACTAGTACATGTTTTGGGTTCCGGGTCGGGTAGAGAAGCCTAGGTGATGACGTTACCGGATGGGATGGCCGGTACACGTCGGAACACCGTCGTGCGCCGCCGCGCCATGGCCGCCGGTACGGTGCTCACGTGGCCAGCGGCACTTGCTCCACCTCCGTCCTTTTCCGTGGCATGGAGAGGTCCGCCATGTCCTCAGGAAACCGCAGCACACCTCACTTGGGTCCCTGACCTCCGGAGCTCGCCGGACCACCACCGGGTGCCGCCTCCGAGCCGCGGTCACCATGGCCGTCGTAGCTAGGGTGGGATAGGTTCAGCAAACCTAGGTTTGGTCGATGCGGGAAGTCGCGGGGAAGCCGTTGGTGCTCCTTTCATCGCCGGAGGCGCCGTCGTCGGCGAGCTTGAGCTCGCCGGAGTCGCGGCCGTCTTCCCCCTTTCGCTCTCTCTCTCTGGCCTGCGGGCCCGCACTGTCAGCGTCGCGCGCGCGGGCGGGGCGCCAAGGCAGGCCGCGCGCTGGCTGGGCCGCGCTAGCAAGCCGGGCCGGCCCAGTTCACCCGAAATGAAATTCGTTTTTATTATTTTGTCACTGATTTTTGTACAAGTTGGAAAAATATAGATCTAGGGTTTAAATGATCCAAAAATCATGAGATAAATTTTGTTGGGGTCTACATGATGTGTAGTATTTTAGAAAAATATGGATCTGGCATGAGATGTTTAAATTCTGTAAGAATTTAATAGATCCTTTAAATGTGTTTTGGAATGCATGCAAATTTGTTAAATTTATAACTTGAGCTGTAGTGTTCCATAAATCATGAAATTTGGTAGGTAGGTTACTCTATGCTAGCCCTAGCTCTGGTAAAAATTTGGGCATCAGTGCTTAATTAATTTCCAAGTTATAATGCTATCTTGTTATTCTAGGAAATACTTAAATGAATTTTTGTAATTTTTCTACATGTGCAATGTTCATATAACTTTTTGGAGAATGTCTTGGTACCCTAGACTGTCTAAAAAAAATATGAAATCTGTTGTTTGACACTTTTCAATAGGGTTTCCTATTTATGCAAAAATCAGCCTTATTAGCTTGTGAATTTTGTGTAGGGAGTTTCTGTGAATAAAACTTGTTCAAATTTTTACTGTGGTCTCTTTTTGGTTCAGAGAGTCCCCTGTAATTTTTGTAGAATTTTAGGAGCAGTTTATATATATGTTTGAAATTTCACTTAATTACTTAAGTAAATTAAGAAATGGGTTTAAATAAATATTCTAGGTGGGCACACCTTACTTTCTGGTGTTTTTGTGACTTTTGTGAACTTGTAGTAGTATTAGTTTGGTCTTAGAGAATGTTGGTCACATCAATAAATATTTAACCTTGGTAATTTAGGTTTTCTGGACAGCTAGTAGTAATTCTAAATTTGGCTTTGATAAAATTGGTTGCTGGAAAACTTGTAAATACCAAAGTTGGAGTAAACTTGATGAACTAGCTTGTGTCAAATTTTGGAAGCATTTGGCTTAGTAGTTTGAGAGTTACTATTGTTTAAAGTGGCAGTTCAAAATCTGCTATTCTCTGTGTTGGAGAAGACAGATTCTGGAACTTGTGAAGTTTAACATGGAAAACTTAGGAGTTTGGAGTTGAGGTCTGAAAATGAATTGTAGTGCATTTCTTAGGCTTTCCAGATTGTCTTAGATCATATCTTTTGGAATTGTAAATCTTCAGTTGTGATAAAAACAAGTAGCTGCTGTCCAGAATGCTTACTGTGGTGTTTTGCTGATTGATATGGTGTAATATCCTAAGACATGCTACTTTTGTAATTGTTAGGTGTTAGGGCCTTAACTGAGGATGAGCAGCTTTATCTTAGGTTAAGTAGATTAGGTGAGTACTTCTCTACTAGAGAAGAGATTTGCACGTACTAGTAAAATAACTTGAATAGAGTATTTTATTCTGAAATGCATTTCATTCCGAGCATGTTGCACCCATTTATGCATCCATTATATTTATTGTGCATTCATGCAATAGGTGCACCGGAGGGGGTAACACTCCTCGAATTCGAGCCTGTGATTCCGGAGGAGGACCAGGAGCAGCAGGAGCCCGAGGATCCAGCAGGCGAAGGAGTGCCCGCAGACGACCTTCCTGAGTGTCCAGACCACCGGCCCTCGACTTTTCTGAAAGGCAAGCCCCGGTGCATGCTGAACCCATCGTTTTATAAATATATCTTGAGTACTTTTAATTGTTTACTGCATTAAGTTGTAGGAGTTATATGAAAACACTTGTTGCATTATACCTGTCCTTGTCCAGATATCGTACTTAATCCTATATTAGGTTTAGGCACGTGTCAATGCTTAGCCCTGCTTAGTACGGTAGAAGTCGGGTGATTTCCGGTCATCCGCGAGATGTAGAAAGGAGTCACGAGTGGCTTTATGGCTATCGTGGATGGAACCATGCAAAAAAATGAAATTGAGACCGGGCGGGAGTTCGATAGTACAGCCGCAAGACACTTCACGTCTTGGGTGTGGAGCTATGCCCGTCTGAGTCGTTTAAGGACCGATTCGCTGTACGTCCTTGAGTCATGTTGAACGCAGTCTAACACTTAGTTGGCCGGATAAGTCGTTCCGACCGCGAAGCCGAGTAATGTGATTCAGGCCGGGAATCGAATGGTAGGTTGCTTCTTGGAGGAGAGAAAGGATGTGCTTGGGGACATTGGCGTGAGACCAAGGGGGGGGTTAGAGTCCCTATCACCTGGCAGAGTGTCGCCCTTGGGGTCGCGACATCATTCGGACCCGCGATTCCTGAATCATATGAAACGGTGGCTTGTGCGACCCTGGCAGGGGCCTGCGCGGTGAGTGTTAGAAATACCCCTCCAGCTGGATAGGAATTCGATTCGAATCGCCGTCGCTCCCGGTTAGTGAGCACTTGACTTGAGCAACGGCAACGTAGAACTCATTAAATGAACTGGTGGTTAAGGGAATGATACAATGTTGCCATAATGATATACCTGCTATGGATATAATAATACTGTTGTTTGATTATAATCAAGTGCATGTTTAGTACAGGTGCTAAGATAGATGACAGGTAAATGCTAAAAATAACTGCTAGTACAGGTTATAAGAGTTTCAATTACTTATGCCTTTATGCAAAATATTATGTCAGCTAGCCTCTTGTGTAAGCCTTGCATAATCCTTGGTGTCATCTTATTTCTGGTTTTCGACGGGTAAGTCTAGCTGAGTACATTCCAGTACTCAGAGTTTATTCCCTCCTGTTGCAGATGACATGCTTTATCAGGGATTCTGCAAGACGTGTCTCCACCCTGCGGGTGATGATGACTAGATCACTTGGGCGTGATCATCTTTATGTACTTTCCTCATGCTTTTGCGGGTTGTCGATCATCCAGACTGGCAGTACTTAATTAACTAGTGTGTGTTATGCTTCCGCTACTTTCAAACTTGGTTTGTAATATTTGCTACTCCGTGAGTGTAAACTTATTTCAGAACTACTTGTGAAATGTAACGTACGATGTTGTATGTTGAATGATGCGATCCTGGTTGTAAGCAGTTTGGTTTGAAATCCTTCGTGATTTCGATTGACTACCGGGATTATATGGGCTCAAGTTCGAAAATTTGAGCGCTTCGGTGCTTGTTTTTGTACTTGTGCTCTTATAATTTGGTCGGTTCTGTTACAGCTGGTACCGGAGCATAATTCAACATTAAACACATCTTACGGGTAATTAAAACAAAAAGTATTTGTTTGCGAAAAGGGTTGAACTCTAAAAATTATTTTATAGGTATGCCAGTGATCACAACCCTTAGCCCAAATAAGGACTCTTAGGTGGCTTATTATAAAGACTAACTTGGGGGCCTTGTTTGTTTCTGTTTCGTCGTCCATACGGCGTGAAATTGTATGGATGCCATCCACTTGGGTGGTAATGTATGGATCAATTACCTCGACGCTCTGGTAAGTGTGAGTTGTGAGAGCATGATCGTCCAACCGGCGGTCTAGGGGAGAGTAGTTTTGGTGACTTGCATACTTACGTGTTTAAACCATGTAATTATGTAAGCACTTAATTGTGGGAACATTATTATCGGGTAGCTTTGATACTGAAGTATATACATCTGGGGATGTGTATATGGAAAGTATTTAAAGTACTGCTTTCTTGTGTGCTAATATTGGGAAAACTGTTGGGCTGCAATGAAATTTTCTGCAGGTACACTAACAGCGTAACGAGTAGACCGCTAGTTTCGCTTATATTAGAGAACGTATGTATGCCACCGCTTAGCGTTAGCCCTTTAGTTTTCTACTAAGGTGAGAGAACGTACGGAACGTGCATGCATCATGTTTAAATATATCATACATATCATTTACTCCCTCCTTAAAAATTTCTGTACTCCCGACTAAAGTAAATTTCGTATCCCCTAAATGATCCTCACTTTAAGTCGTATCTTATCTTGTCGATACAGATGGCCCGTACCAAGAGGACCGCTCGTAAGTCCACCGGGGGCAGGGCACCGCGTCACCAGCTCGCTCCACGTGAGCCCCGCCCTGAGCCTACTGAGGTGGAAAGGCTGAGGGCAGAGTTGGCTGAAGTGACTGCCGCCAGGAATGCAGCACGGCAACAACTGGAACAAGTGATTCATGATCGTGATCAAGAAACGCTTGCAGTCCAGAGGTTGACAGTGGCAAATCGCAACTGTCAACGCATGTTGGTCCGTGTGATGGAACAGAGGGATGAAGCCTGGCACGAGGAGAATGTTCTGAGAACTCGTCAGTTTGAGCTCGAGCAACAGTTGGAGAACGCTGAAGAATACAATGATAATCTTCATGAAGAAGTGCACCGCTTGAACAGCGAGCTTAATCCCCTGTTGCCTCAAAACAACAACGCCGATGAGGACATGGGTTCGGGAATCTTCATGGCTGAGGATGATGATGAAGTGGAGGTTGATGGACCACAGGATGCCCCACCTGCAGAAGCACCAGAGGAAGAGCCAGAAGAAGAAGAAGACGAGGAGTTAGAGCCTGTCAGTGATGAGGACGGCGGGGAGATCCTTGACACTGACTCGGAGGATGATGCTTAGAGTAGTCATCACGTGCCTATAATGTTAGGATCGTCTTTTGTGCCCTCCCTGTGAAGGAGTGAGGCCTTGTAATAACTTGACTTTGGGATGTAAGGTTGAACCGTATGTTTCCTGAATGTAGTTTGAACCCGTTAATTTCGATCACAACTTGATGTCTTATTATGTTGCGTTCGATGATGGTGTCACGATTAGCACCCTTCGGTGCTGCGACGAAACCGAGGACCTCCTATGGCGCGCGACATAAGGCTGTGCTGCTTGGCACGCGCAGGTATCGAGGTAGCTAGTCATGATCCACCATGGAACTCTTCATTGAGAAGTCTCTTTGTGGTCAGTTTGAAGTAGCCTTTCCCAGTCAACTAAAAATCTTGAGATCGAATCCAAGTACCGTGCAAAAGATCAAAAATCACGTAGATAGCAACGTAAACGGTTCGGTAACCGTTGTGCTCCCTGTGAGTGAGCCTTTATCAATGAGCATCTTGTTGGATTGCCAAGTATGATCTCGTCAAATGATGCGCTAGAATGGATTGTGCGGTTGTGATGAATTATTGTGCCTTAATCATTATGAGAAATCTATTCATACAGTCAGATTGACATTTCGCAATAATTCATCTACAAATTTCCCACATCGTCAGTGCTCATTGGCTATGCATTTTTGCAGATGTCGTACAATCTACGTCGGGGTCGTGGAAATGAGGAGGAGGAACAGCCACCCCCTCCGCCGCCACCTACTCCGGCCGAGTTGATGCAGACAGTGGTCGAAGGGCAGCGCATGTTGGCGGATGCTATGCGCCAGCTGGCTAACCGAGAGGCTCGTCCTGGCCGCCAGGGCCCAGAGCCAAATCAGTACAGCGATTTCAAGGACTTTCTGGATACAAAGCCCCCGCTCTTTAAGGAAGCGGAAGAACCACTGCAGGCTGACGAGTGGTTGAATACCATTGAACAAAAGTTTCGTCTGCTACGCCTGACTGATGAGCTGAAAACTGAGTATGCTTCCCATCAGTTGCATGGTCCTGCGGGCATTTGGTGGAGCCACTATCGTTCCACACTGCCTGCCAATGTCCCAATTGCTTGGGATCAGTTTAAGGCGGCATTCCGAGGAAATTATATCCCTCCCGGTCTTATGGCAATCAAGCACACAGAGTTTATGAGGCTGTCGCAAGGAAACAAAAGCCTGACTGAATACTTGCAGTCCTTCAACAACCTGGCAAGGTATGCCACTGAGTTTGTGGATACCGATGCCAAAAAGATTGCTAGCTTCAAAAGGGGCCTCGGCCCAAAACTGATGAAAACTATGGACACTAGCAAATGTACTACTTTCAATGATTTCATCAGCGATGCTTTGACCCAGGAGAACAACAATACTATTTATTCTGCCTCTAAGAGCCGTAAAAGGGCCCTTGAGGCAAGTGCTTCTCAGTCAAGGGCCTCAGCGGCACCGAGGTCTTCCCCTCGCCCACCTGCTCAGAATACAAAGTTCCGTCCGCCGCAGAAGAAACCTGCTGCAAAAACGGGGTTCCGTAAGGCTTATACCGTCGCTCTGCCAAAGGGGACTTCTGGACAGAGCAGCTCTAGTGTTCCTCCTAGCAATATGCCTTGCTGGAACTGCAACAAGCCAGGTCATTGGTCCAGGAATTGTCCGTACCCGAAGAAAAATGTCAACCAAGGTAGTCGTCAGGGACACGCCCATTATAACAGCATTGAGGAAATTCCATCTGGTGAGGTGGTCACCGCTGGTAAGTTTCTAGTTGACCAACACCCCGCAGTGGTACTTTTTGATTCAGGTGCTTCGCATTCCTTTATCAGTCCTAAGTTTGCATCTAAATTTGCACACAAGTTGCATACTGTTGAAGGTGTGGGTTATTGTATTAGCGCTGCAAGTGGGAATATTTCCACAAACAAAGTAGTGGGGAACCTTAAGTTTGAGATAGAAGGGCGAAGTTATTCGCTTGCCCTATTGGTTTTACCTGGTTTAGACATAGATGTTATCTTGGGCATGAATTGGATGAGTCAGAACGGGGTACTCATTGACACATCCGCTCGGGTAGTTATGCTCAGAGATCCTACAGATCAAAAAGGTTTTCTAGTACAACTTCCCAGAAAGGTTGAATTGTCGGGGGAAATTCATGCTGTGCAAGCAAAGGCGTTGGCCGAAATTCCAGTAGTAAATGAGTTTCCAGACGTTTTTCCCGATGATTTGCCGGGACTCCCTCCGGATCGGGATGTGGAGTTTAAAATTGAGTTGTTGCCTGGCACGGCACCCATCTCTAGGAGACCCTATAGGATGCCTCCAAATGAACTCGCTGAACTTAAGGCGCAATTGAATGAACTTTTGAAGAAGGGGTTGATTCGTCCTAGTTCATCGCCGTGGGGATGTCCTGCTATTTTTGTAAAGAAGAAGGATCAGTCGTTGCGGATGTGCGTAGATTATAGACCTCTCAATGCAGTCACTGTCAAAAATAAGTACCCTCTACCGCGTATCGACATCTTGTTCGATCAGTTGTCCAAGGCTAAAGTCTTTTCCAAGATCGACCTAAGGTCTGGCTACCATCAAATTAAAATCCGCCCGGAGGATGTTCCAAAGACAGCCTTTTCTACCAGATATGGTCTTTATGAGTATCTTGTTATGTCTTTCGGTTTGACAAATGCCCCCGCACACTTCATGTACTTGATGAATTCGGTGTTTATGCCTGAATTGGACAAGTTTGTGGTGGTATTTATTGATGACATCTTGGTATATTCTGTGAATGAGGAGGATCACGCTGAACATCTGCGTATAGTCCTCACAAGACTGCGTGAACATCAACTATATGCAAAGTTCAGTAAGTGCGAATTCTGGCTTCGTGAAGTACCTTTCCTTGGGCATGTGTTGTCCGATGGAGGAATTATGGTGGATCCCGCCAAGGTACAGGAAGTACTAAACTGGAAGGCTCCTATCTCGGTTCACGAGGTCCGAAGTTTTCTTGGTTTGGCTGGCTATTATCGTCGCTTCATCCCGGATTTCTCCAAAATAGCCAAACCCATGACTCGGTTGCTGCAAAAAGACATCAAGTTTGTCTGGACTCCTGAGTGTGATGCGGCTTTTCACCAACTGCGAACCCTCCTAACCTCGGCTCCGGTTTTGGCACAACCGAATATCGAGAAACCATTTGATGTTTATTGTGATGCCTCAGGCATAGGTTTGGGAGGCGTTTTGATGCAGGAAGGCCGAGTGATTGCATATACTTCCCGACAACTTCGGAAGCATGAGGTGAATTATCCAACGCATGACTTAGAACTGGCTGCAGTTGTTCATGCTTTGAAAGTATGGCGGCATTATCTGCTGGGAAATGTCTGCAATATCTACACCGATCATAAAAGCCTCAAATACATCTTCACTCAACCCGAGCTAAATATGCGTCAGAGAAGATGGCTCGAGTTGATTAAAGATTATAATCTTCAAGTACACTATCACCCAGGCAAGGCAAATGTGGTTGCGGACGCTTTAAGCCGTAAGTCTCATTGTCATTCCTTAATTGAAACTGATTTCTACCGATCTCGCCTGTTACATCCGGCAGTCCTGTACAACATCACTGTCAGTGGTACTCTTAGAAATAGAATCATTGAGCTCCAAAAAACTGATCCGGGTATCTTTCACATAAAACGGAAGATGAATGAAGGAGAGACTAAGCATTTCAGGTTAGATGACGAAGGTGTGCTGTGGTTTAAGGATAGGTTAGTGGTACCTAAGGACCGAGAGCTTAGAGAACAGATCCTGTCCGAAGCACATTCGTCCAAGTTGTCCATCCACCCTGGTAGTAATAAGATGTATTATGATTTGAAGCCACTTTATTGGTGGACCAAGATGCGGAAAGAGATAGCTGCATATGTCGCTAGATGTGACACCTGTTGCAGAGTTAAAGCTGTGCACATGAAAGCTGGGCTACTTCAGCCACTTTCCATTCCAGGCTGGAAATGGGAAGAGATAAGTATGGATTTCATTGTCGGTCTTCCTCCTACTGTCAAAAATCATAACTCCATCTGGGTAATTGTGGATCGTTTGACCAAATCAGCTCACTTCATTTCAGTTAGAGTGGACTATCGTCCTACTGACTATGCTGAGTTGTACTTCAATCAGATAGTCCGGCTTCATGGGGTACCTCGTACTATCGTTTCTGACCGTGGTCCCTAGTTCACCGCTCGCTTTTGGGAGCATTTGCATCACCTTCTGGGAACCAAGTTAGTGAGAAGCTCGGCTTATCACCCTCAGACATCGGGTCAGACAGAACGAGTTAACCAAATCTTGGAAGATCTGTTGCGAGCATGCGTGATTTCATCCAAGGGTTCTTGGGAAAAATGGTTACCTCTAGCCGAGTTTTCGTACAATAATAGTTATCAAGAGAGTATTAAGATGGCCCCATTCGAAGCCTTGTACGGTCGAAAGTGTCGAACTCCACTAAACTGGGTAGAAGCTGGGGAAAGAAGGTATTATGGCATTGATTTTGTCCAGGAAGCCGAGGAACAAGTCCGTACCATCCAGAAACACATGGCTGCAGCGCAAGCGAGACAGAAAAGCTATGCGGATCGTCGTAGAAAACCACTCGAATTTGAAGTTGGAGACTTCGTTTATTTGAAAGTTTCTCCAATGAAGAGTGTCCAACGTTTTGGTATTAAGCGGAAACTTGCACCAAGATACGTGGGTCCTTTCCAGATCATAGGCAAGAGTGGAGCTGTTGCGTACAAAATCCAGTTGCCTCCTGAGATGAGAGCCATATTCAACGTTTTCCATGTATCTCAGCTTAAAAAGTGTCTTCGGGTTCCTGAGGAACAAGTTCCTTTAGGTGATCTCAGACTGGAATCCAACCTAACCTATGAAGAAAAGCCAGTCCGAGTGATCGATACTCAGGAACGAGTAACTAGAAGTAAAGTGGTTAAGTGGTACAAAGTGATGTGGAGTAATCAGGGAAGTGAGAGTGATGCTACGTGGGAACGGGAGGATTATTTGCGGGATGGTTATAAGGAATTCTATGAAAAATGGTACGCTTTCCAAATCTCGGGACGAGATTTTTATAAGGGGGGAGGGCTGTAACACTTCAAGTGTTAGTCCTTAATTGCATTGCATTTGCATGGCATAAACATAAGCATGCATCATTCATGTTTGTTATTTTATGTGATGCAACACATGTAATTATTCTAGGGTTTGTTTGATTTATTTCATGAAGTATTTGATAGTTGGTGTAACAAAAAGGTAAGGTAGCCAATCATGACCTACAACACCTTAGTTATACTTAGGGTAACATTTGGAACAAGTTTCATGTTGACCAAAATTACAAATTTGCCCTCCAAGAGAAGTTGACCACCATTTGACCCTAGAAGGCTCTAGTTTGACCAGTTAAAAAGTCTAATTTAGAGACCTTGCATGGAAGAGCACCCTTAAGTAAAGTTGTAGAGAATTTCATGAGGAACAAAAGTTCTAATATGGCCATCTCATGAAAATGACCAGAGCATGCTCAAAAATGGCCCACAAGTCAGCTTGAGTGGTGATCAACACTTAGAAAAATTCTAAGTCTGGAAATTGGACTTTTCAGTTTCACTGTACCTCACTTTAGCAACTTGTAACTCACAAACCAGGCCAAACCAGCCTTTGAGCCAATTGACAAAGTTGTTGTCCACACATAGCTCTACAACATTATCAATATCACCATCACCTGGTTCTCAATAGTTTAGGAGATATAGTGTCAAGAAGTTAGGGTTTCAGTCGACATTGATCTCTGAAACTGCATTTCAGTTTCAAGGGGCACCACTTTGGAGCTCTGTAGTTTCAAATCTAGGCCGAACCAGTCCAAACTCCAATTGACAAACTTGTAGACCTCATGTAGCTCTACAATTTTGGTGTTATCATCTTCTTCTAATTCGAACTGGTTTGGGAGATAATCGGTGTTGAACTTGCCCTGTCAGTCGACACCTTTGAGCTCTGAAACGAAACGTTCAGACAACGACGGCCGCGGCCGACCGCGTCGTGGCGCTCGGGCAGAGCCCGGTGGCCGCGTGGCGCGCGTGTTCTGCCGACGCCCCACGTCGCCTGCGAGCTCAGCATGAAGACCGAGCCGACACCTCCACCCCCACACTCGCGCTCACTCTTCTCTCCTTCACTCTCGCTTTGGCCGGGTTCACCGAGGCGGAAAAACGGAGGCGCCATTGCCGCCGCCGCCCGCCCCGTGCTTGTGCAAGCTCACCGTCGCACCACCGTCCTCCAAATCCCGTCCACCGCTCCACCAGCATCCCCTCCACCTCCTCCAACCGTTGCTTGACCGGATTGTGTAGAGGTGAGGGCGAATTTCGGTTTCCGCCACCGTGGGTCCTCGCCGGCGCACTGTCCGCGCGGCGGCTCACCGTGGCCAGCTCCCTACGGTCATCCTCCATTCTCACTAGTACATGTTTTGGGTTCCGGGTCGGGTAGAGAAGCCTAGGTGATGACGTTACTGGATGGGATGGCCGGTACACGTCGGAACACCGTCGTGCGCCGCCGCGCCATGGCCGCCGGTACGGTGCTCACGTGGCCAGCGGCACTTGCTCCACCTCCGTCCTTTTCCGTGGCATGGAGAGGTCCGCCATGTCCTCAGGAAACCGCAGCACACCTCACTTGGGTCCCTGACCTCCGGAGCTCGCCGGACCACCACCGGGTGCCGCCTCCGAGCCGCGGTCACCATGGCCGTCGTAGCTAGGGTGGGATAGGTTCAGCAAACCTAGGTTTGGTCGATGCGGGAAGTCGCGGGGAAGCCGTTGGTGCTCCTTTCATCGCCGGAGGCGCCGTCGTCGGCGAGCTTGAGCTCGCCGGAGTCGCGGCCGTCTTCCCCCTTTCGCTCTCTCTCTCTGGCCTGCGGGCCCGCACTGTCAGCGTCGCGCGCGCGGGCGGGGCGCCAAGGCAGGCCGCGCGCTGGCTGGGCCGCGCTAGCAAGCCGGGCCGGCCCAGTTCACCCGAAATGAAATTCGTTTTTATTATTTTGTCACTGATTTTTGTACAAGTTGGAAAAATATAGATCTAGGGTTTAAATGATCCAAAAATCATGAGATAAATTTTGTTGGGGTCTACATGATGTGTAGTATTTTAGAAAAATATGGATCTGGCATGAGATGTTTAAATTCTGTAAGAATTTAATAGATCCTTTAAATGTGTTTTGGAATGCATGCAAATTTGTTAAATTTATAACTTGAGCTGTAGTGTTCCATAAATCATGAAATTTGGTAGGTAGGTTACTCTATGCTAGCCCTAGCTCTGGTAAAAATTTGGGCATCAGTGCTTAATTAATTTCCAAGTTATAATGCTATCTTGTTATTCTAGGAAATATTTAAATGAATTTTTGTAATTTTTCTACATGTGCAATGTTCATATAACTTTTTGGAGAATGTCTTGGTACCCTAGACTGTCTAAGAAAAATATGAAATCTGTTGTTTGACACTTTTCAATAGGGTTTCCTATTTATGCAAAAATCAGCCTTATTAGCTTGTGAATTTTGTGTAGGGAGTTTCTGTGAATAAAACTTGTTCAAATTTTTACTGTGGTATCTTTTTGGGTCAGAGAGTCCCCTGTAATTTTTGTAGAATTTTAGGAGCAGTTTATATATATGTTTGAAATTTCACTTAATTACTTAAGTAAATTAAGAAATGGGTTTAAATAAATATTCTAGGTGGGCACACCTTACTTTCTGGTGTTTTTGTGACTTTTGTGAACTTGTAGTAGTATTAGTTTGGTCTTAGAGAATGTTGGTCACATCAATAAATATTTAACCTTGGTAATTTAGGTTTTCTGGACAGCTAGTAGTAATTCTAAATTTGGCTTTGATAAAATTGGTTGCTAGAAAACTTGTAAATACCAAAGTTGGAGTAAACTTGATGAACTAGCTTGTGTCAAATTTTGGAAGCATTTGGCTTAGTAGTTTGAGAGTTACTATTGTTTAAAGTGGCAGTTCAAAATCTGCTATTCTCTGTGTTGGAGAAGACAGATTCTGGAACTTGTGAAGTTTAACATGGAAAACTTAGGAGTTTGGAGTTGAGGTCTGAAAATGAATTGTAGTGCATTTCTTAGGCTTTCCAGATTGTCTTAGATCATATCTTTTAGAATTGTAAATCTTCAGTTGTGATAAAAACAAGTAGCTGCTGTCCAGAATGCTTACTGTGGTGTTTTGCTGATTGATATGGTGTAATATCCTAAGACATGCTACTTTTGTAATTGTTAGGTGTTAGGGCCTTAACTGAGGATGAGCAGCTTTATCTTAGGTTAAGTAGATTAGGTGAGTACTTCTCTACTAGAGAAGAGATTTGCACGTACTAGTAAAATAACTTGAATAGAGTATTTTATTCTGAAATACATTTCATTCCGAGCATGTTGCACCCATTTATGCATCCATTATATTTATTGTGCATTCATGCAATAGGTGCACCGGAGGGGGTAACACTCCTCGAATTCGAGCCTGTGATTCCGGAGGAGGACCAGGAGCAGCAGGAGCCCGAGGATCCAGCAGGCGAAGGAGTGCCCGCAGACGACCTTCCTGAGTGTCCAGACCACCGGCCCTCGACTTTTCTGAAAGGCAAGCCCCGGTGCATGCTGAACCCATCGTTTTATAAATATATCTTGAGTACTTTTAATTGTTTACTGCATTAAGTTGTAGGAGTTATATGAAAACACTTGTTGCATTATACCTGTCCTTGTCCAGATATCGTACTTAATCCTATATTAGGTTTAGGCACGTGTCAATGCTTAGCCCTGCTTAGTACGGTAGAAGTCGGGTGATTTCTGGTCATCCGTGAGATGTAGGAAGGAGTCACGAGTGGCTTTATGGCTATCGTGGATGGAACCATGCAAAAAAATGAAATTGAGACCGGGCGGGAGTTCGATAGTACAGCCGCAAGACACTTCACGTCTTGGGTGTGGAGCTATGCCCGTCTGAGTCGTTTAAGGACCGATTCGCTGTACGTCCTTGAGTCATGTTGAACGCAGTCTAACACTTAGTTGGCCGGATAAGTCGTTCCGACCGCAAAGCCGAGTAATGTGATTCAGGCCGGGAATCGAATGGTAGGTTGCTTCTTGGAGGAGAGAAAGGATGTGCTTGGGGACATTGGCGTGAGACCAAGGGGGGTTAGAGTCCCTATCACCTGGCAGAGTGTCGCCCTTGGGGTCACGACATCATTCGGACCCGCGATTCCTGAATCATATGAAACGGTGGCTTGTGCGACCCTGGCAGGGGCCTGCGCGGTGAGTGTTAGAAATACCCCTCCAGCTGGATAGGAATTCGATTCGAATCGCCGTCGCTCCCGGTTAGTGAGCACTTGACTTGAGCAGCGGCAACGTAGAACTCATTAAATGAACTGGTGGTTAAGGGAATGATACAATGTTGCCATAATGATATACCTGCTATGGATATAATAATACTGTTGTTTGATTATAATCAAGTGCATGTTTAGTACAGGTGCTAAGATAGATGACAGGTAAATGCTAAAAATAACTGCTAGTACAGGTTATAAGAGTTTCAATTACTTATGCCTTTATGCAAAATGTTATGTCAGCTAGCCTCTTGTGTAAGCCTTGCATAATCCTTGGTGTCACCTTATTTCTGGTTTTCGACGGGTAAGTCTAGCTGAGTACATTCCAGTACTCAGGGTTTATTCCCTCCTGTTGCAGATGACATGCTTTATCAGGGATTCTGCAAGACGTGTCTCCACCCTGCGGGTGATGATGACTAGATCACTTGGGCGTGATCATCTTTATGTACTTTCCTCATGCTTTTGCGGGTTGTCGATCATCCAGACTGGCAGTACTTAATTAACTAGTGTGTGTTATGCTTCCGCTACTTTCAAACTTGGTTTGTAATATTTGCTACTCCGTGAGTGTAAACTTATTTCAGAACTACTTGTGAAATGTAACGTACGATGTTGTATGTTGAATGATGCGATCCTGGTTGTAAGCAGTTTGGTTTGAAATCCTTCGTGATTTCGATTGACTACCGGGATTATATGGGCTCAAGTTCGAAAATTTGAGCGCTTCGGTGCTTGTTTTTGTACTTGTGCTCTTATAATTTGGTCAGTTCTATTACACTTCACATGGTTAAGAACCCACGACAACCTCCATCAGGGCTGAAGCAATCCACAGTGGGCTGGGCACATGCAACAGCGATCAATGGCATGAAGAGATGCTGTCTTTAGTGACCTAGACCATCGTTAGTGCCACCGTTGTTCCTCCGCTTGGTTAGGCACGGCGTAGAAACAAGGCGCTTGCAAAAACAGATCAAAGAGTTAGCGCTGCATGTGTGGATGGCCGCTGAAAGTCCCTAGTTTGGTTTTGGCTAATTGATGAAACCTAGGACTAACCTTTGTATCTAAGTGGATGATTTAGATAAAGGTGATCATTGCATATGAGACATGACATTGACTCATATGACCAAGATGGTGAAGACCAAGATGAGGCTTGGCTCGATGGACCGGTTGTGAAGGTGAAGGGCAAGTCGAGGCTTCGAAGCGAAGGACCATGCGATGGTGAAGCTTGAGCAAGACTTAGCGCCGATGGACTGATGCAACGGTGAAGAGCAAGTGAAGTCAAGGTCGATGGATCGAGACGGTCATGTGATGATATGAAGTGGATCATATCATTTGGAGAAACAAAATGGGCTCAAGGCAAAGGTATAATCATAGGGCCATTTTGTTTTACACTCAAGACACCATAGAGGGTGTGAGTGGTTTAGGATCGATAGCCGAACTATTAAGAGGGGAAGTCTTATCGGTTATTCGATGCACGGGTGCCACTAGGTGAATTCATGAAGTGCATTGCATGTAGGGCCTAGTGAGCTAATTGGAAAACCTTTGAAAATGATTGAGAAAATGCTAACACACAAGCACATGGAGATGTACACTTGATGGTGTTGGCACATTTGCAAAGGTGGCATTGGTTGCGCTGTGGTTTGCGGGTAGAGAGGGGTTTGGGTTCCTCTCTCCCTCCCGCCGAGCGTGTGAGCGCGGGATTCAGGCGATTTCGGGGAATTGAAATGCCCATTTTCCACTACGCCGAAAGTCGGAAAAGAAACGGAGGCGAACGGGTCACTGAGGTGACCGGACGCTGCACCGGACGCGGTCACGGTGTGACCGGACGCGTCCGGTCAGTACAGCGCGGTATCAGGCGCGCGGGCTAGGGTTTGCAACCGGCGCGTCAGGTCACTCGCGGGACCGGCGCGTCCGGTCAAGTGCCCAGAAGGAACTGCGGTTCGCAAGGACGATCGGACGCGGGGCGCGTCCGGTCACACGCGATCGGACGCGTCCGGTCGTCGAGGGAGCTTACTGGACTCCGACCGGACGCTGGCACTGTCGCGTCCGGTCGTTGCGAGGAGCGCGTCCGGTCGTTGCGTCGTGGGCGCGTGGGTCAGTGCGATCGGCGCGTCCGGTCGTTCGACAGGCGCGTCCGGTCATCGGGACCGGCGCGTCCGGTCTGTTGAGAGGCGCGTCCGGTCATGGGTTTTGACCGTTGGCGCAGTGACCGTTGGAGGACCGGACGCGGTTAAGCGCGTCCGGTCAGTTTCGACCGGCGCGTCCGGTCGTCCCGAAAAACGGTCAGTGGAGTTGCAACGGCTCTATTTGTTTGGGGTGCTTATAAATACTCGTTGGCCGGCCCTTGGGGAGGTCTCTTGGCATTTCTAACACTCTTGTGCATCCTTTGAGCTAGAGCTACTCCTCCCACTCATCTCTCTTGCTTGATTGCAAATCAAAAGTGAGATTGAGTGATCCCAAAGTGCATTGCATAGCTTGAGGGCATCTAGTGGCACTTGTGGGTGGTTTAGCCGGTGGATTTCTTGTTACTCTTGGAGAGTACCGCTCCTAGCCGGCTTGGAGATTGTTGGAGGCGTTGGCAAGAGAAGGTGATTATTCTTGGCCACCTCCAGTTGTTTGTAAGAGGTTCTTGTGCTTTCCTCGGCGGGACGCCAAAAGCAACTCTATTGGATTGCGCGTGTCATTGAGTTACCTCACTTGAGAGTGGAGTCTTGCGGTGCCTTGCGGGGCGTGCCTTGAGGGGCAAGTGACTTGAGGGTCACACCGAGGAACCATCTAAGTGTTGGTCGACACAACCGGTGACGTAGCTTGTCGGTGCACAAGTGAACACCGGGTGAACAAAAATATTGTGTCTCTTGTCTCCCGGTGATTGGTCTACATATTGTGTTGTTGTCAATATTAATTGATTGTATATCATCTTAGTGATTGGCAACATCTTCACTCCACCGTCGGTATAAGATTCACAATCCTATCTCTTGCACTTATCTTTACTAGATTATCTTGTGTTGCTCTAGTAGTAGCTTGGCTAGTAGTGTTGTTAGCTTGTTCTCTAGTGTAAAATTAGTGACATAGCTCTTGTGTGAACTAGAGATCATAATCTACTAGACTTGTGGATAGGAGGCTTGCATCACAACCTTTGGCTAAGCAAAACTCGCTTTACGCCGTTTGTTATTCTAACAAGTTTGCTTAGTGGTGCTTGTAGAATTTTTATAGGCTATTCACCCCCCTCTAGCCATCTAGGACCTTACAAGTGGTATCGGAGCCGTGGTCACCGTTTTAATCAAGGCTTAACATCCTTCGGTGTGAAAAATAGCTCAAATTGTGTTCAATCATGTTGGGGGCAAGCCACCGTTCTTTGATGGTGTTAGTTCTTTTGCTCATTGGAAGAGAAAGATGACAATGTACCTTGGTTCTATTCATGAGAGAGTATTGCAAGTCACCGAGAATGATTTTGCTATCATTGATCCTAATCATCTCACCGATGAAGATAGAGCAAATAGAACATGCAATAGAATAGCTCTCAATACACTCTATAATGGTATTGACACAAAAGTGTTTGAGGGCATCAAAGATTTGAAATTGGCTAGTGAAGTATGGACAAGGTTGAGTGAGACATATGAAGGCACTAAGGTTGTGAAGAGTGCCAAGCTATATGGGCTCAAGAGTGAGTTTGAGAACTTCAAGAAAAAGGATGATGAAACAATCATTGAAATGTTTCATAGATTACAAGTGATAGTCAATGATCTCAAGAGCTTAGGGCACAAGACTCAAGATCAAGATTTTTGTCACAAGTTCTTATTGAGCTTACCTAGAAGATTCAAGATGTTGATCATGATGTTGCAAAGAGATGGGCTTGAAGCAATGAAGCCTAATGATTTGCTTGGTGAAGTATTAACCTATGACAAATATGATCAAGATGTTGATGACAAGGAGAAGGTGGAAGATGAAAAGAAGAAGAAGACCGTGGCGTTCAAGGCCATCTCCTCCAAGGGCAAAGCTACCATCATTGAAGAAGAAGACAATAGTGCAGATGAATATTATGAAATTGATGATGAGGCATTTGCTTTTGTAGTCAAAAAAATGGGTCACATGTTCATTAAGAGAAGAGGCTTCAAAAAGAGAAATGACAACTTCAAGAGCAATGAGCAACAAAGGAGGTGCTTCAACTGTGATAGCACCGAACATCTTCAAGCCGAATGTCCCTATGATAAGAAGAAGAAGAACAAGAGGGGCAAGTTTGAGAAGAAAAAGAAAGAAGCCAAGATAACATTCAAGAAAGGTAAGAATGGAGTCTATGTGGCCACTTGGGAAAGTGATGAAGAAGAAGAAGAAGAAGAAGAATCATCCAACAAGGCTTTTGCTTCCATTGCTATTAACAAGAAGCCTTTACTATTTGATTCATCCTCTTCATGCTTCATGGCCAAAGAAGCTAAGGTATTATATGATGAAAGTGATGATGAAAGTGAAATGGAATATGTTCATGATAGTGATAATGATAAATATGATAATGAAAATGATGATGAGGATGAACCAACTAAAGAACAACTATATGACTTGTTGCAACAAACTAGAGACATAGCTATTGCCAAGAACAAGGAGTGCAAGAAGCTTTCAATGAAAGTAGCAATACTTGAGAAAGTTCTTGGTGAGCTTAAGACCACTCATGAGAGTCTAGTGGAAGACCATGAGGATCTTGATAAGGCTCATTCCAAGCTTGAAAAAGCTCACTCATTGCTACTTGAGCAACAAGCAAAGAAGGAGGTTGTTGTATCATGTGATATAGGTGTTACATGTGATATAATTGATGAATCCTTTAATGAACCTATCATCATGTCAAATACTAACCCTTCTTGTAGCTCTTCATCCACCACCACTAACTCTACCTCCACTACTAGTGATGGTTTCACTTGTGATACCTCACTAATGGTTGAGAATGAGACTCTCAAGAGAGAGGTGGATGAGCTCACTCACGCCCTAGGCAAGGCCTATGGTGGTGAGGCCCGCTTGCTTAAGTGCTTGGGTAGCCAAAGGTTCTCTCTTAACAAAGAGGGATTGGGCTACACCCCCAAGAAAGGCAAGTCGGCCTTTGCAACTCCAAAGCCTAGCTTTGTGAAGAGCAATGGTCGGTTTTGTAATAGATGCAAGCAAGTTGGGCACCTAGAGCATAATTGCAATAAAAAGAACCAAAGCAAGAAATTTGTTAATGCTATACCTTTTGATTCTTGCTATGTGCTTACCAAAGGTGTGAAGGGTGTGCAAGCTAAGTTTATTGGTACACCCATTGTTGGCCCAAAGAAGAAGGCTATTTGGGTACCAAAGAGCTTAGTTACTAACCTACAAGGACCCAAGCAAAAATGGGTACCTAAGCTTCATTGATTTGCTTGTAGGTCAATTACAAAGCCGGAGGAAGGCATTGGATTATTGATAGTGGGTGCACTCAACACATGACCGGTACATCAAGAATGTTTGACTCAATCAATGACAATAATAGTGGTGTTGATTCTATCACATTTGGCAATAACAAGAAAGGCAAGGTTATTGGCTTGGGCAAGATTGCAATATCAAATGATATGAGTATTTCCAATGTGTCGCTAGTTGAAAGTTTGGATTTCAATCTTCTATCCGTGGCACAAATATGTGATCTAGGCTACAAATGCATCTTTGGGGTTGATGATGTGGAAGTTATTAGTGTGGATGGTTCAAATGTGGCATTTAAGGGCTTTAGATATGAGAATCTCTACCTAGTTGACTTCAATGCTAGAGAAACTTCTTTGACAACTTGCTTAGTCTCCAAATCAAGTATGGGTTGGCTTTGGCATAGAAGGCTTGGTCATGTTGGCATGAAACAATTGAAGAATCTTACAACTCACAATCTTGTCAATGGTTTGAAAGATGTTGAATTTGAGAAGAATAAGCTTTGTAGTACATGTCAAGCCGGGAAGCAAGTTGGAAGCTCACATCCAAAGAAGAGTACAATGAGCACATGCAAAGCATTTGAGTTGATGCACATGGATCTATTTGGACCAACAACATATACAAGCATAGGTGGCAACAAGTATGGCTTTGTCATAGTGGATGACTTCACAAGATTCACATGGGTATTCTTTCTTAGTGACAAAAGTGAAGTGTTTGATACCTTCAAGACATTTCTCACTAGAGTTCACAATGAGTTTGAGATTAGAATCAAGAAAGTGAGAAGTGACAATGGAAGTGAGTTCAAGAATACAAGAATTGAAGAACTTTGTGATCATTATGGTATTGGACATCAATTCTCGGCCAAGTACACTCCACAATCAAATGACCTAGTTGAGAGGAAGAATAGAACATTGCTTGATATGGCTAGATCAATGCTTCATGAGTATAATGTGAGTCAATCATTTTGGGATGAAGCAATCAATACCGCTTGCTACTACATAAATAGACTATATTGTCATCCATTGCTAGAGAAGACCCCATATGAGCTACTTCATGGAAGAAAGCCCAATATTTCTTACTTTAGGGTGTTTGGTTGCAAATGCTATATCTTGAAGAAGGGCACTAGATTGGGAAAGTTTGACAAGAGATGTGATGAGGGGTTCCTACTTGGTTATTCAACTACAAGCAAAGCTTATAGAGTTTGGAACAACTCAAGTGGCATTCTAGAAGAAGTCCATGATGTGCAATTTGATGAAACCAATGGGTCACAAGATGAAGAAGAGAATCTAGATGATGTTGGTGGAACTCTATTAGAGGAAGCAATGAAGAACATGGACATTGGAGACATTAGAGCAAAGCAAGTAATTGATATTCAAGATGATGATAAAGATCAAGTGCTCAATTCACCATTCAAGCTAATTAGTGACTCTCAAGTGCAAGATCATGGTGCTAGTTCTTCTCATCGAGATACATCAAGTGATCAACCAAACTCAAGCAATCAAGTACAAGTACTCCAACCACAACATGTTGCAAGAGATCACCCCATTGATAGTGTTATTGGTGATATTAGAAGTGGTGTGCAAACAAGATCAAGATTGACAATGTTTTGTGAGCATGCATCATTTGTGTCAACCATAGAACCAAAGAAGATAGAAGAAGCTTTGAGGGATGCCGATTGGATCATGGCTATGCAAGAAGAGCTTAACAATTTCACAAGAAATGATGTTTGGGAGTTGGTAGAAAGGCCAAATGACTACAATGTGATTGGAACCAAGTGGGTGTTCAAAAACAAGCAAGATCAAGATGGCATTGTAGTGAGAAACAAAGCAAGACTAGTTGCTCAAGGTTACACTCAAGTTGAAGGTCTTGACTATGACGAGACATATGCTCCCGTGGCAAGATTAGAGGCAATAAGGATACTATTGGCTTATGCTTGTGCACACAATATCAAACTATATCAAATGGATGTCAAAAGTGCATTTCTCAATGGGATTATCAATGAGTTAGTCTTTGTTGAGCAACCGCCCGGATTTGAAGATGACAAGAAACCCAACCATGTGTACAAGTTGAAGAAGGCTTTATATGGCTTAAAGCAAGCACCTAGAGTATGGTATGAGAGGCTAAGGGATTTCCTTCTCTCTAAGGGATTCAAGATGGGCAAGGTTGATACAACTCTATTCACCAAGAAGATTAGAAATGATCTATTCATAGTGCAAATATATGTTGATGACATCATCTTTGGATCAACCGATCAAGCTTATTGTGAAGAATTTGGTGCTATGATGGCCAAAGAGTTTGAAATGTCTATGATTGGTGAACTTAGCTACTTCCTTGGTCTCCAAGTCAAGCAATTGAAGAATGGGACATTTGTGAGTCAAGGGAAATACATAAGGGACATGTTGAAGAAATTTGGAATGCAAGATGCAAAACTAATTTCAACTCCAATGGGTACAAATGGAAATTTGGATAGTGATCTTGATGGCAATATGGTGAATCAAAAGGAATATCGGTCTTTGATTGGAAGTCTACTCTATGTCACCGCATCAAGGCCGGATGTCATGTTTAGTGTTTGCATGTGTGCTAGATATCAAGCCTCACCTAGAGAGAGTCATCTCACGGCCGCAAAGAGAATATTGAGATACTTGAAGCAAACAAGAGATGTTGGACTATGGTATCCCAAGGGGTCAAAGTTTGAATTGATTGGATATTCGGACTCCGACTATGGGGGTTGCAAGATCAATAGAAAGAGCACAAGTGGCACATGTCAATTACTTGGAAGATCACTTGTGTCATGGTCCTCAAAGAAACAAAATAGTGTGGCAATCTCTACCGCCGAAGCCGAATATGTGAGTGCGGGGAGTTGTTGTGCACAATTGCTATGGATGAAATCAACTTTGAAGGATTATGGCCTCAACTTCAAGAATGTGCCGTTGCTATGTGATAATGAGAGTGCAATCAAGATGATACAAAACCCGGTTCAACATGGAAGAACAAAGCATATTGACATAAGACATCATTTCATTAGAGATCATCAACAAAAGGGAGATATTGCCATTGAAAGTGTTGGCACCGATGATCAACTTGCCGATATTCTCACTAAGCCACTTGATGAAAAGAGGTTTTGCAAGCTAAGGAATGAATTGAACATTCTTGATTTCTCAAACATGAGTTGAATGCACCCCACCCACTTATTGACATGCCTCTCCTTCGACATTGCAAGGTAAAATTGATTGACATGTCTTTCATCCTATGCTAAGGACTTGATAGAGCATGTAGACATAATAAGTGGTACGCATAAGCATTCATGATAAATCAAATGAATTTGATGGATATATGTTACCACTATTGCTTCTATGTTTTTTTATCTAGTGGTGGCATATGACATGTTTGTGAGCTTGTAAACCTAGTGTTGAATCTAGAAGATTTGCTATAAGTGTTTAATTCAACATAGGCAAGATAACCCTTATTTTGAGGAGTGAAGAAGCTTGTCTTTGGTTCAAATCGAATTAAATATCTTTAGCAAGTATTCTAGGTTAAACCAAATTTGATAAATTTTTTAACCTTACATGTGGTATCGAATTAATTTCAATCTACTCCATCAAACACTTTTCCTTCTCTCCACAATTTGATCCCCTTTCTTTTTGGGTAAGTTGTTGACAAAGGGGGAGAGAAAAAGATGATTCAACTTGATAAAGGGGTAAATAAAATTTATGATGAGAAAAAGATGATTCGACTTGATAAAGGGGTAAATAAAATTTGTTGATGCACACAAGTAGGGGGAGCAAGCTCATAAACAAAGTTGTTTGCATTTGTTTGTGCATTCTCATATGACTTGCTCATTGCACATGTATTTAAATTCAATATACATGCTTGTGTGGTGCAATGCTAGTATAGAAATTGGATGATGAAATGATCTACTAGCATGCATAGGAATAGTTTACATGTGGTATCTAGACTTGCCTAAAGCTTTACAAGTGGTTAGCTTTACAAGTGGTCCAAGAACCTTTACATATAATATTGATCTCACGGGGTTCTTGAGTTTTGATGGATGTCTAGTTACTTCATGATGCTAAGGATGGTGTAAAAGGCAACTCCGATTGGTATCACGCTTCAAAGGTCCATTTCTTACACCTTAGCATCATTTTGGTAGAATTACTCTCCCAACACTTCTATCCATGCATATGTGCAAAGCTTTCAATCCAAACTCTATGCACATATGTAGGGGGAGCTAATGCTACCAAAACCGAGCTTGTGATAATTGTCCAAACTTTACTTATGAGCAAAATGATTGGACAAGTATGACAAGTTCAAAACTTTTATTATCAAAATCATCTTTGTGAGGGTTGTCATCAATTACCAAAAAGGGGGAGATTGAAAGTCCCTAGTTTGGTTTTGGCTAATTGATGAAACCTAGGACTAACCTTTGTATCTAAGTGGATGATTTAGATAAAGGTGATCATTGCATATGAGACATGACATTGACTCATATGACCAAGATGGTGAAGACCAAGATGAGGCTTGGCTCGATGGACCGGTTGTGAAGGTGAAGGGCAAGTCGAGGCTTCGAAGCGAAGGACCATGCGATGGTGAAGCTTGAGCAAGACTTAGCGCCGATGGACTGATGCAACGGTGAAGAGCAAGTGAAGTCAAGGTCGATGGATCGAGACGGTCATGTGATGATATGAAGTGGATCATATCATTTGGAGAAACAAAATGGGCTCAAGGCAAAGGTATAATCATAGGGCCATTTTGTTTTACACTCAAGACACCATAGAGGGTGTGAGTGGTTTAGGATCGATAGCCGAACTATTAAGAGGGGAAGTCTTATCGGTTATTCGATGCACGGGTGCCACTAGGTGAATTCATGAAGTGCATTGCATGTAGGGCCTAGTGAGCTAATTGGAAAACCTTTGAAAATGATTGAGAAAATGCTAACACACAAGCACATGGAGATGTACACTTGATGGTGTTGGCACATTTGCAAAGGTGGTGTTGGTTGCGCTGTGGTTTGCGGGTAGAGAGGGGTTTGGGTTCCTCTCTCCCTCCCGCCGAGCGTGTGAGCGCGGGATTCAGGCGATTTCGGGGAATTGAAATGCCCATTTTCCACTACGCCGAAAGTCGGAAAAGAAACGGAGGCGAATGGGTCACTGAGGTGACCGGACGCTGCACCGGACGCGGTCACGGTGTGACCGGACGCGTCCGGTCAGTACAGCGCGGTATCGGGCGCGCGGGCTAGGGTTTGCAACCGGCGCGTCCGGTCACTCGCGGGACCGGCGCGTCCGGTCAAGTGCCCAGAAGGAACTGCGGTTCGCAAGGACGATCGGACGCGGGGCGCGTCCGGTCACACGCGATCGGACGCGTCCGGTCGTCGAGGGAGCTTACTGGACTCCGACCGGACGCTGGCACTGTCGCGTCCGGTTGTTGCGAGGAGCGCGTCCGGTCGTTGCGTCATGGGCGCGTGGGTCAGTGCGATCGGCGCGTCCGGTCGTTCGACAGGCGCGTCCGGTCATCGGGACCGACGCGTCCGGTCTGTTGAGAGGCGCGTCCGGTCATGGGTTTTGACCGTTGGCGCAGTGACCGTTGGAGGACCGGACGCGGTTAAGCGCGTCCGGTCAGTTTCGACCGGCGCGTCCGGTCGTCCCGAAAAACGGTCAGTGGAGTTGCAACGGCTCTATTTGTTTGGGGTGCTTATAAATACTCGTTGGCCGGCCCTTGGGGAGGTCTCTTGGCATTTCTAACACTCTTGTGCATCCTTTGAGCTAGAGCTACTCCTCCCACTCATCTCTCTTGCTTGATTGCAAATCAAAAGTGAGATTGAGTGATCCCAAAGTGCATTGCATAGCTTGAGGGCATCTAGTGGCACTTGTGGGTGGTTTAGCCGGTGGATTTCTTGTTACTCTTGGAGAGTACCGCTCCTAGCCGGCTTGGAGATTGTTGGAGGCGTTGGCAAGAGAAGGTGATTATTCTTGGCCACCTCCAGTTGTTTGTAAGAGGTTCTTGTGCTTTCCTCGGCGGGACGCCAAAATCAACTCTATTGGATTGCGCGTGTCATTGAGTTACCTCACTTGAGAGTGGAGTCTTGCGGTGCCTTGCGGGGCGTGCCTTGAGGGGCAAGTGACTTGAGGGTCACACCGAGGAACCATCTAAGTGTTGGTCGACACAACCGGTGACGTAGCTTGTCGGTGCACAAGTGAACACCGGGTGAACAAAAATATTGTGTCTCTTGTCTCCCGGTGATTGGTCTACATATTGTGTTGTTGTCAATATTAATTGATTGTATATCATCTTGGTGATTGGCAACATCTTCACTCCACCGTCGGTATAAGATTCACAATCCTATCTCTTGCACTTATCTTTACTAGATTATCTTGTGTTGCTCTAGTAGTAGCTTGGCTAGTAGTGTTGTTAGCTTGTTCTCTAGTGTAAAATTAGTAACATAGCTCTTGTGTGAACTAGAGATCATAATCTACTAGACTTGTGGATAGGAGGCTTGCATCACAACCTTTGGCTAAGCAAAACTCGCTTTACGCCGTTTGTTATTCTAACAAGTTTGCTTAGTGGTGCTTGTAGAATTTTTATAGGCTATTCACCCCCCCTCTAGCCATCTAGGACCTTACAGCCGCGCAATTGACCATGCCCAAACAGAATATGTTGGAAAATGAATTAAGAAAATATTGTATTAATTCTTAAGATTCTTTTCAGATTCGTGCAAACTTGTGTGGGAGCTCCACCAAAGCAAAACTCCTATGAAACGTTCACTTAGCATTGCTGGTTTCCTTTCTTGGTTTTGGTGCCAAGAGATTATGTTTGTTATTAATTGACAAAATGTATCTGCCCAAGACAGTGGCTAGAAGCATGTGCTCAAGTACGTGGAGATTAGCATATACTTAATGCTTTGTTGAGAACCAGGAATAACCTCCCATGTACTGTTCTTCTCAAGAGACTGCATCTCCTCATGCATAGCAGAAATTCAATTCTCTTGAAGATCCACTTGCAATTTATGATCTTCTTTTTCTTAGGCAAAGGAATAACCTCCCATGTACTGTTCTTCTCAAGAGACTGCATCTCCTCATGCATAGCAGAAATTCAATTCTCACTATCAGCACAATGAACAACTTCTTTATAGGTTGCTGGCTCATGAATATTCTCCACCTGTTCAGCATAACTCAAAGCATAGTAAGATAAATTACATTCTTCGATAAGACGTTTAGGAGGTACAACTGCCCTTTTTGACTTGCGTTGAGCAATAGGTAATTCCTCCTTTAGCTGCAAAATAGGAGAAGTTTGCTGAACATCATCATGAGCATCATTATCAGCAACATTATTATTATGGTCATCCTGCTCATCAGCAGGCTCCACCTGCACACCTATATCATCATCAACATGCTCCACCTGCATGCGCATACGCTGCAACTCTTTTTCTGGAACACGTTCTGAGGGCAAACTGTTAGTAAACATCACAGATTCATTGAATACAACACTCCTGCTCATAAAAGTCTTTCCTGTTTCAGGATTCCACAATTTATAGCCTTTGATTCCCGAACCATAACCAAGGAAAAGACACTTAACAACTCTAGGCTCTAATTTTCCATTGTCAACATGAGCATAAGCAGTGCATCCAAAAACTTTTAACTGTGAATAATCAGCAGGCGTACCAGACCATACCTCAATAGGAGTTTTCTTATTTAGTGGAATAGAAGGTGACCTGTTGATCAAGTAACAGGCAGTATTAGCAGCTTCAACCCAAAAACGCTTGCTCATCCTTGCATGAGACAGCATGCAACGGGCCCTAGAGATAATGGTTCTGTTCATCCGTTCAGCCACACCATTCTGTTATGGAGTATAGGGTATGGTGTGATGCCTAACAATGCCTTCCTGTCTACAATAATCATTAAAGGCATGCGAACAAAATTCTCCACCATTATCAGTACGAAGCAATTTTACCTTCCTTTCAGTTTGTCTTTCTATCATTACTTTCCAGTTCTTAAAAGCAGCAAAAGTATCATCTTTCTGTTTTAGAAAATAAGGCCAAACCCTTCTAGAGTAATCATCAGTAATTGTAAGCATGTAATGAGCACCACCTAGTGAGGGCTTCTTAGAAGGACCCCATAAATCAGCATGAACATAATCAAGAGTACCTTTGGTGGTGTGAATAGAAGTGTTGAACTGTACCCTCTTATGCTTGCCGAAAATGCAATGCTCATAAAAATTTATCTTACTCGAAGTGCAGCCTTTCAGCAGGTTTCTCTTCATCAAATCTGTCATACCATGGTAACTCATATGTCCCAAACGCATGTGCCAAAGATTAGTTTTACTAGGTACATCATTAGTAACAGCAGCAGTAGCAGAATCAGAACCACGTAGAGTACACCCTCTAAGGACATATAACTTTGTAGAATTAAGATCACCTTTCAAATAGACAAGAGAACCTTTTGATACCTTCAGAATGCCATCTGAACCGGAATATTTGTAACCTTCTGCATGAAGTGTGCTCAATGAGATAAGATTTCTGGACATCCCTGGTATATACCTGACGTTTTTCAGCGTGCGTGTCATGCCATCATCAGTCTTGATCTAAACTGATCCAATCCCCATGACGTCACATGGGTTATCATCTCCCATCCGCACAACATCCCCTTTCTGCACAGACTTATATGAACTAAACCAATTTCTGTTAGTGCAAATATGAAATGAACATGCGGAATCTAGAATCCATTCATCATGACCAGCAACACAACCAGCAAGCACTATCAGACAATCTCCAGAATCATCATCAGACGCAGCAGCAACAACAAAGACCTTACCAGCCGACTTGTTTTTTCTCTTCTCCTTATTCTGTACTTTTCTGCAATCCTCAACATTATGATTTGTTAGCTTGCAATAAACACAAAACTTTTTATTACCATGCGGCTTGGACTTTGAACGGCCTCTCCTCTCGTAGTTCTTTCTACCATCATTGCTATCATATGAGGATCTGTTATCAGTTTTGCCTCTCACATGCAAAGCTTCGCCCTTTGAGGACGACGTTCCGACATGCTGCACCATAACTTTCATCTTCTTCTTAGACTAGAGAGCCTCATAAACTTCCTTTAGGGTTAGTTCATCATGGCTCAAAAGTATGGTGTCACAAAAATTTGCATAAGAATTTGGCAAAGAACATAACAGTAGAAGACCTAAGTCCTCATCATCATACTTCACCTCCATCGACACTAGGTCGGCCACGATCTTCTTGAATTCAGCGATGTGGGTCATCATCGAATCCTCCTCCTTCATCTTCAGAGTGAACAACTTCATCTTTATCTGCATCTTACTGGTTAGATCCTTGCACATACAGATCGATTCCAGTTTCAGCCATAGTTCAGCAGCAGTTTTCTCTTTCAGACACTCCTGCAAAATATCATTATGAAGATGTAACTGAATTAGGGTGAGAGCCTTCTGATCCTTGCGGATCTTCTCAGGAGTCCAATTGGCCTTCGTCTTGCCGAAGTTATCCAGCGCCTCATCGTAGTCATGAGTCTGTGCCAGAATTCCCCGCATCTTGACTTGCCAAAGCGAGAACCGTGTGTCGTAGTTCAGCAACGGAAGATCGAACTTCATCGACGTCATCATGAACCCTACAGCAACCGCAACTCCGGTACCACTTGTTACGAATGACGTATGGAATATGAAGTAAAATGAAATAAATCACAGCGGAGACACACGATTTAACGTGGAAAACCCCTCCAATGCGAAGGGGAAAAACCACGGGCACCAGCCAGCAACAATCTCACTATCTCAAGAGTTTTGGGTTACACGCCTGCAAGTTTCGTCAGAAGCCCGGCCTATATCTTGCAGTGAATTTGGAACCACTCCAACAAGTTCTTCAGGCAAGATGGCTGGAACAAGACCTTCCAGGAGCTGATTGAGATGAACTCTGCCCTGTAAGCAGGGTTTAGCCTAGAAAACTATTTCCCAGGGCTTGTGAACTCTCTAGGTATCTTCACCAGTTTGAGAGCAGAAAGTCAGATGAGACGCATGAAAGATGTGACGAGGTACTTGAAAATATCATAAGCGACCATGAGAGGCGAAACTTCAACGATTGCTGTGGAGACATAGCTGAGCAAGAAGTGGGCGCAGACTTCGTTGACAGGTGATGCTCTCTTTTCAGCAAGAGTACAGTATCACCAGAGACCATATCAAGGCTGTCTTGATGGTGAGTGACTAGTAGGTACCGATATTAACATTTTCTTTAGAGAACAAAAATAGATCTGTCCTAGACTGTGTCATTTTTTATTGTCATACTTATCCTAAATTACCCACACCCATGACTTGTTCGATGCCGGCACCGGCACATCATTCTTGGTCCTGGAACTTGCCATGGTAGAGCTCATGCGCCACCCTCATATGATGACAAAGCTACAAGCTGAGGTAAGGAACAAATGGACAGGAAATGGTCAAGGAAGAGAACCTAGCTAGCATGGCCTATCTGAGAGTTGTCGTGAAGGAGATGCTAAGGTTACACTGCCCACTGCTCTTGCCTCACCTGTCCATGGTGGACTGTGACATCGATGGAAATACAATCCCCTCTTGAACTCGAGTCATCATCAACACTTGGGCTGTCTGTAGACATCTAGAGTCATGGGAGAAAGTGGTGAAGTTCATGCCAGAGAGGTTCATGGGCGGAGGTAGCGCCACGACCATCGACTTGAAGGGGAATGATTTTCAGTTCATACCATTTGGAGCGGGTCGAAGGATGTGCCCTAGCATCAACTTTGGGTTGGTTACTGTTGAGATCATGCTGGCAAACCTCATGTACACTGTTTTGATTGGGGGCTGCCAGCTGGTATGGAGAAGGAGGATATTAATATGACAGAAGTTTTCGGATTGACGGTTCACCAAAAGGAGAAGCTCATCCTTATACCGAAACTACCTGGTACTGCTAGCTACGCATGATTTGATGCAGGATGCTCTGTAAATGATGTGCTTATATATGAACTATGAATATACGGCCTGCATATGAATTTGTGTACCTGCTCTATGTATTTTGTGCGTTTAATGTATGCAGGTTCAGGAAAAATGTTGTTTGCACATATGTATTGCACGCATGTCCCTTCAATATGAAGCAACACTATGGATTGTTTGAAATTTGTGAACAATATAGTTTTTAGACAAAGGAAGCTTCTAAGAACATCAAGATGCAACAAGATGATACAACATTCTAAAAGTACTCTGGTCTATCCAAGACTAAGATGATGCCTACAGCTTTAGCATAAAGGTCACACACAAAAAATAAAAAGGGCAAAAGGTAGAGCTAAGAAGGCTAATGCTGGCAACCTGTTCCTGAGACTCCACTGGGTTCTTGACCCTTCCATTCTTCGCAAATCGGTGAGAACTCATGCAAACGTTGTCTAGTTTCAAATTTCATGCTCCTGGCTCGAATGGATGCCTGAAGTCATTGGACTACAATTCCTTTTATTTGTTGGACTAACTGTGTTAATGTTTCTATCGTGTGTGTGGAAAATGCATGAATTTGCAACTATCATTACCAGCCATTCAGTTCTTGATCCTTTCATTCTTGTCAGATTGGTGAAAGCTCATGCAAACTTAGTAATGTTTCCAACTTTCATGCTTATGGATAGTGAACACAATAAGGATACTATGTACTACATCATTGGCCAAAATCAAGATTGGGTGATTATGCAATAAGGAATATGCATATGCGAGGAAACAGATTATATATCGTGATTATGTTTTTTTGTTGTTTAGTTAAAAAGAACAGTTTCATCATAAAAAGGAACATTAGGAACACCATGCTGCTTTTTTATACAAGTATGTCTTTCAATTGCAATTGATGATCTTGTAGACACAATTTTTTCTTTGAAGCAAGATACAGAATTACATGTAACAAGCATGGTACAAGGCATTTGGGGTCAACTAGTATCACGTTTTTCCATGTTGTCTTCTCTAGTTTTTATGCAGGGCATTCTATTGAGTAACTTAGCTTTTACATTGTATCAGCAAATTTATTGTGGAGAAGAGATTGTAGCATCAAACAATAGTAGCTCATGTTGTGCATTTCCTTTTTTGACAAGATGTTGCTACATCACAATGATGACCTCAAGCGGGAAAAGAAAGGCTGTAGTTTGGTTACCTCCAATGTCGCATCAATTTACTTGCATGTCAACCACTGCAAATTGCCTTCTGTCTCTTTCTTGGCTTCTATCTTGTCTTCTCTTGGTTCAGGGAGGTCAAGAATATGAGAAGGCGCATGGTATTTAACTGCTCCAGTTCTGTCATTACCTCCCAGAAATGTGTGTTGATTTAGCTTGTCATCTTGAAGATGTGAGCAGTTATGATATCATTCGTACACTCCATTCCCGTTCGTATAAAAATAAAAGGCTCTCCTCTTTTTTTGTTCTTTTAATATAACGATACATAGCTCTCTCACTTTTGGAGACCAAAAACCATTTCTATTATACTAAATGTTTCCATTTTGCTTTAGTGTGTATGCAAAATGTGTGAATTAGTCGATGTGATAAGTGCTATAATGTTAGCAGCCACTGGGTTCTTGACCCTTCCATTCTTCTCAAATCAGTCAGAACTCATGCAAACTTGGCGTAGTTTCCAAATTTCATGCCCTAGGCTCCTAGGCACTATTTAGTTCTACGGCCAGGTAGCAGCCCCAGGCCATTGATTTCGGTCATCGCCCAGTGGCTTGAATGGATGTCTGATGGGTGAGCTACCTGCCAGGCCACCAACCAAAGATGCCCTTACTGCTGAGTATGGCAAGAATTGTATGTAGTGCTTTTGTGCCCAGAGCCCCAAAGTCAAGAGTGGTGATTATGGCACTGTGCTGCAGTGGTACACAATTGATTAGCGCAACATTGACAACTTAACCCGCAGCGAAGGCAGTGTGTGCCGGTGGCAACACGCCCAATACCTCGAGGACACCCGCAGCGCGCTAGGTGGGATGTGGCCAGCATCGCAGAATGCATCAGTGGTAGAATTCATCCCCTGGCAATACTCATCAATAGAGAGGTCACCCTGAGTCATGGAATGGAACACATGACTGAGAAAGATGACACAAGGAGCCTTGTTTGCTTGGAAGAGGCCCACAATGGCAGTCTAGAGCTAGCGGACCATTTGGTCCGTCTCGAGGGCGATGCCACAAACATCATCCTCGACGGAGCTGAGGAATCAATTGTGGATGCAAGAGCCGGTGGCCACCCAAGCTAGGTCATCGGGACGCGTAGCCACCATGCCGTTGAGTGCAGGTGAAGGCCAAATTTGCCGCATAGGGAGACGAAGAAGGCCGACCAGCAGGTGTAATCATGTCGCTTCAACTCAAGGGTGACCGGCACGTAGGACTAGATGACGATGTTCCTGTATGGTTGGATGTTGAACATTGGTGCGAGATCTGATCTGGAGGAGGCGCTAGTGAGAGGGTGTCAGATGTGGCAATGGATGTTGACAACGTCGTCATGATGGGGGGTGGAGAGGTGGCAGCGGTGGGGTGGAGTGCTAGTGCCGCTGGGTAGGGTTAGGAGGAGGGGTAGGCGTGGCTTAGGAAATGGGCGGCGCGGCAGTGGGGAATGCGTCGCCTTTGATAGTTGTTGGTGACGAGGGATGTTGCGCGGCCAAGGGATGGGCAGTGCTAGGGTTATGGTGGTGAAGGGATCATGACACCTAAGATGGGGGTGAATTATGCAACTTAACATGTACTTCTAACGTGGCCTCTAATTTCCACCTAGTTAAAACCTATGTAATAAATAAATTATCTAGATGTCCAACTAAGGTTTTACTGGGTGTGTTTGCTATCTTTACCGTAAAAGAGTAATGCGCCCTAGATTCCAATCCAACCAACTAGCCTATCAAACTAACCTTGGAAGGTAAGTACACAATCAAGGTACATAAGTTAAGTGCAGAAGGTAAAGGGTGATAAAGAGGCAAACTCCTGTTCGATGATGCTGGTATTTTTACCGAGGTATTGAGAAGCTCCTCGCTTCCCCCTAGTCCTTGCTGGAGCCCCTCGCAAGGGCCAAGCTCCTATTCAGGTAATATCCCTAGATGGCGTCTCCACATACGCAAGTGGGTCTCCAAGATGGCGTCTCCCGAACTGCTCCCCGCATTTTCACTGTCGAGCTTCCGGCCAAACCACCACAACCTTGTTCCCTCTATTACACAGTGGCGCCCATATCACAAATGCGGTTGGTGTGATCTCGCAAAACTACAAGCCCCTCTGATGTTCAATAATGGTGTGTGCAAGCATCGAGTGGTATGAGGTATGCAAATTTCACTAAATAATAGGCCTACACCTTGAGCTAGCGCATTATCGGTGGTCTAACTAGCCTAAGCATTTCGGAAAGCACCTACACTAATCGCCAAGTGAGTTACTAAGCAATATGCATGTGGAGAACACTAGATTGGAGTCTCAAGTCCCTATGTTTGCCGACTCCCACACAGCCCTTGTTTAGTTCCCAACTTATTCCCCAAATTCCACTATACAAAAGAAGATTCCCCGTCACATCAAAATATCGATAAATACATGGAGTACTAAATGTAGATAAAATTAAAAACTAATTATACAGTTTTGATGTACTTTGCGAGACGAATATTTTGAGACTAATTAGTCAAAGTTTGGACAATTTTTATCAAATAAAAACAAAAGTTGCTACAGTACGATGTGACTGATACTGTTCCAAGTTGGGTCACCCAACTTGGGATCTAAACACGGGCACAGCTCAAATGGTCGGTTTGGCCCATGCTGACCTAATTCAGGGTATGGATACATCACGGTTTGGCCCACGCGTACCGTACCATGGGACGTGAGAACTGAGGACACCATCCCAGTCAACAACAGTTGGTGTACGTACTTCAGGTAGAGGTTGTTGGGCCGGTTGGTGAGCCTGGCTGGCCAGTCTTCCCACGTAACCAAGCAGAAGACAAAACCAAGGAGTGAATTGAAGTTGACTTCACCAACAGTATTAATCGTCACTAAAGCTTTGACTCCTGCTTGTTCTCGTACTCATACTAACCCACTAATCTAAATTCCTGATGAAATGTTTATGAGTAGGCCTGTGGATGTCCTCCTACCCCAATTCTCCCTCCATCCTAAAATATAAGGTGCCGTTTGACTTGACATGGACTTTGGAAAATCACACTTTGAACCCTAATAATTGTGTTTGTTCCAAGTCAAACTTCTCTAAGTTTGATACAGTTTTTAGAAATATTAACTACTAAACTATATTATGAAAAAATAATTAAAATAATAATTTGAGGCTATAAATGTTGGTGAGCTTTTCTATCAACTTGGACATAGTTAAATAAATTTTCTTATAGTATATCCCTGATCTATGATTAGAATGCCTCACCTTTTTGTCTCTTTCGTGAGTGCTTCATATTTCTCTTCAATTTCTCTTTCTTATGTATGTAAAAGTGACATTTTTGTTATTAACCTTTATTAGCTAGTAGTATTCCTCAACTAATAAATTAACAACTAGTTGAGCTGTTGGCTAAAATATAGACTACCCATTAGGTGGCATTTTCGGATCACCTAAGACTATCTTTTGTCACACCCATTTATCGACCAAATGGAATGCATACCCTTATGTGCGCCCAGAGATCAATCACACATAAGTTCACAAATTATAACCAAAAGTATCATCACAAATGTTATTACATCACGATATTTAAACACATAGTCTTAACACAAATGTAGCGGAAGTATAAATAAAAATCTCTCGTGGTAGCTCCAGTCACAGGTACATTGACTGGTTGACAGCAAGACTAGTAATCTTCAGGGAAGTAGGCGTAGTAGTCACTATTACCTCCATCTGTTACCCATCCGGGATTTTTATCCAAGTAAAAGAAATAAACAAGTGTAAGTACATCTCGTACTCAACAAGTGTAACATGGGGTTCATGAGGCTCAAAAAGGCATATTCATTGGTTTATCAGCATGTAGCTTTTAGTTAGTATGATTTTAGCATAACAATAGCATCAAATTGTCTCAATATAAACATTAAACATATGATCCATGTGAAATGATTAATGAATAGCAAAAACATACTCATAAACAATTAATCATCTATTCCATAAGGGTCCAAGGCCACTCGTGACCGTGAGCACGGCTGTTATAACAGTTTTACACTCTGCAGAGGTTGTACACTTTCACTGTGAGTCGTGTTACCCAAATGCCCGGGTTAATTACTCCCAAAACACTACCAAGGTGAGCAGGCAGGGTAAACACTATGAAGTCTTTCGAAGGTTCGTCTAACAAGTTAGGGTCATTAGATTTCACTCGGCAAACAGATGTAGAGCCCCCCTTCCTGATGGCACAATAACACGCAGCCTATACACATGAGGACAGAGGCCGCACTATACCCGATTCGTCAAGCCATTCTTACGCCATAAAGGAATACCTCTAACAAGCTAGAAAAGGTCCTTCTATATGACTAAAGCCAGAGCCATATAGCCCCCACAGTTGTACTGTAAATCCCGGATTGTCGCTTATAGATGAGTCCTTATGGAGAGCAATTAGAGCATCAAAAGTAACCCCCATGCTCTAATCCCCTTTAAACATTAATCAAAATCATCTTTTAATGTTTGTTGCATATTCCTCTAATCAATTTACATGATCATAGTCCATGTTTAAGCACTAGCCACACTACTCAATGCAATATAATAGGTACCAAGGTAAAGGATCAATCGCTAAGTCATCCTTAACAAAGAATAAATGCATAATGATATTATTTGCATAAGGTGAATAGGACAACAAGGATAATCCCATGCTATACTTGCCTTGCTCAAACTGGTCCTGAAGATCTTGCTCGTAGTAAGGCTCTTGATCTCCAACGAATTTCTCACCGTCTATACTCGATCAACCAATATCAACAACACACATCCAGAGGCAATCATGCATAGACAAACAAGACTATAATTAGAACAATACACCAACAGTAAGAAAATAAGATAAAAAGTCTTTAAAATGAATCTACAACTCGCTAGGATCACACAGACGCGAAGATTACGAAAATCGGATCTAAAACGACAAAGTTATGAATTTCCAAAGATTTCCTATAGAAGAATAAATACTTTAATAAAAACTCGTAAATAAATTAATCCAAACCTACTGTACAGTTGTATAATTCCATAGAGTTCGCAAATATGAATCTAACGCAATTTGAATGGACCAAATCGGAGTTAAAACAAAAATTCTACAACTAAAACAATCTGAATGGCAAAACTGTAAATATCAGAAAGCGTATTTTTCATTTACCGAAACGAAATACGTTTTCAACCGATCAAAGCGTACTCTGAGCTTTACGTTTTAGGACTGCAGGTTGATATACTAAAAACTCAAGGTTTCTTTTACAAAATTACGAACGAACCGGTATCATTAAATAAGATCCGTCCGATTCAAAACGGACGGCCGAGATCAGATCGGGGGAAGGGAAAGAGAGAACGCCGGCGGCTACAGTAACCCCGACGGCGGCGCCATGGCCGGATGGAGCCCGAGCTCGCCGGAGCTTGAGAAGACGACCCTACCGAGCACCGTTCGCCAAACCGAAGACACCAAAAGAACGAGTAGCTCACGACGATCTTACCCCGCGCGAAAACAAGACCGGAGGACGAGCTGAGGGTGGTGGCTAGCTCGGGATGGCGGCGGTGGAGGCGGAGCTCCGACGGTGACCTTCCCGGGATGTCGAGGCTAGGGTCTAAGCGGCTCAATGAGAAGCGGGGAGGCACGGGGTTCCGTTTTATAGCCCGGAGGCGTCACCGGTTATGGAAAGGAGGGAGTTTTCGAAGGAAATTCGGATCACCGAATCGGTGAAGAAGGGGAAGGCGGTGCGAAGCCGGAGGAAGAAGAAAGGAAAGGGGAAACACATCGCTGACAGGTGGGTCCCGCATGTCGGCGACTCAGAGGAAAAACGGGGCGGCGGCTGGGTGCGGGACGCGGCCGCGCGCGAGTTGGGCCGGCTGGCCGCGGCTGGGCTCGGCCCATGCGGGAGAAGGCGGGCGCTGGAGTGAGCGGGCCGCGCGCGGGGAGGCAGGCCGAGGCGTGGGCTGCGGTAGGAGAAAACGGCCCGAGAAGAAAAGAAATTCCTTTCCTTTTTTCTTTTTCCAATTTTTTCAAAACAAATTTTCAAAAGATTTTCAAATCCAAATTTGAATTTGATCAAACCACTCATCTCAAAAATTTAAATGTAACAGCATGAGTGCACAAACATGTTTCTACTCTTATATTTGATTTTAAATTTATAAAAATTATTCTTATTCTAAATTTGCATGCTTCACGAAAATAAATATAAAAATCATATTTTCCTATTTTTCTTCTTTTCAAATTTTTAGGGTGTTACAATTCTACCCCCCTTAAGATAAATCTCGTCCCGAGATTCGACCGATGCTTACTCAAACAATTGCGGGTAGGTTTTTCTCAGATCCTCTTCTCGTTCCCAAGTAGCCTCTTCTGCTGTGTACCGATTCCATTGTACTTTACACATTTTAATTGTTCTACTTCTTGTGACTCTGTCCGCAGTCTCTAAAATTTTAACCGGAAACTCTTCATATGTAAGATCTTCCTTAACAGTAAGTTCCTCTAATGAAATCTGCTCCTCTGGTACTCGTAAACATTTCTTCAATTGAGACACATGGAACACATCATGTACACCTGCCAAACTTTCAGGTAATTCCAACTGATATGCCACTTCACCACGTCTCTCTAAAATCTTGAAAGGTCCAATATATCTTGGTGCCAATTTACCTTTCATGTTGAACCTTCTCACAATCCTCATTGGCGATACTTTCAAATATACATAATCCCCTATCTCAAATGTCAACTCCCTTCTGCGAGTATCGGCATAGCTTTTCTGTCTGGACTGTGCTATTTTTAAATTATCTCTAATCATTCTCACTTTTTTTTCCGCATCCTTTAATACATCAGGCCCATACACTTGACTCTCCCCTGTCTGATTCCAGAATAACGGTGTTCTACATTTTCGTCCATACAGAGCCTCAAACGGTGCCATTTGAAGACTCTTCTGATAACTATTGTTATAAGAGAACTCTGCATAAGGCAAACTCTTATCCCAACTAGTACCATATTGTAAAGCACAAGCTCTCAACATATCTTCCAATATCTGATTAATTCTCTCCGTTTGACCATCTGTCTGAGGATGATATGCTGTACTAAAATTTAGTTTGGTTCCCAATGATTCATGTATCTTTTGCCAATAATGAGATGTAAACTGAGTACCTCGATCAGACACAATCTTTTTAGGTACTCCGTGTAGACTCACTATTCTTTCCATATACAATTCTGCCAACTTCGCACTGCTGTATGTAGTCTTCACAGGCAGAAAATGAGCAACCTTAGTCAGACGATCCACTATCACCCAAATTGAATCATATCCTCTTTGAGTCCGTGGCAACCCAACTATAAAGTCCATACCAACCTCTTCCCATTTCCATTCGGGTATCTGCATAGGCTGTAACAATCCTGCAGGTCTCTGATGTTCCGCTTTCACCCTTTGACAAGTGTCACACAAAGCAACATACTCAGCAACATCTCTTTTTAAACCATACCACCAATATTTCTCTCTCAGATCCAAATACATCTTAGTACTCTCCGGATGTATGGAATAAGCTGACTCATGAGCTTCACGCAGAATTGCCATTCTGATATCCTTATCTTCGGGCACACACAGCCTTTTTCCAAACCATAGCGTACCATTATCATCCTTACGGAATCCTGGAGACTTACCTTTCGCTATGTTTTCAGCTATCTCTCTCAACTTTTCATCCTTCTGCTGACCTTTACGGATCTCTTGCTCTAGAGTAGGCTCTAATACTAATTCCACTGCATTGATAGTAAATCCTAAGTTCAGATGCTTGCACTCGGCACACAATTCCTTTGGCATAGGCATTACTTGTATTTCATTTGCATAACTTTTCCTACTAAGAGCATCAGCCACAACGTTGGCCTTTCCTGGATGATAATGCACCTCTAGATCATAGTCTTTTATCAACTCCAACCATCTACGCTGCCTCAAGTTCAGATCCGTTTGAGTGAAGATATACCTTAGACTCTTGTGATCAGTGTATATATCACTCTTGTGTCCAATCAAATAATGTCTCCATATCTTTAATGCATGAACTACTGCAGCTAATTCCAAATCATGAGTAGGGTAATTTAACTCATGCTTCCTCAACTGCCTTGATGCATATGCCACAACTCTACCTTCTTGCATCAGTACACATCCCAAACCCAATCGAGATGCATCACAATAGATAGAGAAAGGTTTACTCAGATCTGGCAAAACTAAGACGGGTGCAGTCGTCAATCTTTTCTTTAGCTCCTCAAAATTGGCCTGACACTTCTCGGACCACACAAACTTGGCATTCTTCTCTAATAATGCAGTCATTGGTTTTGCAAGCTTTGAAAATCCCTCTATAAATCTTCTATAATAACCAGCTAATCCCAAGAAGCTACGGATCTCACTCACATTGATGGGTGGTTTCCAATTCAATACATCTTTTACCTTGCCAGGATCTACTGATATTCCTCCATTAGAGACAATGTGACCCAGAAAAGAAACTTCCTTCAACCAAAACTCACATTTACTCCTCTTTGCATATAGTTGATGTTCTCTGAGCTTCTGCAAGACCAACCTCAAATGTTCAGCATGTTCTTCCTCAGTCTTGGAAAATACTAGAATATCATCAATGAATACCACTACAAACTTGTCCAGATATTCCATGAATACCTTATTCATCAAATACATAAAGTATGCAGGAGCATTAGTCAGACCAAAAGACATCACTGTATACTCATACAACCCATACCGTGTAGTAAAAGCTGTCTTTGGTACATCACTAGCACGAATCTTCAACTGATGATATCCAGAATGAAGATCAACCTTGGAAAATACACAAGCTCCTCTCAACTGATCGAACAGGTCATCAATCCTAGGTAATGGGTACTTGTTCTTAATAGTAACCTCATTAAGAGACCGATAATCTACACACATCCTCTGAGTTCCATCTTTCTTATCCACAAAAATCACTGGTGCTCCCCATGGTGAAGAACTAGGACGAATAAAACCCTTATCCTGCAACTCCTTAATTTGTTTCTTAAGTTCTTCTAATTCATTTACTCCCATTCTATATGGACGCTTAGCTATAGGTGCAGTTCCAGGTAATAATTCAATAATAAATTCAATGTCACGGTCTGGTGGCATACCTGGCAATTCCTCCGGAAACTCCTCCACAACTGGATCTTCCTGGTTGTCACCATCATTGAGCTGGTTCACTGTAGCAGTCTCTTGTTTTTGCACTTTTACTTCAACCCTGATTCTATCACCCTTTGGTGTTGTCAATACAACTGATTTATCCTTACACTGAATCTCTGCTTGCTGTTGCATCATCCAATCCATTCCCAATATAAGATCAATCCCAGCTGTTCTCAATACTATAGGGCTAACTGTAAACTCTACCCCCCTTAAGTTGAGACTAATAGGAAGACAGCGATAAGATGCTGGCATGCTTCCACCAGGTGAGTTTACTAAGATAGGGTTCTTCATGGCACACAAATGGATTCTATGTATTCTAACAAATGATTGCGATATGAAAGAATGTGATGCTCCAGAATAAAAAAGAACAGTGGCGGGAGTAGAGTGAACATCGAACGTACCAAGCATAACTTCTGGCTCCTCCACTGCAGTTTCCTGGGACAAGTGATTCACCCTTCCTGAGTTAGGTGCGGTCTTCTGGTGGCTGCTCTGTCTCTGGGGAGTCTGCTGGTTAAGCTTCTCCGGGCAATTGTAAGACAAGTGACCTTCTTTTCCACATCGGAAACACTTGTTGGGAGTATTGGGAGCACTAGTCTTCATAGGAGTGTTATTGGAAAGACCCTGACGCTGTGCTTGATTTCCTTGCTGCTGCGGTGGACGTTGGTTGCTATTCTGTGGCTGGAATGGGGGACGTTGCGGAAACTGTCCACGGAATGGGGCCTGACCACGATTCCACTGTCCAGAGGGAGGCCTCTGCTGAGTATTCTGCTGAAAACCAGTACGCAAACGGGTGTTGCTATTAGAGGCTTGTCCCTGTAACCTCTTCCTCTTTGCATCCATTTCCTTGCGCTTGCTATCCACCACAATAGCGCGGTTTACAAGCGTCTGAAAATTAGGGTAGGTATTGGACATCAACTGCAACTGTAGTCCATCATATAATCCCTTCAAGAAGCGGCGCTGCTTATCATTGTCATTGGCCACCTCATGTGGAGCATATCGTGACAATTGAGCAAACTTGTCATGGTACTCAGCTACAGTCATTGACCCTTGGGTCAGGTTCCTGAATTCCTCCGCCTTCAACTCTATCATTCCTTCAGGTATATGGTAAGCCCTGAAGTTCTCCCTAAACTCCTACCAGGTGACTGCAGGAGCATTGGTAGGACGACCATACTCATATGACTCCCACCAATCCTGAGCTTCTCCCTAAAGTTGCCCAGAAGCAAACAACACCTTCTGTCGGTCATCACATTGGGCAATAGTGAGTTGTTTCTCCACAGCACGAAGCCAATCATCGGCCTCCAAAGGATCAGCAGCATGTGTGAACACTGGGGGACGACCCTTCAAAAACTCACCACGCTTATCACGTGGTTGAGCCCCAATAACTGGCTGATTTTGCTGATTTTGCACTAGTTGCTGCATCAACTGCGTCTGTACCGCCAACAGTTGCTCGATAGTTGGTGGCGGTGGTGGTGGTGGATTTGGGGGAATGTTCCCACGACCTCTGCCTCTTCCTCTTCCGGCCATCTGCCACCCATAAACATGCAAACTTTAAGAATTCCATGATTTCAACCACTTATAAGATTAAGAAGGAGATCTGAAAGTTTTCTGGACGAGTAGCAATGTTGACAGTTCAGTATTTCAATCATATCTCGAGTTACAGAAATCCAAAAGAGGCGTGCCTTATATGGTTGGAAAGCTTATGAAATTATCCACAATTTCTATTCAGACCTCAAGATCAGATTATGTCGTTAATTCTATGAAAAATAAGGCGTAACAGAAACTGTTCCAGATTCCAGTCTGTGCAGAAGCTTTAACTTGTAAAAATTATATCTCTCGAACCAGATCAGATAAAAAGGTGATTCCAGTGGCATTTGAAAGATGCTTGAGTCTAGTTTCTCTCATAAAAATTTCATAAATGTTGCACGAACCTTTTTTAAACTATATCAGAAACATTGAAGACTGCTCCAGAGAACAGTAAGGACAGAAACGTGATAATATCAAACCCAACTATTATTCCTTGACTATTAAACTTATTATTCTTAAGAATGGAACTTGTAGACATGCCTACAAGTCCCGACACTCAAACAAAGATCCAACTCACACATAAGCATAATAATAAAGCAACTAGCACACCAAGGTTCAAACCACACGACAGACTCGACTGACTCAACTGACGTTACTAAGAACGTTCTTATTACATAAAGGACTCCTACTTCCTAAGGAAGTGGCTCATGCTCTAATGTCTCATAAATCTTGGGCATGCCTTGGTTTGCTCGGAGCTCATCAATGGTTGCTTGGCACCTCTTGATAGTCTTCCCTTGTGCCTTCACCATCTCTTCTAGCTGCAGCTTCCTATCCATCATATCATAGACAAAGTCCACCATTACCCGAGGTAGTGGCTCTAGCTGCACTGGATCTGTCATAGCCCATCCAAGTTCGGGATGTGCACGAGGAAAGAAGCGATAAATGTCATGCTTCATAAGGTTAAAGCGAAGATAGCGGAGACCCATACATGCTTCAAAAGCAGCATCTTCAATGCTATCCTCTATAGTAGCTCGATGTCCCACGTGAGAGAACATCCTGTCCAGCTGATATGCTCCCTTGTCTTCCTTATGGGCAAAGATGCTTGCCCTTGCCTTCCAATACGTGTCCTCCAGTGGATGAGTGTACTCCCAGCAGACGTACTCCACAGCTGGATGCCAATCAGCGAAGTAAGCAGTGAGCATCCCCACCAGGCGAAGATGAGAGACAGCATTCCCTCCATTCCTGTGGTAGATCCTCACAGTCCACCCCATTGGAGCAGGTGGCATATCTTCAGAAGCTTCATGTGATGGAGGTGGTGGTTGTACTCCTCCATTAGCTTCCTCTTCATCATCTTCAATCTCGATGATTTCTGGATCTTCTTCAGACTCAGGCTCTTCCTGAGGAGGTGCTGGTGCTTGGACTGGTGTTACAGGAGTCTGCTCCTGTTCCTGAGGTTCTGGCTCTTGTGGCTCTTCAGTTGCATGCAGGGCACGAGGTGGGTAGTATCCTCCAGAGCTAATGCGGGCAGTCTTACGGTCACGGGCCATCTACAGAATTTTTAGATGAAGTTAGAATAGAGTCAAAATTTCATAATAGAATGTGACATAAGAAGCATAAAAATTTATCAAATAACAAGAGCAAGATAGTGAGCATAAAAATAGTGTAAAGATGATACTAAATCGACCATTCCTAACTAGGCTTGCGTCCTACAGTCAACAAGAGCTCTGATACCAATTTGTCACACCCATTTATCGACCAAATGGAATGCATACCCTTATGTGCGCCCAGAGATCAATCACACATAAGTTCACAAATTATAACCAAAAGTATCATCACAAATGTTATTACATCACGATATTTAAACACATAGTCTTAACACAAATGTAGTGGAAGTATAAATAAAAATCTCTCGTGGTAGCTCCAGTCACAGGTACATTGACTGGTTGACAGCAAGACTAGTAATCTTCAGGGAAGTAGGCGTAGTAGTCACTATTACCTCCATCTGTTACCCATCCGGGATTTTTATCCAAGTAAAAGAAATAAACAAGCGTAAGTACATCTCGTACTCAACAAGTGTAACATGGGGTTCATGAGGCTCAAAAAGGCATATTCATTGGTTTATCAGCATGTAGCTTTTAGTTAGTATGATTTTAGCATAACAATAGCATCAAATTGTCTCAATATAAACATTAAACATATGATCCATGTGAAATGATTAATGAATAGCAAAAACATACTCATAAACAATTAATCATCTATTCCATAAGGGTCCAAGGCCACTCGTGACCGTGAGCACGGCTGTTATAACAGTTTTACACTCTGCAGAGGTTGTACACTTTCACTGTGAGTCGTGTTACCCAAATGCCCGGGTTAATTACTCCCAAAACACTACCAAGGTGAGCAGGCAGGGTAAACACTATGAAGTCTTTCGAAGGTTCGTCTAACAAGTTAGGGTCATTAGATTTCACTCGGCAAACAGATGTAGAGCCCCCCTTCCTGATGGCACAATAACACGCAGCCTATACACATGAGGACAGAGGCCGCACTATACCCGATTCGTCAAGCCATTCTTACGCCATAAAGGAATACCTCTAACAAGCTAGAAAAGGTCATTCTATATGACTAAAGCCAGAGCCATATAGCCCCCACAGTTGTACTGTAAATCCCGGATTGTCGCTTATAGATGAGTCCTTATGGAGAGCAATTAGAGCATCAAAAGTAACCCCCATGCTCTAATCCCCTTTAAACATTAATCAAAATCATCTTTTAATGTTTGTTGCATATTCCTCTAATCAATTTACATGATCATAGTCCATGTTTAAGCACTAGCCACACTACTCAATGCAATATAATAGGTACCAAGGTAAAGGATCAATCGCTAAGTCATCCTTAACAAAGAATAAATGCATAATGATATTATTTGCATAAGGTGAATAGGACAACAAGGATAATCCCATGCTATACTTGCCTTGCTCAAACTGGTCCTGAAGATCTTGCTCGTAGTAAGGCTCTTGATCTCCAACGAATTTCTCACCGTCTATACTCGATCAACCAATATCAACAACACACATCCAGAAGCAATCATGCATAGACAAACAAGACTATAATTAGAACAATACACCAACAGTAAGAAAATAAGATAAAAAGTCTTTAAAATGAATCTACAACTCGCTAGGATCACACAGACGCGAAGATTACGAAAATCGGATCTAAAACGACAAAGTTATGAATTTCCAAAGATTTCCTATAGAAGAATAAATACTTTAATAAAAACTCGTAAATAAATTAATCCAAACCTACTGTACAGTTGTATAATTCCATAGAGTTCGCAAATATGAATCTAACGCAATTTGAATGGACCAAATCGGAGTTAAAACGAAAATTCTACAACTAAAACAATCTGAATGGCAAAACTGTAAATATCAGAAAGCGTATTTTTCATTTACCGAAACGAAATACGTTTTCAACCGATCAAAGCGTACTCTGAGCTTTACGTTTTAGGACTGCGGGTTGATATACTAAAAACTCAAGGTTTCTTTTACAAAATTATGAACGAACCGGTATCATTAAATAAGATCCGTCCGATTCAAAACGGACGGCCGAGATCAGATCGGGGGAAGGGAAAGAGAGAACGCCGGCGGCTACAGTAACCCCGACGGCGGCGCCATGGCCGGATGGAGCCCGAGCTCGCCGGAGCTTGAGAAGACGACCCTACCGAGCACCGTTCGCCAAACCGAAGACACCAAAAGAACGAGTAGCTCACGACGATCTTACCCCGCGCGAAAACAAGACCGGAGGACGAGCTGAGGGTGGTGGCTAGCTCGGGATGGCGGCGGTGGAGGCGGAGCTCCGACGGTGACCTTCCCGGGATGTCGAGGCTAGGGTCTAAGCGGCTCAATGAGAAGCGGGGAGGCACGGGGTTCCGTTTTATAGCCCGGAGGCGTCACCGGTTATGGAAAGGAGGGAGTTTTCGAAGGAAATTCGGATCACTGAATCGGTGAAGAAGGGGAAGGCGGTGCGAAGCCGGAGGAAGAAGAAAGGAAAGGGGAAACACGTCGCTGACAGGTGGGTCCCGCATGTCGGCGACTCAGAGGAAAAACGGGGCGGCGGCTGGGTGCGGGACGCGGCCGCGCGCGAGTTGGGCCGGCTGGCCGCGGCTGGGCTCGGCCCATGCGGGAGAAGGCGGGCGCTGGAGTGAGCGGGCCGCGCGCGGGGAGGCAGGCCGAGGCGTGGGCTGCGGTAGGAGAAAACGGCCCGAGAAGAAAAGAAATTCCTTTCCTTTTTTCTTTTTCCAATTTTTTCAAAACAAATTTTCAAAAGATTTTCAAATCCAAATTTGAATTTGATCAAACCACTCATCTCAAAAATTTAAATGTAACAGCATGAGTGCACAAACATGTTTCTACTCTTATATTTGATTTTAAATTTATAAAAATTATTCTTATTCTAAATTTGCATGCTTCACGAAAATAAATATAAAAATCATATTTTCCTATTTTTCTTCTTTTCAAATTTTTAGGGTGTTACATCTTTTTAGCTACGAGTAATTGTTATTAGCCAAGGGTATTCATACAGACCCCTTGTCATCTCAGCATCATGCATTGTAACCAACTAACCATTGTTATATTACTACTTCTTGTAGACTGTCCTTGTGCGGCTTTCACGAGTGGCTTGTGGAATCTCGAGGTGAATTACTGGGGAACGTTGAACTCAACAAATTGCACGTGAATCTCACATGGACTCGTGGAATCTCGAGCTAAACAGATAGCGCGCAGCCACCGCCAAATAAACAAATGGTTATGGTTACTATACCAACTTGGCAACTTCCTAACACTAGTAAACTTTGAACAGGTGCCAGAAAGAGCTGATAGGCAGCACCTCGCTAATTTCTTTCACGAGATTTGTAACACCAGCCACTTAAAATATTGGGGTATATATTTGGATCCAAAGTCCATGTCAAGTCAAACGGCACCTATAGTGGGATCTTCTATAGTAACATGTGAAAGATTAGTGGATCTTCCTAACACTAAAGTGGGATCTTCTATTTAGGTATAGAAGATTAGTGGATCCAAAAAGACCCCTAGATCTAGTGGCATCATGTGAAACCAAAAGTTCAGGTTTCACATTCCTTGTGTAAGGTCGAGGTAAATTAGTGGGAAACACTAAACTGAAATTGCACGTGAACGTCACATGAGCTCGGAGAATGTCGTGCACCGATCGAGGTACCTTTGTAACTTTGTACCTTTTTATGTTTTTCAATAAATCTCGTCCTGTTTCATAAAAAAAACATATTGCCCTATCACGTGGTGCTTACATATCACATGGGGGTACATCATGGAGTACCTTGCAGGATGTGCACCGTTGATACATCGTTTGGGTACGACAGGATTACCACATTCTGCCCTACATATGCATCTCCAGTATCTCGGTGGAACTCCATGATGAGTCAGGGATTTCGTACCCCATGTGATCGACCACATGGAAGTGATGATGATTTCGCTTGGTGCAGTAAAAAAATTATAGGAAACCCAACCTATCACATGCTGCCTATATACGCGGTTTATTTACACATGTCGTCTTAGCATCCAGCATTATAACCACTATTATATTCAACTTCTTTTCTTGTTGGACCTGGTTGATCTAGTAATAGTTAGCAGCTAAAATCAGCACTAAATGGATTCAAACAAACCTGCTAATAGATCAACTAACTATTAGCTAGAGTGCTACAAACTATTAGTACCACCGCTGAGGTTTGGGGTTGCTAGATGTCAATCACCTATTAACAACATTTTAATAGATGGACCAAAACAATTCATTGCTAATAATTAGGCCCCGTTCCGTACAGCTCAGGTTCACTAGTGAAGCTGTTTTTTTTTTGGAAAATAGCTTCATCAGCAACTTTATTGGTGATGCTGAGCTGTATTGGAAAAACTATTTGGCAAAATAGCTTCAGCTTCATGCATGATTGAGATAGGGAAAAATGAGGGAGAGAGCTAGGAAAAGCTACTTTTTCAGCTTCATCTCTCTCCTTTCCTTTGTGAGAGCACAAACAAAAGGAGCTTCGCCCATGAGCTGTTTTAAAAAAGGTGTTTGAAAAAGAAAAACAGCTCATGAAGCTATTGGTGAAGCTACGCCTAACAGGCCCTTAGTAGCTATTAGCTAGTTAACTATTAGTGTTAGTGGATCCACATAGACCCATAGGTAGATCGAGTGGCATCATGGGAAACCAAGCGCGCAGGTTTCACATTCCTGGTGTAATGTCGAGGCAAATTAGTGGGAAACACTAAACTGAAATTGCACGTGAACGTCACATGAGCTCAGAGAATGTCGTTCACCGATCGAGGTACCTTTTTGTCTTTTCGATATATCTCCGGTAGGGGTTCACACCCCCTCCTGTTGCATAAAAAAAACATATTGCCTATCACGTGGTGCTGAATATATATCGCGTGGGTACATCATGTAGTACCTAGCAGGATGCGCACCGTTGATGATACATCGTGTGGGTAGGCAGCATGTGATAGGTTTATTTACACATGTCCTATCTTCTTCTATAAATAAGAGGCCTGTCCTCTGTGCACCTCTACTCCACTGCACCAAGAAGCCTCATCGAGCTAGAGATAGAGATACGGGCCGGGGCAGCCAATTCAGCAGCAGCAGTAGCAATAGAATTAGCTAGCAGTAGCCATGGCTACAGAGAAAGGAGCCTACTTCGAGATCTCTACCGTGACGCTGCCGCCAACGACTGGACCGTGTTCGACGGGGTGGGCAGCGGTGCCAACCTCGTCGGGAATGCGCGCGGCATGCATGTGTGCGGTGCCATGAACGGTGAAACCTGGAACATCTATTTTGACCTCATCTTCAACAACGGGAGGTGAGTAGAAGCTATCACGTACTATCACATGGATGCTACCCTCTCTCTCTAGAAAGTCATATACTTGTGTAATCGAATGCAGGTTCAAGGGATCCACGCTGAAGCTGCTGGGAAGCGTTGGGCCAGCAGAAGGCGAGTGGGCCATAGTGGGTGGGACCGGGGAGTTGAGTCTTGCCCAGGGGGTGGTCGCCTACAAGAAGGTGCAAGACGGCGACGGCATGAATATCAGGGAGCTCAAGTTCCGCGTCTTCTATACGCCCCTCAAGGCGTAGTAGGTTCAGTATCAGCATGACGGATCGGATGGACGCTAGCTCTTCCCTTACTACTTCTCCAGATGCAGATATTAATAAACAGACGTACGGACAGATCCATGCATGACAGTCATGTCAGCCTGTTAGTGTGTCTTGCTTTTTTTTTCCCCTTCATTCACATGTTTTTGTCTGCCTAATGTATGCTACGCATGAAGCCTTAGAAATAAAAAAGTTCTAATGGATCGGAAATTTTCTTTGATTTCGCTCTGAGCAATTTTTTAGGGCCACATTTATTCTCAAGCTATTTCAATAGCTCTTCCTTTCATACCTTGCTCACTATAGCATGGCCTTATCTCTAATTTTGCGGCGTACCTAGGGCCCGGATGTCCAGATGGACGTGCACGTCTGGACGCCCGTGCATGCTACCTACCCGCCCACCCGCGACTGCTGCTGCGCTTGCCCGTGACCGCATCCATCCAGTGCAAATGCATGCTGTGCGTGGCGGCGTACTAGGGCCGACGTCGGCACTGACGACTTCGACTACGTCATCATCCCGGGAGGCCAGGTGCTGGAGCTGCTGGTGACCCACGGCAGGACTGTGGCGCTCGTCAAGGAGTTCGCGAACAAGGGGAAGGTGGTGGTCAGCCACCGGCTCATTGCAAACAATGTGCAACACCGAGATCTACGTTTGAAACATCCAGATAAAATATTTGCAATATATGGCTGAAGACAGATGAAATATTTGAAACATGAGTTTGAAACACATGGAAAAACACCTGAAAAGAACTCGAAAGCCATTGTAAAATCTATGCAACGTCAGGATAAAACACTTGCAACATATGTATGAAACATATGTAGCATCCAGATAAATACACTTGCGTCTGAACAAGATGAAACATTTAGAGCAGATGCATATAGCCATTATAACATATGCAACATCCTAATCTACTCTTGCAACGTCAATATGAAATACTTGCAACATACCCTTGAAACATCTGAAACTCTTGAAATATACATTTTGCAACACAGGAGTGGCCAGGGCCGGTAGGTTCTTGTTGTCGGGTGGGAGCCGGCGGTGAGCGGCGGCACACAAGCACCACCAGCACCGGCTTTGGCTCAGTCCGGTGGGTGGCGTGCGCGACGGGTGGAAGCAGAAAGCGTGGCCTGAGCAAGGAGCGAGAGCAGGGACGGAGCCAGCGGTAGGGCAGCCAGGGCTAGAGCCCCCCTGCTGCTGGTGAGTCCATGGAGCCCCCTGAGCCCCGCCTGCAAATTTCCGCCATTGTTGTCTTAAGAAGGAAGGTTGGACATCTGAGATGTGTGTTTAGCCCCTGCTAATATTTTTTCTGGCTTCGTCACTGAGACGGAGCCAGCGGTAGGGCAGCCAGGGCTAGAGCCCCCCTGCTGCTGATGAGTCCATGGAGCCCCCTGAGCCCCGCCTGCAAATTTCCGCCATTGTTGTCTTAAGAAGGAAGGCTGGACATCTGAGATGTGTGTTTAGCCCCTGCTAATATTTTTTCTGGCTTCGTCACTGAGACGGAGCCAGCGGTAGGGCAGCCAGGGCTAGAGCCCCCCTGCTGCTGGTGAGTCCATGGAGCCCCCTGAGCCCCGCCTGCAAATTTCCGCCATTGTTGTCTTAAGAAGGAAGGCTGGACATCTGAGATGTGTGTTTAGCCCCTGCTAATATTTTTTCTGGCTTCGTCACTGAGCGAGAGGTGCGGGTGGGGCACGCACTACAGGGAGCAGGCCGCGGCCAGAGCGAGTGGCGCACTTGGGGTGCGCAACGGGCAGGAGCATGCTAGCGGCACGGGAAGGCGGCAGCAGCATCGGGTGTGGAGTAGGCACACATGGCGTCAGATAGACGAACGTCCGCGTGGAAGTATTATCGTTAATTTTGGCACAGCGATAAGGTTGAAACATTCTGGACCATTCCCGCATAACATGAACACATGCATGACTAGAATTTTGCGTGACGGGCAGGATGGCATGACATCAAAATCGCCTATATAATATAAGCATATCTACAATGTCACATGTATTTACTATCGTATACCTCTCCTCTAGTCCTTTAATGGCTGTGAAAATATTTGAAAATATATTTTTCCTATATAACATACACTAGTACACAAAACCAGTTTACTGGCAGTAAAACTTGATTTCTACTTGCTGCGGTTCCTATTCTAATGGCCAGTGCGGAGGCATGTGCACGTAAGGCATTTCAACTAATATATGGCCACAACGCCAACACAAATACATTTAGTTACAAATCAATTCCGAAAAGAGCAAAGGAAAAACTTATAAAAAGAAATTTTGCGCAGGCTCGCACCATCAGAAAACCCCAAATACATTAAAGAAAAATGATCTTACTAGACATTTCACCAGCTTCCCATCAATGGGGTTGTGGTTTTACGTTTGGTTCTATATAAAATCCCATATGAAAATTGGCGATTCACACAGACGGTTTTCATAAGCAACCACACCTATAAACTATTCTAGTGAAACCATATTATATATTACAAAACAACTATTTGTGCATGTCTTTGGACTTAGGGATCCAGCCCCCCTTGCCCCCAACATAATTTTGAAGGCTGCCTGGATGCCGTGGGCTGCCTCATGCCTGGATTCTCAAACAAGAAGGAAACCTACAGTAGGCCTCAGCACATGCACAAACAGTGGCAGCAAGCCAGCTACCAGGCAGCCAAGTCGACTGCCATGGCCGGCAGGGTAAACTAGCGTATCCGGGTGCTCTGGCCAGCGGCCAGCTACGCACTCACTAGCTCGCCATCCTCATGCCATGGTGCTCGCCCAGCGTCCTCAGCGAGATCCGGAAAGGCAACGGCTAACACAACCAGACTGCAGGGGCTCTATCCCTAGATTGCTTCTTCAATCTTTCTACCAAGATTTAGCTAGATTGACAGTCAAGTTGACTACATTTGGTTCTTTTGTTCTCTTGTGTTTCCCTGTTAAGACATGAGGATTAAATGAGGGGCTTATGTAAACCACATAAGTGTACCTATACTAGACAGGTGATTTTTACAATCACCTACTACTTTTTCAGAGATGGCCTCCATAAGTCATTTATTGCAGTCATCTTACAAAATATCCTTAGAAATGGATTTCTAGGGGCACTTGGCTAAATAAAATTGCCCCTAAAAATCTACCTATTGTTAGAGCAGTTGCAATAAACACAACCTCCTCCTAGAAATCATATTTTTATGCATTACATACCTAAAAAGGAGTGATTCGTAGAGAAGCTTCGATGAGTGTGTTCTGGACAACCTTATTATAACCTGCTCGACGAAGAAAATGAGTCATTTCTAGAGGTGGGCTTAAAAATAGTTGTTGAATAAATATAATTTCTAGAGATGACTTGATGTTGTCACAACTCCTAGATTTTTGGACTCCTTTGACTGATTGTCATCTGCAATTAATAGTCTTACACAGAAGATATTTTGCAGGACTCATAATGGACTGCTTTGCCAGATGAGGAGTTGCCACATGAACACAGCTGAAGTAGGTGTTTGCAAAACTGTTTCTGTTGCTCTTTTCTTTCCAACATATATCTAACTAAAAAGAACAAACATGGGTGTCAAGAAAAATTAGAGAAGCATCAAGTAAGAACCTAAGGACAGCTATCTAAAATGCATCTGTTGATAAACTGGAATTTGTTTGATCATTTTTTGAGCCACCTCTATAACATGAAGTAATTCGTATTGCAATCAGTGTGGTTTGTTCATCTCCAATATCTCATGAAATTTTACATACTGCATGTGATGGCCAAGCAACCTATACATACGTGGTACAACGCATTCCATTCACCTCACAAGAATGGGACCCATGATTAACCCTGTCATCCAAATAACTGAAGACCTGTTACTGACTCTTCGCTGCCATGTTTTAAGGTTCCATCATGTTGTCCAATGAGATCGACATGAATAGCATCACAACATTGGGATGCATGGATCAATTCCCTTGACATTGCTTTTACATGATGTAAATGTTACTGGAACCTGATACGAAATATCTTAAAAAATGTTCATTTTGCACTGTTTTCCCTTGTTCATTTTGATGTCAAGAACTTAATTATATTCGTTGACGGAGATGAGTATACCCATAATTCTTTGTTGTGAACAAAAAGAAATTGACTAGCTAGATTGATTTTTAATCTATGTGTAAAAATAAATTGTAGTTTCGTAATGGAATGTAGTGAGGGAACCCTTGTTACTGATGTACTGTACTTTGAACTTGGAGTTCAATTACGTTTTGGGACTCAGGAGATCCCTAGCATAGTTGCATGGAGTTCCTGCCCTTTGAAGTGGTCAAGTTCAGTTACCTCTACAGTTGAATTGAACTCGACTTGGGGTGTCCCATGCTGATCTAGTTCATGGTATGGATACATGACAGTGTGGTTGGCATTTCCACTAATGGTTGGACGCACCGCATGCTAGTAGAAATACATTTAGTTAGAAATCAATTAAAAAAACACAGAAAAAATATCTGAAAATAAACTGTGCAGGCCCACACCATAGAAAACCCCAAATAAATTATACGAATGTCGTGACGAGGCCTCATGGTAGGGTTCTCGTGTTGGCCATTGCATGTGGCGGGGAGACCATGCGGTAAGCCTACACGATGGGGAGTGTGGCAGGGATCTCGCAGCAAAGCAGAGCTAATGTGGTGGCTTCCTGCTATCTCTCTTGAAGGACAGAACCCAACTTCTCGCAATTCGATGGTGACCAGGGGCAAAGCTAGGAATAAAACCCATCAGGGTTAATTAGCTTCACTGATCGTCACACATAATATAATAGCATACTGGATTTTCTAAAATTTATAGGGGTTCAGCTGACCCGGTAACCACAAGTAGCTTTGCCCCTCAGACCCTGACGGTGACAGAGGACCTTTGGTCTTGGTGCATGATGCTGCTAATTGTGACTAATGGTAGGGTGGATGTGAACAGATGGGGCTGAAGGAGAATTTAAGGGTAGCAGATTGGAAGGAGAACCAATATGAGGACTGCGAGCAGTAGTGCTGACTTGAAAGCCAGAGGCATATGCAATTAGAGCACGAGGATTGAATGGTAGTAATTTGGTAGTGGGCAGCAGGACGCAAGATAAACGGTTGATCCAAGGCTAGATTATTGTAGATGGGGCAGGAGCCGAGAGAATATTAGAGCAAGCCCAATAATAATGCCAAGTCTTTGGCTATAAGACAAGTTATAAGAGTCGAATACAATAGTTTGTCTCTTATACGTCTATAAAAGCTTGTTTATTATTATATGGTACTACTTTTTCTGATGTGCCGCATTCTCTTTCTTATTCCTCCTCAAATTCACCTATTACTTGGGCCCACTACTATGTATCTGTGCCAAGCTTGTTGCTTTTATGAGAGCTAAGCTCTTCACTTTCTCCTCCTTTCTCTTGTCCACATCAGTAAAAATACATGCTCTTAATTAGTGCATGGTCGATGTAAACGATGAGGGGAGGTTGCAAAAGGCAATCGATGAGCATCACTGATAGGAACGCTGCAATCGACAAGTAGCAGCAGCGCCAGTAGGAGTGAGAAAGAGATGTGAGGGTGGCGGTGTTGAGCACCTGGCAGTAGAGATGGCAATGCGTTGGGTCCGGGGCAGGTAGAGTATCTGTGGACTTGCCCCCGAAACCCGAAAGGAAACCCGCCCTGCACCCGAACCCTAATTTGGGAGAAAACTCACCCCCACCCCCGAACCAGACGGGACCAGAGACCCGAGTTTGAAGCAGAGGTTGTCGGAGGTTAGAGGTAGTCTCTGGGTGACGTGTCACGCAGATGTTGCCGGAGGTCAGAGAGAGTCGAAGCCTTGGGGTGCCGGGCGCACCTGCAGGAACAGGACCGCAGGCGCATGGTGGCTGACCTGCGTCCACTCGGTGCTCGTGCTCGCCAGGGTATGGACCGGAAGAGGATGAGCCAATGAGCCACGCGGACCATGTCTGCTCATGGTGGCAGTGGCGCGCCGCGCGAACTGGCACAGGTGGCTGGGCGGACCGGCGAAGGAGCTAGATTCCGCCAATCTTCCTATCTGTGCGATACTGTGGATGCGGGACGCCAATATTGTTCGGCGGCGGCAGGGGTGTGTGGAAATGAGGGGTCAACCAGTCAGAGTCATTTTGGTATAAATAGCTAGGGTTACTTGCTCCTTAGTTGGGTCAGCTATGTTGGCTTTCTAGTGGGCTGTGTTAACTTCGGATCCCAAGAGGGCACCCGTTGGGGAGATTCAAAACCTGACTCCGTCACGCCCCGTTTCGGAACCCCGAACCCGAAGACCCATGGGGCCAAAATTAGACCCGCCTCAGATCACTACTGCACAAAAACTTATCCGAGGCATTTTCAAAATGGCCTCCGAGGCGGTCGGGCTGTCTGCCTGCCTCGATTATGCGTGGCAGGCCGCGGCCCAGCAACCGCCTGGGTTAATGCTTAACCAAGGCAGACAATATAAAGGAAACACCTCGGTTAATGCCTATTTACCGAGGCGGGCCTTATAACGTGACCGCCTTAGTAAATTGTAACCCAACTCCAACCTAGGCAAAGTCCATATCTGGGCTCTTATATAACCAAGATTTGGGGTTAGCTCACTCTCCCCATGCCTCTCCCACCCAGCAGCTGCGTCCTTCCTCCCACCTCGTGCAGCCGCGCCCTTCCTCTACAGCGTGCAGGCAGCGGCGCCCCACCCTTCCCCTCCTCCACAGCAGGCAATGGCAGCCCACCCTTCCCCTCGCTCCTCCTCAGGCAGGCGAGCAGGACGCGCTGCCCGTGTGGGTCCTCTCCCGGCGGCGGCCGTGCGAGCAGTAGCCCTACGGTTGAGGGGCACACGGGCCGACCACGACATCGGCGCACCGGCCACACCTCTCCCCTTCACCAATGGCACTAGCCTCACCTCTCCCATTCACCAACGGTGGCGGCGCCCCCACACAATGTTTTCCTAAACGCTAAATGGTAAACAGTCGGTCAGCCTTCATTTAGCATTTAGACCGTTTAAACGGTGTTTAAACGGAGTTAAATGACCTAAACGGTTTTTTACAATAACAATAAAATATACATATTTATGTAGGTAAAAATAAAATTTGCTAGAACTCATACATATTTACACATGTAAAAATCAAATATTCTACCAAATAATATTGTTGGAAGAAATCTAAATCACACAACACTTCATATAATTACAATGTTAATTAGTTTCATGTTGATTGTGATAGACATAGTCCTTTAATTCACTTAATTATGGATTAAATGGTTGTTTAGCTCATTTAATCATGTTTAATCTGATTTTGTTTAGACTGTTTAGACGGGATTGAATGGTTTAAACGAGTTTAAATGGACCAACTGTTTAATTCACTGTTTAGGGCATAAACAACACAATTGACTTCTATTTACCGTTTAAATGGTGTTTAAACGGACTAAACGGCCGTTTAGGCGAACAGTGCCCCCACTAGCATGGAGGTGGATCCCGGCGGCCACCACCAGATCCGACAAGGAGGAGCCCAGATCCGGCGGCAGCACGACCCCATAGGCTGGATCTCGGCGGCCAGAGGAGCACGAAGATGAATCCCGGCGGCCACCACTAGGCCTGGCGAGGACGAGCCCGGATCCGGCGAGGACGAGCCAAATCTGGCGGCTCGATGGTGGAGGACATGCCCGGCAGTGGAGGGTCTGCGGCGGCTGGCCGTCGAATCCCGCGCGGAGTGGATGGGCTCGGCAGGCCAGTGGATGGGCCCACCAGACTTATCCATGGGTATTCCTTTTTCTGTTTTCTAATTCGATTAACCGAGGTGCACAGGCAACCGCCTCGGTTAAGGCCACGATTAACCGTGACCTTTTGACTGAGGCGATTGCAAAAACCGCCTCGGTTAATGTTTTTTGCTCGCCTCGGTTATGTTTCCTGTAGTCGTGGATCCGGCCGGGTCTAAAACCTGTGTGTTTTGGATCTGAACCTGACCCGTTGCCATTCCTACATGGCAACCGGCGACGACGTCTCCTTTCTTTGTGGGCATCTTTTTTTTTTAGTGGGCAGCAGCGTTTCTGGAACGGCGTCGGCGAGCACGTGTGTGCAGCAGTGCAGGGGTCATGCGGTTCTTTGTTCTGTGGTGAGGTGTGGGTCCGATAGGCCTTCAGAGTGCGATAGGCTAGATGAGCAGATGGATTTAGCTCATAGTACAAATCAGACATCATAGATATATAGTTCATGACGTGAATTGCCGTGGGATTAGATAAAATTGATAGTGACAATTGAACCTTTATAAGAGAGAGAGAGATAGATTTGCCACTACAAAGGATGAGTACTAGGCGCTTGATCCAACTTCAAACATCACAGATGGATTTAGCTCATAGTACAAATCAGACGACATAGATATATAGTTCATGACGTGAATTGCCGTGGGATTAGATAAATTTGATAGTGACAATGGAACCATAAGAGAGAGAGATATATAGATTTGTCATTACAAACGATGAGTACTAGGCGCATGATCCAACTTCAAGCATCACCGACCATCATCCATCACCGAGGATTAGGTATCTGGCATATATTTCCATGCCAAAATTGTCACTGTCGTCACGTCAAGTGGAATAGGCTGCAAGCGGTGTCATTATTTCGCAACAGAAACAAGAACCATGACAAAAGGGATGTGCTGCCTAATGTACCTCATGTTACACGGTAAAGATCCCTCAAGCTAAGAAGCACTACTTACACCGATGTGTACCTCTAGCATAGTTCGATCTATGCCAAAGTATATTAACATTTCATCAAACTTTTACAAACTATGTTAACTAAAAATATTTATGATATCAAATAGGTGACATTAGTCATGGAATATATATAATTTCATAATATATGTATTCAGAGTCAAATAGTAACACACTTTTCTATTTTGTCAAACTCAAATGTTTCACTAAAAGACAAAATTAAACTTGAAATTTGACCAAGATTTTATATCGTCGTAAGCTGCACTCTTTAATAATATGATGACATATAGTAAACCGTTTCTAGAAATATTTTTCTGCACCGTAGTTTCTGAACCATCTCTAGAAATTGATTTCCAGGAGCTGTTGATAGAATAAAATCAACTCTAAAAATAAATTTATTAACAGCAACTCCAGCAGAGGCACCTAAATAAGGGCCCCTACTTTAGATTTGGGTTCTCCTTACTTTTGTTGGCCCAGTTTTTCTGCTTTCATTATAACAGCAGCACCTAAATTTGAGCCCCCAAATCCATTCCGATAGACAATGGCAAACACAACCTGCACATCATTCCCTCTTCTCACAGAAAAAATTCTGTGCACACCTGTTGGCCTTCAACAATCTAATGCTAGCCAAGGAGCGGTCCTCCGCTAAAAATAGACTGGACTCCAGTCAGCCTTATTCATGCGGCCACGCTCATCCACCGCATGCCCGCATGCACCATAAAAAGCAACACGTGTCAGGCATCCAACATGTGTGCATGGCGCAACTGTGGATACAGTTTTTATAGAATTTTTTTCCCTCCTCCTTCCTCCTCTACCTACTGGGCAATGTTGAGTGGACCTAGTCTGCGTCGGGAGAGAATCCAGTTGGCATCGGGCGCATCCAGCTAGCGACGGGCGATAATCCAATCGACATCGGACGGATCCAATTGACGTCATGCGGATCCAGTCGGTGTCGAGCGGATCTAGTCAGTGTCGGGTGGATGACCAGGTCCGGGGGGGGCGCTGGCATAGCTCCATCGGCACGCGTGCCATCGCTGGCATAGCTCCGCTGACATACCTCCACGAATGAGGCGTGGGAGCTAGGGAAGTCATCGAAGGAGCTGCAATTGGCCGCATCTTGTCGAAATCCATGCCTCCGGGTGACCCCGTCTGTCGCAGGCGCTGCCTGTGGGAGGCAGAGGTAGGGGAGGGGAGGGGTCGCTGGAGGAAGACAGGGTTGCCGCGCTAGTTTGCGCACAGGAAGGAAAATGGTCGAAACTGCCAGATGGGGACCGGGTGGTGAACCCCTAGGAATGGGTGCTGGAGGGTGGATTCGGGTGCTGACCCAAATTTAGTGGCCTGAGTAGGAGCCCCGCTTGAGCATGTTTGTTTTTTTTCCTAAGCCTCAATATTTAGCGATTGGGGCTCAAGTAGGGGCTTGCTGGAGTTGCTGATATGGTTGACTAAATCAACCATCCCTAAAAATAGTTGTGGAGTAAATAAATTTTCAAATTTTTCAAATGATTTCCTGTGGACAAAATCACCAATCATGGATCACCGAGCTGTAGGGGTCGAGCTATGGTGGCCAAGACATTGTTCCGACTCTATCCATACCAAAATTGTCACTTATCATTGACCTCCATTTTGGCTGATTGCGATGTTATTTTGCAATCAAATCATGATACGAAAGGGGCAAATAAATATGCAACTAAATAACAAGTAGCTGAAAAAAGAACTCGTGCAGAACTTGACAACCTAGATATTTTTTAGTAGCTATATCCATCGTACATACGTGTGCGCCAGATATTTTAAGAAGCATTTGGTGCACTGCATTCAACACTAGTCACTCGAACAGGAAGCGGGAAGAACAAACCATCATCCTGGCGGCCGCTACGCCTCAAGCACAACAGCCACTTTGGTTCGTCGTCGTGCCTCTCACGCTAGTGCTGCTGCCTGTCCTCTGCCGACGCCTCCACCACCGCCCCAACGCCAGTGCCGGCAACGACGAGAGGAAGCAGTCGAAGCCTATCCTGTGGTCGCCTCCGGAGAGGCTGCTGGTTATCGGCCACCTGCACCTCATCGGCGACCTCCCGCACGTCTCCTTTCATGACCTCGCTGTCAAGCATGACCGTGGCGGCAGCCTCATGCTCCTCCAACTCGGCAGCGTCCCCAACCTCGTCGCCTTCTCCCCACGCGCAGCCCAGGCGGTCCTCCAAACACACGACCATGTCTTCGCCTCGCGGTCGACGACCAAGGTCTTGCACAACTTCCTGTACGGGTCGTCGACCATCGCCTTCAGACCCCACGGTGAGCACTGGTGTAAGGTCAGGAAGCTTGTCACCACGCACCTCTTCACCGTCAAGAATGTGGACTCGTTTCGCCATGCCCGCCAAGAGGAGGTAACAGCTTTTTTGGTAGCTTATTTATTACTATTATGTATAGTAGTGTATAAACTTAAAGTAGAACGTACTACGTCATTTTAGGTCTTGGTCTAAACATGTATATTGTATGAAAGATTAAGTATAAAGTTCTTTGTGCACAAGAACTTAGCTCTAATTTCCGGACATAGCTATAATGATAGGATAAAAACAAGAACAAGATGAAGAACATGACATGGCTCACAATGAAGAACATTGTATTGATAATACCAAATATCTTCAAGAGGCTCTTGATCTTCAATTACAAGCTTTGCCAACCTCCTCACACTAACTAAACTAAAAATAGAAAAAGAACACAAGTGGAGGGAGAGAGACTCTTGTGTGGTGTGTTGAAGGAGAGCACCCTAGCCATGCTTATATAGTGGGAGTAGGACGGTTTGGTACCAACAAATATGGTAACCAGGAGCAACCGCCGTAGCCTACTGTCATGCAACCCCCAGAGTGAGGTGGGCCCGAGAGGCGATGCCGGGTGTCCAGGCGCACCTAGGGTGCAGCCACACCTTGGCTAGCCCCACTCGCCACCGCCTTGCTCTGGCGGGCTCTAGGCTGGGCCTGGACTCCTCCTGTGGTGGTGTCTCGGTCTAGATAGTTGCGTAGGTGGGCTTTCCTTCTCATCCTCGTTTGCGCATTTCTGAAATTTGTGTTCCGCTTTGTGCTTTTGATCTTGTTTTGTGTATTTTCCACTTGATTCTAGCTATGTGTCCTGCAAAACATGTTTCTTCGAAAACAAGTGGAACAATATCAAAGTAAATGCATATGTGTCAAAAGATTGTTCATTTCTCCTGTTTTGGATTATATTTGGCGGTTATAAATGTGCAATAGTGACCACCAACAGTGGCCAGCCAGCTTGAGGTAGCGAAACGGTATTCGCGTCGCTGGCTTGAGGTAGATGATGGGACTGACGGTGGGGCCCCACATGCTAGTGATGAGAGAGAGGGAGACAGTGGAGGTTGGATGGCTTGGGCCGGGGCACGGTAACGGGCCGGCCCAGCGCGGGAGGAAGGGAGAGGGGAGGGGAAAGGAGGAGGAGTGGGCCGCTGCCGTTGCTATTGCCGTGGGCCGAGGTGAGGAAATGAGCCTAGTGCTCATTTTCCAATTTCTATTCCTTTTTCTTTTTCCCAGCCTTCTGTACTAGGTTTAAATGCATTTGAATTTGAAATTTAAACATGTATGCATGCAATATATGCCATCATATGCTCTAGCAAGCAAGCGCTCAAGCACTCATTCGTACACTAGGTTTTATTTTAGGGTCGGCCTATATTTCTAAGTTAATTAATTAGGTGGTTAGGTTATTATGCAAAATTTTAAAAGGTTCAAATTTTTAGTGGTTTTAAATTAGGTCAAGATTTTAGGGTGTCACAACTACAAGGCCATTACAAAGCCCCCTCCAAGCCTGTGTTATACCACCTCCAAGGTTTCTCCCCTATACACAAGTCAACAACCCCAAGGGACCCCTCTTGAGCCACACAAACTGTTCCGATGTAGCATAACTTGGAGGAAGCTAATTACTTAGTCAGGTTGCCCATCCAGAACTCATGGTTGCGCTATTATGCCGGGTTACTTGTCCATGAACTAGTCCTTAGAATCTTGGCAGGAAACTAGCACAAACCAATTCCATCAACCACCAGGTCATAACACATCCATTACAATATCCATCACACCATGGCACCAACCAACCTCAGCCCAAGCATCCATCCTACCAAATAACTAATTAGCATGTTGCTTAAAACATTACCATCCCATATTGCATAGATCATTTATCAATATTAAATTATATCCTTGCAAACCCATCCATGACAACAAGGCTAAGCATAACTTCTATCCATCCAAACCAGGTTACAAGGATAATATGACAAAGGCTAGTAAACCCCCTCATAGGTTTCAAATTTAGATTGAGCATGCAACTAATGTTCTAGCTACTCAAACTCAAAATAAAATAAATACAGGTGCAAACATATTCAAGGGCAATTGCCTTCGAACTGGGCTTGGTCAGAAAGGTCAAACTCCTGGTCCTAGAAGTTCTCGTACTCAGCACCCTCAGTTGACAATACAGCAAACATGGCCCACAAAACATAATAAGAACAATACACCAAACATTGGAAAAACATGCTACAAAGTTACTCATCATTATGAACTTGTGAGCAAAGGAACCACCTAAAATGGAGCAACAATTTGAATGTTATTTCGAAGTTTAGTGGCAAAACTGTTATTTTCTGGAACACAGTTTTTAGTTTTAAATAAATATAAAACTGAAAATAAAAGAGTTTTGGGTTGAGAGTATAAAAACCAGATAATTCAGGGGCTAAAACAGAAGAAAAGGAAACTAATACTTTTGAACAGGAGGTGGACAACGGGTTGATTTAGGTAAAAGTGAGGCTTTTCTAAAAACAAGGATGTAGCCAGACGGGGTTGACGACGTCGCCGCCAACATGGCTGCCATGCGGCATGAATTGGTTGGCTCGATGCACCACATGGGCACTAGCGCCATGGACCACGCCTATGAGTCCACAGTGTACCGGTTAAGTGCCGAAGGGGTACCGACTTATCTGAACCGTCAATCACCAAACGAATGGAGATGGTGCACGCTCACATTTGGCCACCGGGGAAGATATTGAGTGTAGAAGCACCATGGCTACCATGGTAGAGACTTCGCCGGCATAGACTCGGGATCGAGCTAAATGCTATGGGTGGCATCGAGAGCTAGCGCAAAAGAGACTGGAGCTCACCGCAGAATCAGTGATGGGGAGGTCGTAGACGGTGGGAAGAAAATTATGTGCTCCCTGGGTCCATTCGACCGGCGCTGGACCCCTTTGCTGGATTGACGACGCGTGGTAGAGGGATAAATCAAGCATTTATGGGACCGGTGGCTCCTCCGCGCACGCATCTCGTCCACATAAGGTACAATGGATGGAGTGTTATTTATCCCTCAGCCACGCGTCGTCAATCAAGCGAAGGGGTGCAGCGCCGGTCGAATGGACCCAGGGAGCAGGTAATTTTCTTCCAGACGGTGATGGCATTGAGAGGCAGGATCACAATGAGGGCGGTTGAGTCCTGGGTTGGGCTGAGCCCACGCCGTGAGGGGGGAGGGCTTGCTTCTCTTTTTTTTTCACTCTATTTTCTTTTTCTACAAAAAGGTTTTTGAGGCTCAAATTCAAATCAGTCTAAACCAAATAAATTTGAACTTGTTTTTAGAAAACTAGGGTTTTGAAACTTTATCAAAAAAAATTTCGAATGGAATTTTATTTCTTTTATTTTATAAACAGAAAACAAAATCGATTTGCATCTAAGTTGAATTAAATAAATTATTTTCACTCGATAAATTTAATGCAATCTGCATGAATGTAACATAATGAATTTTAACTTATAACATATTATTTTCCTCCAATTATTATTTGGCCATAAATCTGAATTAAATTCTGATCAATTTTAGGAAATTGAAAATTTGAAAATTTAGAGTGATACAAACCTAGCCCCTTAAGATGAATCTTGTTCTCGACATTCGTAAAGATTGTCGAAGAGTTGAAGAAACTCTGCACTAAGATCATCTTCTCTTTCCCAAGTGGCTTCTTTCTTAGAATAATGCTTTTATTGCACTTTACACATTCTGACTCTTTTGTTCTAAGCAACTCGTTCGGATGTTTCCACAATCTTGACACACTCTGAGAACAAAAAGTCCTCCCTTAGATTCAACTCCTCAAGTGTTAATTGCTCCTCAAGGACTCTCAAGCACTTCTTTAGCTGTGAAACATGTAACACATCATGTATCCCTGAAAGCTGTGGAGGTAGCTCGAGCTAATAGGCTACCATCCCTTTTCTATCAATCACATCACGATCGTGCCGGCACTACGGTCCCAAGGTTAGGCCAAGCAATCAGGTCATGTCAGCACCAACTACTTGATGATATACAGGCCATGCCATGCTTGGGCCTAGGCCGTGCCTCGTGCCTCCTATAAGGTCCAGCCCATGGGTACAACAGGTTTATAGGTTTTATTGAGTTTTTAAATCATATATACATCAAGCCCTCCATCATAGAAACTCCAATATATAACAACTTGCAACAACTTGACTTATCTTTTGGTGTTGCCTATATTGTATTCAATCTATTTCAAACTGTAAATCATTTTGGCTTGTCTAGATACAAAGATTTTCCAATGTAATATCTATATGTAGTGTATATCTAGGTACATAGCAAAAGATATGAATCTAGAAAATATAAAGTGACTTATAATTTGAAATGGAGGAAGTAGTAAAATACAATGGGGAGACACAATGCCTCTTGGTGACTAGTATAATTGAACAACTTATTTGTCACTTGTTTTTAGAGAAAATGAAAATCTATAAATATGTCTATTCCAAGCATGGAATTAAAAACGCACCGGGTATATTTTAGTCAAACAGGAAGCCTTGGCTTCATAAGGCTGTGGTGCTGGAGCCCTTAGAGCTTCATCAAAACATGGTGTCCAAAAGGAACCAGCAGACTCCAATGATGATGATCTCAAACTTCCACGATCCATTCAGACCATGAAACGACGTGGGAACCTTTGTACGAAACCATGCAGCACCATGACCGAGGTATGATTGGTGATCAATAAAGTATCTCGGTGAAAGCTAAGTCCACGATGAATCAGAGGTTTCGTACCTCATGCATGTGACCACGTTGAAGAAGTGAGATATGGTTTCGTCCACTAAAAAATTTATACGAAACCCAAACTATCACATGCTGCCTACGCGGTTTACACATCTCCAATCTTCTATAAATAAAAGGCGTCGCCTGGCCACGTCCACGGTCTTTGCTGGATGGGATGTAGAGAGAGAGGGTGAAAGGGTAGGTGAGAGAATGGAAACACGAGAGGATAGAGATGTGCTCATGGGAAAGGATCCAAAGCTCCGTGTGTGCCCCTTCCTTGGGCAACACATGGTCAGATGGGTTCGCCCATGTATGCAGTGGGTGGGTAATGTCAGTGCAAGCGGAGGCTCATTCTGCTTGTTTTTCACCGTTGGCTTGTCTCCCGAACTAGTGGTAAAAATCATTCTCACCATCAGGTTGGACAAGAATGGTGGTGATATATTATCATCAACAGCGTGTACTGGATAGGAGTGGTGAAATAGAAGATTCAGCGGGAAGCAGACGGGAGAAGGATTCGAGACTTGGCTAGCGACTGAGCACGCGATGATGGGATGTCTTGGGATCGGGAGATTTTATATGTGAGGTTAGAATTGCAGACCCTTAGTGGGTCTACTTTTGAATCGGGGCATGATCGTGCCGGCACTACGAGCCGAAGGTCAGGTCTAGCCATGGCACTAGGAATTGGGCCGTGCCAGCCCCAACATGATGATATACAGGACATGTTGTGCTTGGTCCTAGCCTTTGCGGGTCATGCCTTGTGCCTCCTATATCATTACTACTACAGAACTAACATTCACTTTTAGCCCATCACTGCTGATTCTTTTGAAACCCATAGTGATAGATCATCACTGCCGGTTGGTTTCAAGCAGCATTGATTGGTGACCTATGACCACCGGTTCGTGGCTTCAACCGACAATTATATGCATGATACTATCACGGCCGGTTCATTATAAGTTGACAACAGTGACTGCGATAGTGATAGCTTTTTTAGCTGACATTGTCCACCTATCGCTGCCGGTTCTTGGCTTCGATCGACAGTGATAGCTATTTTATAGAAAAAATCATAACTTTTTCATATGAGATCTGATTAAGACAAACTTTATATAAAAATTTTAGAGTTTAAAACATCTAATACTTTATAGTTGACAACTTTTAAATTTGAGATGGTTTACAAGTCCAAATATTTAATATCTATACCTAATAATAAAGAGGCAAAAATTCTACCGTCGTTTTAGTCTAGCGTGATTTTCTTCTGGCCTAAGACAGAGATCAGATATAACACGTATTCATCTGTTGCAACACCCTCAGCCAAATTTTCCCTGCAGTCTACCATTGTTCGAAATCTGGTCAAAGCCAAGCCAAAATCACAAGCATAGAACAAATCAAGACTGAAACAAGAGAAGCAAGATGAATACCAAAACCAAATAGAACCAAATTTAGGCACCATATGGACCAAAATCGAGACCACCACAGACCAAAATTGCACAAACAAAAAAAATTGGACAAAACATAGCTTGCAGTTGTGCCTACACATCATTGATCGGTGTGCCCACGATGCCACCCGTGGCTCTTGCCTGTGGTGCGCTGTGCCATCTCGCCGTGGTCCACACTACCTTTTGCCCCCACGTACGCAGGCAAAGAAGGACGCACAAGCACGACGACGAGGCGGTGCGTGGGCCACGATCACAACGACAAGGCATCATCGAAGCACGGTTGCCCACGATGGCAAGGCGTCGTTGTTGGAGCGCGGCTCACCACTGTTGGAGCGCAGACACAGGCCACAATATACAGGTGCCGTCAGAATACGGATACATGCCGTACCAGCAAGGCAGAGTGCGGGCACGGGCCTCCTATGTGGCTCCTCCTTGCATTCAGGTGGAGAGAGAGGCGACGGAAAGAAAATGCCTCTTCTACGAACTCGAGGAAGAGGAACGGGGGATAGGTGGAGGCGTGTGCCCGTGTTCCAGAGCAGAAGATAATGATGAGAGAGAAAGAGGGGAAAAAGAAAATAAAGTAAGGAAAAAGGTATAAAGGAAGAGAAAAGAAAAAAAGAAGGGTAATATAGACATTTCACTGTTTTATTTATTAGAAAAAGCTCTTTTACCAAACATTTTTTTAAACGACTTCAGCTTCACCAATTAATAGAGTGCTGCACCAACTGAAGCTAGAAAAAACTGTTTCACAGTAAAGCAGAGTTTCAGACACATCCTTATTGTGCCTTCTACTCATTTTTGCATTAGTGTTTAGTATAGCAGCATAAATATGTGCTTACTTCTAAGATTTTTTTCTTTAGAATAAGATTTCTTTTAACATAGCTAGCTTTGTGTGTAAAAAACAGTCAATTAGGTATTTACACTGCACTGAACAAAATTGATGGCATTATTAGGTATAGATATAGATAATCCTAATTTAATTTTTCGGCTTTCCGTTCATGCTTGTCCGTTTCCAGATATCTGCATATCCCGATTCCATTTTCAATCCCGGGTTTTCTTGTTTCTGCAGAAAAAAAATATAGAAACAAAAACGGGAGTCTGATCTGTTTCCGTCTGTTTTCATCCCTATCTACAGTAGACATGTTGCATTTAATTATGTTTAAGGTAAAGAGAATACCACAGTTAGTATTACACCGTAGAAACGTCCATGGCAGCTCTTCACTTGTTGCACGTAGTGTACCAGTTCATGCTGGCGACCGCTACACCTCTAGTACAACGGCCACTTTGGTTCGGCGTCGTGCCTCTAATGCAAGTGCCGTTGCACGTCAACTGCCGACGCCTCCAAAGCCGTGTCCGATCTGAGGCAGGATGCTCTGTAAAAAGATGTGCCTACTATGATTTATGAAGGCTTGCACGTGAATTTGTGTACTCCTCTGTACCAAATTACAAGTTATTTTAACTTTTTTAAAGAGTCAAAACATCTCAAATTTAACCAAATTTATATAATAAAATAATAACATTGATAATATCAAATCAGTATCATTAAATTCTTTATTAATTATATTTTTATAGTATATTTATTTGAAGCCATAAATATAATCTTAATTGTCTCTATAATTTTGGTCAAACTTGAGATGTTTTAACTCTCTAAAAAAGTTAGAATGACTTATAATTTTGGATGCGGGGAGTACCTCTTGTATGTATTTTCGGGGTTTAACTAGTTTTATGCAGTCAAGAAAAAAAAGTTGTATGCACATTTGTATTGCACGCATGTCTCCCTTCAAATATATATGAAGCCACAGTATGGATTGTTCGAAGTTTGTGAACGATATTAGGTTTTAGATATAGAGGAAGCTTCTAAGAACATCAAGATGCATCAAGATCATACAACCATTCTAAAAGTACTCAGTAAATTAAAGACGAAGTTGATTTCGCATAGTAAAATGTGTTGGAGAGTTTGCATGGTTTGCTGTAGTATGCGTGTTCGTGCCCAGCTGCAGCGCTCTGTGGTTGATGAGCAATCCCTCTCCAGGACCTTCTCCCTCGACGAAGTGTCCTCTGCGCTCTTTGCCATGGACACCAATTCCAGTCCGGGGCCTGATGGTTTTGGGCTGGCTTTCTACCGCACCTATTGGCAGCAAACGAAGTTCGATCTCCTGTCTTTCCTCAACTCCTTTCATGATGGCTCTGTCGATTTAGATGGCATCAATCGTGCGCATCTTGTGCTCCACCCAAAGAAAGATGGGGCTAACTCTCCTGATGCCTTCAGACCTATCTCTTTGCAAAACTGCCCCATGAAACTCATCACTAAAATCCTCACCATCCGGCTACGCCCCTTCATTCCCAACTTAATTGATCCCGATCAAACCGGTTTCGTTCATGGCAGGAACATCGACGCTGAAAAATTTGTTTACGCCGCTGACTTTCTCAGCTGCTGTCACAAGCGCCAGGCTCCAACTGCTGTCCTCAAGCGTTCTTGGGACAGTCTTCATCGTATTATGCGGGCTCGTGGTTTTGGCACCACCTGGTGCAGCTGGGTCTCTCGTACCCTCCACACTGGGAAGACAGCGATCCTCCTAAATGGCACCCCTGGCCGCTGGTTCCAATGCCATCGCGGCCTCCGTCAGGCTGACCCCATCTCCCCCTACCTGTTCATCATTGTAGCCGGTGTTCTCCAAAGGCTCATCCAGCAGGCATCGGCTAACGGGGAGCTTTGCCACCCGATCAATCCTACCATCCCCTACCCCGTTCTCTAGTATGCCAACGACACCCTCATTCTGCTCAGAGGCGACGTGGCTACGGTGACCAAGCTCCGCCGGATCCTCGATGCCTTCTCCCTCGCCACTGGCCTTCATACATTAATTTCCACAAATCCACGTTCATCCCTATGAACATTGATGCTGCTGCTGCGACCGCGATGGCCATCACCCTTGGCTGTGAAGTCTCCTCCTTCCCTCAACCTTACCTCGGCCTCCCCCTCTCTCCTCACAAGCTCAAGGTTAGCGACTACCAGCCCCTCATCTCCTCTTTTGATCGGTATCTTGCGAGCTGGAAATCTAAACTGCTTAGCTCCGGGGGGCGTGTAATCCTCGTGAATGCTGTACTCAGCAGCCTTCCCATGCATTCTTCTAGCTTTTTTTGATGTACAGTTATTTTTTGTGAACTAAATATATGTTGCAAGTTATTTCTTATTAATAGTACTATATACTTTATTAATTATCATATTAAAATATTAGATTACCAGACCTTACTGTCTTACTTGCCCAAGGGCCCATCAAATTATTGAGACAGGGCCTGCTTCCTGGGCAGAATTGTCCACGAAGAGCTGCCCCACTTCCGTCGCATCACCTCCGTCCTCCTTGGTGACGGCCGCAACACATCCTTCGGGCTTGATCGGTGGATTGGTGCTACACCCTTTCTGCGCGCGTGTTTCCCTGCCCTCTTCACCCACTGTCAAAGGACCCTGGCTAGTGTCCATGACACTCTGTCCACGGGGGTCAGCAATGTCCTTCAGCCCCGGCTTTCCCACCAAGCTGCTAGCGAGCTCAATATTCTCCACAACACTCTCTCTACGCTCCAGCTCCGGGACTCCCCCGACCAAAGGCGACTTAACTGTCCTGGCTCGCCCCCCTTTTCTAGTTGTGGTGCTTACCGTCTCCTCCATGCTGACGACGTCGAACTGACAGGTCCCAAGCTCATTTGGGAGTGCAAACTCCCCGGTAAGTTCAAGTTCTTTGGTTGACTTGTCCATTTTGACAGGATGAACTCCCGAGCCAACCTCTACAGCAAGCACATCAAGCCACTCGACCAGTCTTACTGCCCTGCTGTAGCGGCGTGCTGGAGACTGGTGACCATTGCCCCAGAGCGCAGAGATCTGGCGCTACCTCCGCGTTGTTGTTCGGGATGGCCAGCAGAAGCAACCGTGGGACATTGGACGTGAGCTTGGCCTCCCCCATCAAGTCAGACTGGCACTGCTGGAAACTCGAATACTTCTGTGGATAATGAAGTTTTCTATACGTTTTTTCGGTGCCTACAGAAAAATGCCAATTATTCTGGGTTCGAAAATATACCGACAGAAAAATATAAAAACACACAGAAAAATTACACTATTTTTCTGTGTGTGACAATACACACATGGAAAAAATCAACACTCATAGAAAAATAGTAACTATTCTGTCGGTTCTTTAAAAACTCATAGAAAAATTATATGCATGCATAGAAAAATTACAATTATTTTGTGGGTTGCTACAAAACACATAGAAAAATAGAACAAGCACCCTCATACTAACTTCATATGAACAAGTGCAGTTTTTATTTTTAATCTCTCTCTAAAACTTGTAATTAGTCTTTCGCCCTTATACTAACTTCAAATTTGATGATTTTTTTTTCTAAATTTTCTAAAATCATGCTCTATCAATTTATTGTGCTCTTCCAGCTATTATTTTGGTTATATTTTCATGTTACTTTGTTTTATCTATTCAAATTTTGAATTTCCAAAAATGACAACTTCAAACAACATTTTGAAATAGTAAATGACTTCAGCTGAAAAAGTCATGAACATAAAAGTTGTTGAACTCATCAAGATCTACAACTTTTATCCGATAAAGTGGTAGTAACAATGTTTACAAATTGAGATATCTCTCATACATATTCATTAACTATGTGAACGATTTATGCATTTGTGAAAATATATACTACCACTTTGTCGAATGAAGAAATGACCAAAATAAAAGTTATAGACCTTGATGAGTTGTACAACTTTGTTGGTTATGACTTTTTCAGCTGAAATCATTTCTTATTTCAAAATCTTGTTTGAAATTGTCATTTTTTGAAATTTAAAATTTGAATTGTTCAAACAAAGGCCGATGGAGAAATGACCAAAATAAAAGTTATAGACCTTGATGAGTTTTACAAATTTGTGGTTTATGACTTTTTCATTTAAAATCATTTGCTATCCAAAAATTATGTCATAGTTCTAATATTTTGAAATTCAAATTTTAAATTGATCAAAAAAACTCATATGGAAAAATGATCAAAACCAAAGTTGTAGATCTCAATGAGTTCTACTACTTTGCTGTTGACTGCATTTTCATTTAAAATCATTTTTGATATCTTATAATTTAATAAACTACTACTAGCAAAAGAAAAGAAAAAAAGGAAAACAATCTTGAGCAAATATGACTCCATTTTAGCCCAAAATGAGAGATAGCCCAATACCTCCCATAGGCCCAACTGCAACTTCGGTTGATACCAACCGTCCATCTGTCGATCCAATGGTCAAGAACCATTGTTTCAAAAAAAATATTTTTTTGTGCCTTTAACACTTTTTTCTGTGAGGATGGCTATACAGAAATATTATTTTTAATCTGTGTAAAAGCAATTTTTCTGTGAGTTCACCTAGACCAACAGAAAAATACATGTTTTTTCTGTGTGTTCATTCCTTTTTTTCGTGTGGATATCTACACAGAAAAATTGTTTTTAATCTGGGTGAACGTAATTTTTCTATGCATGTAAGACCGATAGAAAAACTATTTCTGACGGTGAACTCATAGAAAAATTCAATTCTATTTTTGTGTGTATACCGTTAGAAAAATATTTTTCTGACGATATTTGTATTTTTCTATATGTTTTCACACCAACAAAAGAATTCGAGTTTCCAGTAGTGTGGATGCCATGCTCATTGTCCTCTGGCACATTTGGAAAGCCAGGAATGCGATGATATTCAACACCGACGATCTCTCAAGTATGGCTGTGCTGCGGGGAGCCCTAAATGACCTGGGAAGATGGGCCTGCCATTTCAATGGCAGCAAGCATCTGCTTACTGAGTGGAGTGCTTACTTTCAAGAATGTCTAGCCTCATTGTGAACTGATTCCTAAACCCCCATGTAACTCTCCAGCTCTTCTTCCTCCCCCTTGTAACCTTCTCCCCCTAGTATGCCAGGAAGAACTTGTTTTTTTGAGCAATGCCGTTGCTTGCTTCGATCAATAAAGTAAGTGGAGGAACGCTCCCTGAATTGTTCAAAAAAATATGTGCCCAAATTATGATTATTAGAATTAGAATGAATTTTAATTTCAAGGATCCAAACAGAGCCTAACTAAAATCTTAGGACTTAGGGTCTATTTGGAACAGCTCCTGCAGCTCCAGATTCATCAAAAACAGTTTCATTCCACCAAAAGTTAGCCATACGGTCTAGATCCATCAAATCCAGATCCACCAAACCAGATCTGAAGGCCAGATTCGCCAAAATAGTGGATCTCCTGAAGAGGTGCTCCACCAACTCAGATTTGGTGGAGTTGGGGGAAATTGCCCACCAATGCCATTGGTTACACAAATATTGGTTCGATTCTATTCCCAATCTTTCTGGGCTGGAGCGTTTCCCGTCTCTTCTTATTCTTCCCCGATGGTTTCCTGATGTGTTGTCACATGAATTCCTGGTCACCAAGGTGCCGTTACTAGAGAACTTCTCCATCAAATGAAGCGGTCTCCTCGTCCTCTGTACACGAGTGAATATTTCATGCATGTGCGTTGTATATTGTAAAACTAACCCAAAGAGCAAGTTTCCTATATTGTTTTCCAATCGAGATTGCCCTATAGCAATTGGGGCCTCGCCCACTCTTCTTAGGAATTGAAGATAAAAAAAAAATCTTTGTTCAGAATCTATTATTTCTCTGTCCTCCAGGAGCACCTCCACTCGGAGATGCCTTGCATGAATGGATGAGCTCGGAGAGTAAGAAGGTGTGACTAAAATAGTGTAGAGATTAACTGAGGCAGGATTTAATGGCACCTCCTCTAGTATAATATAGTGGTTCTACAAAGGAGGGGAACCTTCGTGGAGCCTTTGTTAGTCGGTGGGAACCAGTGTACGAAACCATGCAACACCATGACTGAGGCAAGATTTGGTTATCAATAAATTTTATCTCTCTGAAAGTCCATGCATGATGAACCAGAGGTTTCGTACGACAATCGTACCTGATGCATGTGGCCACATTGAACCAGTGTACCTGATGCATGTGGTTTACACATGTGTGGTTCCCTGGGCGGTGAAAGCTGGAACATGTATATTTTGACCTCGTCTTCATGGGATCCGCGCTCAAGCTCCTCGGAAGCATTGTGGGTGCAGAAGGCAAGTGGGCAATTGTGGGTGCAACCGGGGAGTTCGGCCTTGCCCGAGGTGTAACATGGTGACGGCAAGAATATCAGGGATATTAAGTTCCCCGTATTCTATACGCCCCTAAAGGCGTAGATGGATGCAATATCAGCCACCGACTCATCGGATGCACTGACAAGTTTTCCTTTACTTCTCCAGCTGCAGAAATTTAAATAACAGGCGAACCAACAGAGGGATGGCAGATTTGTCATCCTGTTAGTGGCGTCGCTTTGTTTCTTTCTTCATTTCCATGTTTTGATTAGTTTCCCCAATGCTTGCTATGCATATCAAGGCAAAATTTGGGGTGTGACGATGAAGTCTGAACTAATTTAATGTAGTCACATTATTATAGGAAATAAAACTCGCCAATCGCGTCAGCTTCAAACGTGCATGTAGAATCCCGATATAAATTAATAGGGAACATGAGAGATATATAAGAAATTGCACTAGACTGTCAAGGTCGTGGAATCTCAAGGTAGATTGATATAACCGACAACTAACCTAAAATGGTTAACAAATGTAAACATGGTGTTGTTTAACTAATTTAAATACTTTCTTGAGATTCATACCATGGGCCGGCTAAAAATATTAGAGCAAGTGCAATGATGACTCTTGGTCACCAAGGTTGTGTAGCAAGTGGGAAAATAGAATGGGGACGGCACCATGGCTCTTGGTCACCAAGGTTGTATAGCAAGTGGGAAAAGCCAACGCTTCCGCCAATACACACAACAGACTCTAGTGGATTACAAAGGTAGGCTAAACTAGTTTTACATGAAAACCGTACAAGAGATGCCTAACAATATGAACACCTCCCGACAATCACGTCACTAAGGTTAAGTTGAGATTGTTGCGTCTGAACCTCATCTCCATTTGTCGAGAAGATACTGCCTTTGTTAATGCATCAACAATTTGATCCTATCAACTTACGAAGTATATATACTTAAAATTTGTACATCACTTTGAGATATATGACATTGGTATAAAGTTTGTATGTATCTAACTTTGTTTGAAAATGTTATGAATTTTATTGTGTTGCACCTGGTTTTAGAGATAGCTCTAGATCCATCCACCTCTATAAAATGATTTCTAGAGGTGGCTCTTGATCTAGCAGCCTCTAACGATATGGGAATCTTACAAGCGGATGAAAATAATAGCCGCCTAATAATGGGTTTCTAGAAGCGTATCATTTTGGAAACTATTTTACACTACTACAAAATGTTCATCACACCGCCAGTTCCAAACCTCTCATCACCACCGGTTTTGGGCCCTCGGCAGCAAAAGTCATTGGTGATAAGAATGGTTGGGAACCGATAGTATTGACAACGAAAAGTAGCCAAAGCATATAATTGACTCTAACATCATGTTTCTATCGTCGAGACAGTCAGAAAAAATATTTGGAAAATTTTATTTGGAGCCTGGACAAATGAATGAGTTTTTTTTGGGAGGGGGGCTGACTCAGCCAGAAACCGCTGGGCTAGTTACCAAACTGGCCAGGCTGGTTTTCTGAAGTTTCTCAAATGCAAGACCGGACTGTACCATTGTGTTTCTCTCCTCGAGATAATCAAAAAGCATATATGGATCACCTTGTTTGGTGTCCGAATGAAATAAATATGATTTTTGGAAGAATTTCTACCCTGGACGAGCAACAGAACCGGCCAGGCCGGTTTTCCTACTCATGTGGCTGCCCAGCTCCCGTGGGCCAGGCTGGTTTTCTGTCATATTATGAACCCATTGGTTTCTACATCAGTCTTAGATTTGTTTGGGTGTGGTAAATTTTGAGATTACAATGTGCACCTGTGTTTTCTTCTTCTTTTCATCCTTATGCATGTCTATATATACTCGTCCATTAACACCTTGGGAAGACCAGCTGCGTCACACATACTTACACTAATTGTGAGGGAGCTCCGTCAAGAGCAGGCTAGGAACGGCGCAGGGCTTTCCATACAATGGCCATCCACGGGGGGGCATCCTTGCTCGCTGCCGTGTGCTTGTTGCTGGACCTTGCGCTGCAGGGTGCTGGTGCCACGCAGCCGCTCGTGCCGGCGATGTTCGTGTTCGGGGACTCCTTGGTGGACGTCGGCAACAACAACTTCATTAAGAAGTGCTACGTCGGCTGCAAAGCCAACTACCCGCACTTCGGCGTGGACTACCCCGACCATACACCCACTGGCAGGTTCAGCAACGGCTACAACATGGCGGACCATCTAGGTACTCCTGTATATGGGCGAGTTCTGCAGGATTGTGTGTCGGTCTGTCTGACCAATTTGTTCCGATCAATTGAACAGCACAACTGCTTGGCTTTGCCGAGAGCCCGCCGCCTTTCCTGTCCCTGTCGAACGCGAGCCTCATTTCGCGGGTGAGGAAGGGCATCAACTTCGCGTCAGGAGGGTCGGGGCTCCTTCCTGAAACCGGCAATGGACCAGTGGTACATCCACGTTGTGTTGTTTTGATGACCACTTCTCTTTTAATTTATGCATACACTGCACGCATTTTGCTGACAAGCTAGGGTTAATTTGTTTCAATGCAGGAGTGTATGCAAGTTCTGTCCATGGCTGAGCAGGTCGGGAACTTCACGAATCTTGCTCGACTGTGGGCAAGTAGTAATAACAGGACAGCCCATCTCTTGTCCAAATCTCTCTTCTTCATCAGCGCCGGCAGCAACGACCTGTTCGTGTACACCAATATAGGGCCCCAAAACAACGACACGGAACTATTGCAAGGCCTCGTTTCCTCCTACGCAGCCTACCTGAGGGTATCTCCGAAACACGCCATCATTCTGTCGTTTACTATACTGACATGTCAGGTTCTCTGAGACCGAGTGAAATGCTGCAGGACTTGTATGGCGCTGGGGCAAGGAAATTCAGCGTGGTGAGCACGTCGCTGCTGGGTTGCTGCCCGTCGCAGAGAGCCATAGCTAATGATCCCAATGACCCCAAGGGCACCGACAAGTACGGGTGCTTCGCCGCGCTGAACAACCTCTCCAGCCAGCTTTTGCCCATGTTCGCCGCCATGCTGCAGGACCTCAGCCGGGAGCTGCACGGCATGAAGTACTCCTTCGTGGACATGATCAAGATGGCCGAGTGGATAATCGAAAGCCCCTCCACGCCTAGCTACAGTAATCAACGCCAAGCTCAGCACCTCCCGTAAAAAATTGTTCTTCAAGAATCTTAAAAGTTTCCGAAATAGTCAATGCTTTGTCTTTTATTTGTGACAGACTTCACCGTGCTGGACACTGCGTGCTGCGGCGGAGGGAAGTTTGGCGCCGACGGGTGCACCGTGTCGGCTCCCCTGTGCGCGAATCGCAGCAACCACCTCTTCTGGGACGACTACCATCCAACGGACGCTGCCACGCAGATCGCGGCGAAGATGATATTCGGCGACCCTTCCGGGCGCTTCGTCCACCCCATCAACGTGCACCAGCTTGTCGGCCGAGAGAATACTTGTTGAATTCCCCGCACGTTATTGTCAGCATTTGGTTTTATAGAGTTATAAAAACCATACATCAAGCCCTCCATCATAGAAACTCCAATATGTAACAATTTGCAACGGCTAGACTTATCTTTTGGTATTGCCTATCTTGTACTTAATCTATTTCATACTATAAGTCATTTTGGCTTGTCTACATACATAGATTTCCCAATGTAATATCTATATGTAGTGTATATCTAGGTACATTTACTAGTAGAGAGCTAGTTCTAGTCCCAGTTCCCAACGTACAATCGGGACTAAAGGTTTCAATATTTAGTCACGGTTCCTGCAACCCGGACCAGAGGTGTTTCTTGGGTGAAAAAAGATGCGGTTGTGGAGATTCAAACCCAAGACCTTCCATTTCAGCTCTTGCACGTGTTACCGTCTCACCTCCCACCACACATCTGACTTAGATAAGATACGCTTTCTTTTTAAATTCACTCTAGAGGGACCTTTGGTTCCAGTTTGTGTCAAACCTGGAACTAAAGGTACCTTTAGTCTGGGTTCGTGTCCCAAACCAGGACTAAAAGTCACACTTTTAGTCCGGGTTCGTGTCTCAAACTGGGACCAAAGCTTTTCGCATTGACACGCCTCAGTAAATGTTACAACCTAGACTACAGGGTGGAATTAGTCCCAGTTTGTATTACAAACAGAAACTAAAGGTCCAGTCTTCCCTTTAGTTATGGTTGCAATTTTGAAACCGAGACTAAATACTTTTTGACCATGGATGAAAGGTTGTTTCTCAACTAGTGATAGTGAAAGGTATGAATCAAGAAAAAATAAAGTGACTTACAATTTGGAATGAAGTAGTAAAATAGAATGGGGGTACACGATGCCTCTTGGTCACTAGTATAATTGACCTACGTATTTGTCACTTTATTTAGTGAAAACGAAAATCTATAAATATGTCTATTCCAAGCATGGAATTAAAAGCGTACAGGTATATTTTTGTCAGACAGGAAGCCTTGGCTTCATCAGGCTGTGGTGCTGGAGCCCTTAGAGCTTCATCGAAACATGGTGTGCAAGGAACCAGCAGACGCCAATGATGATCTGAAACTTCCACGATCGACTCAGACCATGAAACCATGTGGGAACCATTGTACAAAATCATGCAACACTATGACCGAGGTATGATTTGGTGATCAATAACTCGGCGTGAAAGCTAAGTCCACGATGAATCAGAGGTTTCGTACCTCATGCATGTGACCACATTGAAGAAGTCAGATATGGATTCGTCCACTAAAAATTTTATAGGACACCCAAAACTATCACATGCTGCCTACACGGTTTACATATCTCCAGTCTTCTATAAGTAAAAGGCATAGCCTGGCCGCGTCCACGGTCTTTGCTAGATCGGATGGAGAGACAGACAGTGAAAGGCTAGGAGAGAGAATGGAAACACAAGAGGATAGAGATGTGCTCGTGGGGAAGGATCCAAAGCTCCATGTGTGCCCATTCCTTGGGCAACACACGGTCACATGGGTTCGCCCATCAACCATCCTTGGTATACACAATGTGTATGGGGTGGGTGGGTAATGTCAGTGCAAGCGCAGGCTCAGTCTGGTGGTTTTTCACCGTTGGCTTGTCTCCCAAACTAGTGGTAAAAATCATTCTCACTATCGGGTTGGACAAGAATTGGTGGTGATATATAGCCGTGTCATGCTCGGGCCTAGTGTTGGTGTTTCTTAGCGTAAGCAAAAGGAATCCCAAGCGCACGGATATACCGTTGTAGTACTTCACCCGAAAGTATTTAGGATATCGTACTTCCCCAAAGAAACGGATATGTAAGTAGTCTCTTAACAAGTTCTCTCAGAAAGATAAGATGAAGAGTGACTCGGGTAGTTGTTGGCGTTTCTTAGTGTCACCACTAGGATTGGTATTTCCTAGCAATGGCACTAGGAACACCATGACGATATTTCTGAACATATGCAAAAATATTCCACAAGCGCATGGATATATCGTTATAACATTTCACCCGGAAGTATTCGAGTATCGTTCATTTATATTTTCCCAAAGGATGGCATGGTGTAAAGTCTCTAGTAGGGATATGATCAAGATAACATGACTGTATAATAGACCAAAGTTCATAACAGGGGTAAACCATGATAAATGTTGGATAGTGTGACACACACATTCGAACCAATCTCAAGGATAAAGATAAAAGAAAGAATAAAGAATAAACCTAAACTGGACCAGGGTTATCTTGTATAGCTATGTTAAAATTAGCAGATCATACAAATACATGAATGTTTGAAGGTAGAGATCCTAACTTAAGATAGCTTTGGTCACTATAAACTTACTTCGGGCACCGACTTATACTTGGTCTGCCAAGTACCTCTGGCTTACGGCTCTATGCCGAACACCCATGTGGGGGATTACAAAGGACGGATAGGGCTGTCACTACTTGCCGCTTACACCTCAACCATAGCAAATGAGGCAAACAAAGGTAACCTATAGCCTAGACACCACGTCTACGCTATTGACTACTACTCTAGTGCCGTAGAGAGTTATCCGTCTCTATCAGGAGCCCTCTACTAGAGTATCCGCTACGGGAACGGACGATGAACCCGCAAGAATATAATGACCAAAACTAATCTTAAAGTAGAACTTACTACCTCAATTTAGGTCTTGGTCGAAACATGTGTGTATGAAAGATTAAGCATAAAGTTCCATTTGCACAAGAACTTAGGTCTAATTTCATAACATAGATATATTGATATGATAAGAACAAGAACAAGATGAAGAACATGACATGAATCACAATGAAGAACATTGTATTGATCATACCAAATATCTTCTAGATGTTCAAGCTATCTAATGAAGCTTGTCTTGCTCCAACTACTAAAACTACTAAAAACACTAAGAGATACAAGTGGAGGGAGAGAGGCTCAAATGTGGTGTGTCTTGAATGGGGGCCTCTACACCTCTACTTATACATGTTTGAGGTCGGTTTAGCCGGGGATAAATTAGGAAACTATGCTGAACCACCACTCCAAGGCATTAATGAACCGCTAGAGGAACGGTGGGCTGAGCCGCTCTGGTGGCGATGCGGTCGCACCCTACCTAGCCCGTCTCGCCACCGCCTTTGCCTAGTGGGTCTCTTGGTGGACCTGGAGCGCAGCCATGGTGGTGCTTGGCCTAGATGTGTAGGTTGGATGGGCCTACTTTGTTTTCCTTGGCATTGATGTTGCATTTACACTTTCTGAGTTGTGCCTTTTGACTATATTTCCACCATATTTGCATTTTGTGTCTGTAAATTAGTAAATCTCCAATACATGTGGAAATATGTCAATATGAATAACATATGTATGTAAGTCATGCTAGTTCTCCTCTTTTTGTGTCTTATTTGGCAGTCAAATTTGGTTGATAAGGACCACCAACAAGATCCCCCAAGCTCACCCCTTGCTCATCCCTAGCAAGAGCTAAGATATTGGTTGTTGATCAGGAGTTCCTTCAATGCCAAATATAATTCACAAGTGCCATACCTATAACAAAGTATTCCATCACAATTTAAATAAGTTAGTGTTTTATCCACCCTCTACCTTGATGCCTGCGGGGCTTATAGCTTTTTCAAGTTCTTGGGTGGTTGTAAGATAGAACGGATATAACAGAATTACCAATCATTCATTCTTTGATCAACCATCTATCCGGAGGTTTTATAAGTTTTTGCAAAGTAAATGTAAATTCCTCAAATGATTCACTCGATCACTTAATGTGTATGAAACCTTACCAAAGGAATTTTAATTTTTGCCTTATTTTTTTCATAACCTACCACTAAAGCTTTTGAGTGGAGTTTTGGGTAGGTATGAATGTGGGCATACTTGCATCACATATATTGCTAAGTCAAAGACCAGACCTTAAGGAGATGCAAGACATACACTTTGATCAAGACGTGAAAGTGTGTGGAATATTTCATGATGTTTCTAATTCTAAATATTTTTGATACTCCTTGGATCATGTTTTTCTCTCTTTTTGGATGAATGTCTTTATTTGAAAGTATGGGCTATTTTATTTTTTTCTTCTTTTTTTCAGGCGGGCATCTAAGTACCCATTGTTTTATTATTCGGACACTTTTGTGTCCATTTTTTATGCTCTTTGACATGGATTTTTTTATTAGCATAGCCCATATCTTTCTCTTTGGCATGTAAAATTTTTGAGATAGAGACATTATGATAAATGAATGGAGTAATTATTTTGGTGGATGGAAAATGCATGTTATGCGTAACTCTCAGTGTAAGAGTTACCAAAATTATTTGTGGGTGTACGTGTGTCTTGATTATGGGTGCATGACGAGAATCTCAACACGGGTCACAACAATTTGACAAAGCTCAATGCTCAATCAAGTAGCATATGATTGAGGTTTGAAATTAAATATTATGTCATATGGCCTTGGTAGGTATTCATAATCATTGAGGAAATTTTGATTTTAGCATTTTTGAAAATGAAATCTCCGGATGTCAAGTCTCTCTTAGAACAAAGTCATAGCAAATTTTATTTTGTACCATATCATAACTTTGCAACAACTTAGAAAAGGATCATGTATTTACAAACCCACAAGTTTTCAAGGGTTTAGGATGAGACATTTTTAGCCAACAAACTTAAATCTTGGGGAATACTAAGTTATAACCTAGCACAAATAAATCATAGATAGAGAAACTATTCATCATTTCAACAAAAGAGAAACAAAACATTCTTACTACACATATATGGAGTGGAATTTATTATTATATATATTTTTTAATAAGATAATAAATGAGATAAAAAGAAATGCAGAAAACAAGTTACCTCTGGGGGGTCTTCCCTCAAGCTAGCCCGAGGCCTAAAATCCTTCGGCTGCTTTTTTATTAAAAAGAGGCAAACTTGCGGGCAAAATTTATTTTATCATTATTATTATCATCTTTATTTATTTTTTTATAAATTTTGTTTTTATTGTACTATTTTTTTAAGGTTCACCAAACAAAATTTTATCTTTGTTGTCATCTCAACGACTTACCCCTTACGAAGTTGATAAATTTCTGCAAGGGTTAGTCCATATGGTCAACCAAAATCCATATTAACAGTTTCGGTTCAATAATCAAACTAGACATCAAGGTAGGTGATTAATCTAAGCACCATGCATAAATTAAGAAACCTATAAAAGTATGATCATGACATCCAAACTTCAAACTAAGCACCATGCTTAATTTAAAAGATGTATAACCAGCACTCCCAAACCAAAACATGTTGGTATAGATAGAGGAAGCATGAATAGATAGACAAGATTCATTCAACAATGGTGAAAACATTGAATGGTGAAAGAGGACCATTGGTATTATTATTATTATTATTATTATTATTATTATTATTATTATTATTATTATTATTATTATTATTATTATTATTATTATTATTATTATTATTATTATTATTATTATTATTTATCTTTCTTTATTTATGCAAGGTAACAGAAAATGATGAGAGTGCAAGATACACGTTACCTTGTGGGGGTCCTCCCCCAAGCTAGCTCTTACCCTGTGGTCTGGAGTTTGCTTGGTGAAGTCCCCGATGGAGGTACATTATTTTTATATATATTTTTTATATATGGTTTTTACCTTTATTTTAGCCACGTCTTATACTCAGTACTTTTTGTTCAATGATCAAACTAGTCATCAAGTTTAAATTTGATCAAGGCAGACTAAACAACCTAAGCATCATGCTTAATTTGAAAAGTCTATAAAAGTATGACCCAACTAAAAGTCATGCTCAAACCAAAGCGTGCTTGCATAGAACATGATAAGCTAATAAAGATTTTATTAAAAGTAAAGTTTTTATGCCTTGGTTTTATCATTCAAAGTTTACACTTAGCCATTTTGGAACAATGACTAGACATGTCGTTTAATCAAGGTAGGCAATTTAACCTAAGCTCCATGCTTAATTTAAAAAGCTTATGAAGATATGATCATGCATCAACCATACTTCAAACCAACACATGCTTGGTGTGAAACTTTGAAGATAAACTAAGATTTTAACCTACGTATTTATTAGTTTTTAGCAGAATTTATTTATATTTTGTTTTATATAGTAATTATAAATGATAACTACCGATTTACCTTTGGCAATGGGCTCAACATTTATAGTCCGTTGGCAAGACTTCCAAGTGCTCAACATTTATAGTACGTTGGCAAGACTTCCATACACTATCCTGTTTTCATTCCATAACAAGAGGATGAAAACAAACAGAGTCACCCTGCATGCATATTATCATGGACATGCCCTATCAGATTCTTTTAACCAATGCCTTCTCCGACAACGGCGCCAGAAATGCTTGTTGGCATTTCTTAGGATCACCACTAGAATTGGTGTTTCCTAGCAATGGCACTAGGAACGCCATGATGATATTTCTGAACACATGCAGAAATATTCTACAAGTGCACGAATATATCATTGTACCACACCTAGAAGTATTCAAGTATCATTCATTTATATTTTCCTAAAGGAAGGCATGGTGTAAAGTCTCTAGTAGAGATATGATCAAGATAACATGACAATGTAATAGACTATAGTTCATAACAGGGGTAAACCAAGATAAATGTTGGATAGTGTGACACACATTCGAACCAATCTCAAGGATAAAGATAAAAGAAAGAATAAAGAATAAACCTAAACTAGAGCAGGGTTATCTTGTATATCTATGTTAAGATTAGTAGATCATATAAATACATGAATGTCTGAAGGTAGAGATCCTAAGTTAAGATAGCTTTGGTCACTATAAACTTACTTCGGGCACTGGCTTGTACTTGGTCTACCAAGTACTTTCGGCTTACGACTCTACGCCGAACACCCACGTGGGGGATTACAAATGACGGATAGGGTTGTCACCACTTGCCGCCTACTCCTCAACCACAGCGAATAAGGCCAACGAAGGTAGCCAATAGCCTAGACACCACGTCTACGCTATTGACTACTACTCTAGTGTCCTACAGGGTTATCCATCTTCATCAGGAGCCATCTACTAGAGTATCTTCCATGGGGATAGACGACGAACCCACAAGAATATAATGCCTAAAACTAATCTTAAAGTAGAAATCACTACCTCAATTTAGGTCTTGATCTAAACATGTATGTATGAAAGATTAAGCATAAAGTTCCATGTGCACAAGAACTTAGCTCCAATTTCATAACATAGCTATATTGATCTGGTAAGAACAAGAACAAGATGAAGAACATGACATGAATCACAATGAAGGACATTGTATTGATCATACCAAATATATTCTAGATGTTCAAGCTCTCCGATGAAGCTTGCCTTGCTCCAACTACTAAAACTACTAAAACACTAAGAGATACAAGTGGAGGGAGAGAGGCTCAAATGTGGTATCTTAAATGGGGGCCTCTACACCTCTACTTATACATGTTTGAGGTCGGTTTAGCCAGGGATAAATTAGGAAACTATGCTAAACCACCTCTGCATGGCATTAATGAACCGCCAAAGGAATGGTGGGCTGAGCCGCGCTGGTGGTAGTGCGCCCTGCTTGGCCTGTCTCGCAACCACCTTCGCTTGGTCAGTCTCTTGGTGGACCTAGAGCGCAGCCATGGTGGTGCTTGGCCTAGATATGTAGGTTGGATGGGCCTTCTTTGTTTTCCTTGGCGTAGATGTTGCGTTTACACATTCGAAGTTTCGCCTTTTGACTATATTTCCACCATATTTGCATTTTCTGCCAGTAAAACAGTAAATCTCCAACACATGTGGAAGTATGTCAATATGAATAACATATGTGTGTAAGTCATGCTAGTTCTCCTCTTTTTGTGTCTTATTTGGGGATTGAATTTGGTCGATAAGGACCACCAACAGTAGTGAGGTTCTTCTAAGGGTTGATACCTTAAGCGAAGATAACACTACTACACAAAAGATTAACCGAGGTGGGCAAAAGGGCTTAACCGAGGTGTTTTGGCAAACCGCCTCAGACCAAAGTTCACGATAAATCGGACCTTTTTCAAGGTAGTTTAATGCCTGCCTCAGTAAATCAAATAAAAAACAAAAAAAGAAAAAGCCCGTACCCAGCCCAAACCGGGCCTAGATCTGGGCCGGCGTCGTTGAGGGAGCTAGCCCTGCTTTGTGCGCCACCCTAGTAGCGAGGGGCGCTCAATCCGCCACCACCTGGATGCTCATCATTTCAGAGATGCCCACCGCCGCCTGGAGGTCGTCCACCACTTCGCCGCCACTACTACTTGTCAAAGATGCTCACCACCGCCACCGCGGGTCGCCGGATCCATGCCTGTCACCACCGGCAGCTCGGAGGTTGGGGAGCGGCCATCGTGTACACCACAGTCTGCAAGAGAGAGAGGGTGAGAGACATACCTGGCCGTCGTGCGGCTGATCCATGCATGGGGAGAGGATCCGGCCTCCAACTTTCTAGATCCGAGCACGGCGGCCGGCCTCCTCACTAGATCTAGCATGGGGAGGGGAGGGGAGGGGAGGGGCACGCCACCACCACCTGGCGAAGCCGCTTCCACCCGGAGAGGCTCGATCTGGAGGAGATCCGGCCATCAGAGGGAGGTAGGGGAGGAGCCATGGAGGGAGGGGAGGATGCTGATGCCGCTGGAGAGGAGTGAGGGAGGGAGAGGAGGAGACCGACGCAGGGAGAGTGAGTCATGGGGAGAGGGAGGCTAACGCCTTTGGTGGCTGCAGGGGTGAGGAACAGAGTGGAGTGACTTAGGTTTTGTGTTTGGTTTTATATGCTAGAGTGGTAGTGGGCTGGTATGAGCTTAGAAATATTAGCGGGCTAGGCTAGATTATAGGTGGTGAGCCTTATAAAATAACCGCCTTAGTTAATGATTTACCGAGACGGTTGAGTTAGGATGACCGCCTCGGTTAATGGATTTTCCAAGGTCGTTTCTTGTAACTGCCTCGGTTAATAAAAAGTGACCGCCTTGGTTAATGACAAGCATTAACCGAGGCGGTTCACATTCTTGCCCGCCTTGGAGGGGCTTTTGAAAAGGTCGCAGTAAAGATTTTTTTTGTAGTAGTGTAACTTTGCTACTGCAGACTCACTTTGGGCACCAAATAGCACTTGGTCTACTAAGTGATGCCAGCCTGCAGCTCTACACCGTATCCGAACATGAGGCATTACGAAGGATGAACAGGGCTATCACCACCTGCCGCCTACCCCTCAGCCGGGGGATACGAGGCAAATGAAGGTGACTTTTAGCTTTGACACCACGTCTACGCTATTGGTCACTACTCTAGTGTTGGCCAGGAACTTTCATCTTTATCAGGAGTCCTCTACTAGAGCACTTGTCACGAGGACCGATGACAAACCTGCAAGTAAATAAACCCAAATGAAAAAGTTCAACTATAAAGTTTTAAATCTTGCCAAGCAATACAACTTTTGTATAGGATGTCTCCGTCTGAGATTCTTTGAAAAATTCAAAAATTTGAATCTCAAAATACGTGAATTTAAAATAAATATTTGAGACAAAAAACAGCAAATCAAATAATTATCAATGGCAGAATATATGCAGATTGGTAGCTTCATTTCCTGGTTCTCATATAGTTCTATTCTTGGTTCTCGTATAGCTCAATGACAGCTGTTTTGAATTACTTGCTTCTTTGGTGCGAACTATATGAACATTCAAGGTCGTTTAGAAATTCTATTTTGAATTTCGAAAACCATGAACTTAATAAAACACATATTTGGGACTATAAACAACTTCAAACCAAAACTTTTCAACTATAAAGTTGTAAATTGTATTCAGAACTACAACTTTGTTGTAGACTATGTCAACATCCGAGGCTATTTGAAAATTTCAAAATTCATGAACATAAAACAATATTTAGGACTCTAAACAATTTTAAATAAAAAACTTTTCAATTCAACACTCAAACGGCAGTTTCTAGCTACACTGCCTTAGGTAAGATGATTCTGAAGAAAGGGGATGATGTCACGAAGTGGAAGAACAAGCTGATGACCAAGAAGCAACGGGAGAAGTGATCATGCACATGTAGGTGGGGCCATTGTTGTATACGGTTTGTTTTGCCTCCAATGTCTCATAGAACTTGAAAGGTTGTAACAACAAGCATTTCATTTCATTTAGGAGCCGCCACAACCTCCATGTGTCGATGCATGCATGGTATTTAACAGCTTGAATGCTTTTATGGATCCCTGGCGGAGCAGTGACGATTCACCTCACAGAAATATCATAATTTGGGGGTGCAATCACGAGCTGCTTGGGCATCGATCAATCAATCATGCAACAACTATTTTTGGCATGGCCACTCTTGCAGAACATATGCTTTAAGTTTTAATACATGATTTTCTGCATGCAGTCACCTGCTGAGGCATCGATCAATCATGCATCACAATACATCTGGCATTGCCACACATGCAGAACATATGCTTCAATTTAATACGACATGGCCTGGAATATATAGTACATACTGTATGCGTGCATGATACAACGTAGGCTGGCCTTGCTGGACCTTTGATATTGTATGTGAAATCATCAGAAAAAGTAACCTCACAAATATATATTGCTTATTTCACTTCAAATCATCAATATGGTTCTGTAGGAGCTAGCTAGGTGTCCTTATCTATTTAGTACATTTCTGTGTTTCTTTTGCTAAATACTTCATATTTTCCATCACTCATTCTGTTTTAGTGGATGTCCTATTTTTCAAGCACTATAAAATTTGTATAAAAACAAGTATTTTCTCCTTAGGATCACTAACTGTTAATGTCATTAGCTAGCTAAGGGAATTCAGATAGAGCATTAGCACAGGACAACTGAAAATCGATCTATTGCTGTTGTCATGATTTGTTTCTCTCTAGTATCTCATAACCTGTCTTCAGAATAGAAGCATCGGTGAACAGAGTCCTTTTTCGAGATATCAAGTGCTTAATGTAAACTGAATTTGTGTCCGTGAAGGCGTTAAATCACCCCAGCTCTCTTGTAACCTTGTAGCAGATGCTTTAGCTAAGTCGGGTGCGTGCTTAGAGCAAGGTGCTGTTAATCTCTGGCTAGAGTGTAATCCTGCTACTGTAAATTTTTCGGTGGCCGGCGATCAGGTGTTGGCCTCACTTTAATGGAAGCTTATTCCCTTCTTAAAAAAAATATCTCATAACCCATGACCACTAGGCTGCCAAGCATATAATGCACTGAACGGTATCTAGAAATTGATCTCCAGGAGCGGTTGACAGAATGAAATCATCTTCTAAAAATCAATTTATTAACAGCAACTCCAGCAGGGTATCCAAATAACGGCCCCTACCACTACAGGAAAACGCCTCTTTGCCGACTGCTTGCCCCGGTCGGTAAAGGCATAAACCCAGTCGGCAAAGGCTTTGCCGACCGCAAAGCCACGTGGCAGTCGGCAAAGAGCCGTCGGCAAAGCCTGGGTCGGCAAAGGTGGATTTGCCGACTGCCACGTGGCACACAGTCGGCAAAGCCTTTGTCAACTGCCACGCCAGCAGTTGGCATAGCCACGTGGCGCCGTCAGCCCTGACGGCAGGCTTTGCCGACTGCTGGTTTCTCGGCAGTCGGCAAAGAATTTTTTTCAAAAATTGTTTGCCGACTGGCCGCCAGCTCGGCAGTCGGCAAAGAAAGAAAATATTTTTTTTGAAATGTTCTTTGCCGACTGCTTTCGGAGTTGCAGTCGGCAAAGAAAGAAAATATTTTTTTGCCCTCTTTGCCGACTGCCTCCCATTGCAGTCGGCAAAGACTCTGTCCGGGTTTTTTTTTTGCTTTTGTTTTCTGTTTTCTCGCATCAAAACCCTGCAAAATCACAAATTATAATCCAATTTCACCAGAAGCACCGGTAGCACCATTTATATCACAATTTCATCACAATATGAATCCAATACACACAATTACTATTGTTGTTACACACACACACATATATACATATATATTAGTGAATCCAATACACATATAAAGATGTCCCAGTGTTTGCATCAACATATCAAAGCTATTTAGCATGAACATAACAAACTATTGCACAGCCAGGGAATAACCACTACTAGCTAAACATTTACTACCAGCACCTATACTGGACAAAGCACCGGATGAGGATGTTCCAAGAGTGGGGCTCTTCTTCGGTCCACTGGAGTGAATTCTTTTCCACATACTTCATCACCTGTCATCCAAACAGTCAAAACCGTCATCCTGAGGTGAAGACCTAAAACAGCATCTATGTGAGCTACAGAGGAGAATGTTAAACATAGAGCATCTATGTGCACATGAACCTACATGTAATTTCCAGTTCAAGATAGCAGCTGCAAAGTCATTCCAGGTAATTTTCCCAAGGCTTTCAACCTGTAACATTTGCTGAGAATTAACAAACCAATGCACGCGAACGATCACATAAATACAACTGTATGACTTGTCATATGAAATGGACAGATATACATGTATACATGGGCAAGCCTTTGTCATACTGAGCATTATGGTTTCTTCCAAGTAGGAAGAACTACTAAACATATCGGTCCATACAACTTGAGAAACAACTACAGATCTACATGTGACAAGTCTAGTGGTGATCAAATAAAATGGTTGCAGTCTGAAATGAGGGGAGTAACACTTGATCAAATAAAATCTCCAGTAGCAAACAAGCTACTGAGAACTACAGATATAGGTCAAGCAACTAAGTAGGATGGCAAATATTAAACAAAGCCAATTAGTGTAGCATGAAAGGCGCACTTAACAAATGATATATCAGTGCAAATCACTGTTGTCGCTACTCACCTGACAAACTGAAACCGACTTCATCAGTACATGACGTTGAACAGGCAGAATAGGAGCAGCAGGAACACACCTGCATGCATTGACAAAACACATTGTGTGACTCTCATTATATACTCTAGAGGACAAAAGAAAAATTAAAACTTGATTCCAGTAAATTTTTTGTTAATCTACAGAGCACATATAAGTTACGGTTCTACCTAGAAAAATTAAAACTTGATTCCAGTAAATTTTTTGTTAATCTACAGAGCACATATAAGTTACGGTTCTACCTAGAAATATATACATTGTTCGATTGTGACTTGACAGGACTGAAGCAATTCTTTAATACTCCATTATGTATCCTCTAAGATAATAGTACTGCCATCAGAGTGACTTCTCTAGCTAACTGAACAAAATCTGCTATCACTTTGTATAAGTGCCACTCTAACCGACTACTACAGCAGTGAAGTAATGTCAAAGGCAAGACGAACCAAATAACATTCAATAGTATTTCAGCATGTAATAAACAGCAACAGCTCCTGTGCATGAGCTATTTATTTGATAAGAAAACCAATAGTGAAACAAGAATAAGGTGATTTTAATAAGCAAGTCACTGGAAAACATTGCCGAGCATATTATCAAACTACCTCTTAAAGTTAGCAATCTAAATTCTAAAATAAAGATACTAGTAATCCATCAACCATAGTTTAACTGCAAACATGCAGTATACATTTTTTTCTTCAAACGCAGACATGCAGTACAGTTCAAATTAGTTGATACATCAACCACATCTAGCAATTGACGCTTTATTAAAGGACACATACATGCATTAATTCTTAGAAATTCATAAATCATCATACAAAGCAAAGCGCTAAAGCACACATTTTTTTCCTTACTGCAGTATAACACTTTAGTAAAGGATTAGTAAGCAGCAAGCTTACATACTACAACAATGAGAGGCTAGGGCGGAGCCCGCACGTGCACCCGCGCTTGCTCCCGTCGGTGCCGTGCCGCACGCCGTCGTTATGCCCTGACGACCTCGACCCGCGCCGCCCTCCTGCTGCTCCTCATCGTCGTCCTGGTGGAGGGGGCCGAGCGCCGCGGATATGGTGGAGGAGGCGCCGCTCCAGCGCCGGGACGCGGCACCGCTGAATAAAAGAGGGGAGAGAGAGAGTTAGGGTTTGGGAGGGATGAAGAGGTGCTTATATACGAGTGCTTTCGATCCAACGGCTCTGATTCATCAGGGATTCATCCAACGGCTGCAATAAATCGGGCCAAAGTAATGGGCTGAGCATATGTTGGGCTATTGGCCTACATAGTAATGGGCTGAATTACACTTTTTTTTCTTCCAAAAAAATTATGAACTCTAAATTGATTAAGACATAATTTTTAAACTATAAATAAATTCAAATAAAAAAATTGTCAACTACAAAGTTTTAGAAATCATTAATATCTACGACTTTTGTTTTGATCATTTCTCCATCCGACTTTGTTTGAACAATTTAAAATTTGAATTTCAAAATACAAAATCTTCGAACATAGTTTTCCATGACAAAATAATTTCAAATGAAAAAGTTATCAACTACAAAGTTCTATGACCTTTCCATATCTACAACTTTCATTTTGGTCATCCTTTTTCATGGGCTCCTCCATCTAGGCCTCCATCACAGGCTCCGACTACAGATCCGCGGTCGCATACACCTTCGGAAGCAAATTTAGGGATTAGGGTTATGGTGTCAGCATGGCTCCGACTACAGATCCGCGGTCGCATACACCTTCGGAAGCAAATTTAGGGATTAGGGTTATGGTGTCAGCGACTTGGCGGCGGCCGGCGGGATTGAGGCACCCGCAAGAACATAGCAAGATCAGAGACCAGAGAACAGAGCAATACCTTGAGTGTGAGCGAAAGGAGTGGAGGAGGCCGCCGCCTCAGGTGGGAGCAGAGGTGAGGAGAGGGCATTTGGCCCTTGAGGGAGGCCGCACGAGGCTGCTCGGCCGGACGGCGCGAGGGCGAGCAACCGAGCGGAGCGACGGAATCAGGACGGAGGACGAGCGGCGCGGGGAAGGGGCGGCCTGCGGGGAAGGTGCGTCCGTGGGGATAAGATGCGTGCTTTGGTGTGGAGAAGATGCAGGTGAAAGCTGTGTGCACATGTGATAACAAGTTAGCCACCCGACGTTAGTCCAGGTTTTAGCCACCCGACGTTGCCACTTGCTCGAAACTTTCTCAAATTTTTACCACAGCCTCCGCATGCGATGGCAAGACACGTCGTCAAGTTTCATCATTTTCGGACTCCGTTTCGATTTTATAAAATTTAAAAACACTTTTCACGCGCGTGCCTCGGCGTGTTCCGACACCAACACGGTCGAAATTTCACGCGAGGCCCCGCACACGGCCTCAACATGCTCCAAACATCATGAATATCATTTTCTAAATCGCCGGATTCCATTATTTTATGTACCTGCAGTTCAAATCTAGAGCTGCCGGAAAAAATCAAAGAAACAACAAAAATCAATGGAATATAGCAAAATAAATCAAAATGACCCCAAACTTGGAATATATCATGTACTTACTGTAACAAGGCAGCACAAAAAAACTGGGATCGAAAATCGAAAAAAAAATTAATTCTTTGCCGACTGCCATTAGTGGGAGTTGGCAAAGAGCCTTTGCCGACTGCCAGGGAGGATGGCAGTCGGCAAAGCCTGCACCTTTGCCGACTGCTGACGGAGTGGCAGTCGGCAAAGGTGACGGTGTGGATGGCATCAACCATGGCCTGCCTTTGCCGACTGTAATTCTTTGCCAACTGCCTAGCAGTCGGCAAATCCATGGCTTTGCCAACTGCCTGGCAGTCGGCAAAGCCAGGCAGTCGGCAAATCCTGCTTTGCCGACTGCAGGAAATTCCAGTTGGCAAAGGGACCTCTTTGCCGAGTGTCGAAAAAAAACAGTTGGCAAAGAAAATTGCAGTCGGCAAAGAGCCAGTTTCCTGTAGTGTACTTTAGATTTGGGTGCCCCTACTTTTGTTGGCCCAGTTTTTCTACTTTCATTTCAACAACAGTACCCAAATTTGAGCTCCCAAATCCATTCTGATAGACAATGACAAATGGAACCTGCTCATCATTCCCTCTTCTTCTTCCTCCTCTACCTACTTGCCAACGCTAGGTGGATCTAGTCGGCGTCGGGAGATAATCCACTCGGCATCGGTCAGATCCAGCCGGCGATGGGCGAGAATCCAGTCGACATCGGGCGGATCCAATCGGCGTCGTTCGGATTGAGTCGGTGTCGAGTGGATCCAGTCGGCGCCGGGCTGATCCAGTTGTCATCTGGTGGATCTAGTCGGTGTTGGGTAGACGGCCAGGTCCGGGCACCGCCGGCATAGCTTCGCCAGCACGCGCGCCACCGCTGGCATAGCTCCACTGACATAGCTCCATGAATGAGGTGTGGGAGCTAGGGAAGTTGTCGAAGGAGCTGTGACCAGCCGCATCTCGTCGAAATCCGCGCCTCTGGGTGACCGTGTCTGCCACAGGCGCTGCCAGTGGGAACCAGAGGGAAGGGAGGGGAGGGTCGCTGGAGCAAGGCAGGGTTGCCGCGCTAGTTCAATGTGCGTGCAGTAAGGAAAACAGTCGGAATGGCTAGATGGGGGCCAGGGAGTGAGCCCCTAGGAATGGGTACTGGAAGGTGGATTTGAATGCCCACCCAAATTTCGTGGCCCGAGTAGAAGCCCTGCATGAGTTTTTTTTTTTTGCCTAAGCCCTAGTATTTCGCTATGGAGGCTTAAGTAGGGACTCTGCTGGAGTTGCTTGTGTGGTTGACTAAATCAACCATCCCTAAAAATAGTTGTCAAGTAAATAAAGTTTCAACTTTTTCAAATGAGTTCATGTGCACAAAATCACCAGTCATGGATCACCGAGGTGTAGGTGTCGAGCTTTCGTGGCCAAGACCAGTGTTCCGACTCTGTCCATACAAAAATTGTCACTTACTAAGGACCTCCATCAATTGCGATGTTATTTCGCAATCAAATCATGATACGAAAGGGGCAAATAAATATCCAACTAACTAACAAGTAGCTGAAAAAAGAACTTGTGCAGAACTTGACAACCTAGATATTTTTTTGGTAGCTATATCCATCGTACGTACGTGTGCGCCAGATATTTTAAGAAGCATCTAGTGTACCAGTTCACTGCACACCACACTTGTCACTCGACCAGTAAGCAGGAAGAACAAACCATCCATCCATGGCGGCTCTTCACTTGTTGCACGTAGTGTACCAGTTCATCCGAGCCGCCGCTACGCCTCCAGCACAACAGCCAATTTGGTTCGTCGTCGTGCCTCTCACGATAGTGCTGCTTCCTGTCCTCTGCCGACGCCTCCACCGCCCCAACGCCGGCGCCGGCGACGACGAGAGGAAGCAGTCGAAGCCTATCCTGCCGTCGCCTCCGGGGAGGCTGCCGGTCATCGGCCACCTGCACCTCATCGGCGACCTCCCGCACGTCTCCCTCCATGACCTCGCTGTCAAGCATGACCGTGGCGGCGACCTCATGCTCCTCCAACTCGGCACCGTCTCCAACATAGGCGGAGCTAGCTAGGTGGACATGTGGTCCATGGACCACCCTAAAATTTAGCTCAAGGTTAAACTACAGCAGATGAGCTCTTTAAAATCATGAAAATTACACATGGACCACTCTATAATTTGGTTTTACATCTATAGTGGACCACCCTTGCTTCAGATCCTAGCTACGCCACTGGTCTCCAACCTCGTCGTCTCCTCCCCACGCGCGGCGCGGGCGGTACTCCGAACACACGACCATGTCTTCGCCTCGCGGCCGACGACCAAGGTCTTGCACAACTTCCTGTACGGGTCGTCGACCATCGCCTTCGGACCCTACGGTGAGCACTGGCGTAAGGTCAGGAAGCTTGTCACCACGCACCTCTTCACCGTCAAGAAGGTGAACTCGTTTTGCCATGCCCGCCAAGAGGAGGTAACAGCTTTTTTTCTAGCTTATTACTACTATTCTGTATAGTAGGGTACGAAAGAGAATGAATGAATTGCTATGTAATGATGTTTCACTCACCATACATATACTAGGTGCGCCTGGTGATGGCCAAGCTGAAGAAGGCCATGGCTACGGGCATGGAAGTGGACATGAGCGAGACGATGAACACGTTCGCCAACGACATCATGTGCTGCGTGGTATCAGGCAAGTTGTTCAGGGAAGACGGCCGGAACAAGACCTTCCGGGAGCTGATTGAGATGAACTCTGCCCTGTATGCAGGGTTTAGCCTAGAAAACTACTTCCCACGGCTTGTGAATTCGCTAGGTATCTTCACCAGGTTTGTGAGCAGAAAGGCGGACAAGACGCACGAAAGATGGGATGAGGTGCTTGAAAATATCATAAGTGACCATGAGAGGCAAAGCTTCAACTATCGCCATGGCGACAGAGCTGAGCAAGAAGAGGGTACAGACTTCGTTGATGTGATGCTCTCTGTTCAGCAAGAGTACGGTATCTCCAGAGACCATATCAAGGCTGTCTTGATGGTGAGTGACTAGCTACCCATATTAGCATTTTCTTTAGAGAACAAAAAATAGATCTATCCTATATTGTGTCCTTTTTGATTGACTTATCCTAAATGACATGTTCTGCTTGGTCCAGGACATGTTTGATGCGGGCACGGTCACGTCATCCTTGGTCCTGGAGCTTGCCATGGCTGAGCTCATGCGCCACCCTCATCTCATGAGCAAGCTACAAGCTGAGGTCAGGAACAAGACACCAAATGGAGAGGAGATGGTCAAGCAAGAGAACCTAGCAAGCATGTCCTATCTGAGAGCTGTCGTGAAGGAGACGCTAAGGTTACATCCACCTGCTCCACTGGAACTCGAGTCATCATCAACGCTTGGGCTGTCTGTAGACATCTAGAGTCATGGGAGAAAGCGGAGAAGTTCATGCCAGAGAGGTTCATGGACGGTGGTAGCGCCGCGACCATCGACTTGAAGGGAAATGATTTTCAGTTCATACCATTTGGAGCTGGTCGAAGGATGTGCCCTGGCATCAACTTTGGGTTGGTCACTGTTGAGATCATGCTGGCAAACCTCATGTACTGTTTTGATTGGGGGCTGCCGGCTGGTATGGACAAGAAGGATATTGATATGACAGAAGTTTTTGGTTTGACAGTTCACCGAAAGGAAAAGCTCATGCTCGTTCCCAAACTACCTGGTACCGCTAGCTACGCATAATCTGAGGCAGGATGCTCTGTAAAAGATATGCCTACTTTGTTTTTTAATGTACGGCCTGCACGTGAATTTGTGTACCTGTTGTATGTATTTTGCGGGTTTAACTAGTTATATGCAGAGTCAAGAAAAAAAAAAGTTGTATGCAGATATGTATTGCACGCATTTCCCTTCAAATATATATGAAGCTACAGTATGGATTGTTCTAAGGTTGTGAACAATATAGTTTTTAGAAAAAGGAAGCTTCTAAGAACATCAAGATGCATCAAGATCATACAACCATTCTAAAGTACTCTGGTCTCTCCAGAACTAAGATGATGTCTACAGCTCTAGCACAAGTTAAGGTAACGCACCAAAAATAAAAAGGCAAACAGGTAGTGCTATGAAGGCTAATGCCGGCAACCTGTTCCTTACTCCATGTCATACACAACCTGTGTGATGTCCACAGACATCCAACTCTTCATATCACACATAGCCCATATGATGATTGAGAGACATTCATGGGCTCTCCTCACAAGTACGGAGATATCTTTCATTAACACCTCATTTTCATTCACTGGCCACAGAATAAAAGCAGGTGCTACTACGGAAAGAACCCTTATAGCACTACTACTATAAACTTTTCCTAGGCGCCTGCTAGCATCACCCATCCAGTGAACCCATCCATGGGCTTATCGAGCCCATCCATGGGCTTATCGAGCCCATCCATGGACCTTCCAAGCCCGTCCACGGGCCGCTGCCGCCGTCCCTCGCCGCCGGATCCGGCCTCCCCAACGCTCGCAAATCCGCTGCTCGGGGCGCCTCCTCTAGATCTGTCGTGCCCTCCACTAGATCCGCCGCTCGCAGATTCGCCGCTCGGGGCGCCTCCACTAGATTCGTAGCGCCCGCACTGCCGGCCATGCCCTCCACTAGATCTGCCTCACCCGCCGCCACCGCCGCCGACCGCTGAGGTAGAGATGCCAAGGTGGTGTCGGAGGAGCTCGCTTCCACTGGCCCCTTGCTCTGAGAGAGAGAGAGAGAGAGAGAGAGAGAGAGAGAGAGAGAGGTGTGTGCCATCATGGTGGACGAAGGGAAGGGGCGCTGTTGCGGTCGTGGAAGGGAAGCGGCCCGTTGCGGTGGAGGAAGGGAAGGGGCACCACGCACGATGCGACGAAGGGAAGGGCAATGCTGAGGTGTGTGAGCGGTGCTGAGAGAGAGGGGGAGAAGAGCAGCGCTGAGAGGGAGGGATAGAAGAGCGGCACTTAGGAGAGCGCGCGACAGTGAGAAGAGAGCAGCGATCAGTGGATTTGGGGGCTAGGGTTTTGACCTGGCTTATATACTGTGACCGAGTTTTGGGCCGAGATGGGCTTCTAGCTGGGCTCGGCCACATTAATGGAGGCCGGCCTTTTAAGAGGTCCGCCTCCGAAAATGGAGGCATGTTTAGGTAAGTCCCGCCTCTGTTAATAGATTTTAGGAGTCGGTTATTTTTTAACCACCTCGTAAATCGATTTTTCGAGACGGTTAATTGTGACCGCCTCGGTTAATAAAAATGACCGCCTCTGTAAATCCCCGGCACTGACCGAGGCAGTTGGATTTTTAAAGGTCTCGGTTAATAAAAGGGCATTGCCTCGCAAAGTAATTTATGTAGTAGCGTAGATTCGGACTGCTTTCAGAATAAGTAACTATTTATCCTTTCTATCAAAATCTTAATCTATTTTTATTTAGAAAATACTCAATTTATTTTCTTACTTTTTTCTGACTTTTCTATTTTATTATGGATCCCCTTGGATATCAGGAGATCTAAGGGTGGTGACGGCGCTGCCCCTGGCCACGTGCCTCCTTGCCTTGCACGGGGCGCCTCTAGCGTCTAGCCAAGGCAAGGTCCTGGGCTCCCACCGGCCCGCTGAGCCCGTCTTGGGGGGCCCAGTTAGGCACATGACATCTCCCCCGTTCTCTGCACATCGCGTCCTCGCGTTGTATTCTTGCTTGGTCGATGATGCTGCTCGGGGAAGAAAACTGCTCCAAAGGTTGCCACCTCCATGCTGAAGATGAAGCGCCCCAGCTTATTTGTTCTCCGTGTGGAAGATAATGAGCTTGGAGTAGGGCTGGAGGTTGTTGATGTGGCCGAAGGCGGAGTAGTTGTGTGTTCCCATGGTCCATATTAGCTCCTGTACGTCTCAATTGGCGTTGAGGACCAAATGGCATCTTCTAGAGTTGTAGTGTATGTTGAAGTAACCATTCTCTGTGAAGAGGAGTGGTGACGTTGTTGTAGCGTGGATGGTTTCAGCGATGAAGTGCCAGGTCATTGTTCGCCCAATGGCAAAGAGGAATGTAGTAAGGCCCTATGATGCCCCTGTGGCAAAGGCTACCGTTCAAACAAAGAACCCAAGGGCGGTTGTGGGGGGTATTGTTCTTGGCGTGCAGTTCTATGAACCGGTTGTTAATCATGTATTTTATGAGGAATGTTGTGTTGCCTCATCCATATGAAGGGGTCACCACCATTGTAGAGGCTCGGGGGAGATGCATTGCATGGCCACATGACAGAGTAATGGTCTAACCTCTATATTCTTGAAAAAATGATCATTATATTTTGCTAATTAGTAATATATTTGTTTTCTACTAGATAAAGGATGACAAGAATTCACTGCAACACTCAAAAGGTGGTGGCAGAGGAAGGCCATCACAGCTTGAAGGTATTTTACTTGAACATTTTGACTTATATATGTGATCCAAACTGTTTGAATTGCGGGACTGCCAACCTTATGGCTATATATATTTTCTTCATGCTTCATATTCACCTAGTGTATAGCCACTTGTTGCCAGCAGTTTTGAGCAAGCGTTTTGGTCATTAATTACTAAAAGATATGAGCTCTACACTACAAGAAATGTGTTGGTTTATGACGTTTATGGCATGACATTTGATCAAAAGGTCACAAAATCAGTTTGTTTATGACGTTTGCTTTGGAAGCATATCAACTTAGTGATATAACTAAATGAACATCACAAAAAAATATCATAAAGGTAGTCAAATTCCATTTTGTGACAATATGTCCTGTCATAAATTCCGATTGCAACCGTCATAAATTTAGGACAAGGATGATGTGTCAAAAAATATTTTATATGACAAGGACAATGTGTCATAAGTTCTTTTACTATTTTTTAAAATATATCGTCCAAGATAGCTTGTGGGCCCAACTACCACCTAGTCAAGTGGGTCCCATGTGCATAGTTTTTTCAATTTTTTCCATGTATTTAATCCACCTATTTATGTGACATGAATTTATTTATTTATTGTTGGCCGATTCCAATGTCAACTATAAGATATGATGAGATTCATGCTCCTGGTGTATGTGTGGAATAATAGAATTGAGACATGTGCTAACCATGATTGCCTCACGGTCTATGTGCTAATAATGTTTGATTAGTGGAATGAAAAAGGAGTGAAAAAATGGTGGGGGCAGCAGCCAATCGTTGGGCTTGGCCCAACAAGCCTGCTGGTACCTCCCATCCAAAAAAAAGGAAAGAGAAATCCTTTTTTTTAAAAAAATAAAGGAGCAAGGACGCTGGGCCGTTCGCCGCTGCCCAGGCCATAGAGGTTGTTTAATGAAACAAGAAAGGAAGATGGAATAAGGACTAGAATGCCTGCTGTGCCTGTATCGCCATGCCTAGCTTTTGGTTCAATCTCCAACCTTTTGCATTTTGCATTTGATTTAGGAGAATGCGATAATGAGAATGCAAGTGATGTTTTACCCTGCTCGTTCCAACACGTAGGTGCAGGGATTCACATGGTACTACATCCTCATTTATTGTTTTGCACGGTCTCATTAATTAATTCCATCCTCATATATTCCTTCAGAGCCACGGAGATGAATGGAAGCCCAATGTCCGGCAGCTGGCAACCTCGTCTTTGTTCGCTTGAGTTTATCAGCTAAAATTAGTCAGCTATGAAATATTATTTTTTCTCTTACAACAAATCAGCATCAGCTAAAAATATAGCAAGACGAACACAGCCCTCAGCTCGCCAAAGGAATGGTTCTGCATGCTGCTAGATGAAAGCATTATTGGTTAACAGCACAAATTGACTATGTTTTGGTGGATTTAATTTTAGTTGAAAAGTACAATACAACAGAGAGATAAGCAAAGTCAGAACAGCCTACCGTCTCTATCTGGACACGTAGTGCAACAGCTCCTGATGTCTCCTATCCCTAGTGGAGCAAGGGCGCTGGGCCGTTCGCCGCTGCCCAGGCCTCGTGGGCCTAGTCTCCCCAACCGCCGCCTTGGGCCTTTGCCCCTGGGCCGCGCTCGGGGGCGCGCCGTGTGGGCTGCAGCCTTTGCCGCGCGGGCCTCTGGCGATGCGTGTGCGCTTTCTCGTGGGCCGCCGCAGCTGCGGGCAGGCTGCGAGCCCGGTGGCGCAAAGGAAATTCGTTTTCCTTTTCTTAAAATGCAAAAACTTCAAAAAATTATCAAAAATCATAGAAAAATCAGATAAATGTGAAACAAGTTTCTTTGGGTTTATAAAATCGTGCTCTGTCTTCGGATGTCAGTTTATTACTAGGTTGTGTGTTATATATAGGTGTAATTAAATCACCCTTGCATTCTTGTTAATGGAATATATAATATAGAAAGAATGGATAAGATTCGGCATGGCGCCATGCTCTGGGCCTTCATGCATGCTGAAAAAGTTGCAATCCATATCGACATCGGCGTATTGTATATGCTTCACAAAGTCCATTCGCCATTTCGAAGAACTCTAACTACAACTGATGGGTCTCCACATGACTCATTCGTTTCGATGTTGTAAGCTGCTCAAACTTTTTGTCAATCTTGTGCATGCCACGGGATGAGGAAATGCTAAGTTTTAGATTTTTCCGGAAGTGCTTTACTATTTTCTTTTATTTAAATGATTTTCTACGCGGTGGGATCGAACGTCATAATTGTAGGTTGAACTAAGGCTACCCAAAAATGATCCGAAATGGTGCCAGATTTCTACACCAAGTATCACATGCCCTAGGGAACCGGTTTTGGTGGAGGCAGATGGTAACATATCTTATTTTCATGGCGTAACTCGCCCTCTTTTCTCAATTTTAGTGATAAATAAATTCAATAATTACCTAATTTGATCCGAAAATGTAAGATTCGGCATGGGGCCATGCTCTTAGCCTTCATGTACGTAGAAAAAGTTTTAAGCTATTTCGACACCAGCGTATTGTACATGCTTCACAAAGTCTATTTGCCATTTCAAGAAAGACTACAACTGATGGGTCTCCACGTGACTCGTCTATTTTGAAGTCGTAAGCTGCTCAAACTTTTCTCTCATGCTTGTGCGTGCCACTAGATGAGGAAACGCTAAGAGTCGCAAGTCTCGCTGTATACTGGCCATCGGATCAAAATAAACGGACAAGATGCACCGAACCTCCTCTTCCCGACCCGCTCTCCAGCCTTTGTCCTGGTGATGGGATTGGTGCCGGCGGCCGCCTCGACCGGCTGCGGGGTGCTGGCCTCGTCGTCAGGCACTCAGGCTCGGCTCGGAGAAGGGTCGGGATTGGAGCGCCGCGTTGGCCGACAGGGCATCCGAGGCTCCTCCGAGTCGACAAGCTAGCTAGCAGAGCGGACGTGACGTGACGTGACGTGACGCTCGGTTCTTCTCCACGGCATGGACGGATGCTGGCGGAAGCACCACCGAAGCAGGCAACACAGAGAGCCGGCCAGGTAGTGCCTGTGCTTCCCGCATCTATGCATCTTTTTTTTTCAAATAGATCTACCAGCTCTTGGTTTTGATTCATGTCTGCTATTCTGTAAAACCATTTTGCGTCATGGCTGATGTCCCTCCATTGTTGCGTGCAGGTTCAGAGAGTTGCCGATCTATTTTGTCCTCAGGCCACCGGTTACACTGGTGGCGCTGACTCGAGCAGCCAGGTGAGGACTGAAGTAGATATGCTGGCCTGGGTTAGTGCATCTGTTGATGCTACTGTGGTCATGTTAATAGCAACCTGTGCTGATTGTGTTGCTGTGTGCTGTCGCTTCTTGTAGTCTAGGTGTTTGATTAAATGCCAGTCTGAGCTTACTGTTGTTTTACATGGCTGAGTTGGATATGATGATTAGACGATATGATGATTGCCTTTGCTTTTTTAATATCTGACTACGCTGAAATTGGTTTGTCTAAATGTATGGCTATTTATTAGTACTATACTTATACAGATTTCTGAACACATCAGATTCAACTGATCTAGAGAAAAGGCCTTTTGTTGACCTTAACTTGTTTTCTGTAATTTAATTAAGTGCCCTTTTCTACATTTCTCATATGCAGCAAGCCTTTAAGTATTGAAATAGTAGTTATAATCATATATAGTACTGTGTAACTTTTTTCCATCAGTTGCATCCATGATTGCTCTATGTTTGTTATGCTTAATTAGTTTCATTTTGATATTGTAGACTGCAGAGCCTCAGCCGAGGGGAGAGACCCGCCACGAGAATGAAGTCGCCTGTAATTCCGTAAGTAGTAGTACTTTAATTCGAATCATTACTGTCTAGCGGCCACCACGGTTACCATTCGATTATTGGTGTACTAGTGATTAGTGAAGTACTAATCCTCACGTTAGCTGAGTTCGCTTGCCTAGATTTTTCGTGCTCTTGGCTGCCCTTTCTTTTTCATGCATGATTTTCTGCTGTTGTTATCGTCTGCATCATTTGATTGGAGAATGTTAACTCGAGTCTTTGTAATTTTCTGCAGTTCTAACGCAGGAACAAGATCTACAATGAGCTTGCAAGGAGGGAGCTGAGAGATCCCCTGCTGTCGCAGCTCACCATTAGAGTTGTAATGGCGTATTTTTCTATGATGTTGTTTGCCGGCTAGTCACAATGTTATATTTTACTGCAGGTCTTTCGTTAGGGGTGTAGTTAGTAGTTTTAATAGAATGTGATCATATACGTATGATACTTCTGATTTGGTCATTACTGAATGTGCTTCTTGATTATATGTCAAAATGCATGTCCGAATATGAGTTTGTTTTCAAATAGTATGCCTTGATTGTGGATCTGAAAATAAAATCGTGGCTAATTTTGTAATTGAGAAAAAAATGGGACCCAGAAGAAAAGTAGTGTGGGTTGCATAATAAAAAGCATTTTTGGGTAGGCTCAGTATAATCAGCCCTTGAAAATATGGACGAGCCCAAAAACATTCGCGTGGGCTGGTCTGAAAACATCCGTCTGACCAGCCTAAAATAGATGGGATGGACCAAAATAAATATAGGTCAACGGTAAGCTGTAACAATCGGCTTGGTCCATTAGAAGCCTGCTTGGTACATGGGCCTAAATAGGCTGAAAAAGCATGGAAACAAGAAATGGGTCAGGCCAAAAAATGAGCCATAACAATGGGCTTGGCCCATTATAAGCCTGCTTATGTGGTATGCTGTAAGGAATTGTGACTTAAAATCAATTGTCATAAACTTTTGTGACATCAAAACCAATGTCATACATTTGTGACACTAACATCTAAATGACACAAAACATGGTTTAAGGCGCATGGTTTTTGACATTAGCTTTTTCGTCATGTGGGTGTCACAAATGCTAATATGTGACATAAATTTCATGTATTATGACAAAGATTAATTGTCATAAACCCTCACATCTCTTGTAGTGCTACAAGTACCAAATCTGTATGGTCTAAGATATTATAATTACTTTAGTAGATTTTTGCAGGTACCCAATTTAGTAATGAAAATTGTTGATAGCATACCTGCCCATTGTACAGTAATATTGTTTCACTATTTCCACCCAATAACAAAGCAAGTGTTAATGGTACAGACACCAGTTTGCTCAAGTACTCTCCTTGTTTTGAATTGCACTTATATGTTATCCAAACTGTTTGAACTGTGTAGAACAAATTTAGCATAGAGCACATTTCACTGGTATTTCACCTTTCTTCATGTTAGGTACTTAAGCTATGTGGTGTTGCAAGTATTTTGGATCCGCAACCTTTTGTGGAATGGTCACAGAGCTGTTATATGCTGACATTTTGGAGTGGCAGCAACCATCTGTGCACCAAGCTAGTGTTCCAGTATTTTGGAGTGCCATGCTCAGCTGAACATGCCATTTTCATCAAGGAGACTGTTCTGATGTGTCCTAGAATTGTTGCAGGAAGACATGAATTCCTGTTCTGTTCTATTGTTTGCACCTACTATCATGTAGGGCAAAGACATGGAAGTGTTGAATGCCACTTAGCTTTAGCCATAATCACTTAGTACAAGCTTTGTAGTATATGTCTATATATGTCTGCTAGTGACTAATCTATATCCTGGACCTGTATATACATGGCTCTATTGAGTATGTTCATCACTTGACTTGCTATATGTGTGTGTGTCTGTGTGTGTGTATCCAGTTGATGTATGTATGGAAGTTCTAATATATTATTTCTATAAAATCAAGTGGATTTGCTCAATGTGATGCCTTCTCTATGAACAAAAGTGGATAGTCAAAATATTCAAATTGTATTGATATCTTCATTTTCTATATAGTTTTCCCAACAGTTTAGTTGCTGACGAGGGCATGTTTCATAAAATGCCTTGCAAACGGTTTCGCGAACATATAAAGTGTCGGCAACGGTTTGAACTGTTGGCGTAGGTCATAACTATCAGCATAGGTTTAATTTTTGGCAAGGGTCTCAACTGTCGGCAAAAGTATACCATTTGGCTACACCAAAAGTGTCGGTGATTCCTTTAACTGTCGGCAAAAATTTCGTCGACAGCTTCTACCGCGACTGTTTCTAAACTATCGGCAAAATTTTCGTGGGAGTCTATCTTTCAGCAAAGGTGCCCTTTGCCAATAGTAGAAAGTGTCGGCAAAGGTATGTTGTGTTATAGTGAATTCTAGCGAGTTTGGCCACGGTGGTGATGGTGCCTGTAGGTAGAAGTACCTGTGGAAGTCAATGATTCCTTGGTAAAGTGACCAAGCTGGTTCCGCGGTGCCGCCTATGCTGGTTTTAGCGATGATGCTCTTGTTGTGGTCGCCTCCGACTGAATTGGATCTATTATCAATGGCGAGCTCTTGTCCAAGAGGGTGTTGGCCTTGGCAACGAATTCTTTCGCCTCGTTGAATTGTTTGTTGTAGGTGGTGGCAAACTCATGCACCTCCTTCTTCATCTCGTTGATCAAGGTGGTGGTGGTGATCGGGTCGATTTGGTCTCCGGATACCAGGTGTGATGGTCCTTTCCTAGGGGACCGGTTGGCGATGGCCTAGGCGAGGTGCGGCAGCGCTACTGCGTCGGCGCTGGCAGGTGTGGGGGTGGCGGCGTGGTATGGCGGCGGCAGCATGCTAGGGCAGAGGCGGCGCGCGCGGGCGCTGGGAGAAGGAGAGGAGGGGGCGGTGGCAGAGAGAGAAGGGATAGGAGAATAGATTATTTCTCTTGTTTAAGATTGAATGGTTATAGGGCCCCTTTATTTATAGTGTTTGGAGACTTGGTCCTTAAGCAATCTAATTTTATGAAAAGAGCCCTTATAGATTCGGACTGCTATCATAACAAGTAACTATTTATCATTTCTAACAAAATCCTAATCTATTTTTGACTTTCCTATTTTATTCTGGATCTCCTTAGATGTCGGGAGATCGAGGGTGGTGGCGGCGCTGCCCCCTGGCCACGCACCTCCCTGCCCTGTGCGGGGCGCCTTTGGCATCTGAACAAGGCTAGGTCCCGGGCTCCCGCAAACCCACTGAGCCCGTCTTGGGGGCCCCAGTTATGCACATGAAAGTGGCCAATTGGCCTTTAGTCTCAAACTGTCTGTACAGCCCAAGGCGAAACACAGTCCACGCCAGCCTATACCCCTTCGATTCATTCTTAACCAATCGCCCACACGCCCAAAAACAAAGGCGCCGCTAGTCACCCATTGTTGCCAAGGCGCTGAGCTCAGCCTGCCATGGAGATTGAGGGGAAATGATGAGGTGCTACCGAGTTTCACCGGCTGATATCTCCAGGATGTGGATAGGGTGCCCGGCCAGAGGGGGTGGCCGCCCTATCTCGTGGCTCTGCCTATACGTGCTGATCGACACGATAAGCTCAGCTAGAGAGCGCCACACGGGCAGCATCGGGCCATGATTCAGGACGAGCTCGTTCCACGTACAGAGAACATGCTCGATGAGCCGTCTTGTGATGCCTTTCCCAATGAGATCGTGTCCTTTTCCCGGTGGCCGAGCACCACATGCTTGCTGCCGTAGCTCCAGCGACGCCCCTCTTCCGGCCACAGCTCCTGGGCCTCCCCAAGCCTGAGCCACCTGCCGCTGCATGCAGGCATGCTTGCTGTTGTTGTTGCCACCACTACAGCATGCATCCACTTGCGGCATGGGAATGTGAGTGGGACGCAGTTTTTTTTTCACTTAGCAAAAAAAGAAAAAAAAAACTGGGTCTGCCATGTGACAACCAAGTCATTGTACGTGCCTTTGTCCCAACAGCTAGCTACCCAGAGCTAGCCACTACGGCCAGAGCACAGCAGTTGGGCTAACAAGCATACTACAGCAACCATGCAAACTCCAACACATTTAGCTATGCCAACATAACTTCGTCTTTTATATTTACTAGTATATGGTTATTAGTCCCTGAATCCTTTTTAGTATCGCCACTTGTCATCCCTGGTTTACTTCATTTTTATTCTTTGGCTTAACTTCTGATGCAAACTATTTCCTTGTCAATTGTTGGTGAAGTGTGCAATATCTACAGTGTGTTTAAAAACTGATATATCAGCCATGCTTATGGTTAATATCGACCAAGATCCTCTCATGCTTATATTAATATGGCTATGTTTCTGTTGGTTTATGTTTCAGAATTTTTTACTTCCCATTATTTTACTTATTTATATGTAATATTGATCATGGTTCTAGGGTCAGCATACTTTAAATAGGTTGCTAATAGAATCCTCTAAATCAGTAAATATTCAGGACAGATGCACAAGAATTTCAAATTAACTTAAGGATTAAAAAATATATACCAATCAACAAGATTAAATTATGAAAATCAAATGACAACATAAGCTATGGGGCCACAACAAGAGCCACCACAGTTTTAATTAAGGAGTCAAGTAATGCATATTAATGATACACCGATGTGATATGCAATGGAAAAATCAATGTATAAGTCATAAAACATGTAGGTCTGTAATTGATAAGTTTTACCAAAACTGCATAGTTACTACGTAGTATCTATTATCCCTATTGTGTTAGAAAATGAACGAAGAGACAAACATGAAATTATGCCCACAAACTGCTCCGTAGTAGCACCTGCTTTCATTCTGTGGCCAGTGAAAAAAAATGAGGTGTTAATGGAAGGTACTTCTGTACTAGTGAGGAGAGCCCATGAATGTCTCTGAATCATCATATGGGCTTTGTGTGATATGAAGAGTTAGATGTTTCTGGACATCACATAGGATGTGTAGGAACCGGTTGCTGGCATTAGCCTTCTTAGCACTACATGTTTGCTTTTTTATTTTTGGTGTGTTACCATTGAGCTAAAGCTGTAGACATCATCTTAGTTCTGGAGAGACCACAGACCAGAGTAGTTTTAGAACGGTTTTATGATCTTGATGCATGTTGATGTTCGATCTTAGAAGCTTCCCTTTTCTAAAAACTATATTGTTCACAACCTTCGAACAATCCATACTGTGGATTCATATATATTTGAAGGGAAATGCGTGCAATACATAGCTGCATACAACTTTTTTTCTTCACTCTGCATATAACTAGTTAAACCCGCAAAATACATACAACAGGTACACAAATTCACGAGCAAGCCGTACTTTAAAAAACATTGTAGGCATACCTTTTACAGAGCATCCTGCCTCAGATTATGCGCAGCTAGCACTACCAGGTAGTTCCGGAACGAGCATGAGCTTCTCCTTTCGGTGAACCGTCAAACCAAAAACTTCTGTCATATCAATATCCTCCTTGTCCATACCAGCCGGCAGCCCCCAATCAAAACAGTACAATGAGGTTTGCCAGCATGATCTCAACAATGGCCAACCCAAAGTTGATTCCAGGGCACATCCTTCGACCAGCTCCAAATGGTATGAACTGGAAGTCATTCCCCTTGAAGTCGACGGCTGCAGCGCTACCACCATCCATGAACCTCTCCGGCATGAACTCTTCTGCTTTCTCCCACGACTCTACATGTCTACATACTGCCCAAGAGTTGATGATGACTCGAGTTCCAGAGGGGATTGTATACCCATCGATTTCACAGTCCACCATAGATTGGTAAGGCAAGAACAGTGGAGCAGGTGGGTGTAACCTTAGCGTCTCCTTCACGACGGCTCTCAGATAGGCCATGCTAGCTAGGTCCTCTTCCCTGACCATTTCCTGTCCATTTGGTATCTTGTTCCTGACCTCAGCTTGTAGCTTGGTCATGATATGAGGATGGCGCATGAGCTCAGCCATGGCAAGTTCAAGCGTCAAGTATGATGTGCCCGTGCCTGCATCAAACAGGTCCTGGGTGTGGGTAATTTAGGATAAGTAGGTCAATCGAAAATGACACAATCTAGGATAGATCTATTTTTGATCTCTAAAGAAAAGTTGATATTGGTACCTAATAGTCACTCACCATCAAGATGGCCTTGATATGATCTCTGGTGATACGTACTCTTGTTGAACAGAGAGCATCAGGTCAACGAAATCTGCACTCTCTTCTTGCTCAGCTCGCCTCTCATGGTCGCTTATGATATTTTCAAGCACGTCATCCCATCTTTCATGCGTCTCGTCCGCCTTTCTGCTCACCATCCTGGTGAAGATACCTAGCGAATTCACAAGCCCTGGGAAATAGTTTTCTAGGCTAAACCCTGCATACAGGGCAACATTCATCTCAATCAGCTCCCGGAAGGTCTTGTTCCGGCTGTCTTCCTTGAAGAACTTGCCCGACAGCACGCGGCACATGATCTCGTTGGCGAACGTGTTCATGGTCTCGCTCATCTCCACTGCCATGCCTGTAGCCATGGCCTTCTTCAGCTTGGCCATCACCTGGCGCACCTAGTATATGTATTTCATTATATGTAACAAAATTAGTGAAACATTATTACATAGCCATTCATGCATTCTCATTCATCCCCTACTATACATATAATAATGATAACAAAAATAGCAATTCATGTATTCTCTTTCATGCCCTACAAGACAGCTACCCAAAGTGGTCACCTTCTTGACGGTGAACAGGCGTGTGGTGACAAGCTTCCTGACCTTACGCCAATGCTCACCGTAGGGTCCGAAGGCGATGGTTGACGACCCATACAGAAAGTTGTGCAAGACCTTGGGCGCTGGCCGCGAGGCGAAGACGTGGTCGTGCGTCCGGAGGACCGCCTGTGCCGCGTGCGGGGAGGAGACGACGAGGATGGGGACGGTGCCGAGTTGGAGGAGCATGAGGCCGCCGCCATGGTCATGTTTGGTGGCGAGGTCACGGAGGGAGACGTGTGGGAGATCGCCGATGAGGTGCAGGTGGCCGATGACTGGCAGCCTTCCCGGAGGTGACGGCAGGAGAGGCTTCGACCGCTTCCTGTCATCATCGCCGGCGTTGGGGCGGTGGTGGAGGCGTCGGCAGATGAAAGGCAACAGCTCTAGCATGAGAGGCACGACGAGGAACCAAAGTGGCCCTTGGCTAGAGGCGTAGCAGCTGCCAGCATGAACTGGTACACTACGTGCACCAAGTGAATGCTTGTTCTTAAAATACCCGGCACTCATGCACGTAGGACAATATGAAATATGGATAGCTACTACAAAAATATCTAGGTTGTCAAGTTCTGCATGAGTTTTTTTTTTGCCTACTTCTTTGGTCCTGTTTGGATGAATTAGGACTAATGATTTGTTAGAACTAGTGATTATTAGCCTAGGGATCCAAACAGGACTGAACTAATCACTAGTCAGCTAACTACTAGTCAGCTAATCACTAGTCCTAGTTCATCCAAACAGGTTCTTAGTTTGTTAGATATTTATTTCTCCCCTTTCAGTGTCATGATTTGATTGTGAAATAACATCGCATGCAGTCAAATTGGTGATCATTGGTGAAAATTTTGGTATGGATAGAGTCAGAAACAATGGTCTTGGCCACTCGATACCTACACCTCGATGATCCATGATTGGTGATTTTGTGCGTCTTCGCCACGAAAGCTGGATACCTACACACGGCTACACCTCTGTGATTGATGAATGGTGATTTTGTGCACATAAATTCATTTGAAAAGGTTAAAAATTTATTTACTCGACAACTATTTCTAGGTATGGTTGATTTAATCAACAACACTAAATAAATTGATTTTTGGGGATGAATTTATTCAGTCAACCACTCCTGGAAATCAATTTCTAGAGATGGTTACAAAAATAGAGTTCAGCAAAACATTTCTAAAGAAAGTTTACTATTATTTAGTAGCGCAGTTTATGATATTTTAATCACAAAAGGCTTAGCTGCAGCATCGCAATGTTAAATTTTAGATTTTTTTGCGCATGCCTCTCATACCACCACACCATATAATAACTTGTGAGCAAATAATATCCTTTGTATTAATATACATGGTTATTATATTGAATATTATGTCACACAAACGATCTCAAATGAAAATATTTTCAGCTACAAAGTTTTTTAATCTTCGCAAGCACTACAACTTTGGTATACAGGATATTTTGCATCCGAGGTCATTTAAAAATTTTAAAAAAAATAAATTTGAAATCCGAGAACTTAAAATGTATAATTATATTCCCAAATAGTCTCGAATAAAAAGATTGCCAACTACATAAATTTTTAGGTCTCATCGAGTTCTACAATTTTGATATAAAGTTTTCTTCTATCGGAGATCATTCAAGAAGTTATGAATTTTTATTTGTTCGACAGCCATTTTTAAGGCCACCATGCGCTCTCTGGCTGTGTAGCTGCTCTGGGTAGCTAGCTGTTGGGACAAAGGCACGTTCAATGACTTGGTTGTCCCACTCCCATTCCCACGCCGCAAGTGGCAACAACAGCAACAGCGAGCATGCGGCTGCATGCATGCATGCAGCGGCAGGTGGCTCAGGCTTGGGGAGGCCTAGGAGCTATGGCCCGAAGAGGGACGGGCGTCGCTGGAGCTACGGCGGCATGCATGTGGTGCTCGGCCGGGAAAGGACACGATCGACCAATCAAGTTGGACTGGCTGTTAGCGGAACACAACAAGAAGGCAAAAAGAAACACGATGGAGCGGCGGCTAGCGTTTTGGCTGGCTTGGTCAAGAACAAGCTGCGTTCTGATGAAGGAGAAAATGTCAAGAAGTGGAAGAAGAACAAGCTGATCAAGAAGCAACTCCTATATTCTTTTCAACCACAACAAAACTTGTATCAGAATAATTAGTTTCCTCCTTAAAATCTCTAAGCCCAATATCGTAACAATTTCTAAATACTAGCTGGCCTGGATGGCTTAGAATTAAGAGGTAGCTGCTAAAAAATAAGTAAAATCGTATTTGTATCCACAGCTAATGGATTGGCGATAGTGTCATGTCTACACCTAGCTAAGAATTAGTTGTTGGATAGTTATTTTTAGCTAATACAGCTCATAGTTAGCTGAGGGAAACCAGATAAAACATTAATGCCAAACAAATAAAAATTTGATGCTGCTGGCATGATTTATTTTCCCTAATATCTCATATTAACAGATAATCTGTATGCGCAGCATATACTGCACCGAGAGATGGAAGGGAAATGAGATGATGCATGGTATTTAAAGTGCCTAAGTCGAAGAAACGTGATGCATGAATCATACCTGAATCATAAAACTGTGATGATTTGACGTTTGAGTGAGTCACACTTGAAAATTCATTAAAATAATTAGTCACACACTACAATACAAGAGATGTACGTACATCATGCCTATAGCTTGGAAGCGCACGCTGAACACATGATGCATCCTCCGTGTCCTATGGGCTCGGCCTCTCGCTCAGATCCATTATTTTCCCGGGCCATGCCAGTGTTTCGTATCAGGGAATCCTTTCCGTTCCAAAAGGAAACAATATCAGCAATGGCGTGACAACAAGGCACGAGAAAAATAGAACTCGAAGAACAAATGCATTATGTGTTGGGGTGGTTGGCTCCGAGCGTAGCGGCGTGGAGGATCTATCGCAGGTGGTGGTGGCTAGCTGGGTTCACATACGGAGCAGGTGCACGCACGACGAGCTCTCTTGGTTGTTTGGCTAGGCGGGCGTCACAGGGGTTTATGATTATATTCCACGACGGCTTCGCTTGCTGGCTTAGCTAGCCTGTTGGAATTAGTCCTTCGACCCACTGGCAATGTCAAGTAGCCACAATCGACTTTGGACTGTTCATGGTGGTCCAATAATGATATTTTTTTATCATGGTCTTTATATAATTTTGTAGTATATTAATTGTTATGAATGTTTTATATTTGCATATCTGTTTGCAGACAACACTAGTACAGCGAAGCTCTATACTGGCAGTTCCAGAACCATCATCACTGGCGTTTAGCGCCACTGCCAGTGTGGGCCAGTGAAAATCTCGAGCTTTACAGGCATAAACTTGAGATGCGCCACTGTTAATACATTTACACTGGCGGTACGGTTAATAAAACCGCCGGTGTAAAACAGATTTACACTGGCGGTTTACTTATGCCAATCATCAGTGTAAAACAATTTACACAGGCAAGTTTATGAGAACCGCCTATGCTACAGGTGGTTTACCTGAAAAAACCACCTGTGGAAAATATTTTCTAGAGGCGGTTTAGTAGCTTAACCGCTAGTGAATTGTTTTTGAAGTTTAAAATTTAGCATCATATTTGCCATCAGTGAATTGTTTTTATTTTTAAAAACTGAAACAAACCCAAATATAAATCACAGGCAATTATATTTCCATGCATGACAAAAATAGTATTTATTTCAATTAACCATAGTCATAAACCCTAAAGTATATATACAACAAAGTTTTCAACTCATAGCTAGGTCCCATGAATTCTCTAATAATCATCTTTTAGCTCTACCTAGCAATATCTACAAGATCTCTGTACGACTAACCTAACTCAGACTCCGGATCATGATACTTCCCCTTGTAGTGGATTATTTCTTTCACGATGAACCGGCTTATGCCCTCGTAAATGTTCATGAGATCTACATTCGTGAGGCGATTATCAGTTGGACGACACATGTATATCTACAAAAAAATTAAGTCATCATATATTTACAAATGACCAATGTGTAGAAGGCATCATTACTCAGTGAGAACCTTTTATATTCCTTGGTTCCTCAGCAAATTTTGGGTATGTGTCATTGAAATTTTACCATTGCTTGGCATCAGATGGATGTCGAAGTTTTCCATCGTCCTTGCGCTCATCAGAGGTATGCCAGGACATAAGTTCAGCATCATCCTCAGAGTTTCGGAACAAACACATCAACCGATCAATCACTGTGAGGTATCACATCACCAAAGCAAGAACCCTTCTCTACGCATAATAGTCTACCTCTTCTTCGCGGCTGGTGGTTTTCGTACTCTTTTGGGTCTTCTTTAATGCCAAGCAAATGAAAATTTATAATGCTGCTGGCACGATTTGTTTTTCTCTAATATCTCATATAACAGATAATTTGTATGTGCTGCCAAGTATATACTACACTGAGAGATGGAAGAGAAATGAGTCGATGCATGGTATTTAAAGTGATCTAACTCTATGTCGAGGAAACGTGATGCATGAATCATACCAGAATCATAACACCATGATGATTTACCGTTTAAGTGAGTCACACTTCAGAATTCGTTAAAAAAAATTAGTCACACAGTACATCATGCCTATAGCTTGGGTGCGCAGCCGCGCACGCTGAACTCATGATGCATCCTCCGTCTCCTATCGGCTGAGCCTCTCGCTCCGATCATCCATTATTTTCCTAGCTGTGGGCCGTGCCTTTGTTTCGTATCAGGGATCCATTTTGTTCCAGAAAGGAAAAACATATATATGAAGGGGAAAAGAAAGAAAGAAAAACAACATCAGCTGTGGAGCTCGAAGAACAAAGCTGAGGCCACAGGCATCGGCCTAACCCCGTTGGCTCAGCTCGAGCGTAGCGGTGTGGAGGATCATCTATCGTAGGTGGTGGTGGCTAGCTGGGTTTACATATAGAGCACATGCAGGATGAGCTCCCTTGGTGTTGCTTTGGCCTGGCGTCGATCACAAGGGTTTATGAATCCACGACGGATTCGCATGTTGCATTATTCTTTGTTTGTTTCGGGTGAGGTTATTCTGGCATAGCTAACCTGTCGGCATTATTGCTTCGACCCACTGGACCTGGCAATTTAAAGTACCCACAATGGACCGTAGACTGGTCAAGTGAGTTTGAGCTTCCTTCATCTATATATGCAAACTATTAAGTGAATTTGAGCTCAAATGGTGTATAAATAAAAAAAATCCATCGTTATTTTCAATCTAAAAAATCATAAATTTCTCTATTTCTAGACCACGAAAGAGTCATACTAGTAATGAAACATGAGAGAATGAAGTTGCTAACCGTTAGAACCAAAGAATGGATGGAGGAATCGAATGAAGTCTTTCACCAAACATGAACTCCTCTTGCACGTGAAAGAAAAGAGCTAGAGACAAGCAAGAACAGAGAGCTTGAAATGGCTCGGGCTGGGGAGGAACAAAGGTGGATTTATAGTATGGTCTTTTACTCCCGGTTTATGGCTATAACCAAGCCTAAAGGACGACCTTTAGTCCAGGTTTTAGCCACCAATCGGGAGTAAAGAGCCGGGGGACCTTTAGTCCCAGTTTGTGACACCAACTAGGACTAAAGTGTTACATTTAGTCCCGGTTGCAGCCACCAACCGAGACTAAAGTCCCCTCCTACAAAAGCCTGTGACGGTAGCCGTTGGGCAGTGGACTTTAGTCCTGGTTGGTGGCTCGAACCGAAATTAATGCTCTCTTTAGTTCCGACCTAAATCTGGCCAAGACTAAAGCCAAAAACCAAAAGTATGTTCTCTACTTAGTGCTCGCTCAGATCCATTTCCCCAGGGCTGGGCCTGTGTTTCGTATCAGGGATCCATTTCGTTCTACAAGGAAAAAACATATGGAGGGAAAAAGAAAAGAAGGAAAACACCATAAGTAATGGCGTGACAACAAGGCACGACAAAAACAGTGCTACAAAAACAAAGCGAATGAGGCCAGAAGCATCAGCCTGATCGACACGACAAGCTCAGCTAGAGAGCGCCAAACGGGTGGCATCAGGCCGCCTTGTTTCAGGCCGAGCTCGTTCCACGTACGGATAACATGCACGATGAGCTCTTTGGTAGTGCTTTGGCCAGGCATCACAAGGATTTATGGTTCCGCGACGGATTCGCATGCTGCATTATTCTTGCTTAGCTAGCCTGTTGGCACTGTTCATTCGTCCCACTGACCTGGCAATATTGTAAAGTAGCCACAATGGACTGTATACTGTTCATGGACCCCAAGACTCACCTCCTAAAGCTATTCGTCTAGCATGATAGATCAATCAGCAAGTATATATACACTAGTATAAAGAAACATTTTCAGAGGTGAGTGTTATTTTTTATTATCAGAGGCAGGCATCCCGTGTCCACCTTTAACTAAAGGTCACTGTAAATTTCCATTTACAGAGGCAGTGGTCGGCATGCTCGCCTTCGAAAATCGATTTTTAGAGACAAGCATTTTAAGATGTGTACCTCCGAAAGTCGAATAATGGTTTCTAGAAAACTCAAAAAAAAAAATCTTCTTAGAATTCAAACCCACAACCTACTACTTGTCAAAAACAACTGCATGCCACTGCACCACACACTCATTAGTAACCAAAGATAAGATTCTATCTTTTATTAAAAAATTATAATCTTGTATTAAATATTTTGGCTACTAAATGAACCCAAATGCTGAAGTTTTCAAGTATAAAGTTTTAAATCTTGCTAAGCAATACAACTTTGGTATAGGATAGGTCTCCATTCGAGATTGTTTGAAAAATTCAAAAATTAAATGTCAAAATACGTGAATTGAAAACAAATATTTGTGACACCAAAAAATTTCAAATAAAAAATTTATCAACAAAAAACTGTAGATTAGGTAGACCACTACAGCTTTGGTATTAACTATGTGAACATTCAAGGTAGTTTATAAATTCTAAATTTTGAATTTTAAAATCTATGAATTTTAAACATATATTTGGGACTCTAAACAATTTTAATCAAAACCTTTTCAGCTACAAAGTGTCAGATTGTATCGAGATCTACACCTTTTCTATAGACCATATCAACATTCGAGGCTATTCTAAATTAAATTTCAAATTTCAAAATACATGAACTTAAAATAATAACTCTAAATAATTTCAAATAAAAACTTCTGAACTACAAAGTTGTAGATCATGTCGAGAGCTATAATTTTTATATAAAGTTTGTCTTTATCCAAGTTCATTTGCAGAATTATTTTTGCATGTAACTATTTATAAGGACGTGCATCTTCAGATGTCCATCACTAAAAATTGATCTTTAGAGATGGATGCTTAGACTGGCTGACTCTGTTTACAGTGGTTTTCAAAGACGGATATCCTAAGGCGACACCTTTATGAATCGATAATTTTCAGAGGTGATCGCCTTAGCACACCTGCCTCTGAAAATGATTTTTAGAGGTGGGCTTTCGCCTAGAGGCTACCTGGTCATTTGCGAAGGTCAGCCATTCCTGGGTCTAGTCATGTTCCAAGGATGCTGAACCTCCTACTGGGCATTCGCCGTGACGGGCACGTTGGAGAGCCACCACACCATGCATCGGAGGGGCAAATTGAACAACGAGGACCCGACTGTGCAACTGTCGGAGCAGGAGCTCGTGGATTGCGATCCCACGAGCAAGGGCTGCAAAGGCGGCGGCCTTGCCGTCCACGCCTTCTAGTACATGATCAAGAATGGCTTGGCATTGTGGGGCTCCTACCCTTAGGGGTGTGGATGGTACGCCACGGCAGCGCCACACTGTGCGTGGACCTAATCATGTGAGGGTTTTAGTAGGTGTCACGCCTCGACGAGTTCCAAATGCTTTCAGCAGTTAGCTTCGGCCCAGTTGTCGTCTCCATTGCCGTCGGAGACGACAACAAAGGTTTCTTGGACTACGAGGGTGGCATGTACCGGGGCAAGTGTGAAACTAAGAACGATCATGAGCTCTTACTCATCGGTTATGGCTACAACTAATAGCATTGATGCAGGACAGTTGAAAATCTTTCGATTTGTTGCTGGTATGATTTGTTTCTCTCTAATATCTCACATATAACTGATAACATGTATGCCGTATGCGCTGCCAAACATATACTATACACTGAGAGATGGAAGTGAAATGAGATGATACATGGTATTTAAAGTGCTTGAAGTTTAAGAAATGTGATGCGCGTGAACTGTACTGAAATCATAAAAGTGTCATGATTTGCAGTTCTGGGTGAGTCACACACCAAAAACCACAAGAGGTTAGAGAAAGTACATCATACCTGTAGCTTTGGCATGCACGCTAAACTCATGATGCATCCTACGTTTCATTTCACGTACGGCCGGGGCACATGCACGATGAGTTATTAGCAGTGCTTTGGCTAGGCCTCACAAGCTAAGGGTTTATGATTTCACGACTGATTTGAATGATGCATATTATTCTTTGTCTTGTGTGAGGTTATTCTGCCTCATTATTGTCTAGCTAGCCTGTTGGCAAAACTTTGATATACCGACTGGCAGTGTCCATGGGCCCTTTTTTGAGACAGAGGTATCCGAGGAAGGGGTTCAATGAAAATTGCCTAGCTCTCTGGAGGTCATGGATATGTTGTGCACAATACAAACATTTTAGATACCAAACAATACACTTTGAGAGTTGGAGTTAATGCATCTTGCTTATTTTTCCTTTGAATTTTTTAAATGACCTTAGATGTGTACTATTTGACTGGGTATAGATCTACTCTAGAAATCGATCTCTTGAAGTGGCTGGGTTTAGACCTGTCTCTATAAATCGATTTTTAGTGTGGTTCGATAGTCGCCTGTAGAAATTATTATTTTCTAGAGATGTATAAAGAGTCTAGGGACAAACGAAATCGACATATCTATAAGCCTGTTTTAATCACTTCAAAAAATCTTCCCATATAGTAGTTGAACATTGAAGTTATCGTAGATTATTTAACTACAATATGAAACATTTATAAAAACAAATATTTCTCCTTAGAATCGCTAAACAATAGTAGCACCAGTACACAATTGCAGGTCTGGATGACTTTGAGCTAACAGTGTGCCATTAGCTAGCTAAGTGAATTCAAACAAAGCATTGACATAGGACAACTGAAAATCTATCGTTGCAGTCATGATTTGTTTCTCTCTAATATCTCATAACCAGTCTTTAGAGTAGAAGCATTGGTGAATGGAGTCCATTTTCGAGACATCAAGTGCTTAATGTATACTGAATTTGTGTCCATAAAGGTGTTAAATATCCTCAGGTCTTGTAACCTTGTAGCAGATGCTTTAGCTAAGTTGGGTGCGTGCTTAGGCCAGGCCAGGTGCTGTTAATCTCTGCCTATAGTGTAATCCTGCTGCTGTAAACATTTTGGTGGCTACCAATGGTGGCCTCACACTATGCCAGAAAACGCTATCTGTGACGCGTCTAGAGGATCATCAGTGACGCGTAAAATACGTGTCACTGTTTTTGCGTCACAGATAAGGGTACATCAGTCGCGTAAATACGCGTCACTGATAAAAAAAATCTGTGACGCCTATTTACAACATGTGTCATGGATAACGGTAATACGCGCCACTGATAAGAAAGAAAGCATGACACGGGTTTAGAACACGCATCACGGATAATGGTAACACGCGTCACTGATAAGACAAAAAGAGTGACGCTGGTTTAGAACACGTGTCACGGATAACGGTAACACGCGTCACTGATAAGAAACAAAGGGTGACGCGAATTCACTACACGCGTCACTAATAAGGCTATATGAGTGACGCGAATTGAGAATGCGTGTCACTGATAGAATATAACTAGTGACGCGTGCTAATATAACAGTTTCACACCAGAAGCTCCTCAAATAGTTCACAAATATATATATTTATGAAAGCCATTAATATATAACATGTTCACATATTCACATTTATATCAATTGTTCACAACTTCAAAATCCATCATAACTTGTTCTAAATCCATCTAAACATCACTGGGACCCCACAATGATAATAGCAAACACACACACAAAAGTGGTGATGATGGAACTCTCCATTCTTCTTGATGACCTGTTCCACTAAGAACTTGGTCAGTTGTTCTCTAATCACAAGCATGTCGATGGGCGCCGTCAAGACTTCAAATTCCTGTGTCAAGATAGAGCTTTGGTCAAAAATAAAACTTGGTACATTTACAATATATAAGATCAATGTTGCTCCTAGCAGAGTAACAATGCATTGCATTTTTAGCTTAGTTGTTTTGGCAGATCAATAAAGAGTACGTGACAATAAAGAAAATATGTGTTCAATCAGTTTACAGATCAAAATAAAGGATGCACACAAGAGTATGTATTGTTCTTCACTAAGACTTTGATCGTACTAAAGAGCACTAAAGTACCAAGTAACAAGTGGAAACGAAGAGCTTAATCTGCATTGATTTTGTTTTGGCATGGAACAAAATCAATTTACCTCTGAATTTTTACCTACTTCCATGGCTGTAGATATGGGACTGAACTTCACAACAGATATAAATAGTAGTGAAGTTCAGTACTAGAGTCACATGCATATTTTGACTTAGCTGTGATTCCTTTCCTTACTAAACAGAATGATAACCATAAGTATGACCAAATGTTGTGCTACTTATGGTAGTGACCATATGTCTGCAGTATGTGCAAGCTCAAGTAGTAACAAAAAAAATATGCCAGTCTGGCCAGCTGCAACCTCTGATCTGATTGAGAATAACAGAACAGGGACACAGTGCTAAACCATACAGTACAATCTAGCAGCAGGTTATGGCAACAACAGAGAAATGCAAGTCTCTAAGTTACCACTAAATATCACATGACTAGACAAAAAATCAAGAAGCATCTTCAAATATGTCTTATGAAACCAAACATTGAAATCATAGCAAAATCTCTATTGCTGTTAAATTGGATTGACAAACCAAATCCAAATAATCCAAAGAGTTAAGATATGTTATATGTGGAAGGCTTACATCACTGGTGCTTAACTTGTAGGATGATGGAACTCTCCTTTCTTGTCGATGACTTGTTCCACCAAGAACTTGGCCAACTTATCTCTAATCGCGAGCATGTCGATGGGCATCGTCAACACTTCAAATTCATGTGTCAAGATAGAACTTTGGTCAAAAAGAAAATGGTACAGTACAATATAGAAGAACATGGCTGGATGTTGGTGCTTGGTTTCAGATTTTTTTAGTTGCATTTTTACAATGCATAAAATTGGTAAAACAGCAAAGATACATTATTCCACATCACACATGCATATAAGCTACTACTACTGTAGCAAGCACAAGGAAGGTGGTATGCGCTAGCTTACTAATTTACCTAAATTTAGCTCATCAGAACAATATAATGAAGGAAGCATTCGACATATTAAATATGATAGAGAATTAACATATATGCTGATTTAACATATAGAGATTTAACATATATGGTAGTAACATAGCAGGTCAGTAACAACACTCAAGTAATTCTTATAGCATTATGTTTCATCCTCAAAACATGCAGTCTTGTTATTAAGATGGGCATGCCAGTAACAACATGTAAACACTGCCATACAACTCAAATCAGCACTAAACTTCTCTAGGCAGGCCTCACAGAACCTGATGATATAACATGAAGAATATCCAAAAGTAAATTAACCTTCTATTTAGACTGCAGCATGCAAAATTCATATCTAAACAACAAGGATGTTCATCTGACCAAGTGCATCAAAGGGCTTTCATAACTGGCTGATGAAGAATAGTACAAAGTTGTCGTTCCACTTAGTACAGATACAGATACGACCAGAGATGGAACTGAACCTGAACCTCATCTAAACAATAAGGATTTTCATCTTACCATCACTGACTAACAGTAACCAACACAAAAATGTATGGCAGTGCATTTCTACTTGGGAAGAAGGAGAAGCCATACCTCGAAGTGGGGATCTGGCGCAGTGGCGTCTGCAACACCTTGGAGCTCCGGCCCTGCCGAGGTACACAGACGAGGGAGGGGAGCACTCACCCTTTCGAAAGCTCACTGGGAACACGCCACCGCCGCTGCCGGTGCCAGTCGATGGAGGAGGACGAGGTCGGAGCCCCTTGCCGTTGGACCGAGGAGGACGAGGTCGGAGCCCCTTGCCGTTGGACCGAGGAGGACGAGGTCAGAGCCCCTCGCCGTTGGACCGAGGAGGAGGCCGGGGCGACGGGGGCGGTGACCGGTGGATCTCTAGCCCGGGGCCCCAACTCTGCCCGCGGCCGCCGAAGCCGCTGCGCGTCCTCCTGCGTTGTCTACACCATCCTCACCTCCTTACTAGCGTCTTGCTCGCGAATGGAGAGTCGAGGGCCGAGAAAGGTGGCGGCGCACGGGAGAGGCGCGCCCAGAGAGGCGGTGGCGCACCGGAGAGATGCGGCTGCGGGAGAGATGCGGCGCACGGGAGGGATGCGGCTTGGGGACTTGGGGAATTTGGACTTGGGGACTTGGCGAATTTGGGCCTGGAGGTGGCCCAAACAAAATAGAACGACCCGGCTGTGGGGGCTCTGCCTACTTTGAATCTCTAAAAGACCTGGGAAGCCTGACGCCTTCTTGATGCCCAACAGTGTTTGGTTAACTCTGAATCTCTGATCAGAGGAAGTAACTCCATCAGTTAACTGAAACTCCATCGAAGAAGCACATTGCATATAGCATATCACTAGAACTGTAGCAGTCTGCTGAAGGAGAAAAGAAACCTGTCAACACTTGCACTGCATAAATCAACCAGCCATCATGTTTATTGTAGATGACAAAGAAAAGGCAAAAATACATAAAAATTCAGTAGAAAGAACATTATAACTTACATGTTCAGGATTCCTAGAACCTGGAGGATTCCCCATAATATTCAGATAATGACTTGGCCAAGTTCTGCAGTTCTCTACTTATTTGAGCTCAGATGTACAACCATAAACATTAGTTCATCAGTAGCAGTCTGCTGAAGGAGAAAAGAAACCTGTCAACCTACTGTCTATTTTGCAATGAAATTTTCAAAACCAAAACTGCTGGAATTTTAACCAGTTCGTCACGACATCAGTCCAATCCATCCCAACAAAAATAATCCAAAAAATACTAAATTTTAGACTTTATGTTTGCAATCCCACTATGTCTCAATCCAACAACCAAATACACCGTGAGGACCCAATTGGCAAGATGCTAAATCAGCAGAAAATACCTACTTGGACAGTAGCAGCTTCCTCCGACTAATAGACTTCTTGGCTAGTGGTGTTCAGCACTCCTATCCTCCATTGATTATTTCAAGCAGTAAAGCATTTGCAGCTTGGAACAAACCGTAGTTGTCAGGAATCAGGCTTTGCTATTCCTCGAGTATCTGATGCTTTGCTCCCTGCAGAAATCAAGCATATCGGATATTATTAATCTGAACACACAAGCATTCGAGTAACTGGTTTAGTATAGGCACGACCTCAAGAAATTTTGCTGCTAAGTACTGTCTGGCAGTATTGGTTATTTGACCATAGCAGAGAAACATTAGGAACCTCAAATATATAATCATAGGCATATATATATAACAGAAACTGAAATCTGTCTTTGGTTAGTTTAGTTTTGGACTAATTCCACGTTTGTAGACATAACGGGACCTGATAATTTTGCCTGACAAAGTAGACTACCTATTAGTAGCAGTCAGTGTTTGTTTGCCAGAAACAAGAAAGAACATGCAGATGTCTTCCCATAATTCTTTTTCTGGGAGCCACGTAGGCAACGCATTTTAGACTGCGAAGCTATTGCAATTTAACATCAATTCTAAGTAGCAGTTTTGAACTTTTTGAATCATTGGATGGATGGATATTGCACAAGTCTACTACTGTCTAGCTAACCACGCTTCCATGATTCCATCCAAACAAGCCTGCATCTCAAAGTTAATTCCAGGAGACGAGTAAATATTGGGGCTTCAATTGACACTTTTTTTTGTGTAAAGCTTCAATTGACACTAGAGATAAGCAATAGTACCTGTACCTGACACTAGAGATAATTCTGCATCCGAGCAATAGTGTGTACACTACAGATTGCTGTCAATTGACAGTTACACACTCTCTGAACGCTTCCACATGACAGCACCGGATCCATTTCTCGCACAATCAAGAACACAGCCGAAGGGAAAAAGGGAAAAGAAGTGAGCGATGTTGTACCTCTGCTCGAGGTGGGCGATGGACGCGAGCGAATCTCGCCCTTGCTGACACGAAGACGGCCGTGCTCTGGTCCGACGATGCCGCGCCCTGCAGGCCGCCGACGACACGTGACCGCCGGGGCCTGGGCTGGAGTGATGGGGCGGCGCAGAGGTGGGGGGTTCTGGCCGGAGATGCAGGTGCCGAGATGGGCAGCCGCGACGGCCGGAGCTGGAGGAGCCGAGGTGGGCGCGCGGCGACTGGCGGAGCTCTGGACGCGCCGGGATTGGGAGTCCACCGGGGTGGGGTGGGGGCTGCCTCCGGCTGGAGCTGTAGGTGCCGTGGTGTGGGGACTCCACAGGGCACCGGCCGGAGCTGCAGGTCGACGGCGGCGGTTGGCGGTCGGAGCTCCACGCGTTTTTTATTTCGACCAGGACATTTTTTTAGGGGACGAAGCTAATAAACATGCGTTAAGATCGGTGCTATAGATGTGTCCCCGGCCACAACTCAGGGACACGTCTTTAGAACACGCATCACATTTATTATCTGTGACTTGTGTTATCGTGAAGTGTCACGGATATGCTTTCCTATCGGTGACACGTCCAGCGAAAACACGTCACATGCCTTATTTGTGACGCGTTTTGTTAACCAGATATTCTTTGTTTTGTGTGAGGTTATTCAGGTTTATTATTATCTAGCTAGCCATTCCTTCGACATACTCCGGTTTCTTTTTTGAGAGAGAGTTATCTAACGATGGGCTCAATAAAATTTGTCTAGCTCTCAAATCGTCATGGATACTAGAAACTAAGCGCGGCTTTGCCGCGCTACACGCTCGTAGCAAGGCCAGTGAACCTATCAAAAAAAAAGCAGGGCCAGGGAGCCTGTAATTGTGTATATATGGGCCCGTGTACCACGGCGTGAGGGTCTCTCACCTTTTTTTTAATCTATTTTGGTACCAACGTGTAGCGTTCTGCAGGTGTATGCGTGTATGCATTTACTGTGTGCAGATCAGATACCTTCACTGGCTTGTCCGGATTGGATTCTCTTTTTCATTTCTATCTCCCTCCTGCTAAGGCCCGGTTGGTTCCTTGTTTTTTAAACACTTATCACATCGAATGTTTGACATGCATGAATTATTAAATATAGATTAATTATAAAACTAATTGCACAGATTGAGAATAATTTACGAGACGAATCTATTAAACCTAATTAGTCTATTATTAATATCCGAACACCCTTTGGACAATCCCATGATCTACACATGTTAAAGTTTAACGTGGCGAACCAAACAGTGCCTAAGTTCAGTCTCCCTCCGCCTCTCTCCCCCAAAGCACTTTCCTCTGTCTCTGCTTTCTCCGATATCGATATTTGGCACCTGGGAGAGGGGAGCTTGCACGGAGTAGTGCTAGCGCGGGGACCTGCGCGAGCTCGGCTGAGTTCGTCACGGTGGCGGTATCCTGTGCGCTGAGCGGAGTGTCTCGTGGTGGTATGAGCACGCGATCTCGGCACAGCGGGTCATGGCTGAGCCCCTTGCAGTATCTCAAGCCTACGAGCTCGATACCGTGATTCGTGAGGGTGTGGATCCGCAGTTCGCTAGAGCGCATGGCATGCAGATCCAAGGCGACGGCCTCATTGGTATGTACCAGTCTTCAAGCTCTGTGGCAGGATTATTGGAACCTCATATAGTCGTAATCTTTGTACAAAAAAATTGAAAGGGGAAGTAGTATAGTAAGGTAGTCAAAGTGCTTGGACATAATAATTTACCTCAAAATACTTTTAGATATAAGTGGTAAGGTAGCCAAAGTGCTTCGAGAGCTCTATTTGTCTGTGCTAGCTACATAATAATTTACATCAAAATACTGTTAAATATAAGTCAGCCATTAGTAGATTGGATAAGGGCTGTAGTTTTTGCTAGTAGGTCTTGAGCTGTTAGTGAATCTACTATATGTATTATATGCTACGTATTTTAAAGCAAAAGAGCAAGGATTCTTTCCTTGCATCTACTAGAGTTGTAACTCAAAAGCTTCATCTTCAGTTTGCGAGGAAAATCCCTTCATAAAAGGTTCCTGAAATAAGAAGAGAAGAAACAGTAATATTATCTTGTGCTTAATTTTTTGAGTAAAAGCCATAAAAAGAAATCATTTGAATATGTAGCAGGTGAACTACTGAAGATAGGAAGATTCTGAGTTTTATCTTAAGCAGCAAGGTGCATAACTGCATTGTTAATAATAATGAATTGGTGCTAATCTACTAGTTTATGTATATTTAATGAAGATTGTGTGGCATTATTCAATTAAATCTGCATGTTGAGCATCATTTTGCTTACGTACATACCTATTATCACAGATTAATCTACTATATGACAAACAAAATTACGTCAAGTAGGTAAATTTAATTCACTGAACAACGATACTCATGAGCACGAATTGAAATACTTTGGTGTATCTCACATACACTGGCAATTCGAAATAGAGGCAAAGACAACAGTTTTTTTCAATAAAATAGATCTTATATATACCTGAATAATTCCGTTTGATTCACTGCTTCTTCTTCTTTGATTTTTCATGGTGATATATATCTGAGTAGGTCTCCTTTGTTTTCTGTTAACAATAAATAAATTATCTTGAAGTCTGTAAGATGCTATTTTTGAGAATCAGAAATACGCTATGTACCTAGTTATTTTCGTTGATTTCTTCGAAGTTCCTCTTGTCTGAGCTCTCATCTTTTTCCCAGATCCTGAAAGTTTCATACAAGAGATTTAATAATAAATAGTAGCTTTGGAAATAAACTACTCTTTCACATACCCAGGTGGTTCGATATCCATGTCTTGTATCCCACTGGAAACCTGTGTTTCAGATGATGTTGCCTAAAAATGTAGATAAGTGAGCTAAATGTTTGGTTAAGGTAAAAGATATATTATATAAGGGAATCAGACTATGTGGTATGTATGCCTCGGTTTTCAATTTCTTGGATGCTATGGTTATTAAAGGCGGTAGATCTGTATCTGTTGCAATAGAGGATGAACTTGATTGTGCCAATGCCATTGCAGGACCCCTTATAGGTGGTACGATCGATTGTTTGCCATGGTTTTTCTTGATCATGATTACTTCAAAAGAAGGATCAACATTGTCAGCACTTTTGTTCGCTAAAATTCTGACCACGAATGTGAACTTGAAGCCAATCCAAGCTGATATATCAGATGGAATCTGGCATTGTTCATACTGCTTTCTAAGTACTTCTGCAGATTTTCCAATCAGCTCTGATCCTTTCTTTTCAAAAAGCACAAATTCAAGGCTATATGTCTCATCTGTTCCAATGATTGCTATTTTATACCTATAACAATATTGGTGGAAGCAGTGTAAATATGTAATATTGATGAAAACAGTGAAGTATATTAGCATACAATTTTTAACGACAAATTTGAGCACAGAAATCTTCAATAGCATTTATAATAGATCATATGGAGCTTACTTCCACTCAAACTGTCAGCACGGACATCCCTCCTTTGAGCATTGGTATTTATTGGTCCTTGGATTTATGTAGATCCTAGAGTTGCAGACAGTGCAAGCGCGATAACACTATGGTTGATCATCTTTTATGCCAATTATTGTTACAGTACACTGATACTTTTGTCCCTTCATTTCAATTTAAGATGTATTTAGTCCATTTGTATGTTATAGAGTCTAAACAATTTTGTAACTCTTGCAATGTACGGAACCTTTTGAACAAATGGATCTATTTCTTTGAGCTGTATTACAAACTTTTCCTCGAGATTTTGCAGTGCATCATCTTCATTATGTAGGTACAGGCGTTGGATATAAACAGGGTTGCCTATCAAACATCGATAAGGGAGTAAGGTTAGTAACTTTAAGTTAGGAAAATAAATTTTAAAAATAAGGATCTTGTACGGATTTTATTTCGGAAATGTTGTATATCAGACGTCCGATTTCTTTTCTTTACCTTCGGACGTGTCTTTCGCTCGTCCACTCGTTTCCCCTCGCTCCACTCGTCACGCGCTGCCCATCGCTCCTCATCTGCTCCACTCGTCACGCGCTGCCCATCCGTTGCCCCTCACTCCTCATCCGCTTCACTCGTCACGCGCGTTGCCCCTCGCTCGCTGCTCCCCCGCTCTCTCCTCATGTCGATCTTCTCCATGCCGTCGTCGGGACGAAGCGCCGAGCGACGCAAGCTCGGCGCACCCACGCCGCCCATGCTCCCTTCTCCCCTTCTTCTATCGCGCCACCCTTGCCCTCACATCCAGCGGTGCAGACCATGACGAAGGCTGTGGCGATCTCCGGCCACCGGAGAGAAGCTCGACGACGGTGGGTTTTCCGACGAGGTAGGTGGATCCCTCATGGATCTGAGTCGTCCCCTTCCTCCTCCTCCTCCTCCGGATCCGAGCTCGGCTCCTCCTCCCTACTCCTCCTCCCTCTGGATCTAAAGGATGTGGTGGTGGCTAAGGGTTCCAGCGAGCTTTTCTGGTGTGAGCTTTCACCATGTTGCAATGATTTTCTTCGATTGTTGCATTAGGTGTCGGTTGATGTTGCAGTAGGTTAGGGTTCCAGCGAGCTCTCTGGGTTGAGCTCTCACCGTGTTGCATTGGTTTTTCCCGTTTGTTGCATCAGGTCTCGGGTGATGTTGCAGTAGGCTAGGGGTTTCGACGAGCTCTCTGGGTTGAGCTCTCACCGTGTTGCATTGGTTTTCTCCCTTTGTTGTATTAGGTCTCGGGTGATGTTGAAATCGTTTTCTTCATTTGTTGCATTAGGTCTCGGGTGATGTTGAAATGATTTTCTTCGTTTGTTGCATTAGGTCTAGGTTGATGTTGCAATGACTTTCTTCGTTTGTTGCATTAGATCTCGGTTGATGTTGCAATGGTTTTCTTCGTTTGTTGCATTAGATCTTGGTTGATGTTGCAATGGTTTTCTTTGAATGTTGCATTAGGTCTCGGTTGATGTTGCAATGGTTTTCTTCATTTGTTGCATTAGGTCTCGATTGATGTTGCATCCTTCTACTGGAGAGTGGGCGTGCTGTGCGGGCGAGCCGGAGGCGGGCGAAGGTGCTGGGAGCCGGCGAGGTTGGGAGAGGGGCGGATCCTGTGCGGGCAGGGTTCGATCCACTTTCGTCCGTGGGGGCGGTACGGGGTTGCGGGGATCGGTGCGGGGCAGTGGGGGCGGGGCAGATGCGGGGCTGTCCGAACGGGCGGTGCGGGGCCTGTGCTTCTTCTTCTCCTTTCTATGCGGGGGTGGGTGCGGGGTGCGGGGCTGGTGCGGACAGAGGGCGTTCGATGGGATACGTCCCATCGGACGTCCGAGCGGGAGCACGACCCATTTACTCGGCAAATAGTTGTAGAGCCCCCCTTCTAAATGGCACAATGACTCGCAGCCTATACATATGAGGACAGAGACCGCACTATACCCGATTCATCAAGTCATTCTTACGTCAAAAAGGTTACCACTAACAAGCTAGAAAAGGTCCTTCTATATGACTAAAGCCAGAGCCATATAGTCCTCACAGTTGTACTGTAAGTCCCGGATGTTCGCTTACAGATGAGTCCTTAAGGAGAGTAACGAGAGCACCAAAATAACCCCATGCTCTAGTCCCCTTTAAACAGTAATAAAAAATCATCTTTTAATGTTTATTGCATATTCCATTAGTTAAATTACATGATCATAGTTCATGTTAGGCACTAGCAATACTATTCAATGCAATATAATAGGTATCAAGAAATAAGATCAACACTAAGTCATCCTTAACAAGGAAATATATGCATAATGATATTATTTGCTTAATGTGAATAGGACAACAAGGACAATCCCATGCTATACTTGCCTTGCTCAAACTGGTCCTGATGATCTTGCTCGTAGAAAAACTCCTGATCCCCAACGAATTGCTCACCGTCTATACTCGATCAATAATAGCAACAACATTCATCCAGAACAATCATGCATAAACAAACAAGACTATAATTAGAACAATACACCAACAGTAATAAAATAAGATAAAAAGTCTTTAAAACGAATCTACAACTCGCTAGGATCACACAGACGCGAAGATCACGAAAAACGGAGCTAAAACAACGAAATTATGAATTTACGAAAATTTCCTATAGAAAAATAATTACTTTAATTTAAACTCGAAAATAAAATGTCACAAACCTACTAAACAGTACTACTAACATGTAGAGCTTGTAAATACGAACTTAACGCAATTTGAACGGGTCAAATCAGAGTTAAAATGGAGATTTTATTACTAAAACAAGATTAGTGACAAAACTGTAAATATCAGAAAACATATTCCTGAATTACCGAGATCAAATACGCTTTCAAAAGAATAAAACGGGATGCGGGAATGTGCCTTGGACTGCGGGTTATATTACGCAAAACCGCAGGGACTCTTTAGCAAAATCTCTGGCCGAACCGGTATCTTGGATTTACGACCGCTAGATTTAAAACGGACGGCTGAGATCGGATCAGGAAACAGCCGGCGGCGGTGCTCCGGCCGGAACAGGAACCCGACGGCGTTCCGCGGCAGTGCCATGGCCAGAAAACGCGAGAGATCGATTCCGAGCACCATTCAACGATTAGAAGATACCGGGATAAAGTGGGGAACATGACGAGCTCACTAAGGTAGGAAACAGAGACGGAGTCGGACCGAAAACGGCATGGAGCTCGGGATGGCGAACGGCTAGGACTACGACTCCCGCGTAGCCTCCTCGAGATGATGTCGGTCTTCCGCTTCGGTGAAAGATGGAGCGGAGGGGGTGCGACATCCCGTTTTTATAACCCGAAGATGCTCTAAACAAGGAAGGAAGGGATATGGGCGGCGGATTCGATCGGTGGTGAACAAGGAAAGCGACGATGGCGTCGGCTTGAGGAAGGGGGCGTGCCTAACACGTGGACCCGGGGTGTCAGTGACGGTAGAGAGAGGCAGGCGGCGCGCGCACGCGAGCTGGGCCAGCGGCGCTCGCTGGGCTCGGCCCAAAGCGGGACGTAGAGGGAAAGAAGAACGGGCCGCGCGCGGGGAAAACGGACGTAGGCGAGCGGTGGGCTGCTGGGCTGAGCTGGGCCAAAAGCAGAGAGGAGAAAAAAATTCCTTTTCTTTTTCTTTTCACAGCATTTTTCAAAAGATTTTGAATCCTCTTTTGAATTTGAATCAAACCACTCAATACAAAAATTCAAATGCAACAGCATGAGTGTACAAACATGTTCCTATCCTTATATTTTATTTTAAGTTAATAAAAAATATTATTATTCTAAGTTTGTATGCTCACAAAATTGCATAAAAATTATATTTACCTATTTTAAAATGTTGCAAAATTCTAGGGTGTTACAATTCTACCCCTTAAGATGAATCTCGTCCCGAGATTTGACTGGTGCTTACTCGAATAGTTGCGGGTAGGTTTTCCTCATATCCTCTTCTCTCTCCTAGGTGGCCTCATCCGCAGTGTACCGATTCCACTGAACCTTACACATTTTGATAGTTTGACTCCTCGTGACTCTTTCAGCAATCTCTAAAATTCTAACTAGAAACTCTTCATATGTGAGGTCCTCTTTAACAGTGAGCTCTTCTAACAGGATCTGCTCCTCTGGTACTCACAAACATTTCTTAAGTTGAGACATGTGAAATACATCATGTACACCTGTCAAACTCTCAGGTAATTGCAAATGATACGCCACCTCACCACGTCTCTCTATGATCTTGAAAGGTCCAATATACTTTGGTGCCAATTTCCCCTTCATGTTGAACCTTTTCACACTCCTCATTGGCGATACTTTCAAGTAGACATAGTCCCCTACTTTAAAAGTCAACTCTCTCCTCCGAGTATCAGCATAACTTTTCTGTCGGGACTGGGCTATTTTTAGATTATCTCTAATCATTCTTACTTTATTTTTAGCATCCTTGAGTACATCAGGCCCAAACACTTGACTTTTCCCTGTCTGATTCTAGAACAACGGAGTTCTACACTTTCGTCCATACAGAGCTTCAAACGGTGTCATCTGAAGACTCTTCTGATAACTATTGTTATAAGAGAACTTTGCATAAGGCAAACTCTTATCCCAACTAGTACCATATTGTAAAGCACAAGCTCTCAACATATCTTCCAATATCTGATTAATTCTCTCCGTCTGTCCATCTGTCTGTGGATGGTAGGCTATACTAAAGTTTAGCTTGGTTCCTAGTGATTCATGTATCTTTTGCCAATAATGAGATGTAAACTGGGTACCCCGATCAGACACAATTTTCTTAGGAACTCCATGTAGACTCACTATTATTTTCATATACAATTCTGCCAACCTTGCACTGCTATATGTAGTCTTAACTGACAGAAAATGAGCAACCTTTGTTAGACGATCTACTATTACCCAAATTGAATCATACCCTCTCTGAGTATGCGGCAACCCAACTATAAAATCCATACCAACTTCTTCTCATTTCCATTCGGGTATTTACATAGGTTGTAACAATCCTGCAGGTCTCTGATGTTCAGCTTTCACCCTCTGACATGTGTCACACAAAGCAACATATTCAGCAACATCTCTTTTTAAACCATACCACCAATATTTCTCTCTCAGATTCAGATACATCTTAGTACTCCCAGGATGTATGGAATAAGTTGACTCATGAGCTTCACGTAGAATTGCCTCTCTGATAGTCTTATCCTCTGGCACACACAGCCTTTTTCAAACCATAGAATACCCTTATCATCCTTATGGAATCCTGGTGATTTACCCTTCACTATATTCTCCGCTATCTCTCTCAATTTTGCATCTTTCATCTGACTCTTGCGGATTTCTTGCTCCAGAGTAGGTTCTAGTACCAATTCTATTACATTGGTGGTAAACCCTAAGTTCAGATGCTCACATTCAGCACACAACTCTCTTGGCATTGGCATTACTTGCACTTCATTAGCGTAGCTTTTCCTACTAAGAGCATTAGCAACGATGTTGGCCTTTCCTAGATGATAATGCACCTCCAGATCATAATCCTTTATCAACTCCAACCATCTACGTTGCCTCAAGTTTAGATCTGATTGAGTGAAGATATACTTCAGACTCTTGTGATCAGTGTATATATCACTCTTATGTCCAATCAAATAGTGTCTCCATATCTTTAGTGCATGAACCACTGCAGCTAATTCCAAGTCATGAGTAGGATAATTTAATTCATGCTTTCTCAACTGTCTCGATGCATATGCCACAACTCTACCTTCTTGTATAAGAACACATCCTAAACCCAAACGAGATGCATCACAGTAGATAGAGAAGTGTTTACTCAGATCTGGCAAAACTAATACTGGTGCAGTGGTCAATCTTTTCTTCAATTCCTCAAAATTAGCCTGACACTTCTCAGACCACACAAACTTGGCATTCTTCTCCAACAGTGCAGTCATTGGCTTCGCAAGCTTAGAAAATCCCTCTATAAATCTCCTATAATAGCATGCTAATCCTAAGAAACTACGGATCTCACTTACATTGGTTGGTGGCTTCTAGTTCAATACATCTTTCACTTTGCTAGGATCTACTGATATTCCTCCATTTGAGACAACATGACCAAGAAAGGAAACTTTCTTCAACCAAAACTCACATTTACTCCGCTTGGCATATAACTGGTGTTCTCTAAGCTTTTGCAAGACCAACCTCAAATGTTCGGCATGTTCCTCCTCAGTCTTGGAGAATACTAGGATATCACCAATGAATACCACTACAAACTTGTCAAGATATTCCATGAACACCTTATTCATCAAATACATAATGTATGCAGGGGCATTAGTCAGACCAAAAGACATCACTGTGTACTCATATAACCCATACCGTGTGGTAAAAGTTGTCTTTGGTATATCACTAGCACGAATCTTCAACTGGTGATATCCAGAACGAAGATCAATCTTGGAGAATACACAAGCACCTCTCAACTGATCAAATAAGTCATCGATTCTAGGCAACGGATACTTATTCTTGATAGTAACCTCATTGAGAGACCGATAATCTACACACATCCTCTGAGTGTCATCTTTCTTGTCCACAAAAATCACTGGTGCTCCCCAAGGTGAAGAACTAGGATGAATGAAACCCTTATCCTGCAATTCCTTAATTTGTTTCTTAAGTTCTTCTAATTCATCTACTCTCATTCTATATGGACGCTTAGCTATGGGTGCAGTTCCAGGTAATAATTCAATAATAAATTCAATGTCACGGTCTGGTGGCATACCTGGCAATTCCTCAGGAAACACATCAGAGAACTTCTCCATAACTGGGTCCTCGTTGGCACCATCATTAAGCTGGTTCACTGTAGCGGTCTCCTATTTTTGCACTTTCACATCAACTCTTATCCTATCTCCCTTCGGTGTTGTCAGCACTACTGATTTTCCCTTGCACTGAATCTCTGCTTCTTGTTGCATCATCCAATCTATTCCCAATATAAGATTAATCTCAGCTGTTCTCAATACTATAGGACTCACCTTAAACTCTACCCCCCTTAGAATGAGACTAATCGAAAGACAACGATAAGATGCTGGCATGCTTTCACTAGGTGAGTTTACTAATATAGGGTTCTTCATGGCACACAAATGAATTCTATGTATTCTAACAAATGCTTGTGATATGAAAGAATGTGATGCTCCAGAATAAAAAAGAACAGTGGCAGAAGTGGAATGGACATCGAACGTACCAAGCATAACTTCTGGTTCCTCCACTATTGTTTCTTGAGACAAGTGGTTCACCCTTTCAGTGTTAGGCGCAGACTTCTGGTGACTACCCTGCCTCTGGGGAGTCTGCTGGTTGGGCTTCTCAGGGCAATTGTAAGACAAGTGACCTTTTTTCCCACATCGAAAATACCTGTTGGGGGTATTGGGAACACTAGTCTTCATGGGGGTATTATTGGAAGGGCCCTGACGCTGAGGCTGATTCCCACTCTGCTGCGGAGGACGTGGGTTGCCATTCTGTGGCTGGAATGGGAGATGTTGCAGGAACTGATTGCGAAAAGGGACCTGACCATGATTCCACTGACCAGAAGGAGGCCTCTGTTGATTACCTTGCTAGAAACCAGTACGCGGACAAGTGTTACTACTAGAAGTCTATCCCTAAAGCCTTTTCCTCTTGGCATCCATCTCCTTGCGCTTGTTATCCACCACGATAGCGTAGTTCACAAGCGTCTGAAAATTGGGATAAGTATTAGACATCAGCTGTAATTGTAGTCCATCATACAATACCTTCAAGAAGCGGCACTGCTTGTCATTGTCATTAGCCACCTCATGTGGAGCATATCGTGACAACTGAGCAAACCTGTCATGATACTCAGCTACAGACAATGACCCTTGGGTCAAGTTCCTAAATTCCTCTGCCTTCAGTTCTATCATCCCTTCTGGTATATGGTAAGCCCTGAAGTTCTCTCTAAACTCCTGTCAAGTGACCGCGGGAGCATTGGCGGGGCGACCATACTCATACGATTCCCACCAATCCTGAGCTTCTCCCTGGAGTTGTCCAGAAGCAAACAACACCTTCTGCCGGTCATCATATTGTGCAATGTTGAGCTGCCTTTCCACGGCACGAAGCCAATCATCCGCTTCCAATGGATCAGCGGCATGCGTGAACACTGGGGGACGGCCCTTCAAAAACTCACCACGCTTATCACGTGGTTGTGCCCCAGCAACTGGCTGATTATGTTGATTCTGCACCAGTTGTTGCATAAGCTGTGTCTGCACTGCCAATAGTTGCTCAATAGTTGGTGGAGGTGGTGGTGGGAATTTGGGGGAACACCTTCACGACCCCTGCCTCTTCCTCTTCCGGCCATCTGCCATCCATAAAAATATAAACTTTGAGATTTCCTTGTTATCAACCACTTATAAGATAAGGAATGAGATCTGATAGTTTTTTTGGACAAATATTAATATTAACAGTTCAGTAAATCAATCATATCTCGAGCTACAGAAGTCCAATAGGGGCGTGCTTTATATGGTTGGAAAGCTTATGAAGTTCTCCACAACTTTATTTGGACCATAAGACCAGATTCTGTCGTTAAGTTAATGAAAAATAAGGCGCAACAGAAACTATTCTAGATTCCAGACTGTGCAGAAACTTTAACTTGTGACAGTTATATCTCTCGAACTAGATCAGACAAAAAGGTGATTCCAGTGACATTTGAAAGGTGCTTAAGCCTAGCTTCTCTCTTAAAAATTTCATAAATATTGCACGAACCATTTTTAAACCATATCAGAAACATTGCAGACTGCTTCAGAAAACAGCAAGGACAGAAACGTGACAATACCAAACCCAACTATTATTCCCTTGACTAATAAACTTATTATTCTTAAAAATGGAACTTGTAGACATGCCTATAAGCCCCAACACTCATAACAAAAATCCAACTCACACATAGGCATAATGATAAAGCAACTATCACACCAAAGTTCAAACCACACGACAGACTCGAAGACTCAACTGACGTTACTAAGAACGTTCTTATTACATAAAGGACTCCTATTTTCTAATGACGTGGCTCGTGCTCTAATGTCTCATAAATCTTGGCCATGCCATGGTTTGCTCGGAGTTCATCAATCATTGCTTGGCACCTCTTGATGGTCTTCCCCTGTGTCTTCACCATCTCCTCTAACTACAGCTTTCTTTCCATCATATCATAGACAAGGTTCACCATCACCCGAGGAAGTGGTTCCAACTGCACTGGATCCATCATGGCCCATCCAAGGTCAGGGTGTGCGCGAGGGAAGTAACGGTGAACATCAAGCTTCATGCTGTCGAAGCGAAGGTAGCGGAGGCCCATACATGCTTCAAAAGCGGCGTCTTCAATGCTAGCCTCCATGGTAGCTTGACGACCCATGTGAGCATACATCCTGTCTAGCTGGTATGCCCCTTTTTTCCTCATCCTTAGGAAAAATACTCACTCTTGCCTTCTAGTAAGTGTCCTCCAGCGGATGGGTATACTCCCAACAGACGTACTCCACAGCTAGGTGCCAATCAGCGAAATAGGCAGAGAGCATTCTCACAAGTCGATGGTGAGAGACAACATCTCCTCTAGCCTTGTAGTAGATCTTCATAGTCCATCCCATTGGAGGAGGTGGCACATCCTCAGCAGCTGCATCATGTGGTGGAGATGGGGGTTGCTCTCCTCCATTGGCTTCCTCTTCTTCATCATCTTCAATCTGAATAATCTCAGGATCTTCTTCAGGCTCGGGTTCTTCTGGGGGAGATGCTGGCGCTTGGATTGGTGCTTCAGGGGTCTGCTCCTGCTCCTGGGGTGCTTCCTCTTGTGGCTCTTCAGGTGCAAGCAAAGCACGAGGTGGGCAATCTTGCGGCCACAAACCATCTACAGAGTTTTTAGACATAGTTAGAATAGAGACAAAATTTCATAATAGAATGAGACATAAGAAGCATAAAAATTTATCAAATAACAAGAGCAAGATAATAAGCATAAAAATAGTGAAAAAGAATATACTAAATCGACCATTTCTAGTTAGGCTTGCGTCCTACAGTCAACAAAAGCTTTGATACCAATTTGTCACACCCATTTAATGACCAAATGGAGTGCATACTCTTATGTGTGCCCAGAGATCAATCACACATAAGTTAACAAATTATAAAGAAAGTATCATCACAAATGTTATTACATCACGATTATTATCACATAGTCTTTACACAAATGTAGCGGAAGTAAAAATATAAAACTCTCGTGGTAGCTCTAATCATAGGCACATTAATTAGTTGACTGCAAGTTTAGTAATCTTCAGGGAAGTAGGAGTAGTAGTAACTATTTGCACCATCTGTTACCCATCCGGGATTTTTATCCAAGTAAGAAAAATAAACAAGCGTAAGTACATCTCGTACTCAACAAGTGTAACATGGGGTTCATGAGGCTCAAAGGCATGACATTGGTTTATCAGCATGTAGCTTTTAATTAGCATAATTTTAGCATATCAATAATATCAAAATGTCTCAATGTAAACAATAAACATATGATCCATGTGAAATGATTAACGAATTACAAAAACATATTCATTATGAATGCTCAACTATTCTATAAGGGTCCAAGGCCACTCGTGACCGTGAGCACGGCTGTTATAACAGTTTTACACTCTGCAGAGGTTGTACACTTTCACTGTGAGTCGTGTTGCCCATATACCCGGGTTAATTACTCCCAAAACACTTCTAAGGTGAGCAGGCAGGGGAACACTATGAAGTCTTTCGAAGGTTCGTCTAATAAGTTAGGGCCATTAGATTCACTCGGCAAACAAATGTAGAGCCCCCTTCCAAATGGCACAATGACTCGTAGCCTATACACATGAGGACAGAGGCCGCACTATACCCGATTTGTCAAGTCATTCTTACGCCAAAAAGGTTACCACTAACAAGCTAGAAAAGGTCCTTCTATATGACTAAAGCCAGAGCCATATAGTCCTCACAGTTGTACTGTAAGTCCCGGATGTTCGCTTACAGATGAGTCCTTAAGGAGAGTAACGAGAGCACCAAAATAACCCCATGCTCTAGTCCCCTTTAAATAGTAATAAAAAATCATCTTTTAATATTTATTGCATATTCCATTAGTCTAATTACATGATCATAGTTCATGTTAGGCACTAGCAATACTATTCAATGCAATATAATAGGTATCAAGGAATAAGATCAACACTAAGTCATCCTTAACAAGGAAATATATGCATAATGATATTATTTGCTTAATGTGAATAGGACAACAAGGACAATCCCATGCTATACTTGCCTTGCTCAAACTGGTCCTGATGATCTTGCTCGTAGAAAAACTCCTGATCCCCAACGAATTGCTCACCGTCTATACTCGATCAATAATAGCAACAACATTCATCCAGAACAATCATGCATAAACAAACAAGACTATAATTAGAACAATACACCAACAGTAATAAAATAAGATAAAAAGTCTTTAAAACGAATCTACAACTCGCTAGGATCACACAGACGCGAAGATCACGAAAAACGGAACTAAAACAACAAAATTATGAATTTACGAAGATTTCCTATAGAAAAATAATTACTTTAATTTAAACTCGAAAATAAAATGTCACAAACCTACTAAACAGTACTACTAACATGTAGAGCTTGTAAATACGAACTTAACACAATTTGAACGGGTCAAATCAGAGTTAAAACGGAGATTTTATTACTAAAACAAGATTAGTGGCAAAACTGTAAATATCAGAAAACGTATTCTTGAATTACCGAGACCAAATACGCTTTCAAAAGAATAAAACGTGATGCGGGAATGCACCTTGGACTGCGGGTTATATTACGCAAAACCGCAGGGACTCTTTAGCAAAATCTTCGGCCGAACCGATATCTTGGATTTACGGCCGCTAGATTTAAAACGGACGGCTGAGATCGGATTGGGAAACAGCCGGCAGCGGTGCTCCGGCCGGAACAGGAACCCGACGGCGTTCCACGGCGGCGCCATGGCCAGAAAACGCGAGAGCTCGATTTAGAGCACCATTCAACGATTAGAAGGTACCGGGATGAAGTGGGGAACATGGCGAGCTCACTGAGGTAGGAAATGGAGATGGAGTCGGACCGAAAATGGCGTGGAGCTTGGGATGGCGGACGGCTAGGGTTGCGGCTCCCGCGTAGCCTCCTCGGGATGATGCCGGTCTTCCGCTTCGGTGAAAGATGGAGCGGAGGGGGTGCGGCATCCCATTTTTATAACCCGAAGATGCTCTAAACAAGGAAGGAAGGGATATGGGCGGCGGATTCGATCGGTGGTGAACAAGGAAAGCGACGATGGCGTCGGCTTGAGGAAGGGGGCGCGCCTGACACGTGGACCCGGGGTGTCAGTGACGGCAGAGAGAGGCAGGCGGTGCGCGCGCGAGCTGGGCCAGCGGCGCTCGCTAGGCTCGGCCCAAAGCGGGACGCGGAGGGAAAGAAGAACGGGCCGCACACGGGGAAAACGGACGCGGGCGAGCGGTGGGCTGCTGGGCTGAGCTGGGCCGAAAGCAGAGAAGAGAAAAAAATTTCCTTTTCTTTTTCTTTTCATAGCATTTTCTAAAAGATTTTGAATCCGCTTTTGAATTTGAATCAAACCGCTCAATATAAAAATTCAAATGCAAACAGCATGAGTGAAAAAACATGTTCCTACCCTTATATTTGATTTTAAGTTAATAAAAATTATTATTATTCTAAGTTTGTAAGCTCACAAAATTGCATTAAAATCATATTTACCTATTTTAAAATATTTCAAAATTCTAGGGTGTTACAAGTATAATCGGCCAATTTTGAAACCATGTTTTCTTTTTGTCCATTTTCTATTTTTATCATCCCATTTCCAACAACGAGGAAATTCACAGTATGTTAGTTCCCTAGTATCTTCATGTAATTTATTAGTCTCAAACCATTCAGTTAATTTTGTTTTATGAAATTTGGGATCTTTCGTTATATTATGTAACTTTGTATTCTTGTGTAGTGTAATTTTGTTTTGCAAAGGTAAGTGCACAGGCAATCGCTCTACAGGAGGCCAATGGTAATGTATGTCAAAACCTAGTAATCTCCATAAAGCATCTTGCTCACATATGTATCTACAATCTAAATATTTTTTTTTATCTCATCAATGTCTCTAGTGTTTTTATTTTGTGTAGGATCGTCTTTCGTAGGATCTTCTTTCTTTAGAGGCTCCAAAATAATTGTTGTTTTATCTGGTCCTTTGTTGACATATTTGCAGAGGTATTTTAATAATCTACTTTTATTAACATATTCAACATTTATATGAGCTTGATATTTCTTTAGTAGTTTTAAATTATGTGGGACAACCCATCTGTTATCTAAATTATGATTGTCTCGATGGATGTAGATATTGCTGTCTCGTCGACATATTGAATAAATCCATTATCTGTAAATGTAGTTTCATCTTGGAATTCTTTTGGATAATATTTTGAACATTTTCCTTTTTTATGGGCTTTTTTCATTTTTTTTTCTCCACATGGTCCATGCATCATATGTTCAGATACTAAGACATATCCTAAAGGATCTTGTTTTGGTTCTGGTATTTCAGCAGATATCCACAGATCTATCGTCTCAGGTGTAACTTGATTATTGGATTTATCTATCCATGTTAAGATATGGACATGTGGTAAACCCCTTTTCTGAAACTCTACAGAGTATAAAATTGCTACTACTGGACCAAATATGATACCTGATCATATATCTTCTAGTAGTTGTTGCAGTTTCATATGAAAGACACGTATTATAATATCTGGTCTATCATTAGCATATTGATATTGTAAGAGTGCTTCACTGATTTCAGGCCACTTAGGGTTGCATGTAAATGTTATAAATAGATCAGGAGGTCCATACACACGGGATATTGCAATTCCATCATGATAATTTTAGTTCATGTAACGTCTTGATCCAGTATGACTTGATGGTAAAAATACTCTTTTGCCTATTTGGTTGCTTTCGGTTAGTCCTTTTTCTACTGCATCATATATACCTTGTAAATATTCGACCCTTAATTTATCTTGGTTTCTGGCAATATACATTAATCTATCTTCATCTTCCATTGCACGTGCATCTACTATTGCTTGCTTTGATAGTCTGACATAGCATAGGAATGGATTTGGTTGGTTAGATCTGAAATGCATATGATACTTGTAGTACTCATGTATTGTAACACTTGATCTTTTTCTCTTTTTTCTTTGATTTCCATGTCGATTTTGGTAAGGTATACCTAGTTGGAATCCTCTTTCCCCGTATGGAAATAGCAAGGGGTATTGTAATGCCATATAGGCAGGATGATAAATAGAGATACGTTGAAGGCCTTTGTGTGTACTGTTGAGTATAATATCTCTTTTATAATTTTCTAAGGATAGGTCACCGACTATAAGCATAGCTAATTCTTCAGTATGTGGCATTTCATATTGAATTGGATCACCTTTTTTAGCACCAATGATCCGTATGCTGATATCTATACCTTTGTACTGTTCAAGTAAATCACGTGCTTGTTGAAATTTTTTTAACTAATGGATTGCATTGATCAAGCATATTTTTAAGCTCTTGAACTATATATGGATTGATATCATTATCATCAGGATCTTCTCTAGTTATTGCTTGGATTCTATTTTGGATTTCATTTTGTGTGTCAAAATATATAACTCTGCAAATTTCGGCTTAGTATTGTCTGTTTCAGGTAGTAGTGAACCAATACGATGGTGTATCTGGCCATTTATACGAAATACATATGGACTGTCACCTTTGTTTATAGTTTTGTCAATATTGGCACCCATAGAAGTAAAAGCAAATATACTGTTATATTGTCCTATCTTTTGATAAAAATGATTAGATAGATTATTTTCTCTATGATGAATAAGCATGGAAAGGAATTGAGGTGGTTCATTATATCGTGGTATTTTGATCTCTCCATATTTGCAGCAATTAGAATATAGAATCCGTTTGTTTTTCATAGAGTCGGTTTTATTTCTCTCATCGTACCAAAACATAGCATCACAATACTTACACGTGTAGTTTGTTGCACCTAGATATGATTGTTTTAGATGTTGTATGTAGTCTGGTGTAAATGATACCATTCCATGAGAAGAGTATAAATATGGATGTGCAAGCTCAATATATAGGCATTGCTTTTTAATTAAATTTTCTCTGTTTGAGTTATCTTCTGGTTCTCGTTTACATTTTTTTCGTGTACCTTTGCGTATCTTGATTGTCTTGCATTCTTACTATTAGATGGATTGTTTATAGTTTGTAGTGGTTGTTGCTTTCTCTTTGTCCGAACCATATTTACACATATATGTATACAAAAGTATCTACATGTATAGTCAACAAGTATATAGAAAATACCCATAGTCAGAATTAGTCAGATCTAAATCCAGTAAAAAAAAAGTAGTAGAAACTATAAACTAATAAAGGTTATTGATAAAAAAATGTAAGAAAAGCAATACATCAGAAGTTTTTTTAAAAAACTGAATTATAAAAGCTTACAGTTTTGATTTAGTGCAATTTTATAGTTAATGTGAATAATTATTAATAAGATCGTGCCCTGCTTTTGCTTTCTGATGATGTGTCCAGTAGAGGGAAGTAATGTGTTATTATTTCCCTTTTGATTGATGAAACAAAAATGATATCCATTATGCTTTGTTGGGATAATGAGTTCATATTGTTGGTTTCATCTTGTCTTAATATGGCCTGAATCTTCCTTTCATTTTGAAGCCGGATTGCTATTTAGAGATAAGCAAGAACTATATAGGTGCTCATTTCTGTGGATACGAAGGATGTGAACAAATGGTTCAACTGAAACTGATCTTGTCAAAATTGCGTGATCTCAAATGGGAAACCCAAAGTTAGTGCATGGTGGTTGATCTTAAGTTTATCTTGTTGTTTAGTGTATGGCAATATTTTATTTTTACATCTTCTTGTTGCTATTGCAGCTTCAGAATCTATGGAAGAAGAAGGTGGAGATAAGTGGAAGGGATGAACAAGAGGTTAGGGTCCCTGCTTGCCCCCACAGAATTCGCCCTTTGGGGGCTTTACTTGAATGTGGTCAGTTTGAAGATAGCTCATTAGTGGATAGAAAGATATCGAGGGGGCAAAAAGAATGATCTAGTTTAGATTAGGGTTTTATTACTCAAGATTCTATATGTACATTTCCCCCTTCTAATCTTATAGCAGCAAAACAGTGATATATGATCTAGTTTAGATTAGGGTTTTATAACTCAAGATTCTATATGTACATTTCCCCCTTCTAATCTTATAGCAGCAAAACAGTGATATATGCACTCGATTTTTTTTTTCTCGAGCATCTCCAACAGTTTGGCAAATTTTGTTTCCCAAATCTCGTTGTTTGTCAATTCCCAAAATAATATGGGGAGGAAAAAAGATCTCATCTCCAACAGTTTGGCAAATTTTGTTTCCAAAAACCCAAAAACCCGCTAACAAAACGAAAAGACCCGCTAAGTGAACGAAGAGTCCCGTTAAGCGAACGAAGAGCCCCATTAAGCGAACGAAGAGCCCCGCTAAGCACGAGGAAACTACGATGCGCGGCCGGTGCCCCGCGCGCATATATGCGCGCAATGGACCGAGATTTGCCAACTTGCCAAAGATGTCAAACCCAGATACCAAACTATTGGAGAAGTATTTTTCTCATTTTGCCAAAAAAATTAGGATGCCAAACCTATATGCCAAACTCTTGGAGATGCTCCATTAGCAAAATATGGAGAAAGATATATCTCAACCAAAGGAAGGAAGCAAATAAGAGTCAGAAGATGAACGTTATGTACCTTTGATTTGTGGCTGTGATTCTTTCCGTGGTCTCCGCAGAAATGATTAGGCCATGTAGGGGATTCCTGGTGATGTGATTTTTCTTCTCCTTTGTAGTGAAGGAGAGATGGTTGATGGAGTGGAGCGTTGCAAAGCAGGGCAAGTGCACTGGTTTGTAGCGATGTGGCGTTTGGAATCATCGGTTAAAAAGGAAACCCTGTCGTGCCGTTTTTTTTTCTTTTTTTCGGTATAAAAAAAGAAAACCCCCCGATGCATCTGGAAGCTGGACGGTTGCACGTGACCTGTCCATGCGACTATCTGCTGACTTTAACAGTGGCACGACCGCACGATTCAACGGCTGACGTTACGGCCCTATCGAATCGGACGGCAGAGAGATGATGAGATGACATGACCCTATTAGAATCCTTTCTTTTGGAAGCAGGATTATTATGGAGAGATGTGGTGTGCAACATAAAAATTTAGATGCCAAAAAATATTTTTTGAGAGCTGATGGATCTGGATGACACCACTATAAGAGTTTATACATCTTTTAAATGAGCTCAAACATAGAACTGGTCTATTCCAAAATTATACCACTCCATTAGTTTTGGCCCACCTATAGAAATCGGTCTCTAGGAGCGGTTGGGTTTCGACCCACCTCAAGAAATCGATTTCTAGCGTAGTTGAATAGCCACCTCTAGAAATTATTATTTTCTATGGACGTACAAGTAGAGATTAATGGAATAGCCATCTCTACAAACCTATTTTAATCACCTTAAAAAATATTTCCATAGTAGTCAAATATTCCAAGTATTATAGATAATATATTCACCAACAATCTCTTACCAAAAATTTTGAATTTTTAATCAAGACTTTACATTCAAAAATTCTAGAATTCTAGTTCCTACAATCTCTCTAGGATTCAAACTGAACCTAGGTGAGGCGAGGATGCACTCTAGGTGTTGGCCTCCCACCTCCGGAATTCAGTCGCGACTAAGTGTCACATGACGACGGAGCAGCGCAACCTCACTACTTGTCCGTGAAAAGGCGCAGCGGCAACGGGACACTCCTGCTTTTGGTCTCCATCAACTAGCGCACCAGGAGCTGCAAGGGCCAGCCTTGCCTAGGTCCAGTCAAGTTCTAGGGGCGCTGCGACTCCTGCTAGGCGTTCGCCGCGACGGGCATGCATGGGCGGATCCACCAATCTGGCAAGGTCTGGCGGTTGCCAGACCTGCTAGCTGGCTGGACCGTGCAAGTGTAACCCCCTCTTCCCATTGCTCACGGCAGGATATCAGTGAGGAAAAAAGCACAAGGGTGCTCTGCGCTCACGTACACAGGTATTGTGGGCCGTTGCATGGTCAAAATATAAATGAAAATTGTCTATTACTAGTACTAGTATATATTGATAACATCATAGTATATATTTCGCTATTTCCCTGACTAGCGATTTTGCACTTATATTTCACTGAATAGTTTCATTCCGCATTGTTGCCCCTAACACCATATCCATGATTCATTTTTACAATGCGTCTTAACAAGCTATGCAATCATCTATGCCCGGAAATTGACGAAATTGTAGCTCCATCTAGTCAAATTTTCTAACGTTTGACTAAGTTTATAAAAAAGAGTACCGATATTTATATAACACAAAATAGGAATAGATATACTCATGTCGAGTCTAATGACCTTTATTTGGTATAAAATATTGATAGTTTCTGCATAAACTAAATATAATTTGACTTGTACTAAGCTATAATTGCATTCTCCTTTGAACGGAGGAGTTGTAGCTTATTAGGTGTGCATGGCAGTTGACAACACCCCCTATGAGATGTTAAGCTCTTGCACCTATAGTGATAGCTTCGCCATAGGTGGATTTTAGTTCTGGATCCGCCACTGCGGGCGCGTTGGAGACCACAACGCCATCAGAGGGGCGAACAACGAGGACCTGGCTGTGCAGTTGTCGGAGTAGGAGCTCGTGGATTACGATCCCACAAGCAAGGGTGGCGGCCTCGCCATCCACGCTTTCCAGTATGAGATCAAGAATGGCGTCGTCGGCTTCCTACCCTTACAGGGGAGTGATGGTACATGCCACGCTAGCACCACACTGCGCGTGCAGGAGGTGCCACGCCTCAACGAGTTCCAAATTCTTTCGGCAGTTATCTTCGGGCTCGTTGTCGTCTCCATCGCCGTCGGGGACGGCAACAAAGATTTCATGGACTACGAGGGTGGCGTGTACCGGGGCAAGTGCGAAACTAAGAACGATCGCGAGCTGGTATGATTTCTCATTGATGTTGGACAGTTGAAAATCTTTCGCTGTTGGTATGATTTGTTTCTCTCTAATATCTCACATATAACTAATAACATGTATGCGCTGGCAAAAACATACTATACACTGAGAGATGGAAGGGAAATGAGATGATACATGGTATTTAAAGTGCTTTATAAGTTGAAGAAATGTGATGCACGCGAATTGTACTGAAATCATAAAATTGTGATGATTTGCAGTTTTGGATGAGTCAAACACCAAAACCGCAAGAGGTTAGAGAAAGTACATCATACATGTAGCTTCGGTGTGCACGCTCAACACATGATGCATCCTACGTCGCCTTTCACGTATGGGACACATGCACGATGAGTTCTTGGTGGTGCTTTGGCCAGGCCTCACAACTCACAAGCTAAGTGTTTATGATTTCACGATGCATTTGAATGCTGCATATTATTCTCTGTTTTGTGGGAGGTTATTCTGGCTTATTATTTTCTAGCTAGCCTGTTGGCATAACTTCGATATACCCTGGCAATGTAAGTAGCCACCCGCCGCATTCTCCGTGGGCCCTTTATTTTTTTGAGAGAGGGAGGTATCCGAGGAAGGGGTTCAATGAAAATTGCCTAGCTCTATGGATATGTGGTGCACAATACAAACATTTTAGAAACCAAACAATACACTTTGAGAGTTGGAGTTAATGCATCCGTAATGCATTTTATAAAATTTTTTCTTTGATTTATCTAAATGACCTCAGATGGAGAAATAATCTAAACTAAAGCTGTACTATTTTATTGGGTATAGATCCACTCTAGAATTGAAATCGATCTCTAGGAGTGGCTAGGTTTTGACCCATGTCTAGAAATCGATTTTAGGGTGGTTCGATAGTCGCCTCTAGAAATTAATATTTTCTAGAGATGTCTAACTAGAGTCTAGGGCCCAACAAAATAGACATATCTATAAACCTATTTTAATATGGAAAAAAACTTTCCATAGTAGTTGAACATTGAATTTATCATGAGTGACACGACAGGAAGCCCTTGGTGGTCTTGGGATAAGGGACCTTGCAGCCTTTAACACAACATTGAGACTTAGATGGATTTGACACCATTGAGCGACACCAGAAGAACCATGGACTGGCCTACCCATTCCAATGAACAACACTGAAGAAGCCCGGTACAGAGCATGCACCACCATAAAACTAGGCAATGGCGAGAAAGCTATGTTCTGACAAGATAACTGACTGAGTGGGAGAGCACCAAAAGATGTTGCCCCAGATTGTTATAAGCTTGCGCGGCGAAAAAACGACAAGGTTGTAGCAGCACTACAAACGGGAGGATGAATGCTTGCCTTAAACCGCATCAACACAGACAGAGAACTTCATCAGTTCGTCGACCTGTGGACCCTGTTAGACAATATTGGTATTGGCTGACCGTGACTCCCAGTAGATGTAGTCCAGGTTCAATGTATATCTTTAGGTTGTTATACATAGAAGTAGATGAGTGATTCTAGGAATCAGTTTGTTGTAATCATGATCTTGTAACCTGCCACGATGGAGGCTGTTTCCATCTATATAACACGAAACTGAGGATCCCAAGGTGTGACCTCGTTAACCTATCTCGTTTTACATGGTACCAAGAGCCATCTTCCACACGGAGCTCTTCAATGGCATTCGCGAGTTCATCCTCGTTGCCTTCCGCTGCCATGTTTCCCATCTCCTTTCTTCCAACCAATGAAAAACTCACTCGAGCGAATTTTCCTTCGTGGAAAGCTCAGGTTCTCTCGGCCCTGAGAGGATATCAGTTGGTTGGGTACATTCATCCAGAGGCGTAGTCGCCATCTCCCTTCCTTGCCCCGGAGAAGGGGAAGGAAGACTCGAAGGAACCCCCCCAAGCTCAACCCGGAGTATGATGCATGGGTGGCGAAGGACCAGATGGTCCTCAATTACCTCCTCTCCAACATGTCCAAGGAGATCCTTGGACAGGTGAATCATGAGATCACCGCGTCTGGCGCATGGCGTGCGCTGAAAAAATGTTATCCTCTTCCTCCCGTGCGCGAGTCATCTCCACGCGCATGGCCTTGGCTACGGCCACGAAAGGTACTAATTCCATTAGTGAATATTTTGGGAGGATGAAAACCTTGGCAGATGAGATGGCGTCGGCCGGACGTAAACTTGAGGATGAGGAGCTTGTATCCTACATTCTTATGGGTCTCGACATCGACTTTGACCCTGTCGTCTCCGCCGTGACTACACGTGTGGAGCCCATCTCCGTCGCCGTGCTGTACATCAGCTCATTAGCCACGAGCAGCGCATTGAGATGCGTAGTGGCGGCGGGAATCAGTCCTCGGCCAACATGGCGTTGAGGGGAGATCGTGGAGGCGGTGGTAACCGCAGCGGCGGTGGTGGCTGTGGCGGTTATGGAGGCTCCGGTCGTGGCGGCTACGGTCGTGGCAACAAAGGAGGTCGCGGAGGCAGTGGTGGCCAACGCAAACAACCCTTCCAACCGGGAGTCTACTGCCAAGTCTGCACCAAGGAAGGTCACACCACCATCGGCTGCTTCAAGCGTTTTGACGCATCGTACACACCTCCACAGAAGTCGGCATCATCGGCAACAGCATCCTATGGTGTGGACACCAACTGGTATATGGATACCGGTGCCACGGACCACATTACCAGTGAGCTGGACAAGCTCAGCGTGTGTGACAAATAGCATGGTGGTGAGCAAGTGCACACCGCCAGTGGCTCAGGTATGGAGATCAGTCATATTGGTCATGGCATTTTACGTTCCCCAAATACTAATCTCCAACTCAAACACATTCTTCATGTTCCATCTGCAAGCAAGAATTTGCTTTCTGTTAATCGTATTGCTCGGGACAATGTTGTTTTCTTAGAATTTCATCCTGATTGCTTTCTTGTCAAGGAACAGTCAACGAGGAAAACGATCCTCAAAGGCAGATGTGAGCATGGCCTTTACCCAATAAGGCCACAAAATAAAGAAGTGCTAGGTGCAGTCAAGCCAACAACGTCCATGTGGCATCATCGCCTGGGCCATGCTGCACCTGCTATAGTTCACCAAGTCCTTCATCGTCATCAGCTTCCTTTGCCAAGGAGTCCAATAATTCTAGTGTCTGTGATGCCTGTCAACAAGGCAAAAGTCACCAATTGCCATATCCTAGATCGAACAGTGTTTCATCTAGTCCTTTTGATCTTGTTTTCAGTGATGTATGGGGACCTGCCTCAAATTCAGTTGGTCGCAACAATTATTATGTTTCGTTCATTGATGATTATAGCAAGTTTGTTTGGATTTATTTGTTGCGAAAAAAATCCAAAGTCTTTCAAATCTTTCGTGATTTCCAAAGCTTAGTAGAAAGGCAATTTGATAAAAAAAATCGTTCTATCCAAACCGATTGGGGAGGAAAATATCAAGCTCTAAGTCCTTTCTTTAAGCGTATGGGCATTTCACACCTCATTTCTTGTCCCCATGCCCATCAACAAAATGGCTCCGCAGAAAGAAAACATAGACACATAGTTGAGATTGGTCTAACAATCCTAGCGCATGCTTCCATGCCGCTCAAATTTAGGGATGAAGCATTCTTGACAGTCGTCTACTTGATCAATCGGCTCCCATCTAGAGTCATCAGTAATGATACTCCCTATTTTCGTTTGTTTGGACAACACCCTGATTATACATCTCTGCGCACTTTTGGGTGCGCTTGCTGGCCGCATCTACGTCCATACAATGCTAGAAAATTAGACTTCCGGTCAAAACAGTGTGTTTTCTTGGGGTATAGCAATCAACATAAGGGTTTCAAATGTTTAGATCCCAAGGAAGGACGAGTCTATATCTCTAGAGATGTTATCTTTGATGAAAATGTGTTTCCATTCGCCTCATTACATCCGAATGCCGGTGCTCGTTTGCGTGCTGAAATCCTTCTTTTACCCAAGATTCTTCTCAATCCTTCTAGTATTGGGGAACTTCAAATGTCTGATCATGTGCTGAACTCTCCATTACCTACTCATACACCTAATGATTCTTCTGGAGTTGCAGCTAGCGCAGGTCAAAATTTGGAGCATGAACATAGGCGTCATCACATGTGCCGGCCAACCGGGAGCAGCAGCTACCCCGAGGGTGATCCGCGCGACCGGCTTTCTGCAGAAAGCGGCGCATCCATCTCGAGTGATTCCACTGGTTTGTTCCCGGGTGGTTCGGCGTCAGGTGCGGGATCCTCTACGCCAACATCTGGATTTCCCGTGTCTGAGGCCACACTGGGCGCGCCGCAACCTGATCCCGATGGCGGGCCCGAGATGTCGGCACAGGCACTCGATGCTGATGCGGCTTCTGGATCCGGTGCAAGCACAGATGGTGCACCTCCTTCTGTGGCTCCATCCTCTCCTTCACAACAGCAGCGCCCAACTACAAGATTGCAACATGGCATTAGCAAGCCTAAAGTCTACACGGATGGTACAGTTCGATGGTGTCAACTGGCCAGCACTGCTGTTGAGGAACCTTGTACTGTTTCTGAGGCCCTCAAGAACGACAAATGGGTCTCGGCAATGGAAACTGAACATCAGGCCCTTGTCCGAAATAGAACATGGCATCTCGTTCCACCACCAAGAGGCAAGAATATAATTGGGTGTAAGTGGGTCTATAAGATCAAACGGAAAGCAGATGGGTCTATTGATCGATACAAGGCACGCTTGGTTGCAAAAGGATACAAGCAGCAGTATGGCATAGACTATGAAGATACTTTTAGTCCAGTCGTGAAAGCTGCTACAATTCGTATTGTTCTCTCTGTTGCCTTATCACAAGGCTGGTCACTTCGGCAACTTGACGTCCAAAATGCATTCCTGCATGGCGTTCTCGAGGAAGAGGTATATATGCAACAGCCTCCTGGTTACGTTGATCCTCAAAGGCCTGATTATGTCTGCAAATTGGACAAGGCCCTCTATGGTTTGAAATAGGCACCGAGGGCATGGTATGCTAGACTTTGTGGCAAGCTACAACAACTCGGTTTTGTGCCTTCCAAAGCTGATACCTCGCTGTTCTATTATAGAAAGGGAGGTAACACATTGTTTGTTCTCGTGTATGTGGATGATATTATTGTTGCTAGTTCGTCTTCCCATGCCACCAGTGCTTTGCTTGCTGACTTGCAGGCTGACTTTTCTCTCAAGGACCTTGGAGATCTACACTTCTTCTTAGGGGTCGAAGTCAAGAGGGGAAGTCATGGATTGACTCTCACCCAAGAACGCTATGCCATGGATATTTTAAAGCGCTCTGGTATGCATCGCTGTAATGCTATTGACACCCCCTTGTCCTCCACACAGAAGTTAAGTGTGGAATCCGGTGATAAACTCGGACCTGATGATGCAACCAATTACCGTAGTGTGGTTGGAGCCCTCCAGTACTTGACTTTGACACGTCCAGATATAGCCTTTGCAGTGAACAAGGTGTGCCAATTCTTGCACACACCGACCACTGTACATTGGAGCGCCGTGAAGAGGATCCTGAGGTATGTTCGAGGAACTATAAACCTCGGACTTAGTATTCGGAGGTCCAAGTCGACACTTGTGAGTGCATTCTCTGACGCAGATTGGGCTGGTTGTGTAGATGATAGAAGATCTACTGGGGGTTTTGCAGTATTTCTTGGTGATAACTTGATCTCTTGGATGGCCAGGAAGCAACCCACTGTTTCAAGATCCTCCACTGAAGCAGAATACAAAGCTTTAGCAAATGCTACAGCCGAGATGTTATGGGTGCAGAAACTTCTCACCGAATTGGGAATACCACATCCAGCCAAGGCGCAACTCTGGTGTGATAATTTGGGCGCGACATATTTATCTGCTAATCCCATTTTCCATGCCAGGACTAAACATATTGAGATTGATTTTCACTTTGTTCGAGAACATGTTGCACAGAAACTTCTGGAGATACGGTTCATACACACTGGCGACCAGGTGGCTGATGGATTCACCAAGGCTTTGCCTGTGTTCAAGCTTAGTCAATTCAGGCACAATCTCAACCTTAGAAGTGGCTGAGATTGAGGAGGAGTGTTAGACAATATTGGTATTGGCTGACCGTGACTCCCAGGAGATGTAGTCCAGGTTCAATGTATATCTTTAGGTTGTTATACATAGAAGTAGATGAGTGATTCTAGGAATCAGTTTGTTGTAATCATGATCTTGTAACCTGCCACGATGGAGGCTGTTTTCATCTATATAACACGAAACCGAGGATCCCAAGGTGTGACCTCGTTAACCTATCTCGTTTTACAGACCCAAGTACAAGAAGTTTAGTTACAACCACAAGAAGATGAGTGCTCTTGGAGGCTGGGAACATCAGGCCAGTACTCCGCCAGGTTGGCATATGATGCCTAGTTCTTCGGTGCTTTCTCAGAACTCGATTGGAGGAGTATTTGGAAATTCAGGGCTGAACCAAAGGGTCGCTTCTTCATTTAGCTTCTGCTCCAAAGGAAATTGCCGACAACGGACAGAATCAACAACCAGGGGGGTGGAGGGGGTGGAGGGGGGTGGGGGAAGGGGACCAATTGGCAAACTATGCTACACCAAACAAGAATCACACTCACATATGATTGTCAACTGTTCATTCGCGAAATTGATTTGACAAGGAGTGGAAGGCTGGTTTGGACAACAGGCGCTGCAGCTCAACCCAGGAAGAGGCGGCTGCAATCAGAGATGACATTAAGGCAATTCAATAGCCATGCGAGGAGTGAGCCACGCCCAAAAGATGTGGACTTTGTTTCTTTAGTCGGAAATGCTCTGGTGTGGACGTCCGTGCGGACGCTTCTTCCTTGCGGACTGGCATAACAGGCCTCCTACCGTCTACCTTTGTTCCTTCAGCCAAAAAAAATAAAGAGCGATATTTCCCCATCTCATACCGGCCGTCGCGGCGTTCCTGACCGTCGTGGGAGCCTCCACCAAGCCGCCCACCCGCTCCCCTGCTCTACTTTGCCGTTAACAGTCACGCACCTGCTCCACTGCCCTTGCCGCTACTCTTGCTCCACCGCCCGTCGTGCCCACAAGTGGCGACCGCTCCCTCGGCCACCAGCTGGCTACTGCGCGCGTGCTCGCGCATGATGACGCCAACAGGCCTCGCCAGCGCAAAGACAAGCGTCGGCCCTGGCGCAGAAGCCATCCGGCCTCGCCTCCTGCTACACTTGCGGCGCCCCCAATGCAAACGACGGATGAGGTTGCACCGAAATACGATGAATGTTTCAAGCGTACATTTCAAATGTTTCAGATGTTTTAGAGGTATGTTGCATATGGTTCATACGGATGTTGCAAAAGTAGATCGAGATGTTGCATATGTTGCAATGGTTTTACACGTATGTTTGTGTCCATCCCCAATGTTTCATTTGTTTTCTAGACATATGTTGCAAGTGTGTTTATCTAGATGTTGCATATGTTTCACACATACGTTGCAAACGTTTTATCTAGGATGTTATGTATGTTTGCAATGTTTTTCAAGTGTTTTTAGTTGTTTTTTCAAGTGTTTCAGAAGCATGTTTCAAGTGTTTCATCTGTCGTCAGAAGTATGTTGCAAGTGTTGCATCTAGATGTTTTAAAAGTAAAATAGATGTTGCACATGTGATGTGTGTGGGAAGCACGAGGGGCGTGGGCAACATCGAGGTGGCGCGGGGCAGCGTGGGTGCACGAAATGCAGGCGTGGGTGAGGCATGCTGGCACAGGCACAGTGTGCAGGCGCACGCGCGCGGGAATGAATCACACGGGCCACGGTACCATCAGATGGATTGGCCAGGCCATCGTACGTCAGAGCGCAAGCGGTTCCCTTCTTTTGTCCATTACTCTCCCTTTCTTCTTTTATTCGGTTACCTGTGTAGCCTGCATCTCTCGCAGTTTTTTCTTTTTTTTCACTTAACTTTGTAAATTTGATACTCCTCTGTACTAAATGAAAAGGCAGATTACCTACAGTTGATGTTCAAAAAAGTTATCATAGATTTTTTATTAAATCTAAAATGTACATTCTGAAATCCTAGAATTCCAATTCCTAAAATCTCTCTAGATTCAAACTGAACCTAGAATTCCATGCCCAGGTGACTAGCGGGTAGCGATTTTAAAACCCCCGAGATACACGCACGGTAATGGATTTGCCGATGTGGCGACGTTCCCTGCCACAGGATAGCGGATAAGGATGGTAGTGGGCCCGCCCGGACCCGTTGGCCTCTCCGGCCGCAGGCCCAACTGGTGGCTGATGCTTCCCCTCCCGCGATCCCGTGGGCCCGCCTCCCTCACTGGCTGCTTCCGGAATATCACCCTTTACTCCGTTCCCCTCCGCCACTCAATAACTTCCATCGCCATCGCGTCACAAGCTGGGGACGGACGCCTCCCCGCCCGACCAGCGCCGCCCTCACTTCGCCGCCGCCGCCGACGACGACGACGAGCATCCCATCCACCAGCTACCCCGCCCCTTCCTTCCCCTTCCGTTCCTGCTGTGTGGTTGTCGGTGCTGGCGAGCCAACAACTCCGTCGATTTCTTTCTTTGTTTGTTTTATTTAGCACCACACATCCGATTGATTGATTGGAGCTGTGTCTGGCCGCCTGCTGTGACACGTAGTGACTGAAATTTCACACCAGGCGCTGCAAGCTACTGCAATGGCTGTGTACCAGCGCTCCAAACGGGCAGCCGGGAACTAGCTACAGTACAGAGCCTGCTCATCACTGACGGCGTATCTTGAATTCTTGATCTGGGTGGTGAGTGGCGTTTACAGCTACAGAAGCTTGTGCGCGCATGGCTAGCAACGTGTACGGCACCACGGTGGCCTCTAGGCTGTGCTACAGAGACCAGTACGGGACGCAAGCGCCGGCGCCACGCGATTTCACCTGTGCAGCCAAGAAATCGGAGGCCAGGAGGTGGGGAAGCGGGTACCACCTCAACTCCAGGCTGTGCCAGTGGAAGCCCAGAGGCAGCAAGTCTGATGGTTCACTGCTCGGGCACGGTGGCTGCGATGCTCGCTGCCACTCTTGTGGGTCTCATAACAGCTGCGAATGCGAAACTGAAGAGTGCGAGGCTGCGGAAGAAGGCAGCGCCAGCCCTTACAGGTAAGCTTTAACTGCTGGCCTGCTATATCTTGTTTTTTTCAGTACCAATACCAATATTGTTTCTTCAACAGCATTAGTGTGTTTTCTATAAGGGGGAATTATGTAATAATCTTTCTATGGTAGTAGTTACTTTAGTCATCAAGTTTGGCTTCAGCCTATCTTAAAGCCTTCTTTTCAACATAGTTATTCGGATTTGCTGCTTATTGTTTCCTGGGGCCTTAGTACATTTATCTGCGATAACTTGTACAATAATCAGTAAAACAGCTGTAAATTTGCTTAATGGATCCTTGGAAAATTGTAAGTGCCCTGTGCATCATCTAAACCATTTTTTGGGAGTCATGTTCACATTTAGCAAACACCAACCAATGGAATGATTTTGGCACATCGTTCATTCACTGGCCGTCCATATATATGTTATTTTTCTAGCGATTACTGTTACATGCATTTAGTTTTGCATTTGCTAGTGTTTCCACTTGTGCATGGTAAAGTCTTTCCACAATTTATCAATGTCAATATGTCACCTGCTTGGGCAGCCCTTACTTGCTCTTTTCATTTTATTTTTTATTCAAATATTGAACCTAGTCAGCTGAAGATCTATCCTTTCTGTTTTCACGTTCTAGTCTTATATATCCATTTTTTTCTAATATAAGCTGCAGTGGCTCAATGGCTGTATGTGCAAAGGTGCACTGTTGTTTTTAGACTAGATATCTATCCATGAATGATTTCCAAGTTTTTCTTCCAATGTGTTTGTTGCAGAGATTTCAAGCAACATTCAAGGGGCAATCCTCAATTTTCAGATGATCAAGTTCCATTGAAGAAGTCAGTCTATGCTAGTCAAGGATTGGCTGAAGCCTGCAAATTTGTTTATAACGATGCTAAGTTTGTAAATGAAAGGGCTCAAAGTGACATTCTATTACTTTCACGGTACTCTTCTACTCCAAAGCAGAACCATATTCATATTACTACATTTACTCCTTGATAAAAGCAAGTTATTGTTTGCATAACTGTATATTTTGTTCTTATATCTGATCTACTTTGCATCCTAGTGGCATAACAAGGCTGAACGAACGTGCATGCCAGGATGCTGCTGTTTTGAGCCTGGGGTTTCTCAAGCTTGATGGTACATGCTCTCCTTCTGGGACAAATGAGCCCTTGATATAAAATTATTTATTATTTAAATTTCATCTAAACTTATCTGCATTACAGCTCGTGCACGAAAGGATACTCAAAAGATTGACCACACTGTGAAGGAGAGAGCAGCGCGTCTAAACCATTTTGCCAGAGTATGTATCTGTAAGATACTGAATTATCCTTTTTTTGTATTTTGGATCCTTTTTTACATCTATGTAAATAATCGATGACATTTTCATGCCTATTCAGGTATTTAAGGAGCGAGCTCAATCAGACTTGAAGAAAGCTGCAGACAAACATTGGAGTGATGGTGCTTTGGAGGTGTGAACTAATTTATATTATTTTACTTCAATTTGTTGGAACAATTGGAAGATCTGAGGAATACTTTCTGTTGTTACTGTGATAGAAAATTGCTAGCACTATTCATATCATACTGGAGTAGGACTTTTTTTTTATCAATTATCAGTGCCAGCTTGCCCTTTGTATATCGCTGTTGAATTCGTGCTAATCTAATGCATTATTGATTTGCAACCAGGCAGATCTGCGACGAGCTGACTTGGTTGTTAAACGACGTGCCATGGAAGACGCTTTCATGGCATTGAAGGTAGCTTTAACTGCTTCCATACCTTTTTTTCTCGAACAACTACTTCCATATCTAGCTCTGAAACTTTGCAACATGAGTGTTAAGATAACCGTCCTTAGATCTCTACTGTTTTCAATTTTTATTCTGGATATTCTAGCTCATTTTTATTATACAGCGGTTCGAGTTTGTATAAAGGGATGACTAATAATGAAAGTGCTCGTCTTTCTAAGAACTTATTTAGTTTGAACACCAAATCAATAGTTGCTATGCCTTTGCCCCACCTGTTCATAGATACATTCCTCTTCCAAACCTTCCTTATGGTGTGGTGGGCAAATTGTTGGTGTGGCAATGTGTGGAAGGGAACCAAACATGCCTTACATAATCACACCGGGAAGTTATCTATTGCAACATTGAACGTCGTGTCTGATTTACCTACTAACTAAATAAAGCAGAGTAGGAACTATGATTATATGGGAATTTTTCTTACAGCACTCTACACATCTACATGCTCCCATCAACATAGAAGGTTCAGTGTTCTCTGATCCAACACAGTTTGCTGACTAATCAATATCTGCACATTGAAGCTGCTTTTGTAATGAAAGACTTTAACATCTCTTGCCACAACAAAATTTGCTTCAAGTATAAATCTTGATTTCACACTACCTAATTTCATTGTATCCCATCTTGACAAATAGAAGCGTTGCTCCTATAACATTTTTATTATAACTTCATATACTTGTATGTAATTTTTCAAATTTCAATGCAGTTTGTTCAGGATATCCATGACATGATGGTGAACAGATTATATGAGCAGTAAGTTCTAGAGAGAGTTTGAAATGATAGTTTTGGATGAGCACATAGCTGCTTCATTACAGAGAATTACTTTTTACTTTTGATCTGGTACTTGGTCACTATGGATCAGTTTGAATTAAGCTAAAAGTTACTCATAGGCTTCCGAAGGACGGTTCATCTTCTCGTACAAATTCAACAGGGTTTATTACACTTGAGAAGAATGGGAAGACTCTTGAACTGTTTCCTGGTGAAGTTTCTGCTGATCAGATTTATGCCATAGAGGTGCTTTCTACATAACTTATTTAGCAGCAGTCTCAGTCCCTCTCCCTCCCCTCTCCAGTCTTATCATAGTGTTAACTTCTCCTTGATTTATCCTTCCTAGGAAGCATACCAGAGTATGGCATCTGCCTTCTCTGAAGCTGATGGTATTGACTACACAGATCCTGAGGAGGTGAGCCATTTTAAACTCATTCGATCTATGTCAAACCTCCTACCTTCATATTTGATGTCATACTTTTCTGTTTGTGAAGCTTGAATTGTTAGTAGCAACTCTAATTGACCTGGATGCCATGGATGGGAAAAGGAGCGTTTCCTTGATTGCTGAATGCTCAAGCTCTCCAGATGTTAATACTAGGTAAATAGAGACTTCTTTTCTGCTGAAGTGCCCATCAATCACTTGATTTCAACATAAAAGCTAATGTTTAGATACTGTACAATGACCATGTTGCCAAAAAACGAATTTGGGTGCCAATTTCTTATTTTCAATGGCCCTAGTTCCTATTAGATTGGTTTATTTTATATTTTAATGCTTCTATATTTCAGGAAAGCAATACCTTAATTCCCTTGTTCTTATTTTGTAAAATTCAGCAATACATTGGTACTACTATATTCCATTGATGAACATTATAAATTTCTACTCTTTGTAGGAAAGCTCTAGCTAACGCATTGGCTACAGCTCCATCTATGTGGACTCTTGGGAATGCTGGCATGGGTGCATTGCAGGTCATCTCTCGTTCCCACCTATCCAAAATGATAAAAGAAAAGGCACAAAAGACTGTTTGGTAGTTCATATCTGAATTTGTATAAGCTGAATGTCTGAGGGCTTATTTGGTTTCTCACCCAGGCTTGGTATTGAGCAAAGAAGTCATAATTTAATTTGGGGAAAGAGTAAGGCTCCCTTTTTTTTCTTGAGATAATCAAAATTGGTTCTCTAATAGAAAGGGTCATTTCTCCCACAAACAATCTGACAAGGGTAGACTAGGCAACAAATCATGGCTCTTAATATTGAGAGTGCATGCTATATTCCACAACTAAATGCCCACATGGTTAACAAATTTCATATTTCAACCATTCATGTTCCAATCTACACAAGCTGAAGACATTTCTGTTTGATTCTCACTTCATTATCAGACTTGTGACATGAAGCTATATTTCCACCAAAGTTCTTTGGTAAGGTTGTTGCAATCTCTCCTTTCGATTGCAGAGATTGGCTCAAGATCCCAATTATGCTGTAGCTACGGCTGCATCCAGCGCCATTGATGAACTCAAGAAGCAGTGGGAACTCGAAGAAGGTGACAGTCTGAGGTTTGTAATGAATCAGAATTTGGCTTCCGAGGATACTGTTGGTGATGACAATTCAGCAGCAGATGACGACACATGAGGTGTAAACAAGATGAAAGATTCCAATTTCAATGACAATGGATCAAATCATAAGAAATCATCATGGGCAGCACATAAGCATTCCTATATAACTTTTAGGACTGAAGATCAGATAGATGTGTTCTAGTTGAAGGAAAAAATGTGTTCTGGAACTTAGTAAATGGGGGAATTCTAAAAAGCAGTGTAAATAGAAGTCTGTCCCCTTTGGATATTGTCCATACATGAAGCAAAATGTTATACTTGAAATGCACGTACCAAAAGTGAACAAATTCCCTTGTGGGAACATCTAGTCTTAGGTGGCCCTTGTTTTATAGTTCTGTAATTTGGTCAAATTCTGTATCTGGATAACAAATGTAGCATGGTTTTATCGACACTGCAAGTTGTGGATTGGGTCTGACTGTTACCTGTTCAAAACTCAAAATCAGCATAATTACCGTGTGCTGGCAACATACCTTTACCAGAATCGGCACAGTTCCTGTTCCTGCACACAGGAACATGGATCCGTTATAGGAGGGTTCTTGGCTCCACTGTCCATTAGTGAATGCTCCTGTGATATTATCCTGCCCTACCATTTCGAAGTGTGGGACACAGAAGAATATAATGAAATGTCCTTGTGATAGATGTATTGTTGTCCAAGGTAGATCAATCAATAAAAAGGCGCACACTAAATCAAATGACAAAGTGATAGTCTATTATGCTCTTTGTGTTATTGATATGCGATATATGTGTAGAACAGACTATCGCAATTAGAAGTAATCAACAGACCTAATGTAACTGGCGTGGCGGTGGGGGTGGTCGGCGACGTGACTCCGGGCGGCGGCTAGGGTTGCGGCGTGGTGGAGGCGGCGGCTAGGGTTTGGGTGCAGGGGCGGCGATTGTGCTAGGGCAGAGAAGAGAGAGGCGCAGAGGAAGAAGACCGAGGCTTAAAAGGGAGAGAAAAGATAGAGGGTTGTTCCTTGCTTAAGATTGAACGGTTACATGACTTCTTCTATTTATAGTCTTGGGGGATTTAGCCTATAAGCAATCGGAACTAATCTTGACCTAACCTGTGCTACAGTACCTAACCTGTGCTACAGTACCGTGAGTACTATTCACATCAGGCCTTCTTTGGGTCCAGTCAGGTCTCTCGGCCCATGTCTTGGGCCTATCATTAGGCATGTGACACCTAACAACCGTAGTTTATGTTGTGAGTTTTAAGTATATTTATTATATTTTTCATTTTACGATATGATATTTAGTATGTCAACCAAGGATTTGTAAGAAAATAATAATCTACATAACCACATAATACAATTAGTAACTTATAATCACGCACTTGTAACCCAACAATACAGCCTTGTTCAAAGGATCTAAAACTGAGTTTAAAGATCAATGTCATATTAGTTATGCTCTCCAAAAAAAATTGCACGAATCTTCAAGCTTCTTAATAATTATATAATTTTTATTTAATAATTCTTTTTCCCATGGGTTCCTTATGGGTCTGGCCCTGTCTGAGCCCAGACTAAACCCAGCCTGCGCCGATCGATGTTGTATCTTTTCGTAATCGATAATGCTCTGATGCGGATGTCCGCAAGCCACGTTTCTATCTGGATGCACCGTCCGTATAGACTCAGCATCTGTGATGCACTTACCTACCTCACATTAAACTAGCACTTACCTATCCCACATTAAACCAGGAGACTATTGTTGCCTTAGAGCCCCTACGATTAGACGGTGATGCGCTCGCCTCTTCGACCGACGAGGACGCTAGAGAAGGTTGTTGGCGTGCGGCGAGCAAAGGAGATGCACCGTGCCCGTGCCCCTGCTCCCTCTAGTGCGCGCCTCCGATCCGGCAGCTACTCCTCGCTCCGCTCGTGCCCCTGCTCCCTACGATGCGTTCCCACGATCAGGCAGCCGACTGGCTTGCCGTGCGTGCTGCAGCTATGCGCTGGGCCGGTCGTGCCTCGCCGTGCCGCGCGCCACGCCTAGGCTGACACGGATGGCCGCCGCCGCTGCCTCCTTCTCCACCATGTCCCACGCAGTCGGATCCCGCTGTGTAGTGCCCTGTCCACCCAGCCACCTGCCAAGGTTTGCTGAAAGCGCATGTTTCAATCGTCTGTCTTAAGTATTTCATATGTTTCAGAAGTACGTTGCAAGTGTTTCATACGGGTGTACACGTATGATGCAAATGTCTGTTCCCAATGTTTCATCTATTTTTAGACGTATATTGCATGTGTGTTTATCTAGATGTTGCATATGTTTCACATATGTTGCAAGTGATTTGTATGGATATTATGTATGTTTCCAATGGTTTACAAATATTTTCAGATGTTTTTGCAAATGTTTCAAACGCATGTTTCAAGTGTTTCATCTGTCTTCAGATCTATGTTGCAAGTGTTGCATCTGAATGTTTCAAAAATAGATCAGGATGTTGCACATGTTGCAAGACACCGATGGCTGGTGAACAGCGGCCTATCGCAGGGTTTCCTTCCTCGCGCGGCGTGCCTCGCCCTCTCCTCTGCTCTCCCTCCCCTCCCTTCCCTTCTCTTCCCTCCGTCTCGACGTGGCAGTTCGAGCCTGATGAGTGCGATGTCTGCGAAGGTGGTGGCCTGACGAGCAGATGAAGGTGGTGACCCCGGGTGGGCCGACGGTGGCACGATGCCTGCGTGGTGGCCCTGCAACGAGCTGAGGTCTGCGCTGTCAGCTCGCTGCGCGGGAAACAAAGCAGCCGCGCACGTCCGGACGCTGGTCCCGCCGTTTCCCGATCCGATTTTGTCGGCAACGAGCGCACGGCATTCGCGTGGCGTGACCGTGAACGGAGAGAAGCAGTGGTCGGTTGCGTCAACGACAAAGTGGAAGGCGGTTGCTAACTCCACGGCGACGGCTACCTGAGGCGTGTGGATTCAGGTGCGGTGCCAAGATGCAGTGGCGGCTCGCCGGGGAGGCAAAGGCCGATCCAAGAGATGCGCGCACGCCTCTATGAGGGAGAGCACGACCGCACGAGCAGCAGCAGTCCCTCGCCGGCGACACTGCCACCCGAACTCCGCTGACGAGAATCGTTTCCCTTTCTTTGGAGCCCGGCTCGTGGGAGCACGAGCATGTGCACGCGTCATACCACGTGCGAGAGACAATGAGCGCAACTATAAGCGAGTAAGCAGGTAATGACCAAACAACTGATGTGTCTATCTAGTATATACTCATACAGTGAACCAAATGTGAAGGTGTTGTATACAGCAAGCCTGTCATAGTCATAGCTATATCAGACACCTGGGAGCAAGCCAGGGCCAGTGCCAAGCTCCCCGATCAACAAACCAATGACGCCCTAACTTCATGTCATTAATTATTTTGGAATAAAGTACTGTTAACATGGCGGATGATGGCAGGGCGGCAGTCCCGGAAAAGTTGGTGGGCAATTAGCTGTGGAGTCTCCATAGCCACCTGCACATGGATCGAAAAAGCAAACCGTCAAGTATCTGATCTTCATCATCTTGCTTGTTAACAGTAAAGTAGTTCATCTCGGTGAGCAACCAAAATAAGCTTCATGCATTTGGTGAGTTGTCTCAGGGACTGTTCAAAGTTTGGAAGGAGTTAATTTGAAATATGCCTATCGTCTAGAACCGTCATATAGAGCATCACCACTAGATAACGTATCCAATCTCCTATATCTAAAAGTGATATTTTAGGAGATGGAGCCATGGAGGTGCAGAAGATCTCCTATATGTATTGTCTTTATTTAAGAAAACTCCTAAAAGAAGCAGATTTTTTCTTAAATAAAGGAGACAACAGTTTCTCTCATATCCCTAAAGAAAAATAGAAGATAATACTACAACAGTGCTCTCTCAAAATGGTCCTTTGTCTGCCTCTCTTGTAAGGTTAATGTTTTTTCAGTGCTACTTTCCCTTCTCAGCTCAAGGTATATAACCGAATCAGATTATACGCTTTTCCGCAACCCTTCCAAAATCTTCAGAATTTTGGTTTGTTCTTATAGTAACACCCACAGCAATGGCATGGGGGTACCACCTAGCCTAATATTCAAATATTTATGTTAAGATTATTCAATATTTAAATACCAAATCCAACGGTGAGTCTTTCTTACATAATAAGAAAAATCAAGTCCGATTTTGAAAATCCATTATTAGTTTCAAAGCTACACCAAGTATACGTGTACACTAACATAAAATTAACATGTCCCAGAGGTGGTTTTATACGGATTCTAAATAGACAATGCTGTAAATTTAAGCACGAGAGGCACTATAAATAAATATTATCATACACTTTCGACACGCTCTAGGATCCAATTCAAGCGCCAAGTGAGAAAACTAGGAATTATCTAAAGCCACAACCCTAAATAAAACAAACATTCAGAAAAAACACAACAATAGCCATCAAATAGTTCCTTAGCACTTACATCCTCGAGGCACCTCTATACTCCCTTTATCAGCCTGCAGTCTGCTGATGCTTATCAGGATCAGATGAATCACCAGAAACACGATAGGAAGGACGGAAGGTTTTGCTAACATTGTATGAGAACGGGAGTTCAATTCCTAGTTCTTGTGGGAGATTTCGCCAAAAAAAAAAAAGAAGTTCTTGTGGGAGAACTGGGTCTGTGGGTCTCTCATCGTAAGTTACCAATTATATATTTGACGATGCATGAGGTTCATATGAAGGAACTTCCGCTGAATGGACACTTGGTCCTGTTGCATAGTCAAATGCATGGCACGAGACAAATCAAAGTGGAAGATGGGAAGCAACTTCTTGGGACTACGACATTACTTGAAAGACACGTTTGAGTTCTATCAGTGTCCTTTACCAAAAAAAACACCCCACGCATTACTGCAGAACTTCAAACTGAATCGTTATATAGTTAAGCATAATGTGCAGAACGAAGAAGAAAAAAGCATAAATATTTGAATAGATTTCTTTGCACCACTAGAAAATGAGCCAGTGTGCTAATCCTGAAATCATGCAAATTGATGACCGTGATACCTCTTTGGTCATCATTCCCCTAGGACCGACCTCTTTGGTCATCCTTCCCCTAGGACCGAGTAGCTAGATAAGATAATTAATTAGGGGGACGACAGTGGTTCTTTTTTTTCAGTTCGTGTGAATTGCTAGGAAGTTGTTCCTTTAGAAGATGTGTTGATGCTAGGTTACTAGAAATGTGGGATGAGGTGTGTCAATTAGCTTCCACTATTGTGTTTACAGCTGAAGAGGATTCTCTAGTTTGGAAATTTAATTCCTTTTGTATTTATTCAGTTCAGTCCCTTTACAAGGTCATTAACTTTAGAGGCATTAAACCTGTTCTGGTGTCTGCTGTTTGGCATATTAAGATTTCTCCAAGAGTCCACTATTTTCTCTGGTTAATATCTAAAAATAAGGTGTTGACTAGAGATAACCTCAGCAAGAGAAGGAAGGTTGAGGATGAAACCTGTCTTTTCAACGGTGAGAAAGAATAAGTGCAGCATCCCTTCTTTCACTGTGTTGTTGCTGCACAACTTTGGGTGGCTTTGTCTGACTTACTAGGGGTCAAGTTAGGGGGTTCCCTTGATTCAATTGGCAAATTTTGGTTAAGTAATTAAAAGAATAGTGTGATTAATGTCTTTACTTCTACAGCCTTTGGTGCCTTTGGAAATTGAGAAACGACCTTTGTTTTCGAGAGTGAATTAGCCGGAAGGGACAAGAAGGGGAGGGGACCCATCCTTTTTTTGCCATAGTTTTTCTGTCTAGTTGATTAGGGTTTGGTCCAATAAATCTTCCGGTGAAATCAGATGATTTTCGGTTGGCATCATGTTTTCTGCGATGACTTCGGTGATTGCCGCGACGAGATCGCCGTTGTAGGCATCGATTTCATCGGCAGGCGGCCAATTTGTGGCCTTTATCTGAAAGGGAAGGGGTGCTTCTGGGAGCCCCCTACGAGGACAGTGACTCTGGGTCATCGATCTCATCGTCGATGGTTGCATAGAGGAATTCAAGGTCTCTAGGTGATGATTCTGCAGCCTATGTCGTATCCGATGATGCAACTGCCGATATTCTTTCAACAATTTAGATGTGTTTTGGACTAGTTCCGAAGCATTAGATCTTGCGGCATGTCCAATATTTTGGGGTTGGTCGTTAAATTCAGCATAAGGACTGCACATTGGGGAAGAAGACAATGGAAGAATGTGGATAGAACATGATGTATTTTTTATTTCAGATTTTTTCATGTTTTGGGGATGTATTGTGCCAAGATTTAATATAAGTCCTCCTTCTCTTCACAAAAAAATTGGAAGGGTATGGATACTCTTTCACACGATAGCTGGATCGGTGCCAAACTGGAGCATTCTACACAAGGAGGACATACAGGAGAATCTGAAGTTGAAAGCTGGAGAGCTCAAGGTGCTGGCTAGAAGACTCCTCTGGCTGACTTAAAGGACATCCAGAAGGCTGGGGGACATTCAAGCTTCAGTTTGAGGTCCCTGGAACTCTTCACCTCGGCCTGAAGAAGTTGGTGATGGCGATCGTAGGCTGCTGCTGGTGGGTTCCTTCCTTGTAGTTTAGTCTTCACTGTTTTATAAACTCGGCTGAGGTTTTGTGGTTCCTTTCTGGTGGCATGGGCCGAACCCTTGGATGGCATGCCATCCTTTATGCTGTAATGGTTTAAACCATCTTTTGACTATAATGGTTGAAAGGCTGGGCACTGCCCTAAAACTCTAAAAAAATTTGCTAGGAAGCCAAAGAGATGGATCTTCAGGATTGAGGCTACGGAGGGCGATCTCGAAGGAGGATGCATTCTAACTAGGAGAGTAATAATAATAATGCCATGATGGCTTCCACATATATACTCCAGATCAGTATAGAAAAAGATCATTGCAATCTCAGTGTCACGCCCTCATCGGTATCATGAACCAGTCGTCGGTTGTACCATCCACTGCTTGCATTGGTAAGAACTTGGTAAGAACTCGATAAGACGTGTGTGAGGGTGTGATTCCACTGACCCATAAATAGTTGATAGGGTATTTATTTTGATTCTAACAATATATGCCAAACAATGAGTTTCTTTTTAAGAGTGAATTGCAGGACATCATGGATGGACTGTCTACGGAGTTTGCACAACGAGTGCTCAGTTCTCAAATGGAGAAGGCGGAGCAAAACCAGTTCAACATCTTGTTTCAAACATACTTTGTTGTGAAGGAATGATGTTATCGTGTTATGATTGATGACGAGACTTGCAACAATCTTGCAAGCTTAGAGATGGTAGAGAAGCTTGGTCTGACCACAAAGCCACATCCACGTCCATACTACATTCAATGGGTAAATTCTTGGAATAAGATAAAGGTAACTGAAATTGCACGCGTTGAGTTTTCCCTTGGTCCTTATAAGGATAGCGCTGAATTTGATATAGTACCTATGCAATCATGTCAATTGTTATTTGGTAAACCATGGATATCTGAAAATAATGTTGTACACCATACAATTACTAATAAATATTTATTCAAATATAATGGTACAAAAATTACACTTATACCTATAACTACTGCTCAAATTTTAAGGGAAGATCTCCTAAGGGCCGAGAGGAGGAAGAATGAGCCTTTTAGAAAAGAATGAGTTATTTCAAATGTTACAATACCTTCATCTAGATCTAAATTTTTATAAAATGAAGATTTTACTTTGCCACTTGTTGGAACTAATATTTTGCAGCAGGTATCAAAAAGTGAGGACAAGGTGACTGAGAAAGAATAGGTAAATGTATCAGATAAGAGCTCTCTTGTTGTAATGAATTTTTCCACCAATGATGCTAATAATCCTATACTAAAACCTTCTATTGATTTACCTTTGTCACATGGCGAATGTTCTACTGATCTTTGTGATAAAGAAGAGTTGTGTGATAGTGGTATGATTATTCATGTGCAGCAACCAGTGAATGAGAATGCTTCTTTTGTTTTGGAACAAAATACTTGTGCTAAAAATAAACAATTGCTTCCAATTGCCACTGAACAAGATGAACTAAAATTATTGACTTCTTTAAATACTTTGGGATATATTGAGTTTGTAACACTGTGTGCTCTGAGTAGTTTGGAGGAGAAATTTTTATGTGTTGAATTACCATGGTTGTCTACATGTATATATCAATTTATTGGCAAATATAATTATAAAGGAGAATATATGGTGCACCGAGTATATATTTGTTCAAATCTAAAATCTCCTTCTTCTGTACATCAATATGACCAATCAAAGGGCTGCATTAGATATAATCATGTAATGTCGAGATCCCCAAATTTTGTTATAAAGAAACAGGCTAAATTTCAAGAAGGGGAGCAATGTTGGCTACTACCTACAACCTGCCCTCCAACGAAGCTCAAACCGAGGACGGTTTGTTGTCAAGAAGGGGAGGATAATGAGAACATGACACCTTTAGATACAAACATTGATGATAAGGTGAGCTCGTTCCTATATTTGTACAGTGATTTTTGGTATAATTCACTTGATTCCATATGTACATGTCGTCATTTGAATGTAGGTACAAATATATCTCAAAGTGTAAGTCCATCAAAGTTGAACTTTCGGTTCATCGGCAACCCGACAGTGCTTCATTGCGAAGGTCATAACTCATCCATACATAGTGCGATCGAGATCAATGAGCACTTGATGGAAAGCCTATTTGATAAGCTTTCAAATATATCTGGTCTCACCTCAATATCACATTGGCAAGGCCTTCAAATCATCGAGACATTCTGCCGCTATTTCTGTCGGATGTTACGGCATCGTCACGGGCTTGTTATTCACACTTGGGGCCCAGGCCCAAGTTAGAGCACGCCCCAAGAAGATGGAGAAAACCTAAGAGATGCCCAAGGACGTCCTACTCCTTGGCCACCTCCTTAGGAGGCCACCAAGGATGTCCAAGCCAAGCCGGAGGCCCAGTCCAATTCGAGTTCGAGTTTGCTTCGGCCTTCTGGACCAGTCTGCAATAAAACGGACGTTCAGGACGCATCCGGACTCTGTTTTTTATGATCCACATATGGATGGAAAAGATAATTTAATAAGCTAACCAATGGCTTTAGTTTGAGGCCCAAATTTCATCGGAGTCGATGAGAATCGTCAAAACAAATTACCATCCAGAATCTATCAGGACGCTGCGTCGTCGTCTTTTAGGCCGTTTTGGCCATGTAACGTGTCGAGACTCCTAAGGAACATGAGTGGGGGGTCCTTGGACGCCTCTTATGCTTTATAATCAGTAGCCGCTGCCTACGTTAGGTTTTGGATTTTGCTTAGATTATTCTGTCCATTGATAGTTGTCGTCTTTCGGTTTGCGAGACCCCAACTTCGAGTGCTTAATCATTTATCTACAATTGTCACTTCAATTGAGTTGCATTTTATCTTGTTCTTGCTTGTGTTCTTCGATTCACAGCAGGGATTAGCCTTCATGGCGAGGTCAACCGGATTGTGACACGGTTGATAACCAGAGGAGACGTGGTGCTAAGGTTGTAGGGTTCGGGTCTTTGTGATCTGAAGCCGGATCGGTGTGTCGCTTCTGACCAAATCGATAGTTATCTTAAACCTGACGAAAGATCAGGAATCACGTCTCCATCACAAGGCGACCTACATGGCCCAAATCGGGGACAGGCCCAGAGTGTCTTCCTCTTGTATCGTTGAGAGAGGAGAGAACGAACTTGACTTTGTCATTATCATCTGAACTAGGGGTGGACCCAGGATTGGTTAACGACTAGGGCCATTGCATTAAACATTAGTGCTAATTGTGCTTGATTATAGAAAAAATGATAATTTATGCACTGGAATTAAGGGCTAAGACTAGGGTCATACACTACTACAGAGTTTGTCTTTTGTCCCGGGCCTAAACAGCCTTTCATCCCGGCTCCGGAGCTGGGACTAAGGGTTCGAGACTAAATGTCTCACCTTTATTCCCGGCTCCACGGCCCGGGACTAAAGGGACACCTTTAGTCCCGGTTGGTATTACCAACCGAGACAAAAAGGCTCGCCAGTTTAGGCCACGGCGCAACCGGGACTAAAGGTTATTTTTTTTTGTTTCCAATTCAAATCATTATTGATTTTGGTTTTTCAATTACAATAGGTTTTCAAATGTATTCTTCGCTGCTAATATACGTATACGCTAGACCTATAATTTAGTTTCGAGCGTTATTACACATAAATATACTATGAAACTATATATATTATAGAGCTATACTTATGTATAATATATGTACATGCACATAAAATTTACAACATTGTACAGTTAAGTGTTCATCCGCCACTTAAAGGTCATACATGCATGTTTTTCCGCCACTTAACTAATGTCATACAAGCTTTCGTCCTGGTTTGGTCTCAATGGCGACGCAGGGTTGTAGTAGAACTCGGCGCCTTTCAGGAGGACGTGGTCGTTGATGAATCCGGCGATTGTCTCTTGGATTCCTTTGAGCAGGACCATCTCCAACACCTGATCCTTCACATAATTCTCCTTCAATTTGCATTAATTAAAGGAAAAAGGTATTAATATATATAAGATTTATTTAGTAGCAACAAATAAACAAGATATGGATTTATTATATATCCATGCATGTTACTTACTTTCTCCGTCTCTTTACAAGTTCTTTTGAGGTACACCCTCATGTACTCGCAAACATAGTATCTACATAAATTGGTACCTTTTGGCTGCACGGTCACCCACTGTAAGATATAAAAAAAATTAGTCTTGTCTCATGCTACGTGTGAGCTGAATCATGATAAGGTAAAGATGCGGGGAGCTTAGTACAACTTACCCTCTGTAAAATAAGATCAGGAAGTGGCGCTTTCAGATTCGAACGATGTTTTTCGACCAACCAAGCCTAAGCCCTGCCCAATAATTGGATCATTAATTAGCTATTGCAGAGTAAAAGAGCAGGCATCAATATTTAAAATATCAAATTGAAGTATTTACCTCTGGATCATATCTATCATATCTTGGTAATATGTCCGCGGTTTTCTCAACGAGTCCCAGACATATAGATGTTGACTATCAAGTTCAATGACAATTAGTATCCAGTGACCCCTGCATTTGTTTATAGATCAGTCAATATATATATCTTTATGCTGGATTGACTAAGTAAAATAAAATGTGCACACGATAACAACACTTTACCCCATGTTATAGGGGAAGAGTATTGATCCTCTGTCCCTTTGGTTATACAAGAACCGCCGGAGGTTTCTTTCCATTTCAGTTGGCCTCTGATTGTTAGGATCATGGGTCACTGTGTCCTTGTATACGACATACGGATCAATAAAACCAATCCGCTTGTCGTTTCTGTCTCTGAGGTCTCGTATCATGATTCTGCATATGTATAGACACGCTAGCTAGTGTGAGCATAATTATCACTTATACATATACATATGCTAGAGTGAGATTATTAAAAGAAATAATCACTTATAGACAGTAGCAGCTCAAGAGAGATTTGTCTAGACTGTCCATGTGGCATAGCTAGTGTAACTCATTAAACTGGATCCACATTACGTCATTGCCACAGAAGTAGTGATGGTCTCTGACTTTGACGCCAATCCAGTCATGTTCTCCTCCAGCACACGTGCCCCTGTACCACTCGTGTAACTTGTACATTTGCGTACCAAGTTCATATAGCTTTGCAGGGTTGTATAGACTCTTGCCATATTTATATTCCTTCTTCCACTGATCAACTTCCTCTAAAGATGGCACATTTTTGATGCCGAGCACTTGATCCTAGGATAGACCGCTCTCATGAATGAATGTTTCGAACTGATCCATTTGCACATTGTCGGGTATTTGATCTAGCATGCTCATGTTTGAACCATATTGATTTCCAACCAGCAGTGGTGGCACTGATTGTTGTGCTTGTTCCCCGAGCTATTCAACACCCTTTCGTGCCATCTTCTCTTTCTTTTTTCTCTGTTGGCTTCTATAGGTGTCTCTGTCTAGAGGGAAGGCATGCTCCCACGATAACTCCCCATAGCCTCTCGTTCGCCCACCGTGTTCAGGATTCTCCAGGGCGATTGTCAGCTCATCCTTATCTCTCTTCGGCTGCCATTGTCCACTTTGGGCGATGGATTGAGCGTAAGCAAATCTTTCTGCTGCTCTTTGGAGTTTTTGCCCAAACACTACCTTTCCGGTCTCTGGGTCCAGGGTGCCCCCATGACCGAAAAACCAATACTTGGCGCGCTCAGGCCAGTCAATTGATTCTGGTTCCATCCCCTTGTCGACTATCTCCTGTTCCAATCTTTCCCACTTAGGAATGGCACTAGGGTAGCCACCTGATCTCAAGCGATGGTGATATTTCTTGTGTCGGGCATTCTCTTGGCTCCTTCTCACCTGTTCCTCACCCTCTTCCGATGTCTTGAACTGTACAAACTCATCCCAAAACGGCCACAACTTGACGTAGGCCTGAGTGCTGAAATCTGGAGTGAGGTTCTTCTTGATAAACTTGTTATATAGATTCTTCTTCTAGCACTGGAATTGTGTGGCCATCTTCTTCATAGACCAGACCTGAACTCTCTTCTTCAACTCTTCATCATTTGTGTCGAGCCTGAAATGTAGCAACACATCACGCCAGACTAGGTCCTTATCACGATCGGAGACAAAACTAATATGAGGAGCCTCTTTCTTTTCCTTCCATTCATGGGCATTGATCGGGATACTGTCCCTTACAAGGTGCCCTAAGTGGGCCACAAACTTCCTTGCATGTGGTCCAAGTGGCTTGCCTGTATTCTCCTCGAAATCCGAGATAAGGAACCGACCCTCCAACGGCTTCTTCGAGCCTCGTACAATTCTGCTCTTCCCCATGGTTGTCGTCGAGCCAGAGGGCTACATATGTACAAACACAAATATTTAAATAAATCTACTTATACAATAAAGGAAATCATTTTGAATTCCATGTATATATACATAAGAGATTGTATATATACCTCGCCAGCATTGTCTTGCTCAATATTTTCTTCCTCTTCACACAAGTCAGGGTTATGGTACTGACTACCGTCATCGAAGTCGTCAGGGTTCTCATCAGCTCTATCATATTGTACTTCATTGCCATCGTTGATTATGTCCATCATGGCATCGTCCATGTTGTCATCTCTCGGGTTGGCCATTTCTGCAAATATATGTGTAGGACGTTAGAACTAAATCCTCCTAAACCCTAAGGATTCCCAATCAGAAAGCATGAACCCTAAGGATTTCCAACATAGTTAAAAGGTAGTATATAAATATATAGGAAACATATCATATTAGATGCATAGTTATTTTTTCGTAGATATATAAAACTATATCATTACACTTGTATCGAGGTTCTTGAACTAGATGATACGTCATACTTCCCTCTCATCTGGATCTTTATAAGAATTAATTAAGTTGCTAAAACAATATATAAATATTTAGAGAATACACATTATAAATATTTAGAGAATACACAATATATAAATATTTAGAGAATACACATTATAAGTTGTTAAACAATATATAAAACAATTTATAAGAATTAATTAAGCATGAACCACTTTATAAGAATATGTCATACTTCCCAGGCAGCACAGCAACAGCAGCAGCGCGGAGATGGTGGCTGGGCCGCCGGCAAATGCGGGCTCCTGGAGCGCGGCGGCTTCCTGGAGCGCGATGGATCAGATGGTGGCGGGGCCGCCGACAAATGTGGGCTCCTGGAGCGCGGCAGCTTCCTGGAGCGAGGCGGGTCAGATGGTGGCCGGTCCGCCGGCAAATGCGGGCTCGATGGCGGAGGAGGCCGATGGCGTCGGGGCGCGGGGAGCCGACCGCGGGCCGGCGGGGTGACGGCACGCGCAGGGTCACCGACGGGGTCGATCGGGGTGGCGCGGAGATGGCGGCCGCGGCGTGCTCGAGGGCGTGGAGTGAGAGAGATCTGTCACACCCATTTATCGACCAAATGGAATGCATACCCTTATGTGCGCCCAGAGATCAATCACACATAAGTTCACAAATTATAACAAAAGTATCATCACAAATGTTATTACATCACGATATTTAAACACATAGTCTTAACACAAATGTAGCGGAAGTATAAATAAAAATCTCTCGTGGTAGCTCCAGTCACAGGTACATTGACTGGTTGACAGCAAGACTAGTAATCTTCAGGGAAGTAGGCGTAGTAGTCACTATTACCTCCATCTGTTACCCATCCGGGATTTTTATCCAAGTAAAAGAAATAAACAAGCGTAAGTACATCTCGTACTCAACAAGTGTAACATGGGGTTCATGAGGCTCAAAAAGGCATATTCATTGGTTTATCAGCATGTAGCTTTTAGTTAGTATGATTTTAGCATAACAATAGCATCAAATTGTCTCAATATAAACATTAAACATATGATCCATGTGAAATGATTAATGAATAGCAAAAACATAATCATAAACAATTATTCAACTATTCCATAAGGGTCCAAGGCCACTCGTGACCGTGAGCACGGCTGTTATAACAGTTTTACACTCTGCAGAGGTTGTACACTTTCACTGTGAGTCGTGTTACCCAAATGCCCGGGTTAATTACTCCCAAAACACTACCAAGGTGAGCAGGCAGGGTAAACACTATGAAGTCTTTCGAAGGTTCGTCTAACAAGTTAGGGTCATTAGATTTCACTCGGCAAACAGATGTAGAGCCCCCCTTCCTGATGGCACAATAACACGCAGCCTATACACATGAGGACAGAGGCCGCACTATACCCGATTCGTCAAGCCATTCTTACGCCATAAAGGAATACCTCTAACAAGCTAGAAAAGGTCCTTCTATATGACTAAAGCCAGAGCCATATAGCCCCCACAGTTGTACTGTAAATCCCGGATTGTCGCTTATAGATGAGTCCTTATGGAGAGCAATTAGAGCATCAAAAGTAACCCCCATGCTCTAATCCCCTTTAAACATTAATCAAAATCATCTTTTAATGTTTGTTGCATATTCCTCTAATCAATTTACATGATCATAGTCCATGTTTAAGCACTAGCCACACTACTCAATGCAATATAATAGGTACCAAGGTAAAGGATCAATCACTAAGTCATCCTTAACAAAGAATAAATGCATAATGATATTATTTGCATAAGGTGAATAGGACAACAAGGATAATCCCATGCTATACTTGCCTTGCTCAAACTGGTCCTGAAGATCTTGCTCGTAATAAGGCTCTTGATCTCCAACGAATTTCTCACCGTCTAAACTCGATCAACCATTATCAACAACACACATCCAGAGGCAATCATGCATAGACAAACAAGACTATAATTAGAACAATACACCAACAGTAAGAAAATAAAATAAAAAGTCTTTAAAATGAATCTACAACTCGCTAGGATCACACAGACGCGAAGATCACGAAAATCGGATCTAAAACGACAAAGTTATGAATTTCCAAAGATTTCCTATAGAAGAATAAATACTTTAATAAAAACTCGTAAATAAATTAATCCAAACCTACTGTACAGTTGTATAATTACATAGAGTTCGCAAATATGAATCTAACGCAATTTGAATGGACCAAATCGGAATTAAAACGAAAATTCTACAACTAAAACAATCTGAATGGCAAAACTGTAAATATCAGAAAACGTATTTTTCATTTACCGAAACGAAATACGTTTTCAACCGATCAAAGCGTACTCTGAGCTTTACGTTTTAGGACTGCGGGTCAAGAACTTAAAAACTTCAGGGTTTCTTTTACAATTTTACAAACGAACCGGTAACTTCTATTTACATCCGTTGGATTCAAATCGGACGGTCCAAATCGGATCAGGGAGGAAACCGGCGGCGCTCCGGTCGGAATCGGCCGACGGTGAGCTTCCCGCGGCGGCGCCATGGCCGGAATAACCTATCTCGCTCTACGGTGCACGAAAACGCGAACGGAGAGTACCTGCGGGTAGACAACTCGAACGCGAACTCACCTAGGGCAGAATCGTGGCCGGGGATGAAGCAAGGAGCGCGTGCGGCTTGGAGGGGCGGACGGTGGAGCTCGTGCTCGCGGTGACCTAGCTCCCGAGCACCAAAGCGGCTACCGATAAGACGGGATGAGGGCGGAGAGGTGAGGGTCTCGTTTTATAGCCCGTGGGCATCTCCGGTTATGGAAAGGAGGGAGATTTGGAGATCGATTCAGATCAGGGAAGAGAGGGAAGGCGACGTTCGTCGATGGAAAACGCCGGAGGAAGAAGAAAGGAAAGGGGAAACACGTCGCTGACAGGTGGGTCCCGCATGTCGGCGACTCAGAGGAAAAACGGGGCGGCGGCTGGGTGCGGGACGCGGCCGCGCGCGAGTTGGGCCGGCTGGCCGCGGCTGGGCTCGGCCCATGCGGGAGAAGGCGGGCGCTGGAGTGAGCGGGCCGCGCGCGGGGAGGCAGGCCGAGGCGTGGGCTGCGGTAGGAGAAAACGGCCCGAGAAGAAAAGAAATTCCTTTCCTTTTTCTTTTTCCAATTTTTCAAAACAAATTTTCAAAAGATTTTGAAATCCAAATTTGAATTTGATCAAACCACTCATCTCAAAAATTTAAATGTAACAGCATGAGTGCACAAACATGTTTCTACTCTTATATTTGATTTTAAATTTATAAAAATTATTCTTATTCTAAATTTGCATGCTTCACGAAAATAAATATAAAAATCATATTTTCCTATTTTTCTTCTTTTCAAATTTTTAGGGTGTTACAATTCTACCCCCTTAAGATAAATCTCGTCCCGAGATTCGACCGATGCTTACTCAAACAATTGCGGGTAGGTTTTTCTCAGATCCTCTTCTCGTTCCCAAGTAGCCTCTTCTGCTGTGTACCGATTCCATTGTACTTTACACATTTTAATTGTTCTACTTCTTGTAACTCTGTCCGCAGTCTCTAAAATTTTAACCGGAAACTCTTCATATGTAAGATCTTCCTTAACAGTAAGTTCCTCTAATGAAATCTGCTCCTCTGGTACTCGTAAACATTTCTTCAATTGAGACACATGGAACACATCATGTACACCTGCCAAACTTTCAGGTAATTCCAACTGATATGCCACTTCACCACGTCTCTCTAAAATCTTGAAAGGTCCAATATATCTTGGTGCCAATTTACCTTTCATGTTGAACCTCTTCACACTCCTCATTGGCGATACTTTCAAATATACATAATCCCCTATCTCAAATGTCAACTCCCTTCTGCGAGTATCGGCATAGCTTTTCTGTCTGGACTGTGCTATTTTTAAATTATCTCTAATCATTCTCACTTTCTTTTCCGCATCCTTTAATACATCAGGCCCATACACTTGACTCTCCCCTGTCTGATTCCAGAATAACGGGGTTCTACATTTTCGTCCATACAGAGCCTCAAACGGTGCCATTTGAAGACTCTTCTGATAACTATTGTTATAAGAGAACTCTGCATAAGGCAAACTCTTATCCCAACTAGTACCATATTGTAAAGCACAAGCTCTCAACATATCTTCCAATATCTGATTAATTCTCTCCGTTTGACCATCTGTCTGAGGATGATAAGCTGTACTAAAATTTAGTTTGGTTCCCAATGATTCATGTATCTTTTGCCAATAATGAGATGTAAACTGAGTACCTCGATCAGACACAATCTTTTTAGGTACTCCGTGTAGACTCACTATTCTTTCCATATACAATTCTGCCAACTTCGCACTGCTGTATGTAGTCTTCACAGGCAGAAAATGAGCAACCTTAGTCAGACGATCCACTATCACCCAAATTGAATCATATCCTCTTTGAGTCCGTGGCAACCCAACTATAAAGTCCATACCAACCTCTTCCCATTTCCATTCGGGTATCTGCATAGGCTGTAACAATCCTGCAGGTCTCTGATGTTCCGCTTTCACCCTTTGACAAGTGTCACACAAAGCAACATACTCAGCAACATCTCTTTTTAAACCATACCACCAATATTTCTCTCTCAGATCCAAATACATCTTAGTACTCCCCGGATGTATGGAATAAGCTGACTCATGAGCTTCACGCAGAATTGCCATTCTGATATCCTTATCTTCGGGCACACACAGCCTTTTTCCAAACCATAGCGTACCATTATCATCCTTACGGAATCCTGGAGATTTACCTTTCGCTATGTTTTCAGCTATCTCTCTCAACTTTTCATCCTTCTGCTGACCTTTATGGATCTCTTGCTCTAGAGTAGGCTCTAATACTAATTCCACTGCATTGATAGTAAATCCTAAGTTCAGATGCTTGCACTCGGCACACAATTCCTTTGGCATAGGCATTACTTGTATTTCATTTGCATAACTTTTCCTACTAAGAGCATCAGCAACAACGTTGGCCTTTCCTGGATGATAATGCACCTCTAGATCATAGTCTTTTATCAACTCCAACCATCTACGCTGCCTCAAGTTCAGATCCGTTTGAGTGAAGATATACCTTAGACTCTTGTGATCAGTGTATATATCACTCTTGTGTCCAATCAAATAATGTCTCCATATCTTTAATGCATGAACTACTGCAGCTAATTCCAAATCATGAGTAGGGTAATTTAACTCATGCTTCCTCAACTGCCTTGATGCATATGCCACAACTCTACCTTCTTGCATCAGTACACATCCCAAACCCAATCGAGATGCATCACAATAGATAGAGAAAGGTTTACTCAGATCTGGCAAAACTAAGACGGGTGCAGTCGTCAATCTCTTCTTTAGCTCCTCAAAATTGGCCTGACACTTCTCGGACCACACAAACTTGGCATTCTTCTCCAATAATGCAGTCATTGGTTTTGCAAGCTTTGAAAATCCCTCTATAAATCTTCTATAATAACCAGCTAATCCCAAGAAGCTACGGATCTCACTCACATTGATGGGTGGTTTCCAATTCAATACATCTTTTACCTTGCCAGGATCTACTGATATTCCTCCATTAGAGACAATGTGACCCAGAAAAGAAACTTCCTTCAACCAAAACTCACATTTACTCCTCTTTGCATATAGTTGATGTTCTCTGAGCTTCTGCAAGACCAACCTCAAATGTTCAGCATGTTCTTCCTCAGTCTTGGAAAATACTAGAATATCATCAATGAATACCACTACAAACTTGTCCAGATATTCCATGAATACCTTATTCATTAAGTACATGAAGTATGCAGGGGCATTAGTCAAACCAAAAGACATCACTGTATACTCATACAACCCATACCGTGTAGTAAAAGCTGTCTTTGGTACATCACTAGCACGAATCTTCAACTGATGATATCCAGAACGAAGATCAACCTTGGAAAATACACAAGCTCCTCTCAACTGATCGAACAGGTCATCAATCCTAGGTAATGGGTACTTGTTCTTAATAGTAACCTCATTAAGAGACCGATAATCTACACACATCCTCTGAGTTCCATCTTTCTTATCCACAAAAATCACTGGTGCTCCCCATGGTGAAGAACTAGGACGAATAAAACCCTTATCCTGCAACTCCTTAATTTGTTTCTTAAGTTCTTCTAATTCATTTACTCCCATTCTATATGGACGCTTAGCTATAGGTGCAGTTCCAGGTAATAATTCAATAATAAATTCAATGTCACGGTCTGGTGGCATACCTGGCAATTCCTCTGGAAACACATCTGGAAACTCCTCCACAACTGGATCTTCCTGGTTGGCACCATCATTAAGCTGGTTCACTGTAGCAGTCTCTTGTTTTTGCACTTTTACTTCAACCTTGATTCTATCACCCTTTGGTGTTGTCAGTACAACTGATTTATCCTTACACTGAATCTCTGCTTGTTGTTGCATCATCCAATCCATTCCCAATATAAGATCAATCTCAGCTGTTCTCAATACTATAGGGCTAACTGTAAACTCTACCCCCCTTAAGTTGAGACTAATAGGAAGACAGCGATAAGATGCTGGCATGCTTCCACCAGGTGAGTTTACTAAGATAGGATTCTTCATGGCACACAAATGGATTCTATGTATTCTAACAAATGATTGCGATATGAAAGAATGTGATGCTCCAGAATCAAAAAGAACAGTGGCGGGAGTAGAGTGAACATCGAACGTACCAAGCATAACTTCTGGCTCCTCCACTGCAGTTTCCTGGGACAAGTGATTCACCCTTCCTGAGTTAGGTGCGGTCTTCTGGTGGCTGCTCTGTCTCTGGGGAGTCTGCTGGTTAAGCTTCTCCGGGCAATTGTAAGACAAGTGACCTTCTTTTCCACATCGGAAACACTTGTTGGGAGTATTGGGAGCACTAGTCTTCATAGGAGTGTTATTGGAAAGACCCTGACGCTGTGCTTGATTTCCTTGCTGCTGCGGTGGACGTTGGTTGCTATTCTGTGGCTGGAATGGGGGACGTTGCGGAAACTGTCCACGGAATGGGGCCTGACCACGATTCCACTGTCCAGAGGGAGGCCTCTGCTGAGTATTCTGCTGAAAACCAGTACGCAAACGGGTGTTGCTATTAGAGGCTTGTCCCTGTAACCTCTTCCTCTTTGCATCCATTTCCTTGCGCTTGCTATCCACCACAATAGCGCGGTTTACAAGCGTCTGAAAATTAGGGTAGGTATTGGACATCAACTGCAACTGTAGTCCATCATATAATCCCTTCAAGAAGCGGCGCTGCTTATCATTGTCATTGGCCACCTCATGTGGAGCATATCGTGACAATTGAGCAAACTTGTCACGGTACTCAGCTACAGTCATTGACCCTTGGGTCAGGTTCCTGAATTCCTCCGCCTTCAACTCTATCATTCCTTCAGGTATATGGTAAGCCCTGAAGTTCTCCCTAAACTCCTGCCAGGTGACTGCAGGAGCATTGGCAGGACGACCATACTCATATGACTCCCACCAATCCTGAGCTTCTCCCTGAAGTTGCCCAGAAGCAAACAACACCTTCTGTCGGTCATCACATTGGGCAATAATGAGTTGTTTCTCCACAGCACGAAGCCAATCATCGGCCTCCAAAGGATCAGCAGCATGTGTGAACACTGGGGGACGACCTTTCAAAAACTCACCACGCTTATCACGTGGTTGAGCCCCAATAACTGGCTGATTTTGCTGATTTTGCACTAGTTGCTGCATCAACTGCGTCTGTACCGCCAACAGTTGCTCGATAGTTGGTGGCGGTGGTGGTGGTGGATTTGGGGGAATGTTCCCACGACCTCTGCCTCTTCCTCTTCCGGCCATCTGCCACCCATAAACATGCAAACTTTAAGAATTCCATGATTTCAACCACTTATAAGATTAAGAAGGAGATCTGAAAGTTTTCTGGACGAGTAGCAATGTTGACAGTTCAGTATTTCAATCATATCTCGAGTTACAGAAATCCAAAAGAGGCGTGCCTTATATGGTTGGAAAGCTTATGAAATTATCCACAATTTCTATTCAGACCTCAAGATCAGATTCTGTCGTTAATTCTATGAAAAATAAGGCGTAACAGAAACTGTTCCAGATTCCAGTCTGTGCAGAAGCTTTAACTTGTAAAAATTATATCTCTCGAACCAGATCAGATAAAAAAGTGATTCCAGTGGCATTTGAAAGATGCTTGAGTCTAGTTTCTCTCATAAAAATTTCATAAATGTTGCACGAACCGTTTTTAAACTATAGCAGAAACATTGAAGACTGCTCCAGAAAACAGCAAGGACAGAAACGTGATAATATCAAACCCCAACTATTATTCCTTGACTATTAAACTTATTATTCTTAAGAATGGAACTTGTAGACATGCCTACAAGTCCCGACACTCAAACAAAGATCCAACTCACACATAAGCATAATAATAAAGCAACTAGCACACCAAGGTTCAAACCACACGACAGACCCGACTGACTCAACTGACGTTACTAAGAACGTTCTTATTACATAAAGGACTCCTACTTCCTAAGGAAGTGGCTCATGCCCTAATGTCTCATAAATCTTGGGCATGCCTTGGTTTGCTCGGAGCTCATCAATGGTTGCTTGGCACCTCTTGATAGTCTTCCCTTGTGCCTTCACCATCTCTTCTAGCTGCAGCTTCCTATCCATCATATCATAGACAAAGTCCACCATTACCCGAGGTAGTGGCTCTAGCTGCACTGGATCTGTCATAGCCCATCCAAGTTCGGGATGTGCACGAGGAAAGAAGCGATGAATGTCATGCTTCATAAGGTTAAAGCGAAGATAGCGGAGACCCATACATGCTTCAAAAGCAGCATCTTCAATGCTATCCTCTATAGTAGCTCGATGTCCCACGTGAGAGAACATCCTGTCCAGCTGATATGCTCCCTTGTCTTCCTTATGGGCAAAGATGCTTGCCCTTGCCTTCCAATACGTGTCCTCCAGTGGATGAGTGTACTCCCAGCAGACGTACTCCACAGCTGGATGCCAATCAGCGAAGTAAGCAGTGAGCATCCCCACCAGGCGAAGATGAGAGACATCATTCCCTCCATTCCTGTGGTAGATCCTCACAGTCCACCCCATTGGAGCAGGTGGCATCTCTTCAGAAGCTTCATGTGATGGAGGTGGTGGTTGTACTCCTCCATTAGCTTCCTCTTCATCATCTTCAATCTCGACGATTTCTGGATCTTCTTCAGACTCAGGCTCTTCCTGAGGAGGTGCTGGTGCTTGGACTGGTGTTACAGGAGTCTGCTCCTGTTCCTGAGGTTCTGGCTCTTGTGGCTCTTCAGTTGCATGCAGGGCACGAGGTGGGTAGTATCCTCCAGAGCTAATGCGGGCAGTCTTACGGTCACGGGCCATCTACAGAATTTTTAGATGAAGTTAGAATAGAGGCAAAATTTCATAATAGAATGTGACATAAGAAGCATAAAAATTTATCAAATAACAAGAGCAAGATAGTGAGCATAAAAATAGTGTAAAGATGATACTAAATCAACCATTCCTAACTAGGCTTGCGTCCTACAGTCAACAAGAGCTTTGATACCAATTTGTCACACCCATTTATCGACCAAATGGAATGCATACCCTTATGTGCGCCCAGAGATCAATCACACATAAGTTCACAAATTATAACAAAAGTATCATCACAAATGTTATTACATCACGATATTTAAACACATAGTCTTAACACAAATGTAGCGGAAGTATAAATAAAAATCTCTCGTGGTAGCTCCAGTCACAGGTACATTGACTGGTTGACAGCAAGACTAGTAATCTTCAGGGAAGTAGGCGTAGTAGTCACTATTACCTCCATCTGTTACCCATCCGGGATTTTTATCCAAGTAAAAGAAATAAACAAGCGTAAGTACATCTCGTACTCAACAAGTGTAACATGGGGTTCATGAGGCTCAAAAAGGCATATTCATTGGTTTATCAGCATGTAGCTTTTAGTTAGTATGATTTTAGCATAACAATAGCATCAAATTGTCTCAATATAAACATTAAACATATGATCCATGTGAAATGATTAATGAATAGCAAAAACATAATCATAAACAATTATTCAACTATTCCATAAGGGTCCAAGGCCACTCGTGACCGTGAGCACGGCTGTTATAACAGTTTTACACTCTGCAGAGGTTGTACACTTTCACTGTGAGTCGTGTTACCCAAATGCCCGGGTTAATTACTCCCAAAACACTACCAAGGTGAGCAGGCAGGGTAAACACTATGAAGTCTTTCGAAGGTTCGTCTAACAAGTTAGGATCATTAGATTTCACTCGGCAAACAGATGTAGAGCCCCCCTTCCTGATGGCACAATAACACGCAGCCTATACACATGAGGACAGAGGCCGCACTATACCCGATTCGTCAAGCCATTCTTACGCCATAAAGGAATACCTCTAACAAGCTAGAAAAGGTCCTTCTATATGACTAAAGCCAGAGCCATATAGCCCCCACAGTTGTACTGTAAATCCCGGATTGTCGCTTATAGATGAGTCCTTATGGAGAGCAATTAGAGCATCAAAAGTAACCCCCATGCTCTAATCCCCTTTAAACATTAATCAAAATCATCTTTTAATGTTTGTTGCATATTCCTCTAATCAATTTACATGATCATAGTCCATGTTTAAGCACTAGCCACACTACTCAATGCAATATAATAGGTACCAAGGTAAAGGATCAATCACTAAGTCATCCTTAACAAAGAATAAATGCATAATGATATTATTTGCATAAGGTGAATAGGACAACAAGGATAATCCCATGCTATACTTGCCTTGCTCAAACTGGTCCTGAAGATCTTGCTCGTAATAAGGCTCTTGATCTCCAACGAATTTCTCACCGTCTAAACTCGATCAACCATTATCAACAACACACATCCAGAGGCAATCATGCATAGACAAACAAGACTATAATTAGAACAATACACCAACAGTAAGAAAATAAAATAAAAAGTCTTTAAAATGAATCTACAACTCGCTAGGATCACACAGACGCGAAGATCACGAAAATCGGATCTAAAACGACAAAGTTATGAATTTCCAAAGATTTCCTATAGAAGAATAAATACTTTAATAAAAACTCGTAAATAAATTAATCCAAACCTACTGTACAGTTGTATAATTACATAGAGTTCGCAAATATGAATCTAACGCAATTTGAATGGACCAAATCGGAATTAAAATGAAAATTCTACAACTAAAACAATCTGAATGGCAAAACTGTAAATATCAGAAAACGTATTTTTCATTTACCGAAACGAAATACGTTTTCAACCGATCAAAGCGTACTCTGAGCTTTACGTTTTAGGACTGCGGGTTAAGAACTTAAAAACTTCAGGGTTTCTTTTACAATTTTACAAACGAACCGGTAACTTCTATTTACATCCGTTGGATTCAAATCGGACGGTCCAAATCGGATCAGGGAGGAAACCGGCGGCGCTCCGGTCGGAATCGGCCGACGGTGAGCTTCCCGCGGCGGCGCCATGGCCGGAATAACCTATCTCGCTCTACGGTGCACGAAAACGCGAACGGAGAGTACCTGCGGGTAGACAACTCGAACGCGAACTCACCTAGGGCAGAATCGTGGCCGGGGATGAAGCAAGGAGCGCGTGCGGCTTGGAGGGGCGGACGGTGGAGCTCGTGCTCGCGGTGACCTAGCTCCCGAGCACCAAAGCGGCTACCGATAAGACGGGATGAGGGCGGAGAGGTGAGGGTCTCGTTTTATAGCCCGTGGGCATCTCCGGTTATGGAAAGGAGGGAGATTTGGAGATCGATTCGGATCGGGGAAGAGAGGGAAGGCGGCGTTCGTCGATGGAAAACGCCGGAGGAAGAAGAAAGGAAAGGGGAAACACGTCGCTGACAGGTGGGTCCCGCATGTCGGCGACTCAGAGGAAAAACGGGGCGGCGGCTGGGTGCGGGACGCGGCCGCGCGCGAGTTGGGCCGGCTGGCCGCGGCTGGGCTCGGCCCATGCGGGAGAAGGCGGGCGCTGGAGTGAGCGGGCCGCGCGCGGGGAGGCAGGCCGAGGCGTGGGCTGCGGTAGGAGAAAACGGCCCGAGAAGAAAAGAAATTCCTTTCCTTTTTCTTTTTCCAATTTTTCAAAACAAATTTTCAAAAGATTTTGAAATCCAAATTTGAATTTGATCAAACCACTCATCTCAAAAATTTAAATGTAACAGCATGAGTGCACAAACATGTTTCTACTCTTATATTTGATTTTAAATTTAAAAAAATTATTCTTATTCTAAATTTGCATGCTTCACGAAAATAAATATAAAAATCATATTTTCCTATTTTTCTTCTTTTCAAATTTTTAGGGTGTTACAAGATCAGAGGAGAAAGAAGGAAAAAAGGCAGCAGTTATATGCTGGTGGCACCTTTAGTCCCGGGTGGCTCTACGGCCCAGGACTAAAGGACCTTTAGTCTCGTTGCTCAACACCAATCGGGACTAAGATCTTTAGTTCCGGTTGGTATTGAGCACCGGAACTAAAGGTCCTTTGGTCCCGAGCTGTCGAGCCACCCGGGACTAAAGGTGGCCCGATCACATCATGTTTTTGGCGGGACGCGAAAATGCAGCCCACCTTTAGTCCCGGTGCTAGCCACAGGCCGGGACTAAATGGTGGGCTGCAGTTTCACTTCTCGCGTGTTTGCCCCACCTTTTTTTGTTGAATCTTTTTTTTGTTTTTCTTTTATAAAAATGCTAAGTCTTGTTAAATTCACAGTAAATTGAATATTTATGATAATGTTTTTTTTGAAAAAATATGGCTTTTTTGCTTTATCGTACACATGGAAAATATGTAACCTAAATTATTTTGTTTTTTCTTTGTAAATATTGAACGTAATGTAACTAATAATCAATATTTCATTAATGCAAAAATATAGTATTCAATTAATTTCACTAAAACTATTAGTTTTCGACAGGAAATTTGTTTTCACATCATTTTAACGTAAATCTTTTGGTGATCCATCGGTCATTTGTCCAAATACGCGATAAAAAAATCCGCCATCAAATAGAAATTTAATTTGAATTTACAAAATATGAAAACAACAAATATTATGTAGATAATTGTGCATCTTGATGAGTTCTAGCACCTTTGTATTCAAAAGTTTTTCATCTGAGGTCATTTAGTGTCTCATTTGATAAAGTTTGACCAAGTCAAATTTTGAATTTTCAAAAAATGACACCTTCACACTAGTTTTTGAAACTCTAAATGGTTTCAAATATAAAAGTCATGAATACCAAGTTTGTTAAACTCATCAAGATCTACATTTGTTGTTTTGGTCAACTTTTCATTCGAGAAAGTTTGAATGATTCAAATTTTGGATTTTTAAATTTTGACAGCTCCAAACCAGTTTTTGAAACCCTAGATGGTCTCAACTAGAAAAGTCATGAATACCAAGTTTGATCAACTCATCAAAATCTACATTTGTTATATAGGTCATTTTTGCATTTGAGGACTAGACATGCTTCATAGAGGTACGATAAAAACAAGAACATGATAGAAACATCTGAAGTTACAATTATATTACATAAAATGTCCAATACATCACTAGTTATATCAAGCGGGCACAGTGGTGAACTTCTTCTTGACGTATGCCCATGGTTATGATCATGTCGTAACCATAGAGTGTCCTCAGCATTGAGCAGGATGCTTGGGTCTGTGGTCACACTGAAGGGTGGGATTCGTTCATCCTTTTCATAATCTTCTGACATGTCTGATTTGTCCTCAATTCCTACGATGTTTCTTTTTCCTGTAAGAACTATGTAGCGCTTTGGCTCGTTGGTTGATTTGTCGTCGTTTTCCCTCTCTTGGGTTTTGTAGACATGTCTTTCACGTAGAACACCTGATTCACCTCAGCAGCAACGACGAATGGATCGTCTTTGTACCCAGTATTATTGAGGTCCACTGTTGTCATTCCATAGTCCTTGTCGACTTTTACCCCGCCTCCAGTCCCCTTCATCCACTGGCACCGGAACAAAGGGACTTTAAAATTAGGGTATGTGGCATAGTCTAGTTCCCATATCTCCTCTATGCGGCCATAATATGTATGCTTATTCCCATTAGGGTCTGTGGCATCTAAGCTGACACCACTGTTTTGGTTGGTGCTCCTTTTATCTTGGGCTACGATGTAAAAATAAATTTCCATTTATCTCATACTCTTTGTACGTGAGGATGTGCCACGATGGTTGCCTAGCCAACAAATACAGTTGTTCATCAATATTTTGGTCACGCTGACATTCTTTTTGCAACCAACCGTCGAATGTTTCCATGTGCTGATGCGTAATCCAAGCCTCATTCTTCCCTGGATTCTGGGATCGTAGGAACTCCTTGTGTACCTCGATATACGGCTCCACCACGGAGGAAGAAGAAAGAACTATGTAGTGCGCTTTATTAAAAGAATCATCCCCCGTGCCTATATATGTTTTCTTCCCTAGTGTTCCCTTTCCACCAAGTCTCCCCTCGTGCCACGATTCGGGAACACCAATCGGGTCAAGGTCAGGAATGAAGTCAACACAGAACTCAATGACCTCCTTTGTCCCGTATCCCTTGGCGATGCTTCCTTCTAGCCGAGCACGCTGGTGAACATATTTCTTCAGGACTCCCATGAACCTCTCAAAGGGGAACATGTTGTGTAGGAACACATGACCGAGAATATTAATCTCCTTGACCAGGTGAACTAGGAGGTGTGTCATGATATCAAAGAAGGATGGAGGGAACACCAACTCAAAGCTGACAAGACATTGAACCACATCATTCTGTAGAGTAGCTATATCGAAAGGATTGATTGCCTTTTGACAAATTGCATTGAGGAATGCGCATAGCTTCACGATGGCCAAACGTATATGTGGAGGTAGAATTTCTCTTAAGGCAACCAGAAGCAGTTGCGTCATAATCACGTGGCAGTCATGCGACTTTAATTTTATGAATTTCTTCTCTGGCACATCTATTATACCCTTTATATTGGAGGAGAATCCAGATGGGACATTAATGTTGCTTAGGCATTCAAACATGGTTTCCTTCTCCTCATTGCTAAGAGTGTAGCTAGCAGGTCTTAAATAATGGCGTCCATCATCTGTCTTCTTTGGATATAGGTTGTCTCGTTCTTTCATGCGCTGCAAGTCCTGTCATGCCTCAAGTGAATCCTTAGGCTTTCCATACACACCCATGAATCCTAGGAGGTTCACACAAAGATTCTTTGTCAGGTGCATCACGTCGATCGAGTTGTGAACCTCTAGGTCTTAGGGTAGCTCCCAAAATATTGACTTCTTCTTCCACATTGGTGCGTGGCCTGAAGCGTCTTTCGAAGCAGGTTCACTGCCTTGTCCCTTTCCAAAGACGACTTTCACATCCTTGACCATCTCAAATACATCCTCCCCAGTTCGGTTGTCAGGCTTGGATCAGTGTTCTGCTTGACCATTAAAATGCTTGCCTTTCTTTCTTACCTGGTGATTCCTAGGAAGAAATCGGCGATAGCCAAGGTACATGATCTTTTGACATTTTTCAAATAGACACCCTCAAGATCACCAAAATAGTGTGTGCATGCATTATATCCCTTGTTTGTCTGTCCTGAAAGATTACTTAGAGCAGGCCAATCATTGATTGTTACGAACAACAATGCTCGCAGGTCAAAATGTTCATGTTTGTACTCATCCCACACACGCACACCTGGTTTGCTCCATAGAAGTAGGAGTTCCTCAACTAATGGCCTCAGGTAGACATCGATGTCGTTGCTAGGTTGCCTCAGGCCTAGGATGAGCACCAGCATCATAATGAACTTCCGCTTCATGCATAACCATGGAGGAAGGTTGTAGATACATAGAGTAACAGGCCAAGTGCTATGACTAGTGCTCTGGTCCCCAAAAGGATTCATACCATCCGTACTTAAAGCGAACCTTAGGTTTCTTGCGTCTTTTGCAAAGTTCAGGAATTCTCTATCTATTGCTCTCCACTATGACCCATCAGCAGGGTGTCTCAACATGTTGTCTACCTTACGGTCTTCTTTGTGCCATCGCAACAACTTTGCATGGTCCCTGTTTCTAAACAAACGTTTCAGGCGTGGTATTATAGGAGCATACCACATAATCTTGGCAGGGATTTTCTTCCTGGGATGTTCTTCGCCCTCAACATCGCTAGGGTCATCTTGTCTGATCTTATACCGCAACGCTTTACATATGGGGTATCCATCTAAATTCTCGTAGTCCTTGCCATGGTACAGGATGCAATCATTAGGATATGCATGTATCTTCTGGATTTCTAATCCCAAAGGGCAGATGACCTATTTTGCTTCGTACGTAGTGGCGGGCAATTCATTTGCCCTCGGAAGCATCTTTTTATTTATCTTCAGTAATTGCCCAAATGCCTTGTCAGATATACCATTCCGTGTCTTCCACTGTAGCAACTCTAGTGTTGTACCCAACTTTTTCTGCCCATCTTTGGCAGACGGGTACAGTAATTTCTTGTGATCCTCTAGCATGCGGTCAAACTTAGCCTTCTCCTTGTCACTTTCGCAATCTCTTTGTGCATCAAGAATGATATCACCAAGAGCATCATCATCTTCAGTGAGTGCGTGTTCTGCACCTGCCTCTTCTTCAGCTTCCCCCATTGCAGTATCAGGGAAGTCACAGTATTGAGCAAGAATGTCGTCAGGGTCCAATTGTTCTTCTTCTCCGTCTTCTTCCATTATAACACCGCTTTCTCCGTGCTTGGTCCAATAAATATAGTTTGGCATGAAACCCGACCTATATAGGTGTGAGTGAATAATCCTTGAGCTAGCATATTCCCTCGAATTCTTACATTCAGCACATGGACAACGCATGAAACCGTCCCACTTGTTTGCCTCGGCCACACTAAGGAAATAATGCACGCCATCAATGAACTCTTAGGAGCGGCGATCGGCGTTGTACATCCAATATCATTTCATCTGCATTACAAGACATACCATATATATATGAAAATTTTGAACGATTAGTTAACTACACAAGTACAACTCGCATGACACCACTACTCAACTGATTAATTTAAGGAAGCCTCATTAGAATGTAGAGAGTCCCAACTAGCACTAAAAAAAGTAACACTAAAATGCACTTCAGCAGCACAACGACTTCACGACCAATCCCAACTAAAACAGACATATCATTCGTGATGTGTCCAACATCGACGGGCTTCGGCTCGCTCACTGCCTCATCTGCCGCCGCTGCCACCTTTGCAAGAGATATTTGCACGTGTTCCTCATACTCTTCCTCCCAGTACTAGCCTTCACATCCAGTGCCATCCCACTAAAATTAGAACAAAAAAAAGATAGAACTTTAATTACAAAAAATTGGTGCAAACTAACCATAGCCATCAAATATATGCGACAAAATAACTCACATTGCGATCCAGACACTTGAAGAAGATACGCCCCTTGTTGGGACACTCCTTCTTCACTCGGTACTCCTGCATGCACAATCTTCCCACACTCACCGCACCCAATGAGAGGGAGGTCTGGCCTATGTCGCTTTGGAGCCCGATGAGAGGCCGAGGACCCGGAAGCAGTTGTCATCTACTCTCTAAATATATACTCATTTTTGTAAACTACCGTAAATTCATCTTTTTCTAGAAAAAAATGAAACTAAAAAAACTAAAATTCTATATATTTATAAATCATGAAATGTGGTAGGAATACTAAGAATGAAAGGTATATATACTAATTTTAATGAACTAATTGACCCGGCCACACAATTTTGTAAATTGAAGTATTACAAATTTATAATTTTCATAAGCAAATGGAAAGAAGTTAATAAAATACCCTAAATTCTCTATTTCTCTAACTAAACCATGAAATGTGGTGGACATACTAGCAATAAAAGGTGTATACTAGTTTTCATTCACTAATTTTAGCTTCCTTCATCAAAATATTCAAACTATCAAGAGATTAGATCTTAAATTGGCCTAGAAATCATAAAATAAAAAACCACATATATATACACCACAAAATGACAAGTACTTTTGCTAAAACATGAAAGGATGAAGCTAATTACCTTTAAAGAAGTCACCGACGGAGTAAAAGCCTTGAGATGGATCAATGGCCGGAGATGAAAGCAAGAACAAGCAAGAACACAACAAAGAAGAAGCAGAGAAGTGAGCTCTCGGGCTCGGGCTGGGGGAGGAAGAAGAGTTGAAATAGGTATGAGGCACTTTTAGTCCCGATTTCTATAACAGCCCGGGACTAAAGGCCAACCTTTAGTCCCGGTTTGTGCCACGGCCCGGGACAAAACATTTAGTCCCGGATGGTAACACCAACCGGGACTAAAGGTTAGCCTTTAGTCCCGGTTTGTAACACCACCCGGGACTAAAAGTCTCCACTGACATGGCCTGACGCCAGAGCCGTTGGGCGGGGGACTTTTAGTCCCAGTTGGTGTTACCAACCTGGACTAAAGTCGTTTTTAGTCCCGGATACAAATTTCGTCGGGACTAATGCCCATTTTAGACATCGACGAAAGGTCTGTTCTCTGGTAGTGATAGCCCTAGTGGCCCTAGTGTTGGGTCCGCCACAGATCTGAACCATGCCTGTCGGCGACGGCGGTGGCGAGTGCGGCAGTTGCCGGAGCTCGAGACCCCGTTCTACCTAAATACTAACCCAAATACTATCGATTTCTCGTAGTTTGGTAACAATCTCCTCCCTGGCCGCTCTGGATATCAATTGCCGGAGCTGTTGCTTCTTGATCTCTTGATTCCACTGAGTGAATTATTGGATCAGGTACGGTGTGCGACCATGCTTAGCACATGCCACATGGTAAATCTGAATTGTTTGCATTGTTAATCGGAGTTTCCTTGTCTTCTAAGTGCATTGCACCGTTGTATTTGTGACAACCAACAATGCCACAAGCCCACAACACTACAACTGTACAACAGTTCCTTGGCTTTTGATTAATGCATAATGGTCGAAAAGGTTGCAAAGTTAGTGGCTTAACATGAGTAGGCTGAAAATCATATAATGGAGATCTCCTATTTAGATATAAATAAATAAATATAGAAGTTTGGCCAACACAGTAGCTGGTCTGGTGCATGATCCACTACACCCGGAGAGTGCTTAGGAATTGGCACCTTGGCTTTCTTAGGAGTGCTCGTGCCCTAGTCCTCTTGGGCCTAGTGTGTCTCAAAACTGAAGAAATATACTTCCTCCCACCCGTCCTAAAATAATACAAGGCGTCAAAAAGCAATTTCAGGACCAAATAAAGAGTCTAATAAAAAACTGACTTGTCCATCATTAATTAGTAAATCATTTTGTTAAAAAATGTTTAAAAAAGCTGCAGAACTTTCCATCATATTCACCACCTCCAGGCTTAGGGAGGGTCGTCAGAGTGTCCTCGAAGGCATGCTCAGTAGCTCCATGCAAAATAAAGCAACATGATTATCTACTTAGTCAACGAAAGGCCTATACATTAACAGATCTCGATGAACCACCAGTTCTATAAATCGCTAGTTAAATTTATCTTGTGGCACTTAATATTAAGGAGATGCAAAACATTCAAAGTCAACTGAATGAGTCATCACGTTGGTGGCCCTATGAAACTTAGTCAAATATAGGATTTCTTAACATATCCGTACACGGTTAGGGAAGGTAAGATAAAAAAATTAATGATAAGTGCATAATCATAATATATGTCAACAGATCATGCACACCTTATATAGAGTATTTAGCACTAGGGTCCTACAACAGCTTAGTGCTATAGTATTGGCATTGATTCACAAACAGCCATAATGTTGTATCAAAGTCATTTCAACTAATCTCCATTACATGTTAATGGAAATGGGTCGGAGCCTGATCTAAAAAAATTTGCAGCTGCACCCTCCATTCCCTTTTATAAGGCACGGTTCGATATGATACTGTCTCCAAAATTACGATTTTTTCCATTTATTTTATTTTATTTCACTTTGTTTATGTTTATAAACTTATGATAATTGGATAGTACATTTAATTACAAATCTATCTATAAGATTTCAATTAAACACACACATTGGAGACACATGAAGAACAAGTAACTGGAACGAACTATAAATACAGATGGTAAAATTATATAGTAATTCGTCTATTTATCATAACTGGGCAGACGTCAAAGAGTGTTTAATTGGTATAGTGTTAGCAAACAAACAGGGAGCAATCGCAAAGATATAAATTTCTTATTAGTTATAGGTAACAAATTTGTCAAAAAAATTCTAATACTACTCTCCTACAATAAGAGCTGACACAAAATTTAAAATAACACTTCAAATAAACATATTGCAGAAACATAGATGTGTGATGCAATGGAAAAAAAAACTATGAATACGAATGGTAAAACATGTATAGTAATTTATAGAATTATCATAATCGGTATTGTATTAGCAAACCGAGAGAGAGAGAGAGAGAGAGAGATTGCGCACATGCAAAGATAAGCAAGTCTAGTTAGTTGTAGGAACTAAATTTATCCGTGGATTTCTAACACTTATGTCTCTTTGAATTATAGCTCTTCAAAAGCACTGGTTGATACACTTGATTTTCTTTTTGAAATAAAAAAAATTGCAAAGGATCACAGGCCGCGCTTGTATTGTGCATGCATCCGTACTAGCTTATTCAGAACGAACGGAGTCAAATTTACTTGTTACATACATCAGCATATCGTAACCGGAACTTTCAAAATTCTCCGCAACCTCCTTTGGTCCATCATGTCGCAGAGAAAGTCTAGGTCATTAAAGTGGCATATAAACATAGGCATTTTGACCAATACAGAGACCAGTCATCCATCGTATTATGAAATCAGTGGCCATTGACTACGGCTGTGTTTAGATCCAAATTTTGAAGTGCCAAAATATACTATAGCATTTTGTTTGTATTTGATAATAATTGTCCAACCATTAACTAATTAGGCTCAAAACGTTCGTCTCGCAAAGTACAATCAAACTGTACAATTAATTTTTGATTTTATCCACATTTAGTACTCCATACATGTATCGCAAGTTTGATGTGACGGAGAATCTTTTTTTGCACGAGGCATCCATCGGCCTGGCTGGCAGGTGTGGTGTTGTCGTGGACTCCTTTGTGGGCTGCACCTATAGGCGCAAGAAGAGACCTTCACGGGGCAGTTAGGCGCAGGAAGAGTCCTCCAGCAAGTTAGGGTGTAAATTAGAAATAAAAGATATCCTAGGTTGAAGTTTGTTTCGTGATTTCAGGAAAGCCTCATCTATAAAGGCTTAGAGTTTGCATTAGGGACAATCCTATCGAGAGAAGCAGAACCTTCCTAGGGTGGGGGGCTCTCCTTCGATCGACACACCCTGGATCTCCAGCGGTTGTTCGGTCGATATCCTCTCTCCGCTCTAATCCAAATTCGCATGTCTCTCCCTGCTCTCCCCATAGGCTGCGCCACATCATGTGTGGAGCGTGCACATGGCATGGAGTTAGAGAGCGGTCATGTCGGATGAGCAAACAAACAACTTTACTTACGAGCCGAACTGCACGCAACTGGACAACCAATCAAGTCCCTTTGTGTCCACAAAGCCTGGCCAATGATGGCCTGGTTCACTAGTTCCACCTAGGCTGGACTGAAACACAGAACCAATCATGCTGTTAACGTCCAAAAAACCGTTAGCAGCATGATAAACTGCAGCACGATGGAAGCATAAACCAAATAAGCCAAAAGTCTCTTAGTGGGGCACGAGGTAGGGAGTGCTACGAGTGCTTCAATGAGGCCACTGCTATAGAAATGGTTTCGCTAACAATATTTTCAGCATCACTTTTATGAAAACCATTGGTGGTAATATATATATCACCATAGGTTTGTAATAAAACCAGCAGTAAAAATCATTTTCACCGCAGACGAAAACCTGCCTAGCCACTGACCAGCTTGCACCATCACCATGCCCAGCTCGATGCGCCGCTCAACCGATCTGATGGTCGCGTTGCCCAGGCACTCGCAGAGGCTGCTGCGCTCCGCACAGATGCCGTAGGTGCCACATGTGGTGGGCAGCCAGACGTGACACCCTATTTATAGTACGATTATCTATCCTAAACTCAATTGTGCACTCTATTGCACCATGGTTGGCAGAAGCAAAGCCCTATCTTGTACCTTTTCCTTGTGGCTTGCTTTTGCTCCATCTTCTCTCCATTTGATGAATAGTTGCACGTATGTGATCTTGATCTCCATCTCCATATCATCCTATGCCTTGTCCATCACCATCAAGTGGACCCTAGCTAATCACACTCAATGAAAGCATTTGTCCACATAGTTGGCACTCAATTACCAAAACCAAACTAGAGCTTTCAACCAATGATAACCTGATCATCGAGCTAGTCATGACTAGGTGCTTGCTCTTGAGGTGAATAATTTTTATATAATCTTAAAGCTTTAATAGAAATGCTTTTGCTCTTGGTGGTTGTGGCACTACAAGAGCACATCTATAGAAACCTATTGATTGCCAACACATCGGGACTGTTTATAACCTGGGGCCAGTGGGGGCAGTACCGTGTTGGGTCAACCCACGACCTGACAGTGATATTGGGATTCTGTTGTTGGTTCAAACCACTACTCGATCATGGCATATCGCTGCCAGGTTGTGGTCTGAATTGGTAGTGATAGCTTGCCTCACTGCACGATCAATAGGATCCCAATCATTGCCCAGATTCTAGGCTTATGACCCGACAGTGAAATCAGATCAATTCCGGCTCTAGCACAACTGGCAACAACGACAAGCGGACAAGGATTGTGTGTTATATAGTAGGGGTGATTAGGATTAACCTTCGACGTCTTTTTAATCAGGCAATTACTATACGGTGGTGTAAATTACCAACTTCGGGGCATCGGTCATCCCACCAAGCGATGGTTCATAGTGTATATAAACCTGATCAGTCAATGGGAGAAGTGGAGTTCAATCATTTTCAATCTCTTGTTCTAGATTTACATATATACTCAAACAATATCTATTATTTAGGCATGGTCCGCAGTGACCTATATCAAAGCCAGTGTATACACGGAAAGAATACTAATGTAAAGTGCAGAAAGAAGAGTAGATATCATAATCATTCAAGAAAGAAGGCAGTGTATATTTGACGCGATATGATATTGATATAATTCATCTTTCAAAATACAAACTAGCTAGTACAGGATTATTGTAGTAAACCTTCAATATATAGACACTCGGATGCATACACTGAATATGGATCCTCGATCGATATGGAGAAGGTCCAGTTTATTTATGCTGGTCAGCGATTCATTTATAGTGAACCAGTATGTTCGTTTCATTACTTTTTGCACAAACTGCTAATGACATGGCGGATGATGGCATGGCAGGCTCCGCACTGTTCGTCCGCAAGTACCTGTATCATCTCCCCGCCACCTGCACATGGACCCAAAAGCAAGCCGTCAAGTATCAGTTGCTCATTTTGTTAAACAAATTTGTTCATCACAGTTCAACAACTAAAAAATTGATAGTATTTCTATTTCAAATTGTCTATGTGACTGCTGGGCATTTTGAACCATGATAAACCATATAGTTGGAGCTACTTATGCTAGATCCTTTTCTTAGGCTCTGTTTGGATCCACCAGCTAAATTTCAGCTGCTAAATTAGTTTAGTAGCTAGGGATCCAAACGGGGGACAGCTAAAACTCAGCTAAACTTTAGCTGGAAGCCAAAATTTACACCATCCCTTTAGCTGTTCCAACCCAGCTAAAGTGTGAGTAAAGACAAAATTGCCCCTCTATTTTTTCCGTGTCCATATCAGGCTCAACAAAAAAAGTAAGGGCAACATGGTAAATAAGCAACAGTTAGCTAGAGGATCTAAACAACCCCAGCTAAACTTTAGCTGGCTAAACTTTAGCCAAGTTTAGCTAGGGTGGATCCAGGGCCTCAGACAGTTTCAGCAGATGCGCTATGAGAAACATTTCCTAAATGGTTCTAAACAAAAAAAACATGGGAATAACTATATTATTATATTTGTTCCAAAAATGAATGTTTACTACTATAGAAACAATCTTCAGAGGTGCTCCAATTTTTTCCTGATGCGAATTATTAGCTAGCGTATTAGCTGAGAATTCTAATAACAACTAATTTATAGGAGCTAATTGTGAGCTGCATAGGATCCAAACAGACATTAGACTGATTGGTATTGTTGGAGAATGCCCGTGTCCTAGTCCTCTTGGGTTTATATTGTCTAAAATCTGAAGAAATATAATACAGGTAAGGATTAGAAGGTCCAATAAATATAATACCCTCTTAGGCCTTGTTTGGATGCGCATATATTCATCTGAATCCACATGTGTTGAAGTGGATTGGAGTGGAATTAAATTAAGTTTCATTCCAATCCACTCCAACACGTGTGGACTGAAGTGAATACACATGCATCCAAATAAGACCTTATGGGTATATTGTTTACAAAACCTTATAGGGGCGAAGAGGTGATTCTCCTAGCTGCTCTTTCTATATCTAAAGGATCCGCAAAGGACAAAAGGGAATTCATCGTCACTCATTTTGATATACCCTGCTTATTTTGGTGATAAAAACTATATAGAGTACAATTGTACTGTTAAAAGTATCGGTTATGATATCCTGATGTATGTAACAAGTAAATTTGAAATCGTAACCCATACTTTTAAATTCAAAATGCAATTGAATAGATAATACAATTGAGTAATAAGTCAAATTTACTTGCCTATTTAGAGCGAATGAGCCAAATGTACTTGTTACATACATCAGCATATCATAACCGATACTTTTCAATTCTCTGCAAGCTTCTTTGGTCCATCATGGCGGAGAGAGTCTAGGTCATTAAAGCGGCACACGCACACATCGGCATCGTGACCAGTCATCTATCATATTATGAAATCATTAGCCATTCAGTACATCTTCCAAAATCAGTGCCGTTCACGTCACAGACTATTGACCAGTGAGTCTTCGTGACGATGTTTTTTTATATAAATTTCGTGACGATGTTGAATGGCTTCCATTGCTGCAATAGCAGAGGGTGACTGGCCACTGTTGCACGCGTTTTTTTAGTCCAAGGACATCCTCAACGGAAATAGACAGCCACTAGCTATTTGCAATCTGACTCATCGAGTAGGTCCCTTTGCTTGTAAGGGTATTTTATTTATTTATTTGAGATGAGAAGCGAAAGGGACAGGTGGATGGAGTGTGCTTTGTCTTGGGAGATGCAAATCGACTAGCAAGTAAGGGGTATTTTGTTTGAGGAGTTAAAGTTTAATAAACACTGTAGCACTTTCGTCTTATTTGACAAAAAATTTTCAATCTTAGGCTAATTAGGCTTAATAGATTTGTCTCGTAAATTACTCCTAATCTGTACCGACATGCATGCAATTAGTCTACATTTAATACTCCATGCATTTGAGGGAACATTGATGTGATAGGAGTTAAACTTTAAGAGGGAACATTGATGTGATAGGAGTTAAACTTTAACAAAACCAAACCAAACGGGGCCTAACTCGTTAGGGCGTCCCCAAAGGCTGACAACTTGCTAGCTCGGAGGACTGCTAATCCAATCATGAGAGAGGATCAGAAAATTTCCAAAGCTAGCGATGACACAAAAGCCCAGCTTGCACATCTTCGCAAGTTTTCTGAGTCTCTGAACTGCATTCCTTATCTAGTTTGATTCTTTTTTTTATTGTTTCTAGTTAATACGTTAGCCAGCGATTCACACATGCCGCTGTTGGGGACGCCCTTAGTAGGGCCAAGTTTTTCTTGTCCTCTCTCTCATCCACGTAGACGAAAATCCAAGGCAGCTAGCTCGGAGCTGGTCCATTGGAGCCGCTCTAACTGAATGGCACTTGTCCTCTCTCTCATCCACGTAGACAAAAATCCAAGGCAGCTAGCTCGGAGCTGGTCCATTGGAGCCGCTCTAACTGAATGGCCTGGAACTTGGTGTCTAGTGTGAGGAGAAACAAAAATGCGAGAAATCATTCCTGGGTAGTAGTCTCAGGCTACTACAACAATTAATTTTTTAAAAAAATTCTACAGGTGGATTTCAATTGCAAGTTATTTATGCTTTTTTCTTTTGATCATTTGTTGTATGGTAAATTATCTGGACTTCACTATGGAAAAAAAATTCTTCATGTGAAACGTAATCATGTTCAAACTTCTTCAATGCCTTTTATTTGTTGAATTACATATTAGAACATAATTGTTAAGTGATATTACTATATATATATATATATATATATATATATATATATATATATATATATATATATATATATATATATATATATATATATGATAGGGTGCATTTTCTATACTTCCGGGAGTAGTTACTCTCACCGAGAGTATACGCACCATGAAGAGTCCAGCCTGCTAGGAGAAAGCTTAACGGGCTCAGAAACGTGACCCATATTGCAGCGGCTAGTATATAGGAACGGATCCAACAGTTAGTTGAGTATTTAAAATAAAAAAATTAATTTATTAATCGATGCCTGGCCTTGATTCAATTGTCGTGTAGTTCATGTATCCATCGGAATGAAACGGAGTATAGATGCATACTCAAATACGGACCTAGCATGCATACATACGCCAACGTTTACATAGTATAAGTGCATACTTAAACCACACGATTCGAGTATATGTGCATACATTCACATATGGAGATATACGTCGGAGTATGTGTGCATACATTCACGTATGGAGATATACAAAATAGTGAGAGTATGCATTCATACTATTTTTTAGAATAAAATATACGTCCATACTTCTGTGAGAAGGGAGTATGCGTATATACTTCTTGACAAGGGAGTATGTGTATATACTTGTCTCGACAAAATAGTATGTGTATATATACCCAATTTAAAATATTGATGGAAAAAATCTCTTCAGCAGTCTTTGATACTGGCATTTATTCAACAGGATTACATAGGGTTCCTCAATTTTTAATAACCAAACCTGAATAAAATAGTGATCCGTACAACCAAACTAAATTAGCAGAAGCTAGTAGTATATACTGAGTATTTAAATTAAATTAAATTAGCCCATCTTACTTGCTAGTCCTAGCGACGTCGAACCACCGAGATGGTCACCAGAAATCACATGACACCGGTGTTGCACCAACACCTGGAAAGGTTGCATTGCATGTGTTAGGAACGAATGAGCATCATACATTAATTAATTCATACTTGCCGTCACACGCATGCAAAAAGGCAATGCAGTGCCAGGATGAGATGAGATGAGATGAGATGAGATGCAACCTGAGGGTGTGTTCACTTCGCGAAAAGTAGGTGAAAAGTTACTGTAGCATCTTTCGTTGTTATTTGACAAAATTTGTCCAATCATAAACTAACTAGGCTCAAAAAATTCGTCCCGACATTTACAGACAAACTATGCAATTAGTTATCTTTTTTATCTACATTTAATGCTTCATGCATGCGTCGAAAGATTCGATATGACGGGTGAAAAAAGGAAATATTTTGGGTTGGCATGGGAAGTGAACACCCCTTGAACGTATATAGATGAATCACGAAAGGAGTGTGCTGAATAATACGAACGCACTCATGCTTCCCCATACTCTCCACATGTGTAACCTTGTTAATCTGGATGAAATGAGAGGACGGAGATTGGATCTAGCACCTGTTCGCCAGTCCAGCACCAAGATGAGAGCAGTAGTGACAGGCGCAATTTATTAGATCCATAATATTCATGGGGATCGGATCAGCGCTGGATCAACAACCTTCTCCCGATCTGCATGCAGCAGCCAGCAAGGAGACGGGATAAACAAATCTAGCACACAGAAAGATTAATTAGGCAGATTACTATACCTAAATTCCAGTCAAGGATGCTCCTAGACGCCACACGAAATCTCGGTATCTAGGCCAACAGCCAGTTCTGAGGTTCATCCAATCAGCAGCAGTGCGTGAATGATCGTCGACGAGATCAGAGAAGCTAGAGCTCCGCGTGCAATTAGATTAGAACAAACATATCAATCACAACAGGAAGGATTGGGACTACCTCAACATACCTTGGATCAAAATATCGCAGGCCGCAGGCGCAGGACCAAATCATGTAGCGAGTTTAGAAGCCGCCGCTGCCGCCCCCGCCGCCGCCGAATGTCATATTGCTTGCGGACGCAGGCAGTCAAGTTTTCTAATATATAGGATGGATTAGCGGGTCAACTTCTTTAAACCCGGCCCGCTAAGCATCCTGCCACGGTGCCAGGACCAGGAGGGAGTAGCGCCTGGTTTCAACGAGGGAGTAACTACTCTCAGGGAGTAGGAAAAAATTTCCATATATATATATATATATATATATATATATATATATATATATATATATATATATATATATATATATATATATATATATATATATATATATATATATATATATATATATATATATATGGCTGTGTTTACTTGGCATGCGAACCCAAAATATTTCCTCTTCTACCCATCACATCGAATCTTTAAACACATGCATGGAGCATTAAATGTAGGTAAAAAAATAACTAATTGCATAGTTTGTCTGTAAAGTTCGAGACGAATCTTTTGAGTCTAATTAATCCATGGTTGGACAAATTTTACCAAATAACAACGAAAAGTGCTACAGTAACTTTTCACCCAATTTTTTTCAACTAAACACACCCTATATATGCTAGGTCTGCCACTGATTCTAAAAGGCTCCAGCCACCGTCCAATCTCCTCTTGCGGGATAAAAAGCTCATCTTTTTCACCTAGTTACTCTTCCCCGTTCATCCTGACCTCGTCCCATCCACCTCTCGTCGGCGACTCCGCCTAATAATAGTATTGCGAGTGAAAGACATGATGATCGCGGTTGAGACGCCATTGGAGCACGGACAACCATGCCATATATATATGCCGCCAGCGATAGTGATATGTCGTAGTACTCCCTCCATCCCTAAAAACATGTGAATCTCGGTTTTCAATGCCAGATTAGTAGACATGTGAAATTACCGTTGTGCCCCTCCTGCACCCTTCAGTCCCTATGTCAGACCTCCAACACAGTCATCATATCTAGAGAATTAAATATGGAGGCAAAACAGGCACAGATTCATGGAACAATCGTGTCCACACATTACAAATTTCAGATTGCCACCAATTTCACAGCCTATATAAAACAACATTACACTCACACCAGATCACTCGGTACACTAGTTGCTTCCATTTCCTCCTGCTTCTGTTTCCTGCTCCCTCACTGTGCCTTCCCTGCTTCCATTTTCTCCTCACTGTGCAATCTTTTCATCTTCCATTACAGAGTGGCAGCTATGGGTTTTGATCTGAATGCATAACCACCAGATCAAGGAGAGGCATTACCAGATTTGAATGAGCCACCAGACAAAGGAACCTTCCAAATCCATGGTGCCTTACCAGACTTGAATGAGGAAGTACCAAATGAGGAAGAACCCATACAAATTGATGAAGCACAGCAAACCCAGCTTGCTCAGGTAAGATGTCTCATAACTTCATCTCCGCAAGTAGTATGAGTGCAAGAATCAAATTTGACATATGCAACTGTGCTGACCTTGCTTCCTATCATGCTGATGATGAAGATCATCAACCAAATGTGCGAGGGCAAGCCATACTAGACCTCAATGTGCCACCTATCGATGATGCCTGCCAAGCAGATGGAGATGTCACCTTTGCTATTCTTACAGAACAAGATTATTTTGATCTCAATTTACAAGCTTCTGCCCAATATGAAGAAATGCAAGACAGTATGATCACTAACCTATGCTATTCTTCTATGCTTTTCGTAATTATGTAGAAAAAATTGATTTAATGAGATTACATAGATGCCACACATGACTTCAAAATAACTTACTGTATTCTTAAATATATCTAACCAAATGTGCAAATTGTACATGTGTTTCAGTACGACACATCAATTTGTACCTACCAAAGTTGAACACAAGAATCAGATATTGCCTCTTCTCTAGCTTACAACATACAGTTCTTTCTCATCGTAATACTAAGGGCTGTCAGGTAGTAATTACTCAACAATATTAAGTTGTTTTCATAATGTTAACAAGCTATCAAACAGGTGCAGGATATGATTTGACTTAAATTGCATTGCACAAAGAAGGCAAATTCGCTTTACAAATGCATGCATAATAAAAAAAATCAGATCTGGATTCCAATATCAACTGCACAGATTATGTGAATGGCTAATATGCACTAAACAATTACCCTTGCAATTTGCTTTGTAGTCAATGATTCTTTTGCAGCCACGGAGGAGGACATGCACATGTATGGTGTTTACATGGACGAAGTGGACAGTGTCTTCAACCAACGGGCCGCAAATGGCTCAACCACCGAAGATGGACATGCAACTACAAATGTTCGCACCAGGTCAAAAGATCTTACTCCAACTCAAAGGCAACAAATATATGAAGCTTTGCTTGAGAGAAGTGTGAACGGTAATCTAAGGAAAAACACTACAAATAGGGTTGCTGAATTGTTCAATGTCCATCAATCAGCGGTGTGGCGGATTTGGAAGCGTGCAAAGCAATGCATGATACCGGAATACCAGTTCATATTGGTTCTAGAAAGCCTAAGAATTCTGGCCGAAAAAAGGTTCAAGTTGACCTATCACATGTTCCAACAATTCCACTACGCAGAAGGTCGACTATAAGATCTCTAGCTCAAGCTCTAGGTTCAAACAAAAGCACATTACATAGGTTGTTCAAACAAGGACTCTTAAGACGACACTCTAACACAATAAAGTCATATTTAACAGAAGCGAACAAAAAGGAAAGATTATCGTGGTGTATTTCAATGCTAGATCAAGTACATTGCAAACTGAACCAAAGTTTATTGAAATGAACAACATCATCCACCTAGATGAGAAGTGGTACAACGCCACAAAAAAGGATATGACCAATTACTTGCATCCAGACAAGGATGAGCCACACAGGACTGTCCACAACAAGAATGCCATTGGAAAGGTAATGTTCTTAACTGCAGTGGCTAAGCCTCGGTACGACAATCAAGGTAATTGCACATTTGCTGGCAAGTTAGGCATCTGGCCTTTTGTAAGAAAGGTATACGGACCTACATGCTTCATTTGAATTAGTTTATGTTATGTATTTGCAAAAGTAACATGTGTGCATGTACGTGCAAGAACCCGCTAAAAGGAGAAGTGGTAACATGCCAAGGGGTACACTCATCACCAAGACAATGAAGGTTGATAGGGATACTATGAGATCATACCTGATTGGTAAAGTCCTAGAGGCCATCAAAACTCGTTGGCCTCAAGAAGATTTAGGGAAAACTATTTTTATTCAACATGATAATGCTCGAACTCATGTCCCGGTTAATGATGAAGACTTTGCAAGAGCAGCAGCCCAAACTGGGTTTAACATCCACCTCATCAACCAACCTCCTAATTCCCCTGATATGAATATCTTAGATCTTGGTTTCTTTGCTTCTCTTTAGTAGTTGACAAATACAACGACCTCTAGAAATATGGATGATTTAATTGCAAATGTCGAGAACGAATTTCAAAATTATGATCCACATGATCTGAGAAATGTCTTCCTAACATTACAAGGATACTTGATTGAGGTGATGAAGGCTGGTGGAGGGAACAGATACAAGATCCCTCACATGAACAAAGAAAGGCTAGAAGCCCTAGGCCTCCTTCTCAAATCCCTAAATTGTGATCATCAACTATATGAGAGTGTAATGGAGTCCCTGAGTACCTAGTTGCTTTAGGATTATGTAATATAGTCATTTTGCTCCCATGTGATGTACTGTCATGGAAGTGTAAAATCAATGTGATGCTGGTATGAGCCATGTAATGGCAGTGTATTTACTAGTTGCTCTAGTTTTATAATTTGCTCAATGTACTGTTACTTTGATGCATGTATATGTGTTTCTGGCTACTATTATGGTTTGGCTAAGATAATTTGCAGTAATCTGGTTTAGGCATCTGTCTCCTAGCATGTTTAGAAATTATTATTTGATCTTATTGTCATCCATGAAAGTACCATGGATGCTCTGTTCTTGGAAGAGAGCATCAGGAAGAGACAACTGGGTGTGTCACTATTGCAGGGTTTATTCTGTTATCATTCTGATCAAGTAAATAAAATATAGCATTATAGATAAATCGAAATTGACAAAATTTAAGACTACCGTGAATCAACTTGTAGGGATTGTCGTTAGAACAAGAAAGCTCTTATCAAATAATAAACTAATTAATTACTTATAGCTAGAAGAAACAAATCCTTGGTCCAGTTGATACAATCTCTACAACACTTAATATAGCCCAAGATATTATGAGGTCAACAGTTTGCAATTTGAAGGAACTTGAGATAGACAACGGCAAACATGGCTGGCGTTAAATTGGCATTTGTAGTATGTCTCTATTTCTTAAAAGTAAATATTCCATCCTAAAGTGGATATCTGATCTGCCTCATGGTTGTATTCTGGATGTAAGAATAAAGTAGCCTAATGGTCACTCTGAAGGATTTAAATTTAACACCATTATTTTTTGCTACAACTTTGTGATTTCCAGGTTAGATATATTCATGGTAAAATAAAACTACACTCAAATTTGGAGTACCTTCGAGATGGATATTGGCATATTCGATAATTGGAATGCCATTTACAAAATGGTAAAGGATCGTCAAACGCAACATGATTAATTGTGGCCCTCTGACCTGAATCTGGTGTTCATCTATTTTTCAGCATAATTTAGTAAGATTCAACAAGTGATTAATCTAGATGCATAGGCTGGCCCTCTCCATGGAGGAGCGCGGCAACGCCGCGCCCGTATATCTAGTGCACCTAAATTTTAAGCCCTTCTTTTTTATAATCTCATGCACTCAGCTAGGCCTGCCTTCTATATTTTTTATAAATTAAAAAGCACACAACTGTATATACTAAGTTCACACACTGATCATTGTCAATAATTAGCCACAAATAAATTGAACAAAAGTTATTGTCGGCTCCCTCTAAATGTAGTAATCTAATTGTGGCATTGAGTTAAGTGCAACCAAAAATCATTTCAGTATAGTGCACCGAAGGAATTAGTTCAGATAGTCACCAAAATTGTCAGGCTTCCATTGTTATCTAAATCTCAATCTGTTATTATTATTAAGCTAAACCACCTAGTACCAATCATCGTTGATACAATGAATTAGCATTGGTACAAGTATTTTGACTTGTTGAAATCAAAAGCACACAATCGCAACACATAAAGATTATTTCATTATCACACACCTAGATGACATCCGGAGACCTCTCATCAGCCAGCTCCACCTCGACAACGAGATACATGCCTGCAGGGAGGTCGGTGGCCGCCTCAACGCCTCAACACCGATGCGGCGGCGGATCTTGCAGGGACTAGTGCCTGCCTCCACCATGCGCAGCTTCTGACCATCATCGCCGCTGCCCAGCTTCACGCGGCCATGCATCCCAATGATGCGGCGGCGCATGTTGCAGCGACGGGTGGAGCGGTTACCGCACAAACGGGGGAAGATACCAGAGGGGAAAGGAGATGAGGAAGGGCTGCTGGGGTAGGAGAGCGAACACCAGACGGTGAAGGAGCTTCAGCCCGTCGAGGATCTGGAGGGGGGCGAGCGAAGGGGCGGAGCCGCGGAGGTGAGACGAGCGCTTCTCTGATTCATCTGTGTTTTTTAGGCGCAAGAGACGGATGTTGTGGACGAGAATCACCGGGGGATGGATAAAAGGTGGTGCGGCATACAGTGTTTTTTTTTCGTATAGGCCTCGTTTAGTTTGGTGAATTGGAGAGAAAAACACTGTATCAGAATTCTTGTAGCATTTTGTTTGTATTTGGTAAAAATTATTCAAATTTTGACTAACTAGGCTTAAAATGTTCATCTCGCAAAGTACAACAAAACTGTGCAATTAGTTTTTGATTTCATCAACATTTAGTACTTCATGCATTTGCCGATATTTTAATGTGACAGGGAATCTTCTTTTTGCATAGTAAAATTTGGAGGAGAATCGGGAAAACTAAACCAGGGCTAGGACACAGTTTTTTTTATTCAGTACGTCCCACAGAAAGCTGATCATCACCTAGATTTACATCTTTTTTGAGACACAATATGAATGTTAGGATTTCATGTTTTTGGGACGGAGGAAGTGGATTCTTTTGCTGTGTGACTGCCCCAGGTTTCTATGTTTCCCAGGCTTAGACTACCCGCAGTGGATACTCTAAAACGATACTCTAAAGCTTTAGAGTATGAATATAGAGTAAAAACTGCTGCACTGGGTACTCTAAAACGATACTCTATCCTTTCTCTCACTCTATATTTAGAGTAGTACTGTGCTTACTCTATACTCTGTAGTGGCGGACCCCGCTAGCTAAACAAAGGAAAAAATGCTATAACTCACAAACTAAAAATCCAAATTAAATTTTGATTGCACCATTAAATTCGTCTCAATAAATCCTTCAAAACTAGATCACACATGGATATATTTAGATAAAGTGACAAGTCGGTCCCACAGTGAATAGAGTGGATAGAGGATGATATAGAGGATGGATGGGTGCGGGAGAATTGAGTATAGAGTAGAGAATCTTGCTGACTAGGACGTATAGAGGATGAATATAGAGGTCCATGAGTGCGGGTAGTCTTAGACTGTCCGCAGCGGCGACGGTACAGGCAGCCGATAAATGCCAGCTGTGCAGGTAGCGGTGCATGTAGCGTAAATTCCAGCTGCAGTGGGATCCGGTACCTAGGTCTCTATGTGCTCACGTCCGGTATTTCTAGCGCGATAGCGGTCGTCCGGTACCGCACGCGTTCGCGTGAGAGCGCACGCGCGAGAGTCACAGGCAAGAGAGAGTGTGTCTTGAAGTGCGTGTTTAACTTTTTCACTTATAAAAAATATTATAACTCACCAACTAAAACACCAAATTAAATTCCGATCGCACCATTAAATTCGTTTCAATAAATTCTTCAAAACAAGATCTCACATGGATATATCTAGATAAAGTAACAAGTGAGCCCTATAGTGGATAGAGTATGATTTAGAGAATGGATGAGTGCGGAAGAATTGATATAGAGGAGAGAATCTTGATGACTAGGATGTATAGAGGATGAATTTAGAGTACCACGAGTGCGGATAGCCTTAGCTCTGGATTCTTTTGCTGCGGGTAACCCCAGCGTACTCTGTAATGGTGTCGTGGCTTTATAAAAGCTGAGTTAATTCTCGTTAAAAAAAAGGAAGCAGTACCTCTCGGAAGTGAAGCATGCATTCTTGTCGTCATTTCCTGAGGATTGGGGTGTGTTCACTTCGCGAAAAGTAGCTGAAAAGTTACTGTAGTATCTTTCGTTGTTATTTGGCAAAATTTGTCTAATTATGGACTAACTAGGCTCAAAAGATTCGTCCCGACATTTATAGATAAACTATGTAATTAGTTATCTTTTTTTTCTACGTTTAATGCTCCATACATGCAAAAATTTGATGTGATGTATGTAAGAAGAAATATTTTGGGTTGAGAGGGGGAAGTGAACGAGGCCTTGGCTTGTCCTCCGGCGGGCGTGGGCCAACACCCAACATCCCAACGCCAATGGCAGGTCCATGGCAAGCTGTCTGTCTCGACCTGTCACCTGTTTGACTGTTTCAATCCCAATGCCGTAAGCAGTTTCGATCGATAGCTCAACGTGGCTGTGTTTAGTTGTATCTGTAAAATTTTTAAAAGTACAGTAATATTTTCGTTTGTATTTGATAATTAGTGTTTAATTATGGGCTAGGCCTCGTTTAGTTCGGTGAATTGGGGAGAAAAACACTGTATCAGAATTCCTGTAACATTTCGTTTGTATTTGGTAAAAATTATCCAAATTTTGACTAACTAGGCTTAAAATGTTCATCTCGCAAAGTACAACAAAACTGTGCAATTAGTTTTTGATTTCATCAACATTTAGTACTCCATGCATTTGCCGACATTTTAATGTGACAGGGAATCTTCTTTTTGCATAGTGAAATTTAGGAGAGAATTGGGGGAACTAAACAAGGGTCTAACTAGGTTCGAAAGATTCGTCTCGTGATTTACCATCAAACTGTATAATTAATTTTTTTATCTATATTTAATGCTCTATAAATACCTTCAAAGATTCGATACGACCAGAAATTCTGTAAATTTTTTGAAAGTTCGAAGCATTTTTGAAAGTTCGAAGCAATTAAACTGGGCCTCTGTTGAGATCCCATTGGACACGACCTCATCCATCACTCCATCAGATCAGTGACCCCAAAGGCCACATCGATGAGCAGCGTTAGCAGAGCACAGTGTGCACGTCACTCTCGCTGCTTTCCACACAATTTCCACTCCGGGCCTGTTTAGATCCCAAATTCTCCCCAAATTTCACTATGCAAAAAGAAGATTCTCTATCACATCAAAATGCCGGCAAATACATGGAGTACTAAATGTAGATGAAATTAAAAACTAATTGTACAGTTTTGTTATACTTTACGAGACGAACATTTTAAGTCTAATTAATTATTTTTTGGATAATTTTTTACACTAAAAAACAAAAAAAATGCTACAGTGTACTCTGTCCGGTGAGTACGTCGTGTTACTGCTCTGGCGCGTGAAGGCATTCTTGTCGTCATATGTGAGTAGGCTTGTCCGATCCTCTCCGTCCGGTGAGTACGTCGATGGTGACCGCGCGCTGGTGGGCGCCGTACGGTCGGTGCTCGATGCCGGCGGCCCTCCTATTGCCCTGCAGACGCCACGCGTGTACTCTGCCATCTTTTCAGTCTTCACGACTCACGAGAGTACTACGACGATGGCGGTGCAGTCGATGTCGGCCGAGAGCCTCGCTCGACTGGGACATGCATGCCCCGCACAGGTGGAAGGGGAACGATGGGGATTCTTCACTCGCGAGTGAACATGCTCCCTCCGTCCCAAAAATATGGTCGTTTTAGACCTGTGCACGTAAACCAAGGAAGACTCTAAATGACCTACATACCCCTACATTCGCTTTCCTTCTCTGCTCTCCCGTTTCCAGCACTCGCAAGCCGACCCGCGTCCACCGCGCTCTCCTCGCCAAGACCGCACCGGAGGAGAAGAGGGGAACGGGGTGGATCCTGTCGCCCCGGCCTGGATCTCAGCCGCCCCCGTCTGGATCTCGGTCGCCTCGGCTAGATCTTGGCTGCCCCAGCGACACAGCGACCCAGCAACCCTGCAGGCTGGACGAGGGAAGAGAAGGAGCTGCCGACGATTGCCGATGCCCTTCTCCGCCTTCGCGCTAGGGAGGACGGGCGTCGACGGGGTACCAGGCGAAGGGCGCCGGCGGGGACCTTCTCCGTATTCGCGACGGGGAGGATGGGCACCAGGGGGTCACCGGGTCGAGGACGAGGCACCGACATCTCCGTCCCGTCCTCGTCACCGGCGGAGGCTCGGGTGGCGCGGCGGACCTCGTCAGGGGGCGCGCAACCTCGCCTGGGGGGCGCCGCTGCCTCGACGCCGGTCGCCGGATCTGCATCTGCCTGGGGACCGGTCAGGTGCGGGAGGGAGGCACGGAGGTGAGGTAGAGGGGACGGAGACGAGGCAGGCGGAGGTTGCCAGTGTGGAGACGACAAGGTAGGGAGCAGGGCTACGAGATAAGGCTGCAATGCCTACAACGACACTCTCTTTGGGACACATTTTGAACCGCAGAACGACTCTTTTTCGGGACGGAGGGAGTACGTGTGAATATGTGTGGAACGACTAGGACCTACATGCACTATATTAGGCTGTTGGGAAATTTTTTTGATAATGCTCGCACAGGGTATTCGTCCAGGTGTGTTCTGTCCGGATGGCTCGTCCCCGGGTCTGTCCATCGCTCTACCTTCTATACGGCGCAGTTTCTCAAAAAAAAACACAACAACATTTTCTTTTCCCATTGCCACACGCATGCGACCGCCGCGGGCGCATCCACCACGCCGTTCGCCCGCTGCTGGCTTTCTCCAACGCGATGGCCTTCTCCAGCCCTGGCCTTCCAGTCCAGACACCGCACGCCTACTCCGCCTTGCTGCTACCGCGTGCCCATCCCGCGCCGCTTGCTCGCACCCGTCGCGCTCGCCTATCCCGCGCCGCTCTCTGTGCCACCACGCGTGCCACCCGCCTCGGCAAGCCAAGCCCAGTGCTGCTAGCGATGGTGGTGGTGGTGGTGCTCGCGCGGCGCCGGCTTCGACCCCGACGGCTGGAATTGCCCTGCCCCGGGCTCCGCCATATTGCAAGCGCATATTTCAAGTGTTTCAGATGTTTCGTAGATATGTTTCAAGTGTTTAATTTAGATGTTGCAAAAGTGGATCGGGGTGTTGCATATGTTGCAATAATTGTACACGTATGTTGCAAATGTCTGTTCCTAATGTTTCATCTATTTTTTCAGACATATGTTGCAAGTGTATTTATCTGGATGTTGTCAATGTTTCACACATATGTTGCAAGTGCTTTATCTGGATATTACATATGTTTTCAATTGTTTTTCAAGTGTTTTCATGTGCTTTTGCGTGTGTTTCAGGCGCATGTTTCGAATGTTTCAACTGGTTCCGTACGCATGTTGTAATTGTTTTATTTGGATATTTTAAAAGTAAATCGGGGGTATTATGCATGTTGCAATGTGAATCACTTGCCACAGCTGCCGTGGGGCACCATGCATGGAGGGGAGCGGCGCAGTAGGTATGGAGGGGCACGTGAAGCAGGGAAGCGTGGGGGAGTGGCGCGGGCGTGCGAACGTGGGGGGAGGGGGTCCATCCGGATGTCTGGGCATTAGTACTGCCGAAAAAAATTACGTGGGGCGTCTGTCCAGATGTCCGGGAACTAGTACTGCCAAAAAAAATTATGCGACAACATCTGTGCAACACCCAATTGATGTCTGCGCTTATGTTGGTATAATAGTCATAACAATTACAGAGACCTGTTTATATGGCAGAATGTTAAGTGTTGTTCATGTTTAGCCATATATATAACAAAAACTACGGAGATGCATAATAATAGAATCCATATATATATAGCTACTCCTCGTCTTCGCCATCGTCGTTCGTCACGTCGTCGTCGTCGTCGTCATTGCCGTCATCATCATTATGGTCATCATCGTCGCATCATCACCCTCACCATCATCATCGTCGTCGTAATCAACGTCCGGTGGCGCCAAAACTTTGTCATCACATGCACGGAATATATCCCCAAACCATACGCTGCCAACGCATAAAGGAAGCGATCTGCTTCCGAAACAGCCTCCACACACCTGCTCACGAACATCTTCGGGTTGCCAGCTTTCATCCAGCCGAGCAACTTCTTGGCGGCAGCAGTATCTGCCGATCCGGAACTCTCGTTAGAGGAGAAACGTCGCAAGCCCTCGAGACCACGGACGGCCGTCGTCGCCGCTGGCTGGAGGCACGGCGGCCGAGCCTCGCCAACATGGCCGATCGCATCGCCGCCGCCATCGTACTAACCGACCGACCTCCTCTCTCCTGGCGAAATCGTGCGTGCGTCGGGGCTCCGGGCCTTTGCGTGCGTTCGGGCTGGCTTTCATTTGCCGGTTGGTTAGTTGGTTGTGTTTACGAAGAAGATCTACTTTTTTTTAGGCATAGAGAAAGACGAAAACCTTCTCCAATTCGATCGGGTCCAGTTACACCCAGCAACCAGGCTAGCTCGGATTTCACGGCAGCAAGCCACCAACCACGGTCCACGCCGCAAGCGGGCCGCAGGCCCACGCGGTGTGTGCCTCCCCGTTTGCAAGCAAGCCCGGGGAACCTGGCATGTGGGCCGCACGCCCACCTCAAAGTGGTATGGGCTTCTACACGTGCAGGCCTAGCTCTATATATATATATATATTCAAAGAAAGAATTCGGCTTTTTCTCAAAAAAAAAGAATTTGGCTTAAATATAGAATCGTTTTTACCGTTTCATTCGGACGAGCAAAGGCTGCAACTGCAAGGGGTGGTGGTGGTGTGTTGGGTTTGTGTGCATGCATCATGCATGAGATGAAAATAGTGATCCTATTATCGATTTTATAGTTAACTAACTATACCTATCATCCATTTTATATTTCCTCCTGTTCTGGATAACAGCCCCGGCCGAAAGATATAGCATTAACTATGATTTTATATGTTATTAGGAGTATACAAAACGAATAAACAAATACAAATTTATTATAGTACTTATTAAATTAATCTGAATGAGTATAGTGGTTCGTTACATCCCAAAGGTGTTTAGACCAAAACATCGCTGGGGAGAACACAAACAGATCCAAACAGTAAAAGATTGACTCGCAACAAAAGACAAGGAAAACTTAGGGGCCATTTGGTACCTTTGCCGCTCACTCGCCTTGTCTAGCTAGGTGAGGAAAATATTTCTAGCAGCGTTTGGTTTCTTTAATTTGTCAGTCGTCTCGGGGCCGGTGCTGTCGAAGATTTTCCCTCGCCAAGCTGAGCGAGGCCGTGTTTAGATCCCGAAAGCAGCACCCCGATTCGGGGAAAGTTGCTATAGTGTTCCTGTCGGAACACTGTAGCAACATTTGTTTTTTAGTGTAAAAAATTGTCTAAAAATTGATTAATTAGACTCAAAATGTTCGTCTCGCAAAGTACAATAAAACTGTGCAATTAGTTTTTGATTTCATCTACATTTAGTACTCCATGCATTTGCCGGTATTTTGATGTGATGGAGAATCTTCTTTTTGCATAGTGGAATTTGGGGGAAGAATTTGGGATCTAAACAAGGCCCGAGATGAATTGGCTCTCCTGCTCCTGGCAAGGCTCGCCTTGTTTGACAAGGTAAGGGTAGGCAAAGCGCCAAACGTACCAAACATGCCCTTAGTTCTCTATCCTTCTTTGGCGACTCCAACCAACTTGCCAAAGACTTCTACCATCATAAATTCCATGCGCATGCACCCTTTCTTAAGCATCACTCTCTTTCTCTTTACACAACTAAGACCATAAAATCTGATCTAGTACGCCCCCCTTGGAAATGACTTGTATGAAAGAATTAGTAGTAATTGAGGTTAAAAAAAGAATTAGTAGTAATTGTGTTAGACACAACATCATTTCTACTCAACCACAAAGCCTAGCATACATTTTTATTTGGCCCCAACCTAAAGACTACACGGTCTATGGCTAGGAAAAGTATAGGCCTGTTCGGCTGGACTGATAAGCCGGCTGAAAAACACTGTTGGCTGATTTGTTGTTAGAGAAAAATATTGTTTTCGGCTGAAAAAAAAGCTGAGTTGTCGTCACGAAGATGCAGTTGAATTCAACCTCCGATATAAAAATGTTAAAAGCTACCCCTTGAATGAACAACCTTGAAATTTCAGATTCAACCTTGGCCATGGTCGCGACGGCACGTCACGCGTCGACTCTTTTTTTTTTCTTTTTCTCTTGTGTTTTCTTTTCGTTAAAGTTTAACAGGACCAGACAAACAGGCCAGAGATGAGGGCCTCGTTTAGTTCACGGAATAGAGGTGAAAAACGCGGTATCAGAATTTCTATAGCATTTCGTTTGTATTTGGTAAAAATTATCTTAAATTTTGACTAACTAGGCTTAAAATGTTCGTCTCGCAAAGTACAACAAAACTGTACAATTAGTTTTTGATTTCATCAACATTTAGTACTCCATGCATTTACCGATATTTTGATATGATGGAAAATCTTCTTTTTTATAGTGGAATTTAGGGGAGAATTAGGGAACTAAACAAGGGCGAGATGTCACAAGTCGGAATCAGAGCAGTCAGGAGGCGACGTCAGTACCGACCGCCACCAGCAGGAGGCCGCGCAGGTACGCCCGTCCTTGGATACGTACGGCCTGCCATGCATGCTCCTTTTGTGGGACCCCACGGGCGGACCGTACGGAAAGTCCCACCGCGATGTTTTTTTTTTTGCCTCCCGTCTGGCCGCGTCAGTTCGCGTAGGGCCTTTTCAGTATGAAAAAGAAGATTCTCCATCACATCAAAATATCGACAAATGCATAGAGTACTGAAATCATAAACTAATTGCACAGTTTTGTTATACTTTACGAAACGAATATTTTGAGTCTAATTAATTAATTTTTAGACAATTTTTTGCACTAAAAACAAAATGCTACAGTGCTCGGGTGGTACTGTGCCGAATCGGCCACCCGTCGGTCATCTAAACAAGGCGTAGATCTCCGCGGCTCGGCGACCTTGACATGTGGGGCGGGCCCACTTGCAGTGAGTGAAAACCGGCTGAAAGAAAGAGTCACATGGAATCCTATACGGAAGCTTCCGGATCCAGGCGATTTTAAATTCTCCGCCCCAGGAGAAAACAAAGGCGTACGAATGAGGGCTTGGATCCGGTACCATTGCAGTGACAGTGACTAAGGCTGTGTTCACTTGGTATGCGAACCCAAAATATTTTCTTTTCCACCATCAAATCGAATCTTTAAACATATGCATGGAGCATTAAATGTAGGTAAAAAAATAACTAATTGCATAGTTTGTCTGTAAAGTTCGAGACGAATCTTTTAAGTCTAATTAATCCATGGTTGGACAAATTTTACCAAATAACAACGAAAAGTGCTACAGTAACTTTCCACCTAATTTTTCTCAACTGAACACACCCAAATCGCGTGACGGTCCTTGGTTTGTTTCATAACGGCTTACTGTACATGTTTTGTTTTCTCTTCTCAAAAGCTATTCCTAGGAGTTTTAGATAGATTACACTTGAGGAAATTTTAGGATACATGTATTGGTGGAGAATAGATGACACGTGTATTTCGAACCTGATTCTAGACACTAATAGCATGTACATACTCCGTATGTGATTGATGCTTTGGTGGAGTTAACTCACCTAGGATATTTGCTTCAATCAATTCCTTATATTTTAGGACAAAGAGAGTACTCCCTATCCCAATAAAAGAGTCGTTCTGACGTCCATACGATGTCCTTGTAAAAGAGTCGTTCTAGGTGCGGGTCCCACACCTAGATAGGATGCAGACCTATCCCTTTCCTACCTTTCCTTCCTCACGTGGTCATCCCTTCGTTCCTTCTCGTCCCGAGGCGGAGCAAGCAGCGGCTTGGCGTCGGAGACGAAGAAGCCATCGCGTGAGGTCGGAGGCCCCTCGTCTTCTCCTCCGCCGGCAACCCCACCCCTGCCGCCGCCTCACGTATTCTCCACCAAAAGCGTCCCTCCGGTGCGTGGGCGGAGGTGAGGTGGCCCAGATCCACCCGCGACCTCCACCGCGCGATTGAGATCCAGCCACAAACTTCGCCGTGCGGCCAAGAACCGACCGCGGACTCCACCGTCGTGGGCTGGCCCGAGGCGCGGCGAGGCTACCACGGCGAGGCACACCAGCGCGGCCATGCTCGTTTCAATGGGTGAACGTCAGAACCGAGAGGAGCAGGAGATAGGAGTAGAGGCGTTCTAGTCTTTTTCACTCTCTTCTTGGTATGTGCGCTCCTTGCTACAGTAACTCTATTTTCGAGACGGAGGGGGTATGTGCTAAGGGTGTGTTCACTTCACGAAAAGCAGGTGAAAAGTTACTGTAGCATCCGTTGTTATTTGGCAAAATTTATCCAATCATAAACTAACTAGGCTCAAAAGATTCGTCCCGACATTTACAGACAAACTATGCAATTAGTTATCTTTTTTACCTACATTTAATGCTCCATGCATGCGTCGAAAGATTTGATGTGATAGGTGGAAGAGGAAATATTTTGGGTTGGGATGGGAAGTGAACAAGGCCTAAATATATGCATTTTTCTTTTTTTTTGCGATCGGGGATATAGCCCGTTTTTCATTAAGCAGAAGAGAATGGTCAATAGACCTACACATAGAAGAAACAAAAGGATTCGCAGGTAATCCATGGATTACCTACGAAGTCCTTAACACAAACGAAAAGCAAGAAACATGAGAGGTGGGGGCCCTCCACCTAACAACCCCAGCAAACTGAACCTAATACAATAAACTCAACACCATGGTAGCCAGCAGAGAGAGGAGCCATAAAGATAACAGCGGCAAAGCATCCGCTAGAACTCCAGACGGCAAAGCATCCGTCCAATCAACCCCAGCAACCTCGATAGCAAAGCATCTACCGGAAATGCCAACAACCTCGGCGGCAAAGCATCCGCCAGAACTCCTCGGCGGCAAAGCATCCGCCAGAAACGTCAGCGACCTCAGCGACAAAGCATCCGCCGGAAACACGACCTCGGCGGCAAAGCATCCGCCGAAAACACCTCGGCGGCAAAGCATCCACCGAAAACGACCACCACTACGGCTACAACAACCCCAAGCTAGACATACCAAGGTGAGGAGAAACAAGAAGCCCAAAAAGGTGCAGCACGACGATCAGAGAGACCACGCGGGAGGAGCGGCGGGCAGTAGGACACCAGCCAGGGTAGTGGGCAATGGGCTGCAATAGTGCTTCAACAATGCCTTCAAGAAGGGGATCGACATCCACAGATGCCACCAATGTTGAAAAGCACCCGAGTAGGACTTTCGTCCTCAGCTTGCCATAGACGAAGAAGTTTCGGTGACACCTCCAGGAAGGTAGATGACGCGCCCTGCGCCACCGCCGCCGGCCCGGAACAAACAGGTAGGGTTTTCACCCAGATTCTTGCCGCGGAAACCAGCCACTCATGGCGACTGAAGCAGCGACGACGAACGGTCGAAGCCGCGGCTCAGGCGCCAAAGCTGTAGACACCACTACACCACCCACATCGCCACCCCGGTCGGCCCCACCACAGCCGCCGAGGAGGCCCACGCCGGCCGCGCCGCGCCTACCCCGCACGGGAGAGCCGGCCAAAGGTCGCCATGGCCCCGGACCAGGGTCTATCCCCGGCAGAACTTGGAGAAGGCGCATCGGTCGCCGGCGTTCCCCCCGTGCAGCCAACGGCCTAGGCCGCCAGGAAGGCAGCCAGGCCCCTTCCATGACCACCAGGCCGTTGGTCGCCTCAGCAGAGGGGGGCGTGGTGGGCGCATTCCGGAGCACGCCGTCCGCCGCCACGAGGGGAGAGGTGAGGGTGGTGCAGCGCAGCCGCCGCCCTGGATGGCCACCACCCACGCCGCCCACCGGGGGTGGTGAGCAAGTGGTAGGGGACGCCGGCTCTAGGCCACAGGTGGCCGGATCCGGCCGATCGTCGCTGACCCCGTCGCCGGAGACGCGCCGCGCCGCCGGAGGAGCCACCGAGAGCCGCCGGGGAAGGACCACGAGCTTAGCCCCCCAACCAGGCCGCCGGGGTGAGAGGGCGCCAGATTCGTCCGCCGGGGGCCAGATCCGGCTGTCTGCCGCCGAACGCCGCTGCCGAAACGCCGGGGATGTGAGGTGGAGGGGGGAAGAGGAACAAGGGGGTGGAGGGAGGTGGAGATGCGGACGGGGCTCCCGTTTTTGGGACCACCGTCGGTGGCCGCCGTCGCCGCCGCGGGTAGAGGGACGGCGACGGCGGCCGGGGGGAGGGCTGGCTAGGGGGGCCAGCGACGCAGGCGTGGTCGCTCCCGAGTCGCCTGTGAGGGGGCGCTCGGGGGAAGGGAAGGGTAAAAAGAATTTCTCCATTTCTTGCTGAATCATTCCTTTTCTTATACATGTTTGGAGGAAGGCAGCACAGAAACCGAGTTTTCACTTTATATGCTGGAGATCTCTCTATATTTCCGAAGGCATAGAGCCATACACTGATTGTGATGTAGTATATCCGATTTTAGAGCCTGTTTAGTCCGTGAAAAGGCCCAAAAAAGTTTGCACAGTAACTGTCACATCGAATCTTTGGACGCATGCATGAAGCATTGAATGTAGGTAAAAAAAATAATTGCACAGTTTGTCTGTAAAATGTCGAGACAAATATTTTGAGCCTAGTTAGTCCATGATTGGATAAATTTTATCAAATAACAATGAAAAGTGCTACAGGAACTTTACCCAAACTTTTTCACCATCTAAACAGACCCTTAGGCTGTGTTCACTTGGCATGCCAACCCAAAATCTGTACTGCAACTGCAATTGCAACACAGCATCGTAGATTGTACACTAGGACGGGCCATCTTTGCATATCACAAGTTGGCATCGTTTAGTTGAGAAAATTTGGGTGAAAAATTACTGTAGCACTTTTCGTTGTTATTTGATAAAATTTGTCTAACCATAGATTAATTAGACTCAAAAGATTCGTCTCGAACTTTACAGACAAACTATGTAATTAGTTATTTTTTTACCTATATTTAATGCTTCATGCATGTGTCTAACGATTCGATGTGACGGGTGGAAGAGAAAATATTTTGGGTACGCATGGCAAGTGAACGCGGCCATTGTCAGGGATCTGTCTGCGAGAACCTGATCCACTGCACCCGGGCCCTTCTGTCAGTTACCCCAGTGACACTTCCTGCTTCCTGCTTCCACCACCATTAAGGCTGTCCGCACCGGTGCTCTGTAAAAGAAACTGGACGCCAAATTTACCCCTTGTTTAGATTCCAAAGTTTGCCTTCCAAATTCACTATGTAGAATTCCTATTCCCCGTCACATCAAAATGCCGGCATATATATGGAGTACTAAATATAGATGCAATAAAAAACTAATTGCACAGTTTTGTTGTACTTTGCGAGACAAACATTTTAAGCCTAATTAATCAATTTTTGGACAATTATTACTAAATAAAAACAAAATTGCTACAGTATGACGTGACCTTTACTATGCAGATTTGGACTCCCAATTTTGACATCTAAGGTCTTGTTTAGTTCCCCAAATTCACCCTAAATTCCACTGTGCAAAAAGGAGATTCTCCATCACATCAAAATGCTGGCAAATATATGGAGTACTAAATGTAAATGAAATTATAAACTAATTGCACAGTTTTGCTGTACTTTGCGAGACGAATATTTTGAGTCTAATTAATTAATTTTTGGATAATTTTTTACACTAAAAAATAAAATACTACAATGTTCAGGGGTGACACTGTGCAAAGTTGGCCACTCCCGACTCGGACAACTAAACAAGGCGTAAACAAGGCCTTAGCGCTACAACGCATGCACCGCAACACTGTATTTGAACCCCTACAGGAAAACGCTAAAGCTGGCGCTCGCGCAGAGGAACGCCATGCACTTCGCTGGGCCCCGCCATGCTCAGAAAAGGGTAGCTGCGTAGAGGAACACCATCCACTTTACCAAGCCCCACCATGCTGGCTGCGCTCGTTTACAGATGAACATGGAGTGTTCGCGACGGCAGCTTGTGAGCGGTAAAAAAAAGCTGTGATCTGTACTGTAGTTGTTTACAGATGCTTTTACCGGATGTCCAGTGCGGACAGCCTAAGGCCCGGTTTAGATGTAAAATTTTTGGTAAAATGGGCACTGTAACGTTTTCGTTGTTATTTGGTAAATATTATCTAATCATGATCTAATTAGGCTTAAAAGATTCATCTCGTCCATTTCGTCTAAACTGTATAATTAGTTTTATTTTTTATTTATATTTAATGCTTCATGCATGTGTTCAAAGATTCGATGTGACAGGAAATCTGAAAAATTTTATAAAATTTTTTTAACTAAACAGGGCCTAATAACAACTCCTGTGCCGCTGTGCGCAACAGCCAAAGCTCCCCTCCCATTCTCTCCACTCCACCCACCAGTCCACCACCCGCCCTCCCCTCGCCGCGCCGCCAGCCACCACTGCAACCAACCAACCACTCTTCTCCCCCGCCGCCGCTGACCACCTCCCACTCGCCGCAGTCTTTGCCTTGCTCTCGTCCCAACACAACAAGCCTCCTATCCAGTTACCCAGCGAACCGAAGCCTTCCGCCCCTCGAGCTTCCCGCCGCGCTCGCCACCGTCCAGTCCCCCCGCGGGATCCATCGGATCTCGCCCAGCGCACGCACCACGATGAGCCACGACTCCGGGTCCAGCGCCGGCGCCGGCGTGGAGTCCCTCTCGCTGGACCTGCTGGCCCACGCGCTGGCGGGCGTCCGGGACCCGCGGGACCGCAAGTCGTGCCGCCTGGCCAGCCGCGCCTTCGCGCGCGCCGAGGCCGCGTCCCGCCGCGCCGCGCGGGTGCTCCGCCGGGAGGCGCTCCAGCGGGCGCTGCGCGCGTTCCCGGCGCTGTCCTCGCTCGACCTCTCCGCGTGCGCGGGCCTCGACGACGCCTCCCTCGCCGCCGCGCTTCCCGTCGCCGCCGAGCCGCCGGGCCAGCTGCTTCTGCCCGTCCGCCGGGTGCGGCTGGCGCGGGCCAGCGGGGTCGGGTGGCGCGGCCTGGAGGCGCTGGTGGCGGCGTACCCGAAGCTGGAGGCCGTCGACCTCTCCCACTGCGTCGCCGCCGGGGACAGGGAGATGGCCGCGCTCGCCGCGGCGGCGGGGCTCAGGGAGCTCGTCATGGACAAGTGCCTCGGCGTCACCGACGTCGGGCTCGCCAAGGTCGCCGTCGGATGCCCCGGGCTCCAGAGTCTCAGCGTCAAGTGGTGCCGCGAGATCTCCGACATCGGCATCGAGCTTCTCGCCAAGAAGTGCCCCCAACTGCGCAGCGTCGACATCTCCTATCTCAAGGTAGCGTCTCAATCTCAAATTTGTTGTCTCATCAGTAGGACTGAGAAATTTTGTATACTTAAATTTGTTGTTCTAATCTCAAATTTGTTGTCTCCAATTTGGTTAGTAGCGTCAGTCGGACTGAGAAAAGAAATTTGAGGTTGCTCTCATCAAATCATTTGATACTGCTTGTGGCCGGACCACCTGGCTTCTCTAGAATTCGTAGCATAGCATTCAATGATGTGTGGAGAGTGAAATGCTTCCATAACAAATTGTTTGTGGGAGGCCGTTTCCATTAGAAATTGTTCTTATTATTAGTGTTTGGGCCGGTTCTGTCATGAATATTTGATGCATTTTCAGCATTCTAGCATTTCCTTGCCAGTAAAGTGTCGTTGCTTCTTACAACAACAACAATAACAAAGAATATTTTGTCTCTGACACACCGTAAATCAGAAGCTCTGTGATCAGAAATGCTTAGCACCTTGACATTGCTTGGTCAATTCTTTCTATTAATTTTGGCTCTTGATGGAATTCCGTTGAATGAACTTAGGTTCTGTCAACAAATTTGGTGAATAAGTCTACTAAATTTCACTTAGAAGGGTATGGTTCACTCGTCCATTTGAATACACAACATATACTCACCTGCTATCTACCTACATTGTATAATGTATATAGTATATACCTAATGTGACTTGATGGCTCTGATTGTTTATTTTCATATCCAAGAATGCTCAAATTTCTTATTTCTTGTTTCCCAGGTGACCAACGAATCCCTTAGATCACTCTCCACTCTTGAGAAGCTAGAGGACATAGCAATGGTCAGCTGCTTGTTTATAGATGATGATGGTCTACAAATGCTAAGTATGTGCAACTCGCTTCAGGTATAACACCTTGCAAGGATGCAGATCTCGTATGAACTTCATACTGTAAACTATGATGCCAGCTTTTCTTCTGTGCCTCTGTGCTTACTATATTTTCACTCTCACCTGTTTTAGAGTATCGATGTATCGAGGTGTAACCATGTGTCTTCTCTGGGCTTAGCTTCACTCATAGATGGTCAAAGATTTCTCCAAAAAATAAATGTTGGACACAGTTTGCATGTGAGTACAGTTCCTTCTCTTTGCCTTTCTCAGAACAAATGATACGAATCCATGATTTCATTTAAGCAGTAAAATTCGCAATTCCAGTGGTTCACCTTCTGCGGTCGCACTTGCAGGAGATAGATACTTGTGTTCTGAGCAAATTATCAACAATAGGAGAAACTTTGACTGTTTTAAGACTCGATGGCCTTGAAATATTTGCCTCAAATCTTCAGGCAATTGGTTCTACCTGCAAGAATTTGGTTGAGATTGGGCTTAGCAAATGCAATGGCGTTACAGATGATGGTATTGTTTCACTAGTTGCTCATTGCTGTGACTTAAGGACTATCGACGTGACATGCTGCCATCTTCTTACAAATGATGCCCTTGCTGCAATCGCCGAGAACTGTACAAAGATCGAATGCCTTCGACTGGAATCCTGCCCTTTTATAAGTGAGAAGGGACTAGAGCGAATCGCAACCCTCTGTTCCCACCTTAAGGAGATTGACCTCACTGACTGTCGTATTAATGATGCAGGTAACTGAAAAATAGCAATGCCATATTTTTTTATAGGAAAAGTTCATTCCTAAATTTGAGCAATTGAGCTTATCATTTGAAACCCCACATTTTCAGCTTTGCAGCACTTGGCAAGCTGCTCGGAACTGCTGATCTTGAAGCTTGGCCTCTGCTCTAGCATTTCTGATGAAGGCCTTGTTTATATTAGTTCAAACTGTGGAAAGCTTGTGGAACTTGATCTATATCGGTAATCAATGTTTGTATTTATGCTTTATAAATTATTTATTGATTAATCATTGGTCTGTAAACTAAAGCACACTTGTTTATGTTTCCCACAGTTGTAGTGCTATTACTGATGATGGGCTGGCAGCTGTAGCTAGTGGCTGCAAGAAGATCAGGATGCTAAACTTATGCTATTGCACCCAAATCACCGATGCTGGTTTGAAGCATGTAAGCGCTCTGGAAGAACTCACAAACCTGGAGTTGAGATGCCTGGTGCGCATAACAGGCATCGGGATCACCTCCATTGCCATTGGTTGCACTAGCCTGATAGAACTGGACCTTAAACGCTGTTACTCTGTGGATGATGCTGGCCTGTGGGCTCTTACAAGATACTCCCAGAACCTTAGACAAGTAAAGAACTCGACAACTTCATCTTCTCCTTTTGTAATTTATGAAGCATCAGGGACATTACAGGTTGCTGTCCGGTTTGTTTGCAGCTTACTATCTCCTACTGTCAAGTCACTGGCCTGGGCCTTTGCCATCTGCTAGGCTCACTGAGGTGCCTCCAGGATGTGAAGATGGTTCACCTCTCCTGGGTCTCCATTGAAGGGTTTGAGATGGCGCTGCGAGCGGCGTGTGGGAGGCTGAAGAAGCTGAAGCTGCTGGGTGGGTTGAGGTCTGTGCTCTCCACCGAGCTGCTCCAGATGCTGCAGGCCTGTGGCTGCCGTGTCCGCTGGGTTGACAAGCCGCTCGTCTACAAAGGATGAGCTTGAACTGGCCTAGCAAATCAAGGAGACAGGCATTCTTGAGATCAGAGGAAGACGGCGGTCAGTAACAGTGCCCAGCTTAGACTGTAGAAGATCGTCTAGCTGAGACTGATGGTGTCTGTAACCTGTCCTTCAACGCAGTGTGCAAACTTTCAGAGTTCCCACATTATAATGACTGTCCATTTTATTGAACGTAGATGACTGTCCATTTTCGGAACTCATCTCTAACTGGCATTTCTGGCCCGAACTTTGTAAGATCACCTGCATCTGAATTTAAAGTTTACACCCATTTTGGTCCATTTCTTACTTGAATATTTGCAAACAGTCCCCAAACTTTTTAAATTAGATCCCTAAACTGTATCGTATTTATTTTAACTGCATATAGCCTCTCGTACTTACAACAAACATCACAACCCAATAATTAAAATATTGCCACTGCTTATTTACAAACATCAGGGACAACCAAACAGTAAGCATTCAGCATTCTCAAGTTCAAGAATCACATTTGTTCACTGAATTCTTTTCTCTAAAACGTAATCCTGCAGTACTGCTAATACACAGCCAAACATAACAGTAGTCGTTCCTTCAAGCCTCAGCAACAAACGCTGATGTTTCTGTTCTTACAGCAATGGCTGACGATACAATCTGCACTAATCTGGATTCTAGCCTGAAGTCATAAGTAAGTTCAACTTATCTGTACTACCAATACTGCCTATCAATCTTCTTCCTTTCTGTTTTTTTTGGGGTTCATCAGTTAGTCCAACCGGTTGTCAGTGTCATCCTCATCCTCATCCTCTGCAAGCTTGTCAATCAGCATCTCCATTGTCTCGATGTACCTCGGCATGTAATGGTCTCTGATCATGGTACTCGCCAGCCGGATCTTGCCATACATGCTGCGAGGGGTCTCATAGATGGCAACTACCTCATTCTGGCAGCATTGCTCGGCGGTGCCCGGCTCTTCTGGTGCTGGCAGCTCAACCATGTGCATGATTCTGCCCGGAGGGTACAGCTGGTGTGGCTCCTGAGACTCAGAAGCCATTCGCGATGACCGCAAGGCCTTCAGAAGCTGATCCATGTGTTCTTGGTCTGTTGCTTTCTCCTCTGGGTCAATCTCCACAGCATCTGACCTGTGATGGTTGAGTTCTCCCGGAAAGGGCGAGACTGGTTCTCCTGCAGTTGTTGGCTTCTCAGTGTTTTGTTCAGTTCCTCTGTATGCAGATATCAATGCTGGAATTCCCTCAGTGGGGTTCATCAGAGACTCCAGAGTCTGTGTATTAACAGCGACAGATGACCAGCTGGACAGTACAGAGTGCTTCTGCACAGCGGCACGCACATTTGCTGAAAGGTTCAACTCATCCTGGGATGGCACGAGGTATCAATTCAGTGCATTACAAATAAAAACATCAAGGAACGGAGACTAGCCACATCAGTAAGACAGCAATATAATGATTTTTCTTCAAAGAACATGGTGTTTAGGGCTTACCATAGGAGTATGGTCAGACCCTGCATTGGACACAAAGGGAATGTGGGATCGCATGAAATTCACAGAGCTATTTACAAAACCAAAGATTCTTGGTTGCTGAATTTGTTCTTGGAAATCTGGAGCCCATGACGATGCCATAACCTGCAGAAGATTTCAAGACGATTTAAAGGCTATTAATTAATGGGAGAAAGTGTGTTTCATAGTTCCAGACGTCACTACTACTTGAAACTCAGTAAACACGGGGTACCTCTAACCTCTGTGCGAAGGTTGGCAGCTGAAGCTTTGCCGAAAGATGGCACCATGTCGTTTTTGTTGACAACAGAGGTAACAAAGTCTTTGCCTGACTCAGCCAAGTCCCAGGTCATGCAAGCAGCTGGACAGGAGCACTTCAAAGTGTTAGAATACCATAGGAGCACATCTAATAACAGGTGTTTAAAATTTCAAAAAAAAAAAAACAGGTGTTTATGTGGCACATCTTGCAACCAGATACCAAGAAAAGGGGAATGTGACAACTTTGTTGTGGAAACTTATGATTGCTCCTACATAGTACTCTGTTTGTTTTAGATTGGCTACTTTTATATTTCAGTACTAAGAAATTCTATCAGTGTAAAGTGTCAACAAGAATCCATGGCAGTGAACTTTTCTGTTCTTAAGTTAGCATGCCATGATTTTTATTTTTTACTTTATTTTTGTTGATATTGATGTGTTTGATAGCCAAATCTTAGTTTCTACCTGAATTCTGTACCTGGTCCAAACGCAATACATGAGGATGATGATAACTTATTGTCCTCGCGTAGCATGTATGTTAATATCGCAGCGATACCAGCTCCCATTGAATGCCCAATGATCTAAAATTAGATTAAAAAATAGTGCAGTTCTGTTAGCCAGAAGCAAATTCGAACCATTACTTATTTACTTTAGCTTCAGATATGCAGCATTTTTCAATTGAATTTTCCAAAATATTGATTGCTTAAGAGGACAACAGACACATTATTACTCATATTAGGTTCACTGAGTTCCTTGTAAACTAAACAACCATACTAGGGGATTATTTTTTTGGTTAACCAAAATAAATCAATAATTGATATTAACTTAATATCATAAGAACATGTGTTGTCTGACAACAAATCCCCATGCACATCTTTTATGGCGTATACTGTAATAGGATCAGAAAAGAGTGTTACCTTAACTCTGTAGTTTGGGAATTGTTCGACTGCTTTGCTTAGGCAGGGAATGGCCTGGTCTGCAATCCAACGAGCGGCAGCAACCATTCCACAATGCGCATGTCCAGCCACTAAATTGGATCTACGTCCATCTTGTAATAATACTGAATGATGGAATGGAACTTCTGCAGCAGTTGCGGCAGTCAGACGATCCTTAGTGCTGGTTGCTCCCCGAATGAAAAGCTGGAAGGATTTGGTACTTTCATCACGGACAACCGTGAATGCAGGCTTCATAAACTGAATAGAATCACAAAGTTCTATGAGGTATCGCCAGTCGTCACTTGCAACGTATGCTGTAGAACATCAGCTGGCTCAGAGTAATACAAACCTGTGACTTGGACTTCCTTATGAGAATATCACTCTGTCCATAACCACCAAACTCTAGAAACACTTCATATGGTTTCTTTGAGAAGAACATGCAGAGTCTGAGGTATCTGAGAAGTTCAATCAGCTCCTGCCTTACTCCAGGGCCATCCAGGGGCACACAGTTGCTGCCAGTGTACTCATGCTGCAGATTTCCCTGTGAGAGAATGCTTTTCAGTATCATGCATCAAATGGTGATTCTTTACATCTCACCAGATCGCCCAAATCATGAGTTTTCACTAATAAACCAAATGATGATTCTTTACACATCTCAACAGAGATATAACAAACTTTTTAGTCCCTTTTCCAGAAAATGGACAATCAGGCAATAAAATTGCATTTTTCTGAAATTTAAAAATTGGGAAGGCTTGTATTGGATTTGACAAGTTCATAACCTACAATAGGAGAAATTGAGGTGATAAGCAAATCTAGAGAGGGTATTTGTCAGAAATCCTAATTATCCTGAAATCTTTAGAGCTGTCAATGCAATAAGTTAACTGACAGAACATATTCTATTAAGCAACCTTAAATAACTGAAAAAAAGAAGCTAGATATTCTTGCAAAAGTTCTGAGCTACCTACCACAACCCAACTTTTGTTAGAAAAAGGATAAACTGCAGAAGGGCAGACCAGGGTCAAAGGATCTAAAAAGTAGAAATTATGCCAAAAAATTCATTCTTTTTATTTATCCAGTTGCTCCTTTATTTTCTCGACAGAAACAAGAATATTCAAACAGGTTTGGCACACTATAAGTTCAATTCTTTTTTCTATTTCATCGTGGTTGGACAGAGCCACATTTCTATCTGAGCACACGCACCGCGCGCCGCCTTCCTACGATAATCACAACATATCAGCACCTGGATGCGCATGTAGTGGTTGATCCCGAAGGCGATATCCCCGAGCGGCCACTTGCCGAGCGCCTCGGCGTACGCGAACCCCGCCGTCCTCGACAGCACCGCCACCGCCTCCCTCCAGCTCGCCGGCGCCCGCTCCGGCCACCTCTCCTCTCCTTCCTCCGCGCTTCTCCGCCGCCGCCTCGCCGTATCGGCGTCGTCGTCGCCGGACACCGGGGAGAGGCGCCCCGACCCCGACAGCGCGACGTACACTAGGGCCGCCGTCCCCGCCGCCGACGCCACTCGTTTCGCCCCCATTCCACTGCGATCGACGGTGGTGCGCGCTGCTGGGAGGCGGGAAGGTGGTGGTAGAGTGGAGGCGTGGCCGGCGTGGGCGCCTAAAATTGGGAGGACGGGTAATACGAGATGGACAGAATTACCCCTAGTTGCTAAGTTCTCAAAGATTTCTTTTTTCTTCTTTTTTTTTGTTTTTGATTTTAAAAAGTTGGATCACATTTGATTATGTGATACTGTAATTTCGCGAGGTTCTTCCAAAGTGTCATTTTAAGGGTTTGTTTGATCCAAGGGCTAATTGCTAGCAAGCTACATCTAAATAAGAGGAATAATAGGTGAGCTAATTTTTTACATTGTTGTTAGCCAACTAGTTAGCCAATTATAGCTAATTTGGAGTAATTATGAGCATATCCATCCTGCTCTTATGAGCATATTGACCGACAAATCTAAAAAAATGAGGAAATTACCTATCGATGGGCATTTAGAAATTGTTTGTTATTTTTTGAAACATGGTACAGATGCTAAAAACATGTTTGCTCATGCAAACCGTGCCCGTGCGCTTCCTACCACTGTAAACGCCTTGAAGAGTATAGTGGATAATTTCTTCGTGTTTAATTATATAAGTTTGTTCTGATTTACTATGCACCTAGATAGACGATTATGTCTAGATACATAATAAAATCTATAAATAATAAAAGCTAAAAATTGTAGAAAAGATAAAATAATTTATAATTTAAAACGAATAGAGTAGATCGTAAGATTGACAAAGCATCATATGTATCACACACCGCTGATCCGTGACACTACAACTCAAAAATAATTAGTTCAAAAATCAGAATACAGCACTGATACATATTGGCTATTGGGGTAGACACCTCGGTACCAAATGGAGAGTCGTTTCGGTTTTCTCCACATACATATTTTTAGACATATTCTATATTTAGATACATATAGCAAAAGCGATTTACTTAAAAAAGTGAAGACGACGACTATGAAGGGAGTACTGTATTATTTGAAGATCACACCATTATCCGAAACATTCACAAATAAACACACTAACCTTATGCAGATCGTTTAGAGGCTGCAAATAATTAGAGCTCTCACATCACTGTACGAAAACTCCGCTCGCCATGCAAAGAACCCCTTTATCAGCTTGCCGTTGTTTTCCTTTAGGCCTTGTTTAGATACTAAGGGCTGGTTTAGATGCAAAATTTTTTTGCAAAATGGGCACTGTAGCTTTTTCGTTGTTATTTGGCAAATATTGTCCAATCATGTTCTAATTAGGCTTAAAAGATTCGTCTCGTCCATTTCGTCTAAACTGTGTAATTAGTTTTATTTTTATCTATATTTAATGCTTCATGCATGCGTCCAAAGATTCGATGTGACGGGAAATCTACTGTTCTTTTGCAAAATTTTCTGGATCTAAACTGGGCCTAAACTTTGGTGGCAAAGTTTGCATAGTAAACATCACGTCACACTGTAACAATTTTGTTTTTATTTGGTAATAATTGTCCAAACATTGATTAATTAGGTTTAAAATATTCGTCTCGCAAAGTAGAACAAAACTATGCAATTAGTTTTTGATTCCATCTATATTTAGTACTTCATATATATGCCGACATTTTGATGTGATAGGAAATCTTCTTTTTGCATAGTGGAATTTGAGGATGAATTTGGGTATTTAAACAAGGCCTTACATTGGAGGGCATTTTGGGAAGCCGACTTGAGGGAATCAGCGCGAGATGCCAGGCCTATTCTTGGTGAATAGGATATTCCCGTGGCGCGAGCCGGAAGATCCTTCGCTGCCGCAGACCGCAGGTGTTATGCTGTGTACACACAGTGACGCGTTTGGAAGTGCTACTGCTCGAGAATTTTTGCTTCTCAGGCCGTGTTTAGAGGGCCAAAAAGTGTCAAATTTTTTTCACAGTAACTGTCACATCGAATCTTTGGACGTATGTATGAAGTATTAAATGTAGGTAAAAAAAACTAATTGCACAGTTTATCTGTAAATGTCGAGACAGAATCTTTTGAGCCTAATTAATTCATGGTTAGACAATTTTTGCCAAATAACAACGAAAAGTGCTATAGGAATTTTTCCCCAAAAATTTTCACAACTAAACGGGGCCTCGCTTTCTCTAACTTGTTGACTCACTAAAAACGAACTCTAGAAAAGGCATATTACCCACACTGTGGGAAGAGACCGATGCTGAAAAAGGAGAGAAGGTCGAAAAAGGATCGAGAAAGAGTGTCGAATAGAGGCTCAGACATCATAGCATTGTTCCACTACAGACTCATGCTAGAGAGAAGAAAAAGACACCCTAGGAGGCATGCACGTTCATGCACCAAATGCTGGACGACTAAAAAACTCTTTTTTTCTGGATAGTAGTTTCATTTTTTTAAAGACCCGGTTACCCCGCTTTGATTAATAATAACGAGGTAGCATACAACAATGGTTACGTGCGCGGGAGGCGCTCCCTACCACAGCCTAGGCTGAAGCTTTTGATCTTGATCCAGATCCCAGGCAATCAAATTCCCACCCCTTGTTTCAACTGCTAGTAGGTATACAGAACTGTCGCTGAAATTTTGTTCTCTTCTTTCAGCATTATTGAGTCCCTTGGCGCTGGCTGCAAAAGCTCACTAGGCCCTCCATCTCCACCGCATTGGATTCATCAACCATTGCCGCTAAGGCCTTCCCTAGCTCTTTGTTTGTCCAGGCGGTGTTGCTGCCCTGAGTGCCTTGATGGCCTGTTCTAGGAGATCACCACCTTACAAATCAATGTATTCAGTCGCATCTGACGTCGGATGTTGTGGATTGAGGAACTCTAGTTCGCGCATCAGCTTGCGCTGCGCGCGCTCAGCCATCGGCACCGCGTATGGTTTGGCAGAAATGCATGCTATTGATAGTCATATATAAAAAAGAAAAGGGCAAAGGTATCCGGCATCGTTGGACCAACAAATGGATGATGGATGCTTTTCGTGAGTACACTTTACATACAGTAGTGTAATGTACTCCCTCTGGCCATTGTGATTTTTTTATTTTTAACACTTTTTAAAAACTATTTTTAATTTTAGCATCGAAAGTTTTTTTATATCTAACACTTTTGGCCTCTCCCCACGCGAGGGAGCGGCATTTCAACTTTGCCGCTCCCCACGTGGAGGAGCGGCAATGCTGCTAAGGTGGCAGTGGCGAAATTGTGGCAGGGGGCTGCCGCTCCCCCCCTGGAGGAGCGGCAGCCGGGGTGTTGTTTTGTATTGCGTGAGATGAGTGGTCGCTGTGCCGGACAGAAGAAGCCTGACGCCCCCCCCCCCCCCCCGCTGCCGCTCCTTGACGCCAGATCAACAAGGACCACTGGCCTACAGAACTGGAAAGCTTGCTCCATCTAAGCAAACGACCAGAAAACACGATGTAGCACATGCCTCACCGAGTTCTACAAAAACATCCCACCGGTGTCCACAAACCATTTCATGCCATGGTTGTAGTAATTCATTGCAGACAGTATTCGGGGAACCCGGTTGTACGCCTCCTCCCAACTACCCCATCGGATCGCCAGTGCAATTTGCTTTGCACGTCAAGCCTTGCCATACTTCACATGATACTTTACAAGCTCATATATGGACTGCTGTAAATAAGACACCGAGACGTCATTATCCTTGTCAACGAGCCCCAATATACGACGGGCAAGGTAATGTGCAGTGAGCTACGGATGATATTCTTTACCCTTGTTATCCAAGCATAAATGGGGTTGGACTAATTTACTTATCATCCATTTACCATCACTCGCTTTCTTCCTTGTAGTAAGCCTCCACTGGCATGGATAACCTGCTTTGCAGGTAATGTGGTACCTCAAGTTCTTGTCAGAATGAGTCACCAAGTATGGCCTATGGTGGTACACAGCATAATCCTGAAGAAAGAGCTTCATCTCTGACATTGTATTGAATATCATGCCCTTCTGAAGGATTACATGCTCATGGTTATACAGTGATTCTGCACACATCTGCAGACCTATGTCACAAACTGCCATATGTACCATGCTGACATCCCTGTAGTTTGGACCACCACTTAAAGGTACATCGCCCTGGCTCAGTTGCATGAGTTCTGCCTCTATGTAAGGGGGCGGTGCAACATAATGTTGTGCTTCGCTGATCCTACCCCACGAATCAAAATACGGTGCACCACCCTCTGGTAAATCATGGACCAGCCTGCCCTGAGTCGGCATGGCATGAAGCACCTAAAGTAAAACATCGAACGTTGTAGCATGAACCGGCGTCGCATGGGCAGCTCTATCATCATCGTCGTTGTTGTCGTCATCATCGTCGTCGTCGTCATCGTGGTCATCATGACCGAACCAGTTCTCTTTCGCCTGCTCCTGCTCTTCATGTTCGAACTCCCTCACATCGAAGTCGTTGCTTATACAACCGACTGGATGTGAATGCAACTGCTCCTGCGTCAACTGACCATCCATATACAACTGACTGGATGTCAATGGAACTGCTTCTTCGTCACCTCCAACATCGTCATCATGATCATCCTCCAACCTGTACCCATTCTCCACAACCACCTCAGCAATGGGTGAGTTCGAGCCTGCGAGGACCCTAGTGTAGCGGGACCAATGAGCAGGGTCGCGCAAAGGCATCAGGACATATTTTTCCCGAGTCTTCCCACTGTCAAATCTCCCCTTATTGTGAAATCACCGCCAAACTTTACGTTCAAACGCACACAAAGATCATTGAAGCTCGGCGGTTCATCAAACCATTCCAACTCCTCTTCCATATCCTCAAATTCACCATCTTCCTTCCTAACAATTCCTCCGAAATAAACTCGGACACAACAATCCATCTGAAAACCATTCGAGCAAACTTCATCAAGTCGTCCAAACAAACTAACTATACTAAGTTTATTAACTACACTATAGTAACTAAACTAACTAAAGTAACTATTTATATCACCTATACTAACTTCACTAATCTAAACTAAACAAGCTAACTATTCTAACTATTTATAATACCTAAGTAACTATTTATATCTCCTATACTAACTTCACTGATCTAAACTAAACATACTAACTATTTATAATACATATACTAACTTTACTAATCATACTAACTAAAATAACTATTTATAATATTTATACTAACTATGCTAGCTTTACTAATAATATCAACTAAAAAATTAAACTAACTACTTATACTAACAATACTAAACAAACTAATGTAACTAACGATTATAATACATAAAAAACAAAATTACCTGCTCGGGGGGGGGGGCTGTGCGCGGGGGAGCGGGGTGGGCGGGGTTGGGGGGCTGCCTGCTGCTTATGCCCGGGGGCGCGCCGCGGGGGGGAGGGTGCTCACCCCCGGGGGTGGTGCGCTGCCGCCGACTTGCCACGAGGGGGGGGGGCGTCGGGCGCCGGGGGGGGGGGGGGGGGGGGGGGGGCGCTGCCGTGCTCCGTGGGGGTGGGGGGCGGCGGGCGGGCGGCATCGGCTTTCTTCTCAGACAGCGCTCTCTACCTCGTGCGAAAACAAGAGGACACCCCCCCGCTGCCGCTCCTTGATCTGGGGAGCGGCAGCCTTGCCGCTCCCCAGATCAAGGAGCGGCAGCGGGGGGCTCGGGCTACTTCTATTCGGCACAGCGACCACTCATCTCGCACAATACAAAACAACACCCCCGCTGCCACTCCCTGATCTGGGGAGCAGCAGCCTTGCTGCTCCTCCAGGGGGGAGCGGCAGCCCCCTGCCACAATTTCACCACTGCCACCTCAGCAGCATTGCCGCTCCTCCACGTGGGGAGCGGCAAAGTTGAAATGTCGCTCCCTCGCGTGGGGAGCGGCCAAAAGTGTTAGATATAAAAAAAAAACTTTCGATGCTAAAATTAAAAATAGTTTTTAAAAAGTGTTAAAAATAAAAAAAATCTCCATTGTTGCCCACCACTCCGTACTAGTTGACGTGTACACTTGCTGCTGGTTCCAATTAAATTTCCGGCCAGAGGTAGAACAGGGCGGTTCCCATTAAGGCCTGGGAAGCACATATATCTATCTCAATCCACATACACTCAATCCACATACAAGGCCTAAACGTTTGAGACATGGGACTATATATATAGATTTTTTTCGTCACCACATTTTAAATTGGAAATCAGTTACTCCCTCCATGTTGGTCAAAGAAGTCATTTTAGACAGCGATACGGTCTCTAAAGCATAACTTTGACTTCTTATTTTTATTAAAATATTTTATTGAAAAGTGTTTTATGTATATGTTTATGGAAGTATTTTTCAAGATAAATCTATTCATGTGGTTTTCACATTTTCAAACTCAACAACTTAAAAGTTATTCATGATTTATATTCCCAATGTTTGACCCAAACCTTGTCCAAAATGACTTCTTTTCCAACCTGGAGGGAGTAGGAATTTTAACTGTCGTCAGATGTGGCATCAATTTAATGTGGTCTAGGTCCTTCACTTGTAACAACCTTTGACTCTTTCGTTCCTCTTCCTAATAGCTCTCCACCCGGCACACAATAACGATGTTCCCTTGTAACCATTCCAAACTTATAGCATGTCTGGAGAACTTTTAGTTCCGGTTGGCCTCCGGTGTCCGTAAAATTTAGACACAAGACTAATGTCCACATTAGTCTCAGGCCCCAACACAGCCAGGACTAAATGTGTGAACCAAAGATCATTTCTATACTAGTGATCATACAACATGAGTTATCATGAGTGCTACCGGAATCGGAGTAGTTCGATGATAGACAGGTGTAAGGTCCAAATGGCTAGAGGGGGGGTGAATAGCCTATTTAAAAATCTACAAGCTTCACTAAACAACCATGTTAGTATAAAAGATGGCTAAGCTAATTCTAGCACTAGCTCAACTACACTATGCAAGCCACCTATATAATTCTAGTGAAGCAAGGCAATGATCTCTAATACACACCAAAAAGGCTAAGTCACTAAGCTACTTACTCCTATGTGATAAAGGCTACACTAAGCAAACTACACAAGGACTAGTACAAGAAAGTAAAGAGCAAGTGACTTGATTCTTATACCAACGATGTAGAGAAGCAATGCATTCGAAGAATCAATTATAATGAGCAATCACAAGAGAAATCCTCAGCAAAGAGATAACATAATATTTTTTACCGAGGTTCACTTGCTTCACGGCAAGCTACTCCTCGTTGTGGTGATGCACCCACTTGATGGATCATGAGCTAATCAACTATCAAGAGTTGAACCCTCAGCGGGTGCCGTACATCCACTCACAAGATGGGGATCCTCCAAGCCACGAGCTCCACTAGAGTAGCCAATTCGTGAACTCTCATGGGGAAGGCTCAAGAACCCCTCACAATCAACTTGGTGAGGCTCGAAACAATCTCCAAGGTCGAGCTCAACACCACCGCTGCTCCAATCCGTCTAGGGTGTCGGGAAACACCCAAGAGTAACAAACAATCCGCAGCAAACACGAAGATCAAGTGCCACTAGATGCAACTCTCAATGCAATGCACTTGAATCTCACTCAATCTCTCTAGAGTATGCAACCAAGCAAGGAGATGAGTGGAGGGGAAGTTCTCTAGCTCAAAGTATGTCTCAATATCTCAAATGTGCAAGAGAGAACCCCCAAGGGCCGGCCACCTCTTATTTATAACGTTTCACTCAAGAGCTAGCCGTTATCAACTTCACAGGACGATTTTCGGGGGCGACAGACGCTACAGGCGCGTCTGTCGCACCACCGAGCGGCCACGTGTCCTGACTGTTGGAGTTCACCGCGCTTGCGCTCTACGCGTTAGACGCGTACTACGCTTTGTGATCCAGCGTCTGTCACGGGCGACAGACGCGTCTGATGCTCCGCACCCTCAGCGTCCGTCGTGTGACAGACGTGGTCCAGTAAGGATGTTTTCGCCTGAGTTCATCAGACGCATACGCCGCAAGGCCGACAGACGCGGCATTGAGCGTCTGTCGCTCATGCTCGCGTGCGCCCGCGCAGTTCCACAGCGTCAAACGCTGAAACAGTGCGTGAGGCCGCGTCTGTTGCCTTCGTGACAGCGCGTCTGTCGCTCCCGCGCGCATAGGCCGAGCTAGGGTAGACCGACAGACGCTGACATCAGTGTCTGTTGCTCCTGGCTCGCGTGTCTATCGTGTGTATCTCGGCGACACTTCGTCGTTTTCTCATTCCGCTTGATCGCCCTTGTCACTTATGAGCTACTCTCTATATGTGTATCACTAAAGCACATGTTTTAGCTCATGAAACACCTCTATGCTTTCACCACTTTTTCAACCTCCGGCACAATGGAAAATAGGCATTTTATTTTCACAATTATTTTCCAAGGCGATATGTTAGCTCTCTACTAGATCCTAATGCATATGCTCAAGAAGATGACCTAGTAGCACTTGATCCACGAGCTAACCGTGATTGCCCCTCTTGATAGTCGGCTACCAATCCTAAACCCGGTCAATCACTTCTCTACTCATCTTAGACCGGCAAAAGTGAACCCTATGATTATACCTTTGCCTTGATCACTTTGTTCCATGTCCATATCCTCATGCTTGATCACCATGACCATCATTTCATGTCCATGCACCATCTCTTTGTGATCTTGTGGCCACCACTCTATGCCACATGCACCTTAGTCACATGTGTTGCTTATGCCTAACTTAAACCACTTAACACATGGCATTAGCAACTTGGTGTCATTAATTACCAAAACCAAACTTGGGGTTTCAATCTCCCCCTTTTTGGTAATTGATGACAACCATCACAAAGATATGAAATGATATCATATTTCGAATTTGGTAGTATTAGCTCCCCCTACATAGGTGCTTCCATGAGTTTGGTTCAATTTTGCACATATGCAAGAATCAGATTTTTGGGAGAGTTACTACTACCAAAATGATGCTAAGGTATATAGAATGGACCTTTGAAGCGTGATACCAATCGGAGTTGCCAATATATACCATCCTTAGCACCAATGTAGCTAGACACCACTCGTAATACATCACTTGTAAAGATCATAAACACTAAAATACCCCGTGAGATCAACATTATAGCAATGAGTGTCTAGATACCACTTGTAAAGCTACTCTCAATAATTCATCATTCAAGATCTATTTCTAGCATTCATCACACAATCATGAATATGAATTTAAGCTTTGCAATGCAACAATTCATCATAATAGTGCACATACAAATGCAACACATGATTCATGAGCTTGCTCCCCCTACTTGTGTGCTCAATTTTAATTGATCCCTTTCCAATGTCATATCTTTTGCTTTCTCTCCCCCTTTCTATATCTATGTGACTTACTTCTCCCCCTTTGTCAACAATATCCAAAAAACTGCCAATTTTAGTGAGAGTTAAATCAATCAATTAGGGAGTGAATATGAGGGTCATATTATGGTTCAATCTAGATCACTTGCCTAGAATATATAATTTGGTTTGATCCAAGGACAAGCTTCTTCACACCTTATAAAGTATAAGAGTTATCTTGATCATGTTGAATTACACATCATGAGCTCGTTTTCTAGATTCAACACTAGATTTGCAAGCCCACAAACATGTCATATGCTACCACTAGATCAATCAATCATAGAAGCAATAGTGGTATCATATATACATCAAATTCATTTGATTTTCATGAATGAGCCTATTTGTCATGCAAATATGTCTATATGTTCTAAACAAGTCCTTAGTAAAGTATGAATGATATACTAAACAACTTTACCTTGCATTGTCGAAGGGAGGACATGTCATATAAGAATGTGAGGGTGCACTCATCTCAAGTTGGAGAAATCAAGTATGTTCAATTCATTCTTCAACTTATAGAATCTCTTTTCATCAAGTGGCTTTGTGAATATGTCGGCTAGTTGATTTTTGGTGCCAATGCTCTTAATGCTAATATCACCCTTTTGTTGATGGTCTATTATGAAGTGATACCTTATGTCAATGTGCTTGGTTCTTAAATGTTGAACCGGATTTTGTGTCATCTTGATAGCACTCTCATTATCACAAAACAAAGGCACATTTTTGAACTTGATTCTAAAATCATTCAAGGTGGCTTTCATCCAAAGCAATTGTGCACAACAACTACTGGCACTAATGTATTCGGCCTCGACGGTAGATAGTGCAACACTATTTTGTTTCTTTGATGACCATGAAACGAGAGACCTTCCTAGCAATTGACAAGTACCACTTGTGCTCATTCTATTAATTTTTAATCCACCATAGTCGGAGTCTGAATATCTAATCAACTCAAAATTAGACCCCTTAGGATACCATAATCCAACATCATAAGTGCCCTTAAGATATCTCAATATTCTCTTGGTTGCTTTCAAGTGACTTTCTCTAGGTAAAGCTTGATATCTTACACACTTGCATACACTAAACATCACATCCGGCCTAGAGACGGTGACATATAGCAAACTTCCAATCATAGACTGGTATTGCTTTTGATCTACCATGTTGCCACTAGCATCAACACCTAATTGATCATTTGTGCCCATTGGTGTACTCATTTGCTTAGCATATTGCAAACCAAACTTCTTGATCATGTCCTTGATGTACTTGCCTTGGCTAACAAAGGTGCCATTCTTCATTTTCTTAATTTGTAGTCCAAGGAAGTAACTAAGCTCTCCGATCATAGACATTTCAAACTCACTAGCCATCATATTTCCAAACTCTTCATAAAAATCTTGATTGGTTGAACCAAAGATGATATCATCCATATAGATTTGCAACACAAACAAGTCATTGCCTAGCTTCTTAGTGAAGAGAGTGGTATCAACCTTTCTCATCTTGAACCCTTTGAAGAGGAGAAAATCCCTCAATCTCTCGTACCATGCTCTAGGTGCTTATTTCAAACCATACAATGCCTTCTTGAGCTTGTAAACATGGTTGGGCTTCTTGTCATCTTCAAAACCGGGAGGTTGCTCTACATAAACTTCTTCATTGATGTAGCCATTGAGAAATGCACTCTTGACATCCATTTGATAGAGCTTGATGTTGTGTGCACAAGCAAAGGCTAATAAGATTCTAATTGCCTCCAATCTTGCAATCGGTGCATATGTCTCTCTAAAGTCAAGACCTTCAACTTGAGTGTAACCTTGTGCCACCAATCTTGCTTTGTTTCTCACAACTACACCATCTTGATCTTTCTTGTTTCTAAAGACCCACTTGGTACCAATCACATTGTAGTTCTTTGGCCTCTCAACAAGCTCCCAAACTTGATTTCTAGTGAAGTCATTTAGCTCTTCATGCATGACATTTACCCAATCAGAATCCTTAAATGCATCTTCTATTTTCTTAGGTTCTTCAAGTGACACAAATGAGTAGTGCTCACAAAAAGATATCAATCTTGATCTAGTTTGAACACCACTTTGAATTCCACCAATGATTTGATCCAATGGATGATCTCTTACAATGTTGGTAGGTTGGAGTATTGGGAGTTGATTACTTCCACTTGCTTGACCTTGATCTTAAGCTTCATTGTGAGTACCACTTGATTTAGCTTGATTTGTATCAATTTGCACATCTTGATTAATCATTTGTACGTCACCATCATCGTCTTGTCTCGGCCTTATATCACCAATGTCTATGTTCTTCATTGCATTTGACAATTGATCTCTCACATCATCAAGGTTTTGAGCTTCATTTTGGGATCCTTGGGTTTCATCAAACTCAACATCATGAACTTCTTCCAAGGTGCCATTAGTGAGATTCCAAACTCTATATACTTTGCTTGTGGTAGAATAACCGTAACACCCTAAAATTTGCCTCTTTTGAAATAGAGCTAAAATTATTTATTTGTGAATTTTTGTGCTCATAAAAACATAGAAACTAAACTTTTTCATTAAATTAAAATTCACCATAGGGGTTAGCAACATTTTTCTTGCATTCATGCCGGTGCATTGGATTTATTAGGATGAGTGGTTTTAGTCCAAAACTCAAAATGATTCGAAACCGCTTTTGGGAACGTTTGAAAATGGCTTTGAGAATAAAAGAGGAGAAAAAGGCAGCCAAGAAAATATATGTTTATAGGCTCCATACAAGTTGACGTCACTTGAAATATTTCTACTGCCTTGGAGAGATACGTGGAGAAGCATAGGTAATTTCACATGATTAGCAGCTGGCCGCTTTGTTTTATTTCATATACACATATACGCGTATACACGGCTAATCTGCTGCTCGTACAGGATGATGCCTTGTCAAGAATAGATGGTGGCGCCTGCTAGTTGCCCTAGGCCACGCAGACACGGCTGATCAGCTATTGGCCAGGACGTGTTTGGTTCAGCTATGCAATTCCTTTTTTCCGGCCTTGTTTCTCTGCTAGTTGCTAGCCTTGTTTTTATGCGTGCGGCTCAACCAGAGCAAGCTGCACAGGCGACAACTTCTTTTCCCTTCCCTCTCAATTTTGTTGGACTATGCGTCAGGGTCGGTCTTCCTGTTTCCTCATGTCAAGCTCGAGCCGGACTCTGCTCTGCCGGAGGAGTCCGTCTCCGCTGCGTCGCTTTGCCTTGATCCGCAAGCCTGCGCGCCTCTCTTAAATAGCAGCGCGTCCGCTGCACCGCGTCCTTAACCCTAACCCGCAAGTCAACGCCTCGCCTTCGTGCACACAGCAGCCGCACAACCCTAATCGCCCCGCTCGAGCTCTATTCGACGAGTTCGTCGACTTGGTCGACACTAGCAACCTTGTCCGCCATTGCCAGCCGCCTGGCGTATAGGAGCCATCCCCGACATCGCTTTCCAGCTTGGTGAGTTCGCACGCCCCGTCTCATGTCAAGCTATGAAGGAAGCCGCCGTCGACCTGCAACGTCCAAGTTTCCCTGCTTGCCGCCCCTAGTCTGTCACCCATACGCCACGCCGACCTCTCCTCGGCAGCAAGCACGTCCATCTGCCGCCACTGCTGCCTCGCCATTGCGGAGAACCTTTTGCTAAAGGACCGAATCTGCAGTACCCGACGTAAGACGAGCTATCTCTGTTGGCTCTTGTGCTCCATTGCCGCAACTCACGTGCTTTTCCTTGACGAGAATCCGTGGCCGCAGCATCGTCGACTCCATGCTCGACTGCGAGTCTGCGACCCTCGCCAGGACGAGTTTCGTCTCGCGGCCGCCGGTTTCTCCACGTCATGAAGTTAAGAATCCAGTCGAGGCCAGAACTCAGAAGCTTTGCTAGCATCTACGTATCATCTCCATCGATCTTCAGCCATCAACGAGGTGAGAAATTCCTCACGTCCATGTTGATCTGTTCATCACTCTTTTAATTTGCTTGTCCCTCCTGTTCCGTCGCTCGAACCCGAGGTTCCGGCGCGGTGGCCAAGCTACCGCCACACGCGCGAGGGAGCGGCGCTAGCAAAGCAACCCACAGTGCTCTGCTCTCTTGCTAGCTTGATGATGCAATCGTGATGTCATGTATACAATATTGTGGTCGTTTCTTTTCACAAAAATAATTCTGGAGATACATGAGAAATATACATATACGTATACCTCACACTAGCAAGTCGTCTGAGGCTTTCTCTCTTTAGACTGTCCGCAGTGGCATACTCTAAACGATACTCTAAAGTTTTAGAGTATGAATATAGAGTAAAAACTGCTGCACTGGGTACTCTAAAACGATACTCTATCCTTTCTCTCACTCTATATTTAGAGTAGTACTGTGCTTACTCTATACTCTGTAGTGGCGGACCCCGCTAGCTAAACAAAGGAAAAAATACTATAACTCACAAACCAAAAATCCAAATTAAATTTCGATTGCACCATTAAATTCGTCTCAATAAATCCTTCAAAACTAGATCACACATGGATATATTTAGATAAAGTGACAAGTCGATCCCACGGTGAATAGAGTGGATAGAGGATGATATAGAGGATGGATGGGTGCGGAAGAATTGAGTATAGAGGAGAGAATCTTGCTGACTAGGACGTATAGAGGATGATATAGAGGATGGATGGATGCGGGTAGTCTTAGCTTGATGACCTCAGGTTGACATCACCTAGATTTTTGGTCGTTTTCCTTTACAAAAATAATTTGTTTTGCTTTTATGAAATAGAGATAAAAGAGATGTGTATTTCATGTTGAAATTGAATTAGATATATTTTAATATGAAATGTTTGATAAAGTTATTTTAATGTTTTGGCTTGAACTAAGTAAATGTGGAAAACAGATTAAATGGTTTGATATTTTAAAATGTTCTTTGTTTAATTAGAAAACTAGTTTTTGAAATACCTTAACTTATAAAAATAATTACTAAAAAGGAAATTTAAATCTGTTTCCATAAGAAAAATTATAAATGTGTTTAATTTGTTTTCCCTAAAATATAAATGTTAAATAAATTAATATTTTTAAATAAAATAAACCTTACTCTTATAAAGTAAATTTTTCGGTAATTGTTTCTCTTTCGCCGTAGCTCCGATTAGTGTGTTTTTCACGTCTATGTGTTCGTAGCAATACATAGATTAGTTTTCAAATATTTTTTATTGATTTGGTGTATTATTCTAATTTAGCTCTATTGTTTGCTTCGTGTATGATTGCATGGATGCTTGTGTGGTGCTTTATGATCTTGTCCGGTCGGTGAGATATACGTGGTGAATACAGAAGCGATTCATTGAAAGTTTGGACAACAAGAGAAGATCTGAGTTTAAGGCAAGTATAGCATGGGATCATCCTTGTTACCTAAACACTTTTAAAGCACTTAAATCACTATGCATGTGTTTCCTTGTTAAGGATGCCTTAGAAATTGATCTTGTATCTTGTGGCCTATGCTTTTGCATTGGGTAGCTATTGCTAGTGTTCAACATAAACTATGATCTTGTAATTTGACTAATGGAATATGCAATAACATTAAAAGATGACTTTTTAGTAACACAATGAAAGAGGGCTAGAGCCTTAGGCTATCTTTTGTTGCTCTAGTTTCTCTCCATAAGGACTTATCTGTAAGCGAACATCCGGGACTTACAGTACAGCTGTGAGGGCTACATGGCTCTGGCTTTAGTCATATAAGAGGACCTTTTCTAGCTTATTAGAGGTTACCCGAAAGGGCGCAAAAGGGGTGTTTCTCGAGTTGGGTGTAGTGCGGCTTCTGTCCTTATGTGTATAGGTTACGCGTCATTGTGCCTTACGGAAGGGGAGCTCTACATTCGTAGGTTACAGAAACCTAGCGGCCCTAACTTGTTAGACGAACCTTGAAAAGACTTCATAGTGAAACCTGTCTGCCTATTGAGGCCTTGCAAACCTCGGGCTTATGGGGATTACGACTCACAGTGAAAGTGTACAACCTCTGCAGAGTGTAAAACTGGTATATCAGCCGTGGTCACGGTCACGAGCGGCCTTGGACCCTTATGGAATAGATGATCACTATTGAACTATAATATGCTTATGTTTTTGCTATTCATTCTTCATATTACCTGATCATATGTTGATTCTGGGATTAAAGACAACTTGATGCTACTCATATGCTAAAACTTTGCCAACTAAAAGTTACATGCAGTTAAAACCATGTCATGCCTCTTGAGCATCATGAACCCCATGTTATGCTTGTTGAGTTCGACATGAACTCACCCTTGCTATTTCCCCACATCTCAGGAAGGGTACCAGACTGCTAGATTCTGGAATTGTTAGGCTTGTGATCAACTAGTCAGTTTGATCCTGGAGTGAAGGTTACACCCGGTGTTTGGAGTTGTCTTTCCGCTGTGTTGTTCTCTAAGGTTATATCTTATACTATTGTGTTATGTTTAATAAGCATTTATCTTTTGACATTACACTTATCTGTAGCTATATGTGAAATTTGACATCTTTATTTCACATATAGTGTATATCTGGTTTTGTCCTTAAAACCGGGTGTGACAATAACCAAGTAAGAACCCTTCGTCACATTTCTTGTCAAACTTGCTCAATCTAGTGCCTTTCTTGAGAATGTAGCATTTACAACCAAACACTCTAAAATATACAATGTTGGGCTTTCTTCCATTTAATAGCTTATATGGTGTCTTCTCAAGCTTTCCATGGCAATAGAGATGGTTACTACAATAGCAAGCCGTGTTGATAGCTTCACTCCAAAATGAATGACTCATATTGTATTCACTAAGCATTGATCTAGCCATGTCAATCAAAGTTCTATTCTTTCTTTCAACTACACCATTGGATTGAGGAGTGTATGTTAGAGAGAATTGATGTCCAATACTAAGATCATCACACAATTTCTCAATTCTTGTGTTCTTGAACTCACTACCATTGTCTCTTCTAATCTTCTTGATAGTGATTTCAAACTCATTTTGCACTCTCTTGACAAAAGACTTGAATAGATCATAAAACATCACTCTTATCATAGAGAAAGAACACCCAAGTGTATCTTGTGTAGTCGTCCACTATCACAAAACCATACTTGTTGCCACCAATGCTAGTGTATGTTGTTGGCCCAAACAAGTCCATGTGCAATAACTCAAATGCCTTAGATGTGCTCATTTCACTCTTTGCTAGGATGTGCATTTCTAGCTTGTTTGCCGGCTTGACAAGCACTACAAAGTTTATCCTTCTCAAAGGTGACATCATTCAATCCTCTAACTAAGTCATGCCTCAAAAGTTTGTTCAATTGTTTCATTCCAATATGACCAAGCCTTCTATGCCACAACCAACCCATACTAGATTTGCTAAGCAAGCATGATATTAATTGTGTCTCATTATCATTGAAGTCAACCAAGTATAAGCTACCATGCTTAAGTCCTTTGAATATCATGTCTGTACCATCAACACTAACAACTTCAACATCATCACTACCAAATATGCATTTGAAACCGAGATCACAAAGTTGTGCTATTGATAATAAGTTGAAGTCCAAGCTCTCAACTAGCAACACATTGGATATGCTCATGTCATTGTAGATAGCAATTCTACCAAGCCCTTTGACCTTGCCTCTCTTGTTGTTGCCGAAAGTAATAGCATCAAAATCACCATTTTGACTTGTATCAATTGATTTGAACATACAAGAACCCCCGGTCATATGTTGAGTGCACCCACTATCAAGCACCCAATGCCTTCCTCCGGCTTTATAATTGACCTATAAAACAAGATCAATTCTTTTTAGGTATCCAAACTTGTTTGGGTCCTCAAAGGTTAGTGAAAGCATCTAGGCCCTGGTGTTGGTTTCGGCAATTAATGACAACACATAATTACCATGACTAACGTGTATTTTGTAAAAACGTTGGTAAGTTAGGTCATGGAGATGATAACTGCTTTGGGCAATATGGCAGTCATGTCCCTTGATGGAAATTGTTTCGGTTTTCAAAGGATCAACGATAAGATTAAGGACGGTTAGTTCCGGATGTCAAGGTGTTGAGATACATCTGGAATAGTCGTCAGGATCTTTGTTTCTTCCTTTGACCGTACTATTAAGAGGGACATGAGCGAGTAGCTTGACCTAGGTGAGTCTTGTGTTTAGGTGTGGTGCACACTTGTCAAACTTAGCACTAGGTAGCTCGAGAAAAGATTAGAGTTCAGTTAGAAGCAACTTGGTTTAAGTTGCATCGCGTTTAGAAGACGTTTGAGCCGTTTACCTATGACCGGACGCGGTCCTGGTCATGACCGGACGCGTCCGGTCAGTACTAAATCTTCACTGCGTTTTTCAGCTAACTGACCAGACGCGGTCCTTGAGAGGACCAGACGCGGTGGTCAGGCTGACACGTGTTCCAGAGGGTAAACAGCGTAATCGGACGTGACTGTGAAAATGATCGGCGTGTCCGATCATGTTCCAGTAAGGTCCCGTGGAGACCTGACGCGTCTGGTCACCTATGATCGGACGCGGTCGTGCGTCCGGTCATGTTCCAGTAAGGTCCTGTGGTGACCTGACGCGTCCGGTCACCTATGACCGGACGCGGTGATGCGTCAGGTCAGATTTCCAGAGAGCTCTTGCATGATCGGACGCGTCCGATCATCCCTGATCGGCGCGTCCAGTCATCTCAGACCGGCATGTCTGGTCACTCAGCACAGGTTTTCGTTATTCGACCGTTACAACTGACCGGCGCGTCTGGTCATATCGACAGGCGCGTCCGATCAGTGCGCGTCTGGCTATTTTGAAAGGTAACGGTTGGATTTGTTTGAGGGGTCTATAAATACAAACCCTCCACCTCTTTTAGAGGTCTCTTGCTCATTTGTTTAGCTGAAAAACATCTTTAAAGTGCAAGGGATTGCAAGAGCCCTAGTGAGGATAGTGATTTGCGAATCAAAGTTTGAGAATCCTCTCTAGTGACAAGAGTCAAGCAAGTGTGCATCCATCTTCTCATTAGGCTTGTTGTGGTCAAGTGAGAGTTCTAGCTTGTTACTCTTGGTGATCGCCATCACCTAGACGGTTTGGTGGTGATTGGGAGTTCGGTGATCATCCGACGAGATTGTGGGTGACCCAACTCAAGTTGTGAGTGGTTTTGGGTGATTCGCTGCGATGGAGTGTCGAAGAATCAACCCATAGAGAGCACTTGATCCTTGCGCGGATCAAGGGGGAGCTACACCCTTGCGCGGGTGCTCCAACGAGGACTAGTGGGGAGTGGCGACTCTCCGATACCTTGGCAAAACATCGCCGTGTTCCTAACCCCTACTTTCAAGCATTTACTTTCTTGTATTACTTTCATTGCTTGTTAACTTTCCTAGAATTGCCTTGCTAGTCTAGGATTGGAACTTAGGGTGCAAAACTTTTATCGGTAGAATCACAAGGAACACAAGTAGGCACTAGGGATGAAGTTTGGCTTGTAGGATTTAATTCTTGCAATTAATTTTTAGAAAAGCCCAATTCACCCCCCCTCTTGGGCATCTTGATCCTTTCAATTGGTATCGGAGCCGTGTTGCTCTTAATTTAGGCTTTACCGCCTAGAGCAAGATGTCTAATGGGGAAGGACCACCTCCCATTTTTGAGGGAGACGATTTTCCATATTGGAAAATTCGTATGGAGGCGTACCTCGAAGCCATAGATGTTGGGTGCCTTAGAGCCACAACCGAAGGGCTTCCTCCCATAAGGGATCCCGCTAACCCAAGTGGTGACGAGGAGAAATACGACTGGTGGAATGCAAAAGCAAAAAATGCAATCTACCGGGCGCTAGGCAAAGATATTTTTAATCGTGTGCGAAATGCCAAAAACGCTCATGAATTGTGGGAAAATCTTTGTGCTCTCCATGAGGGAACTAAGAGTGAGCGTGAGGAACGCTATCACATTGCTTTAAAGAAAATTAATTCTTTTGAGATGCTTCCTAAAGAAAGTGCTAACGACATGTACACTCATTTGAATGTTCTTGTAGAAGATCTAAATGCTCTTGGACTCACTAAAATGAGTCAATCGGATGTTGCAAGGAGGATCTTAAGTGTTCTTCCTGTTGAGAAGTATGGACACATTGTCACCGTACTTCACCAAAGTGATCTCTCCACCGCAACATTGACTCAAGTTTTGGGAAAGATCAATGCACATGAGATGTACATGCACATCACTCCGGAAGAGGGCTCATCATCTTCCAAGAAGAAAGACTTGGGCTTCAAAGCTAGTCATGAAAAGAAAAAGAAGAAGGCCCAAGCCATGATTGTGCAAGAAAGCTCTAGTGAAAGTGACATTGATGATGAATCACTTGCACTCATGGTAAGGAAGACCACTAAGATGCTAAAGAAGCTCAACAAGAGTGGCATCAAGTTCGATGGAAAGAAGAAGAAATTCTTCACAAGTAGCAAAAGGAAGCCAATCTCCGAAATGGATTGCTTCAATTGTGGAGAACTTGGCCATCTAGCTCATCAATGCCCAAAGCCTCCAAAAGACAAGTACAAGAACAAGTACAAGGGCAAGAAAGATGATTCAAGTGATGAAGAAGATGACAAAAGAAAGAACAAGCCATACAAGAAGAAAGATGACAAGAAAAGAGAATTCCACAAGAAGAAGAAGGGAGGCAAGGCCTATATTGTTGGTGATTGGCTCACCGACATTGAATCATCATGTGAGTCCTCCGGCGATGAAAGTGACAATGACAAAGAAAAGATCGCCGCACTTGTGATTGGGCCATCATCATCTTCACCGACATCTTCATCACCACCTTCACCGCCATCTTCACCATCATCTTCTACTACTCATCTATGCCTTATGGCAAAGGGTGATCGAAAGGTACAAAATAGTGATAGTGATGATGATGATAGTGATATTGATGATGAATATGATGCTCCCTCTTATGATGAACTAGTAAAATTGTTAAATAAATATTCTAAAATCATAAGGAGGACTAGAAATGAAAATGATGAGCTTCAACATGAAAATGAATCACTCTCATCCAAGCTTGAAAGTGCACATAATACTAGGGATGAGCTCATAGATCAAAATGAAACTATGTCTTCTTCTCTCAAAGAGCTTAAAACTTCTAACAAGGAGCTTAGAGATAAACATGATAAAATTGAGAAGAAGCATGGTGAACTCATCACTAGACTAAACTTGCTAAAACAAGAGTACACCACCTTGAAAATTAATTATGATACTCTTATTGTTGCTAATGAGCTTGCTCTTGAGACACATGATGCTACTAACCAAATTGTTAAGATTGATATAGCTACATCATGTGATGACTTGATTGTTGAGAACTTTGAGCAAGGCTCAAGCGGCAAAGGCAAGAGTGTGGTTGAGGCAAATGACTATGATGAGTATGTCAAACTCAAGAGTGAAAATGGGATGCTTAAAGATGAGAAGAAGAAGTTGTTGGCTCTTGAAAAGCAAGCGTCAAATGAGTCACTCATTGAAGAAAACAAGAAGCTCAAGCAAGAGAAAGAGCATCTCAAGACCGGCCTAAGTAAGTTCACAAGAGGCCAACATTTGCAAAGTGAGCTACTCATGAACACCGTCATGAAGTTGGATAGGAGTGGCATTGGGTATTTGGCAAATCAAGAAAAGAAGGTAAAGGCCAAACAACAACAAAGCAAGACAAAGCCCAAGCCAAAGAGATATGTTGAGTGTGGACAAGAAGGTCACTTTGCTCATGAGTGCAAAACCCCACCACCACAACCCTTGCCCAAGCATGCTAGACCCTTTGCTTTCAATGCTCACTACATGCTTAGAAAGGACTCTAGTGGAAAGATGAAAGTTATGTTCTTGGGTCCTCCTAACAAGAATAGGCCAAAGAAAATTTGGGTTGCCAAGTCACTAGTTGAAAAAGTTAAGGGTCCCTCTCAAGTTTGGGTCCCTAAACATAAGGCTTGATCTCTTGTGTGTAGGTGAACTACAAGACCGGTGGATCTCATTGGGTGATCGATAGTGGTTGCACACAACATATGACCGGTGATCCTCGTATGTTCACCTCACTTGAAGAGGATGGAGTATGTCAAGATAAGATCACATTTGGGGATAATTCAAAGAGCAAAGTCAAGGGTATAGGCAAGGTTGCAATATCAAATGATCATTCTCTATCAAATGTGCTCTATGTTGCTTCATTGAGCTTCAACTTACTATCCGTTGGGCAACTTTATGATCTTGGCTACCAATGCTTGTTTGGTCCAAATGAAGTGGTTGTTACCAAGATAGATGACAAGCAAGTGATTTTCAAGGGCTTTAGATACAACAATCTTTATCTTGTTGACTTCACCTCCGAAGATGCAAACTTGATGACATGTTTGTTCACCAAGACTTCACTTGGATGGCTTTGGCATAGGAGGCTTGCTCATGTTGGAATAAACACTCTCAACAAGCTATTGAAGAAAGAACTAGTGAGAGGTTTAAAGGATGTAAAGTTTGAAAAGGACAAACCTTGTAGTGCATGTCAAGCCGGCAAACAAGTTGCAAACACTCATCCAACCAAAGCCTACATGTCAACATCAAGAGTACTAGAACTTCTACACATAGATTTGTTTGGTCCTACAACTTACAAGAGTTTGGGTGGAAATCTTTATTGTCTTGTGATTGTGGATGACTTCTCAAGATACACTTGGACCTTCTTCCTTCATGACAAATCCGAAGTGGCAAGTTGCTTCAAGAAGTTTGCAAAGAGAGCTCAAAATAAATTTGAAGTCAAAATAAAGAAGATTAGAAGTGACAATGAAAAAGAGTTTGACAACACCAACATTGAAGCCTATTGTGATGAAATTGGAATCAAGCATGAAGTGTCATCAACCTACACTCCTCAACAAAATGGTGTAGTTAAGAGAAAGAACCGAACCTTGATCACTCTTGCAAGAACAATGCTAGATGAGTACAACACACCGGAAAAATTATGGGTCGAGGCAATCAACACCGCATGCTATGCTTCAAATCGCCTCTTCCTACAAAAGTTCCTTTGCAAGACCCCTTATGAGTTGCTAAATGGGAAGAAGTCGGACGTCTCATTCTTCCGGGTGTTTGGTTGCAAATGCTACATCTACAAGAAGCATCAACACCTAGGGAAGTTCCAAAGACATTGTGATATTGGTTTTCTTGTTGGCTACTCATCAAAGTCCAAAGCATATAGAGTATTTAACCATGCCACCGATTTGGTTGAAGAAACATATGATGTGGAATTTGATGAATCTAACGGCTCCCAAGGAGCAATTGAGAATTGTGATGATATAGGTGATGAACCATTGAGGGAGGCCATGAAGAACATGCCCGTGGGTGACATCAAGCCTAAAGATGATGAAGACGATGTACAAATTGTCAATCCACCATCTTCATCATATGTGCCTCAAGATGATGACAAGAATGAGAGAGTTGAAAATGAAGACACCCATGTCTCTCATCATCAAGCCAAGGCACAAGCACAAGATGTTGATGCTCCTCATCCCACTCCTCAAATGGTTGATCAAAGAAACTCACCTCTACTTCAAGCACATCCACAAGATCTCATCATAGGGAGTCCTACAAAGGGTGTAATGACTCGATCTCAAAAATTTAATTCTTTTGTTGAACATCACTCCTTTGTTTCTTGTCTTGAACCTAAGAATGTAGAAGAAGCTCTTCAAGATCCAGATTGGGTGAATGCCATGCATGAAGAATTGAACAACTTCGCCCGCAATCAAGTATGGACACTTGAAGAGCATCCAAAAGGTGCAAGAGTCATTGGAACCAAGTGGGTGTTCCATAACAAGCAAGATGATCAAGGGGTAGTGGTAAGAAACAAGGCAAGACTAGTAGCAAAAGGGTTCTCTTAAGTTGAAGGTCTTGATTTTGGAGAGACTTTTGCACCCGTTGCAAGACTTGAAGCCATCCGTATCCTTCTTGCATATGCATCACATCATGATATGAAACTATATCAAATGGATGTGAAAAGTGCATTCTTAAATGGCTTCATAAATGAACTAGTCTATGTTGAACAACCTCCCGGGTTTGAAGACCCTAGATATCCTAATCATGTTTATAGGTTGTCCAAGGCGCTATATGGGCTCAAGCAAGCCCCTAGAGCGTGGTAGAGTGCCTCCGGGACTTCCTCATAGAGAAGGGCTTCACTATTGGGAAGGTTGACACCACACTATTCACCAAGAAATTCAAAGAAGAGATCTTCATTTGTCAAGTGTATGTTGATGATATCATCTTCGGGTCAACAAATGAAGACTATTGCAAAGAATTTGGTGAATTGATGTCAAAAGAGTTCGAGATGTCAATGATTGGTGAGCTAACATTCTTCCTTGGGTTTCAAGTCAAGCAAATGAGAGAAGGGATCTTTATCTCTCAAGAGAAGTATACCAAGGATCTTCTCAAAAGATTCAAGATGGAAGAATGCAAGCCAATCAAGACCTCAATGCCAACTAATGGACATCTCGACCTAGATGAGGGAGGTAAACCAATCGATCAAACTCTTTACCGTTCAATGATTGGTAGCTTGTTATACCTTACCGCATCTAGGCCCGACATCATGTTTAGTGTGTGCATGTGTGCCCGCTTTCAAGCGTGCCCTAAAGAACCTCACCTAAGTGCCGTAAAAAGAATCCTAAGATATCTTAAGTATACCCTAAGCATCGAACTATGGTATCCCAAAGAAGCTAGATTCCAACTAGTTGGCTACTCTGATTCGGATTATGCCGGTTGCAAAATTGATAGAAAAAGCACATTCGGAGGGTGCCATTTGCTTGGGAGATCCTTAGTATCATGGTCATCTAAAAAGCAAAATAGTGTGGCTTTGTCCACCGCCGAGGCGGAATACATTGCCGCGGGGGCTTGTTGTGCACAAATCTTATACATGAAACAAACCCTCCTAGACTATGGAGTTGTTCTTGAAAAGGTGCCGCTTTTATGTGACAATGAAAGTGCGGTTAAAATTGCTAATAATCCGGTACAACACTCTCGCACCAAGCACATTGATATCCGCCACCACTTTCTAAGAGATCATGTTGCTAAAAATGACATATCACTAGAAGGTGTAAGAAGTGAAAATCAATTAGCGGATATCTTCACTAAACCTTTGGATGAAGCTACCTTTTGTAGGTTGAGAAGTGAACTAAATGTGCTTGACTCTAGTAACTTTAAAAAATGAGCTTGTATTGTCCCTTGCATTGCATTGTATTATATGTCATGTTTAATTACCCGCAATGCATCTAGGCCTTGGCTAACACGGTTACGATAACCCTCCTTTGGAGGAGTGAAAAAGCCTAACCGTGGATCAAACTTGACAAGCAACCTAGCTTTACTTACTTGTTTTGCATTGCATATGCATGGTTGTTGCTTTGTCGTTTCTTTTCGGTTAAGCTTTGAGCAACCTCTGTGTTCGTCCATGGATAGAGAGAGCATTTTGATGCTCCCAAAGGTTCAAAGACTCTATTGCATGGCCATACGTTGTTCCTTGGGTGTTTGTTGCCTATTTTCCTAAAAATAATATTAGCCTAAGGCAAACTATTTTGAGAAACTTGAGGGTTTGAGTGAGGTCACTCACATCTTGTTCCAATTGGTGTTTATCTATGTCTCTTTGAATTGGAACTTGATTGGGAGAAGTCGCGTCGAAGTTCGAAATGAAGAAGGGCAAAAAAAATAGTGACCGAACGCTGGACCGGACGCTGCACCGGACGCAGTGATGCTTCACCACCGCGTCCGGTCCCGGCGACCACCAGCGCGTCCGGTCATCCAGAAGACCAACTCCCGATCTAGTGACCGGACGCTGCACCGAACGCACCCCTATTGACCACCGCGTCCGGTCCCGGTAACCACCACCACGTCCGGTCATCCGTCTCAGCTTTTCGAGAAAATCAAAACCGGACGCTGTCCGCGTCCGATCGTTGATAATCGGACGCGTCCGGTCATTCCAGGAGCTTACTGGAATGTGACCGGACGCTGCCTCTCCGCGTCCGGTCATATCGACCACCGCGTCCGGTCATCGCGTGACGAGCGGATCTAATCCTTCATATAATTTTTTGCGTTCTTCTCTTTTTCTTCCTCGTCCGCGCCATACTCCTTGCGTTTCGTCGCCTCCGTGCCCTAGCTCGCCGGAAGCGCACCGCCGCCGCTCACCGGAGACCTCGGCCGCGCCTGTGCCACCGCCCGCGCCCATGCAGCCGCCCTCTGCCACGTCCTCACTGCTGCGCCGTGCCTCTCCCGCGCCGCCACCTCCACCACGCCGCGCCTACGCCGCCACCGCCGCCGTGAGCCGTTGCTGCTGCTGCCTGCGACCCTGCACGACCTCTGGCCAGCCCCTGCCATCGCATTCATCCTTGGTTTTCAGTCACTGCGCGTCGCCCTAACCCTAGGGTTCACGCTGCGGCGTCTCCTTCGTTCGTCGTCGAAAAGATTCTTCGCGTGACGTCTTCGCTCCGAGGTTGTTTCGCACATCCTTGATCTTCGTGTTAGGGTTTGTCGAAATTTTGTTTTCGTTAACCCTAATCGACTTCTGTTTCGGCGAATCAGCGCTCGTCCGGTGCGTCAGGAAGTCTCGCAACCTAGGTCATCTCATCTCTTCACCGGATTTCTCGTCGATCCGAGATAGCCATCGCGTTTCATTTCACGTCTTATCTTATATGCTTGCTATCTCTAGGGTTTCGTATCTTTTAGATCATATATGTTGCTTATAGTAGATCCATCTATTCTGTCTTTTCAGCGAGTTTGTCGTGTGTCGGGGTGACTGCTGTTCAGCTGTTGAATCCGAGGCCAAGCGTGCAGATACGGATTGAGGCCAAGACTCTCGAGTATCAGTACATCATCTTTCAGAGGTTTTCCGATAGTGTGACAACATGGTTCGTTGCAAGAATGCTGGTGGTGCTCCCAGTGACGGGGACAATAGTCCTCCTCGTATGTCCGAGGTTGCGCATGGAAAGCGCATCAAGATCATGGCCAGAAAAAAGAAGAAGACTCTTACTGATGCAGAGATAGCTCAGGCAGTGGCAGATGCAGCTGATGCAGCTGAGAGAGGTGGCAGGAGCAGTGGTATACGCATTGGCGATAGTCGTTTTCATCTTGAAGGACGACAGCTTGGTACAGAGACCATTGAGACCACTGAGGGCACAGAGGTGCAAATGGATGCAGATACTATGTCAGTTGATCCACCTGCAGCGCCTCCAGAGGGGACAGAGGAACAGCTAGCTCAGACTCCATCACATCGCCGTTCCACACGCACACGGGCTCAGGTGACTCCCAGGCCAGAGGGCCAGCGTCGTGGAGGACGTCCACCTCCGAGAGTTAGAGGTACACCCCCAGTTGAGCACTTTGACTTGAGAGGTGCTACTGCACGTCAGGTGCAAAGTTTGAGATTTGTTGAGGTCAGCCGGTGGTTCCCACCTCAGAGGGACTCTAGAGCTTCAGAGGGTTTCTATACTCCTCTACAGGAGGACTTTTACAGAGCTCTTATTGACAGTGGCATTGCTTTCCGACCACAGAGGGTCTGTCGCATTGAGTCACTTGTTGAGGTAGTGGGTGAGCAACTTCGTCCGCACCTGTCCTATCTACCAGGCTTGTCATATTTTCTTGGATGGACGGGTGCATACTGCGGCACTTGGGTTAGGGAGTTCTATGCTTCATTATGGATTGATCCATCCCATGAGTTCATACACTTTGCATTCAGAGGCCGCGATCGCAGACTGTATAGCACAAGAGTGCGGGAGATTCTCAGACTCCCAGCTTCAGACATGAAGATTCACCAGCTCTGTTTCGGTCAGACAGCTCCACCTAGATGCCCTCATGGCGGTACTGTGCCACCTACAGATCTGATCTAACCTTGCTTCCGTGAGCCTTTTGGCGAAGGGTCTCGTCGCACACCTGCCAGTTTGATACCGCTTGCCCGAGTCCTGGATGCTATTGTCAGGCGTACTCTTCTTCCCAGGCTTGGTTACAGAGAGGGATTGACCAGGATGCAGCTATGGGTAGTTCACCACCTTCTCTCATAGACACCTTTTGACATTTGGGATCTTATGGTTAGTGAGATGGAGGACACCCTAGCAGAAGGCTTCAAGGGACACCGTCAGCTGCCCTATGCTCATTGGATTTGCTTCATCATCAGATCTACCCTTGAGCTGCCTTCAGAGATTAGTGCTGAGATAACTGACACTACTACTGCTTTTCCTGAATATGATATTCGTCAGTTATGGGCTTCAGTTACGAGAGAGCAGGTCCCTGTGCCAGGACAGAGAGAGAGACTTGAGGTGCCTAAGACAGTGGCTGAGCAGGATGCGATCGTACAGGGTCTTGCTGAGGTAGGGCTTGTAGATCTAGACGCTCAGCCCGCTGATATAGCTGAGGATGAGGCCTCTGACAGCACCGACGAGGATTATCAGCATATCCCTAGGTATCGGTCTCCTCGGCCTCACGACCACGAGACCGCTCAGACCCAGCTATGGTGGCTATTCTTGAGAGGCTGACCTAGGCACAGGAGCGACAGGAGCTTCAGCTGTAGAGACAGGCTCAGGATACAGCTGCTGCATTTGCATAGATACAGGCTCGACAGGACGAGTTCTAGAGACAGCAGCTTGAGATACAGCGCCAACAAGTCGAGATGCAGCGTCAGCAGTATGAGATGCAGCGACAGAGTGCAGCTAGCCAGCAGCAGTACTTGGATCTCCTGTGTCACCTAGTCATAGTTAGGGTTCCTCCGCCTGCATCTATCCTGACTTTAGCTTTACCTTTTAGTGGACCTTCAAGTCAGGATCAGCCGAGCTTTTAGTTCACCTCTCCACAGTTGCAGGTTCCTCAGTCATTCCAGTCCTAGAGCTACACGCCCATTCAGACGGGGTTTACTCCTTTAGACCAGCCTCGCCCTCACATGTTGACCGGCACACCTTTCATTGATCTGAGTGCCACATATAGCGAGTTGACTGGTCAGCCGACGCCCTCGAACACCACATTTGCTACTTCATCAGGGTTGTCAGCTTCAGAGGCAGCTTTTCCTCTAGTGACAGGGATAGGCACTACAGAGACAGTTCCTTCGTCCGTTGTCTCGACAGATCCCCCAGCTTTTGGCTCTCTTCAGGCTCATCTCACAGAGACTGCTCCACTTATTGCCACTTCGGCAGCACCTATTCCTGTTGATCAGACCCAGACCGCTTCACAACCGCGTGCTTCTTCAGAGGGTTAGCTAGATAGCTCAGAGTCCGAGGAAGACACTTCTCAGTTTGTGATTACTTCGCGCTCCTCGGCACCCGACTCGACTCTGTCTGTTCCCCCGTCAGATCCTTAGATTAGTTTTTGGCGGTTGATGCCAAAGGGGGAGAGAGAGAGTAGTTTCAGGGGGAGCTTTTGTTAGAGGGTTTTCATTCTTTCTTGTGTGCTACACTCATGCATCATGTTTACTTTACAGTAATTGCATTCGTGTGACATGTGATCTTATGAGGTACATTGAGTCTCTATAGTTTATCTTATCACAGTTTTTAAATCATGTCACTTGTTTGTTTATAGCTCATAAGGTTGTGCTTCCGTGCCTTACTCCGATTTCATATGAGCTATGTTTTATGTGTACTAACTCTTCATGTCTTATCTTATGAGTACACTCAGTTGGCTTGGAACACATAAGCATTGACTAACCCCTTGTGCTTACAGCTTTATGCTTATATGAACCAAGCATGATCGAAAACCTCAACTCATATCTTCTGAATCTAAGTGTTGTCATCAATCACCAAAAAGGGGGAGATTGAAAGCATCTAGGCCCCGGTGTTGGTTTCGGCAATTAATGACAACACATAATTACCATGACTAACGTGTGTTTTGCAGAAACGTTGGTAAGTTAGGTCATGGAGATGATAACTGCTTTGGGCAATATGACAGTCATGTCCCTTGATGGAAATCGTTTTGGTTTTCAAAGGATCAACGATAAGATTAAGGACGGTTAGTTCCGGATGTTAAGGTGTTGAGATACATCTGGAATAGTCGTCAGGATCTTTGTTTCTTCCTTTGACCGTACTATTAAGAGGGGCATGAGCGAGTAGCTTGACCTAGGTGAGTCTTGTGTTTAGGTGTGGTGCACACTTGTCAAACTTAGCACTAGGTAACTCGAGAAAAGCTCAGAGTTCAGTTAGAAGCAACTTGGTTCAAGTTGCATCGCGTTTAGAAGACATTTGAGCCGTTTACCTATGACCGGACGCGGTCCTGGTCATGACCAGACGCGTCCGGTCAGTACTAAATCTTCACTGCATTTTTCAGCTGACTGACCGGACACGGTCCTTGAGAGGACCAGACGCGGTGGTCAGGCTGACACGTGTTCCAGAGGGTAAACAACGTAATCAGACGCGACTGTGAAAATGATCGGCGCGTCCGGTCATGTTCCAGTAAGGTCCCGTGGAGACCTGACGCATCCGGTCACCTATGATCGGACATGGTCGTGCGTCCGGTCATGTTCCAGTAAGGTCCCGTGGTGACCTGACGCGTCCGGTCATCTATGATTGGACGCGGTGATGCGTCAGGTCAGATTTCCAGAGAGCTCTTGCATGATCGGACGCGTTCGATCATCCCTGATCGGCGCGTCCGGTCATCTCAGACCGGCGCGTCCGGTCACTCAGCATAGGTTTCTGTTATTCGACCGTTACAACTGACCGACGCGTCTGGTCATATCGGCAGGCGTGTCCGGTCAGTGTGCGTCTGGCTGTTTCGAAAGGTAACGGTTGGATTTGTTTGAGGGGTCTATAAATACAACCCCTCCACCTCTTTTAGAGGTCTCTTGCTCATTTGTTTAGCTGAAAAACATCTTTGAAGTGCAAGGGAGTGCAAGAGCCCTAGTGAGGATAGTGATTTGCGAATCAAAGGTTGAGAATCCTCTCTAGTGACAAGAGTCAAGCAAGTGTGCATCCATCTTCTCATTAGGCTTGTTGTGGTCAAGTGAGAGTTCTAGCTTGTTACTCTTGGTGATCGCCATCACCTAGACGGTTTGGTGGTGATTGGGAGTTCGGTGATCATTCGACGAGATTGTGGGTGACCCAACTCAAGTTGTGAGCGGTTTTGGGTGATTCGCCGCGACGGAGTGTTAAAGAATCAACCCGTAGAGAGCACTTGATCCTTGCGCGGATCAAGGGGGAGCTACACCCTTGCGCGGGTGGTCCAACGAGGACTAGTGGGGAGTGGCGACTCTCCAATACCTCGGCAAAACATCGCCATGTTCCTAACCCCTACTTTCAAGCATTTACTTTCTTGTATTACTTTCATTGCTTGTTTACTTTCCTAGAACTGCCTTGCTAGTCTAGGATTGGAACTTAGGGTGCAAAACTTTTATCGGTAGAATCACAAGGAACACAAGTAGGCACTAGGGGTGAAGTTTGGCTTGTAGGATTTAATTCTTGCAATTAAGTTTTAGAAAAGCCCAATTCACCCCCCCTCTTGGGCATCTTGATCCTTTCAGTTAGTGACCAAGCTCTTTGGTATCCAAATGACTTTCTTCTTTGAGCTCATCCATGGTGCACCAATGAACTTAGCATGAACACCATTAGTACCCTTGGTAAGCACATAGAAAGAGTCAAGCTTAATTGAGGATACATTAGCATTTGATTTCTTGTTCATGCATTATTGCTCTATGTGACCAACTTGCTTACACACTTTGCAATAGCTACCATTGTTCTTCACAAAATGAGTCTTGTGAGGAGTAAAAGTGGCCTTGCCTTTCTTGGGATTATAGCCCAATCCCTCTTTATAGAGAGAAGCTCTTTGGCTACCCAAGCACATAAGCAAGCGGTCCTCACCACCATAAGCCTTAGCTAATGTGTGATTGAGCTCTTTTACCTCCTTGAGATTTTCATTCTCAACTATTAGTGTGGAGTCACAAGTGAAACCGTCACTACTAGATGAGGATGATGTAGATGATCCACATGAAGGGTTAGTGGGAGCAACAACAATAGGCTTATGGAAAGATTCATCAGTTATATCACATGATATGCCTATGTTGCAAGTTTTAGCTTTCTCAACATTAGTTGTCATGTTTTCATATTTTTCAACTAGAGAGGAATGAGCTTCTTCAAGCTTAGAGTGAGACTTTTGAAGCTTCTTATGGTCTACCTTTAGACTCTCATAAGATTCTCTAAGCTCATCAAGTTCTTGCATAAGGTTTTTCTTATCCTTAAGCAAGCTCTTGCACTCCTTTCTAGATTCTTTAAAATATTGAGTGCAATCTTCTAGCATAGTGATTAGTTTATCTTTAGTGAATTCTTTTTTATCACTATCACTATCACTATCACTAGCATTATCATGATCACTCTCATCGTTGGATGATACCTTAGCGGCCTTAGCCATGAAGCATGATGGAGTGTCGAAGAGGGAGACCTTCTCTTGGATGGCAATGCTAGCATGTTCCTTCTTCTTGCTCTTGTTGTCATCCTCATCATCACTTGAGGAATCATCACTATCCCATGTAGCAACATAAGAATCATTATTTTTTTATGAGAGCTCTTATTCTTTTCTTGCTTCTTCTTTTGCTTCTTCCTCTCCTTCTTGATAGCATCTTTATCATCACTATCATAAGGACACTTTACAATGAGATGGTCCTTGCTATGGCATCTAAAGCATCTCATGGTATGCTCATTCTTCTTGGATGACTTCTTCCTCCTTCTTGCATGATAGCCTTTCTTCTTCATGAATTTACCAAATTGCTTGACAAAGAGAGACATCTTCTCATCAATGTCATCACTATCACAAGAACTTGAGTCTTCATCACTTGATGATTCAATCTTGGACATGCCCTTGGATGTGGTGGCTTTGAATGCCACACTCTTCTTCTTTTCATCATCTTTCTTCTCATTTTCCTTCTTCTTCTTGACCAACTCATCCTTCTCATCATCTTCTCTATATGAATCATCGGTCATCACTTCTTGAAATACTTGTTGAGGAGTTGAATCCTTCAATGTAGTCCTCACTAGCACGGTGATCAATGTATTAAACCTCTTGGGCAAGCTTCTCAAGAACTTCATAGAGAATTGGTTGTCCTTGACCTCCTCACCAAGTGCCTTGAGCTCATTGACAATGACTTGCAACCGATGAAACATTTCTGGTACACTCTCATCATCTTGCATCTTAAAGCTTGAAAATTTTTCTTGCAAGATATATGCTTTAGCAGTCTTTGTGCCTTCGATGCCCTCAAATGTTTCTTCTAGCTTGGCCCAAGCATCATGAGTAATTTCAATGTTCTTCACTTGCTCAAATGTCTTGTTATCTAGTGCCTTATGAAGAGCACTAATGACAATGTCATTGCATTGGAGCTTCTTCTCTTCCACCGGTGTAGGTGCTTCCGGATTAGCAACCTCAAATTTTATTTCGGTGACCTTCCACACTTCTCTATTGATTGACTTGAGGTGTGCGGTCATCTTAACATTGCAATATGCATAATTTGTGCCATCAAAGTGAGGTGCCTTCTTGGTGTTGTTGATGTGCAAGCTTAATTGAGCCATTTCTTTTTCACTGTAGGTTGTTAAGCCTCAAATAAACGGTGCCTCGGCTCCGATACCACTTGTAAGGTCCAAATGGCTAGAGGGGGGGGGGTGAATAGCCTATTTAAAAATCTACAAGCTTCACTAAACAACCACGTTAGTATAAAAGATGGCTAAGCTAATTCTAGCACTAGCTCAACTACACTATGCAAGCCACATATACAATTCTAGTGAAGTAAGGCTATGATCTCTAATACACACCAATAAGGCTAAGTCACTAAGCTACTTACTCCTATGTGATAAAGGCTACACTAAGCAAACAACACAAGGACTAGTACAAGAAAGTAAAGAGCAAGTGACTTGATTCTTATGCCAATGATGTAGAGAAGCAATGCATTTGAAGAATCGATCACAATGAGCAATCACAAGAGAAATCCTTAGCAAAGAGATGACACAATATTTTTTACCGAGGTTCACTTGCTTCACGACAAGCTACTCCTCGTTGTGGTGATGCACCCACTTGATGGATCACGAGCTAATCAACTATCAAGAGTTGAACCCTCAGCGGGTGCCGCACATCCACTTACAAGATGGGGATCCTCCAAGCCACGAGCTCCACTAGAGTAGCCAATTCATGAACTCCCGCGAGGAAGGCTCAAGAACCCCTCACAATCAACTTGGTGAGGCTCGAAACAATCTCCAAGGTCGAGCTCAACACCACCGCTGCTCCAATCCGTCTAGGGTGTCGGGAAACACCCAAGAGTAACAAGCAATCCGCAGCAAACATGAAGATCAAGTGCCACTAGATGCAACTCTCAATGCAATGCACTTGAATCTCACTCAATCTCTCTAGCTCAAAGTGTGCCTCAATATCTCAAATGTGCAAGAGAGAACCCCCAAGGGCCGGCCACCTCTTATTTATAATGTTTCACTCAAGAGCTAGCCGTTATCAACTTCACTGGATGATTTTCGGGGGCGACAGACGCTGCACAGTAGCGTCTGTTGCCAAACCGACAGACGCTACAGGAGCGTCTGTCACACCACCGAGCGGCCACGTGTCCTGACCGTTGGAGTTCACCACGCTTGCGCTCTACGCGTCAGACGCGTACTACGCTTCGCGACCCAGCGTCTGTCGTGGGCGACAGATGCGTCCGATGCTTTGCACCCTCAGCGTCCATCGTGCGACAGACGTGGTCCAGTAAGGATGTTTTCGCCTGAGTTCGTCAGACGCGTATGCCGCAAGGCTGACAGATGTGGCGTCGAGCGTCTGTCGCTCATGCTCTCGTGCGCCCGCGCAGTTCCACAGCGTCAGACGCTGAAACAGTGCGTGAGGCCACGTCTGTTGCCTTCGCGATAGCGCGTCTGTCGCTCCCGCGTGCATAGGCCGAGCTAGGGTAGCCCGACAGACGCTGACGTCAGCGTCTGTTGCTCCCGGCTCGCACGTCTGTCGCGTGTATCTCGGCGACACTTCGTCGTTTTCTCATTCCGCTTGATCGCCCTTGTCACTTATGAGCTACACTCCATATGTGTATCACTAAAGCACATGTTTTAGCTCATGAAACACCTCTGTGCTTTCACCACTTTTTCAACCTCCAGCGCAATGGAAAATAGGCATTTCATTTCCCCGAAAACACCTGAATCCCGTGCTCGCAAGCTCGGCAGGAGGGATATAGAACCCCAAACCCCTCTCTACCACTCAAACACCGCCGCCTTCCCAAATGTGCCAACACCATCATGTGAAAATCACCATGTGCATGTGTGTTAGTATTTTCACAATCATTTTCCAAGGTGATATGTTAGCTCTCTACTAGATCCTAATGCATATGCTCAAGAAGATGACCTAGTAGCACTTGATCCACGAGCTAACCGTGATTGCCCCTCTTGATAGTCGGCTATCAATCCTAAACTCGGTCAATCACTTCTCTACTCATCTTAGACCGGCAAAAGTGAACCCTATGATTATACCTTTGCCTTGATCACTTTGTTTCATGTCTATCTCCTCATGCTTGATCACCATGACCATCATTTCATGTCCATGCACCATCTCTTTGTGATCTTGTGGCCACCACTCCATGCCACATGCACCTTCATCACATGTGTTGCTTATACCTAACTTAAACCACTTAACACATGGCATTAGCAACTTGATGTCATTAATTACCAAAACCAAACTTGGGCTTTCAACAGGTTCATCTTCTTACGCAAACCAAACACCACGGTCAGATTCTTTTATAGCATCAGATCATTGCGCATCAATCGGTCTAGCAAACCAAACACGCGCTTTTAGATTATGAGGTGTATGATCATGGGTTTAACTCAAATTTTTTTTGATGAAATGGCTTTGTTTATTTATGCTTATACTAATTGTTAATTTCTAATGGATAAGGTGGTGACTGATTAGTCCATTCCATCCATTCATAATCATAAATAGAAAAAACCGAAAAGATGATGCCCACTACCACGTTTGTTCTTCAGTTCTTCTCAAACTGAATATCTCGCAAATGTGGAAACACCCAAGGTTTACTGTGGCCAATGGTGATCGTTTTTTTAAGAAAACGACAATAAATTATGTGACGGCCTTGAGTGTTTGCACATTATTGATCGGTGTGCTGGGGCGTCACTGTTTGTGACGGCCAATTACCAGCCCATTAAGTTCATTAAACGCTTGGTCCGCAAGGAATCCTCCCTCTATCTCCCAACAAAAAAGAGAGAATTTTCTCAAAGAAAAAAAACAAAAAGGAGAGAAAAAAATGGGAAAGCAGGTCAATGATTTGTTTAAATCCTCTTATATTGGGAAAAATGATATAATTTGTCCGAAGGACCTAAATGTGTATGCATGTGCCTAATAAAATACAACGTGCAGACGTGCAGTAGTTGCTTTCGAGGCTACTGTAGATACAACGTGCTGTACCTGTAGCATGTAGCCATACCGCGCGCGCTAGTCCAATGGAACCGCACACGTGTCTTACGACCAGCGGCTAAAGCAGAGCAAACAACACAGTACCGTACAAGTATAGAGTGTTTATAATTATAGGCCGTGTTTAGATCGATTAGGCGACCGAGTTACGGTGCTGATTCACGGTAGCCTTTTGTTTTTATTTACTAATAATTGTCTAAACATTGATTAATTCGGTTTAAAATATTTGTCTCGCAAAGTACAATAAAATTGTGCAATTAGTTTTTGATTTCATCTACATTTAGGACTCCATATATGTGCTGACATTTTGATGTGATGGAGAATCTTCTTTTTGTATAGTAGAATTTAGAGGTGAATTTGGGTATCTAAACAAGACCATAATTTGTTGTATCCCTGGTTGTACCGGACAATAGCTAGTCCTTGACTAACGAAGACTATGACAAAGAATCTGTAGTACAGTGCCCACAAGGATGATTCCCGCCGGCCTATTGCCCTGAATTTATGCTGTCTTTATTTGGTAATTTTTCCTATACATTATGTGCTTGATTTTTTTATTGTTCCAATAATATGTATTTTGTCATTTTCACTGTAAGAAAAACTGTAAGGGCTCGTTTGGATCCTTGCAATTGAATTCATTCTATTAATTATAATTTAGGCATAGATTAATTAAGATAATAGAGTTGCATATGGAATATATTTGTATATTTATTGTTAGGCATGTAAGAGACATACTTATATGTTGTATTTTTATTGTAGAGAAGTGAGTTGAAGAGTGTGTTATAAGTTGAAGAGTAGAATTATAGTATAGTGATCTGTAGAATCAATTTCTATCCTCCACCCTATGAATTTGAAATAGACTTATTTGTGAGCTTGGGAAAGTCATGAAATGTCAAATTCCAATCCAAATAGCTTAATCCATTATGTAGATTTCAATTCCTCCAAATTAAAGAGATCCAAACAGCCCCTAATTTTTTCTTATGACCTATTTTTTTTGTTTAAACTAATGTGGTATATAAAATTATCATCTAAAATCATCTACAAACTCAGGCATCTAAACTATAGCAACTCTCTTATTTACTGATGACATGCAGCAAGACCCACGTACGTTGAGCCTGCTGGCTCCGAGCAAACAAAAATCGTTTCCACTTCTTCCAGGTCTGGCTCGTGGTTATGGTCTGTATAAGATAGACCACGACGAGCATATCTGTGAGCAAGAAAACCATCACCCTCTGTTCCAAAGTATAGGTCATTTAGACGTTTTTAGATACATAGTTTTTTTTATGCATTGTCTAATATAACAATATGTCTAGATACACGTAAAAGGCAAAACGACCTATGCATTGGGGGAAGAGGGAGTAGCAATCAAACAACTGATGTGTTTATCTATTACATTACAGTCAACCGAATAGGCAGACTTCCCTGGTCACCAAAGTAACCAGGCCCTACATATATAACACGAGGCATCAATGCAACACTCTGGGTGGGCGGATAGACGATCATCGATGCTGAGATTCATGTGGACGTGTACCGCCTCCCTCTGGTTTGAAACTAAGAGCATCCATGTGCGTGTGTAGTGCAGTGTACTCCTCCTTTGTGCTTCTAGGTATAGCTAGCGTGGTGCTAGCTTCGAGCGCGATCGTCGTACTCGTACCTAGCTGATAGGATGGACTGTACGTCGTCGCATCGCGAGACGTTCATGCAGAGACGTTTGCGCCATGCATGCAAGCCTTGGCAAGCAGCTGCAGCAGGCACATGCACATGCACGCAGATTCATGATGGATCCTTTGCATGGACTTTCTCTTGCTGCCTCCTCCAGTACCGGCGGCCGTTGAATGCGTAGTAGCAGTAGCTACACCTAGCCTTGACGATAGCACCGGGTCCGGGTCCGGGTCCGGCGGCGGGTCGATCGATTCATCAGACCATGCATGCATGCGGCCGGCCGCCGTCGTTGTCGTCGTCGTCGTCGGCACCGGCACGCGCGGAAGCCGGAGGTCGGAACGAAACCGGCCTCCACTACTCCAGCTTGCAATGGCTGCATGCTTTATTCGAAGCCCGTTCACACCGTCGATCGCTCACACGAATAGAATACGGCCGGCGGAAGACTCGTACGCACTGCCTCTGCCTAGCTAGTGGCCGGCAAAGCGAAGCGGAGCCGGCCACCGGGCCCGTCCGATGTTGTGAACCCACACGCGTCGGCACGAGCCTGGCGTCCCCCATCACGGCCCAGGGGTCCGGCCCGGGCTTCGGTGACGCGATGGGGCCCAGCAGCTGGTGTCCCTGGGCTACTCGTGCTCCTCCTCGGGAGCCGAGACGTGGGGCCGGGGAGCGTGGGCCCGGAGCGTCAGCGAGGGAGAGGGAGGGGGCCGGCGCATGTGGGGGGACGCCAGGCCTGTCGGGTCATGGACTCCAGGTCCGGGCCCCGGGCCGTCCGGCCGGTCAATCAGGCCCCGCTAGCCGGCCTTGCTGCTGCTAGCTAGTAGGAGTAGCCTGGAACTGCTCGCACGCGCACGCACACCGCTTTCTTCTCCGCCTCCAAAGGCCGACTTCACCGCCGGCGAAGTAACTTTTTTTTTCATCTTTTTTACTTTTTAGTCCTTTTTTCGAAAGATTTTCTCAAATATGCCTCTGACGGAAATATTTCAGAAAATGGACCCTGGGCTTGGCGCCATCCACGTTGGCGCCAAGATAACACAGCTTGGCGCCGTTAACGTTGGCGCCAAGCCCACATGCCACTTGGCCGACGACGCCGAGCTGACGCTGACGTGGCAGCACCTTGGCGCCGTCACCATTGGCGCCAAGCTTGGCGCCAAGTCTGGCACCATGCATCTTGGCGTCGAGCTGTTGAAATTTCTTCAGTATGAAATTTTACCATGAGATGAGCATATGAAAATTTGTTAAGTTTATAAATTTACCATGAGATGGGACATGTTGGAATTTTACCATGACATTGACAAATTTGATGCTATCGCAGGGGTTTGCCACCAGTTAAGCAGTGGTCTGAGCTCAAACATGATAGATTAAGTGGAGATGACGATGTCAAGGTCGACCTATGGAGATGAGTCTAACCTAAACTTGGATACTACACCATTGCTTTTATATATAGGCCATTTTCAAGATATATGCTTGGGTGGTGTTATTTCAATATCTTCATATGTCTCACCTTAGTACCTATCTATATTGATCCCTGGAAAAGTTTCATGAAGTTTGAAATCAAAAAGTCACATGAAATAATAAGTTATATCCTTGTTGGAATGATTTTACTAAGTGCTTGAATTACACTATTAAGTGAATGAAAACATAGGTCATCAACCCAACCTTGTAACCTTGCCCAAAAGACTCTAGATGGACTCTACAACAAAAGTCGTGAAAGCTTCGTATTGAGCAAATGCCCCGAAAATGCTCCAATGGATTAAAAAGGATAATTTAAGCTTCATCGTGATCCTACTTTGGTCAAAGTAGAACAACAGGTTCTATACCAGTTTTGAGGTTGGACTTTAAATGAAAGTTGTAGTCCATATCATGTAGAACAAACTTTGTTTTTGGACTAAGAGCTAGATCAGCTTGGAAGTAAGTCAAATCGAGGTCACAAGATCGAATTTGCTGTTGTTTTCAGCATTTAGAAATATTCTAAGTCTGGAGTTTCAGCGGCCCAAATCGGCTCCCCACGTCGGCCCAAATCTGGATTTTTGCTACGACTTGGATATGTTAGAATACCAACTATCATGTGGTAGACATATGGAAAAATAATTTTTTTAACATGACTTGGACATTTACAAATTTGAAATTTTACAATGACTTGGATATTGAGAAATATGACTAACTCTAGAGTTTTTACAGTGACTTTCTGTTTGATCACTTAGAACAACCTGAAAATACTTAGGATAAAAAATGATATACATGGTGATTTGATCTGTGGGGCCAGGCTTGGCGCCAATGACGATGGCGCCAAGCTTGGCGCCAATGGTGACGGCGCCAAGGTGCTGCCTCGTCGGCGTCGTCGGCCGCGTCGGCGGCCAAGTGGCATGGGAGCTTGGCGCCAACGTGGATGGCGCCAAGCCGAGGGTCCATTTTCTGAAATCTTTCCGTCAGGGGCGTATTTGAGAAAATCTTTCGAAAAAAGGCTAAAAAGTAAAAAAGACGCCTTTTTTTTCTTCCCCTCCTTCGGCTCAATAAACAGTTTTATTGACGAAGCTGCTAAAACTGTTCTAGTAACGTTTGCTAAAACATTTTTCTTCTTATAATAGTCGATGAAAAAATGACCATAATACCTCTCCTTTTTTTCCCTTTATTTTTCCTCCTCTTCTATTTCTTTGATGAAGATGTTCGGCTACTACCTACGAGATGGTGAGATGGCAACAACTACCCGTACGAGATAAGTATAATGCTGATGAGATGGCATGCATGAAAACTTTCAAGTTGGGGTTTGCCATTATATCATGAATGATATTATGAACGTATAGGACATTAAATAGCCTCCACAAATTAGGCAACCGTGCATCGCTCATGAACTTTAATGAGCTGTTTATTATTCTCACACCCTGATTAAAATGCTTGTAGCCAGAGTATTATTTTTTTTCTTTCACAAAAAGGCCATGCTGAGGGAAAAAAAAGCATGGGTTTGCAAGCTGTCAATCCAACCAGAGGCGGAGCCACCACTAGGGCGAGCTAGGGCGGCCGCCCTAGCTCCCCTTGGCAGGGCACCGTATCCCCACCCCCAGGAGGCCGCCGGAGTTCAAGCCGAAGGAGTCAAGATGGTGGAGGCAGGGTGCGCGGCGCTGTTTTTTCAGCGAGGGCGAGGCAGAGTGCTGAACCAGAGAAGTAGAGGCGTCGTGGGCCGCGTTCATATTGGCCCAGACCAGGCCTAGCTCGGACTCAGCCCCAGCCCCCAGTTAGGTCTCGCTGTGACCCTGTGACACGTTCGTTGCCTCCGCTATGCCCTCCAGGCTCGTGGCTCGCCGGTCGCCGCCACCGCCTCGCTACTGCCACGCGCGTCGCGGCCGCTCGCACGCTCCGGCAGTCGGTGGATCCAGCCATCCAGCGGCGCTACCCCGCCACAGCCCCCAGCCGCTGCTGGCCTGCTGCTTGGCGCCACCGTGCCGGCAAGCAGCCAACTCCCGGGCGGCCGCCGCCTCTACCCCAGCCGGCAGCAGCTTTGCCGCTAGCGCTCGGTTGCTGGCCAGGTAGCCAGAAGCCAGCCCCATCTGCTGCTTTGGGAATTTGGTCATTCACTCATCATTTTCTCATTTGGTGGTTTCTGATTTGGTCATTTTGATCCAAAGAAAATTAAGATGACTTTCCAATCTATAAAAGATTAGAAGATGAGTTTACCATCTTAAAAAATGGCCTAAGATGTTGTTAGTGTTTTAGGAAAGGTATGTCTAGATGTCCTTTCTACATTCTTCAATACTTTTATGGTTAAAATTAACATGTTTTGTACTTCATTACTCTATTGAAACATCTATTATTGATAATCCTATTATTAAAAGGTAGCATCTTGATTCTTGTTGGTTGTTCTACATTTTTTTTGCTGAAAACATGCATGTTGTTTTTGGTAGCCAAATTTTATACTACAAGTCCGCCCTAGATCATTTCGCTGGCTGGATTCGCCACTGAATCCAACAAATGCTGAGGACGAACGTATGGTTGTGTAAGACGATATGAGTCCTCAAAATCATAAATAATGAACGGAATACAAATGTTGCCATTACAAATGACTTGGGATATGCTTGTTTTCAGGCGAGCTCGCCTCACCAGAGCTAGGTACGAGGAGCTTGCCAGCTCGTGCGAGCCGATTTGGCTCGCTTGAGCTAGCAAGAGCTAACCTTGCACGCACAAGACTCGAGAAAAGTTTGCTCCAAAAGTGCCTGGTTCTCGCTCGTTATCCTGACTAGGCAAGACAGCACAGTACCCAGCCAAGAACCCAAGCACGCTCTTGCTCTCTCCATGCCAGGCTGGTCACATAATGCCAATTCATAGGCCTATAAAACTATATTTTGTGTTGATTATTAAATCCACGCTACTGCAATTCACTGGTTTTAATTTTAAAACACATTGCCATAAGTTTTGAAATCAGAAATATGCCATTTGCTTTTTTTTGGCAATATATATACCACTACGTAAATTTCTCGTACGGTTCTACCATACGTGGGACCGTATATAATCCAGCCTGCTCACCTCAGTTAAATGCATTTAAATTTCAAGAAAATAGTTTCTATAACACACAAAAAACCCTTTTGTGCTCACGATGAATACTACCATTATATTGCTCTTGCATCTATCTTCTACAAGAAAAAAAAAACTAAAATGGCAAGTCTTGTTTGCAAGGCTGTTCTCTGGGTGTACCTACAGCATGTCCTGCCCTAATCAAGGAGAACATTCTTTGCAACAATTATAGCCCACCTACTGTGCTCATCCCCCACCGTGTCATCTGTACTAGTACGTGTTGCAGTTGTCATGCACGCCTAGCTGGATATGTGCACACACATCAACTCCTAGCCTTTCTTGCTCCCCTCCTCCAAATCAGTAAATGCAGGAAATTTTTTTAGGTTTTTCCTTTCCAAACAAAAAATCAGCACAGCTTGATGCCAATTTGTTGCTTGCCAACTCATTCCAATACACTCTTATGTTTTCAGCCATCATTTTGGTTAATTTGAAGAGTATGATGATTATGTCTCTCTGGACACTCATCACGGATTGAAGAAAAAAAGGGGTTAATAAGGTTCATGTTTCCTCCTCCTTATAAGCTTGACGATCTATCTATTAGTGCTGTGGTACTACCATGTCAACATGATGTCAATCAAGTAAAGAAAATGTTGGCTAAATACTGTACTTAAGTGCCACCCCCAAACTCCAAAGTATCCAAGGAAGGAATTGGAGGGGGTCCCACGCTCAGATGCAGCACAGGGACCCACATAAAAGACCCTAGCCCCACCTGTCATCATGATTGGCCCAGCTGCCTTGTGGGTCCGTTCCAAGCTTACAGTACAGCCCTGCACTGGGAGTGGGGCCTGCCTTGATTGAGGTTTCCGATTTACATCTCGGAGCAGCGGAGCTGTTATTAGATGAAAATATGTACTACCTGGAGTAGTGACCAAGTTTAAGCCTATTTTATTAGATGAAATCACAAACAATGTATTTTCTAAACTTTAAATTAATTATACGCATGTGAACGTATATTTAATAAGTATAACAAACATTAGACAAATTATATGAAATGTAAGAATTGCTTTTGGATTTGTCTCTCTTGACTACAATAATACTTCACCCAGCAAGGGGCCACAGTTGATCTCCATTTGTTTTTTTTTCCATTTTCATTTTGCACGGAATAGTAGAACTAGTATATCACATTCTCATCAAAAACGAAAAATGTCAATCTTTTCGTTCAAAAATAATGTCAATCTTTTGCTGAACTGACGTGCTCAAGGTTTAAATAAACACCATGCAAAATTGCAACACAGTTTTTTTTAAAAAACTCCATGCTCCATTTCATTATTATTTTTGTCTTTCTCCAACGTCCGATGACCAACAACAGCTCATGCACACATGAGCATATCCTTACCGGGTGACAACTCACCACACACACACACACACACACACACACACACACACACACACACACACACACACAAAACAACTACTACACCAAAAAAAAAACTCTTTCCATCTCTAAATCCAATTTGAATTTCACCTTTCCTTTGAATCCCTATCCTATTGGCCAATCGTCAACTAGAGCCGCCTTGAAAATCTCAACACATTTTTCTCAAAACCAAAATAAATAATAACAAGGATAATTAGAGCATGCCAACTCATCCCAATACACCCTTTTGTCCCCCCATTCACCTCCTTCCGGTTTTAATGCCCAAATTAAAAACCTTTCACCTTTTCTAATCTCTCTCACTCACATTTGGAAAATATTTGTCCCCAATTTAAAACCTTTCTCCTTTTATAATCTCTCACTCACATTTGGAAGATATTAATCAGAGGAGACAGCAGAGAGAGACTTGAGGCAGAGGAGGCGAAGCAGACTATTGTTACTGCTGGTAGCCTCCTCTCCTACTACTTCTAGTATCATCGAGTACAGAGTACAGAGCATTGTAAACACATCCCCTCCCCTCCCCTGCCGCCGCAGCAGGCGCTGCAGCTTCTCTCCCCACCTCAGCTGCAGCGGCAGCCGGCGGCTGTTCCGCTCCCCTCGCCTCCCGCTTCCGTTTCTCCCGGGGTGGCGGGGTATCTGTCTCAACCGATTCTCCCGGGAGAAAAGGAGCCTCCTTTTTCGGTGTCGGCGTGTTCCGCTGTGGGGCGTCTTGCGGCGGCGGCGCCTGGGATCGCCGCTGCTCGCTGCCTCCCTCTCCATCTCCCTCCTCCTCCTCTCCTCCCGCCGCGGCGGTCAAGAGGGGAGAGAGAGACGGACTCATGAAGGGCCTAGTAGTAAGTACGTTCTCCTGTCGTCATTAGATTGCTGGCTTGCCTGATGATTTTCCGCCTTCCTCTGGGATTTTTGTTGCGCCATTAAAGATGGCGCTTTTCATGCTCGCTCCTGACCCGAATGGGCGGGCGGCTCTTGGATTCTCGTTTTCGGCTTTATGCGCGTGGGGCGCATAGCTTGGTGATTTCACTGTGGCTGTCGAGCGCCTGGCACCCCATGCGATTCGTACTGGATTTCGGGATCTTGGTCAGGGAATGAATGGCGGGCCCTCTCGTTGCTCCCCCTGATCGTTCGTCCCTCGCGGAGATCTTGTGGCAACGGAGAGATGGTTTTGGTTCCGGTTGAGCAGCGAAATTTTAGGAGCTTTGATTCGAATGATTTTAGCTTCCAATTCAATGCGCCGTGTTTGGTTGGTGTGGATAGATTGATTGCTAACTCTTGCTGCGGCATGACGGCGGCAATGCCGCTCTGCCGCTCTGTTCTGCAGGTCGTCCTGGCAGCATTAGTGGTGCTGGCCGCCGCCGCGCGCGGCGAGCTGCGGGACCAGGCACCGCCGGGGTCGCGGCCGCACAGCGTCACCATCACTGAGTTCGGCGCCGTCGGGGACGGCAGGACGCTCAACACAATCCCGTTCCAGAACGCCGTCTTCTACGTCCGCTCCTTCGCCGACAAGGGCGGCGCGCAGCTGTACGTGCCCAGGGGCCGCTGGCTCACCGGCAGCTTCAACCTCACCAGCCACCTCACCCTCTACCTGGAGGAAGGTGCCGTCATCATCGGCGCAAAGGTAGTGTGGGGGCATTGATTTGCTTTCGATTCCGTTTCTTGTCACGGGTTGTTAAGGCAGTAGTAGTTACAGAGATTCTGCTCGCGTTGGCATTCAGAGTATGTGTGCGATTGGTGCCTATCCTTTTCAACCTGCATTGGCTGGATGTGAGCTGGTAGTAGGATTGGTATTGCTGATCTGGTCATCTTAGTCTGTTTAGATATGGTTGTTGGTTGTACCTCAGGAAGGAGTGATTTGGACATCTGTGAGGTGAGAGTCACATGCCATGGATTTGGACGCCATCTTTCCTGCTCTTATATGTTCTTTGTTATTGCTTCATATCATGGGGAAAATCCTTTGCAGGTATCACGATAAGTAGTATTCAAGTTTTGTTCTAGATGAGGCTTGGAGTTGTTTCTGTTTGCTTTTACTGTATGGAGTGAGTTTTTGGAAGGTGAAACATAGCTATTGCTGCGAGGCAGGTAGCCAAAAATAGGCAATTTCCTTTTTGCATAGTTTTGAAGTCAAGCTTACCTCATTAATCTTGTATAAAAAAAAACTAGGCATGTTTCTTAGTTCCTGCCATGCAGATTGTGATCACTTCTCTGTTGCTATTCAACCTTTTTTCTCTTTTGACATGCTTAACTCTTTAGAAACGTGGTTTGGCACTACACATTGTACGCCATATATGTATTTTGGATGTAAAAAGGCAAGCAATGCCATGTTCTTCAGATATGAAGATTTTTGTATTTTTAATTATTAAAGGTGCTGACATAATTTGTTTTATTTCTCATTTTAGGATTCATCACAATGGCCGATCGTGGAACCTTTGCCATCTTATGGCCAAGGGACTGACCTTCCTGGTCCTAGACATCGAAGCTTGATAAACGGATACAACTTAACCGATGTTGTCATAACCGGTAACTGCTTTGTTCTGTCTTGTATATGGATTTTCAGCCTTGTGTTCTTTAGTCAAAATTTAATGGTCCTTGCATGTCTTGTCCACTTATTCCAGGGAACAATGGAGTTATTGATGGTCAGGGCTTAGTATGGTGGCAGTGGCTGCGCTCCCATGAGCTGAACCATAGTCGACCTCATATTTTGGAGTTTCTGTATTCTGAAGATATCGTGATCTCAAACTTGACATTCTTAAATTCACCAGCCTGGAGCATACATCCGGTGTACTGCAGGTGCAATGCCATTAACTAAGCTTTGTGTGTAAGGTGTGTGGTTTGGTGAATATTAGTTGCATTTGTACTAATGCATAATGTCTTTGTATTCTTTAGTAATGTAAAGGTCCACAATGTGACGATTGAGACCTCACTGGATGCTCCACTGACTGATGGCATAGTTCCAGGTATGTTTTTTTTTCTCTAGTCTGAATACATTTTTTTATGTTTTATTTTCATATAGCATAGATATTTTAATTCATTCTTGCTGGTAGCATTTAATGCCTTTAGTGCTGAATGCAGCAAAAACATCCTGATTCCTGAAGAAACACCGATTCTCCTTTTCCCTTTTCTTGTTTTTTTTGGGTAACATCCAAGCCTGTATAATATGCCCCAATTGTTCCTTCATAGCCTTAACAAAGAATCTGAACTACTCGTACCCTGTAACTCTTAAATGCAGTTGACAGCGATGACAAGAAGTTTTTACTTATTTCACTAATTGTTCATTCTTGCTCCAGATTCATGTTCAAACTTATGTATTGAAGACAGCACCATAAGTGTCAGTCATGAAGCAATTTCACTGAAAAGCGGATGGGACAAGTATGGCATTTCCTTTGGGAGGCCTACATCTGACATTCGTATCAGCAGAGTGGATCTGCTATCATCTTCTGGAGCTGCTCTTGCATTTGGGAGTGAGATGTCTGGAGGGATTTCAGATATTCATGTTAACCACCTCCGGATCCATGATTCCTACAAAGGTATTTCTTTCAAGACATCACCAGGTCGTGGGGGTTACATAGAGGAGGTGGTCATCTCTGAGGTACAAATGGAAAATGTCCTTGTTGGCATTGAGTTCACTGGTAACTGTTCAACCCACCCAGATGACAGTTTCGACCTGTCTGACCTCCCGACGATTGATCAAGTCACTATGAAGAACATGGTCGGCACAAACATCTCGGTTGCTGGAGTTTTGTCAGGAATCGATAGTGCCCCATTCACAGCTATCTGCCTTTCCAATCTCAATTTCTCTATGGCTACTGATTCTGGTTCAAGTTCCTGGTCTTGTTCCAATGTTTCTGGCTACTCCGAGGCTGTCTTTCCTGAAACTTGCACAGAGCTCCACGATCCATCTTCCAGTCCTTCCATCTGCTTCTCCCTTGCTAGCTACAGTGCCATTGCAACAGCATAAATGTTCATCCTTCCATTTCTTGTTCTTCCCATTTCTTATTGCAGTCCTTACACGATCCGATTGAGCCTCCATCACCATCTTTTTCTCAATTCTTTCCCAATAAACAAATCAGGAAAAAAGAAAAATATCACTGCCCCCTCAAATGGCCCTGAGGCTCGGATTATAAGCTGCGTGATGACCTTGAAGGGGAAGAATCAAGTGGGGCTTGTGGACAGCTAGGTGCTTGCTTGTACAGCTACATTTCTTTATTCAATCTGTAAGAAGGATTTTTTTGGTAGGTGCTGAGTGCAGAACAGTTGCTTCATACTATTGTCATCTGGTTATAAATTATCAAACATCATGATTAAATTATATGTGTATATTCCATCCCCACCTTTGAGCGTTCATTCAGTCTGATTGATTGAAAGGCATGGCATGTTATCTTGTAAGTCTGACAGGCTGGCTGTGAATGTAGAGCCAGGGTGCTTTGGTATAAATAAACAACTTGGTGTCAATTGGGTTGTTAGACTGATGCTGATTGCTGCTTTTGTCCTCTCTGGGGGACAGTATTAGCTTGGCACAATTGGCATGGTTTGCTCCAATGAGGGCATGTTAGGTTTGCCAATTGTGCAAGCCTCTTCAACTGCCACCTGCTGCTGAACAACTGATAGAAAGTTGTCGAGAGTTGAGAGCTGGTGGCCTGGTGACATGTTTGAGCTGTTCATCATGGCCTTATTCTTGTACCCTTTAGAGGAAATCTCTTGATGTCATAAAGGTTGTTGAAACTTCGTTATGTTCCTGTAGGGCTGCAGGAACTATTATATTATATGAACTGAACTTATACAATAGCTTTGTATTGGATTTCCATTCAGTCGGTTTGGTTGCTTACCAGGGTCGGGTCTGGAGTTCTTTTTTTTTTCACCTTTTTTTGGGAGTTGGTATGTGTGTGTCAGGCTGTTTAATGTTATCTGCTGTTATTTTTTTATTCTTGAGTCGTCTCCATACAAGTGAGGTGAAATTATATCTTGCTGTTCTTTAGTAAAGCCACGTGGAGCAAGGAGACATGAGCCTAATTTTGCCTCCACTAGGCTCTACCCTGAATACAGTAAGGCAATACTCCTTAAGTCCACATACATAATTATAAGTCTAAAGTTGCATCCCACAAAGTCTAAATCTACATATACTGAAATTAAATCCTAAAATCTATTTATTAATTAATTTTGATGTACAATCTCAATCTATGTGAATCTTGATGGTTGGTTCATGGACTGAAATCCTATAGCTTGACCCTGCGGGTACAACTCACACGAATGGAAGTTGCGAGTAGCGACTTGGGACCTCTGCATGACCCTGGGGTTAGCACCATGTCTGTCGAGAGAATGACCCGAGGTGCTAACCTAGTGGGCCACGGCAAAACCCTCACGGCGGTTATCGTCACATTGCATCTCTATCTAATTTAAGCTTTCACATTCTTTATCATATACCTAGGTTGTGTACTTACTATTCTAGATAGATAGCAACACACTTAGCAAAACCATAATTGCACATTCTTACATAGGTTTTGATAAGTGGAATTAGAGGCCAAATTTAGAGTAGAAGTTTTAGAAGCCTAATTCACCCCTCTTTGGCGTCATGGTCCCTTCAAGTGGGATCAAAGCCGGTTGGCTTAATTTGGATCCTTGGCTTAACCGCCATTGAGTCAACACTATTTAGAGTGCTTAGGATGAATACCCATGGACCCTCCGCACTGTGACAACACTAATTTCCCGTATTGGAGTGCTAGAATGGATTGCTATGTAGAAGTGGTTGATCTAGGTGTTTAGAGAGTAACTCATGGTGGGATGAAACCCCTAAAGAATCCCAAAAAACCCATCATCATAAGTGATGAAAAAGAAATTCATCTAAATGCTCCAGCAAAAAATTGTTTGAATCAATGAGCATAGACATTTTTAACAGTGTTTACTTTAACTGAAGAAAATAAAATTTGGTTCAAATTACATGACCTCCATGACAGATCAAGCAATATCCGTGAGAAAAAACATTGCTTAACTAAACAGACCTATGATACTTTCACTATAAAATAGAAGTTTGTGACAAAAAAGATGACTAGGGATTTCCCCCCTCCCATTTCATTAAGGAACATATCTGAACAAACTTTATATGTATGATCTTTCCAATTCTTTTTTCTTAATTGATCTGTCAAAGTTAGAAGTCCTTGACTGCACGCTCTTGGTGATATTTGATTCGAGTTGGTCATGCAGTAGAACTTCATAGTCTACTACAATAGTAGCATTAGATTCTAGTTGGTCTATGGTGCAGAGCTTCATAAAGCCTTGTTTTTCCAAAATGCAACTGCCTGTTCTGATAAACAAGAAGTAATGACGTTTAGGGTTTGACTGATCGAAGCACAATAGAATATTTTTTTATGGTGCAATGTCTCATGACAAATGAATACACATGCATAATGCTCAACGACCATTACTTGGCATGCATCTATAGAATGGGCTATAAAATCACACAGTCATTTTTAACCCTGTTAATTTTTCATTCTTGCAAAGATGAATGCCTATAAACTACTAGTTAAGTGCCCAATCCTTTTATGAAAGCTATACCAGAGTTTACAGGAGACGAATTGACAGTTACAAGAAAGAATTGGCTACAATATATCAATGTATATTTTTACATTGGCAGTATTGCCTATACGTACACCAATATTTCCTACACATTTTGCATTGCTGATTAGTTTAGTGATAGGATATGGTAGTGCCTTTTGGGAGCAATATTGTCTCCGATTTTTACCATAGGATCATCCGATCATGACTTGCTGGTGCTGAGATGGACCGTGATAAACAACGGTGTGATCGAATGAAGCAGTTGCTAGAGCTGTTGCTGCAGGAAGCTGATGGTCAGAGATTCAGTCATAGTGCACACGAGAGATCAAAATCAGTTAAACACATAATAATGCCAAAGAAAAAAATTCATAACTGCCCATTTTTTATAATCTCGACCATGAGGAGATGACATTCCCTGGATTAATAAACTTAATTATTTAACAATGGGAGTATACATCTAATAAAACAACTCAAAGTATGAGGCTTGAGCAAAGCCATGTCGATCTATGCACCATGCTGTTAGTTGTATTTGTATTAAGAAAGCAAGGAAAAGAAAAAAAAATTCTACTTTTGAAACCTCAACTATGAAACGATTCCTTTGACACTCTACACTATCAAAATCGTTCACCTTTGGCTCAAATTTGTTTTTCTAGTAATGTGGAGACATGAGTAATGAAATAGTTTTGCATCTTAGAAAATTAGGGAACATTTAGAGTTTCTGATTTTGTCTGCAGTTGTACATAGAGATTCTATAACCAAAATATTTTATTCACTTACAATAAAGCATTTTTTTTCTTGAAAAAAGAAATTTTAAACTAAAACTCCAAATTGATTTAGGTTTTCAGTGCACTTAGCCATATACTAATTCTTGCATGATTTCCAAATTTTAAATACTAATAAATGAATTTAAACAATGATTGAAAAGCTCCCATATATAGCCCATAGGATTGCTCAGAACTCAAATCAGTTTGATATGGACTATGGAGTGAATTCAATCTTAATCAACATAATGAAAATGGTTCAGTTTTAATTTTATACACATGGGTCTTCGTTGTACTTTAGTGTCACCCATAGCATTTTTTATTGAAGTTAAAAATGTTCCCAGGTGAGAATTGTTTTGAGTTTTTATAAACTCGTTACAGACTTTTACAATTCAAATAAGCTGTTGGCCATATAGCTCATTAATGTCATTTTAACCAGAACGATTTAGTAGTTGAGGATTGAAAAAAAAATAGTTTCATAGCTGAGTTGTGAAGCAGACAATCCCTGTTTATCAGGTTGAATAAATATAAAATGATTTTTTTCTTAAGAAAAAAATTATATATATTGAAAACGTTTGACAGGAGCTGTAAACTTGTGATAGCAATTAGATAGATAGATAAACAAGTTCACATGTGGCAAAACGGACAGTTATGAAAGTAATCATCACTATAAAAGAATGGTTTGTACTTATGCACTCACTTGCGCAGATGAAGATTGTGGTTGCTGGTGATGCTGCTGCTGCTGATGGTGGTGGTCAAACATGGCCGCGCCACATGCCGCTGCCGACGCCCAGTTCTGGAAGCTGGCCTCGTCGCCAGGCCTGGGCAGGTCGAAGTGGCCACCGCCAAAGTCCATGCCGGCGCTGCCGTCGTGCAGCTCAACAGCATCCGGCCTGAACATCCGGTCGTTGAAAAGGTTGGGGTGGTCGAAGCAGGGTGCGTACGGGAACTGCGCGCCCAGGTGCAGCGACGTCAGGCACTCCGCCTGGCTGAAGTCAGGCGGCGGCGGGGGCGGCTGATGCACCGCCGGCTGCCCGTGCTCACTGCCGCCACCGGTGTCCGTCTCCTGCTTGGCCATGCTGAAGTAGCCTGGGTAGCCCTGCAGTGACGTGCTCGTCGAGCAACCAGCAATGTCTCTGCGCCAAGATCGTATCAGTTTGTTGGTCAGTTTACAGAAGATGAGTTTGTTCATCAGAGAGCAATGGGCATTTTGGAGGTTTGAACTCACCTCTGATGGAGCAGGCTGGAGTCGTCCGGTAGCATCATGGCTTGTTGCCCATCGGCACCGCCGTTTTGGAACCACGACGAAGGGCCCGGCTCACCGGTCAGTCCTAGAGGCAACTGCATGTCGGTCTGGAACTGAAAAATGGCAGGAGGCAACATCTTGTTCAGATATCCAAGCCTGAAAAACGTCTGACACGCACCTGAAGCTGAGGTTAGTTAGTTACCTGGGCAGCAGCACACTGTAGGCCGATCAGATGTTGCTTTGCAAAGTTCTCCTGGAGAGATCCAAATCGATGCAGAAGTCAGAACTAATCTGAGCTACTGATTTTCTTTTTTACTTAAAACGGCATTATCTGACTTGATATTCAAAATTCAGATATAGTGAATTGTTGCTAGATATTGCGATTATAAAGTGTACATTGGCCCAGCTTCTCTTGAAAGCTTAAACGAGAGATAAAGTGTTAAAATATATCATCTGAAGTCAACCAGAAGGTTACAGATGCGTACCTTATGGATTTGGATGCGTTTTAGAGATTCTTTGAGAGATTGCTCCATTGCTCTTATATGGTCGATATTCTCAACTTTCTCAGGATCGCTCCAATAACTGAAGAACAAATCGTCTAGCTGTTACACTTCTCTCAATTTTTTGCCCATTATTTTTGTGATAGGCTATTATGAATTTTATAATCATTGCCATAGATGCATAACAGGGCCACCTTTAACAGGATCATGTGTCATTAAAGGAAAATCACAGCAGCACTGATTGGAAAGATTTCAAAAGATATGCATGCTCAAGTGAGTTGATGCTATTCACCTGAGACGCTTTTGAACCTCTGCCATTTGACACTGCAATGAACCGAGATGGCCTGACAACTCCTGTCAAATTATTGAAATCCAAACACAGCATTAGAAACATGAAGAAGGAAGAAAGAAATCACATGACTTGCTTGTTCTAGTTGTCGATTTGTTATACTCTACCTCGACTGTCTGACCCCTGCAATTGATTCAGAAATAGTGTCAGTGATTTCTTTATAATTAGGCATTTCTATTAGTTGATATGAGCATTCTAATTTTTAAAAAATGGCAGAATTACCCAGAGCCTAAGAAGTCTTGAATATTTACATCGTGGTCTAGCTTCTTGAAAGTCTTCTTTAGGGCCTTTTGAGCACAACAAAGGGAGATCATTGAGGTCATGCATTCTGAAAAGTGGTAAGGTAAGAGAGTAACCGTGTCGACAAATCTGTTGGTTCAGAAAACTTACTTCTAAGCTCTCCAATTTCCTGTTCAAGGGTAGGAAAAGAATACTAGTTAGTATATATTTTCATGAACACGTATGTTTAATTTAGAAGATCAATATATAGGACCTGCAGAATTACCTTTTAGCTCTCTCTTGAGGGGTTAGCTGCGCATATTTTGCTATGACTTCCTCAATGTTGCTGCAGAGACAACAATGTGTAAAGGAAAGATATAGTGCAAACTAATGATTCAAATTATCATCTCAATTTTTTTTTGACAAATCATTGGACGAGCTACTTAGGTAAAAGGCTATTTGAATAGAATAATGAAAAGAAAATCATAAAATGGAATGACATTTCAAAAAAGCAAAATACGCATTTAAAATTTGCAATGGTTATCCCAATTTCGCCACAAAATTCACCCATTGCGAAATTCAATAAGAAAAAGTCAATCCATGTTGACAAAGCAAAATCAGGAATGGACGATGCATGCATGCACATACCTTCTTTCGCCGATGCAAATGGTGGGTTTGCCGGTGGGCGAGAGCATGAGGAGGATGAGATCGATGTCACACAGGATGGAGAGCTCCTTGGCCTTCTTGAGGATCCCCGACCGCCGCTTGGAGTAGGTCACCTGCCTCCCGCTGCTGTTCTCCAGCCTCTTGATCTTGAGCTTCACCCTCCCCATCGCGGAGACGACGAGACTGATGAGAGGTGCCGCCGCCGCCGCCCCTCCTCAAGACCACACCGATCGTCACAGACGCCGCCGCCGCAGTCTCTATGTCCCAATCCCAACGGATCGCCGAGCTCTTCCTGAACGGATCCAACGCCAGCAGGCAATTGGACTGCGCGAGCTGAACAATCGATCCGTGGAACTGCTGGGAGCCTAGCATATGTGCATATGCTTGTCTCTTCGTTCTGCGACGTGAAATCGGACGGACAAACCGGCCGGCAGACGGTGGTGGCGGGGTCGGACGGCCGTGGAGGAGGATCGGGATTTAAAGGCGACGAGGAGGAGCTGCTGCTTGATGACCCCACGCACGGCACGGCTTGTGAATGCAGAGGGGAGGGAAGGGACGAAGGAGGAGGAGGAGGAGGGATCGCGCCAAGAAGCAGCCGGTGAAATCGGCAGTCGACCGGGCCGGCGCGGGAGAGAAGGAGGAGGAAGGAGCGGCTGTGCGTGGAGGGAGAGGAGGGCAGAGAGGGAAACGCGCGGCAGGTGGTTCAGCTTCCCTCGCGCGCGCACGCAACTGACGCAACTCACTCACTCACAAGGCTACTCCTACTGGCTTGTCTCCTCGTTTTTTACGGCGCGCGTCCAAGAGCCGTACAGAAGTACAACTACTCGGAAGAAGACGTCATCCCTGTATCGCTCCGGTTGACGAATCCTTGTTGAACTGTAAAGGCCGAGTATTTAGGGTCACTCAACATGCAAAACCGTGTCCTAAACTACCATTTGTTATGGTTTTACCTGACACATGACAGTGGTTTTGACCGGTCAACATATGACTCGGCAAATGTTCAACATATGTAATCGGTAGTTCATGTACAAAATGATGGTAAACGGTAGTGCGTGTACAAAATGAAAAAAAGTACTAGACCCCACATGTCATCCTCTTCGACAGAGGTTAAGACAAGTGGATTTATACTGTGGTGAACATGGTTCATGTGAATGTATAGGCCTCGTTTCTTAAGGGTGTGTTTGGCTGCTGGATGAGGCTTGCATCATATATCCGGATGAGTGGATGCAGGCTGAGTGGAACCGTATTTCAAAAAAGCTGGCGTTGGTGAGATTGCATGAGCGGATGCAAAAAGGTTGAATTGTTGTTTGATTGATTGTACGAGCCGATGCAATCCATTTAGTTTGAGAGTCTCATCAAGGATCCTAAAAACTCGCATGGTTGAGCAGGCGTTGGACAACCGGGTGTGGATACAGGACATACGTGGTGGTCTTTCTTTCTCTTAATTGTCTAATAGAGTTCCACAAACTTTGGGATGCTCTTCTGAATTTTACCCTCACAAGTGATGCTTTTTTTCGCAATCGTGTCGTGTCACGTTTTTCATTAAGCAAGAGTAGAAAATGTCGTTACAACATTATGTGGTTACGGTAAACCGTTGGTTACCGAAACCCATAGCCTACACTTCTTGCACGTGGCTGTGATTACATAGCAATCTCATTTTGCGACTAAACAATGATTGTACAACTAAGTAACAACTCAAAGCAGCGACCTGAGTGGCCCCAGGTGCCGGTACCGCGCCATGGACCAGGCGTCGAGCTCTTCTTCTATCCGAATGACCAACTGGGATGGCGTTGTCACAATCCTATTAAAAGTTCTTGCGTTTCTCTCCTTCCACAGCGACCAACCAATGAGGAAGCATACCGAGTCGAAACCACGGTGAATTGTCTTCGGCAGGCGCTTCTTGCTGCTTGTCCACCACTGCATGATGTTCTCTTCGTGAACCACCACAAGGTTATGGAGATGCAATCTTTTGAGCCAGGATTCCCACACCTTACGGCTGAAAATGTACCCCAGGATAATGTGGTCCATTGATTCCACGGCCTGGTCATAGATGAGGCAGATGTCATTGTCCTGTAGCCCATGTCGATGCCTTCTGTGCATGGTCCAGCATCGCCCATGCATGACAAGCTAAAAGAAGAACTTCACCCGCGGCGACGCTGAAGTGACGATGATCAGCATATTTGGAAGCATGAAACATCATGTTCTTTCTCATCCAAGACGACATACAAGGCAGTCTTTTATGGGTCTATTCAGTTTGAACAGTGGCGCCCTCTTTGGAAATCTTGGGCACCAGCAAAATATTGTAAGATGTTCATTTGGCTTGCCATAAAAAAATAAATGCTAAACAGCTGATCAGCTAACAAAGAGGGGGCTTCCTCATCAGATATATGCATCCTCTGTGACCAAGAAGAAGAAACTGTCCAGCATATTCTTACAACATGTGTGCTTGCAAGACATTTTGGCATAGTGTGATCTCTCCACTTAATTTACAGCAGCTGGTACCTAATAGAAGGGAACACAATGCAACTTTGCGACTTGGTGGAGGAAATCACTAAAAGAGTTGGTAAACAATGCAAGAAAGGAGTAAACTCTCTCATCATTTTGGGGGCTTGGACTTTGTGGAAGCATCAAAATGCCTGTGTTATCGATGGTGATTCGCCAAGTGTCGCAACCTCTGTGAGAAACTTGGAACTGGAGGGTCGTCTCTAGGTTCTGGCTGGGGTAAGAAACCTCTAGAACTTGGAACTCAGGCGTCTTGAATTATAGGTCCAGTGCAATTGCATAATCGAGTCGATTAATTGTAACATAGAAAGATTCTTTTTTTTCTGGTTTGTTTTCTTTTACCCCCTCTTACGTTGGTCATAGTAAGAGGGGTTCTTGTATGGACCACTCTCTTTAACTATAATACAAAGTTACACAAGTCTCCTGCATGTTTGAGAAAAAAGATTTGAGTATGACATGTGGGTCTAGTAGCAGCAGATGCATCTGCTTATTCTGGTAGGGCTGATGCGCCCGATTCAGCTGCCGCGGTGTTGCATGTGCGCATTTAACTGCATCTGCCGAGCCATGCGAACTAAGCGCCTGTTTAGTTCCCAGAAAATTTTGCAAAATTTTTCAGATTCCCCGTCACATCGAATTTTTGGACACATGCATGAAGCATTAAATATAGATAAAAAATAAAACTAATTACACAGTTTAGATGAAATGGACGAGACGAATCTTTTAAGACTAATTAGACCATGATTGGACAATATTTGCCAAATAACAATGAAAAGCGCTACAGTGCCATTTTGCCAAAAATTTCGGATCTAAACCGGCCCTAAACCCTGATCAGTTAGAGAATATATAGCCGGACTGTTACATGCATGTGTGGCACACGTGGTAGCACAGTACACCGCCACCATATATAACCTGCCCCACCAGAGGCTTCACACGTGTTGGGAGTGAATGTAAATAAACGGTGAAATAGAGCGATTTATTATGTGAAAAAGCTCTTGCCGGACGTCCGGACGGTTTTTCTTATTGGGCTATTTTAACTGGATCCAGCCCATACAAAGGGCCCAACAATCTCTACCTGACATGTCTCTCCCATACCGCTACTCGTGCCACATGTTGGCTTCAATTAAGTTATGGAATGCACAGAAGAGTTTTGTTTCTCGCTTTAGCAGTAGATTTTTGCTCCTACCTTAAAGCATGGTATGTCTTCATCTCAAAGAAACCGTTGTGGCTAGCGGCGTCGTGATCGCCTTTCTCCTTCACCACTGACTACCTTCCATGACTACCTCTTCCTCCCTCGCGGCCCTGCCTGCCCGTGCCCGCTAGCTGCAGCCACGTAGGTGCGCAGGTGTCGGCTGCCACGTGTGGCCAGGCAGCCGGGAGAGGTGGTCGTCGCTGGCTGAGCCCAAGCCAGGCGTAGGCGCAGCTGGCTGTTGCCAGGCCACGCCACCATCCTCGGCCGCCGGCTTGCCGGAATTGATCGCCCCCACTCTGTGTTGCGTCATACGGAAGAAGAAGGGTGAAAACCGTATATTGTAAGAGTATATTTCAGAGGTATGTTGCAAGTGTTGTATATCGGTGTTGTAAAAGTAGATCGGGATATTGCATATGTTGTAATGACTGTACACGTATATTTCAAGTGTATGTTCTAAATATTTCTTCTGTTCCAGACGTATGTTGCAAGTGTTTTATCTAGATGTTACAAAAGTAGATCTGGATGTTGCATATACATGCATGTTGCAAACATGTTTTCAAGTGTTTTCAGGTGTTTCATACGTCTGTTTGCAAGTGTTTCATATGGATGTTGGATATGTTTGCAATGATTTTCAAATATTTTTTAGGCGTTTTCGCAAGTATTTCAGACGCTTGTTTCAAGCGTTTTATCTGTCTTCTTTTGTATGCTGCAACTTTTGCATCTAGATGTTTGAAAAGTAGATTGAGTGTTGCATATGGGATGCTCGTGGAAACCGGCTGGCGTTGCGGATGATGTTCGAGGCGGCGCGGGCACATTGGTGATGCACTTGCTCATGAGCCCGACAGCCCAGGTGCTTGCTCGCTCTCTATGCGGACACCGTCCGCATGGTAACTTCCGAATCGGATGTCTCAAGTCCGTTTATACGTACAAGAGGATAGGAGGTCGATGATGTGCATTCATGTGGTAATCAGCTATATGTGCGACGTGTGTTGTCCGAAGATGTGCAAAAAACATGTGCTCATGGGCGACTGACCAAGATGCGTCTATTCTCTCGCATACATGGATGTTGTGCCGGACGTCCGGGGCTTCTCCGTGCAGGAGGACATGTGCAGGTTGCTACCCAAGAGGGGCTTGCGAACCAGATGGCGGCCCAGCCCATGGTGAATTGTTGACTCGGGCCTGGCCTACCTAGTTGGATCTACGACAAGATTGATTGTCGTGGTGGACTTAAGCCTAGGACTAGAAACACTGGCGTGGCTTTGCCGCGCCCTCCTTCGATGGACCTATCGATGTATACAAATTTGTTACAATACACCCTGTGCCCGTTATTCAATTTGTTTGATGGAGTAACGGTTTGATCTATGAAGCACTATGAATGAGCACTGTTGGCCAGAACCCTTTTTATTATTTTTTTTGCAGCAATTAAGTATGCAACAATACACCTGGTACAGAAGGTTCAGAATGCAGGCAATGATAACAAAGTATATAACAACACTTTTCAGCGAAAGAACAGTGTTTTCCTCTCACAACAAATCAGCATAAGCCAAATTTCAGCAAAATGAACAGGGTTATTTGTACATATAAGGGTCTAGATTGGTATAGAGCATCAGTAAGTATACTCTCTAACAGAAGGAACCAGCAGTTTCGTACTTTGAGTGTGGGTCACCAAAGAGGCCTATAGTTATAGAATAACACTGACAAAGGAGCGTTATCAGATCTTATAAGTTTTGATACCAGAGGCTTGCTATGGTGAGCACTTGACCATGCTTGTCCCATTCCCTCTCTCTAATTTTTTTTGACACTTTAAGCGTACTAAAGCCAAGCCTCCTTTTTTTCATCCTACCACACTGGTGGAAGGAGTGGAGGTTCACTTGGATGTATCTTCTCTTATGCAATTGAGATAGAGAAAAATCCATAATCAGTTAGATGGAGATGTAAGGATGGCATGCCAAGATATAATGCCTAAAATATGCTTTAATTGCTAATACCATGATTTAAATCTTCTGGCCCAAGTCTTCGTGAAGGCATTTTATATGGCTCTCTATCTGTACAATAATGCTCAGAGTGCTTGCACTTCATTCAAAAATCACTTTTTTTTACACAGGTATAATAGTTGTTAGGCTTCTAAAACATCTAGTCTTAGATATATGGTGGCATACCAAACAAACTGACCTATCTCTTTATATTCAGATTTAATTTCATCTTGCTATTAATTGTCCAGTACTCATATTTGAATTTGTGCAGATTATAATTCAGAGCATACCAGTGACCACAATGATTTTGATGCTAGAAAATTTGTTTCAATTTGAATGTGATGTTGAAGGTCATCGGAAAATAAAAACAACACAACAACTAATAAGACAAGTACCAAAGATGAAATATTATATCTACCAAATATGTGATACATGTATTGTTCAAAACAACTCATATCATAAGCTCCTTAAGCAGTACTAGGATCAATGGAAATAACAAAAAGGTCCCATTACTAGGTCATACGCTTGGCGCCCCGGTGAGACTTTCTAGGAGCAGACACAATCAGTGTCCTTCTTCATACTCTCTGATTCATCATTATCCTTGTTTGACCTGTCATGACTATGGAAAGATACTCCTAGGAGATTTTAACAGGACATAAGTGTAGTTATATTGCAAAAATAGAGTGTTTTACTCACAACTGCCTACTACCATTTTTATGACACAGAGCACATCTATCAATCAATAATGGAATTGATTCTACTCCTTTTACATTCCTATTAATGTGTACACAAATTTAATATTTTTTTTGCCAACATAAGGTAACTAAAGCACATAAATCATTATAATGCAAAGATACATGCGCATATGCATTTCTCAAGGTAAAGATCCAATAACATTGGTGTTGAAATTTGCAGAGTCCTAGAAAATCTATTTTGCATTTATCAAGTTCTGAACATTATAATAAAAATAAAGAAATTTTGGCTAGAGTAACAGAGCCAACATATTTTCCACAGGTAGAGTATAAAGTTGTGAATCTAACAAAATTAATTTCACATTATTTAGATCTATAATTATTTTCCTATGGTTTTCACACGTTTCTGCATGGATTAGAACAAATGTTCAAGTTCTTATTAGCTAGTACTACTATTCATCTTCTAGCCGTAGCAGACATCAAAAGCACTCAACGGGATGCGCAACGAATTGAAGGAGCTAGGAGGGATTTGGCTCTGGTTTACCATGTGCGACGAATTTGAAGAAGAGCAGAGCTCGCCGTGCAAGTGTTTCTGGCGAAGGTGACAACGGAGTACTGGTGGAGCACTTGGTAGTTTCCTACTCCTCTTGCTGCGACTCTGAGGCAGGCTCGTCGAAGCAGGAGTGGATGTGGCGCACTTTTCGCCGACGCTGCTGCGCTTGCGGCTGCGAGCGCCGGGTGTTGCTCGCGTGGCCCTCTCCGCCCCGCACCAGCCGTCGAGGGGACGCGCGAATCGCGATGGAGAACAAGGGGGGCGCTGCTTCTCCTCGCGGTAGGGGAGAGGCCCGGGAGATGCGGAGGCTGGAGCGCTTTCGGGGAGAGCTCGTGGAAGCGAGCGGCGGCCATGGGCACAGCGGGGAAGGAGGCATGTCGAGAGGCGCCCGACAGGCGACGAGTTTTCAACTTCGCGAGGTTTCATGAGGCGGCGCTTCTTCTTTCTCGGCCATTGTTGTGTCGGCCTTGGGTACAACATTTGGTTGGGCCGGTTCACTCACATGGTTGAGCACAAGCAGGACTAGCCCACTTCAACGGTAGTAGGATGATCCATCAACGGCTATGGAGAATAATCGAGGCCCTCCTAGCACCATTCAGTCCAAGTTCCTTTTATTCCCTCTCAAAAATTTATATTTTTATTTCCCTCAAAAAAATTATATATTTATTAGTTCCTTCCAAAAAATAATAGTCCAATTAATTTTTTTCCAGGAATTTACTTTTGTGGCCAATCGTGATAACAGTATTTAAATTTTCAGCACCTGAATTGGTGGAATTTCACTTTTTTGCATAGTTTATCTTAAACAAATCTTATTTCTTTTAAAATGAGCATGGAGATACAAATTTATATAAAAACTGTAGAGATTGATGAGATCTTCAAAATAATTGGTACGATCCTTATACATGTCTAAACGTACATTGCACCGATTATTTTAGGAACCAGGGTGACTTTGGACAAAATGCAATGACAAACAAGCATATGTGTGCATGAAAGCCGGTACGGTATGAAAATGTGAACTCTTAATAAGTTTTAATAATATTTTCTGATATTAATATTTTGATTGAGTGATGCTAAAACCTCACTGACAAAATATACATAAAAATTTCATGACTTTAAGACCATATAAATTATTTATATGGTTTATCAAATATTTTTGTTTATGATTTTGTGATATAATTATCAAATAAAATCTGTTGTCAGCTTTTATTTTCCAAAATAACCTGCCTAATCTAAACCTAGGGCGTTGCGGAAGAGCCCGTGCCATCGGGACGTGTGGCCCCTATTTGTCGACCACTAGAGAGGAGAGGGAGACAATAGAGAGAGGCGCCGCCCCTGGGAGCTGAGAGATGATTGAGAGAGAATTAATGAGTCTCCAAATCCTAACTCACCTGTATACACATAACATAGGGCTTGTTTGGGCCTCGTGCCATTTTTATTGAGTCAGGTCTCTTAAGAGGTCCGCCTCCAAAAATGGCCTCCATTTTTGGAGGCGGACGCCGCTCGTCTGCGGCCTTGAGGCCACCAGTGCCGCTCTCCCGTGCTGCTCCCCATGCCCACGTTGCTCCTCCATGCTCGCGAGGCCACTGGTACCGCTCCTCCGTGTTCGCGAGGCCACCGGTGCTGCTCCTCCGCTCAACCACCGCGACTGTTGCCGCTCCTCCATGCACCTTTGCGTAGCCACCAGAAGTGGGTCGCCTTAGCTTCTCCAATTTGGAGGGATAGGGTGAACCACATTTGGGCAAAATATTCCCTCCTTAGGATAACCCTAACACAGTACTCTGTGAACCAAACACTCCAAAAAATGGGTCCAACCCGCTCTAACCTCCTAACCAAACACATGCTTATTGTCCAATTAATTTTTCTAGTAATTTACTTCTATGGTCAATCGAGACGACGAGATTAAATTTTTCAGCACCTGAATTGGTGCAATTTGCTTTTCTAGAAAGCATATCTTAAGAAAATCATAGTTTTTTTTTAAATATTTTTATATGAGATCTTCAACTTTTAACTCACAGCTTTTCCGTTTGAACCAAGATGACTTTGGACAAAATGGAATGAGAAACAAGCATATGTGTGCATGATAGCCGGTGTAACAACCCATGCTATGAAAACGTGAAATTTTGAATAATATTTTCTAAAATTAAAATTTTGATTGATTGATGCTAAAACCTCACTAATAAAATTATGAATAAAAATTTCATGACTTTAAAACTGTATAAATTATTTATATGGTTTATCAAATATTTTCATTTAGTGATATAGTTATCAGATAAAATTTGTTCTCAAATATTTTCAAAATAATAGGAATAAAACCAGCCTAATCTAAACCTCACCTTTTTTTTTTGGCCTGGATAGAATCCATCAAGTCACCACCGGTCCAATTCGGCAAGCCTCTCTCCCACCTACCAGCAACCAGCTAAGGCCCTTCGATTTGGCCCAAAACCCCAGAGTAGCCCTTCTTGGCCGAGTGGACCAGGCCATCCTCATCAGACACCAGCTTGGTCCATCCATCCTCCTGGCCCAAATCTGATTTGTATAACTGGATTGGAAGTTTTATATTTAGATTTTGAAAAGATACGCGGGAGGGAAATACCAAATCAAATGTCTTGTTCACGTTATATTTAGACTGGCAACCTCTATATCTACAATATCTTTTCCTAATATTAAAGTCAAGAGGGTATTCTTCCAACGGTCTATTTTGACTTTCCACAATGTACTCATGCTCCTCTCTGTCATGTGACTCATACTCACTACTCGTACTCATACAAGTTACAACAACACATATTTAACGACATCATGGATTCCAGTTTTAAGACGTATTAGAATATATGATACGTTGAATAAATCTCAGAGCCACAAATCGTCCATGTGCTCCGGCAATAAGTTATACGTTCTATTGCAATGCACCAACATGTTTGCTAGTAACTAAAAATGGAGATTGTTTCAATTAATAGTATTAAATATGGAACATGTTTGCTAACATTAATGATTTTACTCTTCTCCTGCATATGGCCAAATGCTGACTGCAGTTAATCGCGCAAGCTTCCCAAAGTGAACTTGCTTCGTAGGGCTGGTTCGGCTGGTGGAAAAGCCGGCTGATTTTGGCTGATTCAATAGTGTTCTGTGAGAGAGAATAAGCTGAAACAAGCTGAAACAAACCGAAACAAGACTTGCAGAACAGGGCCATAGGTGTTTCAAATTGATTCACAATAGGATACGCATGCAATCAGAGCGGGAGAAGAATGGCTATGGAAACCAAACTAAAACTTGAACAATTTCACCCTAAATATAAACCTAATCGCACATCGTTGTCATGTTCATGCATGTAGAACACTACTTCATCACTAGAAATTATGTTGAATAAAAACCATAACTTTGATCGATGTGAAAACATTAGTGCACTAGTACCCCACAACACGCGCCACCGGGAAGTGGTTGTGCTCGCCATAGTTGGAAGAGAGAAGGTGGAGAGAGAAGATAAAGTGTGGGGAGACAGAGAGATTGAGATTGGGGGCGGTGGCTGAGTGTGCAGTTGGGGAGGCAGAGAATTGAGAAGCCAGGGCTTGCTCACTTCACATATTGGTAGTGGGCTTGGCCCCATTAACAGAGGCAGGCCTCTCAAGAGGTCCACTTCTGTTTATTGATTTAGGGAGGCAATAGTTTTGGTGCCTCCAAAATTGATCTATTCGTCTCTAATAATTGATGTACGTTTTAGGAGACACACTTTTTGACAACTTCTGTTATTGAAAAGGGTAGTTTCCTAAAAATATTTTTTTGTAGAAGTGAAACTTTTTCAACTTACAAACAAGAATTTTGATATTTGGACTCAGGGTTGTAGATAGATAAATGAAGCAATCCTGCTTAGAGAAGTTTGACGAAGATGAGGTTCAGGAAATCGTCTTGCAGGTGGAACTCAATAAGTTGCAAGGATCTGATTGGTTTTATGGACATACTATTTGTACCATGCAAACCTAGATGGCTCGCCACATCCAAGGTCCTACCTTCCCTAGGCCAGCCGCATTCTTTTCCACGAGGCATCTTCCTTGTCCCCCACCATACACCTAGCTATGATAGTTAGTCGTTCCAAAGCTCAGCAATTGAGTGCTCTAGCCTGTTCTCCTAATACAGCTATTTGGACTCTGTTTTTGTCAAGACAACCTATCAGGAAGCACTGCTCTCTAATCGTATTGCTGCTTCATCGTCCTTATTGGCTTTGGATGGCTCTGATAAGACTACTGGTTTATATAAGAGCCACCACGACATCCTCGGGCCCTTGTCCCTAGAGACCTTAAGGGGCAAGTGTTTCAATTGCCTCTATGGCTTGCATCATGCTGCCCGCTGCCACTATCGCACATGTTTTTTTATGTGCTGGGAGCCAGGGTACCACACGATAACATGCTGCAGTACTCCCAAATAACTATGAAATATTCATTTAGGTAGATCATGATGGATATTATCATATATTACTTCTTAAGAGGTAATAGGAGAAATATATTTTTATTTTGGAAAGTAGTAAAAAATAGGGAATGGCTCACTGCCGCCGGTGGAACTGGTCGGCTCCTTGCCGGACAACGGGAAAGGGATTTCAATCTGGGCTTGCCACGACTAGGCTTGCATTGGACGGAATATGGGCCCATGCGGAACCCATGTGAAAAATAATTAAGAAAATATTTAATTAATTAGATGGCTGCCTTGAGATGTGTACAATTTTTAGAAAGAGGGGTATTGGAGCAGTTGTCATAAAATATATTAGGTACATATGATCTAACAAAAATGCATGTCCACGCATCTATGAAACAGATATGTATGTTTGGTGTAACACCTTTATTGGAGTGTGACATACATGGTTCCATGTGCATAGTTAATGTAACATTTTGTAATGTGATACATTGCTCTATGAAACTAGCACATGTTTCCTCTAGCCCTTCCCGTCCTCTACCCATTTATTAGTAGCCATCACTATATATGTTGCATACCATGAACGATGGCCTCATTCCTGGTGTTAACTAGGCGGTGCAGTCAATTATTAGCGAGAGTGAGCGCCATTGTGCATTTGTGCTACATGCGATGGGGTAGATTCAGATTAGATTAATTTTGTGAAGGACTGCTTGACAATGAAATGGCATGTGAGCAAACAAAAGTGATGCATGGAACACGCATGGCACACCTATTCTGATCGCCAGGTCTCTTCAGGAAACAAAAACGGCAGTCTGGAACTTATGTATGATTGCTGGGATTTTTATTTTTCATTTTCTAATTATTTCAGTTATTAATTATTTTCTCTTTCAAAAAGAATCAAGGGTCTATATTTATTTGAGATCTTACCTCATCAAAAGTAACAGGAGTACCGTAGCAAGTCCCACTAGACAATGTCCTAAGAACATGCACATGTGTCCAATGTGTCCTACCATGATGACGGTGCATGACATTTTGCAACTATTTGAATTCAGTTCATTATAGATGGATTTAGTGAACCTCGTTACTCTGAAGTGCTGATAAGTGACTACTAGAAAACAGAGCTTTTGTGATAGCAAAGTTAGGGCTAGGTAGCTTTTAACTAGAAACCGAAAACTGAACTGGACCGGTTTTTTTCAATGTTAGGCTTCGGCTTCAATTGTGAGTTTTGTTGCATTTGGTGTCTAGTGTTTTGTTCAGTTACCAAGCGACAAAAACCAAACAAGCAATACACCCGAACTTTCCTGTATCATCCAACTCAATTTTGCCTCCATCGTCGGTTCAATTTGAACTACTAGGCCTCAAAATCTAGTCTGATGGCCCTCATTAGCATGTAGTAGCAGGAGCAGCAGGGCCGCTGCACTTCTACAAGCCCACGCTGAGCAGATTTTACTTACATTCTGCAGGAGCGTGTCTGCACATACTCATGTGTCAATTCGCCAGCCTCCGCGGAAAGTACGCTGTTGTCTCGGTTAAAATCGAAAGCCGCACCGAAGGATGGCACCGAATAAACCGAATCAAAATAGTCGGTGCAACCGATTTCGCAGCCCTAAGCAAATAAAATTTATCGCATTAGGTTCAAAAGCATGGCAGGTGTCCCAATAGTACCGTGCTGCAAAGTTTTAGGCCATGATTTTCTTTTGTTGAAATACTTATTCTAAATGCCACATAATTAGCGGTTGAATAAGACAACTGTTGCAATGATACAATCACTGTTATATATAAGGTAAGCTTTATATGTGCCAATAGATATTCTGGCAACGAAGTAACAAACAATACTGCATGATAATATAACAAAAACTGAGGCTTCTATCATAAAAAATGTGTGGCAAAGTTGATTTATGTGCAACCAAATTACATCCTACCGTTGGACACAATCGTGCTATTGTTTTCTGTTCTTCTGAAGATGCCAAGCAGATTAGTATGTGTGCATTGCTGAATTGAAGGCTTGAAGTGTTGACGACGTGTCTCCTTCTGAGGCCTGTTCTGGTGCATGGCCTGTGCAAGACCTCGATGATATCTCCGGGTTCGTCTTAGGATTGTTCAGCTGCTTCAGTGGCAAGGTAGTCAGCCTCCTGATTGTTTCAGCGGGGCTATGCTTTGAATCAGACTCCTCTGAATTACAGCTGGTTCTTCAAGTAGGAGCCTCTTCAGTATAATGCCACCGGCATTTGACACATATATATAAAATCCTGGTTTATTTCATACCTAAGTGATCCCAACTCTACAACCATCACGCATCTCGGCTTATGCATTCCTATTCCTATACAAGTTGCAAGTTACAATGAGCTCTGTGCCAGTCAGTGTATATATGGGGCACAGGTGTGCATGGCAAATTAACCTGAGGAAGGTGAACAACATGGAGAGCGACCAGTGTATATATACGTGGATGCAATGTGAGGTGTCTAGCTATGATTTATATCGTCGTTTCCTTTTGGAGTCGTGAGGCCTACATAGAAGTTCAGCGCAGAGCTGCAATCCAGAACATTTATTGTCACCATAGACAACTTCTGCTGATTTGCATAATTAGAGTGGTGGCCCAGATGGACTCCAATCATGTTGGATGCGGTTCTAGAGTTAAGTAATTAACTGGCGATTGGAGCTGAAAATAGTTTCTATTTTGAAATTCGGCCAAAAATGAAATTTAACTAATATTTACATGTGGGACAAGAAATCTGTTTAATCCAAATTTCAAATATGAGTTGAAATTAAAGAGTCTCACTGATGACTAGAATTTTTTTTTGACTGTCACCGGGGGGAGTACTGATGACTAGAATTAAATGGCTTGTAGACATGGAAAACATCAGTTCTGTTTCGGTCGATAAAATCAAGCTACGTATCTTAATGCATTAATTGCTCATTGTAGTTCATGGAAGACTAATGATGATATATGACTACAAGCCGGTCGTTGAAGGCAAGAATAGAAGTCCTCTTTTGCAAGAAACACTGAGCGACCCAACTCGGAAGCAGGAAGAGTAGACACACGATTGCAGCCGGCGAGAACTGTATAGGAGCTAGCATGCACAGTGTGACATTGGGCCTCGTAGAGCATTGCCGTGCAGTATGATGCTGTCGACATCATACACCTCATAGTGGATGCTGGTAGTTCCTTGTCCCTCTCATAGTCTCATACCCAATGGTAATTTATCCAATCACTACATGCGTGTCTTAGACTAGCTAGTAGACCTGTTGCAACCTGGAAAAAAGAATTATATATCTATTTACATGGTCGAGGTAAGAATTGAAGTAATTGTCGTTGAAAAACAATTGAGCTCCTTATAAATCTTGTTTTAGTAATAGATGATCCTAACCATCCGATCAAAATAAATGAAGGGCTCACAGTCGTTTGCGAGTACCACAACAAAATCCTTATGGTCAATCATATACTCATGGGTGCGCACGTTGTGATCTTCAGAGTATATAGAAAGCTTCAAATGTGGAAAGTGGAAGCAAAGAATTTGGGCTAGTTTGCCTGGGCTCTGGTGGCTCCAGGTTTTCAGCCTCTCACACTGTTCAACAGTATACAGCACAATTCACATGGTTATAATGAACTGGTCGATGATGGGAGCTTTGAGCCAATAGTTTTTGGCTAAATAGAAAAATTACAATAAAAATTGAACTAATCAAATCTCAGTAATGCCAGACATCATCACGGTACTATCACCTTGAGCTCTGATGCGTCCGAGACGACAAAAGGACCCTTCCGTCAATCTCTCGACCGACCATTCTCTAACCGCAGGCATGCATTTCTACTATCAAGTCATCACCAAATGAACAAGTGCCCCTCTGGTACCATATTTTTAGCTAGCCCTGTCGCTGTTGAGATTATCAGCGTGAAATACCGGACATATTGGCCTAACAAGACATAGATGCAAATTTGGAAACTAGATAGACGATGAAAATGTATTTACTAGTAATTGATAATTAACTGAACTCCATAACAAGTGTATAGAGATTACAGAATAACAATGTGGCTATTGAGTTAGAAAATAAAAGATAAGGTACAAAATGAAACAAATATGTGGAAATTACGAAATTTAATTAAGCAGGGTTTGCATATTTGTAATTAAGAACCCTACTAGAACTTGACAATGGTATATAGATTGGGGTCCTAACTAGTAGATCCGACCCCAGCGCTGATGCAGCATGGTATGGCCCATCGACAATGGATAGATGACTTATCTAAAATGTTAGTTCCCTCAAAGTCACTTCATTTGGGATGTACGTAACCGTATGTTTGGCATCATCTTCTGTAAACACATGGTATCTATCAACGAAGAGGCACACATCACTGCTATAGAAAGCACTCGCCCACCGCCTTGCCTCCATAAATGCACGTAACAAGCACTGCACCACAGCCCTAGTATAGCGACGGCCTGTCGGTCGGTATAGGTCGATATAGCGATGCTTTGTCGGTCGGTATAGATCTATGCCGACACTTACTTGTTGCTGCTGAAAGTGGCGTCGCTATAGCCTATGCCGACCGACATGTGTTTAGCGACCGACTGTCTGACGCCTTAGGGGCTATATATACCGACACATAGTTTGAGGCTATAAAGACTTTTAGCAACCAACAATCCAACGCGAAGCATTCACAAGACAAAATAGACACTGCTAACCAGCAGCACGTAATGAATTCCAAATTATCTATTGTCGATGCACAAACATTCAATACAATATATACATTAACCATACAAGGACACAGATTAATATGAGCATAATACATTGATATTGATTCATTCATATATGAGCTAGCCCAATGTACGGCTGGTCAGGTCTAACATCATACAAGTACAAAGTACATTAGAAGCTTGCAGACATGAAGTTTCTGCATGAGCAAGCCATCAACATCCCTAGCTCACTGCTCAAATTTGACTAATAGCAATCTCATAGTCATATCTCTAACAAGTTCAAAACAAAACATAGCTTCCACGAGCACTTTGAACTTGTCAGCACCATCACACCACTTCACAGAATGACCTGAAATGTAATATGAATCCAATTAACTACTTTTAGCGAACTTGGAGAAATGCTACCCGTATTATTACACATTATTTGACCTCCAAAAATCCAGCAGAGTGCAAGGACAAGCTTATCTCTAACATATACATTAAATGCATTGAATTTGAGTGTTTGGACAGCAAGCAAGAGAGAGCTCATGTGCCCTTATTCTTTCAATGTTGAGAATCTAAAATTTCTAGGACATAGTCAAATCACATAGAAATTTCAAATATAGTTATTGAATTTGACAAAAAAATGTAAGTAAAAATAGTTGTGTAAGGGCCCACATTATGAACTGATATAAAATAGCTGTTTGACGAAAGTAAAAATGCAACCACATTATGAACTAATATAAAATTCTGCCCCACATTTCAGATCAAGGTCTATACAATTTAATTTCCTCCTACAAATAAACACATAATAAAGAAATCCTACATGGTCAACTGAACTATCTATGTATATATCATAAGGAGAAAAGAGAGGAACAAGATAGCATATTCTTACAGCTTCAGTAGGTGTCTGATGGCAGCAAAAGATGCCTGAATACACTAGTGAAGTTATTATACTGCATATATAACTAAACTAAAAGAAGTAAAAAAAATTAGTCAACACCTAGTAGCAAATCAAAAGCATGAATTCACAAAATTATGGTTTTCATTTTCATGGACTGGGCTTCTTTTCCCGATCTGGTGAACTACAGCAGTAAATGAACATTAGGAAAATAAATAAACGAATTAGAATAACAGAGGTAATTTGATCTTAACAACACAATGTTTAATGTTAAATCGACAGATGGATCTAAAATATGCACACAAATCATCAGTTCACGAATCAGAGATCAAAGGTTCTTCACATTAGTTTCTATTGCAAGCACACAACATAAGTGGTCATTCGTATTGGCATCAAGAAGCAGTAGGAGTGGATGCCAGGAAGGGTGTCGTCTTAGGTGACAAGATTGGCTAAGCACAAAACCAAGCATCCATCATGTTGCCTAGTTGCCTATGCTAGCAACAAGGATATACATATATTTTTCTATGACTAAATATTAGTTTGTATTGCAAATTCGTATATGGGTAAAAATTGTAATTCTAATCTTGTTGGTATAATACCCCCTACATAATTTAGATTCGAGCTTGTAGGTTGTTCTAAAAAAAAACTCGGCCCGGTAGGGGAAAGACCTCCCCCACGACATTCCACTTAAGAAGAAGCTTCTCAGTAGCCCGGACCGAGAAACCCCCCGAACCCTGGCCCCGCCCTGACACTAGGACGGGAGACCGTGGACCCCGTCACCTGGGCCGGTCCGTAGACCGTCGCCGCAGGCCGGAAACGGGCTGTCACACTAGTGCTTTGGCACACGGGACCAGCGAGGGAGGTTTTTTTTACCCTCAGCTGAAATTCGCTCCCACTGGGAGTCGAACCCCGGACCTGAGGGGTGCCACCGGAGTGCTAGACCAACTGATCTAGCATCCTTCCTGGAGACTTCAGTTAGTAGTTTCCAGAGAACCTGTCATCACTTGCTAGGCTTCACGTTTAGTCATAGAAAAAGATATATACCTGGAACTACAATTTCACAGTAATGGGCAAAGTATAGGCACTATCATTATCATTCACTACTAGAAACTCGAATACTTTTGTGTGTGCAAAAACTCACAGAAATGGCTAGATGCAAGTATAGGCACTATCATTATCAAGCATTAGATGTTTCATTCATAAAAAAAATATGCAGATGCAAGTGCCAGACTTGGCATTAAACAGGAATCGCTAATTATTCTAAGACATCTCACCTATTGAAGTCAAAATGCAACACCTGCATGTCTTTTGATATCTCAGCATGCATGGCTCCATAGCATAAAAGTCTACAAGCACAAAAAAAGGTTCCTGATTATTCAAATCCTAGACTAAAATTATGGCAAAAAAAACTATCCACAATTTTAAAATCTTGTGCAATCTAAATGCTATTGTATTTGCTCATCTAAAGTAATAATAATAGAGAATCATTTGCTCTGTACAACTAGAGATGGACATTTATGCAAACAAGATACAGACTGTACTTCAACAACATCATTCTTCAAACAATGTGCATCACTGTGTATTGGGTGCATAAGCATGACTGAACTACAGCCTAGCTTCAAAAAGTTGTGTACTAGTCAACTACTAAAAAAAGGATATATAGTATAGATTTTCAACATGTATTGCTCTGGTCAAAAAATCAAGACTAGTGATTTAACAAAATTCAGTCCACAACCAGCAGCTTTAGCAATGTCAAAGTAAATTTAATCCATCAATAAACTTAGAAACAACTGTGCTTTAGCACAGTGGAGACAGCTTAGTACCTTTCATCTCTGGCAATATCATGTGCTGCAAGCATGATTGCATATGGGATTATGCATCACAAACTGCTTTAACCTTCATGCTACCTGCCAAAAAGATTGTGAACCCATGAATGTATTAAATCAATAACATCAATTAAATCAGATAGATATTGCACTATAATCAGGTTAAAGTAACTAGACAGAGCAGTAATAAGGAAAGAATTATTATGACAATGACCAAACTAAGACTAAGTTCATTCAATCAAAGAACAGATATTAACTCTCAAGTCATGAGCCAGTTTGATTTACACAGAATGCCATCTACTGAGAAACAACAAGGATTATCCTCTGACCAATGAGTTCATCATTTTCTAAGTTACATAAATTATTTCACACAGAACCACAGAACAGCAGTGACATGCTTAAGCAAGTTGCTTAAGCAGTGACAAAATTATAGGCATAATACATTATCTTTTACACTTTCAGGAGTAGAGGACCTAAGCACATTACCTTCCATTTGGCTGTTGGCAATCCAGTTCCAATATAGTATCCTGTGTATTGGGTGCAGAAGCATGATTACTGAACAATGGCCTAGCTTTGCAGGTGAAAAAAAAATTCTAGGGAAGCTAGGTGGCTATTACAGAAGCATGACTGAAATACGGCCTAGCTTTGAAAGTTATCATAAAACATAGTTTTGCAATTCAGTTAACCAAATCAACTTGGATTATAATTCCTGGCCGATAAAAACATGCTTTAAAATGTTGGTATTTGGTAAAAAAATATGTATTAGTCAAATATTGAAAATAGGATAGTACAAATTTTTCAACATGTATTGCTCTGGTAAAAAAATCAGTACTGGTTATATTAACAAAATTCAATCAACACCCTACATCATACACATCGGATTATATCAGATCTGTTCCGAATACACAACCAAATAGCTTAAATTTGGGTTCGTGCTCAAATTTGCACAGAAGGGAAGAGAAGGAACATGCATACCTAGCTTGTTGTGGGTGCTTGTCATCGGCAAAGGGCTCACCTCGGCCACTGGAAGGAGGCTGCACTCGGAGCTGCAACTGCCCTGACGTGGTTGCGCTTGGAGCTGCAGATCTGGACGTCGGGCTGAGAAGGGGCAGCAGGTCCACCATGCTCTGGAGGGCCCGTGCGCCTTTAGGGCTGTGCTCGGGAGGGGTGGCTCCCAGAGAGCCATGCCTGGGAGGGGCCACGCGCTGAGAGGGCCACGCTTGGGAGAGGGACGGCGCACCAGGAGGGCCACACCCGCGTGTCGGCTGCGCGACAAGGGGCTGCGTCCGGGCGTCAAGAGGGGAAGCAGCGGAGCTGGGGCGACGAGAAGAGAGCTGGCGGTGGATGGGTGGAGGAGGGGTGCGGGGGTGAATGTGAGGATAAGGCGGGGTTGGGCGGGTGCAAAGAGAAAGAGGCGGGGATAAGTGCTAGGTTCCCAGGGCCCAAGTTTTAGCGCCAACAGCCAAGGGCCTTTTTCATTTTCATCTTTCCGCGCTGGGCTTATTTTGGTTCCCGGGGACAGAACATAAGGGCGCGTCGAGGTCACGGCCTATAGTGACCGACCGTTCATCCTCTTCGTTGATCTATCCCGACCGATGGTCTGACTATACAGCCAAGTATCTATACCGACCGACAATCCAACGCAAAAGCTACATATACCGACACTTGATCCGTGGCTAGCTATACCGACCGATGGTTCACCGGTATTAGTATAGTTATAGCGACACACGTGTGACGCTATTCTAGGGTTGTGGTGTAGTGAAGCTCCCTCAACACCTGAGATCGAGAAATGTCGTCGATTTGGAATGTGTACAGCAAAGCTGGCAGTTCCTGGTGCCTCTCGTACCCGACATGCAATGGTAGCTCATCCTGTCCCAAGCGGTTTTTTTCATCATACTATTCCTGAGTCCTGACTGATAAACATGGGGATATATATGACCGATAGACATGGGGATATATATGATCGATAGACATGGGGATATATATGGCCGATAGACATGGGGATATATATGATCGATGGAAGTTGTATTTGTAGATGAGCATCAGAAGCCATAAATGAAGAATTGAGTGCCACACAAGAAAAGTAAAGAAACTCTTGTCATTTGCCGGATTTAGAGATCTTCCCACTTTCTAATACAGAAGAAAGGAAAAAAAAAGCAAGCCACAGGGATGTAATTAGCTCGCTAGTTGGATGCAGTTGTGCCAACGCCACCTCAGCTGGTTTTGTGCAGAAACTACAAAAGTATCCTACAGCCCATGAAGTGGATGTTGCATTTTTCGACGAGAAGCAGAATGCAGAACGGAATTAAGTGCTGCTGCTCAAGAAAAGTAAATATACTATTCTGATAAGATAGATGTTATAGTTCTTCCCATTTTTGAATTTTGAGAAAACAATTAAACATACCAAATTCTTCATGGATCAACATCATGTGGCCCAGATTAGAAGTTTGCACGGTTGCACAGAGAGGTTGGTTTGCACCAGATACGTTGCCTAATTAATTAGCTAGTGAAACACCATCTGAGCTTGTCTAATTCTCGTGAGGTGACCAGCATCCTGTGACCCTTCACGCTACACTGCCAGAGCAAAATCTGCACTGATAAGTGGAAATATATTTTTTCAGGATTTGAACTCAAGATCTCAACGTTCACGTTAGCTAACGCTATTCTTTTAACCACACAATTTTTAATTTTATATTGTATATTTGGCACTACAAACGATCTCAAATGAATTTTTTGTTAACTGTAAAGTTGTAGATCTCGTCAAGTACTACAGCTTTGATGTTGACTTTGCCTCCATTCGACATTATTAATCATCTCAAATCAGATATGAGAAATTTATTGAATATTTGGACTTGTAAACCATCTCAAATTAAAAAGTTGTCAACTACAAAGTTTTAGATCTCTTTAAACTTTATAGTTTGGATATAAAGTTTATATTAATCCTATCTCATATGAAAAAAGTTATGAATTTTTTGGATAAAATAGCCTATCATTGGCAGTTTAAGCCACGACCCAGCAATCACTGCTGGTTTGCGGCTTCAACCGGTAGTAGTGCAAAGCCAATCAGTGCCAGTCAAGTTGCAAATCGGCAATGATTGTCCATCTATCACTGTTAGATCAAGCCACTAATGGGCAGTGATACACTAGCACTGTTGGTTCTAAAAAGCAACCAACAGTGATAGTCTGGCATGACGATCTTTTCTGGCGGACTGTTTTTCCAGCAATCATCACCAGTGTTTTAAATCTCCGGCTAAGACATTTTAGCGGATGACCTCAAAAACAGCTATAGCGGAGCTAAATGGGGATATAGCGGACTATAGCGGCTAAGTTGTACATAGACACAAATAGCTTGATCTTTCTTAAACAGCTATAGCGGGCTATAACGGTAGCTATAGCCGGAGATTTAAAACCTTGATCATCACATAGACTGGCCAATCTCTAATGCAAGGGATGTAACAGTATGAAATTCAAGCTCACAGAAGTGATGATATCAATAGCATGTAGGTTGCATTGATTAACAAGAAAAGCAAGCAAAGGACAACAGTGATCAGTAATAACCAAGCCTGCAATGTAGGGCCCATGCAATTAAGCATACAAGTAAATTCTCATTGCACAAATGGGTGCAGCGGCCCTAGTGATGTTGACGATTCGAACTAGAACGTAGCCACACACTAGTGTAGTGCGGCAGGAACCGAAGCGATGTAGCCAATCAGCACCCAGGAGAAATTAGCTATGGAATGGCTCATGGCATAGGCAGCCTCCATGCCATGTTTCATGTGCATACCTCATTGGCTCATTTCCACTGCTAATGGACCCAGTAATAATTTTGTCCAATTGGGTTGTTAGTATATCATCCATCTACATGATCTGGTACAGGGACATAGGTTCTTCCTGGTGCCTCTCGTGCCAAGTGCAGCTAAATGCATCATAATCTTATATATTGGGAGGCCAGAGAAAAGGAGAGGCTCTCCTCTCCTCTCCTCTCCTTAAATTGAATCTCTAGCCTTGTTGGGTCAAGAAACATTGATCCGCTTTGAACTTGTCACGTGGGGTCCTTTTGCTAACGAAAACATTCTAAGGACTTGGAAAAACAATAGCAACGCCATATATGGAGCTGTAGGAGATTGGAACCCCTTTCATAGGTGGCCCAGTAGAACTATTTACAATTTTGAGATGTACATTGTACATCCTTGACATTATTGGCATCAATGTCGAATTATCAATACCAGGAAGAATAATTTTGGATGACTCAAAGTTCAATATTAAACATGCTTTCACTAATTTATACACCGTTAGTTGCCAAAATTTAATACAAGCATTCCCAAAAACTAAAACATAGTTTGTTTGCCAACAAGGACTGTAGAGATAAATTTTCATGATGAGCACACTAGGCCGCATTTCTGGTTTCATTGACTGAGAACACAATGCTTTTTGACAAACGTATGTTCGTTGGGAGTTACTCACACTAGGTAGACTTATTCATGGGGAACACACATTACTGCTACATTGATTTAGCTTTGCAGGGTTCACCTACTTGCACATGGAACAATCTAATAGAACTTGACATAGTCTAACATGATCAGAACAATTATTGTTTCCACCTAATATATTTCAGTCCAAATAATTTTTTGGGTAAGCCTTATTAGTGATAGTGCCACTATTATTGCGTCATGAGTTTATCCTGAACTTCCTGAAGAATGCCTTGCACCTTCTCTAGATCTGTCACCAGCCCCGGAGCCGAGATGATATGTCCCAGATATTTGAGTTCCTGCTAAGCAAACAGACACTTGGAAACTTTGACGACCAACCAATGATCCGGCCTCAGCAACAGAAATACTACCTGTAGATGTGCAAAACGTTCTTCATATGTTTGGCTGTAGATGAAGATGTCGTCAAAGAATACTTGGACACATTTGCAAATCAGTGGAGCCAACGTAGTATTCATTGCCTTGTGAAATGTTGTCGGGGCACCTGACAGTCTGAAAGACATAACCCGAAACTCATAATGTCTGGTAGCTTATTGCAGTAGAAGCAGTGGCATATTGGCATACCACACAACACGAGTGCTCAATTCTAGACCCCCCCCACAAAAAAGGACCAAAATACAAATCGACTATATATGGGGAATGAAGAACGCATGGTGACATGCATCATCATGATTTATGGAAGTAGCAAGCTGTTGCGTGATTGTGTGCAGAAACCCAGCACCTTCGCTTTTTTTTTGCTTCACTTTCTCTTTGCCAACACTCCATCAATGCACAATACCCAAAGTCCAGTGCAGAGCACAGTTCTGCAGATGGATGTACTTAAGCTTGTCGGCTGAGCTTTACGCACCCGTCGTGCTTCATGCCTAAGGATGTGGGTAGCAGCCTGTGTGCACTACCGTTCATGGAGGTTTGGGACAAGCATTTGGGTCTGAAAAGGTGAGGTTTGAGTTCCTAATGTCTCCCAGTTCCAATACATTGAGTAAACTAGCTTCAATGTTGGCATGGATGTCCTATGCAGGTTGCAGCTTAGGAGGACCTGGTGGAATTAATCAATAGAAACAATGCGGGGAAATAACACTGTGAAGGAATTGTCTACAGTTGTTCACCTATATATCTAGTAGAGTACTCCATCTACTATATAGGGCATTTGGTATGTACCGTCAAGCACTGTAAGGGTATTTGTTCTTGTGTAATATATGGACCCACTAGGATCGGTCTTGTTGTACCTAACTTATTGAATTGTTGTTTACATATATATATGCATTAGTTGCGAAGGCAGATGTTCTTGTGCTTTCCGAGGCCTGAATATTAGGTTTTCATTGATTTCAGTGAAACTGGGTGATCTGGTTGAAATGAAAAACATATAGTACCTGTACTACAATGAAATCAATTGCAGACGGCTGGCCAGATGAGTAAGCAATTAATTAGTGGTCATTAAAGAAAAGACTACTGTGAAACGACAATGCATACCACTATTAAATGTTGTAATAATGTAGTCTTAACTATACATGGTAGGGAGTGGAAATACTATAATACTAATTACATCAATTGCTCTATCATCAATGGACAAGTACTGTAGATTGCTTTCTCCAGATGCAACAGACATGTGGTGTAGAGAAAAGGTAATAGTGTAGCTATGAATGAGGAGTATTAAAACAATTAATATTATTAAGTATATTGTTAAATTTTTAATTCTTTGTCCAATCTCCACACATAAAAGGATGTTAATAACAGTATGAGCAAGGAGAACCCAATTTTTGGTAAGATACCACTTTTTTTACGTTCAGTTCTTAGGTACTACAAGCAAGTTGTAGTGTATGAACTCATGAACAAATTCACACCGTACGCACACTGTATGCGCAAGTTAGACCAACAACCTATACCTTAATGTACACACACGACTGAGAGGTGCATAAAGATTGACAGGCTGAAAGTATGATGTATGGGCTCCCGTCGCTATAGCCATTGTGGAACATCAGCTTTGATGTTGTGAAAAAATGTGGGAAGGCCATAGTGCAGCGCTCCAACACAGGTGGTGGGTGCTCCATCAAGCAAGCCCAACCACATTCAAATAAGAAGTCCAGTTGTGTGGCCGCCCACTAGGACAAATTCTTGGTGCTAACACTCACAACTCAGAGGTTGTGTTAGTACCTCCTAAGGGCTTGTTTGGACGCATTCCGATTCATGCCAATCTACGTGAGATAAATTTTCACCTTAGTCTTTTCCAATCCATATGGATTGTGTGAACTGGAATGCAGCCAATTGAAACCTAAACATATGGTTTGCTACTCCCTGATAGGGCCTATCTTCTAATAACGAATCTTCAGGGGAAACCGTGGGCAGTGGACAGAGCCACGTCGCCCGCTAGCCCGATAACCGTTGGATCGGACGAGCATAAGATCTAGACCGTTTGATGCGGGTTGGTTCGGGTCTGCTACCCGTTTTATTATTTACCCGAACCGTCACGAAGCTTCGCGGGCGACGCTCGTCCCTCCGCCTTCTCCGCCGCCCCTACCCTGCTCTCCACTCCACCCTCCCGTCCCTCCGCTTGCAGGGCCATCAGAGCGGGCTTGAATCGCGGTCGCCGGTAAGCTGGCCCCTCGCAACAGGCTGGCGAGGCGGGGATCTGGCGGCGGCTCCCAGTCCCAGCCTGTGGGTGCGGCTGACCGCGGGTCGCCGGCGCAAGCGGCGGCTCGCAAGCCACCGGCGCGGGTCCCTGCCACCGACGAGCTGGCGAGGCAGCGGGCTCCAGACGCCGCGGGGGCTCCCAGCGCGATAGCGGGCTCCAGGCGCGGCGAGACCGAGCTCGCGACGGCGGAGTCACGTGCGTCCGGGGGACGGCCGTGTAGGAGCCATGGAACCGGACTCATCCTGCGTCGAGGAGATGGCCGCGCACGCGCTGGGTAGCAGGCGCATAGGTGCCACCTCGCCTCCACGCTGGTGGCTGAGGCCGCCTCACCCTGACATGGACGGGGCCTAGCCCACCGCGTCGCCTCGCCGGGGCCAGCACGCAAACACACTGCGCCCCCGCCATGTCTGGCCTCACCTCTGCGCTTGTCCGAGAAAGCCCTGGCCGGTGAACGTACCAGGTGCGAGGCGCCACAGGCTGCCCTGCCTCTCGCTTGCACTGCTCTCGCGTGCTGCAAGCCTGCAACTGCCACCTCCTGCTTCATGTGATCTTACGGCTGCAATTTTTGTAGTTAAGGGTAAAAATTCTGTTCCTCTCTAACGTTCTGAAGATCATACATTATTAATAACCTTGTTATTCCCTTTCTTTTGTGTACTGTAATCTAATATAGTCAGAATATTCCTAGCCCTTCTGCTTCTCAATTTGATTAGCTAATTTTCACTCGTTGTACAAGTACAGACTTTATTGTTGCTGAATTTAACTGTTTTTTAGCAGGCTACGAATTGTACAGTCAAATTGTTTTCAAATTACAAATTCAAAGAACCGTACAAGTATAGACAATCAAATTGTTTTCATGTACAATTAAATGAACTAATAGTTTACTGCATTTTCACATGGTATTACGCCTCTGATTACTATATTTCATCCTGCAAAAAATACCCACACTTCTACATGTTGATTAGTTATACGTTTGTTTTCAGATAGCTTACCGGTCATGACAGATTTTTTTAGTCTAAAATAGTTCCATATCGCTTTAGGTGCGAGCTACTATCGAAGTCAAGGCATCAGACATCATTCACTTCACCTCTCCTGAACAACCTACAAGCTAAGATAAGAATTATATATCCATGCCTGTTTTTTCTGTTATTGAACTCAACACTGTTTAGTTCCAATGATGTGGGAGTCAGAGCTTATCATAGCTGTTGTTGTTGCTGCGTATGCATACCTATTTGGTAAGCTTACAATAGCTCACAATTTATATAATCACTATACATTTTAATTGACCTATGACATTTGAGAATATGCAATGATGATTACCATCCATCTGTCTATTTTTTTTTCTGAACTAAGATATATGGGAATATGCAATGATGATTATCACTCCTTTATGATCTTTCTGTTGTACTTTTTTTCAATTGAGGCATTTTGGCACATGCACTGATGAGAACCATTAGAAGTATATGGTCCCTTCTTCTATTCTTAATGAACTGAGGCCATTTGGCATATGTAATAATAACCATTGCAGTCATGTTTGTTACTTTTATATGTAAGTTTCATTTAAAATAGCTATTAATTACGTTGCATATTAACAACATCACAATGGTTAACGTTGTAAACAACATACTCATAGACATGTTCATTCAATTTCTTTTTTTGGTAGCTATTTCAGCTCAGAATTATAAACTGCTGTTGCCTCGATTTAGTTTGAAGGAAGGCGTGAAGTGCTTATTCAGAAATACACATGATCCTTACCATCAGCTAGGGGAAAATCGAAATGTTCTTTGATTTTGATACTACTTCATCAGGGTAGCTTCAGTGCTTCACAAAATTCATCTCTTACAGTGATCGGTGTTCAAAAAGATCGGAAAATGCATATTTCAGCAAAGCATCTAATTCGAAATAGAAAAATATCAATTCAGGTTGTGCCATGACCTGCAATTATCGATTCCAGTTCAATAGATAATCTGGAAAGGAACAAAACCAAATGAATAAGTACTCCCTCCATTCCAAATTATAAGTTTGATCAAATTTATAGAGAAAATTACATAGATTTATGACATAAAAAAGGTATACTATAAAAATATAATTAATAATTAATCTAATGACATTCATTTGCTATCATAAATGCCATTATTTTATTTTTATAGATTTGATCAAACTTAAGATGTTTTGACTTTCCAAGAAAATTGAAATGACTTATAATTTGGGATGCACTAAAAGTTCTTTGACAAACATCAAACAAGAACTGCCGATCTCAATCTCTTTGCAGCACGATCGGCAATTCACCCTTCAGTCGGCATTTGGTTCCCGAACGGCGACCTATCAATAGGAGATAAGGTCACTACCAATAAGTCACATTTTCCATCACGATACATGACCACCACTAGCACTACTCGCAAGTTCTCTACTGGAACAGCCCTAGCTAGCGCGGCAAGGCCGCGCCCATGGTTTTCTAGTTGAAACCTAAACATATGGTTTGCTACTCCCTGATAGGGCCTATGGGACGGCCGCATACTTCCTATCACGAAACATAGGAACAAAAGCACAATTGCTCAATTGATCAAGAACCTGGAAAGGAGGGTCTCAAAATAAAACGACTATGGGCAACAAGATGAAGTTCTGGAGAGAGGAGGTGTGTCCATCCAAATCCTTCCTCTGTCACATGGTGCGGTAGCTAGCTGGACGGCTCGCCGTTCACCTATCAGCTCAATGACTGCCTTGTCTTTGCTTACGTGCTGTTTTCTGTCACCGCGCTCTATGCCCGAGTCCGCACAAGGATGTGACACTTGAGTTCCCAATGTCTCCCATTTCCATGACAATCGAGAGTTAGCTTGTTTAGAAATTATAACTGGTACACCAGTGCTATATGGTAGTGTCAGTGAGTGTTCACCTACTACTTGGTGTATCAAATACCCAAGAATGTCCTAGTACTGCAAGTGTGATTATATTATCCCTTTGTATACGGACCTTCCTCTGGTCTATTTGTGTACATGTATTCGGCAGGAACACACTTGGAGGTCTTGAATTTGTTATATCAATTGTTATTGATTTCACGTGAAAGTATGATTTGGTTGCAGTGCAAATATTTGATGTAGTTCTATACCAAAGCTATAGCGACAACACTACAACAATCAATGAGCCAATTAGCTAGTTACTGCTCTACCTAGTGTGATAAAATTTGAATGTCCCCATCATTCTTTTAATACTAATTATTGATACTCCCTCGATTCTACAATACTTGTCCAACACCATGTGCATAGACTAACGAAGAAAAGGTCCTTATGGAATGCGCATTCCCCATCAAATGAACAAGTTCCGTACAAGAAAAGTAAAGGCACTCTCCTCTTGGGCTGGCAGTTCGTGACTTCCTGCTGCCTCTGGTGCCACATTTCTAGCTAGCCCTATGGCTGTTGAGAGCATCAGCCTCAAATACTGGACACATTGAGCTATGAAGACACGGATGCAAATCTGGAAACTAGATAGATGAAAATACATTTTTTACTGGTAATTGGAAATTAACCGGAATCTATAACAAGCGTATATAGATTATAGGATAACAATGTGGGTATTGGGTTAGAAATAAAAGATAAGGGACAAATTATTACAAAGATGAGAAATTACAACATTTAATTTGGCAGGGGTAGCATATTTGTAATTAAGAACCCTATGGAACTTGACAACGGTATAAAGATTGGGGTCCCAACTTTTGGATCCAACCCCAACAATAGTGCAACATGGTGCGGCACTTCCACACAGGATGGCTTATCTAAAATGCCAGTTCTCACTAACGTCACTTTATTTTGAGTAAGAATGATGGGGAGTGAAAGCTACTGTATATTTTGGGTCTATATATGCACTGGGTAGCTAGAAAGATGGAGATATTTATCTTCACGTGCGTTTTGCCTGATCTTCTATGGACACGTGTGTTATGGTCGGCCAAGTCTACCAGCGCCGCAACCGTGGCTGAGCGGCAAGCGCTGCATGATGATCGAGCACGGGCGGTGTTGGCTGAGCGCTGCATGGTGCTATTTGCATTTTTTGGTGCATCTCGATTCGCATTTGTGGTTGAGTTTGTAGTCCTCGGTTGTAGCATCAGGACTAGTCTAAAGATAGCTATTTGCATTTGAACGCATGGCTGTAAGCTAAGCCTGTTGGCTATTTGTATCGCACGATTGGGAAATAACAAATCAGCTGGAGATTGAGATCAATCTCTCCTGCTCTCAGCTCTCTCGCTGCTGGCTGACTCTGGCCGCCAGGACGGCGTCTCAACCTCGCTGCCGTCGAGAGCCCAAGCCACGACCTCCCACATTCCACGATTATTACCTGCGCAATACTAGCAATTCCAACAATTTGGTATCGGAGCCATGCCTGGATCCTCCGCCGTCGTCTCTTCCGATCAGCTCCCAGCCATGTCCTCCGCCGCCCTTCCCGCCACCACCCTTCCACCGGCCACCACCACACATGCTCCCACTGCCACCCTGGAGAGCATCACCACGATCCTCCAAACCATGCAACGCCAGCTAGGCAATGTCATGACTCGCCTATCGGCTATTGAAGATCGCCCACATTCCATGATTATTACCTGCGCAATACTAGCAATTCCAACAACGTGTTTTTTGGATCCAATGCAATGAGGACATCTCTTTCGAACGAACTCTTACGTTCATTCAGCATGGTATGGTCTGTGACCAGCCAATGCAGGATGCTCTCCATTGGGACTAACTCAAGTCCAGTGACTGCAGTAGCGTGTTAGACCATGATATAGCCACATTTTCCCACTATGATCTTCAGGGTATATATCTCTCCTGATCTTTTTTTTATCTCCTCTATCAACAATCATATGGTAAGGCAACAAATTATCTGGTGACGTTACTATTATTACTGATAAAGACAGACTATCCATTGCCATAGCCCATGCTTATCCACTGCCTATGTCAGCGAAGGGGCATGTCTCTGCCGTTACAAAGTACTTGGCTACTGCCTTGACTCCATAAACACACCTGACAAACCTTGAACATCAGAGAGCAAGACGTGTTGTCCATTTGGAATGTGTATTGCAAAGCTAGCAGTTCCAGGTGCCTCTCATACCCATCATGCAATGGTAGCTCATCCTGCCCCATGATTCTTTTTTTTTTCATACTATTGCTGATCGATTCACATGGGGACACAATTGATGGAAGTTGTATATGTAGATGAGCATCAGAAGTCATAAATGAAGAAGTGAGTGCCATGCAAGAAAAGGAAAGAGACTAATCTCTTTATCCGGATTTAGAGATCTTCCCATTTTCTAAGTCAGAGGGAAAAAGGCCAGAGGGATGTAATTAGCTAGTGGAATGCAGTTGAGCAACGCCATTTCACCTGTTTTTGTGCGCTCTCAGCTTTTCTGGTCAGCATGAAGCGGTCATATATTGCGATACCCTTCCCTCAATAACCATAAACATCCCATGTGACCGAGAAGAAATCCAAGCTGTTTAAACTTGTGTTCAATAAATTTTTTCAGTAGGGGTCCTTGACCCCTCCTGTTCCCTAAAAAAGACTACAGACGTATGTATATCCTGCCCATGAACTGGAAGTTGCATTTTCTATGAGAAGCAAAATGCTTAAATGAAGTGCCACACCCATGAAAAGTAAATCTACTATTCTTGTAAGACAAATGTGATTGCCCTCCGGATTTTGTTTTTTGACAGAAAAAAAACAAACCAAATGGTTGTAATTAGCTAGTGAAACACAATTGTAACACCACCATCATACGCCTGTTGTCAATCAATCCATCTGTGCCTGTCTGATCCTCGTGAGGCAACCAGCATTTTGTGATCCTTTTTGAATTAATTGTTAGTCAGGCTGGCCAATCTCTAATGCAGAGGGTGTAACCAATAAGAACTTCAAGCTGACAGAACTATGACATCATGATATCAACAGCATGTAGGTTACATTGATTAACTTGAAATGCAAGCAGGCACGACAATGATTAATAACCAAGCCTGCAATGTAGGGCCCATGCAAATCAAAGAAGACTATTGACATCATGATATCAACAGCATGTAGGTTGAAAGCATTCAAAGAAGACTATTACATGCTGAACTTTTGTACACTGGACAACATTTTTAACTTTATGTGTGAGATTAAACTGTGAATTGAACTTTTGTACACTGCAAGGCAGCATATATAGATCATGAGATTGTGTTGGGTCATTTGAACTATCAGTATCAAAGTCTTAGATTAAGAAACTCCCGAACTGAAGCATGAAGCATATGCACTAGACTTATGTATCCCTAACTGTAAGAGTTCAGTGATATGGTGATGTCGATGGGTTATCTGTGGAAAGAAAATGTCCAAGCCATCCAGCCACATATTTATAAACATTAGTGTTAGTACGTGACTTTTACAAATGCATCCTTTGCTCTGGTAAAATTTGGAGATTGAAGCGGGGCTAGAAACCAGCTATGGATCAGCCCCTTTTGGTAGTAGTGGCAGTAAAGAAAGTTAGAGAAAACCATCAATAGAAAGCAGATAACAATGCCGAGTTGTTCAGACGAAGAGATGCTTGAAACCTGTCTTAAATACCAGCATGGTATGCAATACAGTGTACCAAATGGGGCGGTCCCATCTACCGCGCCCGTGCTTGTCCGCCAGCTCTTCTCCTGAGGACCTCAGCATAAGGCGCCAATGCTTCACAGCTAGCGGATGCATGATAATGTCTACCATGCCATGTTCAGGAAATCCTTAATGCAAATCATTCATGAATAGATCACATCTATGGTTTAGCATCAGTTCTGTGAAGCTGGCTGTTCCTAGTGCCTCTCGTCCTTAGAGAAATTGTACCTCATCATGTCTCACGCGTCTGTTTGTACATACTAGTCCTGATTGATTGACATGGGGACTGGAAAATGTATTTCTAGGTTAGAAGAACAAGCCATAGATGAAGTAAATGCCACTGAAGAAAACCAAAGATATTTTTCTGTTTAGATGAATGTAGAGCTATTCCCATTTTAAAACTTGGAATAAAAACTACCAAAACGATGTAACTATCTATAGTGGAATGCTGCTGTATGTACCACCATCGTCATGCATTTTTTTTCCGGCCTTCTGTGCTATTGTCTGTTTATTAACATGTGACCCAGACGAAATTCAAGCTCAATGAGGGAAGCTAGCTAGCCAGGACCATGAGCGTTCATTGCAGTCCTCTGCCAGGTTGGAGTGAAAGCCACATAGCAAGTCAGCACCCACCACCGTTCTATTGATGATTTTTCTCTGTTAGGCAAGGAAGATTGGCCCTGTAAACAAAAAGACTCAATGCAACCTTTGGGAAGAACAAGGTAGACAAACAGCAAAGTGGTAATATATGTACCTGTAAGAGTTTGAAAATTTTTCTCGCTGGTCAAAAAGATTAAGTGATGCTCTTTGTGGAACATTATGGTCAATAAGTAATTTTTTATATTGAGTTTTAATAAAAAGGAGAAGCAAGCTACGACCAATGTTGTCTGCTGACTGGCAACACAAGCAACCAAGCACCCAATGATTACTAATCAAGCCTACAATTTAGGGCCGCGCAGTTAACCATACTGGTCATTCCCCATCGATTTGTCCACTATGGCACGTGGAACCAAAAGCCACATAGCCAGTCAGCACCAACCAATGTCCAGCACCCATCAGCCCTGGTCAAGACACCGCGTTCAAGAAAGCTCTAGATCTAGATGGCCGCATTGCACATCCAACATCATTGGCATGTGCAGACGACCTCTTTAGAGAATTGGTACTCCTCAATCCTAATGGACCTGGTAGGCGAATAGGGTATCAAGGTTATCAGTATATCATCCATGCAGATCTGGTTACGGGACATTGGTACTTCCTGATGCCTCTCATACCAAGTGGCGCTCATCCAGTCTCATATTCATATGTTTCTACTAGAGCTCTGATCAACATGTAAACCAACAAATATTTATAGTCTTGTCTAGTGAGCTCTTCTCCTTATTTTGAAGCTATTGCTTTGTTCCTGGCAACGAAAAGATTCAAGCTAGCTATGGTAAGACCAAGGCACAATAATAGAAACAAAATATATGGAAGCTCAATACACAGTTTGTTAGAAATTGCATTGTACAGTCTCGACATTAATGGCATCAACGTACAAGTATCACCTACATTTTTTTTTGTATCATCCGATCATGCAAAGGTCCAATGCAAAACATGGTTTCACTGATGTTTACATATATTTAGTTGGTGATGACATCAAAAGGAATATCCTAAAGAAAACTAAAATATAGTTAGTTTGCCTACAAGGACTGCAGAGATGATTTTTCATGCCTCTTGTATAAATGTGAACCAACAGCAACCCAATAGTCAGTCACTTGGATATTTTTCCTTATTAGTGATTGATTATGAAACTTCGTCACCTTCTTTGCAAAATGTTGTTCCAATATACGCCCACATTCATCACCCATTTTTTTTTACTATGGTTCCTTGTTGAATTTGCATCCAATACATGTACAAAATAAATTACTAAAATCGTGAGTTGGACTCTACAATCTTGTGTGCGATATAATTATGAGGCTAATTTCTATTTTAACCATTAGAGGCAACTTAGTAGTAGGTGAGGTTAAGAGGACGCCAAGACCTTAGTACTAGGGGTTGTTGTAGGCATCAATCATGTTGGTGAGGCGATAAAAGAGTATCACTGTCCAGATTTCAATTTAAGCCAAAACCAAACACAAGATGAAATTACAGAAATGTATCTATCTATGTCCACATATCTATATGTCTCTATATTATTCACGTGAATGTCTTAAGAAAATCTCACATTAACTCGTGAGAAAGGAAAATATGTTGAGATCTATGCACCGTGGAACCAAACTATAACAGTTTCAGAAGAAGATATGAAGCTGTATGACAGTAGGAAAATGTGCCTCAAGAATATACGTACAAATAGAGTCCTCTCTGAGCAAGGCTCGTCCTAGTGTGTGGAAGTCAACTTCATAGTCCATGATGCAGTCAGAAGATTTCGTGATGCTCCAACATCCTGCAGGGAGCCCATGCTAGGAGAGTCTGGTCAGAGACGTGGTGGTGGTGGCCGCACATGCTGCGCACTTGGATGGAGAATGGGCATGGCCAGAACATCCCCACTATCGCCAATGCTAATAACACAATTGATGATGTAGAAATAATTGTTTATTGTGTTGGTCAGATTCATAGCTTTCATAGAACAAAGTTACATAGCTTTCCTGAGCCCAACTAGAAAATTTCAATTACCAAATTAATGCAATAAAACACAAGATAAGAACTGAGCGACAAAAAAACGCAATGGCAGGGAATGATATTTGAAATTCCATACTAAGAAAAAGTCAACGTTTTTCAAGGTTACTGATATCATAAGGCGTGAAGTGACAGCTGGGAGGACACACTGTAACGAATTTTCTAGTTTGAGATAACTAGGTTAAAGCATGCATGTAGTATCGACTGTGTTATTTCAGGTACTAGATTAACTCATCCACATAGCCCAATCACCTAACTAAGTTATTCGAAATGGAATTCAAACTAAAAAAAATAATAGTAATAAATATCTGCAGAATTAACAAACAAACATGCTAACGAAGCACAATTATTGATGATTAGTTTAAGTAATCATTCAAATGAAACATAATGACCATTGCACAAACCAGTCTTGTAATCATCAATATCTAGCTACACTCGTTCATTGCATTGGGATACATTCTGAATCACAGAAGGCACAAACAAGTTATGTAGTAACTAACACTAAGCATTGGATTCCAAAGCATGGCCCTCCCATTTTGGTTGTCACAACAAACATGGCTGAGCTGGCCGAAGGTCTTGATTCAGTGCCTCGGTGAAAGCCCATTCAGAATCAGAGTATGTTGTTTGGGAGAAAGATTCCATGCAAGGCCTTGACCCAATGCCTCAGCTGCAGCCACTATATCTGGAGCGTATATGGGACAAGGATGCACAGTCAGGAGTCAGGACCCAAATCCAAGGAGATCAACAGATGTGTGTTTGGGCAACTATACAAGGATTGGTTACTCAAGGACTGTGATGTGAAATTTTTATTCCTGAGAACTCTCATCCCCATGGTTACTGATAATTCATAGTGCTTTCCATGAGCTGGTGTATGTTCGTGCAGGTAGTCAGGGACGCTGCTGTATGTTCGGAGTATATATAGCAAGCAGGATGATGGAAATCAATGGAATTGATAACATGAAAATGTACAGGTCTCATTTAAGTTGAAGGAGATTCACTGACAAGAGCCACCAGTAGCTAGTAATGCTCCTTTTAATCCTGCATTGGGTTCTCATGTTGTTCGAACAAGACGGAAACAAAGAATCCTAAGTTGAGGAGTATCAAGCAAGAACAGTCACCTGTTCAGCAGTAATACTTACGGAAACTCTACGTGAGGGTGACCTCTCCTAAAAAAAGACATTTACGTTTGAGTGAACATGGTGCTACATCTCAAAATCCAGGCACCAGCGCATGCACGGAAATTAAACTCAAGGAGGCAACAAAAGGCACATATCATGCATGGAAACAACATTTTCAAAGGGTAGACAACCATATGTTCATACGTGTCATCCCTAGGGAACGCACCCTATATATGGACGGTCTCATCCTGGCCCCAAAGCCCTCGCGATCTACAGCATGCAGGCTTTGAGAGGAGCTGGCAGTTCCTGGTGCCTCTCGTACCCAGTGGTATACCAGCTGCTAGCTCATCCTGTCATATGCACTAAAACAAGGAGCTATGGTCACAAACAGTGTCACAATGAAGTCAGTACGGGCTGGGTCAAGAAACGGTGAGAACTTTTTCTTTGTCTTACCCAAAATCAACTAGCTGTCAAGGGAGCCTGCCGAGCTGCATTTTGGGAGCTTCACCAGCTCTGGTAGTGATTGCTTAAATGTCACCTACTTCAGCCCCGTTTGGTAGTAATTACTATGATTGCTGCTAGATCTTAGTGATGGACACATAAGTCTCATTGTAAAGTCATATTCCCACCAAAGAACGTTGTAAAAAAGAATGACTTAGTGACAAATTTAGCTATCATCATGAGAAAATCATCATAGAAGGACATGTTACTTGTAGTGTGAGCTAGCGCACATCCTTGCTAATGCCAAAGATCTTGGTCCATGGACATAAACATGAAATAGATCTCCTACCTCAATGTTCTCCAACATTTTTCTAGAACACGCTAAACTTATGCACTCGGCCACCAAGCAGCCTTCATCAACTTCTTGTCTCTGCACCATAAGCCTATTTGTAATAAATATCCTCTCAGTGCAAGCACCCGATATGTACCTTCATTTACATATCCCTCCCACAACTCAACATAACAATCATAATCCTCATGGCCTCCATGTATTTGGCAAATCGTGTAGCCATTGCATGCTGCTGAGTGTCGATATCACAATGAAATCTCACTCATTCTGAAACTTGCTCGACCTAGTAAGCATGTTGTGCATATTGTTTATGAATATCTTACTTAAGTAAGTTCACCACCATACACTTCCACCACAGTGTCTTCTTGTTGTATGAGTTACTACTGTTAGCTATACAATGATATATTACTCAAGGAGTGGTCTAAGACAGTAATTGGAAATGCTTATTCTTGACTACTGTTATCCCAATTGGTTACCAATTCATAGTACCTTTTGGCGTCTCGTGTAGTTGTGAAAACAAGAATGTTAATGAAGGGAAGCTGCTGTTTGTATCTTCAAGTATATATAGCTAGCAGGTTGATATAAATATTGCTTTCAAGAGTTGTACCTGTGGAGGTGGTAGTGATGGTTGGAGGCATCATTGGAATTGATAACATGAAAAAGTACATGCTTGATTTCAATTGAAGGAGATTCAGTTGTGAGGAGTCATTACTAGCTTTCAACGCTCAATGATCATGCATTGGGTTCGCAATGTATCTCATAGAAGATGGAAACAATGATGTTTCAATAGTTGAGCGTCAAACAAGAACAGGTGCCTGGTAAAACATGTTACATGGAGCTACATTTGGAACCCCGCTGTTGCCTTGGTGCCACAAAGAACTACAACAAATTTAGCCTTATATGAAAAATTTGCACTGACAATAAAGCTATTCGTGATGAAACCACTCTGTTTGTGACATTTTTCGAGGAGATATACAACTTAATGATGAAGATGTGGCATCATCACAAAGACCAACAACCTAAGACCATCAAACAGAAATACAATAATAACATTCTTGTTTATTTTATTTGAGGCAAATAACTCATAAAAGGCCATATATTATAAAACAAACATAGACACATAGTACTGAAAGATTTATATTACAAAGACCTATGGGTGTTTTTAATTTCTTCATTTCCCATATGCTAATATGCAAATAAAACCCGCCCTGTATATGTAATAAATCATTCTGCCAAATATAATAAGAATCTAAAAATCTTCAAGTATTGTATCCAATCTTCTAACACACCACAATATTTATGGTGAATTTTTCAAAAACTTTCAATCTAGTTTCAAAGGAAAGCCAATTAAGTTCGAATTTCAAAAATTAAATCAAGGAGTAAATCTTTTCTAATCGCCATGTCATAACTTGGGCTGATCGCATATTACTTTGGGATCAAGATGGCTGTGGCCCATATTATGCTATATGCTATAACAGCTTATATCGACATAAAAGGAATCACTATAGATAGACCGTAGTATAGTGTGTGTGGAACATTATAGTATAGTCAATTTTTAGTACTGAAATTGAGAAGCAAGGTAGGACCCATGTTGTCACTACTGCTATCAACATTTACGTTCCAATTATTCACTACATAAGTGACCAAACACGCCAATGATTATTAATCAACCCTGCAATGCGTTTTATGAGAGAAACTACAGTCGGAGCTAAGGCAAACCCATCCATGACCTCCGCTAGCTCATCGTCAGCTTGCTATAAATGCAACGATAGCTCTCGGCCGGTTAATGACGTTTGCCATGGCTCCTCACTTGCATGCGATACTAGACGAGCTGCTCCAGGAACAGCCGGCTCCACGAGCACTGTTGCTTGCGATAGCCTTCTCCCTGGTGCTCATGTCACTACTGCTCCGCTTTCTCGCTGCGTCGACGACGAAGGGAGGAGCAGCAGCGGCAAACGATGCCAAGCTGCTGAGGCAGCTCCCGTCTCCCCCGATGAGCCTCCCCATCATCGGGCACCTGCACCTGATGGTGATGGGGGAGGGGGACATCCCCGACGTCTCCCACGCCGGGCTCGCCACCAAGTACGGGCCCGACCTGATGCTGCTCCGCCTCGGAGCCGTGCCAACCGTGGTGGTCTCCTCGCCGTGCGTCGCCGAGGCCGTGCTGCGCACCTACGACCACATCTTTTCCTCCTGGCCGTGGTCCCTCGTGGCGCCACCACCGACTCGTGCTTCGTGCCCTACGGCGACCACTTCTGCAAGGCGCGGAAGCTGGTGACCGCGCACCTGCTCAACGCTACCAAGGTGCGGTTGCAGCGCCCGGCGCGGAAGGAGGAGGTCCGTGGCGCTCTTGACAAGGTGCGCCGCGCCGCCGCCGCTCGTGAGGCCGTGGACATGAGCGAGCTCCTGCACTCGTTCGTCAACAACCTGGTGTGCCGCGCGGTGTCGGGCAAGTTCTCCATGGAGGAAGGCCGGAACAGGCTGTTCCGGGAGCTCACCGACATCAACGCGCAGCTCCTGGGAGGGTTCCACATCCAGGACTACTTCCCCGGCCTGGGGAGGATCGAGTTCGTCAGGAAGGTGGCGTGCGCCAAGACTAGACGAGTGAGGAAGCGCTGGGACGATCTTCTCGACAAGCTGATTGACGACCATGCAGTAAGGATGGCTACCCATCAGGACGTGGAAGATGACAAAGACTTCATATACGTCTTGCTGTCTCTTCAGAAGGAGTACGGCCTCACCAGGGACCATATAAAGGCTATTTTGATAGTAAGTTCTCGCATATCATTTTTCCTACTACTACTCTCGGGTGTGACTGCTCCTATCTCTCTGTAACACCCTAAAAAATTGCCTCTTTTGAAATAGAGCTAAAATGATTTGTTTATGTATTTCGTGCTCATGAAAACATAGTAAAATAAAAATTTTCATTAAATTAAAATTCATCACAGGGGTTTAGCAACATTTTTCTTGCATTCATGCTAGTGCATCGGATTTATTGTGGTGAGTGGTTTTGATCCAAAACTCAAATGGATTCAAAATGATTTGAAAATGTTTTGAATTGAAAAGAAAAGAAAATGGCAAACTCCCTCCTCTCTCGTATTGGCCGAAGGCCCAAATCTCCCTCTCCTGGCTTGCTCCCTTTTTCTCCTTTTCTCTCTTAAAAAAATGCAGGCCGGCCCAGCTAGAAAAGCCAACGCCTATAGCCTCATAAATACCGAACCCTAGCGCAAGCCGCCGCCTCTGCTCGAGCCGGCAGCGCCATCGCGAAGCCCTAGTTCCATATGCTGCCGGGGTGACTGTCGTTTGAAGCTTCTCCGTCGACCTGAGCAGGCGCCACCCCGTCAAGATTCCTGCTGCCGGCCTAGCTCTGCTCCTGACTGATGTTTCTGCCATTCGTATCGAGCTGCTATTGGCATCAACGAACTCTTCATGTTTTATCTTATGAGTACACTTAGTTGGCTTGGAACACATAAGCAATTTGTAACCCCTTGTGTTTACAGCTTTTTGCTTATGTGAACCAAGCATATTCGAAAACCTGAACTATTAAATCTTCTGAATCTAAGTGTTTTCATCAATCACCAAAAAGGGGGAGATTGAAAGCATCTAGGCCCCAATGTTGGTTTCGGCAATCGATGACAATGCATTATTACCATGACTAACGTGTGTTTTGCAGAAACTTTGATAAGTTACGTCATGGAGTTGATAACTGCTTTGGGCACTATGGTATTCATGTCCCTTGATGGAAATCGTTTCGGTTTTCAAAGGATCAACGACAAGATTAAGAACGGTTAGTTTCGGATGTCAAGGTGTTGGGTTACATCCGGAATAGTCGTTAGGATCTTTGTTTCTTCCTTTGACCGTACTATAAAGGGGGGCATGAGCGAGTAGCTTGACCTAGGTGAGTCTTGTGTTTAGGTGTGGTGCACACTTGTCAAACTTAGCACTAGGTAGCTCTGGTAAAGCTCAAAGTTCAGTTGGAAGCAACTTGGTTTAAGTTGCGTCGCGTTTCTAAGTCGTTTGAGCAGTTTACCCTTGACCGGACGCGGTTTCTGTCACGACCGAACGCGTCAGGTCAGTACTAACAAGTCACTGCGTCGTTAACTGGTTGATCGGACGTGGTCCCTGAGAGGACCGGATGCGGTGATCAGTCTGACATGAGTTTCAGAGGGTAACAGTCTAATCGGACGCGACTGTGAAGTGATCGGACGCATCCGGTCACGTTCCAGTAAGGTCCTTAGCTGACCGGACGCGTCCGGTCATCTATGATCGGACGCGGTCGAGCGTCTGGTCAAAGTCCAGTAAAGCTCTTGCACGATCGGACGCGTCCGGTCACCCCTGACCGGCGCGTCCGGTCCCTCAGCGCTGACTTTTGGTTTTCGACCATTACACTCGACCGGCGCGTCCGGTCATGACGACCAGCGCGTCCGGTCAGTACGTGTTTTGCTGATTTGGCAGGTAACGGTTGGATTTATCTGAGGGGTGTATAAATACATCCCTTCCACCTCTTTTAGAGGTCTCTTGCTCATTTGTTCAGCTGACAAACATCTTTGAAGTGTAAGGGAGTGTAAGAGCCCTAGTGAGGATAGTGATTTGAGAATCAAAGTTTGAGATTCCTCATTAGTGACTAGGGAGTAGCAAGTGTGCATCCATCTTCTCATTAGGCTTGTTGTGGTCAAGTGAGAGTTCTAGCTTGTTACTCTTGGTGATCGCCATCACCTAGACGGTTTGGTGGTGATTGGGAGTTTGGTGATCATCCGGAGAGCTTGTGGATGACCCAACTCATCTTGTGAGCGGTTTTGGGCGATTCACCGCGATGGAGTGTCGAAGAATCAACCCGTGAAGAGCACTTGATCCTTGCGCGGATCAAGGGGGAGCTACACCCTTGCACGGGTGCTCCAACGAGGACTAGTGGGGAGTGACGACTCTCCGATACCTCGGGAAAAACATCGCCGTGTTCTTAACCCTTACTTTCAAGCATTTACTTTCGTGCATTACTTTCATTGTTTGTTTACTTTTCTAGAATTGTCGTGCTAGACTAGGATTGGAACTTAGGGTGCAAAACTTTTATCGGTAGAATCACAAGGAACAATAGTAGGCACTAGGGGTGAAGTTTGGCTTGTAGGATTTAATTCTTGCAATTAATTTTTAGAAAAGTCCAATTCACCCCCCTCTTGGGCATCTTGATCCTTTAAGTGGCATACCAAACAAACTGACCTATCTCTTTATATGCAGATTTAATTTCATCTTGCTATTAATTGTCCAGTACTCATATTTGAATTTGTGCAGATTATAATTCAGAGCATACGAGTGACCACAATGATTTTGATGCTAGAAAATTTGTTTCAATTTGAATGTGATGTTGAAGGTCATCGGAAAATAAAAACAAAACAACAACTAAGACAAGTACCAAAGATGAAATATTATATCTACCAAATATGTGATACATGTATTGTTCAAAACAACTCATATCATAAGCTCCTTGAGCAGTACTAGGATCAATGGAAATAACAAGAAGGTCCCATTACTAGGTCATACGCTTGGCGCCCCGGTGAGACTTTCTAGGAGCAGACACAATCAGTGTCCTTCTTCATACTCTCTGATTCATCATTATCCTTGTTTGACCTGTCATGACTATGGAAAGATACTCCTAGGAGATTTTAACAGGACATAAGTGTAGTTATATTGCAAAAATAGAGTGTTTTACTCACAACTGCCTACTACCATTTTTATGACACAGAGCACATCTATCAATCAATAATGGAATTGATTCTACTCCTTTTACATTCCTATTAATGTCTACACAAATTTAATATTTTTTGCCAACATAAGGTAACTAAAGCACATAAATCATTATAATGCAAAGATACATGCGCATATGCATTTCTCAAGGTAAAGATCCAATAACATTGGTGTTGAAATTTGCAGAGTCCTAGAATATCTTGCAGATGCCTCAACCCGACCGTTAGCATGCTAGCGGGTGACGTGGCAAAATTGGGTGCCCGAGCTTGAAGTCAGGATTCGAAATTCGAAAGGTAGAGATGCGGTGAAGGGGTGGTGGTGCTAGCAGGAAGCGGCGGTTCTTTTTTTTTTGGTAACCCTTACTTTCAAGCATTTACTTTCGTGCATTACTTTCATTGCTTGTTTACTTTTCTAGAATTGTCGTGCTAGACTAGGATTGAAACTTATGGTGCAAAACTGAACGTCGTCATCATCATCGATCTACATCCACGTCCAAGCAAGTCTTCCTCACTCCGGTTTCTCTTTGTTCCTTGGTGAGAATATTTTACACGCTAAAATCCTTCCGTGCTGCACACATGCATAAGGGCATGAATACGTTCATGCTACACCAATCTCTCACCGACGTGTGCTGTTTATTCATGCATCGATCACTGACAGCCCTGCATCCCGCCGCCACCCAGTACGCACGCACGCAAACGAGCGGAGCCAGCTGAGCAACCTTTCGTGCCCACTTATTTTTGCTAGCTTGATGACGTCGTCATGACATCACCCATGCTTTATGGTCGTTTTGCTTTAGAAAAATAAATCCATAAATACCATAGAAATACACCACCTATCTTTAGCAATAGATCCCCACAGTTTCTTCGTTATAATTCGTGTTGACGTGCTCTACATAGTAGTAACATTGTTTTTTTTTGTGTCACATGTTTTTGAATATATAGTTGAATATTTAATTAATTAATATATGCACGTTGCTTTTATTGTTAAAAGCAACATAGAGTTATAATCTCGTTATTGTTGCGACGCGACCGTGTCGATGTAACCTACATGCTAGCGGCAATATTTACCATGTCACCTGTCAATTAAATTAATCCTATTAATTCAATTAATGATTATACAAACTTGTTTCTAAATAAAAGCAACATAGGACAATATTGATCTTTTATGATTATCTTTCAACTTAAATAGGTATTCAATGCCTTTTTGAATCAAAGTTAATTTTGGTTTATCTCCGGTCTTTTATAAATAATAAAATGTTAACTTGGTAAATAACAACTTAAATATTTCTTTGTTAGTTATTGTTTAGTTAAACATGAAATGTATAATTAAGTTTATTAATGTTTATCTAATGACTATTGATCTATTAAAAGTCACTTAGGTTTATAACCTCGATATCTCTTAAGTAAATGTTCATATGATTTATATCAATGTGAATGACTTTTCATTTATGACCTGTTTAGTTCAACCTTGATTTATAAATGTTTTCGTTTAGCATTTGCCACATGTTCCATAATTATCTAGATTATAAAATATTTACATGACTTAAAATACTATAATATATTTATGAATTAAATGTTAACTTAATTAATATATCAACTTGAATGTGCCTTTATTTATTCTAACTTGTTTAGTTTAAACACAAAACATATATTGTTTTGATTAGTTGCTCACACATGTTCTATGTTTTCTAAGTTATAAATATTTAAATAAATTAAATATTATGAAGTGTTTATAAATAAAATAAGTTTTAGGTTTAACTCAAACTTTTAAATTTACTATAATTTGGTTAGTTCAGCTGTAGGATAATCTTCTGAAAATGTCTAATCATTTTATTTCATTAACTAAAATAAATCAAGCGTATAGTTTATCTTCTCCGTTCTGTTGCAAACTCCTCGGTAGTCGCGTGTCCTTTTTTACGGTAGTTCCGTTCACCGTCGTTCTTGCGTTTTAGCGATCGTAGCAACGTACCGTATTGTTTACTACGTTCCCTTTTAAGGCGTCTCTTTTGTTTTTTGTGTTGTTCTTAGTTGTGTTGGTTGTCTGTTTGTTCTGCTTGATTGCTGCGAGTAGAAGAAACATGGTTCGTTAGCGCTGAAGACGAGGAGGTGAGGACCAACAAGTACAGCCGAAACTGTAGATCAGAGACAGAGGTTGAAGATTTCTGAGTAGCTAACTCTGGAAAAAAGGCAAGTATAATATGGGATTTCCTTGTTGTCCTATTTATTTTAACCACATGAAATCATATTGCATGTGTCTATATTGAATTGCCATTAAAGATTTTCTAGTTTTTGATTTATAACTTGTCACCTATGGGATTTTGCATTGGGTAGCTTTTGGTAGCGCTGAACATAAACTATGATCTTATAATATGATTAATGGAATATGCAACAACACTAAAAGATGACTTTTTGATTACTGTTTAAAGAGGGCTAGAGCATGGGGCTATTTTTGGTGCTCTAGTTTCTCTCCATAAGGACTCATCTGTGGACGAACATCTGGGATTGACAGTACAACTGTGAGGGCTATATGGCTCTGGCTTTAGTCAAGTATGAGAACCTTTTCTAGCTTGTTAGAGGTTACCCGAAAGGGCGCAAAAGAGGTGTTTCTCGGGATGGGTGTAGTGCGGCTTCTGTCCTTATGAGTATAGACTGCGGTTATGTGCCATAGGGAAGGAGGGCTCTACATTCGCAGGTTATAGAAACCTAGCGGCCCTAACTTGTTAGACGAACCTTTGAAAGGCTTCATAGTGATACCCTGCTTGCTCACCTAGGAAGTGTTTTGGGAGTAATTAATCCGGGCATATGGGTATTCACGACTCACAGTGAAAGTGTACACCTCTGCGCAGAGTTTAATAAACTGGTATGCTAGCCGTGCTCACGGATACGAGCGGCTTTGGACTTTCACAGAATAGATGAACATTTATTGACTTATTATGTGTTTTGCTATTCATTATTCATATTTACATTAATCATATGTTTATTGTGGGATTAATGCAAACTTGATGCTACTCATGTAATAAAATTTTGACAATTAAAACTTAAATGCAGTAAACCAGTGTATATCCTTTTGAGCCTCATGAACCCCATGTTATATTTGTTGAGTACGACATGTGCTCACCCTTGCTATTTCCCCCACACCTCAGTGTGTAGTGTGGTGCTACTCAGAAGAAGGATAAAGAGGTAGTAAAGTTTTAAGAAGTCTTTCATAAGTGCTTGGTATGTGGAGCCCCCAGTCAGCCGTCCCTAAGAAGAATGGAGCCCAAGCAGAAGCTTAGCCACCATTCTGCGATACTCTGATAGTTGTAAGTGTTAATATAGTAAGTATTCCGCTTTATATAAATATTGTTTTGATATTTCTATTCCGTTGTTGTATGTGTGGACTTCCTAGGTACACATATAACGAGTGCTTGGTCTTCTTTGAAAAACCGGACGTGACACTCTCTAATAAATAACTATAGGTGCATACTCATTTATTAGTTGGACTATATTTATATAGTCATTTTAAGATTCTTTAAATTTTACTACATGAAAAAATTTCAAAGAACCCCATATTTTTAGTATATTGTTATAATACCATTGTAAGTACAATCAGATACTCTTTGTACACTTGCGTACTTAACATATATACAACCCCCCGGATGATCTAGTATGATCACATATTTTGTATACATATACTTCGTAGGGTCATATGCAACCTAAATCTTGACATATACACATGGGAGGCATTGCAATGCAGGACATGTTTGAGGCTAGAACCGACACCTCGTACATTACGTTGGAGTTCGCCATGATGGAGCTCATACGAAAGCCACACGTGATGAAGAAGCTACAAGAAGATGTGAGGAGGAATGTGCCCGTGGGGCAAGAAATGGTCATCGAAGACAATCTCCCCAACATATCTCCCCAACATGACCTACCTCAAGGCCGTCATCAAGGAGACGCTCCGGTTGCACCAACCAGTACTTCTCCCCCACTTCTCCCTCGATGCATGTGACATCGATGGCTACACCATCCCAGCCAACACTCGCGTCGTCATCAACGCTTGGGTGCTCGGCAGGTACATCGGCTACTGGGAACACGAGAATGAGTTCCACCCCGAGAGGTTCCTGAATGGAGATGTTGCTGGCGGTGTCGACTTGAGGCCAAACGAGTTCCATTTCTTGGTGTTTGGATTTGGATGAAGAATGTGCCCGGGGGTTCACTCGGCATCAGTGACTATCGAGACGATGCTGTCGAACCTCATGTACCGATTTGATTGGAAGCTGCCGGAGGAATGAAGGAGGAGGATGTAGATATGACTGAGGTGTTCGGAATTTCAGTTTCAAGAAAGGAGAAGCTACTCTTAGTCCCAGAGACTGCATGAGACTACAACTACAAACTAGGGTTTTAGTGGCACCAACAAAACTTGTGTTACTATGCCTTGACAAATGTGCTACTAGGCTTCACAGTAACACACCCTTTTGGTGTTCCCATTGCCCATGCTACTACTTGAACAAAAGACATGTGTTCTTTATATCTAGATAAATGTTATTGTGTTGTATCACAACTAATTATCAAATGAACATTTATCAAGTGTTACGTTGACTTATCCTATGTCACACTTTAAAAAAAATTGTAGTAACATGTAACACCCTAAAATTTTGGATATTAAAAAAATAGGAAAATATGATTTTATACAATTTTGTTACCATGCAAATTTAGAGTAATAATAATTTTTATTAACTTAAAATTAAATATAAGAGTAGAAACATGTTTGTGCATTCATGCTGTTGCATTTAAATTTTTGTGATGAGTGGTTTGATTTTTAAATTCAAAATTAGGTTTTAAAATCATTTGAAAATGCTTTGAAATAATTGAAAAGGTAAAAGAAAATGAAAATCTTATTTCCTCTCAGCTTTCGGCCCAGCCTTCTCCCGCGTCCTGCTCTAGCTCTCCGCCCAATTCGCGTCCGCGTGGGCCGTCTCCGAGCGCGCGCGTCGCATTCCTCCTTGGGCCGAACCCGGCCGCTGGCCCAGTAACGCGCGAAGCGAGCGGCAGCGTTTCCTTCTCCGATTGTGTCGCTGATGCCGCGGACCCATCTGTCAGGCGTGCCTCCTTCCCCAAGCCGACGCCGTCATTGCTTTCCAAAAATGCCGACGTCGAATCCTTCTCTCAAATCTTCCCTTTCCTTCCGTGGGGACGCCTTCGGGCTATATAAATCGAGCTCGTGATCCTTCCGCCCCATCTTATCTTGACGCGGAGCTCTGGAACCATCCCGAAACACCACCGCGAGCTTAGAGCTCTACCGCGCCACCACCATCCGCCATTCCAAACACCGCACCGTCTCCGGGCCGATTTCGTCTTCGGTTCTTACCTTGGTGAGCTCGCCTTGTTCCCCTCTCCATCCCGGTGTTTTTCTTTCGCGAGATAATGCTGTGAATCGAGCTTTTGCCTTCTCCGGCGATGGCGCCACCGCGGAATTGGTCGCCGGCGTATTTTTCTGGCCGGAACGCCGTCGGCTGACTCCCCGATCCAATCTGGAGCGTTCAAATCAAATCTAACGGCTCAGATTTGGTGATACCGGTTCGGTTGGTGTTTTTGTTAAAGAGTCTCTGGAAATTTTAAGAATAGAACCCGTAGTCCAAAGCGAACTTCCGTATTGCGTAATATCCGTTTGAAAGCGTAGTTTGATCTCAGTTAAGCCAAAATACGTTTTCAGCTAATTACAGTTTTGCCACTGAGTTTGTTTTAGTTATAATTCATCCGTTTTAACTCCGATTTGATCCGTTCAAATTGCGTTAGGTTCGTAATTAAGAGCTCTACATGTTAGTAGGACTGTTCAGTAGGTTTGTGACAATTTATTTTCGAGTTTGAATTAAAGTAATTACTTTTCTATAGGAAATCTTCGTAAATTCATAACTTCGTCGTTTTAGCTCTGTTTTTCGTGATCTTTGCGTCTGTGTGATCCTAGTGAGTTGTAGATTCATTTTAAAAACTTTTTATCTTATTTTATTACTGTTGGTGTACTGTTCTAATTATAGTCTTGTTTGTTTATGTATGATTGTTCTGGATGAATGTTGTCGCTATTATTGATCAAGTATAGACGGTGAGCAATTCGTTGGAGATCAGGAGTTTTACTACGAACAAGATCACCAGGACCAGTTTGAGCAAGGCAAGTATAGCATGGGATTATCCTTGTTGTCCTATTCACATTAAGCAAATAATATCATTATACATATATTTCTTGTTAAGGATGACTTAGTGTTGATCTTATTCCTTGATACCTATTATACTGCATGGATTAGTATTGCTAGTGCTCAATATGAACTATTATCATGTAATTTGACTAATGAAATATGCAATAAACATTAAAAGATGATTTTATTATTGTTAAAGGGTACTAGAGCATGGGGTTATTTGGTGCTCTCGTTACTCTCCATAAGGACTTATCTGTAAGCGAAAATCCGGGATTTACAGTACAACTGTGAGGGCTAAAATGGCTATGGCTTTAGTCATATAGAAGGACCTTTTCTAGCTTGTTAGAGGTTACCCTTGTGGCGCAAATGGGGTAGAGCAGACTGTGGATCCCTGCGTGGTGAATCACACAGACTGACTTTGGAAACCTAGCGGCCCTAACTTGTTAGACGAACCTTCGAAAGACTTCATAGTGTTTCCCTGTCTGCTCACCTTGGAAGTGTTTTGGGAGTAATTAACCCGGGTATATGGGCAACATGACTCATAGTGAAAGTGTACAACCTCTGTAGAGTGTAAAACTTTATAACAACCGTGCTCACGGTCACGAGTGGCCTTGGACCCTTATGGAATAGTGGATCATTATTAATGGATATGTTTTTGCTATTCGTTAATCATTTTACATGGATCATATGTTTATTGTTACATTGAGACACTTTGATATTATTGATATACTGAATTAATGCTAATTAAAAGCTACATGCTGATAAACCTATATTATGCCTTTGAGCCTCATGAACCCCATGTTACACTTGTTGAGTACGAGATGTACTTACGCTTGTTTATTTTTTTTACTTGGATAAAAATCCTGGATGGGTAACAGATGGTACAAGTACTGACTACTTGTACTTTCCGGAAGATTACTAGACTTGCTGTCAACCAGTCAATGTGCCTGTGATTGGAGCTACCACGAGAGTTTTTATATTTTACTTCTGCTACATTATTGTAAAGACTATGTGTTATTAATCATGATGTAATAACATTTGTGATGATACATCCTTTATAATTTGTTAACTTATGTGTGATTGATCTCTGGGCACACATAAGGGTATGCACTCCATTTGGTCGTTAAATGGGTGTGACATAACACTTGATAAAGGGCCTGAACAGGCCACTAGAGGGGGTACGGTAAGGGCCTGTTTGGTTCCTCCCCCTAAAGTTTAGTGGCCCCTAAAGTTTAGTGACCCCTTTTAGTGACCTCATGTTTGGTTATAGTGACTAAATACCACTAAAGCAGCTGTCCCATATATACTTTAGTCACTTTTAGCTACCCCTTGGTGACTAAAAACCACTAAACTTTAGTAGCCCCTAAACTTTAGTGGGATGTTTGGCATTTTGGTGACTACAAGTGACTAAAGTTTAGTCACTAAAACTTTAGGAGGGGTGAACCAAACAGGCCCTAAATCCGAGCCTCATTTTTCTAGTCAAGCAGATGCGTGATATGTAGAGACTGTCCCAAAAACCAACCAGCGCCCTCGTCTAGCTCACGCCAAGGTCACGTAGTTACAACGGGCCTACTGGCTTTAATTAGGAACGAGGTTAGGCAGATGCAGAAGCCAAACAAACAAGAAATAGCACAAAGTCAAACAACTTTGAGAAACCCGGCTAAGCCTATTTCCCAGCCTGGTTAGGCCGGTTTTGTGGTCTCAAGCTAAACCTGGCTATGTCTATTTCTAAACCTGGCTAGGCCTACTGTCGTAGATTTCAGCTTGCGATTTTTTGTATAAAAGTCAAAATCAAGACAAATGAACTCCAAAAATCGTGAAACTTTGCAAAATGCTTTCCTACACCATGGGGAAGATATTCCCAAGAGATCTTGACCAAAAGATCAAAGCTTTCACAAAATTTGAGTTTCCCATCTTATTAAGTTGCGGTTTCGAAAAGAAAGCTCAAAAATATGAAATCAAGATGCTCATGGGAGATCTGTTGAAAGCAGATATGTTCTGAAGAGGTCATTGCATATTTTTGAGATTTCTAAGCATTGCTTTCAATAGATTTAAGCCCTGATATGGTGTGGTGCTTAGATATTCATGTGCTCATGGGAAATCTAGATGCTCACACGACCCTTCCTTAGCACCACACAATATAGTCAATTGGGGCTACCTAGAAGGTGTTAATCTTTTGTACTAACTTCTACGAATCTTTTGTTGAAGATTTTGGTCTCTAAGCAATCTTAAGTGAAAACATTTTCAACTACAAAGCTTTTTACATCTCATTGAGTGCTACAACTTTAGTATAGAGCGTATCTCCATCCGAGATTGCTTGAAAAAATCAATGGTCTCCTTTCCCTATTTCAATGGCTGGGGACAAATTATGTGAAAAAACTCGAGCTATCTAAAAAAAATCATCTATCTAGTAGTATATGTAGTGTATGATGCTACTATTTTTTTTTGTATTTATGCATGTGAGAGTGACAAGTTGTATTTATGCATGTGTAGGGACATGTGGCCGGAGTTTATACAGGGGGCTGTGGTGGGGGATGATCTCCGGCATCCGGCCGGGGCGTGTTCCCGGTACCAGTAGACGCTAGTGCGTGGCAATTATATTAATGCTATAAATTGCTAGTGCCACTGTGGTCTGGCGGGCCGTCTCTGTAAGATGCCAATATCTCGTTTTCTATGAGTCCTACAGCTGCGATGGATTTTGAGCCTACAATGACGTGGAGCCTACAATGACGTAGAGCTGTGGGCCAATTTTTTTCTTAGCAAGTTTCTCCGCACGTGCACTACTGGGCCAGTTTCTCTTTCTTCTTTTTTCCCCATTGTGTATGACTAGGCTGGCTTGTTGCTTCGTTAGTTTCCTTCTTTATAAGGACAGAGGTCCATGTAGCTGGCTGTTTCATGCATCTGCTCAGTTTCTTTTCTTCTTTGTTATATATCTTTGCCCCCTCATTTCTACCTTGGCGCTTGGTTATTAGTTTTATTTTTCCGTTCCTTGTATTCATTGTTAATATTCATTCATGTCATTAATAATTCTTAACTTTTCTATGGTAATGTTTATATTCTTTTCTTGACACTCACTTGGGACCCTTGTTTGCTGCACTTATCCACATCATTCCACATGAGTGGAATGAGGTTGATACAAGTTCAGCCAAGCAAGGCCTTACGAGATTAGGGTGAGAGACAGTGACTAAGCAGTGACTTATAAAAACAATTGACAAATTTTATCTCAAATCAAGATTAGCTAGTTAGAGTTGTTACCCACCCACTATGCAATACTCCTTCCGTCCTGGAATACAATGCATTACGACTTGAATTTGTATTGGAAAATAAAAGCATTCTCTGTAGTGTGCATGATCAGATTTAGCGAAGTTTGTCAACAAAAGAAAACCGTAAATTGAGAAGAAACTCTTTAATTGGGTTCAATCCATGGATACAAGCATCGTCTGAGTATTCCGTTAAGTTGTCCTTATTTTTTCGAATGTATTATATTACAGGATGGAGAGAGTACCTTTTTTTCACTTTCTTTGTGAATATAAACCATCCTTACTAATAAAGATCCCAATAAAATATGATCAGTAGAGGGTTCCTCCTCTTATTCTTGTAAAAAAAGTACGAAAAAGAGCTAAGGAAAAACATATATTCATGTTCTCAATGATGTCAACGACCTAATGAAGGACATCCATTTTCAATATAGACCAAAAAATATGAATCGAAATTGAAATTTGAGTATAGATATTGTATCATATCTTTGTTTTATCAGCATAAACACATCAAACAAATCATTTGAGAATGAATGGCCTAAAATAATCCATAATTCATATGGGAACTAGATGTCCTTAGGATTCTTGAAAAGCGGGGTCCTTAACTCATGGCCATGGCTGCCATGGTACACAAGGTCTTTCTGAAATCAATCAGCTTAACATTACCAAACTCTTATATGGAAGTCAGCTAAATTACTTAAGACAATCAGTACTACATCATGAAAGCTTATACATTTTGTCAGAAATAAAATTGAAGTATTAAGAGGTTCAATAATTTGTAATCATCAGTATCACCGATTCCATTGGTAGAGCATGCTTAAATTTGATCGGCAGTTATATGTCAGTTGTGCAAAAGAATGCATCAAATCTTGTGAATTTTGAAAAACTGGGGAGTATTCTTTTGTTTATTTTTGTAATAGGCAGTGTGGATAATTTAGATACAAATTAAAAGGTGCTACTCTATATAGATTATCTTTTGTAATGGCACATAAGGGTAATTTGAGTGCAAACTTAGCGATAATTTACATCATAATGGCATACATACATATAAATTGAGGGTGTTATTATTAAATTATCTTTTAGAATGGCAGAGGTGGGTAATTTAGATGTATATTTAGGGGTTACTTTGAATTATCTTTCATAATAACAAAAGTAGGTATTTAGATATAAATTTAGGGGTTATTTTAAATTATCTTTCGTAATGGCGGAGGTGAGTAATTTTAATACAAATTGGGGGGGGGTTACTTTTTCCATATGGTAGTTTTTTTAAATATAAGAGAACAGATTCAATGGCTATTATTATTTGAGGTAATTATTAGAATCTACCAAACTAAAGGCTAGAAGTTTCTCATTGTTGTGAGAATTTCTAGGATTTATCTTTCTGTCTAGCACATGTGAATTAACATGGAGTCTCCAATTAGTAATAGTAAGATATTTACTTATGTATGCAAGAGTCTTATATATCTTTTTGTTGTGCGCTGCTTCTGTCAACAGAACTGTATTAGACATGGATCAGACAGACTGTCTAATTAAGATTGTGACCATATAAAACAATTGACAAAGCATCTCTCAGGGGCATGTGCTGGTTTCTTGCAAATTGCAATGAAAACAACATAAAAGAACTCTGGAAAATTTCAAAATTGGACCAAGTGCCTTAATATATATATGCAAAATAAAATATTATTTAGCTATGAATCGCTATTGATTTGATATCAATAATGGTGATGTATACACGATGTCTCTCGAGACCAGAGTCCTAGGGACAGAAGCTGGTGTATTGACACCAGAGGAGAGGAGAAATGTACTTGATGACCTCCCAGGGTTAGACGCTATTGACTTGGACATCGTGCAGAAACAGAGCTAGACAACAAGTACAAGAGAAACATTTGTTCCTGACCACTTCCATTCTCAATTGCTTATTAACCCCATAATGCACATCTCCTTTCATAACGTCTAAATGCACAACAATGAACAAGAATATTCGCAAGAAAGCATCATATGTCCATATGTACCTTTGTATTACTCTGTCTGTGGTTCTTTGTTTTGTGATTGCTAGAAGTACTGCTCTAATATAAGGAGCAAGGTCTGAGTATATATGTTGTTTGGTGCATATGTGGATCGACTTGTCACTTTAGTTGAGGGTGGTAGTTGTAGTTAGTTCTCAATGTTGTAAATGACCTAAAGAAGGATATGAATTAATTCAAAAATGAATTCAACTTGAAATTTGCATTGAGATATTTGTATCATATCTTGTTTTATTAACACAAACACATCAAACAAATCATCTGAGAATGGGTAGCCCAAAAAAATCCATAATGCATATGGGAACTAGATGTCCTTTTGATTATAAAAGGTGCGTGGTTAACTCACATTCATGCCTACATTTTTGGGGCAGTTAGCATGTAGAAGAGTCTTGTTATTATCTGATCAGACGAGCAGCATATTTTATTTTCAGAGCAACTGACAGAGATGGGTTTTGGTTGTCTTTGTGCAAAAGGGTGCAAGAGTCGCAAGAGCTATATGCACGCTCTCGATCAATACAACTATGCAGATTAACCAATGTTGTAATGGTATCAGAAGAAGCTGTGTCACTAACACTGCAGGAGAAAATAACTTTCAAGCAAGAGAAACTAGACATGCGTTCCACTCCTCTGTTCGGTGTCTCTTGAGAACATTGGCCATGGTCTTGATCCAATGGATAATAAAAGCAGATTACGATGATGAGGTGCATAGAAGAAATGCTTTTCGAGTTGAACTACCAGATGCTTAGAAGTGTGTATTTCTGATGAGTCTCATGCCCAAGTGCCATTTTTTGCGAATCGCCTAAGCGCCTAACTGCTAATGAATTCAAAATGTGTATGTGGCCTTCTCGCATGATCTCTGATTATACAGTGATGAACAAGAACATCCATGAGAAAGCACCATATATATAGTCATATATACAAGTGGCTCTGTTAAATGTTATTTCTCTATCTGTGTGCAATGTCTAGAATATATATGTTGTGGTGTGATCCAGCACATGGGTAGACATACCTGTAATGTAATGTACCGGACAGGGCTAGGCAATAGGCGTTGTTTGTTTTGGGTTTGGAGTACAAAAGATGGCCACAGAGTAAGTGAATGGCATAGATGAGACGCTGCTAAAGAATTGGACATCACTGTCGGCCTCATCACTGACGGATTTAAAGAAACCAACAGTGATAGCCCATCACTGCCGGTTTTTGGCTAAAATCAGCAGTGATAGCCGGAACTGATATTTGGGTCTTCACAATCGGTTCATATCACTGTTAGTTTTAGTCAAGAATCACCAGTGATATTGGGTTATCACTGTCACTGCCGATTTTAACCAAGAATTGACACTGATACTATCACTGTCAGTTCGTGGCTTGAACCGACAGTGATATGCTGCAAGAAAACTTCATAAGTTTCTCAAATGATGTCTGATGAAGACGAACTTTATATCAAAGTTGTAGTACTCGAAACTTTATAGTCCAAACTTTTTTTTAATTTGAGATCATTTGGATGTCCAAATATTTTTATTTGAAATCATCTATCTAACAAAAATTACGTTTGATTTCTAAAATTTAAAATTTAAAATTTTCAAACGACCTCGAATGGAGAAATGCCCAAAACAAAAGCTGTAGATCTCGAAAAGTTATGCAACTTTATAGTTGGTAACTTTTTCATTTGAAATCATGTACTATTTTAAAATACTGTTTGAAATTAAAATTTGAAATTATTGAAGAACTCTAATTTATCTATTTAATCTCTGGCTAAAACTTGTAACTAGTCTTTCTCCCTCATACTAACTTCAAATTTGATAATTTTTTTCCTAAAAATTTCTAAAATCATGCTCTATCAATTTATTGTGTTCTTACAACTACTATTTTATCCATCTTTTCATGTAACTGTGTTTTATCTATTTGAATTTTGAATTTTAAAAAATGATAACTTCAAACGCATTTTTGGAATACTAAATAATTTTAGTTGAAAAAATCATGAACATAGAAGTTACAAAACTTATCAAGATCTATAACTTTTATTTTGGCCATTTCATCGTCCGATAAAGTGGCAGTAACATTGTTCACAATGTTACTACCACTATGTCGAATGAATAAATAATCAAATGATCAAAATAAAAGTCGTAGATCTCGGAAAGTTATGAAACTCTGTAGTTGACAGCTTTTTGATTTGAACTCATCTTGTCAAGGAAAAACTACGTTTGAATTTCTAAAATTTAAAATTCAAATTTTGTAAACGACATCGGATGGAGAAACTATCAAAATAAAAGTTGTAGATCCCAAAAAGTTATGTAACTTTGTAGTTGACAACTTTTTGATTTGAAATCATCTTAGCAAGGAAAACTAGGTTTGAATTTTCAAAATTTTGAAATTTGAATTTTAAATGACCTCAGATGGACAAACATCAAAAACGATAGTTGTGGATCTCAAAAAGTTATGAAACTTTGTAGTTAACAATTTTTTTATTTTGAAATCATCTTGTCGTGGAAAACTACGTTTGAATTTTTCAAATTTAAAATTTAAATTTTATAAACGACCTTGAATGGAGAAACTACCAAAATGGAAGTTGTAGATCTCGAAAAGTTATGAAACTTTGTAGGTGACAACTTTTTTATTTGAAATCTCATTTGGTCACAAACAGCTTGCTGGTGGAGTGGTTTGGGGCCGAAGACACGAAGCAAGATGTCAGGGTTTTGAGCGCTGATGGCCACGAAGCGTGCGTTTTTCGCATGAAAAATCGTGTGACTTGTCATTGTCTAGTGAGGCCTCTCCTAGAATTTAAAAAATTCCTATTTTTTCACCCTATTTTTTGGATTTCCTGAAAACTACATCACTGTCGGTTCATAAGAACAGTGACGTCAATCCCACGTCACTGCCGGTATGCCACTACCGGTTCAAAATCCGTCAGTGAAGACGGTATTTGAACCGGCAGTGATATCAAGATCTAGGTAGTGAAAAGAGAAATCTCCCGGCCTCGTCTTTCATATATATCTTCATAGGAGTCTCTTGATGTCCCTAATACATATTTGTTTGTTTCAGTATCAAGTGTTCACTACCTGACTGAACCACTTGTATTGAATATTTCACTTTGTGAGTGAATATTTGATGCATCGCCATGCCGAAGCCAGTAACTACCTTGACGAATGATGAGTTATCTCCAGTTTGTGACAACCAAGCTGGCCATTGAGCTGTTCGATGACACACACCACCACCCAGGCCACATCAACAGTGGAGGGTGGCCACATCTCTCTTCTCACACTACTGCAGCCAGACTCATGGGCAAAAGACAGGGTTCCCATTCCCCGCATGGGCTTTGCCATCGGTGATAAACGTTCCACTGGAGGCATGGAATGAGGAAGGGGTCAAGCTCATCCTGCGTGACTCGTGCATCCTCGACAGGCTTGATAGCCGCACCATGTCGCGTGAGTCTTCCGAGTTCCACACCTGGCTGGGTGTGGATGGCTGATCTAGATGAGCTGCCAAGGGCTGTGCAGTACTACTACTTCGCGGCGCGCTCGGTCAAGCCATGGACATCAATGGCCTTCCATCTCCCACCCGCACCTCAACGCCACCGGTGGGCAACCTAGGTGAGAAGGTCATCTTCGTCCATCTGGTTCAGTATGAGGACTGGCGCCCGCATTCGCCAAATGCAAGCTTTGCGAAGTCGTCAGAGAATGGGAGCTCGGCGCCGATGGTCATCCCGTTCGACTGGCATCCGGGTGTCCTGGACGGTAGACAGCCAGCTGCAGGGAGACAAGAACGCGTGGGAGGATGCAGTGCGCTAGCTGCGCCTACAATGCGACACAAGCATGACCCAGATGAGGACCGCGGCGCTCACCTTAGTCGGTCTCCTACAAAGGATGCCGCGGGGAGGGAGCACCTCCCTCACACATCGGAGGAGTGGGAGCAACGTTGCTCACATTCCCCAGTGCGGGCGCCGTGCACCTTCTCCGGCCCTGATCCTGTGAGTGACGACCCCCTGACGGATTCCTTTAGGATGACGGCGTCTCCGTTCAGCAGCTTCTACGGGCATCATGACCCGATGATGATAGAGGCCACCTGTCACCCCTCTGCGCCAACCTCCGACCTTGTCCACAAGATGGACATTGTTACGACACGGGGGGCTAGCTCTGGTCCCGCTTTTGAGATTGAGAATGGTGCACTAGGATGTAACCTCTACGAGGAAGAGAGGCAGCTGGTTCCCGCTGGACAGCAAGCACTGGGACATGACCTCGACGACCCTGCCAAGGAGGACAATGCCACGGTGGATCATGACCTCAACGACGACCCTAACGCAAACTGGGTGGACGATTTCTGCAGCACCATCTTCAGTAGTGTCTCTAAACTAGTGCTTCCGCACCCAACCTCTCCACCAACACGGGCGGTCAACAACTGCACCAGAAGGGTGCGGAAGACCAGGGTTGCTACCCACTCGAGCTTGTGCCTCGCGGCGCGCCCGTCATCGGTGCCGGTGGCTGAACGCACCCAGAGGAAGCTGATGCATGAACTTGACTTCATCAACAACCAGTCACCTGCGCCAGATGCAACTATCACTGCCTATGTTGATATGTATGCTGGGGAGTTGCCGGAGCAGGTCGTCAAGGTGCTCACGGCTGCCATGCGCCCTGAGCAACAAGAAGTTGGCCAAAGCGCAAGCGGCTATAGTGCAGGAGACGGAGTCAGTTAAGATGGAGATTCCGTGAAACTTAGATGCAAAAGCAATGTTGTTGTGTCTGTAATCCATGTATTGTAGGAATCTCTGGGAAAGGTGGACCAAAAGCAGGAGGGGAGCCGATGGTGCACCTCTACGGCCGACTTCCCCAAGTGGATATGCTAGGATGCATAGCAATGACCCTAAGATCCGGAGCTGGAAGGTGAACTGGAAAGTGTGGGGGCTGATTAGTGCGGCAACAATAAAGCTGTCAAAGGTCCTAATGGTCGCGCAACTACCTTTTATGTAATAAGCCTTTCTGGAACCTGAAATCTCTGCAGCCTAGGCTGCGGCTAGTAGCGCCCCTCACGCGTGTAACAGCTGTTTGCTACCTTCTCCTTATTATAAATCAAAGCCGGGAAACCAGATCTTTCAAAAACAAAAAGATAGAAACTGAGATACAGACAATTAAATTCTTGCATCACCGTTTTCAATTTGTAAACATTGACTTAGATATCTTCCCGGGGATACCCTCCAAAAGGAACCTCATAGACGGTTCAGCCACACCCAGTGCCACGAAATGATTGAGAACTACAATGGGGTCGAAATGCATTTTGTTCTTTGTATTAAAAAAGTTTTGCATGACCGAATAATTCAAGGAGGGTCGCACAGCGGGGAGTTAGTTATGGCTGCGGCCAAACGTGTACATGGGGAAAGCAATGGATCATTCGGGGGGCGGGGGGACACTGCAAGGTGGGTAGTTTATCTAGGGCCGCAGTATCTTTTCTTTAGCAAAGCCCAAATCTGGCAAAGAACAAGTTTGTGCTGGCCTGCAGAAATAGGAGACACGAAATTAATTTGCCATAAGTTGAAAATTTCGGCATATATAGGTGAGGATCGTTTCTATCTCATTGAATCAATTAGCCCACTGATAATGGTATCCACTTGTCTACTACCCTTTTTTATTTCATCATCAATTCCATTGAAAAATCAAAACCACCATTAACTTACGTGTGAAGGTATGGCTCATAAACATATAACCACGCTTACAAGTCGAATTTTGCAATTCCATCTCGGACTGGACAAATCATGCCTGCCCGATTTGGCCGGCAAACCTGTACACTTTGCCAATTTTGGTCACGTTGTGACTGTTGGCTCTGTAAATCTATGAGCATATGACAGTATTGGTGAATACACAGTGCTGTTGATCTGTCCAAAACTCTAAATTCCAAGAAGAATGCATAGAAACTATTTCTTTCATGCTTTCGTTCGAAGTTCAAAGTCTATCACGGTCAAATGCACTGCTTGATAGAAGCATAGCTACATGCAACTTGAGATTCTTGCAGCACCGTTAATGTTTACTTTGTTTATAGGTGAAAGAAGTAAAATTAGTATGGTCGATCCAAGGAACAAAGTGAAACATCGCATTAGAAGTATGTGCATAAATAGTACAAATGTTCCCTAAGAAAATAAATAAAATAATCTAGATGACGAGGAGATGAGGAGAACATAACAAACTTGATCAACTTCCATCGCCGTCGCATCTCCACCCCTGCGGCTTGCCGGCTTGGCCGCCGCTAGAGCTTGACGCCGGATGCCACGCGGACAGTGAGGACGGCGGCGGCTGGGTTCTCTCCCACCTTCCCGCCTCCCATGGAGCTCCTGCTAGTGGATCCCGGCGCCATCGCGTGGGGCCCGGCCGGTGGCGCACCTAGCGCCAGGCTGGCCGGATCTGGCCTCTCCTAGACTGGATCCATCGAGCTCCATGCCTCTTCCCCTCTGCTCCTCGAGAATAAATCGGGAGCAGCGACATAGGAGCTTCCAGCGGTGACTAGGGTGGCCGCCGAGGAGGCAGATCCATGCCTCCGGTGGCCGGATCTGGCGTGCCCTGCCTCGGATTTGGGTGCTCGGTGCCCCGGCGCGCGACGGACTCTGGTGGGTGCGCTGGCTAGCCAGGCGGCGACTGGCGGCCTGGCATGCTAGCCTGGAGCAGCAGCACTCAGGGTGTGAGCAGCGGCCGGGTGGACCCGGCTGTCTACTCCCCGTGGGCCGTGGGTCAGAGCGCTTCCTCGGGCTCGTGGCGGCCGCAGGCATGGCCCCATCGTCGTGGCGCTTCCGGTTTGCGCCCGGGCTCGCGTGCAGGTGCGGCTCCCGCAGCATCCTCCAGTCGTCCACGCTGCTAGCATAGCTTGTTGCCACCTCGGCACTTCTTCGACCCTAGGGTGCTAGAAGAATGCTACTGAGGTGGTTAAATTATAATGTGTTGATACACATTGATTGTGACATTGACCTGTACGGAAATAGGTCTTTGTTATCGTATATGTAATTTTAGTGTAAGGTCTTTGTTATCCTATTATGTAATTTATTTCTAAGATTTTTGTTATTTTATGTTGTATTTCTGTACTCTATCTAAATAAATATATCATTGTTATTGAAACTTTCCCACAGTCCTTTACATATATATATGGTGGTCTATAATTAATTATCCAGCCCAACAAACAGATACAATTTTTTCTTGACATTTCTTGAGCATTAATTCAAGATCTTAGGATTAATTTTTTTTTAAAAAATGATCTCAGGATTAATGTTTATTTTATGTAACCTATCACCATTAGTGCTGCATGCATGCAAAAACTGACATGTCAGTTTTAGCTAAAAACCAGCAGCAGTGATACGTACCTTCACTGTTGGTTCTACCTAAAAACCGAGAGTGATGTCCCTGCTCCTATATAAAACAAACCACCGACCATATACATCTCACCCACCCACGCACTCTCTCACAGTCTCATTTCTCATGTTTCATTCTCACTTCTCACGAAATCCATTCTCTCTCTATGTGATTTGGTCATGGCTCCTGGATATTTCATTGGCATTGATGTTGTCTTCTCCAATATTCTATCTATATGCATCCGATCTATATTTTTATTCATATTTCTTTTCATTCTATGTCACACCCGGTTTTCTAAAGAACAAAACCAGGCTAATCATATGTGTGCCCAGGAAGTCCACACATATGCCAGAATGAAAAAGTATCAGAAACAATGTTATTATATAACGTATACATAGCTATATTAACACTTACATCAGAGTATCGCGGAACGGTGACTAAACTTCGGGCTCCATTCTTCTCAGGGACGGCTGACTGGGGGTAACATATGCCTAGCACTTCTACTAGTCTTCTGGAAACTCCACTACACCTTTGTCCTTTTTCCGAGTAGCATCTTATTACACACTGGAGTGTTGGGGAAATAGCAAGAATGAGTCCATGTCGAACTCAACAAGTATAACACAGGGTTCATGAGGCTCAAAAAGGCTAGACACTGTTTAACTGCGTTTAGCTTTTAATCATCATATAATTAGCAATTGAGTAGCATAAAGGTAATCCAAATCCCATTAATGAATCAATGATCAGTTGTAATAAGGATAATAAATAGCATTAACATGAGCATAATAATAATCAACAATAATTAAGCATGATATAACAATGGTGTTCAACTATTCTGTAAGAATCCCCAAGGCCGCTTGTATCCGTGAGCACGGCTAGTATACCAGTTTTTAAACTCTGCGCAGAGGTGTACACTTTCACTGTGAGTCATGATTTCCAAATGCATGGGTTTGCAAGGCCCAAAATATCAGAGACCATATAAAGCCATTCAAAAGTTCGTCTAACAAGTTAGGGCCATTAGATTCACTCGGCAGACAGATGTAGAACCCCCCTTCCCTGTGGCACAACAACCGCAGCCTATACACACTAGGCCAGGGGCTCGCACTACACCCAACGTGGCAAGCCATTCTTACGCCATTTAAGGTAACCTCTAACAAGCTAGAAAAGGTCTCTTGAACAATTAGAGCCAGAGCCATATAGCCCTCACAGCTGTACTGTATGTCCCGGTTATCACTTACAGGTAAGTCCTTACGGAGAGTAACTAGAGCATCAAAATAACCCACATGCTCTAGCCCCCTTTCAACAGAAATAACATCATCTTAATTGGTTGATTGCATAATCCATTAGTCAAATTACAAGATCATTGTTCATAATTAAGTGCTAGCAGTAGCTACCCAAATGCATAACCCATAGGTGACAAGGAAACAAGATATCAATAGCTAAGTTATAATCTCTATGGTTGTCAAGGAGGACACATGCATATGTATAATAATTTCAGTGAATAGGTAACAAGGATGGTCCCATGTTATACTTGCCTTGATCAAAGCTTTCCTGATGATACTGCTGGTCTGGCTCAAAATAATACTTCTAATCGTCAAGAAATTGCTCACCGTCTATACTCGATCATCAATCAACAACACACATGCATCCAATCAAACATACACGAAGCAAACAAAGAGATACAATTAAAACAGTACACCAACAGTAGCAAAACAATATAAAAAGTTTGTAAAACTCTTCTACACATTACTACGATCACACAGATGTAAAGATCACGAAATTCGGATTTAAAACGTGAAAGTTATGAATTTTCTAAGATTTCCTATAGATAAATAATTACTTTAATATAATCTCTAAAATTAAAATTTCCAAACCGACTATACAGCTACACTAACATGTAGAGCTCGCAAATACAAACGTAACGCAACTTGAACGGGTCAAATCGGAGTTAAAACGTGGAAGATATGACCTAAATAAGATTGTATGTGTATATGTATTTCCATTGTATTTCGGGATTTATTTTACTAAAGAAAAACGGCCACAAATCATACCCATGACATCATGTGATGTCATCAAGCTAGCTAGCAAAATGAAGCAGGTCAACAGCACGCACGGCGCTATTTGCTGGATTCATATTAATTGAACTAAAGCTAATCATATTTTATTTGATAAAGTATTGTCACATAATTTATATATTAAACAAGTTAAACTTTATCTGTGCAGAGAAAATAATTAAACATGTGAGAACTTCTACTTGAACTAGATAGAACATGTGTTCAAGCTAATAAATTATAATAAAAAAAATACATTGATGACAGAAGTTAAATCATGTTACACTTTGACTTAGCAAAATAAAATGACAAGCGAGAACACCTATTTTTGAGTTTAATATATGCAACGTGGTTTAACTAATCAAGTTATAAGTAAAGAAAATATATTCATGTAGCAGTTAATCATATTTAACATCTATATATCAGATAGCATTGTGTAACACATACATTGCTTATAGATTAGAAAACTAATTACATGCAGATTAATCGTATTAATTCTTTTGTGTAAAATGTCGAACAAATAAACCTATATTGATTTAAGTTATAAAACTGGTTGCAAGCATATATATTAATTAAATTAATGTTTTACTACGTTCAGAAAATATGTGATATGAAAAACATCTGCACTGACATAAGGATCACACCGATACAATGAAGTCGATACGAATCTAACGGAACTGAAACCAAAACAGAGCGAAACGGAGTAAAAACGATGAAACGGCGGAGATTAAAAGATCAGAGGCGAACTAGTACCGTAGCTCTTCTTCTTTCCTCTCGTACATTGCTGTGCAATTCGTGACAACAGGGGAAACAGCCGAGGGCCTTCGGTCCGACGAGAAACAGATGATAGATGGAGGATTAGCTTGAATCGAGCTCGCTTGGCCAAAACAAACGAACAGCCAGGAGTTCATGCATCACGGTGGTATATGTAACCAAAAGTGGTGGGTAGTTTCTGTTGAATCGCTGGTTGTTTAGATGCATGGCGCTCATGGATTTGTTCCTACGTGCAGGTGGCGCCTGGTTGGCTGCCTGAGCAGACAAGGAGAACGAAGTTAGCAGCAAGTGCTTCACGTGGCCGCCTCTAGCTGTGATTTGCCCTAGGGACTTCTGGACTACCTGAGCCTCTTCACGGAAGCCCCAGATTCATAGCAGCAGCATGCCTTGTTGACGTCGGGCATCGACGAGATTTCGGCCGATCTTCATGGCCGGCGACGGCAACAGCGGCGGACGCTTACCAGCTGCCGCTGCGTCTTCGTGTCGGGAAGCACCACGGACCCGAATCCCCAGTGCGGCACGTACATCAGCTCCGTTCTAGCGGACTCGTATCGGGCGGAGATGTCTCAGAGGCAAGCAGCTCGAGATCACGGAGATAGGCTTGGGGTTGAGGCGACGTCGTAGACGCGGCCGAAGCTCGACGTCATGCTCGTGGTTCATGGTGAAGCAGGACAGCAGAAGGCAGTGGAACTCGGTCTCCGGCAAGATGTCGTAGTCAGACCGTCCTGGTCACGGTGCCGGGCTCGGCTCCTAGACGAGATCGATCATGTGCGGCAGCGACGGCGGCTAGGGCTAGCAGGTAGGGGCAGACGCCAAGTCTCTAGAGAATTACCAATAAATATATGTATGTAACATATATATATACCAGTATATACATGGGTATTCGGATGAGCTGCTGGGCTCCACGTTTGGATTAGTTTGATTGGAAACAAACTCTCAGGTCGTCATACGTGATGATAGAGAAAGAAAGAGTTTGGGCTGAGTTAGATTAGCTAGTTGGGCTGTTTACGAGCTGGTCTCGTGAAAGTACTTGCATGAACGTATACATGTATATATGGATATTTAAAATACGGTGAGATGTGGAGGGAGCTACGAGCGACGGCTCGCGATAAGAGTTGTACTTCTGAAATCAGGGCGTCGAGGGCTATGCCGGCATATATATAGTTGTAGGGTTTGGAAACTTTTCGGAATTTTTTAATTTCGGGATTATTTTAATTCCGCGAATAAAATAATTCCAGAAAATCTAGAATTACCTTTTTGGCCGCGAAAAATAGCCCGGAGCTCAGAAAAATCACCGGAAACATCCTGGAGACTCTGGGAAAGATAAGTAACTCAACTAAATGAGTTTGAGCTCATGAAAAGATGGATGAAGAGATCAAGGAAAAAGATTAAGCTCACGGAAATTGAAAATTTTAAATCCAGAAAATGCCAAAAAGTTTTCCGATGAAAAGTAAACGTCATCCTATGATATTTTGAGAATAATAGCACTCACCAACACCAAAGACAAGCATCACACACACCACATTATCAATTTAATATGAAAAAGTTTAAAACCAAAATTTTCTATATTTAAATTGGCAGCAACTTAACTTATCTAATAAATTTATTCAAATATTGAAATCATCTATTTTATTTAATGTTTTTCATGCACAATCAAAAATAGGAAATTTTGGGTGTGACAATTCTACCCCACTTAACAGAAATCTCGTCCCGAGATTTAGAGAGACTAGGGAGAAAGATAAAGTTGATTTGCAAGTCTTCACTCTTCCTTCATCAACTCTTATCCAATGATGATGCCACAAGCTCAAAACCAACTTTGTAAAGGTGTCCTTTAGACCCTTACGATCCTTGTCAATGGTTCCAACAGATTACCAACCCTAAGAAAAAAAATACTTGCGCTCGATAGTGACTTTACAACCATGTAGCTAGCTGATGCTTCCAGGTGACGAAATAGAACATATAAACCTCCATCTTGTATCGTCTTTTAGTTCGACAAACCCTCTTAAGAAGAGATCAACTAGAGTACACCAAAGGATAGCTTGCATTTGTTTCTGAGTGATAACTACTATCGTGTCCTTCTATCATGTCAAAGAGACTCATGAGCATATGCAAGAACAAGTAACCTGCACTTCCTCGCGAGCAGAAAAATAGCAGTACAGAAATACAGTTATATCTCGAGTTCTACGAATCCAATGATATTGTAGCTTATACCGTTGGAAAGCTTATCAAATTTACTACAACTTCCTTATAGAATTCTTCTCCAGATTCTGCAGTTAAGGTAGTCGAAAACTGTGCACAACAGAAACTATTTCAGATTGCTGACAGCACAGATGCGTCGCCTTGTGATTTTCATAAATCCCAAACCATAATAGATATCAGGGTGGTTCTTACGGTCAGAGAAAGATATTAAAGTCTACTATTGTCCAGAATTTATCCATGATTTTTGGGCATCCAAAAATAGAGATATAAGCTAAGGTAGACAGACTGCTATAAAAAAACAGGATAAGGTAGAAACGAGATTCAACGACACTAGAGAGATAGATAACACTAATCTTCAAGTCTTCATGCTTCTTTGTTTTGTGTTGATGAGATATAAGACATGGATCGAGGATAGCCAAAGGATGACAAGAAAGATAAGGTTTGATCTTTAGTTCTTCATGCCTCCTCATGCCTCGTCGCTTGAGATATTTAGGACTTGCTGTTGTTGATAGCAGATGCTACCCCTCTTAACAAAGATCTTGTTTCACCTGACGATGTCATTGAAGGCAACACTTTCTCTAAAGCTTGCTGCTAATGATAAGTCCTTCATGTGTTGATCATCCATTAAGATGAGATTAATAAGGTAGCATGACAACCAAGGATAGACAGGAACGGTGTAAGAGAAAATGGCATGAATTAGGATCGATTGAAAGATAAGTAAGATACAAGATGTCACTACCCCACTTAACATAGATCGAGCTACTTCTCAAGACTTATACCTTCCGGGCCTACCTTTGAAACACGAGAACAAGAACAACACACAAGCAACACATCAAGCAAAACAAGCACACATCATATCATCGGTACTACACGTACTTCTTCAACAATGGTGGTCATCCTAAGAAAAAATATGGATGATGAAAAGCCATCGAATCTTTGAACCAGGTAAGATCAGAAAACTTTTAGTAAAAACAACATAAAACAAAATCCAAGGGAGTAAGAAATAATAGCTCAAAGGAAGCTATCAAGGAGAGGATACAACAAGACAAGGAAGAGGAATAGTCAAAATCAATGAGTCAAGGGATGACAAAACAGTTTTATTGTAAAATAAGTTTTAGAATACGTCCAGTGCTACTTGGCATACGTCCTACAGTCAACACCGCTCTGATACCACTCTGTCACACCTGGTTTTCTAAAGAACAAAACCAGGCTAATCATATGTGTGCCCAGGAAGTCCACACATATGCCAGAATGAAAAAGTATCAGAAACAATGTTATTATATAACGTATACATAGCTATATTAACACTTACATCAGAGTATCGCGGAACGGTGACTAAACTTCGGGCTCCATTCTTCTCAGGGACGGCTGACTGGGGGTAACATATGCCTAGCACTTCTACTAGTCTTCTGGAAACTCCACTACACCTTTGTCCTTTTTCCGAGTAGCATCTTATTACACACTGGAGTGTTGGGGAAATAGCAAGAATGAGTCCATGTCAAACTCAACAAATATAACACAGGGTTCATGAGGCTCAAAAAGGCTAGACACTGTTTAACTGCGTTTAGCTTTTAATCATCATATAATTAGCAATTGAGTAGCATAAAGGTAATCCAAATCCCATTAATGAATCAATGATCAATTGTAATAAGGATAATGAATAGCATTAACATGAGCATAATAATAATCAACAATAATTAAGCATGATATAACAATGGTGTTCAACTATTCTGTAAGAATCCCCAAGGCCGCTCGTATCCGTGAGCACGGCTAGTATACCAGTTTTTAAACTCTGCGCAGAGGTGTACACTTTCACTGTGAGTCATGATTTCCAAATGCATGGGTTTGCAAGGCCCAAAACATCAGAGACCATATAAAGCCATTCAAAAGTTCGTCTAACAAGTTAGGGCCATTAGATTCACTCGGCAGGCAGATGTAGAACCCCCCTTCCCTGTGGCACAACAACCGCAGCCTATACACACTAGGCCAGGGGCTCGCACTACACCCAACGTGGCAAGCCATTCTTACGCCATTTAAGGTAACCTCTAACAAGCTAGAAAAGGTCTCTTGAACAACTAGAGCCAGAGCCATATAGCCCTCACAGCTGTACTGTATGTCCCGGTTATCACTTACAGGTAAGTCCTTACGGAGAGTAACTAGAGCATCAAAATAACCCACATGCTCTAGCCCCCTTTCAACAGAAATAACATCATCTTAATTGGTTGATTGCATAATCCATTAGTCAAATTACAAGATCATTGTTCATAATTAAGTGCTAGCAGTAGCTACCCAAATGCATAACTCATAGGTGACAAGGAAACAAGATATCAATAGCTAAGTTATAATCTCTATGGTTGTCAAGGAGGACACATGCATATGTATAATAATTTCAGTGAATAGGTAACAAGGATGGTCCCATGTTATACTTGCCTTGATCAAAGCTTTCCTGATGATACTGCTGGTCTGGCTCAAAATAATACTTCTAATCGTCAAGAAATTGCTCACCGTCTATACTCGATCATCAATCAACAACACACATGCATCCAATCAAACATACACGAAGCAAACAAAGAGATACAATTAAAACAGTACACCAACAGTAGCAAAACAATATAAAAAGTTTGTAAAACTCTTCTACACGTTACTACGATCACACAGATGTAAAGATCACGAAATTCAGATTTAAAACGTGAAAGTTATGAATTTTCTAAGATTTCCTATAGATAAATAATTACTTTAATATAAACTCTAAAATTAAATTTTCCAAACCGACTATACAGCTACACTAACATGTAGAGCTCGCAAATACAAACGTAACGCAACTTGAACGGGTCAAATCAGAGTTAAAACGTGGAAGATATGACCTAAATAAGATTGTATGTGTATATGTATTTCCATTGTATTTCGGGATTTATTTTACTAAAGAAAAACGGCCACAAATCATACCCATGACATCATGTGATGTCATCAAGCTAGCTAGCAAAATGAAGCAGGTCAACAGCACGCACGGCGCTATTTGCTGGATTCATATTAATTGAGCTAAAGCTAATCATATTTTATTTGATAAAGTATTGTCACATAATTTATATATTAAACAAGTTAAACTTTATCTGTGCAGAGAAAATAATTAAACATGTGAGAACTTCTACTTGAACTAGATAGGACATGTGTTCAAGCTAATAAATTATAATAAAAAAAATACATTGATGACAGAAGTTAAATCATGTTACACTTTGACTTAGCAAAATAAAATGACAAGCGAGAACACCTATTTTTGAGTTTAATATATGCAACGTGGTTTAACTAATCAAGTTATAAGTAAAGAAAATATATTCATGTAGCAGTTAATCATATTTAACATCTATATATCAGATAGCATTGTGTAACACATACATTGCTTATAGATTAGAAAACTAATTACATGCAGATTAATCGTATTAATTCTTTTGTGTAAAATGTCGAACAAATAAACCTATATTGATTTAAGTTATAAAACTGGTTGCAAGCATATATATTAATTAAATTAATGTTTTACTACGTTCAGAAAATATGTGATATGAAAAACATCTGCACTGACATAAGGATCACACCGATACAATGAAGTCGATACGAATCTAACGGAACTGAAACCAAAACAGAGCGAAACAGAGTAAAAACGATGAAACGGCGGAGATTAAAAGATCAGAGGCGAACTAGTACCGTAGCTCTTCTTCTTTCCTCTCGTACATTGCTATGCAATTCGTGACAACAGGGGAAATAGCCGAGGGCCTTCGGTCCGACGAGAAACAGATGATAGATGGAGGATTAGCTTGAATCGAGCTCGCTTGGCCAAAACAAACGAACAGCCAGGAGTTCATGCATCACGGTGGTATATGTAACCAAAAGTGGTGGGTAGTTTCTGTTGAATCGCTGGTTGTTTAGATGCATGGCGCTCATGGATTTGTTCCTACGTGCAGGTGGCGCCTGGTTGGCTGCCTGAGCAGACAAGGAGAATGAAGTTAGCAGCAAGTGCTTCACGTGGCCGCCTCTAGCTGTGATTTGCCCCAGGGACTTCTGGACTACCTGAGCCTCTTCACGGAAGCCCCAGATTCATAGCAGCAGCATGCCTTGTTGACGTCGGGCATCGACGAGATTTCGGCCGATCTTCATGGCCGGCGACGGCAACAGCGGCGGACGCTTACCAGCTGCCGCTGCGTCTTCGTGTCGGGAAGCACCACGGACCCGAACCCCCAGTGCGGCACGTACATCAGCTCCGTTCTAGCGGACTCGTATCGGGCGAAGATGTCTCAGAGGCAAGCAGCTCGAGATCACGGAGATAGGCTTGGGGTTGAGGCGACGTCGTAGACGCGGCCGAAGCTCGACGTCATGCTCGTGGTTCATGGTGAAGCAGGACAGCAGAAGGCAGTGGAACTCGGTCTCCGGCAAGATGTCATAGTCAGACCGTCCTGGTCACGGTGCCGGGCTCGGCTCCTAGACAAGATCGATCATGTGCGGCAGCGACGGCGGCTAGGGCTAGCAGGTAGGGGCAGACGCCAAGTCTCTAGAGAATTACCAATAAATATATGTATGTAACATATATATATATACCAGTATATACATGGGTATTCGGATGTGCTGCTGGGCTCCACGTTTGGATTAGTTTGATTGGAAACAAACTCTCAGGTCGTCATACGTGATGATAGAGAAAGAAAGAGTTTGGGCTGAGTTAGATTAGCTAGTTGGGCTGTTTACGAGCTGGTCTCGTGAAAGTACTTGCATGAACGTATACATGTATATATGGATATTTAAAATACGGTGACATGTGGAGGGAGCTACGAGCGACGGCTCGCGATAAGAGTTGTACTTCTGAAATCAGGGCGTCGAGGGCTACGCCGGCATATATATAGTTGTAGGGTTTGGAAACTTTTCGGAATTTCTTAATTTCGGGATTATTTTAATTCCGCGAATGAAATAATTCCAGAAAATCTAGAATTACCTTTTTGGCCGCGAAAAATAGCCCGGAGCTCAGAAAAATCACCGGAAACATCCTGGAGACTCTTGGAAAGATAAGTAACTCAACTAAATGAGTTTGAGCTCATGAAAAGATGGATGAAGAGATCAAGGAAAAAGATTAAGCTCACGGAAATTGAAAATTTTAAATCCAGAAAATGCCAAAAAGTTTTCCGATAAAAAGTAAACGTCATCCTATGATATTTTGAGAATAATAGCACTCACCAACACCAAAGACAAGCATCACACAAACACCACATTATCAATTTAATATGAAAAAGTTTAAAACCAAAATTTTCTATATTTAAATTAGCAGCAACTTAACTTATCTAATAAATTTATTCAAATATTGAAATCATCTATTTTATTTAATGTTTTTCATGCACAATCCAAAATAGGAAATTTTGGGTGTGACATTCTACACATATATATATATATATATTCTTATTCCTTGCATTCCATCTATATTTAATTATTTTGCCACATTTTACTTGGAAGAATTTTTTGTGCATATATTTATGTTCACATTTTTTTGCATTTTATCGATCAGGTGGACCTCCCCCACTACAACAACCAGGTTTCCACGCTAGCGATGAGCCATTCGCTCCTGATGTGGCCATTCCGCAATCCCCTGCTCCAGCTATTGTATGAAATATATTCCAACATCTTTTGTTTTTTAATGCTAACAAAAAAGTGTAATTAGTTTAATATCATTGTTGCATTTATATATGTCGTAGACTATATCCCCAGTAGATCGGCTGCGAATAACACTTAGCTGGTTCTTTATCTCGAACATCGTCGAGAACACGGCATCTAATGCAAGTGGTCGGCTATGGTCGGCTATGCAAGTGGTCAGCCCTGTTCGCTTAAACTTATTGGCCAGAATTAGCCAGCCATTCAGCAGTATTTTTCTCTCACAACAAATCAGCATCAGCATCAGTACCAGCCACAAAAACCATCAGCCAAATAGGGTCTCAGTTTTTCCATCCCTTTGAGGGGTGGAAATCATCAGAACCTTATCCACGAGACGGGAATACAGAGCTCGGACGTGATAAGTGCCCAGTTCAGTGCCATGCACTTCTGTTTAGAGGCACTTCGACATGTTTGCTATGATGTGCCTTATTTCTCGCACTTCAAGACAGCTGCTTTGCGTGCCGGTGATATCCCTGTTCCGCAAGCAAGCGAATGGTTTGCGAGCAACTCCATGAGGATGTGGTAAAATCATCACTTGAGTCATGATTGTTAGACTTTGCATTAAACCTTGATTAGTTGGTTAATATACATATTTAATATGAACATATGCTATTAGTAGTTGTCCGCAGCCAAAACTGACCATGGTCATGTCACAGCCTTGACTCGTCGTCGCCAGTTTACTCGTCGTCGAAGAACCGATCAACAACAAGAAGTGGCTGATATTGCTGGGACGGGAGAGCCACATGATCCGACAAACGGTGACAGTGTCAATCAGGACGGTGAGAACGAGCAGCCATGGAGCCCGAGCAGCCTGCTCGAGCTAGGTCAAGATGACCAAAATGACCAAGTAACTTAGGTTTCATGTGACTATGTAGCCACGCACGCTAATCAATTGAGAGGGTCATAACTTACTTGGTGTCTCTAGCAGGAGCCTCCGCCAGCCAAGGAGCCAGATGGTTCGGGTAGCAGGAAGGCCAGATCCAAGCGAGGCGTGTCAACGCTTCCTACTGGTCACTGGCACATCAGTGAGTTCGATGAATTTGGGGATCCGCTCTCACCGCCTATAGCTTTGAGCAAATACAAGACTGTCCTCAGGGCACTTGTAAGGAACTTCATCCCGATTAAGTACATGAAATGGATTGGGAAAGATAATGACCCGTGGAGGGTTCCCGAAAGTGAGAAGGATTTCATATGGGACCACAAGATCCTAGAGTATTTCACTTTCCCAGTGGAGTATGATAAGGAGCTAGTCAAGAAAAAAGTAAAAGAAATCATGGGGATATGCTTCAAGACTTTCAAGGGGACATTGTACAAGAAATTTGTCCTCCAAAATAAAGTGCCAAATTTAAATGGTGGAGAGTTCAGCAAGCAGATCGACTTCTGGCAGGATTTCAAGGAATACAGGTTATCCGAGGAGTACTTGGAACTGAGTAGGAAGAATAAGGAGAACTCGCAGAAAGCGACGAATCCTCATCATCTCGGCTCTCGTGGCTACGCCAAAAAGATGGAATAATTTTAAGCATAACTTGAAAAGATGGAACGCCTTGCTAAGGCATGCGTTCAGGTTGAGACCGCCAATTGGGAGCCAAGATCGGTAATATACCGTATGGGGAGGAATATATGCCACGCCGAGGATGGTTGCTTTAGCTCCACAAATCCACCCATGAGCAACCTCATCCAGAGGATCTCTCAGGTAACTGAGGAGGTAAGGCAAGGGACTCGCACTTCTAATAGGGAGAAAGACGTGCCCACCCAAGCACTCAGAAATAAGGAGCACCCTGGTCACACTAGAGGAGCCGGTGTTGTTCCTTGAAAACTAGCATTCCCGGAAGAATCTCACACTTACCAGAGCCGCTCGAGGGTTAGAGCAGAAAAGGAGGCAGAGTATTTGAGGCGACTGAAAGAGATGGAAGACAGAATGGACGCATAGATTGAAGCGACCATTGAAGCACGAGTCCACCAAATTTTGTTGTCCAAGGGATCAGGAGTACCACAAGACCCTACTCCTACTGCCTTTAGCCCACAGTTTAGGGGTCGCAATAGCTACGGATCGACCGCGCTTGACGACAAAGACACGAATGTGCCTCATCCGATGGACGGCATCACTGAACCAGTCAATGTCAGGTGGTACATCCGTCAGCAATGGACAAAAGACAAGGTGGTGATCGGCCGGACCTGGCCCATGGGAGACAGGACCATTAATGGCTGCCCAATTCCACAGGGGTACGCTCGCATCACCATTGATAAAATACTTGCTAAGAAGTATAACAAGATACGAACTGAGTACCCCATAGTGGAAGACAGGCCGAAACTTGGTCATAACAAGGGCCCTCAAGTGGCCTGGCGCAAGCGCTTCAATAAGCTTGACCACAAGTTATCCTCGGATGATGAGGACGACTACGAGTCATCAGCCTGGAGAAAAGAGAAGAGCCTTCTCCTCCTCCTCCTCCTCCCTCTTCATCAACCCCGGGAAAACAGAATCCTCCTCCTCCACATCAGCCCAAAACAAGATCAAAGGCATCCTCGCAGTCACATAAAAGGTCCTTGGATTCGGTCGCTAATGCTCCCAAAGTGGACCAACAAAAAAACAAAAGGTCATTCAGTGGCAGCGTTACAAACTTAATGACCGAAAAATTTACAGCACACATCTCGAAGGAAGATTTTATTAGTTTCTTCAATATATGTGCCTCACTGCCTGAGTGTTTGGTAAAGTCCGAATTCGAAAGGCAGACACAAAAGAAGTACGCAACAATAAGAGCCGAAGAAATACACCATGAAGATTTAAGGAAGATACAGAAGTACGTCGAAGACAACCCCGAATTAACCATGGAAGAGGCCGTGAACATATATTATGATGTACAAGGGATGGGAACACAGGCAATGAAGTATCAAAGGGGCAATCTTTTGGTTCCAATGACGAGTATCAAAATTTGACAACATATATGCGTCAGTTGCATGAATATTACATGGCTCAAGCAATAGAGACGGGGGACTTTGGTTTTGAGGTTATTATCCATTCGCCTTTGGTTTTTCATTATCCTGAAGACGAGAAGTTCGATGTCGAGTGGGAGTGCTTGTTCTAGCTATAACAGAAATGCTCTCTCGACTCACAAATATTGATGCTGTAGACTATGTAAGTACCCTTCACGCATAATATTATAATTAACTACTCTCTCGAGACATAAATTGTTAACTTTTAAGCACTTTCCATGATTTTATGTAGGTGTATAGCAAAATTTTGCATACTAAAACGCAGATGGGATCACATAGGCTTCTTGGACCCCGGGCGAGTCAATGAGAAAACATGTGCAGGCCTCCATGGATGTCACGTGGAAGACCTGAAAGAGAGATTGATTGCTGTTTTTGATCAATTCATGATGAAGAACAGAACCCATATACTTCTAGCCTACAACTGCGAGTATGTGTTCTTGGCTTTTATTTTTATGCTTCTTTTTTCGTTAAGATTATTCGATAATTAGGATTCTATGATTGCAGCAACCATTTCGTCTTCATTTGTGTCAATCTTGCTAAAAATCTGATCGAGGTGTGGGACTTGAAGAAAAAACCATTTCATCATCTGGATCCACTGGTGGCAGTGCTGAATTAGTAAGCGATCCTAATAACATATTATTTTCTAATCAGACATAGTGCTTTCTAATGTTTCTCCTTTTAATGTTGCACAGTGTCCGGAGAAGACATATCGGTGGGATGGAGGTCCTATTCAAGGTTGTCGAAATGGAGGGGAAGTACCTAAAACAGGCGGCAGGAAACAATGAATGCGGGTTGTATGTAATGTGGGCAATGCTTCGCTACATTGGCGGGAAATCAGAAGAAGTAGATAAGTTGGTGTGTATAATCCCCATTTCATTTATGTTTGTTAATAATTCAACAAAACGATCTACTGATTCGTCTTTGGATATCATCTTTTTTAAACGACAGCGCAAGAAATATAACCACGAAAGGCTGTTAGACATGGAGATCGTCGCACTGCAATCGGAGCTGGTAAAATTCATCTTATCCGAGGTATTGGAAAAAGATGGAGTATTTTTCATTGCACAACCCGTGAAGTTCAAGGACCAGTATGGCCCAGAGCGGCTCGCTAGACTATTGTAAGAAGTCCGAGAAGCATGCTTCATCTTATCGAATAATTTCTTTTTTATTTTTAGGGATCGAGATCTTGATAAGAACATTTGAACTATAACCGTAACATTTATAATGTTTAATGTTGATGGACCTGTCATCTACGTAGCGTATATAAGGCGAAACCCAATTCCATGAAAAAAATATAAATTAAAATAAATTATGAAACAATAAAATGCGAACAAGCCATCACTATCGGTTAGCACAAAACCGGCAGTGATGGTCAAGCCAAAACTGCCGGCTTGAGCCACAAACCGCCAGTGATGATCAAGCCAACACTACCGGCTTGATGTACAGACAGACAGTGTTGGGTTGACCATCACTGCCGGGTCGTGTCCCAAACAGGCAGTGCTGGTTGAGACAACACTGCCGGCTAAAGACACAAACCTACAGTGATGTTCGAGGTTACACTACCGGTTGGTTTCATGAACCGGCAGTGTGGCTCAACCGAACACTGCTGGATTGTGTGTTGGACCGGCCCCGACAGTGAAGTTGCAGAACACTACCGGTTTGTAAGAACCGACAGTGATAGCTAACCCCCATCACTTCTGGTTTGGTTGTGCCGGAAGAATCGACAGTGATATCTAACCCCCATCACTTCCGGTTTGGTTGTGCCGGTTCAAAATCCGGCAGTGATGGGGTTTTTTGAACCGGTAGTGATGTCCTGACTTGGGGTAGTGACTATTACTCCATCCATTCCGAAAATTATGTTTAACATTTCTCAGGCATATTAACAAGAGTGGTAAAAGGTCTAATATGACCATCATCAAAACTATAATTTGAATGCATGCACTGTCTATGTATCTGCCTTGCATGACTCCACGCTGAAAAAATTGAAATGTATATGTCGTCATTTATTCACCACCGGGAACATCTGACACTTCAATTTATATTTTACTGCCTTAGGGGAGAACAGTTGTGTGTGTCCTTTTTAGGCGGATACATAGAGGAGTATTTTTCATCTGTTCACCAATTAATCTGACTTGGGAACTCGAACATAGCAATATTATAGGAAGTGGAGGGAAAAACAACTTGCTAGTTCAACCAAACTAGACAATTATGAAGCTGAACACATTACTCTGAATGGGGAGGAAATATATCATCACTGCTGCTGTTCATGCATTTCAAATTTGCATACATGGCTACAAGAAGATTCAACAGTTCTGCCATCCCAAATGTCACAACTGATGATATGGGAGGACGACCCATACAAATTAACGAATAACGGAGCCAAATTAACTCCCAAAAGTGCAAGGCTACCTTCCAGTCGGTTCACATTGGGGACAGTGGCCTCCATCTTGAATCCATCTTCTTAAAAAAAGAACAAGACCAATTTAGAAGGAAGCAGCCATTGTTTTGTTACAATGAAAACTGCAACCAAAATTTGTGTTTAAGAGAACTCAAACCTAGGTAATGTGATGCATTCATGACCACTTCTTCCACCCAAACCATTTTTGAAACATAATGAAGCTCTATTCGCGATGCTGAAGTTACAAAGTACCAGGCCATGGTCTCGGAAATTAGGAGCTTGTAGGAGGAGCGGACGACACATGCATGATCAAGGCAAACATCCTATATATTGGTGAAAAAATCCAGAAAAATTTAATTGTCCCTGTGATACCGTACTTCAAAACTTGAGGCTCTTCTTGATGGAGGCATATTCTTCCACTTCAATTTGCCCCTGTTAGCACAAGCATCAGCCGATATACTTGTCTCGTCTTCCATTTTTAACCGCTACATGCACCCCTGGAACCGAGTAATAAGCTTGCATACACCGGACAAATAGTCTCCAGCCTCCTTCCTTGATCCCCACAAACTGCTATGAAGCACAATACGCCAAGAACGTGACACACTGAGGGAGTACCTATGGGGCCAAGACCCTGATACGCCAAGAGATGTTTATCCTGATGACACTTTCATACGCAACTGATCATCTGTCTTCAGATTGCATAACATGGAACAAGAACATTTGCGAGAAAGCACTTTAAACCAATACATATATGTTCCCTTGTTGTAACTTGTATGCCATTATCCCTCTATCTCAACTCACAAGCTTTCACTAGTATGCTAACATATCTGGTCACATGGAAACAATGCACGACAAATCTCACGCATCAATATGCAGAGGCTAGGGGCAGGATGCATACAAGGCCAGTCCCTAGAACACAGGCCCCACATGGTTGACCAGAGCGGTCAGCTCCACCGAACGCATGCTGGCTATTGCTCCTCTCTAGTCGTCATCCATTGGCTACCAATGCCACAGAGTTAGCGGACGCCCGCCATTGTTCCTAGGACCGGCCCTAGATAGGTGTCAAGTGTGCGCACCCTGACGAAGCGTCAAAGAGGCATCGATGAAGTTGACTCAACACGAAGCATGAGCAGAACAGCTCCAAGCAAAGCATGGAGGAGGCAATTGAAGCAGAGTTGAACAAATTGTCAACAAGATGGGGACCAGCACTGAGCCTGATAAAAGTCCTGTAGGACGTCTAAGCGTGGAGCAGAGAAAAGTTACTTGCAGAGCCAGAACCTCTATTTCTGAGAGAAGTTTGTTCCTAATAACTCTCATGCCCAATTGCTCATCACTCTGTAATGCATACTGAATCCTTGCATGGTCTCCTATTTCATAACAACGAGAAACACAAGAACGTTTCTAATGAGAATATATAACCAACCATATTTATATATATCTCTCTGTTCTTTGACCATGGATACATATTTCACTACAATTCTAAGGTGCAATGCATGTGTACATATATGCAGTGTAATGACCATGCTTGATCAATACATTTATGCCCACGAGTCACGTTGTCACTAGTACAGAATGGTGGTTCTAATTTTCAATGGCATTTATGTGGAAATGTACATGCTTATTATTGCTTATTATTTCCAAATTCATCTTGGCTCAAAATGCATTGAAGCTGAAATTTAATTTACACAGTGATGCAGTCATACAGCAATGATGTTACATGGAGTTTCTCCATGATTGCATCATCAACCCTTGTTTCCAATCCCCTTGATGTAGTTCCACAAATCAATACTACTCCTCGGTCCGTTCTGAAAAATACGTTCAGCATTTCTCAGGCATATTAAGGAGAGTGGTAAAAGGTCTAATATGACCATCATCAAAACTATATGTAACACCCAAAAATTTTAAAAATTTTGAATTAGATAAAATTTGAAGTTAAAAGAGATTTAGTTATGAGTTTAAATAATTTAGATAATATTTAATGGGGATTAAAATTTAAAATATTAGGTGGAATATTGGTGATGCATTTATGCTATTGCATTTGTTTTATTGTGTGGTGTGGTTTTGGTTTTTATTTGATTTGAATTCAAAATCTATTTTAAAATGGCTTTGGAAACAAATTTAAATAAGAAAAGAAAAGAAAAAGGAAAAAAAACCTTACCTGTGCAGCCGGTGGCCTGCCCTTTCTTTTCCCCGCTGTTGGGCCGGCCGAGCCCGCTTCCCCGTTTCTTTTCCGCGTCCGCGCTGGGCCGGCCCAGGAGCCGACGCTGCCGCGCTCTCTCTCTCTTGTTCGCTGACGGATGGGGCCCGCTTGTCAGCCGCACTCCTTCCTCTCGTCGTGACCGAGCCGGAGACGAACACCACCGCAACCGAATCGAATCCGTGCTACCCGGGATTCTTATCCAAACCGAGGCGTCTTAGCTCTATATAAGCTAGAGCCGAGCCGCCGCCTTTCGTTTTTGGATCAAACCGTAAGCGGTCACCTCCGTTCGAGCTCTTGCCTTCGCCGCAACCCTAGGCTTCACTGTCGGCTGTCGTCGGGGTTTGCCGGTGAGCCCGCACTCTCCTTTTGTATTGGTGAGCTCGCCATCTCCTTCTCTCCCTCCCCATGCTTTTCTTTTGGTTTGTGATGCCCTAAATCTCGAGAATGTGGACCTCCGGCGAGTTTTGCCGAAGCCGGCAATGGCGCCACCGCTTTCCCGAGCCGCACGACTCTCGCGAGCCACCTTCACCTGCGTATTCTCTTCGGGTGAGATCGCATTGAGCTCCGCGTTCGATTGATATCGATTCCCTTCCAAACGGTGTACGGGGACGCTCGGTTACCAACTCCGGTGAGCCGTCGGCCATGGCGTCGCCACGTGTGGTACTATAGATGGCCGGAATTTCCCCTCTCTCTTCCAACTCCTATCTGAGCCGTCCATCTGTTAACCAACGACTGAGATTAGAAGATACCCTTTCGGCCGCAATTTTGCTAAAGAAACCCAGGAGTTCTTTAAAGCTTAACCCGCGGTCCTTGGCGTAATCCAGGAATTACGTTTCTTTGTTTTGAAAACGTATTTCTTCTTGGTAATTCAAAAATACGTTTTCTGATATTTACAGTTTTGCCACAAAACTTGTTTTGATCGTAAAATCTTCGTTTTAACTCCGATTTGACCCGTTCAAGTTGCGTTAGATTCGTATTTGCGAGCTCTACATGTTAGTATAGCTGTACAGTAGGTTTGGAAAATTTAATTTTCGAGTTTATATTAAAGTAATTATTTATCTATAGGAAATCTTAGAAAATTTATAACTTTCACGTTTTAAATCCGAATTTTGTGATCTTTACGTCTGTGTGATCGTAGTAACGTGTAGAAGAGTTTTAGAAACTTTTTATACTGTTTTTCTACTGTTGGTGTACTGCTCTAACTATGTTTCTTTGTTTGCTTCGTGTATGATTGCTCGGATGATTGTGTGTTGATGCTTGGTGATCGAGTATAGACGGTGAGCAGTTTCTTGACGATCAGGAGTATTATTTTGAGACAAACCCGCAGTATCATCAGGAAAGCTTTGATCAAGGCAAGTATAACATGGGACCATCCTTGTTGTCCTATTCACTAAAATTATCATACATATGCATGTCTTCCTCGACAACCTTAGAGATTATAACTTAGTGATTGTTACCTTGATTCCTTGTCAACCTTGGGGATGCATTTGGGTAGCTATTGCTAGTGCTTAATTATGAACAATGATCTTATAATTTGATTAATGGATTAAGCAATCAACCTTTAATGATGATTTTATTTACTATTGAAAAGGGGGCTAGAGCATGTGGGTTATTTTGATGCTCTGATTTCTCTCTATAAGGACATATCTGTACGTGATTATCCGGGACATACAGTACAGCTGTGAGGGCTATATGGCTCTAGCTTTAGTTGTTTAAAGGACATTTTCTAGCTTGTCAGTGATTACCTTAAATGGCGTAAGAATGGCTTGCCACGTTGGGTGTAGAACAGCCTCTAGTCTATGAGTATAGCCGAGAAGGAATTGTGCCATTTGAAAAGGGGTTCCTACATCTGCCTGCCGAGTGAATCTAATGGCCCTAACATGTTAGACGAACCTTTAAGTGGCTTTATATGATTTCTGGTGTTTTGGGGAGTCGCGAAGCCATGCATTTGGAAGTTATGACTCTTAGTGAAAGTGTACACCTCTGCGCAGAGTTTAATAAACTGGTATACTAGCCGTGCTCACGGATACGAGCGGCCTTGGAACATCTACAGATAGATGATCACCATTGTTATATCATGCTTAATTACTGTTGAATATTATTATGCTCATGTTATTGCTATTCATTATCTTTATTACAATTGATCATTGGTTCATTAATGGGAAGTATATTATCTTGATGCTACTCAATTGCTAATTATATGATGATTAAAAGCTAAACGCAGTCAAACAGTGTCTAGCCTTTTGTGCCTCATGAACCCTATGTTGTACTTGTTGAGTTCGACATGGACTCACCCTTACTATTTCCACCATGACAGATGAAGAATATGAAGATGATTATCGTAATTAGTACTAGACTTGATGTCAACCAGTCAACCATGTCCCTGTGTTTGGAGTTTCCGCTGGAGATCTACTATTAGTTGCTACAATATATTGTATAAGACTATGTGTTAAATATTTATTCGCTATGTAATAAGCACTGTGATGATACTATGTAATTTGTCTACTTATGTGTGCGACCGTTTCCTGGGGCGCACATGAGTCTTTTATGCATCCTATTTTTGTCCTTAAAAATGGGTGTGACACTATAATTTGAATGCATGCACTATTTATGTATCTGCCTTGCATGACTCCACACTGAAAAAATTGAAATGTATATGTCGTCATTTATTCACCACCGGGAACATCTGACACTTCAATTTATATTTTACTGCCTTAGGGGAGAACAGTTGTGTGTGTCCTTTTTAGGCGGATACATAGAGGAGTATTTTTCATCTGTTCACCAATTAATCTGACTTGGGAACTCGAACATAGCAATATTATAGGAAGTGGAGGGAAAAACAACTTGCTAGTTCAACCAAACTAGACAATTATGAAGCTGAACACATTATTCAGAATGGGGAGGAAATATATCATCACTGCTGCTGTTCATGCATCTCAAATTTGAATACATGGCTACATGAAGATTCAACCGTTTGGCCATCCCAAATGTCACAACTGATGATATGGGAGGACGACCCATACAAATTAACGAATAACGGAGACAAATTAACTCCCAAGCACACAACCAGAGAAGTTCAAGGCCACCTTCCAGCCGGTTCTTATTGTGGACAGTGGCCTCCATCTTGAGTCCATTTTTTTAAAGAACAAGTCCAATTTAGAAGGAATCAGCCATTTATTTGTTACGATGAAAACTGCAACCAAAATTTGAGTTTAAGAGAACACAAGCCTAGGTAATGAAGCTCTATTCATAACCACATCTTCCACCCAAACCATTTTGTCTATTCTCGATGCTGAAGTTATAATGTACCAGGCCATGGTCTCGGCAATTAGGAGCTTGTAGGAGGAGCAGAGGACACATGAACACTACCGGAATCCGGCTCTTTGTCAAGTGCCAAGTGGTTTGCCAAGTGCCCCGAGAGTTTTTTTTTGCCGAGTGTTTTTTTTTACACTCGGCAAAGAGCTTCTTTGCCGATTTTTTTTACACTCGGCAAAGAAAATTTCAAAGCACATTTTGATGCAGTAAATTAATTTAAATGAAAAAGTTTTCAACTATAAAGTTGTATAACTCATCAAGATGTACAATGTTTGTTTTGGTCATTTCTTCATATGCCAAAGTGAAAGTAAATTTGTTCATAAATCTTACATATCTCTCTTGTTGAAACTACAAGAGAGATATATAAGATTTGTGAACAATGTTAGAACGACCATACCGGATGAACAGATGACCAAACAACCAAAATAAACTTTGTAGATCTCGAAAAGTTATGAAACTTTGTAGTTGATAACTTTTTGATTTGAATCCATCTTGTCATGCAAAACTACGTTTGAATTTTAAAAATATAAAATTTAATTTTTTTTCAAATGATCTCGGATAGAAAAACAACCAAAATAAACTTTGTAGATCTCTAAAAGTTATGAAACTTTGTAGTTGGTAACTTTTTGATTTGAAATCATCTTGTCATGCAAAACTGCGTTTGCATTTTAAAAATTTAAAATTTGAAATTTTCAAACGACCTCGGATGGAAAAACAACCAAAATAAACTTTGTAGATCTCGAAAAGTTATGAAACATTGTAGTTGGCAACTTTTTGATTTGAAATCATCTTGTCATGCAAAACTGTGTTTGAATTTTAAAATTTTGAAATTCAAATTTTGTAAACGACCTCGGATGGAAAAACTTCCTAAACGAAAAGTGTAGATCTCGAAAAGTTATGAAACTTTGTAGTTGGCAACTTTTTAATTTGAATTCGTTTAGGGCCTCAAACAAGCAATTTACACGCAGTTTAGTATTATATTTGGGGAACAAAAACTATATCTAGACATATGTGAGTGTGTAGTGCAGGTGTAAGAGGAGATACCGCGCGAGGGAGAGGTCGCGGGTTCAAATCCCGCCGGCCGCGTAGCCACGAAAAATGCCGCGACTTCCGACGGAGAATGGGCGGGCACTGGCCGGTGGGGCCCTCCCCTAATTTAAAAAAGTTTTCCATATTTTTTCAGGATTTTTTCAATTCAACCTTGGCCGAGTGCCTTTGCCGAGTGCCCGACCAAAAACACTTAGCAAAGACAACTTTGCCGACGCTTTTTTTACCGAGTGGGCTTTGCCGAGTGTTACACTCTGCAAAGCCTTTGCCGAGTGTATTTGGGGCTTTGTCGAGTGCCCCAGGCACTCGGCAAAGCGCCCGACTCCGGTAGTGGCATGAGACAAGACAAGTGTCCTATATATCGGTGAAAAAATCCAGAAAATTTTAGTTGTCCCGACCGTACTTCAAAACTTGAGGCTCTCTTCTTGACGGAGGCATATTCTTCCACTTAAATTTGCCCCTGTTAGCACCACATCACCCCATATACATGTCTCGTCTTCCCTTTTTAACCGCTTCATGCACTCCTGGAACTGAGTAATAAGCTTGCATACACCGGACAAATAGTCGAGGGCCTGCTTCCTTTATCCCTTCAAACTGTTATGAAGAACAATACGCCAAGAACGTGACACGCTGAGGGAGTACATATGGAACCAAGACCTTGATACGCCGAGAGATGTTTATCCTGATGACTTTCAAACCCAATTGATCATCAGTCCTCAGATTGCATAACGTGGAACAAGAACATTTGCGAGAAAGCACAATAAGTCAGTACATATATGTTCCTTTGTTGTAACTTGTACGTTATCCCTCTATCTCAACTCACAGCTCTTATTTGATTTGAGAGGATGCTAGATCAAGCTTTCACTAGTATGCTAACATATCTAGTCACATGGAAAAAACGCACGACAAATCACCATAGTTTTAAATCTCCCGCTATAGCTGCCGCTATAGCCCGCTATAGCCTTTTGAGGCAGGGTGCCGCTATTTGTGTTCATGTACAATTTAGCCGGTATATCCCGCTATAGTCCGATATAGCTCCGCTATTAGCTGTTTTAGAGATATACCGCTAAACAGCTTAGCCCGCTATTTAAAACATTGAAAATCACACGCATCAATATGCAGAGGCTAGGGGCAGGACGCATACAAGGCCAGTCTCTAGAACACTGGCCGCACGTGGTTGACCAGAGCGATCAGCTCCACCAAATGTGTGCTGGCTCTTGCTCCTCCCCGGTGGTCGTCCATATGCTACCAGGGCCACAGACCTAGCGGACGCCCGACATCGTTCACAGGACCGGCCCTGGATAGGCGTGAAGTGCACGCACCCTGATGAAGCATCAATGAAGTTGCCTCAAGACGAAGCACGAGCAGAACAGCTCCAAGCAAAGCATGGAGGAGGCAATTGAAGCAGAGTTGAGAAAATTGTCAACAAGATGGGGACCCAGCACTAAGCTTGTAATGGGAGATAGAACAGAGAAAACTTCTGTAGGATGTTGGAGTGGTTGGCGCGTAGCAAAGAAAAGTTACTTGCAGAGCCAGAACCTCTATTTCTGAGAGAAGTTTGTTCATAATAACTCCCATGCCCAATTGCTCATCACTCTGTAATGCATACTGAATCCTTGTGTGGTCTCCTATTTCATACTAACGAGGAGGAACACAAGGTCTCTCTGTTATATGTCATCTTTATATCATCAGGTTATTTGTTTAAGGATATCTAAAAGGAGAGGCACTACAATTCTAAGGTGCAATGCATGGATACATATGCAGTGTAATGCCCATGCTTGATTCATATATTTATCCCCATGAGTCTTGCCGTCCCTAGTACATAATGGTGGTTCTAATTTTCAATGGCATTGACGTTGGGATGGAAAAGGACATGCTTACTATTTCCAAATTTATCTTCGGATCAAAATGCATATGAAGTTGAAATTTAATTTACACAGTGATGCAGTCATACAGGAATGACATTACATAGAGTTTTCTATGATTGCATCAGCACACCTTCTTTCCCCTTCATGTAGTTCCACAAATCATTACTACTCCTTGTGTTCCAAATACAATGTTTAGCATTTCTCTTGCATATTAAGGAGAGTAGTAAAAGGTCTAATATGACCTTCATCGAACCTATAATTTGAATGCTCGATAGCTATGTATCTGCCTTGCATGACTCGACACTGAAAAAAATTGAAATGTATGTGCAGTGTCATTTATTCACCAGCACGAAGATTTGACACTTCAATTGATATTTTAGGCGGATACATAGAGATGTATTTTTCATCTGTTCATCTAGTAGATCGGACTTGTGAACTCAAAAATAGCCATATATATTCTAGGAAAAATTTGGAATCATAAATAGCTATAAATATTTGTCACACCCCAAATTTTTTGATTTTGGGTTGTGCATGGAAAACACTAAATAAAATAAATGATTTCAATATTTATATATTTTTTTAAGATTATTTAAGTTATGCCAATTTAAATTTAGAAAAGATGTGGTTTCAAACTTTTCATATTAATTTAACAGGCCTTTCGTGATGCGATGTTAGCTTGTCGTGTGACTTTGTGTGTTGTGCGCATAAAATTTTCAAAACGCGTTAGACACCATCCGGTCCTTCTCATGAATTTTCCGGACTTTTCCAGAGCATTTTCCTATTTTTCTAGAGTTTAATCTAAATTCTAGATGCTCTAAAATCCTTTTTCATGGGCTCCAAATACTTCATTTAGATTCATTATCTCTCAATCTATCTCTCAATCGTCGCGGTTGTTCCAGATCTAAATTCCTTTTAGTGAGCCGCCAGCCATAGCGTCCCAAATCTATCGCCGAAGTTCTGCCTATCTAGGTTTCCGATGAACTTCTGGTTAGGTTTTCAGGCCACTTTGGGCGTCTCCGGCGAGAATCAATACCAGCACAAGGCAACTCTCGTCGTTCTATACGCTTTAGTGATCTTGTTTGTGTCAACTGAATCCCCATTGTTTTTCTTCTCTAGTACGCCGACGATCGCCTCCTTGGATGTGTTGACACGGTTTTTGACTCACCTATAATTATAATTTGTGCAATATTTGCTTTAAATAAATGTAAAAGATATATGTGGCCAAATCCCATACAAATAAGAAATGAATAATAGGAGAAAAGATATTTGCTATGAAATTTAGTACAACCAAATATGTAAGAGTGAAGACATGCGACATATTTGCTCCTGTGTATAGATTGAATATCAGGTACTCACATGAATATATATATATATATATATATACACACGATGTTTTGTTGATTAAATAAAAAAACTAATTGATTTGATGGCCTAATCCACCTTGCAAGTGACGTGTATTGTATGAAAATAGAGGTAGCACCATTGACTAGCAGCCCGGCCTGCTTCTCGTATTTGCAACACTGGCTTCGAGCCAATATGACAGCCCGATCGAGTCCAACTCCTCCACGCCAGGTGGTAGCACCTGCTAATGCCCAGTCTATATCATATCGCTCGTGCCCTAGTTGCTTATGAACCACCGCTGCCCGCGCGCCCACTACTCGTGTCGTGCGTCGTAGGAGCGTCCATAGTGCCCCGGCCTCTGGAGCCCGGACCCGTCGCTGCTCCTCTGCTGCCCCCTTGCTGCAGTTTTCCTCGCCTGAGCTCGCAAAAACCGCAGCGCAGCAGCCTGCTGCCGGAGCCACCATCGTGGTGACCGCCGTTCGATCTGCCACCTCTGCTCGATCTTGCCGTCCAGCAGAGGAACCTGCCGATCCCGTAGTCGCTGTAAGCAATCCGCCGAGCTTCGTGACGAGGATTCGAAGTCGCCGAATCCTTCTCTTCGTTCTTTCTCGTTTTGGTTTGCTAACACCGTGTTGCCGACGTCCGCAAATCGCCGCCGGCCGTTTGCAGGTAACCACCGTCCGCCCCAACGAGCTGCACGCCGCCATCAAATTCTGCAGAAAAACTGTTGTTTCTCTGCCAAGCTCAGCCTCGTCTCTGTGCCTTTATGCTCCTCATCTCGATGTGCCTTACCTGTGCCAGACCGAGGACATGTAGGTTTTTCCTCACGCACGCTGGCAAGAAACTCGCTGCCGTTCATGGCATCACCGTGCCGGAGATTGAGCCATGCGTGTTCTGCAGTGGTTTAATCCAACTGCTAGTCTAATGACCTCACAATGATGTCATGATGACATCGCATGTATATTGTGGTCGTTTTCTTTCAGAAAAACAAATTGGAAAATACTATAGAAATACACCACACATAATCAAGAGTCAATCTCAATGTTAATATTAACTTGGTTAATTTGTGTGACACTAGTTTTGTAATATAAAAGCAATAACCTATATTTATACTTTGGTGCTAAATACATAAATACTAATGTGATTAATTACTAACGAACATAAATGTATTTCTAAATTATAACTTGCTTATGTCATATACCATTCAGTTAAATGCTTTTACATGTTTATTATTTCTTTTTGTAATAATAAAGTTTAACTTGATTAAATTATAGGGTATTGTTCATAAACTAGACATGAGTAGTTTCAAGTCAGCTTTTGAATTAAATTATGTTTCGAGTCTTAATAAATCTTTACATGTTTTTGCGCAGTTAAAATAAATCAAGTATATATATAGCCTTTTCTTTAATATAACAATAAAAAAAGTCTCGGTAGTCGTTTCCTTCGATTCGTAGCTCCAATTAGCGTGTTTCTCGCATGTGTGTTCATAGCAATACAAAGATTAGTTTTCAAACCTTTTAAATTGATTGATGTACTGCTCTAATCTATAGTCTTTGTTTGCTATGCATGTTTGTGCTTGGATGCTTGTGTGGTGCTTTATAATCATGTCCAGTCGGTGAGATTTACGTGGTAATCAAAAGATAGTTCTTTGGAGGTTACTAATCTACAGAAGAAGGATATCAATTCAAGGCAAGTATAGCATGGGCCTACCTTGATTCCTATTCATTATATAATCTACTCATTATGCATGTGTCTAATAATGCTCGACTATAAGGACATCCTAGCCATTGATGACTTATACCTTGATGCCTATGGGTTTTATTGCATATGGATAGAATGCTAGTGCTCTATTCAAACATGATCAATACTATGATTAATGGAACAAACAGATAAACATGATGGTAATAATTGAAATATAGGGTTGAAAGGATCAAGATGCCCAAGAGGGGGGTGAATTGGGCTTTTCTAAAAATTAAATGCAAGAAATAAATCCTACAAGCCGGAATTCACCCCTAGTGTCTACTTGTGTTCCTAGAGAGTCTACCGATACAAAGTTTTGCACCCTAGTTTCCAAACCTAGTCTAGCAAGGCAAGTCTAGAAATGTAAACAAGCAATGAAAGTAAATACAGGAATGTAAATGCTTGAAAGTAAAGGGGCAAGGAACACGGCGATGTTTTTCCGAGGTATCGGAGAGTCGCCACTCCCCACTAGTCCTCGTTGGAGCACCCGCGCAAGGGTGTAGCTCCCCCTTGATCCGCGCAAGGATCAAGTGCTCTCTACGGGTTGATTCTTTGACACTCCGTCGCGGTGAATCACCCACAACCGCTCACAAGATGAGTTGGGTCATCCACAAGCTCCGCCGGATGATCACCGAACTCCCAATCACCACCAAGCCGTCTAGGTGATGGCGATCACCAAGAGTAACAAGCTAGAACTCTCACTTGACCACTACGAGCCCAAATGAGAAAGTGGATGCACACTTGCTACTCTCTAATCGCTAGTGAGGAACTCTCAAGCTTTGATTCTCAAATCTCTATCCTCACTAGTGCTCTTGCACTACCTTGCACTTCAAAGGTGTTTATCAGCTGATCAAATGAGCAAGAGACCTCTAAAAGAGGTGGTGGGGATGTATTTATACACCCCACAGACAAAACGAACCGTTACCTGCTGACTCAGCAAAACTCGAGCTGACCGGACGCGCCGGTCGTACTGACCGGACGCGCCGGTCACTCGTAACGGTCGAAAACCGAAAAACAACTGAGTGACCGGACGCATCGGTCAGGGGTGACCGGACGCGTCCGATCGTGCAGGGAGCATACTGTACTCGCACCGGACGCGCGACCGCGTCCGATTGGTGATGACCGGACGCGTCCGGTCGTCTCTGGACCTTACTGGACTGTGACCGGACGCACCGATCACACCCAGGTCGCGTCCGATCGGGTGTTTCCCTCAAGTGACACGTGTTGACTTCTGACCACCGCGTCCGGTCCTCGCGAGGACCGCGTCCGGTGTTCAGAGCTGAAACCCTAGCCGTGGAACTGAACTGACCGGACGCGTCCGGTCATGCCGAGGACCGCGTCCGGTCATGGGAAAACAACCCGAAACTCTCGGAAACGCGTCACAACTTGAACCAAGTTGCTTCCAACTGAACTTTGAGCTATTCTAGAGCTGCCTAGCGCCAAGTTTAACAAGTGTGCACCACACCTAAACATAGGACTCGCCTAGGTCAAGCTACCCGCTCATGCCCCCCTTTATAGTACGGCCAAAAGAGAAAAATGAAGATCCTAACGACTATTCCAAATGTCTCTCAACACCTCGACATCCGGAACTAACCGTCCTTAATCTTGACGTCACTCTTTTGAAAACCGAAACGATTTCCATCAAGGGGCATGAATACCATGGTGCCCAAAGCAGTTAAAACCTCCATGACCTAACTTACCAAAGTTTCTGCAAAACACACGTTAGTCATGGTAATAAAGCGTTGTCATCAATTACCGAAACCAAACCTCGGGGCCTAGATGCTTTCAATCTCCCCCTTTTTGGTGATTGATGACAACACTAAGATATGAAAGATTGGAGTTGAGGTTTTCGAGCATGCATGGTTCACATAAGCAAAAAGCAATAAGCAAAGAAGGGTTAGGAATTGCTTATGTGTCCCAAGCCAAAAGAGTGTACTCATGAGATAAGACAAAAAAGTGTTAGTACATAAACAGATATAGCTCATAAGAAATCGGAGTAAGGCACGGAAGCACAACCTTAGAGCTATAATTAACAACGGTGACAAGAGATAACAATGTGACAGGATAAAACATTAAGACTCAAGGTTTATCTCACAACGACATGTCACACGAATGCAATGACTGAAAAGTAAACATGATGCATGAATGTAGCACACAGGAAAAAACGAAAACCCTCTCTCAAAACTCCCCCTGAAACTACTCTCTCTCCCCCTTTGGCATCAAGCGCCAAAAAAAGCTAATCTAAAGATCTGATGGGGGGGTAGACGGAGTCGTGTCGGGTGCCGAGGTGCGCGGAGTAATCATGAAGTGTAGAGAATCGCCCTCGGAATCTGAACTATCTGGCTGACCCTCTGAAGAAGCATGTGGCTGTGTAACTGTCTGGGTCTGAACGGCAGGAACAGGTACTGTCGTAGTAGCAATAATAGGATCCATCTGAGTGACCTGAGCCTATAGCGAGCCAATAGCAGGAGGATCTGTGGAGGCAACTGACGAAGGTAGAGTCTCTGTAGTACCAGTCCCTGTCACTGGAGGAATAGCTGCCTCTGAAGCTGACAACCCTGAAGAAGTAGCAAATGTAGTGTGCGAGGGCGTCGGCTGACCAGTCAACTCGCTGTAGGTAGCACTGAAATCACCGAAGGGTGTGCCTGTCAGGAGGTGAGGGCGAGGCTGGTCTGATGGTGTAAACCCCGTGTGAATAGGCGTGAAGCTCGGGGACTGGAAAGACTGGGGAACCTGCTGCTGTGGAGATGTGAACTGGAAACCCGGCTGTCCCTGACTTGATGGATCACTAGATTGTAAAGCAGAAGTCAGGACGGAAGCAGGCGGAGGAACCCCAACAGTGACTAGGTGGCGCAGGAGGTCCAAGTACTGCTACTGACTAGCTGCAGTCTGTCGTTGAATCTCGTACTGCTGTCGCTGCATTTCGACCTGCTGCCTCTGGATCTCAAGCTGCTGACGCTGAAACTCGTCCTGACGAGCCTGAATCTGTGCAAGTGCTGCAGCTGTGTCCTGAGCCTGTCGCTGTATTTGCTGTTGCTGCTGCTCCTGTGCCTGGGTCAACCTCTCAAGTATTGCCACCATGGCTGGGTCTGTGCGGGAGGCTGAACCAGAGCCACCGGCCTCGTGGTCATGAGACCGAGGAGACCGGTACCTGGGGATGGGCTAATAGTCCTCATCAGTGCTGTCAGATGTCCCATCCTCAGGAAGATCAGCAGGCTGAGCGTCAAGATCTGCAAGCTCTGCCTCTGCAAGCTCATCAACTGTGGCGTCCTGCTCAGCTGCTGTCTCAGGAACCTCAGGTCGCACACGCTGTCCTGGCACTGGGGCCTGATCTCTGGTGACTGAAGCCCAAAGCTGACGGATATCATACTCAGGGAAAGCAGTAGTAGTATCTGATATCTCAGCTCGGATCTCTGCTGGTAACTGGATGGATGATCTAATAATGAAGCAGATCCAGTGTGCATAGGGCAGCTGATGATTACCCTTGAAGCCCTCAGCTATGGTGTCCTCCATCTCACTAAGTATGAGATCCCAAATGTCAAACTGAGTCTGTGAGAGGAGGTGGTGAACAACCCATAGCTGCATCCGAGTCAGTCCCTCTCTGTAGCCAAGTCTGGGAAGTAGAGTGCGTCTGACTATAGCATCCAAAACTCTGGCAAGTGGTGTCAAACTGGCAGGCGTGCGTCGAGACCCTTCGCCAAAAGGCTCACGGAAGCAGGGTCGAACCAGGTCTGTAGGTGGCACTGCACCGCCATGAGGGCGTCTCGGTGGAGGAGTCTGACCAAAGCACAGCTGATGTATCTTCGTATTGGAAGCTGGGAGTCTGAGAATCTCCCGCACTCTGGTGCTGTATAGGCGGTGATCGCGGCCTCGGAATGCAAAGTGAATGAAATCATGGGCAGGATCAATCCATAGTGAAGCATAAAACTCTCTGACCCATGTGCCGCAGTATGCACCTGTCCATCCAAGAAGATCTGACAAAGCCTAGCAGAAAGGACAGGTGCGGTCGTAGCTGCTCTCCCACAACCTCAACTAGTGATTCAAGTCGACAGACCCTCTGTGGTCGGAAAGCAATACCACTGTCAACTAGAGCTCTGTAGAAATCCTCCTGAAGTGGGGTATAGAATCCTTCTGAAGCTCTAGGATCCCTCACAGGCGGAAACCATCGACTGACCTCCACGAACCTCAACCCCTGCACCTAACGTGCTATAGCACCCCTCAAGTCAAAGTGCTCGACCGGGGGTGAACCTCTAGCTCTAGGAGGAGGACGTGCTCCACGACGCTGGCCCTCTGGCCTAGGAGACACCTGAGTACGTGCGCGTGTGGAGCGGCGACGTGGTGGAGACTGAGCTGGCTGCTCCTCTGTGTCCTCTGTAGCCTCTGGAGCCTCTGGAGGTGGATCAACTGACATACTCTCTGCAGCTCCAGTATCCTCAGTACCCTCAGTGGCCTCTGTGCCGAGCTGTCGACCTTCAAGATGAAAGCGACGCTCGCCTATGCGTATGCCACGGTTCCTGCCACCTCTCTCTGCCTGCTCTGCTGCATCTGCCACGGCCTGAGCAATCTCTGCCTCTGTGAGTGTCTTCTTCTTCTTTCTGGCCAAGATCTTGACACGCTTCCCACGTGCAATCTCAGACCGACGAGGAGGACTGTCGTCCCCGTCACCAGGAGCACCACCGGCGTTCTTGCAACGCACCATGCTGACAAACTGACTGAAAACCTCTGAAAGATGGTGAACTGTCACTCGAGAGGCTTGGCCTCAATCCGTATCCGCAGGCTTGGCCTCGGATTCAGCAAACTGATCTCACCCGACACACGGACAGACTCGCTGCAACGACGGAATAGAGAGATCTACTATAAGCACATATACAGCTAAAAGGTACGAAACCCTAGAGATAGCAAACATATGTGATAAGATGAGAATCGAGACGTGAAGCTACCTCGGATCGACGAGACGACGGTGACAAGATGAGGTGATCTAGATCGCGAGATTCCCGAAATCGCCGGACGAGCTCTCGCGAAGAAGACGACGCGCGACGAATCTCGTCGACGAACGATCGACCGACGAACCCTAGGGTTAGGGTTAGGGCAGATCGACGAGAAACGATCAGAGGCAAGCACGAGTCATTCCAATGTCGGAGATGAAGCTGGCTTGCAGGAGCGTGGCTCACGGGCGGTGGTGGCGCGGTTGGGCGACGGCGGCGCGGCAGTGGCGCGAGGATGGTGGCGGCGCGGCTGCGAACGAAGACCGGTACGGGCAGGAGGCGCGCAAAGGGCGGCTGGCGCGCGCGCGAGCAAGGCTGACCTTGCCGGAGGCGAGGAAGACGGCGAAGCGGTGGCTCACCGGCGGCAGGCAGTGCGGCGCAAGGAGGCTCGGGCGGAGAAAAAGAAAACTGCCGAGGACGAAGCGGTATATGAAGGGTCAGATCCGCTCGACGCGTGATGACCGGACGCGGTGGTCGTTATGACCGGACGCGGTCAGAGTCCGGTCGAGGGGAGCTCGGGAAAAAATCGCGAATGACCAGACGCGGTGGTGGTAACCGGGACCGGACGCGGTGGTCAAACAGAGGCGCGTTCGGTGCAGCGTCCGATCAGCAGATCTGGAGATGGTCTTCTGGATGACCGGACGTGCTGGTGGACGTCAGGACCGGACGCGGTGGTGAAGCATCACTGCGTCCGGTGCAGCGTCCGGTCCAGCGTCCGGTCACTGTTCTTCGCCCTTCTTCGTTCTGAACAACGACGCGACTTCTCCCAATCAGGTTCCAATTCAAAAAGACACAAATAAACACCAATTGGAACACGATATGAGTGACCTCACTCAAACCCTCAAAATTTTTAATATAGATTGCCTTAGGCTAGTATTATTTTTAAGAAAATAGGCAATAAACACCCAAGGAGCAACGTATGGCCATGCAATAGAGTTTTTGAACCCTTAGGAGCGTCAAAATGCTCTCTCTATCCATGGACGAACACAGAGGTTGCTCAAAGCTTAACCGAAAAGAAACGACAAGAACAACAACCATGCATATGCAATGCAATACAAGAAGGTAAAACTAGAATGCTTGTCAAGTTTGATCCACGGTTAGGCTTTTTCACTCCTCCAAGGAAGGGTTATCGTAACCGTGTTAGCCAAGCCCTAAAAACATTGCGATAAAAATAAACATGGCATGCAATGCAAGGGACAACACACGCTCATTTTTTAAAGTTACTAGAATCAAGCACATTGAGTTCACTTCTTAACCTACAAAAGGTTGCCTCATCCAAAGGTTTAGTGAAGATATCCGCTAATTGATTTTCACTTCTTACACCTTCTAGTGATATGTCATTTTTAGCAACGTGATCTCTTAGAAAGTGATGGCGGATATCAATGTGCTTGGTGCGAGAGTGTTGTACCGGATTGTTAGCAATTTTAACGGCACTTTCATTATCACATAAAAGTGGCACCTTTTTAAGAACAATTCCATAGTCTAGGAGGGTTTGTTTTATATATAAGATTTGTGCACAACAAGCCCCCGCGGCAATGTATTCCGCCTCGGCGGTGGACAAAGCCACACTATTTTGCTTTTTAGATGACCAAGATACTAAGGATCTTCCAAGCAAATGGCACCCTCTGGATGTGCTTTTTCTATCAATTTTGCAACCGGCATAGTCCGAATCGGAATAGCCAACTAGTTGGAATATAGCTCCTTTGGGATACCAAAGACCAATGCTTGGGGTGAGCTTAAGATATCTTAGGATTCTTTTTACGGCACTTAGGTGAGGTTCTTTAGGGCACGCTTGAAAGCGGGCACACATGCACACACTAAACATGATATCGGGCCTAGATGCGGTAAGGTACAACAAGCTACCAATCATAGAACGGTAGAGAGTTTGATCAACCGGTTTACCTCCCTCATCTAGGTCGAGATGTCCATTTGATGGCATTGGGGTCTTGATTGGTTTGCATTCTTCCATCTTGAATCTTTTGAGAAGATCCTTGGTATACTTTTCTTGAGAGATGAAAATCCCTTCTCTCATTTGCTTTACTTGAAAACCAAGGAAGAATGTGAGCTCACCAATCATTGACATCTCGAATTCCTTCGACATCAATTCACCAAATTCCTTGCAATAATCTTCATTTGTTGATCCGAAGATGATATCATCAACATATACTTGACAAATAAAGATCTCCCCATTAAACTTCTTGGTGAATAGTGTGGTGTCGACCTTCCCAATGGTGAAGCCCTTCTCAATGAGGAAATCCCGGAGGCGCTCATACCATGCTCTAGGAGCTTGCTTGAGCCCATATAACGCCTTGGACAACCTATAAACATGATTAGGATATCTAGGGTCTTCAAACCCGGGAGGTTGATTGACATAGACTAGTTCATTTATAAAGCCATTTAAGAATGCACTTTTTCACATCCATTTGATATAGTTTCATATTATGATGTGATGCATATGCAAGGAGGATACGAATGGCTTCAAGTCTTGCAACGGGTGCAAAGGTCTCTCCAAAATCAAGACCTTCAACTTGAGAGAACCCCTTTGCAACTAGTCTTGCCTTGTTCCTCACCACTATGCCTTGGTCATCTTGCTTGTTTCGGAACACCCACTTGGTTCCAATGACTCTTGCACCTTTGGGATGCTCTTCAAGTGTCCATACTTGATTGCGGGTGAAGTTGTTCAATTCTTCATGCATTGCAATCACCCAATCCGGATCTTGAAGAGCTTCTTCTACATTCTTAGGTTCAACGCAAGAGACAAAAGAGTGATGTTCAACAAAAGAAGCTAGCTTTTGGGATCGAGTCATTACTCCCTTTGTAGGACTCCCTATGATGAGATCTTGTGGATGTGCTTGAAGTAGTGGTGAATTTCTTCTATCAACCACTTGAGGAGGTAGATGGGGAGCATCAACATCTTGAGCTTGTGCCTCGGATTGTTCATGAGAGACATAAGTGTCTTCATTTTCAACTCTCTCATTCTTGTCATCATCATGAGGCACACGTGATGAAGATGGTGGATCAACAATTTGTACATCGTCATCATCATCTTTTGGCTTGATGTCTCCCACCGGCATGTTCTTCATGGCCTCCCTCAAGGGTTCATCACCTACATCATCACAATTCTCAATTGCTCCTTGGGAGCCGTTAGATTCATCAAATTCCACATCATATGTTTCTTCAACCAAACCGGTGGCATGGTTAAATACTCTATATCCTTTGGACTTTGATGAGTAACCAACAAGAAAACCAATATCACAACGTCTTTGAAACTTCCCTAGGTGTTGACGCTTCTTGTAGATGTAACATTTGCAACCAAACACCCGAAAGAAAGAGACGTCCGGCTTCTTCCCATTAAGCAACTTATAGGGGGTCTTGCCAAGAAACTTTTGTAGGAAGAGGCGATTTGAAGCATATCATGCGGTGTTGATTGCCTCGGCCCACAACTTCTCCGGAGTATTGTACTCATCTAGCATTGTTCTTGCAAGGGTGATCAATGTTCGGTTCTTTCTCTCAACTACACCATTTTGTTGAGGAGTGTAGGTTGAAGAGACCTCATGCTTGATTCCAATTTCATCACAATAAGCTTCAATGTTGGTGTTGTCAAACTCTTTCCCATTGTCACTTCTAATCTTCTTTATCTTGACTTCAAATTCATTTTGAGCTCTCTTTGCAAACTTCTTGAAGCAATTTGCCACTTCGGATTTGTCATGAAGGAAGAAAGTCCATGTATACCTTGAGTAGTCATCCACTATCACAAGACAATAGAGATTACCACCCAAGCTCTTGTATGTTGTAGGCCCAAACAAATCCATGTGTAGAAGTTCTAGTACTCTTGAAGTTGACATGAAAGCTTTGGTTGGATGAGTGTTTGCAACTTGTTTGCCCGCTTGACATGCACTACAAGGTTTGTCCTTTTCAAACTTCACATCCTTCAATCCTCTCACTAGTTCTTTCTTCAATAGCTTGTTGAGAATGTTCATTCCAACATGAGCAAGCCTCCTATGCCAAAGCCAACCAAGTGAGGTCTTGGTGAACAAACATGTCATCAAATTTGCATCTTCGGAGGTGAAGTCAACAAGATAAAGATTGTTGTATCTAAAGCCTTTGAATATCACTTGCTTGACATCTATCTTTGAAACTTCCACTTCATTTGGTGTGAACAAGCATTGGAAGCCAAGGTCACAAAGTTGCCCAACGGATAACAAGTTGAAACTCAATGAAGCAACATAGAGCACATTTGAGAGTGAGTGATCATGTGATATTGCAATCTTGCCTATACCCTTGACTTTGATCTTTGAATTATCCCCAAATGTGATCTTCTCTTGACATATTCCATTCTCTTCAATGGTGGTGAACATACGAGGATCACCGGTCATATGTTGAGTGCAACCACTATCAATAACCCAATGAGATCCACCGGTCTTGTAGTTCACCTACACACAAAAGATCAAGCTTTTTGTTTAGGGACCCAAACTTGAGAGGGGCCCTTGACTTTCTCAACTAGTGACTTGGCAACCCATATTTTCTTTGGCCTATTCTTGTTTGGGGGACCCAAAAACATGACTTTCATCTTTCCATTTGAATCTTTTCTTAGCATATAATGAGCATTGAAGGCGAAGGGTCTAGCATGCTTGGGCAAGGGTTGTGGTGGTGGAGTTTTGCATTCATGAGCAAAGTGACCTTCTTGACCACACTCAACACATCTCTTTGGCTTGGGCTTTGACTTGCTTTGTTGTTGTTGAGCTTTTGCTTTCTTCTCTTGATTTGCCAAGTACACAATACCACTTCTATCCATCTTCATTACGGTGTTCATGAGGAGCTCACTTTGCAAATGTTGGCCTCTTGTGAACTTGCTTAGGCCGGTCTTGAGATGCTCTTTTTCTTGCTTGAGCTTTTTGTTTTCTTCAATGAGTGACTCATTTGTTGGTTGCTTCTCAAGAGCCATCAAACCTTTTAGCTTCTTGTTCTCATTTGCAAGCTTCTCATTCTCACTCTTAATCTTGGCATAATCATCATGGTTGCTTGACTCAACCACACTCTTGCCTTTGCTACTAGAACCTCGCTCAATGCTTTCAATGATCAAGTCATCACATGATGTAGCTATATCACACTTAACAACATGGTTAGTAGCATCATGTGTCTCAAGAGCAAGTTCATTAGCAACCACAAGACTATCATAGTCAATTTTTAATGTGGTGTATTTGTCCTTTAGAGAATTATGTCTAGTGATGAGCTCATCATGCTTCTTCTCAAGTTTATCATGTTGATCTTTAAGCTCTTTATAAGAGGTTTTGAGCTCCTTGAGAGTGGAAGACATCACTTCATTTTGAACTCTAAGCTCACCACTAGTCTTTTGAATATTTTCAAGCTTCGATGAGAGCGATTCATTTTCATTTTGAAGATCATCATTTTCTCTTCTAGTTCTTCTTATGATTTTAGTGTATTTGTTTAGCAATTTTACAAGTTCATCATAAGAAGGTGAGTCATATTCATCATCACTATCACTATCATCATCATCATCATCACTATCATGGTTTTGTACCTTTCGTTCACCCTTGGCCATAAGGCATAGGTGAGTAGTGGACGATGATGGTGAAGGGGGCGGTGAAGGTGGTGATGAAGATGTTGGTGAAGATGATGGCCCCATCACAAATGCGGCAACCTTCTCTTTCTCATCATCGCTCTCATCTTCGGAGGACTCACATGATGATTCAATGTCGGTGAGCCAATCACCAACAATGTATGCCTTTCCTCCCTTCTTCTTCTTGTGGAACTCCTTCTTCTTGCCATCCTTCTTCTTGTATGGCTTGTTCTTCTTCTTCTCTTCTTCTTCATCACTTGAATCATTTTTCTTGCCCTTGTTCTTGTTCTTGTACTTGTCTTTTGGTGGTCTAGGGCATTGATGAGCTAGGTGGCCAAGTTCACCACAATTATAGCAATCCATCTCCGAGATTGGCTTTCTCTTGCTACTTGTGAAGAATTTCTTCTTCTTGCCATCGAACTTGATGCCACTCTTGTTAAGCTTCTTTAGCATCTTGGTGGTCTTTCTCACCATGAGTGCAAGTGATTCATCATCAACATCACTTTCACTTGAGCTTTCTTGCACCACCATGGCTTGGCCCTTCTTCTTCTTCTTGTCATGACTAGCTTTGAAGGCCAAGTCTTTCTTCTTGGAAGATGATGAGCCCTCTTCCGGAGTGATATGCATGTACATCTCATGAGCATTGATTTTCCCTAAAACTTGAGTCGGTGTTGCGGTGGAAAGATCACTTTGGTGAAGCACGGTGACAATGTGTCCATACTTCTCAACGGGAAGCACACTCAAGATCTTCCTTGCAACATCCGATTGGCTCATTTTGGTGAGCCCAAGAGCATTGAGGTCCTCTACAAGAACATTCAAGCGAGTGTACATGTCATTAGCACTTTCTTTGGGAAGCATCTCAAAAGAATTAATTTTCTTTAAGGCTATGTGATAGCGTTCCTCACGCTCACTCTTAGTTCCCTCATGGAGAGCACAAAGATTTTCCCACAATTCATGAGCGTTCTTTGCATTACGCACGCGATTGAAGATATCTTTGCCTAAGCCCCGGTAGAGTGCATTTTTGGCCTTTGCATTCCACCGGTCGTACTTCTCCTCGTCACCACTTGGGTTAGCGGGATCCCTTATGGGGGGAAGCCCTTCGGTTGCGGCTCTAAGGCACCCAACATCTATGGCTTCGAGGTACGCCTCCATACGAATTTTCCAATATGGAAAATCGTCTCCCTCAAAAGTGGAAGGTGGTCCTTCCCCATTAGACATCTTGCTCCAGGCGGTAAAGCCTAAAAATAGAGCAACACGGCTCTGATACCAATTGAAAGGATCAAGATGCCCAAGAGGGGGGGTGAATTGGGCTTTTCTAAAAATTAAATGCAAGAAATAAATCCTACAAGCCGGAATTCACCCCTAGTGTCTACTTGTGTTCCTAGAGAGTCTACCGATACAAAGTTTTGCACCCTAGTTTCCAAACCTAGTCTAGCAAGGCAAGTCTAGGAATGTAAACAAGCAATGAAAGTAAATACGGGAATGTAAATGCTTGAAAGTAAAGTGGCAAGGAACACGGCGATGTTTTTCCGAGGTATCGGAGAGTTGCCACTCCCCACTAGTCCTCGTTGGAGCACCCGCGCAAGGGTGTAGCTCCCCCTTGATCCGCGCAAGGATCAAGTGCTCTCTACGGGTTAATTCTTTGACACTCCGTCGCGGTGAATCACCCACAACCGCTCACAAGATGAGTTGGGTCATCCACAAGCTCCGCCGGATGATCACCGAACTCCCAATCACCACCAAGCCGTCTAGGTGATGGCGATCACCAAGAGTAACAAGCTAGAACTCTCACTTGACCACTACGAGCCCAAATGAGAAAGTGGATGCACACTTGCTACTCTCTAATCGCTAGTGAGGAACTCTCAAGCTTTGATTCTCAAATCTCTATCCTCACTAGTGCTCTTGCACTACCTTGCACTTCAAAGGTGTTTATCAGCTGATCAAATGAGCAAGAGACCTCTAAAAGAGGTGGTGGGGATGTATTTATACACCCCACAGACAAAACAAACCGTTACCTGCTGACTCAGCAAAACTCGAGCTGACCGGACACGCCGGTCGTACTGACCGGACGCGCCGGTCGCTCGTAACGGTCGAAAACCGAAAAACAACTGAGTGACCGGACGCACCGGTCAGGGGTGACTGGACGCGTCCGATTGTGCAGGGAGCATACTGTACTCGCACCGGACGCGCGACCGCGTCCGATCGGTGATGACCGGACGCGTCCGGTCGTCTCTGGACCTTACTGGACTGTGACCGGACGCACCGATCACACCCAGGTCGCGTCCGATCGGGTGTTTCCCTCAAGTGACACGTGTTGACTTCTGACCACCGCGTCCGGTCCTCGCGAGGACCGCGTCCGGTGTTCAGAGCTGAAACCCTAGCCGTGGAACTGAACTGACCGGACGCGTCCGGTCATGCCGAGGACCGCGTCCGGTCATGGGAAAACAACCCGAAACTCTCGGAAACGCGTCACAACTTGAACCAAGTTGCTTCCAACTGAACTTTGAGCTATTCTAGAGCTGCCTAGCGCCAAGTTTAACAAGTGTGCACCACACCTAAACATAGGACTCGCCTAGGTCAAGCTACCCGCTCATGCCCCCCTTTATAGTACGGCCAAAAGAGAAAAACGAAGATCCTAACGACTATTCCAAATGTCTCTCAACACCTCGACATCCGGAACTAACTGTCCTTAATCTTGACGTCACTCTTTTGAAAACCGAAACGATTTCCATCAAGGGGCATGAATACCATGGTGCCCAAAGCAGTTAAAACCTCCATGACCTAACTTACCAAAGTTTCTGCAAAACACACGTTAGTCATGGTAATAAAGCGTTGTCATCAATTGCCGAAACCAAACCTCGGGGCCTAGATGCTTTCAAGGGTGATGGTGCAAATGATATCGATCATGTTGCCCTAAAGTCTCCGTAAGGACATATCTGTAGGGCAAAAGCTGGGACATACAGTGCAACCGTGAGAGTTATATGGCTCTGACTTTAGCTCAGTAATAGGATCTTTTCTAGCTGGTTAAAGGTTACCCGAAAGGGCGCAAGAGGGGCTTGCCACTTTGGGTATAGAACTGCCTCTGTTCTGGTGTGTATAGCCTGCGGGAATTGTGTCACAGAAAGGGGGTTCTCTATATCTGCCTGCCGAGGAAACCTCGCGGCCCTAACTTGTTAGACGAGACCTATGGAAGGCTTCATAGTGTACCCTGCCCGCTCACCTTGGAAGTGTTATGGGAGTAATTAACCCGGGCATATGGGCAACACGACTCACGGGTAAAGATGCACAACCTTTGCAGAGTGTTAAATCTGTTAAAACAGTCGTGCTTATGGTCACGAGCGGCCCGAAAAACTCACAGAATAAATGGTTACTTATGATGTTGTTCATGGTGAACTATGATGGTATTATGATGATTATGATGATGATGACGATATAATGTTGATCAATGACTCTATTTAATTCTAGTATACGATCATGTGGGTTAATTTGGGAGCCTAAGCATAAGTTGATGTTAACCAATGATAAAATGTTGACTTACTAAAATGCTAAATGCAGTAAACTGTGTCTGCCTTTTGAGCCTCATGAATCCCCATGTTATGCTTGTGGAGTACGAAATGTACTCACGCTTGTTTATTTTCTATTTTTGGATAAAAATCTCGGATGGGTAACAGAAGGTGAAGCTTGGTTAAGTTTCTGAGGAGTGCTAGGCATATGTTACCCCCAGTTAGCCGTCCCTTGTGAAGAATGGAGCCTAAAGATTAATTCTCGTTCCGCGATACTCTGATGTAAGTGTTAAATATGAGTATGTTTCTGCTTTATAACATTGTTTCTGATACTATATACTCTGTTGTTGTATGTGTGGACTTCCTGGGCAAACATATGGCTAGCCTGGTTTGTTCTTCAAAACTGGGTGTTACAATATTCTAGTAACAACTTGCTAGTTCAACAAAATTCAAGTATTCAACAACTATAAAGTTGAACACATTGCACAGAAGGGGAAGAAATGTCATCGATGACATTTCAAACATTGTATTTCAAATTTGGGTACATGGCTACATGCAGATTCAACCGTTCTGTCCCAAATTTACACAACTGATGATATGGGAGCATGCATGCTAATTACTCCTTCCATTCCTAAACATCTTAATGAGGAAGTAACTACTAACAACGGAGCCAAATTAACTCCCAAAAGCACACAACCAGAGATGTGCAAGGCCACCTTCCAGTCGGTGCTTATTGAGAGTCGCCTGCATCTTGAATCCATTTTTTAGAAAAAAAAACAAGACAAATTTAGAGGGGACTACCTGACTTTTTGTTCTGCGTGTCCACAGGTGTGGCAGTGGGTGACATATATAAGCAAACAAAATTATAAAAACTGAATTGAGCTTGAAATTTACATAGAATACACAAGGAAGCCATGCAGTGCCAATGTGGTTGACTACAACTGCCAACTCCATCAAACATGGATCCGGTGCACTTCAATTCAACCAGGCGCAGAAGCATTGATGGGCACGTACTATTAGCCAGCCTGCTAGCTAAAATGCTTGCCAGGGTCTTTTTTTACCACTGTAGCATCTCATGAAAAATCAATGTTTTAAATAGCGGGCTAAGCTGTTTAGCGGTATATCTCTAAAACAGCTAATAGCGGAGCTATATCGGACTATAGCGGGATATAGCGGCTAAATTGTACATGAACACAAATAGCGGCACCCTGCCTCAAAAGGCTATAGCGGGCTATAGCGGCAGCTATAGCGGGAGATTTAAAACTATGTGAAAAATGCACAGCCGAGTAAAGATGGCAACGGGTACGTACCCGACGGGTAGTGCCCACCCGTACCCGTACCCGCACCCGCAAAATTTTACCCGTCGGGTTACCCGTACCCGCATGCGGGTAAAAAAATAGTTCCATACCCGTACCCGTCGGTAATTCTCACCCGACGGGTAACCCGTACCCGATAGCATACCCGAAAATTATCTAAAAATATCAAATAGTCACATGCAAAAATAAATCATTCTAAGCTTTCAACAAGTTACAAACATGCTAACAAACATTATTAGCATCATTACAATAAAGGCAATCAACTAGAAATATAGTGGATGTCTCAATGGGCCAAATTCATGATTTATATGCACTAAAATAACTGAGGTTGACTAGTTATTTTTGCGGGTATGTCTTACCCGCGGGTATGGGTAGTATACACCCGCACCCGTACCCGCCATACCCGATGGGTATAGGATTTTGCCCAATAACATACCCACGGGTAGAAAATTCATTCCATACCCGCCTCTTTATCGGGTAATACCCGTCGGGTACTCGGGTTTCGGGTACCCGTTGCCATCTCTACAGCCGAGATCAGTGTGCAGTTCTGCAACTGCACTTGATCAACTTGCAGTTTACAAAATGTTGCAATTACTTCTCCCCTCTGCTTTCATTCTGACACCAATTCTAGGGATCCCACACCTGTCACCACCAACGAGCCCGTACAGGGCTTGCTTGTAAACACGTATCACAGCCCAATGCGGTATTGACCAAGACCTCTCCATGTATGGAACACATTGCCCATCTCTCAGGATCCTGTGCTTAGCTAGTATATCAACATATGTAGTTCCTCGTGCCTCTCATACTCAAATGTTTCTCATCCAGTCTCATGCATGTCTTTCTAGTAGCCTGAATCAAGTTGGAGACAAGAAACTATATTTATAGGGTGTATGGAGGGCTCATGAATAGGAGTGTGAGTTTTTTCCATCACCAGGTCATTGTGTTGACCCCAAAATAATTCAGACAGACTAATCAAGATCCACTGCTTTATGTCAGGTTTTTTGTTTATTTGTTTGTTTTGGGATAACCAGAGCGCTATTCCAAGGCACAATGTATGAGTATATATACCTTGTGTATAGGGATGGTGGGGGCATGCTTTGATGATCGACATATTGACGATCTTGATGAGCAATACCGTCACAGGTACAGGGCGCTACACTGATCGAAGGTACAATGTCTGAGTATATATGGTGTGTGTGGAGGTGGGGACGGTGGGGGCATGCTTCGATGATCGACATATTGATCTTGATGAGCCATACTGTCAAAGGTACCAATCCCTAGAAAGAACGGTGAGAATCTCCGTTCTTGCATCCAGACATCGAGAGTGCCTCGGTTCCTTGCAGCCACGAGAGGAGCCCGCGGAGGCCGGTGACTCACGGGCGGTGTGGTCACCATGGGTGGACGCCGCCTAACTCTGGCACCGGAGTTGGCGCACTCCCTGCATCCTCGGCAAACGACACCGACCTCGCCGACACCAGCAGATCGCTGGTGTGAATACCGAGCGAGAGCTGAAATTTCCAAGGCCGTGCAGCTAGCAGTGGCCTCCACTTCTATGCCAAAGCCGGTGCACGCCGTTTCCAATTTCTGGGATTCGCCGGAGGGCAACGAAATCTCCGAATCAGATGACGAAGGTCTATCAAGTGAGGAGTTCATCCAGGAAGCTGAGGAAGCCGGTTTCACGTTGGCGGATCTGGTGCAGGCTGAGGTACAACTACATGTAGAGAAGGTAAACGATCTTGTTCCTTCCAAAGGTAAAGCTCAACAGGTTGTCTCCACTTTGGTGGAACGCCGGCTTCATGGGAAACCATGGCAAGGTCCTCTACCGTCACCAAGGGTCTCACCTCCGAGAACCTTGGGAGATGCGTTGGCAAAGGCAAAAGTTTTCAGATCGCCTGTGTCTCTTCAAAAAAACCATGCTTCAAGATCGGCATCACTAGTGAATTCCGGTGGCCGGAAGGCTTCGCCCGGGGTAGCCGGCGGCCATGAGGTTCAAACGACGGTTCAATTTCCTGGCCTGAATCCAGGGCTACTTTCAAGGAGGTCCGTTCAAATTTTTTCAAATTCCAAATATAGTGAAGTTGATGTGGAGATGAGTCATGCGCTAATTAAGGGCCACAATTCTCTCCCTGATCTAATATGTGTGGGACCAGGAAGGTGGTACCGGCCCACGAAGGGTTTGGTGTCTTTCTTTTCTCGGACTGACACGTCAAAGAAATCCAATCGAGTTGCTCCTTCTTTTGTTACGCCGCCGCCACGCACATACGCACAAGTGGTGCGCCAACCTCCGTCAATGGCGACGCCGAACGGGGGCAACCGCTGGACAGCCTTTCGGAGGCCAACTTGGTCGGGGCACAACTCAATTGGGGATGGCTCATGGCGTCGGTGGACAAGGGGGACCTAGGTTTAATCCCAGGGTTCACCTGGGATATAATCCGGGATATGCTGGCAGGGATGGAGGTCACTACGGCCGGGGTCAGCCCCCTTTCCGGGGTCGCGGCCGAGGCCGTCGTGGGGGTCACGGCGGGCACTTTGGTGGTCACGGAAGGGGCTACTACAACAACTGGTTTCATGGCTATGGAGGCTATGGACGTGGCAACTTTGGTGGCCAAGGTGGCCATGGCAATTTCGGTGGCCAAGGTTCTGGTGGTCATTACTCGGAGGCGACGACACATCACGCTGCCAACCTTGGACAGCAGGTCCTGTCCGCACCAGAGGGGGCGCCTGCAATAACTGGTACTGTACCTGGGACGACAACGGAGCTGGCCTTGTCTTCGGCGGACGCTGCCCCTGCCGCGGCAGTGAACGCTGTTCAAGGGGTTGTGCCGGGGGCTCCTACCTCCAGCAACTTGGCAACATCTGCCGCCACAGGGTCGGCAACGGCTCCTGTTGGTGGTCTGGCAACAGGAGGTTCGTTGGCTTTGGACGTTGCACATGGTAAGGCTGGAGCCCAACCCATGCAAGGAGTGGAGCTGGCAGATGGGACTCAACAAAGGGGTGGCTTGGAAGTAGGTGCTGCAAATCAAGAGCCTGAAACATCTTTACAGGGTGCAAACAAAAGTAAGAACAAACCTTACTGCTATAGATGCCACACAAAGGGTCATGTTTTTGCAATGTATACAACTGTTATTAGTTGTGATATCTGTGAATCCGATGCACATGTTAGTAAGATTTGCCCTCTTTTGAAAGCTGATAAACCTTTGGCTTTTCCATGTGGCTATGCTGTTGAGAACCTTGGTTTCTATTACATCCCGCATGTGGGGGTTCAGAAAGCAAAATCTGAAAGTAAAGGGGCTTTGGTTAGGGTGCTCGAGGGATCCATTACCGTAGCTCAGCTTGCGGTGGAACTCGAACGTCTTATACCAGGATCTAAGTGGGAAATTGTGGAGAAAGGAAATGATACGTTTACCACCACTTTCCCATCGGCTGTAGAGTTACAGAGGATGGTGTTGTGGGGTCATTTGGAAACAAAAACTGTAAAGGGCAAGATTGAATTTGAAAAAGCCACTGACAATGAGATATACAAGTATGAGATCCCAAAAGCCTGGGTGCAGTTTAGGGGTCTCCCAAAGGAGTTGAGAGACTTTGCCGTTATCTGGGCAATTGGGTCAATTTTGGGTGTTACCAAAATGGTTGACATGAAGTTCACAAGAAAGTATGGGCGGCCGAGACTTAAAGTGGCAGTGCTGAACCCGGACCTCATCCCTGACCTAGTGGATGTGGTTATTGGGGATTTTGTTTATGAGCTATAGTTTAGAGTGGAAAAGGAGGAAAATAGTGATGACCCCAAACTGATTGATATGGATGCACCTGAAGACCCTCATGATGAAAACAAAGGGGGTGATGCGGATATGGATGATGATCCGGTCAATGATGATGATCCGGTTAATGACAACAAAGATAAACATTTAGATGAGAATGCAACGGATGTAGGCTCAGGCAAAAATAAAGTGGTGGCTGCAGCACCGCCTAGCGACACTAAGCAGGCACCACCAGGTCAGAAGGGGACTACTGCCCTTGAGTGCTCAGGCAAGGCGGGAGTGTCCACCACAGCAAAGCCGGTCATTGCCTTAACACCTACTGGAGCAGCAGCACCTACAGCTCAATGGAGAGCTGATGCGATGTCGGCTGGATACTCCAAAGGGAGCCTGTCTGCCCCGGCAAACACTAATGCCACTCCTATAAGGACTAGTAAGAGATCGGCTGCAGCTTGTGATCAGGATACAATGGAGAAAGCAACTATGCTAAAGGCAAAAAAGAACCTGGATGGTACCCCTAATAAAGGTAACCCCTTGACAGTCTCTTCCTTTATTAATTTTGAGAATTCAGTTTTTGCTTCTAAAGTTGCTAGCTTAGGGGTGTCTCTGGGTAGTTCAGGTGAACAAGTAAATAAGGCTCTTGTTAGGCTGAAATCAGTAGAAAAGGGTAGGTTGCATGAACGGGTACAGTTGGAACAGCAAAATCTTCAAGAGGATGAGGGCAGTGTCGATGGTGACATTGATTTACAGGCTCTGAGTTCTCTTTGTAACGACCTCACGGATTGTGTTGGTGATGGAGATTGTGATCTTAATGATCTACAGTTCTCCATATCACCGACAATTAAAAAAGGGTCTAGGGGAAGAAAGAAGAAAAATAAAAATTTAAAAAGTTATCAATGAAAGGACTTTTCTAGAATTGTAATGGACTTGGGGACTTAAAGAAACTTCTTTTCTTGTCGGACCTGACAAAGGAACATGACCTTGATTTTATTGCCTTATCCGAGACAGGGAGGGATTCATTTACACAATCCTCGCTAAATAATTTTTGTGCTCGCAAAGATTTTCTGTGGCATGTAAAACCTCCTAGGGGTCGTTCGGGTGGCATGCTGGTCGGGGTGAATCTTTTAGTGTTTGATTTAGGTGAAATTGAAGAAGGGGATTTTTTGTGCGCTTTAAAATTAGGAATAAAGAGGATGGATTTATTTGGAACCTGGTTGCTGTATATGGGGCAGCACAGGATGAGTTCAAAGCGAATTTTCTCACTGAGTTGGTCCAGTTATGTTCAAAAGAAACCATACCTATCATGATAGGTGGGGACTTCAACATCCTAAGGGGACCAGGGGAAAAGAATAATGACAATTATAATGATAGATGGCCGTTTTTGTTTAATGCAATCATAGACGCTTTTAATTTCAGAGAGATACAATCTTCGGGTAGACAGTTTACTTGGGCCAATAATTTGACTAATCAAACGTTTGAAAAGCTAGATAGAATACTAGTGTGCACGGAATTAGAGGACAAATATCCGCAAATGTTGGTAAACCTACTCTCTAGGGAAATCTCAGATCATACTCCCTTGCTTTTGAGCACTGGCTAGCGACTTACGAATTACCATTACCAGTTCAAGTTTGAACTCGGTTGGTTACTTCGTGATGGTTTCAAGGAGATGATTTGTGATATTTGGCAGAATGTGCAACAAGGCTCCAACCCTTTGGATACCTGGCAAAAGAAAATAAGAAGGCTGCGACAATTCCTCAGGGGTTGGGCCAAAAATACAAGTGGAACTTACAAGAAAGAGAAACAACAATTATTGGATAAACTTGATGCGCTAGATAAAAAGCAGAAAAGCAAAACCTCCAGCAAGCCAAAATAGAATTGAAACATGTGCTTAATGACCGACTAGCAGAACTGTTAAGAGAAGAAGAGTTGAAATGGTACCAAAGAGGGAAGCTAAAACATTTGTTAGAAGGGGATGCCAATACAAAATATTATCATTTAGTTGCAAATGGGAAACATAGAAAGACTCGTATTTTCCAGTTAGAACAGGAGGAGGGGACTATTTGTGGGGAAGTGGAACTAAAAAGTACATTACTAAATATTACAAGTCTCTCTTCGGACCGTCGGAGAGGTCGACAATATCTGTGGTTGAGTCCGCCACAAATGATATTCCTCAGGTATCTTTATTGGAAAATGAGATGTTAACTGAGATATTCACTAAAACTGAGGTGAAGGAGGCAATTTTTCAAATGGAACATAATAAGGCTCCAGGTCCAGATGGGTTTCCTCCAGAGTTTTACCAAGTCTTCTAGTTTCTTTTAAAAGATGACTTGATGGCTCTGTTCGAGGATTTTCGTATAGGGACCCTGCCAATCCATAGCCTTAATTTTGGGAATATCATCCTTCTACCAAAACAAATGACGCAAAGAGAATACAACAATATAGACCAATTTGCCTACTAAATGTCAGTTTCAAGATTTTTACTAAGGTTTTTACAAATAGAATTACAAAAATAGCCAATACAGTTATCGGCCCTACTCAAACAGCTTTTATACCAAACAGAAATATATTGGAGGGGGTAGTTGTTCTCCATGAGACAATCCATGAGCTTCATACTAAAAAATAGAATGGGGTCATTTTTAAAATCGATTTTGAGAAAGCTTATGATAAGGTGAGTTGGTCCTTTTTACAACAAACCCTGCGAATGAAAGGTTTCTCTGAAAAGTGGCGACATTGGATATCATTGATAACAGAGGGTGGAAGTGTGGGAATAAAAGTAAATGATCAACTAGGAGATTATTTTCAAACTAGAAAAGGTTTAAGACAGGGGGATCCTCTATCTCCAATTTTATTTAATCTGGTAGCAGACATGCTGGCAGTATTGATCACTAGAGCCAAGAATGATGACCAGGTGACAGGGGCAGTACCACATTTAGTGGAAGACGGTTTATCAATTCTACAATATGCAGATGAAACTCATTCTTTGTGTCTTTGAGCAATTGTCTGGTCTTAAAATTAATTTTCACAAGAGTGAATTATTTTGCTTTGGGGAGGCTAAACAGTGTGAGCAACAATATGCGCAGCTGGTTGGTTGCAGTATTGGCACTTACCCCTTTAGATACTTGGGAATTCCAATGCACACAAGAAAATTAAGTAACAAAGATTGGCAATCTGTAGAAGAACGGTTTGAGAAGAAGCTAAGTAGTTGGAAAGGAAATTACTCTCAGTAGGAGGACGTCTAGTCTTAATTAATTCGGTGCTTTCAAGCTTACCGATGTTCATGATGTCTTTCTTTGAGGTACCTAAGGGGGTATTACAGAGAATTGAATTCTTTAGATCGAGATTCTTCTGGCAGAATGACCAACATAAGAAAAAATACCGTTTAGTAAAGTGGAGTGTGGTGTGCCAGCCGAAAGAACAAGGGGGTTTGGGAGTTACTAATTTAGAGATACAGAATAGATGTCTACTTAGCAAATGGTTGGTTAAACTGTGTAATGAAGATGGCTTATGGCAACAAGTGATTAAAAATAAATACTTAAGAAATAAAACAATTGGAGAAGTTCAAAAGAGAGCAACAGATTCACATTTTTAGAAAGGTCTTTTAAATGTCAAACAACAGGTTTTGCAACTTGGAAAGTTTAAGGTACAAAATGGAAAGCAAACGAGGTTCTGGGAAGATATTTGGATTGGGAATAGTTCTCTCCAAACTAAATTCCCGAGACTATTCAACATAGTGCACAGAAAACAGGATACTGTGTCCAAAGTGTTGTCGTCTATTCCACTTAATGTTTCTTTTCGGAGAGCGTTAGTGGGAAACAACTTGAGGGATTGGAATAGGATCATCGCAACAGTAGTCAATATACAGTTACAGGACGAAAGAGATGTCTTTGTTTGGTCTCTTAACTCAAATGGTTTATTTACAGTTCGATCAATGTATGCGCTTTTAGTCAATAGTGGTGTGCGGGTCTCACAGGAAATTTGGCGTGCTAAGTTACCCATGAAAATAAAAGTTTTCATGTGGTATAAAGTTATTTTAACAAAGGACAACTTAGCAAAAAGAAATTGGAGGGGTAATAAAGGTTGTTCTTTTTGTAATACTCCAGAATCAATTCAGCATTTATTTTTTAATTGTGCTTATGCTAAGTTTCTGTGGACAGCAGTACACATGGTTCTGGGCATTGCTCAACCCATTGATGTTAATGATCTTTTTAATCATTGGTCAAAAAGAGGGGGAACCATTCATAATTTGAACTCATTGACTGCAGCCACCGCATTATGTTGGTCACTGTGGATATCAAGAAATGAAATTGTTTTTGATAAATGTACACCTAAAACTTTTATGCAGGTACTGTTTCGAGGGACTTACTGGCTCCGTCAATGGGCCAAGTTACAGCACCATGAAGACCGCCAGCAAGAGTTAGTCGATGCCTGTCGGGTTCTCGAAGCTTCGTGTCTTCAGCTGTTTTTATCTTTTGGATGGTCGTCTGCTTTTAGGATTGCTTAAAATTGATCTTCGTGTGTTCAACCTTTGCAGTTAGTTCAGGTTCTTTGGTTTGCTTACAACCCCGGTCGTGTTTGTCTATGGCCAGTGCCATGACACGGTGTTAAACATTGTAATAAATTGGCCTGAGTTCATCCTTTTTCGGGTGAATGAAGCCGGATAGACTATCTATCCTTTATCTAAAAAAAAGAAAGAACGGTGACCAGGGATCGAATGACAGAGGGCAAATCCACTCCGGCTCTCAGGGGCCAAGCCAACTCTAAATTCATGGTGGTGCACTGCTAAGGAGACATACATTAATCTGGTAGCAATACATGGTGAAAATTTATCTTTTAGTGGTAATTTTTTTCATACCCTGGTGCCCATGCACCAGGCAAGATCAACATGGCTTCGCCCCTGCCGGCTCGGATGGAAAAGACAGTCCAGGCAGCTTGGAACGCGCAGGTTAGGCTTGGGGACGGCGCCTCGACCAATGTGATTATACATGTTGGTGTGGGTGGGTCAGGTGGGTAGGTGAGGATGCTGGTGGGCATGCTTTGATTTACCAATTAATCCACATGAGCCATACTATCACAGTGGGTGTAAGTAGACTTCAATATGAAATGGAAAGGATCCTTGCCCATGCCCAAATTCAATTGTGGGCAAAAATCGTCTGTCACCTTCATCTATAGGTCATGCAAATTTTTATACTTTTCTTCTATGCCATTGAAACTAAGTTATCATGTAAAAGTAAACAGTACTGCAAGAATATCACCTACTTAGTACTTTAATTATTTTTGGAAATTTTGGATGAAATTGAATTTCCCACGACTAGGCATCTAAACTATTACCGTGGATGCTTTTTGGAATTTGGGTCACGATCAACAACTATGCAGATGGACCAATGAAATAGAATGAAAAGAAACTACACACTACTACGGAACACATCTTTAGAGACAGATAGAGTGTTGGTTTTCCGAGGAGGTTAGAAAAAGGTCCTCTATTCAAATGTCTTTAGAAATCAATGATTTTTAAGGGCAGGTATCGAAACACCCCTAGAAATCAATTTCTAGATGCAGGCCAGCTTGCCAACCACCTCTATGCAATAATTTCTACAGGTTGTCAGCAAGCTAGCCTACCTCTAGAAATCAAAATCAATCATAAAAAGTAGCAAAAATAGCCATAAGGTCTTCGCACAAAATACAAACAATTGTGATTCATGTAAATTATATTCTAGACCTCAAGCCTCACGTGAGGCTTCCTTAATTACCACCGTGCCACTTAGATCACTTATGACTTAGTGTAGGATGCATGTTATTGTTTTCTATTAACTTTCACAAATCTTGTATTGGCTATTTTAGCCCATAAACGAGTTCAGACAAAAAAAAATGACTACAAAGTTTAGATCTCATCAAGCACTACAACTTTGATTTATGGTGTCTCACCATCTGAGGTTGCTGGAAAATTCAAAAAAAATGAATTCCAAAATATGAGAACTGTCTTTATTTGTAGATGTGGCTAGGAACACCAGCTACCTCTATAAATCATTTCTGACAGCCTATGAAAATAGAGAGCATTTTTAGGAGTGGCAAGAAATACCAACCGCCTCTATAATTGATTTTTTAAGGCGAGTTATCTCTGAAAGTATTTTAAGAGATGGTTATTGTTACAGCCGTGTCTAGAAAAAAAAAAGAGGAGCATCTCTAAAAATTGTTTCTATAGTAGAGACAGCTGTGACCCAGAACTAACCACACAACAGAAACTAGCCCCCGCTTGCATCGATTCCTTGTCATAAGTGAAGTCAATGTCACTGGTTAAGGACGCAGAGTCTCTTAAACCGGAGAGCATAGCTGTACAAAAAGGAACCGAAAATATCTTAACCAGAGGGAACAGAGCTGTACAATCCAAGTTGGAATACTGTGCATGTGTTCGTTTGTTGATTGCTCCAAACAGGGTATAGGATGCATGAGTCGTCCCATTGTACCTTTTTCCTCAATCCTTCAAACTGGAATAAATGAAGCAATATACTGAGGCAGTACTGATAGAGTCAATTGCTGAGAAAATTTTATTCCTGATGGCTCACATACCCAGTTGCCATCCATCTTAGCTGTTGTATCTTGCATAGTCTCTGATTGTGGAACAAGGAGCAAGAACAATGGACTTGGACACAAAGCAGAACAGGCTCATAGAAATGCCCCTGCTATATACCATCTCTTTATTTCAGGATTTTTTTGTTTGTTTGTTTGTTTGTTTTGGGATACCCGATAAAGTGCTACTCCAAGGCACAATGTCTGAATATATATGCTGTTTGTGGGTGTGGGGGTGGGGTGGGGGGCATGCTTTAATGATCGACATATATTGATCTTGATGAGCCATACCGTAACAAGTACAGAGCAGTGGTTATAATTATAAGTCGCTTTCATGATGAGTGTCACACCCAAAAGTTCCTATTTTGGGTTGTGCATGAAAAATACTAAATAAAATAAATAATTTCAATATTTGAATAAATTTATTAGATAAGTTAAGTTGCTGCTAATTTAAATATAGATAATTGTGCTTTTAAACTTTTTCATATTAATTTGATAATGTGGTGTTTGTGTGATGCTTGTCGTTGGTGTTGGTGAGTGCTATTATTTTCAAAATACCATAGGACGACGTTTACTTCTCACCGGAAATTTTTTTGGCATTTTCTGGATTTAAAATTTCAATTTCCGTGAGCTTAATCTTTTTCCTTGATCTCTTCATCAATCTTTTCATGAGTCCAAACTCATTTAGTTGAGTTCCTTATCTCTCCAAGAGTCTCCAAGATTTTTCCCGTGATTTTTCTGAGCTCCGGGATATTTTTCACGGCCAAAAAGGTAATTCTAGATTTTCTGGAATTATTTTATTCGCGGAATTAAAATAATCCCGAAATTAAGAAAATCCGAAAAGTTTCCAAACCCTACGACTATATATATGCCGGTGTAGCCCTCATCGCCCTGATTTCAGAAGTACAACCCTTATCGCGAGCCGCCTCTCGTAGCTCCCTCCACCTCTTGCCGAAGTTCTGCATCTACAGCTTGCGTTCCGGCGAACTTCCGACGAGCTTTTACGGCCAAACCGTCGCGTTCCGACGCCAGCCACCACCACCAAGAGGCAGCCCTCGTCGTTCTCTACACCGTGGTATATCCGTTTGCACGAATCCATCGCTGTTTCATCGAGTTCTCATCTCATCTTGTTTTTCTCCGGCGAGATACCACCATGGCTGACCGGAGCTCCTCCCAGCTCAAGGTAGAAGATGATACTATTTACAGTTTTGTCACTAAACTTGTTTTGATCATAAAATCTTCGTTTTAACTCCGATTTGACCCGTTCAAGTTGCGTTAGGTTCGTATTTGCGAGCTCTACATGTTATTATAGTTGTACAGTAGGTTTGGAAAGTTTAATTTTCGAGTTTATATTAAAATAATTATTTATCTATAGGAAATCTTAGAAAATTCATAACTTTCACGTTTTAAATCCGAATTTTGTGATCTTTACGTCTGTGTGATCATAGTAATGTGTAGAAGAGTTTTACGAACTTTTTATATTATTTTGCTACTGTTGGTGTATTGTTTTAATTATGTCTCTTTGTTTGCTTTGTGTATGATTGCTCGGATAATTGTGTGTTGATGCTTGACGATCAAGTATAGACGGTGAGCAATTTCTTGACGATCAGAAGTATTATTTTGAGCCAGACCAGCAGTATCAACAGGAAAGCTTTGATCAAGGCAAGTATAACATGGGACCATCCTTGTTGTCCTATTCACTGAAATTATCATACATATGCATGTGTCTTCCTTGACAACCATAGAGATTATAACTTAGCTTTTGATATCTTGATTCCTTGTCAACCTTGGGTATGCATTTGGGTAGCTACTGCTAGCGCTTAATTATGAACAATGATCCTGTAATTTGTCTAATGGATTATGCAATCAACCAATTAAGATGATTTTATTACTGTTGAAAAGGGGGCTAGAGCAAGGGGTTATATTGTTGCTCTGGTTTCTCTCCATAAGGACTTACCTGTAAGTGATAACCGGGATATACAGTACAGCTGTGAGGGCTATATGGCTCTGGCTCTAGTTGTTCAAGAGACTTTTTCTAGCTTGTTAGAGGTTACCTTAATTGGCGTAAGAATGGCTTGCCACTTTGGGTGTAGTGCGAGCCCCTGGCCTAGTGTGTATAGGCTGCGGTTGTTGTGCCACAGGGAAGGGGGGTTCTACATCTGTCTGCCGAGTGAATCTAATGACTCTAACTTGTTAGACGAACTTTTGAGTGGCTTTATATGGTTTTCAGTGTTTTGGGAGTAATTAACCCATGCATTTGGAAATCATGACTCACAGTGAAAGTGTACACCTCTGCGCAGAGTTTAAAAACTGGTATACTAGCCGTGCTCACGGATACGAGCGGCCTTGGGGATTCTTACAGAATAGATGATCACCATTGTTATATCATGCTTAATTACTGTTGTTATTATTATGCTCATGTTAATGCTATTCATTATCCTTATTACAATTGATCATTGATTCATTAATGGGAATTGGAATACCTTGATGCTACTCAATTGCTAATTATATGATGATTAAAAGCTAAACGCAGTTAAACAGTGTCTAGCCTTTTTGAGCCTCATGAACCCTGTGCTATACTTGTTGAGTTCGACATGGACTCATTCTTGCTATTTCCCCAACACTCCAGTGTGTAATAAGATGCTACTCGGAAAAAGGACAAAGGTGTAGTGGAGTTTCCAGAAGACTAGTAGAAGTGCTAGGCATATGTTACCCCCAGTCAGCCGTCCCTGAGAAGAATGAAGCCCGAAGTTTAGTCACCGTTCCGCGATACTCTGATGTAAGTGTTAATATAGCTATGTATACGTTATATAATAACATTGTTTCTGATATTTTTTTCATTCTGGCATATGTGTGGACTTCCTGGGCACACATATGATTAGCCTGGTTTTGTTCTTTAGAAAACCGGGTGTGACAGAGTGGTATCAGAGCGGTGTTGACTGTAGGACGTATGCCAAGTAGCACTGGACGTATTCTAAAACTTATTTTACTATAAAACTAATTTGTCATACCTTGACTCATTGATTTTGACTATTTTCTCTTCCTTGTCTTGTTGTATCCCCTCCTTGATATAGCTTCCTTTGAGCTATTATTTCTTACTCCATTGGATTTTATTTTATGTTGATTTTACTAAAAGTTTTCTGATCTTACCTTGTTCAAAAGTTCGATGGCCTTTCATCATCTCTAAGGTGCCATTAGGATGACCACCATTGTTGAAGAAGCACGTGTAGTATCGATGATGTGATGTGTGTTTGTTTTGCTTGATGTGTTGCTTGTGTGTTATCCTTATTCTCATATTTCAAAGGTGGCTCGGAAGGTATAAGTCTTGAGGAGTAGCTTGATCTATGCTAAGTGGGGTAGGTTTTACGTAATACTCCGCATGCTGATTTCTATAGCAGTCTGCAATGTTTCTGTTATATCTCAAGATATGGACATGAGAAATTTATGAAATTTTACTGGGAATAACTAGACTTCTGTATCTTTCCAAACCATCTGGATTTACCTTTTTACCTATTTTGAGCTAAGAGATATACCTGTTCTAAGTTGAAGTTACTGCACAGTCTGGAATTCTGGAACAGTTTTGGCTAAGCTCTGTTTTTGATTAATTTAATGACAGAACCTGGAAAAGTGTTATTAATAAAAGTTGTAGATAATTTCATAAGCTTTCCAACCATGTAAAGATCACTTCATTTGGATCTTTGTAGCTCGAGTTATGCCAGATTTACTGAACTGCTGAAATTAGAATTCGCCCAGAAATTTTCTGCATTACTTCCTTATCTTGTATAAGTGAATATATCATTGGATATCTTTGAATCTCATTGATTTGCCTGGGAATCTTACATTAGAGATGATTATGGTTATGTAGTATAAAAGGGATGTGAGTTACTTTGGTGTCCCCTAGTTTCTTTTTCTTAAGGGGGTAGCAAAGTTGTGAGTGTTGCAAGATGAATGTTTCGTATGTCCTAGAGCTTCACTTGGAAGAAGTGGTTATCTCTATGATTGGAAGTCTATAGTTAGTTTCATGAAAACTTAGATGACATCACCCCCATATCAAGTATGTTTAGTAAGTTTTAAGTGAAGGACTTATCATTAGCAGCAAGCCTTAAAGAAAGTGTTGCCTTCAATGACATTGTCAGGTGGAACAAAATCTTTGTTAAGTGGGGTAGTGTCCGTTACCATCATCAATCTCAAGCGACGAGGTACCAAGAACTGAAGATCAAACCTTATCTTTCTTGTCATCTTTTGGCTATCCTCGATCCATGTCTTATATCTCATCAACACAAATCAAAGAAGCATGAAGACTTAAAGATTAGTGTTATCTATCTCTCTAATCTCTCTGAATCTCATTTGTATCTTATCCTGTCTTTTTAGAGCAGTCTGTCTTCCTTAGCTTATATCTCTTTTTTTGGAAGTCCAAAAATCATGGATAAATTCTGGACACTAGTAGACTTCAATATATTTCTCTGACCATAAGAATCACCCTGATAACTATTATGGTTTGGGAGTTATGAAAATCACAAGGCGACGCATCTGTGCTGTCAGCAACCTGGAATAGTTTCTGTTGTGCACAGTTTTCGACTACCTTAACTGCAGAATCTGGAGAAGTGTTCTATAAGAAAGTTGTAGTAAATTTAATAAGCTTTCCAACGGTATAAGCTACAACATCATTGGATTCGTAGAACTTGAGTTATAACTGTATTTCTGCACTGCCATTTTTTTTGCTCGCGAGGAAGTACAAGTTACTTGTTCTTGCATATGCTCATGAATATCTTTGAGATGATAGAAGAACATGATGGTAGTTATCACTCAGAAACACATGTAATCTATCCATTGGTGTTCTCTAGTTGATCTCTTCTTAAGAGGGGTTGCCGAACTAAAGGCGATACAAGATGGAGGTTTTATATGTTCTGTTTCGTCACCTGGAAACATCAGCTATCTACATGGTTGCAAAGTCATTATCGAGCACAAGTACCTTTTCTCAGGGTTGGTAAACTGTTGAAACTATCTACAAGGATCATAAGTGCCTAAAGGATACCTTTACAAAGTTGGTTATGAGTTTGTGGCATTATCATTGGATAGGAGTTGATGAAGGAAAAGTGAAGACTTACAAATCAACTTTATCTTTCTCCCTAGTCTCTCCGAATCTCGGGACGAGATTCCTGTTAAGTGGGGTAGATTTGTCACACCCAAAATTTTCTATTTTGGGTTGTGCATGAAAAATACTAAATAAAATAAATAATTTCAATATTTGAATAAATTTATTAGATAAGTTAAGTTGCTGCTAATTTAAATATAGATAATTGTGGTTTTAAACTTTTTCATATTAATTTGATAATGTGGTGTTTGTGTGATGCTTGGATTTGGTGTTGGTGAGTGCTATTATTTTCAAAATACCATAGGACGACGTTTACTTCTCACCGGAAATTTTTTTGGCATTTTCTGGATTTAAAATTTCAATTTCCGTGAGCTTAATCTTTTTCCTTAATCTCTTCATCAATCTTTTCATGAGTCCAAACTCATTTAGTTGAGTTCCTTATCTCTCCAAGAGTCTCCAGGATTTTTCCCGTGATTTTTCTGAGCTCCGGGCTATTTTTCACGGCCAAAAAGGTAATTCTAGATTTTCTGGAATTATTTTATTCGCGGAATTAAAATAATCCCGAAATTAAGAAAATCCGAAAAGTTTCCAAACCCTACGACTATATATATGCCGGTGTAGCCCTCAACGCCCTGATTTCAGAAGTACAACCCTTATCGCGAGCCGCCGCTCGTAGCTCCCTCCACCTCTTGCCGAAGTTCTGCATCTACAGCTTGCGTTCCGGCGAACTTCCGACGAGCTTTTACGGCCAAACCGTCGCGTTCCGACGCCAGCCACCACCACCAAGAGGCAGCCCTCGTCGTTCTCTACACCGTGGTATATCCGTTTGCACGAATCCATCGCTGTTTCATCGAGTTCCCATCTCATCTTGTTTTTCTCCGGCGAGGTACCACCATGGCTGACCGGAGCTCCTCCCAGCTCAAGGTAGAAGATGATATTATTTACAGTTTTGCCACTAAACTTGTTTTGATCATAAAATCTTCGTTTTAACTCCTATTCACTGAAATTATCATACATATGCATGTGTCTTCCTTGACAACCATAAAGATTATAACTTAGCTTTTGATATCTTGATTCCTTGTCAACCTTGGGTATGCATTTGGGTAGCTACTGCTAGCGCTTAATTATGAACAATGATCCTGTAATTTGTCTAATGGATTATGCAATCAACCAATTAAGATGATTTTATTACTGTTGAAAAGGGGGCTAGAGCAAGGGGTTATATTGTTGCTCTGGTTTCTCTCCATAAGGACTTACCTGTAAGTGATAACCGGGATATACAGTACAGCTGTGAGGGCTATATGGCTCTGGCTCTAGTTGTTCAAGAGACTTTTTCTAGCTTGTTAGATGTTACCTTAAATGGCGTAAGAATGACTTGCCACTTTGGGTGTAGTGCGAGCCCCTGGCCTAGTGTGTATAGGCTGCGGTTGTTGTGCCACAGGGAAGGGGGGTTCTACATCTGCCTGCCGAGTGAATCTAATGGCCCTAACTTGTTAGACGAACCTTTGAGTGGCTTTATATGATTTTCAGTGTTTTGGGAGTAATTAACCCATGCATTTGGAAATCATGACTCACAGTGAAAGTGTACACCTCTGCGCAGAGTTTAAAAACTGGTATACTAGCCGTGCTCACGGATACGAGCGGCCTTGGGGATTCTTACAGAATAGATGATCACCATTGTTATATCATGCTTAATTACTGTTGTTATTATTATGCTCATGTTAATGCTATTCATTATCCTTATTACAATTGATCATTGATTCATTAATGGGAATTGGAATACCTTGATGCTACTCAATTGCTAATTATATGATGATTAAAAGCTAAACGCAGTTAAACAGTGTCTAGCCTTTTTGAGTCTCATGAACCCTGTGCTATACTTGTTGAGTTCGACATGGACTCATTCTTGCTATTTCCCCAACACTCCAGTGTGTAATAAGATGCTACTCGGAAAAAGGACAAAGGTGTAGTGGAGTTTCCAGAAGACTAGTAGAAGTGCTAGGCATATGTTACCCCCAGTCAGCCGTCCCTGAGAAGAATGGAGCCCGAAGTTTAGTCACCGTTCCGCGATACTCTGATGTAAGTGTTAATATAGCTATGTATACGTTATATAATAACATTGTTTCTGATATTTTTTTCATTCTGGCATATGTGTGGACTTCCTGGGCACACATATGATTAGCCTGGTTTTGTTCTTTAGAAAACCGGGTGTGACAATGAGATCAAAATGCCACGTACATGCCAAAATCAATTCAGGGAAAAAGTTTTCTGTATTTCATCTATAGCCCATGCACAGGTACATGCTTTTCCTTTGACATGAGGAAAAGTTATTTTCTCCTTACTTATTTAAAACTGGGTCTATTTTTAATGTCATATTTGCCCTACTGTTGTTGGTCCTGTCAACATTTTTTGTTGTAATATCTTGCGTGTGCATTTCCTAGAATTTAAATTCTTGTCTCGTGTGAGTCTCCCCTACCACTACAGTAGAGTCACTTATGATTAATTGTATGATGCTATCCTTTTGTCTGATTAATCTTCCTTCGAACATGTTTGCACCTAAATGATTTAAAATGAAAAAAGTATAAACGAAACTATAGATATCACTGAACACTACAGCTTTGATATAAAGCATATGTCTATCTGAGGTTGTTTGAAAAAATAAATTTCTACATCTGAGAACTTAAAACATATTTCTGGACCCTAAAATTTTTATATGAAAAAATTGTCAACTACAAATTTGTATATCTCTTTGGGATTTACAACTTTTATATAAAGTTCATCTTTAGACTTCATTTTAAAAAATATAAAAAAGTTATAATGAACTATTTTTAGAGGTGAGTCAAACTATACTGTCCAGACTAAAAGTCAATTTCTAGAGCTGGTCCGTACGTGTTTCCATCCACTCTTAGAAATGTCCTATATTTGTTGAGATGCTATGTAACACCAACCGCATCTAGAAATACACCAACCGCCTCTAAGTAAGGAGGCCATTTCTAGGGGATGCCCGAAACACCAACTACCTCTAGAAATCATATCTGGAACCATTTTTAGAGGCTGTTTTTTATCCAACCGTTGCTAAAAAGAAATGTGTATTCAGAATATATTTCTATGTATAACATTGAATTAAATTGGTTAATCTTCTAGGTTACAAGAAAAGGGTAACAAGCTACTGCATTTATATTTGAGATCTCTTGATATTTTGGTAATTTGGATTTATTCTATTTTCAATGTACACGCTACTGTATTTATTTGCTGGAGCATGGATTGCCATACAAATTCGAAAATACATGCTATTACATCACAAAATGTGATTATGAATACATCAAAAAATGGTACTCCTAAAAAATTAAGATCTTATACCAAACTTCCATACACGAAAACTCAGCATAAAAAATAAAAACTCTAAATATGCTCAGAAGCAAGGAGAGGTGCTGTGTGGGATGCATTTTTGGGCTTGAAAATACATAAAGAGAAAAGGAGCCATTTCCTCTTCTATTTAATATTATTGTTGGGGATGGTTGAAGCTTACTAAATTGATAGCAGGACATTTTTACTTTTATGAGAACTTTTAGAATTTTTCCTAGCACTTCCACTTTTGTCCCGGTAAGCTCGTGCTGCCCCCCATGTTTATCTCCGTGTTTAACTGTTGCTGGCACTCAACTGTTCATTGTAAATAGTCTACTATAATGTAGTGCAGTGTGGTTTAAAGCCATATTAATGGCTCAAAATCATAGTAACTATTACAAAACAGAGCTCTCTGGCTAGGATTTGACTTATTGTAAACATATGAGCACCAACGTTCAGCGCAACCCATCTGGAAAATCTGGACCATATCATTGGAACCAAGTGGCGGTTGGGTATGTTCCTCGCCACGATGGATGACGCCATTTCCGTGTTTCCAGTGTCGCAAACAATATTGCAGAATCCCAGTGGACAGGATATCGGCAGGGATACGATTTACCATGGACCTGCTCTAGAGTTTACTCCTGATGACTTCCATACCTAGTCGATGCTCATCAGTCCTCATTGGATGCTTTATGTTTGCATAGTCTCGGATTGCAGAAAAGGAGCAAGAACATTTGCCACAAAGCAGAATATGTATGTTCATATATAAATGCCTCTGTTATATGTCATCTCTTGATGTCAAGGTTTTTGTTTTGTTTTGGGACATCCAAAACACTACTCTGAGGCACGATTTCTGATGAGTTTATTTGTTGTGTGTGTGTGGGTGGGTGGGGGTGGAGGGTGGGCACGCTTTGATCGACATATATATTGATTTTCATAGGCCATGTCACGGCTACATAAAGGTAGGTGTAAGTGTGGCTTTCATAAAGAATGGAAAGGATCACGAAATAAATGAGGTCTAAAGGCTGGGTTTCATTTCTTAAAGGGTTACATTATTTTGCAACAAGCATGGCTTTCATGTTCGTGGAATGCAACATAATTATGTGTTGTGTGGAAGATCAACATGGTTTGTTTAGAACCAAGCAAATGATTATCACTTTAGAAGAGAAGTATATATTGGAATCATTGATAAAATTTGGAGTCACTTTCTTGTATGGATGCTTTGAGTCCAGACCATACCTTTCCTTCGATGCAAATACACAGACTTGTTTGATTTTACCCCAATGACATTTCAAGATCTAATTTGCTAGGTCTTCAACTGCAATAAGAAACCTATATTGACGATACCTTTCCTTCGATGCAAATACACAGAAATGTTGAAAAGCTTATCTTGTTGATCTCTCAGTAAAACTTGTTGAAACAAAGTGGGGTAGTTTATCATTGGGTCTACTCATAGTTATAAAATTTGTATTGCTTCTACTAGTGGCTACAGCAAGTCTTGAAAGGATATTTTCTGCAATGATCTTTTCCAAGAATACATTGAGAAATAAGTTGGGCAATAGACTTTTGGATGATCATCTAGTCACTTTTGTTGAGATTACAATTGAGTGAAGGTGAGATAATCAACAAGTTCATGGCCATTAGAAGGCATAGGCCTGACAGGAAGAAAAAGTATTGCCATGCTGTTCAGATATTATGAATATATGTAATCTGTAATTCTACATTAAGCAAGCTAGACTTGTTTATTTTATGATGTTCGTATGATCTCTTCATATAGCTTAATCCTATTGCGTTTCACATACTTATGCGCCAACAAGTTATACTTATATATAGCAGTCAAAAAATTAACAATGGACCACACTAGCTACAAATCCTGGCTATGCCGCTGCAGATAACATAGATGGTTCTAATAAACCTACATGCCGACCGGCGTCAGTGCAACAAGACAGAAAAAGTTGCTCCCTCTGATCTAGTTTAGTTGACGTACATATGTTTTGGTCTATTTGGCAATTAATTGCGTGACATATGCTTGCTGCAAGCTTTCATATACCAGATATTTACACTACAGGGATACGTGCTTCCTCCTTTATATGAATATGATGCCAAGAAGGCTTGCTTCCAATGACGTAAATGGTAATGAGTAATGGTTTTTGGAGTTTTATAAAAACAATACCGAGAAAAGTTTACGTCCGACAACCCATTTGGAAGATCGGGGGATGCAGCAGCTGGCTCCATAGTTGACATTCATCACGAAATAACACCTCCCACCGACATCTTTTCTATTTCTGAAGGCTGCTGAGCACCATCATGGTTTGGCAGGGACACGATTTGGCTTGGAGCCGCTCCAGGGATACGACTCAAAAGTGTATTCCTGATGACTCCCATACCCAATTGTTGCTCACCAATCTTCAATGAGCAAGAACGTTTGCCACAAAGCACAATATATATGCTCATATAAATGCCTCTGTTATATGTCATCTCTTTATGTTAATCTTTTTGGATATCCCATGCGCTACTCTAAGGCACAATGTCTGAGTATATATATGGTGTCTATGCATGTGTGGGGTAATGCTTAGATCCACATATATATTGATCTTCATCAGCCATATCGTCACAGGTACACAGCGGTAGGTATAATTCTATAAGTGGCTTTCATGAGACAGAAATAAGCATCCACACGCCCATGCCCAAATTCATTCTAGGGAAAAAATCCTCTTTCACCTTCATCTATAGGCCATGTACATTTACATATTTTAACTTTTCTTTCACGAAGAAATTAAGTTGACATTTGAAAAGTAAACATGGTATAAATGGGTATAAATATATCCAGTTGTTTCGTGCAATTCTTCTTGGAATTTGAATCGATCTACAGCAGTGCAGATGGACCAATAATACTGCAATAAACTGGAAGATGTATGGAACCGATGATTCATCACATTTCAATAAACCAATCTGTCTAGCTCACACACTCACAGACACTGACTGACTACTAGCATTGAAACCAAGCAAGAGAAGTATGCCAAAGAACGCAAGCAGACCAGGGAGATCATCCACTCAGTTATTCTTTGTGAGACTTCATCTGGAACCTGTCTTGAGCAGGCAGCCATAAAACACATTAATTGACACGTGATGGAGTATTATTGTTCACCACACGTGATGAAATCGTAGAAGTTGCACGCTAAGCATGTGAGGACTAACATGGCACAAGACCTTATGATTGATGATATGCCGACAAGTACTACTGACTAAGTGCAACAGAAAGAGAAAAGGTTGTTCCCGATGACTCTCATGTCCAATTGCTCATCGATCCATGTGTGTTGTTGTGTGCTTCATGTGTGTATGTCATTTGTTTTGTCTACTTGCTGTGTATATGTCATATGAGGACTAACATGTTGTGGGGGTCTACATATTCATGTTCATGGGTTGTATATATAAGTCACAGGTATATGAAAAAAGTCTATTTAACCCCCTGAACTATCAGCTAGTGTCTAACCTACACCCCCAACTATAAACCGTCTGTTTTACACCGTGAACTTTTCAAAACCGTTCAAAGGAGCGGTTTTGGACGACGGTTTTGCTACAGTAACCATGGTTTTGCTACACACTACAGCAAAACGCCTCTTTGCCGACTGCTTGCCCCGGTCGGCAAAGGCATAAACCCAGTCGGCAAAGGCTTTGCCGACCGCAAAGCCACGTGGCAGTCGGCAAAGAGCAGTCGACAAAGCCTGGGTCGGCAATGGCGGATTTGCCGACTGCCACGTGGCACACAGTCAGCAAATCCTTTGCCAACTGCCACGCCAGCAGTCGGCATAGCCACGTGGCGCCGTCAACCTTGACGGCAGGCTTTGCCGACTGCTGGTTCCTCGGCAGTCGGCAAAGAATTTTTTTCAAAAATTGTTTGTCGACTGGCCGCCAGCTCAGCAGTCGGCAAAGAAAGAAAATATTTTTTTTTTGAAATGTTCTTTGCCGACTGCTTTCGGAGTTGCAGTCGGCAAAGATTTGACCTCTTTGCCGACTGCCTCCCATTGCAGTCGGCAAAGAATCTGTCTTGAGTTTTTTTGCCCAGCTAAACAGTCGGCAAAGCTAGAATTTTTTTCTTGCTTTTGTTTTCTGTTTTCTCGCATCAAAACCCTGCAAAATCACAAATTATAATCCAATTTCACCAGAAGCACCGGTAGCACCATTTATATCACAATTTCATCACATTTGTCGCCAACATCACCACATATATCACAATAACGCACAACATCACATATATCTCACATATATGTCTCAATAACAACCACATAAGTGCATTACAACCATCACATGAAGTCCAACACATCGAACACCACAAGTCGACGTCCATCACACGAAGTTCAACATAACAAGTCTAGGTCCATAACGAAGAAAAGAAATACATGACAACAACTACGACAATACAGTGGATACATGATAATAGAATCGACAAGTACCTAGCTCGTCGCGCCATCCCCGGTCTCGTCGTCCGCTCTGCCCCCAGAGCCCCCAGGGTTTGCCCACGGAAACCCCCTTGGACCAAACTGAGGCGCCTGCGCGTACTGCCACCCTCCGCGCACCGGCGGCCACGAGTATGTCGGAGGAGGGTCACGCGGAGGTGGATACGGTGGATAGGGTGCAGGTGGTGGATACGACATCATCTGATGGTCGGGACCTCCAGGAGACGGGTTCGAACCCGCCGACTGTACCTGCACAAGTTAAACGCCAAGTGATGTCATTAGTATCTGCAGCATGGACGCACAAGTTAAAGCAAGAGTCAATATACTCACCGGGGTCCCTCTAGGAGCGACAGGAGCAGGCACAGGAAAAAACTCTGGAGGAGGAGGCGGTGGAGCAAACATTGGAAGAGGAGGTGGTGTAGATGCCCCGGACGTCTGTATGGACTAGAAGAAGCTGGCCATGTTCTGCATCTGAGTGTTGTAGTGCTGCTGCAGGCTTTGCTGGTAAGCCATCTGTTGCGCCATCATCTGCGCGTGCAACGTGGCGATCCTCTCCTCCATCTTGGCCTCCATCTGGGCCTGCAATATTACATCCGTAGTGTTGATTGTATGTACAGGTGCGAAACGAGTGAACGACGAACGAAACGGCACTTACCTGTGACGCTGACTGCCGCCGGGGCGCTACGGGGATGTCGCTGGAGCTCGTGGGCGTGGATCAAACCTGGGTCAGTGTAGGAACCTGGGACGGGTCGAGGGCGCTGTGGGCCATGTAGTAGCGGCCGTGCTGCTTCCCTGGTCCCAACCTCTGTAGGAGGTCTGTGTCTAGGAGCTCGGCGGTGGGGTCGAACGTCTCCCCGTAGCGCTGGCGAGCCACGACGGTGTACTCGGTGGCCTTCTCGTAGGCGGTGGGGTTGGTGTACGCATCGGGTCCGTCCTTCGGGTTGTAGACGTTGTTTAGATCCGTCGCCTTGCCCTTGTGAGAGAGGAGGTACGCGGTGTACTCGTTGATTTCCTGCCCACCGTGCGTCTGCGTCTGTATTGAAAACACAAACATGGTTACAAGTATTGACAATTGAGCGCAAGGATTAAGACATGAACGGACGCTACCCATCTTGTCGCGAACAGGGGGAGGGGTTGATTCCCTTGGTGGTGTGACACCCCTCGCATCTGCGCGCGGTGGCCCTGACGGTCGGCGCACCTTGCGTATGCCTCATCTGTGCGCCACATGCACACAATCTCCGTCCAGCATTCCCTGTGGTTGTCGCACCACGACGGACACACCTGCATGACATCAAGTATTTGACATGCGAGAAGATTAGTGTAATGTTTCACTGAAGGAATCTGAATGAATGTTGTCATACTTAATTACCTGCTCGTATTGCGCTTGGGTGAGGTCGGCCTCCCTCAAGTTCATTCTCTGGTGGATTTGGGGCTTCTTGATGTTCTCTCCAAGAACGTTGCCGTGGAAGTCGCGGATGGCCTGTATGCGCGCCTCATGGTACAGGTCCTTGAGACGATCTTTGCAGACCGCCTCCTGCACTTGCGCCGCCTAGGCTGCTTTACCCTCCTCGCACGTGAAGAAGTCCTGCACACAGACACATCATGTAGCATTTCCTTTTTGCAAGAAGTCCGACGAATGCGTACTATTTAGCAATGCGGTGCGATGAAAGACTCACCCAAAACTCCCTCTTTATCTTCGCCGCGATGGTCTCACCACCCTCCTCGACGAGGTAGAAGTGGGACAACTTGGTGGGCACCTTCATCTCGTCGTTGACGTTGACAAGGCCAGGGTAGTACTCCTTAATCAGGAGGCCCTGGATGCCATTGATATGGCGTGCTTGACCTGCTCCACTCACAATCTTCCAGGAACTGCACGAGTCATTAAGAACAATTGTTAGTCTTCAGTTCGATTTTTGACATGTCATATGAACAAGTAGTGAAATCAATAATGGTTACTTACGTCTGGCCCACGGGTGTGATCACCGGGCGCTGGTGGAATTACGGCCGCACCCTAGGAAGCTGCGTGGGCCCGCGCGAGTACACCTTGGCCACGCCTGACGAAGTCGAAGCTGTCTCGCCTGGTGTAGGCACGTCGTCATCGTCATCGTCGTCATCGTCGTCGTCGTCGTCGTCACCGTGCTCATCGTCACCCCCTTGCGAGGACGAGAACGGCAGCCTCCTGGTCGCCTGGCGACGTCCGCTGGGGGGCTGGGACCCCCTACTGGACGACCCGCGCACCAACACCTCCTCCTCGTCGTCGTCGTTGGCGGTCTCCTGCGGGGGGACCTGGTACGCCGAGCGTACTGCTCAATGCGGCCGCTGCCGCCGTCCGCCTGGCATTTTGCTGAGTGCCTGCAATGACAAAGAACAAAAGTGTTAGCATAAATAAATGATAAGTACTTGTAAAGGAACATAATAATAACAATATAGTATTACATGGCCTCGTAATTATCTCCGTGAATGGCAATATCTCGGGCGTGGAGTCATCATCTCTATCACTATCGTTGTCATCGCTATCAATATTGTCGAGCTCCCTTAAGTCATCACTATCATCATCATCCTCATTGTCACCATAGTCATCATCATGTACCTCCTCCTGGACAACTCCATCGCGCTGCATCTGCCATCGCTCAAGCATTCTTAAGTCCCTGGCATCCTGCACCTCCTTACCCTCGTCCTCATCGATTTCGTTGTCTACTTCCATGCCCATGAATGAACCAATGTCGATCTCCAAGGTACCTTCTAGCCCCTCAGGTTGATAGAACTCATCGGTGCTTGGGTCAAAGTTGTAATCGTCGTCGTTTGGGAGAGGCGCTTTGCCGCGCGGCGACACCACATGCACAAGGCTCCACCCTGCAAGCTTCTCGTCTTTTTGGCATGCCCATGGGAGGTAATAAACTTGCATGGCGTCTCTGTTGGCCACAATGTAGACATCGTCTCCTTTATAGCTGCAGTCCTGTCGAATCTCGACTTGACCTATCGTAAGGTCTTTCCTCGTGATATCAGGATCGAACCAATGGCATTTGAATACCACCGGCGCTAAAGTCCCGGCACCCTTAAAGTTGAGCTTGTATATCTCTTTGACTATGCCGTAGTAGTCCTTCCTATCCGTGCCAGGTGTACGAACTCCACAGCACATGGTTTTTAGGTTGGGTCGACTCTCCTCGTAGCTTCTCGTGCGAAAGCGATAGCCATTCACATCATAAACGGTGAATGACTTCACCCTACGGGAGAAGCCACGACCCACCTGTTTCAATTCATCGCTCATTTCTGCATCCGTTCGGGCCTGCAAGGGTAGGAGATGAAATCGGGCACACCGTTTTGGAAAGAGGTTAGTTGGTTGGTACCTTTGTACAGAACCAGGAGATGAAATCGGGCACACCGTGTCTAAGAAGATTGTCTTCTTCTTGCTCGGTAGGAGCCCTATTGCCTCTCCAGTATTGACTAATAAATTCCCTGAAAGAAGGAAGAAACTAGAGGGTCAGACCATGATAGATGGAGGATAGTGACGGCGTAGGTAACAAGCTCATTGAGAACTTACTTCTGATAAGGAATCACTTCATCAAGGTTGATCAACAATGTGAACATGATAGTCTGCCACTCCTGATGGTTCAACTGCTTGTTGGTACCTGTGCTTCCACTCCCGAGATCCCCTTGGAAAAGGCTGAGTATCGATGAGTTCTCATCAGCGTTGTAACGAGGGGTTGGATTGTGCATGCTGGGAAGCTTCTTAGTATAATACGCCTGTGTGAAGGTCGACACCTCCTCTAGAACAGAGGCCTCTCCCACGGAAGCCTCAATCTTGGCTTTATTTCTACAATTTTTTCGAACAAGCTTTAGACACCTCTCGATTGGATAGCACCAACGGGCCTGCACAGGACCCCCCAACCGTGCCTCGCGCGGTAGGTGCAAGATCAGATGCTGCATGGACAGAAAGAAATCGGGTGGAAATATCATCTCCAACTTGCAGAGCAACAGAGGTGCAGCCTTCTCCAGTTCAACACAAACATCCCGAGACAACTCCTTGGCACAAAGCTGGCGGAAGAAGAAGCTCAACTCTGCCAGGACGCGCCACACATGCTCTGGGAGGTATCCCCGGGTCATCGCAGGAAGGATCCACTCAATCCATATGTGGAAGTCATGGCTCTTCATCCCTAAGACTTTCATAGTCTGCAAGTTCACACCCCTGCTCAGATTCGCCGCATACCCATCGGGGAACTTTAACGTCTTGATCCACTGCAGAACCTCCTTCCTATCTTCCCTTTTCAGGATGTAATCGGCCGACCCCCTTTTCCATTTCCTGCCGGGCGCAGGGGTCTTCATCACCAGGTTTGGTCTATCACAGATCATCTCCAGGTCTAGTCTAACCTTGACGTTCTCCTTCGACTTTTTGCCAACGTCCATGAGTGTTGCCCAGAGTGCCTCGGCCACATTCTTTTCTGTGTGCATTACATCGATGTTGCGTGGAAGAAGAAGGTCCTTGAAGTAGGGGAGCCTAGTCAAGCCCGATATATGAGTCCACATGTGGTCCCAAGCATATCCCTTAAACCCACCTGTTTCCTCAGGTTCGAGAGCCTGTATGTCGGCAAGGACGGCGACAGGGCTCTTAACCTGCGGAATGGGGCCGGTGACTTGAACGCCTTTCGTGAAGTGCTTTACATCTAGCCTGAATTCATGGTTCTCAGGCAGGAATTGGCGATGCTTGTCGAAAGAAGAAAACTTGCTGCCCTTGGCCAGCCAGGTGAACATCACATCTGCCTTGCATGTCGGGAAAGGGAACTTCCCGTGAACACACCACCCGCTGAATAAGCCATACGCCAGGAAGTAATGCATTGAATACTAGTACCACACATGCATTCTGAAATTCCTCTTCGTAGCCCGGTCGTACGTGAGTACCCCCTCTTCCCAAGCAAGTTCCAATTCATCCCACACTGGCTGCATGAACACACCCATATTGTCGCCCGGGTGTCCAGGTATTATCAGCGTCAAGAGCACGTTCTTAGGTTCAAACATGACGCCGGGGGGAGATTGAGGGGGATCACAAACACGGGCCAGCAAGTGTGCGGGGCCGCCATCATTCCAAATGGGTTGAACCCATCTGTTGCCAGCGCTACGCGTACATTCCGAGCCTCCATAGCCTTGATAGGATTCATGTTATCGAAGTGCTTCCATGCATCACCGTCCGCCGGGTGTACCATCTTGTCAGGATGGTATCTTTTGCCATTCTTGTGTCACGTCATCTGTTTCGCGGACTCCTCCGTCATATACAACCGTTGCAGCCTCGGTAGGAAAGGAAGGTGTCGTACGACCTTCTCGGGGACCTTAGACTGTTTCATGCTGCCATCAGAGCCTTCTACCAACACGAACCTAGAGGCATCGCACTTCGGATAGGTTTTTGCTTCCTCGAGGTCTCCCATGAACAGGACGCACCCCTTCGGACAAGCATAGATCCCCTCATACGGCATCTTAAGTGCATGAAGGAGCTTCTGTGTAGCGTAGGTGTTCGTCGGCAGGACATGATTTGCCGGAAGCAGTCCCCCAACAATGCTCAACACGAGATCGAAGCCGTCTCGACTAATGCCTAGCTGCGACTTCAACCCTATCAGGCGTGAGACGGCATCCAGTTGCGTTAGCTTTGTCTTCTCGTGAAGGGGCTTCTGTGCCGACTCCATCATGTCATAGAAAGCCTTCGCGGTTTCCTCCGGATCTTCCTCCACATCCATTCCTTCGCCAAATCGTGCTTCGTGGAAGTCTGCCATCATGTCTGCCATCCCGGCATCGCCATCATACTCCTCGAGGATGGGTCGCACCACCTCATCCCTAATAGGATGGTATTCACCATGGTGGCGCCAACGGGTATAGTTTGGAACGAACCCGTGCTTGAACAGATCTCTCAACACCTGAGCCTTTACTTTCTTCTTCTTGTTCCTGCACTCGCTGCAGGGACACGGCATCCGAATCGACCCTTTAGCAGCTGGGCCAAATGCATGCTCTAGGAACTCAGTCGTCCCCCTGATCCATTCGTGGCTCTTACTTGTGAAGCCCGAGTACATCCACTCACGGTCACCCATGCTCTGTCATGCGGCAATGTTAACATGTGATAAAACCAGCAAGTGCATCTACAACGCGCTCCTACCATCTAATAGGTGAAGGATAGGTCCTAATCCCACCCGAGCATGCGCAGACGAGGTTAGCTTCCATGCTCCGCTCCCGTCCGAGATGGAATTTTGGCAACACCTCCCCGCTGTTCTCCCGATACACGTCCCAGCGGGGAGAGTGTGTATCCAGAGAACAACGGGGAGGTCCTACCGAAACTCCGACTCGGACGGGAGCGGAACATGGGAGCTAACCATGTCTGCGCATCCTCGGGCTGTCCAAATAACGTTGACAATCCAAAACGGATATGGTTATACATATGCGAAGAACGCATACTTCCAACCGTATCCGTTTCGTACAGGAGACGCCTAACTGGGTAACGCGACCTATGACTACATGTGGCGGAAAGAGGGGTCATATCGCAGGTGCCGGTGAAGAAAGGCTAGCGGGGCAGTGCCGAGTCGTGCTCCTCCGGCTAGCCTCCAATGGGAGCCCTCCTAAAAAAGAAAAACAATTAGTGAGAACGAAAAATTTTGGCAGCACCTCCCCTGTACGGTAAGGTTACCAAACCTGCAAGAAAAGACGGCACGATGGCCGACAAACACATATACATGTCAGGCACGATGGCCGACAACCACAAATGTATTTCCAATTCATGCAGAAGAATATAAGCAGGTATTAACAAAGTAAACTACTACTACTAGTAGTACTACTACCTCGTCGTCACTGACGGCGTCACCGGCACGTGGAGCAGAGGCGCGCGCGAGGACGGTGAGGCGAGGCGAGGATGGCGCGGCGAGGCGAGGACGGCGCGGCGAGGACGGCGACGCAGGGCCAGCGGACGGCGAATGGCGCGCGGACGGCGGATGGCGCGCGGACGGAGCAGGGCACGCCGGATCGGGGCGGGGGCAGCGACGGCGCCGGGGCGGGTTGGGGCGAGGCCGCGGCCGCTGCGGGGCCGACGCCGGAGCTGCACGCGGCGGCGCGCCTGGTCGGGGCCAGATCAGGGCGGGGTAGAGCCGGTGAGGGGCCTGGGTGGGGCGGTCGGCGCTGGGAGGGCCCAGCGCGGGGGGCCCGCGCGGGAGGACGTGCCGCGGGGGTGGCCCAGCGCGGGGGGAGAGCGGGGGAGGGGGGCGCTGCCGGGGAAGGCCGCGCCGCTGGGGAGGGACCAGCGCGGGGGGGGCGCCGCCGGGGAGGGCGCGCGTGGCCGCCGAGGAGGGAGAGAGGGAGGGGAGGGGCGCGGGGGAGGGAGAGAGGGAGGGGATGGCCGGCGGCCTGGCGCGCGCGGCCGCCGGGGAGGGAGAGAGGGAGGGGAGGGGCGCGGGGGAGGGGGAGGGCGCGGGGCGCGACCGTCGGGGAGGGAGAGAGGGAGGGGAGGGGCGCGGGGGAGAGCGCGGGGGGATGGCCGGTGGCCTGGCGCGCGCGGCCGCCGGGGAGGGGGCGCGCGGCCGCCGGGGAGGGAGAGAGGGAGGGGAGGGGCGCGGGGGAGGGGGAGGGCGCGGGGCGCGGCCGCCGGGGAGGGAGAGAGGGAGGGGAGGGGCGCGGGGGAGGGGGAGGGCGCGGGGGGGATGGCCGGCGGCCTGGCGCGCGCGGCCGCCGGGGAGGAGGCACGCGGCCGCCGAGGAGGGAGAGAGGGAGGGGAGGGGCGCGGGGGGAGGGCGCGGGGGAGCGGGAGGGCACGGGGGAGGGGGCGCGCGACCGCCGGGGAGGGCGGGGGAGGTGGAGCGCGCGGCCGGGGGAGGGGGAGGGCCGGCCGAGCGGGATTTTGGGGAGGGGGAGGGCCGGCCGAGCGGATAAGGCGCCGTTTTTATTTTTTTTATTTTTTCCCTTTGCCGACTGCCAGGGAGCAGAGCAGTCAGCAAAGGTCTATTTTTTAAAAAAATTATTTTTTTAATTTTTTAAAAAATACTTTGCCGACTGCTCTGCTCCCTGGCAGTCGGCAAAGGATATTTTTTATGTTTTTCTCAGAAATTCTTTGCCGACTGCCATACTCCCTGGCAGTCGGCAAAGGCTCTTTGCCAACTGCCACTGATGGCAGTCGGCAAAGAATTTTTATTTTTTTTAGATTTTCGATCCCAGTTTTTTTGTGTTGTCTTGCTACAGTAAGTACATGATATATTCCAAGTTTGGGATCATTTTGATTTATTTTGCTATATTCCGTAGATTTTTTCTGTTTCTTTGATTTTTTCCGGCAGCTCCAGATTTCAACTGCAGGTACATGAAATAATGGAAACCGGTGATTCAGAAAATGATATTCATGATGTTTGGAGCATGTTGAGGCCGTGTGCGGGGCCTCGCGTGAAATTTCGACCGTGTTGGTGTCGGAACACGCCGAGCCACGCGCGTGAAAAGTGTTTTAAAATTTTATAAAATCGAAACGGAGTCCGAAAATGACGAAACTTGACGACGTGTTTTGTCATCGCATGCGGAGGCTGTGGTAAAAATTTGAGAAAGTTTCGAGCAAGTGGCGACGTCGGGTGGCTAAAACCTGGACATCTACGGAATATAGCAAAATAAATCAAAATGATCCCAAACTTGTGTCACACCCGGTTTTAAGGACAAAACCAGACATACATTATATGTGAAATAAAGACGACAAATCTCACATATAGCCACAGATAAGTGTAATATCAAGAGACAAATGCTTAATATACATAACACAATAGTATAAAATATACCTTAAAGAGCAACACAGCGGAAAGACAACTCCGAACACCGGGTGCAACCTTCACTCCAGGATCAAACTAACTGGTTGATCACAAGCCTAACAATTCCAGAATCTAACAGTCTGGTACCCTTCCTGAGATGTGGGGAAATAGCAAGGGTGAGTCCATGTCGAACTCAACAAATATAACATGGGGTTCATGCGGCTCAAAAGGTTTGACACGGGTTTACTGCAATAGCTTTTAGTGAGTCATCTTTTTAGCAGTTGAGTAGCAACAAGTTTACCAAAAACCCAAATAACCTCATGATCATGTAAACGAGAATAATGTATAGCAAGAAACAATAATCATTAGTGAACATCAATATCATCAGTGTTATCATTATCATCAGTGTCCATCATTTATTCTGTAAGGGTCCAAGGCCACTCGTGACCGTGAGCACGGCTGATATAACAGTTTTACACTCTACAGAGGTTGTACACTTTCACTGTGAGTCGTGATTTACCCTTTCGCCCGAGGTAGCTAATCTCTTGACCCACTTCCAAGGAAGGTCGGCAGGGTTCACTATGAAGTCTTTCAAAGGTTCGTCTAACAAGTTAGGGCCATTAGATTCACTCGGCAAACAGATGTAGAGCCCCCCTTCCAAATGGCACAATGACGCGCAGCCTATACACATAACGACAGAGGCCGCACTATACCCGATTCATCAAGCCGTTCTTACGCCATGAAGGTTACCACTAACAAGCTAGAAAAGGTCCTCATACTTGACTAAAGCCAGAGCCATATAGCCCTCACAGTTGTACTGTAAGTCCCGGATGTTCGCTTACAGATAAGTCCTTATGGAGAGAAACTAGAGCACCATAAAAACAACCAAATATGCTCTAGCCCTCTTGAGCCATGTTTCTATAAAGCATCTTTTAAACGTTTATTGCATATAACATTAGTCAAGTTACAGATCATGGTTATTTATCTTGAGCACTAGCACAAATACTACCCAATGCAATGTTCCAATGGTGTCAAGGTACAAGATACAAAAACTAGGTTATCCTTAATGGTAACAAGGTAGACACATGCACATGAATTAAGTATATTAAAGGTGAATAGGAAACAAGGATGATCCCATGTTATACTTGCCTTAAACACCGATCCTTCGGTAAGCTTTAATCTTCAACGTTCTTCTTCTTCTTGATAACCACGTATATCTCACCGACTGGACGAAATCATAAAGCACCACACAAGCATCCATACAATCATACACGAAGCAAACAATGAATAATAATTAGAACAGTACACCAAACATAAAATTAAGATGAAAAGTTTGTAGAACGAATCTACGTCTCACTACGAATACACAGACGCGAAAAGCACACTAATCGGAGCTACGGTTGAAAAGGTACATCTACCGAAAGATTTGCTCATAGGAGAAATTATAAAACTATTAGCTTCATGTGTTTTAATTATATAATAACATATATAAGATATTTTATAGATACTATATATGGAATTAAGTCAAATTTAGATTCAAATTATGAAACTAAAGTAAAACAAATCATATTTTATTTACAAAACCCAGTTGCATAATTATTAATCAAGATATGATTTAAACCATAAAATTTCAGAATTAGTAATATGGTAAATACTGTCACTAACGCGTAGATCTCGTTGCTATGAATCTAACGCAACTCAAATGAGCTAAAACGGATCTAAAACATAGAAGATATGATTTAAACAAGATTTACTTTATTAAAGTAATAGATTAAATCTCACATCGGAACTTAAAGATAGAAAACCTAACCAACAGTAACACTAACAGTATAACAAGTTTGTAAAACTCTTCTACACGTTACTACGATCACATAGACATAAAGATCACGAAATTTGGATTTAAAACGTAAAAGGTATGAGTTTTCTAAGATTTCCTATAGATAAATAATTACTTTAATATAAACTCAAAAATAAATTATCTCAAACCTACTGTACAGTTCTTTCATCATGTAGAGCTCGCAAATACGAATCTAACGCAATTTGAATGGATCAAATCGGAGTTAAAACGGATAATTTATGACTAAAACAAACTCAGTGGCAAAACTGTAAATATCAGAAAGCGTATTTTTCTTTTTCTGAAACGAATTACGTTTTCAATTTAATCAAAACGTATTTTCCGGTTTACGCTTTGGACCGCGGGTTAATCAATTGAAAAACACAGGGTCTCTTTAGCAAAAACGCCGGCCGAACCGGTAACTTCTAATCCTGGCCGTTGGATCTGATTTGGGCGGTTCGGATTGGATCGAAGAGGGTGCCGGCGGCGCTCCGATCGGAACAGGGCCGCGACAGCAGTCTCCGCGGCGGCGCCATGGCCGGAGATGGCTTCCTCGCGCTACAGAGCACGAGCTTACGAACGGAAAACACAGGGAGAGAGAGAATGACATGGCGAGCTCACCCCGCGCGAAGATGGGACCGGAGGATGACCGGAAAGCGGCGGCTAGCTCGCGGTGGCGGACGGTGGAGGCGGTGGTGCTCATGGTGGCGCATCGAGACGACTAGAGCGGCTCCAAAAGGATGGGACGGACGCGAAATAGCACGGGGGTTCCGTTTTATAGCCCGTAGACGCGAGAAAACAAGGAAAGGGGAGAGATTCGAGATCGATTCGGTCGATCGAATCCGGTGAAGAGGGAAGGCGGCGTTCGGCCGGAGGAAGAAGAAAGGAAGGTGGAAGGAGACGCTGACAGGCGGGCCTGGTTCGTCAGCGACTCGGTGAAGCAGCGCGCGCGAGTTGGGCCGGCAGGCCGCGCCTGGGCTCGGTCCACGCGGGAGCGGGGCGCGGGAGTGAGCGGGCCGCGCGCGGGGAGGGCAGGCCGAGGCGTGGGCTGCGGTAGGAGAAAACGGCCCGAGAAGAAAAGAGATTCCTTTCTTTTTTTTCTTTTTCTAATTTTTCAAAGCCAAATTTCAAAGTATTTTCAAATCCAAATTGAATTTGATTTAAAGCACTCATCACAAAATTCCAGATGCAACAGCATGAATGCTCAATCATGTTCCTACCCTTATATTAAATTTTAAATTTATAAAAATTATTCTTATTCTAAATTTGCATGCTCACAAAAAATATACAAAAAATCATATTTTTCCTATTTTCCATTCTTTCAAAATTTTAGGGTGTTACAATTCTACCCCCCTTAAAATGAATCTCGTCCCGAGATTCGGAAAATGATGATAAAAGAGATAATGACACTTTGTCTTTATTTGATCCTCATTTTCCAAATTACTCTTTTCGCTCAGAGTCATGAGACAGTTTCTCATATCCTGACTAACTAATCTGCCTAAGCATGATCATCTCTCCTATTGAGCTCCTCCAAAGTTATTTGTTCCTCTGCTATGACTTCAGTAAACTCATGGTCCACTTTGCTATCCTTGGTGTACCTATCTTCTAATTGATCATTCTCATCTCCCTCAGGTAAAAGTCGACCACCTTGATACTCAATTCTTTTCCCTGACGGTGTTGTTAAGAGCATTATGCACCGAGTACCATGAATCACTCCTTTGTGTGCACAGAGCCATCCATTACTAAGAACCACGCGAATTTTAAGTGACTCCAACACAATGAGTGTTGCGGTGAAGTTTTCCTTGTTTATGACAAGACTGACATTCGGGCATATCTAATCTGTCTGCATTTCTCCCACTGGGGTTTGAACTAGCAAAGGCCTCCTCATTGGACACTTCACCATCTTGCACGTCTCTTCCATGTCGGCGGAAATGAAAGAATGCGAAGCACTAGGGTCAAATAAAGCAAAAACTTGTACTGAGCTTACTTGAATATAACCTCCCACTACTTTGGTAACTCCATGAACTTTATCCATATCCACATTGCTCAGTCTTCCATTGACATAGTTTTGCTCAAGAGTGGCAACTCAATCATGGAGACTAACCAATACTTCCAACTAAAGAGTTCAATCTTAATAATCCTTCTTTACATTGGCTACCCCCCTTAAAATAAGGGACACCAAATAGGGTAGCTTGAACCCTCCTTCTAGATGAGCTAAAAAGTGTTCTGACATCCCAATGATACTCCTGTGTATGGGTAAGAACAAGAAATCTGAAATTTCTCACGAGCAGAAAATCAGCAGTGCAGTAAAACAGCTGTAACTCTCATTCTGTTAATCCAATGAAGCTGTAGTTTACACCGATGGAAAGCTTATAAAATTCTCTGCAACTTACTTATAGACACACTTCCAGATTCTGCAGCTAACTTGACCGAAAACAACACATAACAGATTCTGTTCCAGGTTTTAGACAGCACAGTTGCATCGTCTTGTGATTTTTGTATCTCCCAATCCAAAATAGCTATGAGGGTAGTTCTTGCATTTAGAGAGAGATGTTGAAGTCCACTCTTGTCCAGAATTTTCTCATGATTTTTGGTCTTTCAAGAACAGAGATATAAGTGGATAAAGACAGACTGCTCCGAAAGACAAGATATAGAAAACAGGAGATAACCAAAACCCAGCTATTTATTTCATTAATCCTTATACCTTATACATATAAACTAAATGAAATCATGGTCAAAACCCACGAGATCATTCCACTCATTACAAAATTCCAACTCAAGCATAAACATAAGCACAAAACAACTAAACACTTAAATGTTCATTAGCCACACATTAAGACGACTCAACTTGGCTACTAACGGTTTTATTACACGGGACATAACTCCTATTCCTTAAACATGGTGTGATTGTAGCAGCATCCAGAGTAGATAACGTCTCTTACATTCCTTATTGCTTTATATGGACATCTGAATCTCTGCATCCCTCTTTACCATTCTTATAACTCATACCTTAAGATGGGTCAACCTGGTATCCCTCCGGTGTAGATTTAATACCCTCATACTCAATCCTTTCTCCTGAAAGTGTAGTTAGAAACACTGAACATTGGGCATACTCAATCACTCCTTTACAAGTAGATAACCAGTCTATTCCAAGGATAACATCAATGCCCATTAATTCCAAAACAATGAGGTTTACCTTAAAATTTACCCCCTTTATATCAAGACTAACTTTTGGGCATACACGGTCTGCCCTTATTTCACCTCTTGGAGTTTTAATCATCACTGTTTTCCCCCTTGGAAGCATAAGTATGTTATGATCTTTTACATATTGTCTAGATATGAACGAATGTGAGGCACTGGAGTCAAACAAAACCTTGGCATTTCCTGAACTTACTGGAATTGATCCAAACACGACCTCCTTAGCTCCAGGAATGGTGGAAATATCCACATGTTGCAATCTTCCATGGATGTAATTTCTCTTTAATTTATTTCCCTGCACATGCTCCTTTTGGACGTCCTGTCCTGGGTCTTGCTGTTGTTGATTCTTCTGTGGGCAAGATTTGATATAATGTCCTTCCTGCTGGCAATGATAACACTTTCTCTTAGCTGGATCTTTTGTGATGTCATACTCCAAGGAACTGTTGTTTGGTATGCTGCTATCTTGCTGGCCATAAAAGTTCACCTTCGTCCCTTTGGCTTGTTTCCTAGCTTGTTTGGCCTTTCGGGGTTGATACTCCTTATAGGTAATTGTCCACCCATCTATGACTACTTCATGGGGAGTAGTTTTAGCGGGAGGGGCTTCTAACTCTTTAGGGTTTTAGTTGGGTTGGTTTGACAGGGGATCAGGGCTGCATGTGACAATGTAGTATAACTCGCTTGCTGATTGCTTTCCACAAGTGGTTCTAATGAGATTGCCTTTCTCTTCTTGTCCATGTTGATCACAAAATTTGGATCCACCTTGACTTTCCCCTTATTAGACTCGTTTCGAAGACAGGGAAAACCATAATGCTTACAGCAGTGACATTGTTCCTGCTCTCCAAATGCCTTACTATCAACATCTTTATTGGATTTCATATTCTTCCAAGCTTCTACTACTTGTATCTTCTCTGACCCCTTGGATAGGTTGGCTTGACCTTGAGATAAGCATCATTGAGAATTCCCATGTTGAGCCATTTCTTCTAGTAATTGGTTTTGCATCGCTAATGGTTTCTTGTCAAAAGTGAGCAAGAGCGACACAATTCAGTCCTCTTAACCTCTGAAATCCATAGTCTTCTCGTCACGAGCCGTCTAATAGACAAGGAGAAAAGGTTCAAAATAGAGACAAGGTTTTTATAACAGAACGGGGATAGAATTAAGCATAACTTTGAGAAAATAACAAAGTTAAAGAGAAGCAAGAAATAGGCAACAATGAGAACATGCTAAACGTCCAGTTCTAACTAGGCTTGCGTCCTACAGTCAGCATTGCTCTGATACCACTCTGTCACACCCGGTTTTAAGGACAAAACCAGACATACACTATATGTGAAATAAAGACGACAAATCTCACATATAGCCACAGATAAGTGTAATATCAAGAGACAAATGCTTAATATACATAACACAATAGTATAAAATATACCTTAAAGAGCAACACAGCGGAAAGACAACTCCGAACACCGGGTGCAACCTTCACTCCAGGATCAAACTAACTGGTTGATCACAAGCCTAACAATTCCAGAATCTAACAGTCTGGTACCCTTCCTGAGATGTGGGGAAATAGCAAGGGTGAGTCCATGTCGAACTCAACAAATATAACATGGGGTTCATGCGGCTCAAAAGGTTTGACACGGGTTTACTGCAATAGCTTTTAGTGAGTCATCTTTTTAGCAGTTGAGTAGCAACAAGTTTACCAAAAACCCAAATAACCTCATGATCATGTAAACGAGAATAATGTATAGCAAGAAACAATAATCATTAGTGAACATCAATATCATCAGTGTTATCATTATCATCAGTGTCCATCATTTATTCTGTAAGGGTCCAAGGCCACTCGTGACCGTGAGCACGGCTGATATAACAGTTTTACACTCTGCAGAGGTTATACACTTTCACTGTGAGTCGTGATTTACCCTTTCACCCGAGGTAGCTAATCTCTTGACCCACTTCCAAGGAAGGTCGGCAGGGTTCACTATGAAGTCTTTCAAAGGTTCGTCTAACAAGTTAGGGCCATTAGATTCACTCGGCAAACAGATGTAGAGCCCCCCTTCCAAATGGCACAATGACGCGCAGCCTATACACATAAGGACAGAGGCCGCACTATACCCGATTCGTCAAGCCGTTCTTACGCCATGAAGGTTACCACTAACAAGCTAGAAAAGGTCCTCATACTTGACTAAAGCCAGAGCCATATAGCCCTCACAGTTGTACTGTAAGTCCCGGATGTTCGCTTACAGATAAGTCCTTATGGAGAGAAACTATAGCACCATAAAAATAACCAAATATGCTCTAGCCCTCTTGAGCCATGTTTCTATAATGCATCTTTTAAACGTTTATTGCATATAACATTAGTCAAGTTACAGATCATGGTTATTTATCTTGAGCACTAGCACAAATACTACCCAATGCAATGTTCCAATGGTGTCAAGGTACAAGATACAAAAACTAGGATATCCTTAATGGTAACAAGGTAGACACATGCACATGAATTAAGTATATTAAAGGTGAATAGGAAACAAGGATGATCCCATGTTATACTTGCCTTAAACACCGATCCTTCGGTAAGCTTTAATCTTCAACGTTCTTCTTCTTCTTCTTGATAACCACGTATATCTCACCGACTGGACGAAATCATAAAGCACCACATAAGCATCCATACAATCATACACGAAGCAAACAATGAATAATAATTAGAACAGTACACCAAACATAAAATTAAGATGAAAAGTTTGTAGAATGAATCTACGTCTCACTACGAATACACAGACGCGAAAAGCACATTAATCGGAGCTACGGTTGAAAAGGTACATCTACCGAAAGATTTGCTCATAGGAGAAATTATAAAACTATTAGCTTCATGTGTTTTAATTATATAATAACATATATAAGATATTTTATAGATACTATATATGGAATTAAGTCAAATTTATATTCAAATTATGAAACTAAAGTAAAACAAATCATATTTTATTTACAAAACCCAGTTGCATAATTATTAATCAAGATATGATTTAAACCATAAAATTTTAGAATTAGTAATATGGTAAATACTGTCACTAACGCGTAGATCTCGTTGCTATGAATCTAACGCAACTCAAATGAGCTAAAACGGATCTAAAACGTAGAAGATATGATTTAAACAAGATTTACTTTATTAAAGTAATAGATTAAATCTCACATCGGAACTTAAAGATAGAAAACCTAACCAACAGTAACACTAACAGTATAACAAGTTTGTAAAACTCTTCTACACGTTACTACGATCACATAGACATAAAGATCACGAAATTTGGATTTAAAACGTAAAAGTTATGAGTTTTCTAAGATTTCCTATAGATAAATAATTACTTTAATATAAACTCGAAAATAAATTATCTCAAACCTACTGTACAGTTCTTTCATCATGTAGAGCTCGCAAATACGAATCTAACGCAATTTGAATGGATCAAATCGGAGTTAAAACGGATAATTTATGACTAAAACAAACTCAATGGCAAAACTGTAAATATCAGAAAGCGTATTTTTCTTTTTCCGAAACGAATTACGTTTTCAATTTAATCAAAACGTATTTTCCGGTTTACGCTTTGGACCGTGGGTTAATCAATTGAAAAACACAGGGTCTCTTTAGCAAAAACGTCGGCCGAACCGGTAACTTCAAATCCTGGCCATTGGATCTGATTTGGGCGGTTCGGATTGGATCGAAGAGGGTGCCGGCGGCGCTCCGATCGAAACAGGGCCGCGACAGCAGTCTCCGCGGCGGCGCCATGGCCGGAGATGGCTTCCTCGCGCTACAGAGCACGAGCTTACGAACGGAAAACACAGGGAGAGAGAGAATGACATGGCGAGCTCACCCCGCGCGAAGATGGGACCGGAGGATGACCGGAAAGCGGCGGCTAGCTCGCGGTGGCGGACGGTGGAGGCGGTGGTGCTCACGGTGGCGCGTCGAGATGACTAGAGCGGCTCCAAAAGGATGGGACGGATGCGAAATAGCACGGGGGTTCCGTTTTATAGCCCGTAGACGCGAGAAAACAAGGAAAGGGGAGAGATTCGAGATCGATTCGGTCGATCGAATCCGGTGAAGAGGGAAGGCGGCGTTCGGCCGGAGGAAGAAGAAAGGAAGGTGGAAGGAGACGCTGACAGGCGGGCCTGGTTCGTCAGCGACTCGGTGAAGCAGCGCGCGCGAGTTGGGCCGGCAGGCCGCGCCTGGGCTCGGTCCACGCGGGAGCGGGGCGCGGGAGTGAGCGGGCCGCACGCGGGGAGGGCAGGCCGAGGCGTGGGCTGCGGTAGGAGAAAACGGCCCGAGAAGAAAAGAGATTCCTTTCTTTTTTTTTCTTTTTCTAATTTTTCAAAGCCAAATTTCAAAGTATTTTCAAATCCAAATTGAATTTGATTTAAAGCACTCATCACAAAATTCCAGATGCAACAGCATGAATGCTCAATCATGTTCCTACCCTTATATTAAATTTTAAATTTATAAAAATTATTCTTATTCTAAATTTGCATGCTCACAAAAAATATACAAAAAATCATATTTTTCCTATTTTCCATTCTTTCAAAATTTTAGGGTGTTACAACTTGGAATATATCATGTAATTATTGTAGCAAGGCAACACAAAAAAACTGGGATCGAAAATCGAAAAAAAATAAAAATTCTTTGCCGACTGCCATCAGTGGCAGTTGGCAAAGCCTACGCCTTTGCCGACTGTTGACAGAGTGGCAGTCGGCAAAGGTGACGGTGTGGATGGCGTCAACCATGGCCTGCCTTTGCCGACTGTAATTCTTTGCCAACTGCCTGGCAGTCGGCAAAGCTAGGCAGTCGGCAAATCCTGTTTTGCCGACTGCAGGAAATTCCAGTTGGCAAAGGGACCTCTTTGCCGAGTGTCGAGAAAAAACAGTTGGCAAAGAAAATTGCAGTCGGCAAAGAGCCAGTTTCCTGTAGTGACAGTAATTGTGTTTTGACTTTTTCTCTTTCTATTTATTTTCGCTGAATCTTTGAAAAATCATAGTAAATCATAGAAAAATCATAAAATAGAAAATCTAATTTTGTTTGACTCCACATGAGTAGATCTACACAATGAACATATAGGCGCCATTAGGCTCTGCTGATAAGCCGGTTGAAAAACATTGTTCTGGCTGAAAAAATAAGCTGAAAAGTATGGATTATAAGGCAGATGAACAGGGCAATAATATAGTATGCTTTAGTACAATTTTTTTTTCTGTATCTTTAAATTAGTTAGAAAATTAAATTTTGTCTGTAATTAATTAGAATAATTCATAGCTACAGCTTTTATGGCCCAATTGTGGTGAAATTTTTATGATGGGGTTATTATTATATGCTTGAACTATAGTAAAAATTTCATACTCATTGGATCATATATAACTTAGTTATAGATTTATTTAGGTTTACGTTTAGGTTTATGCTTGTTAAATATAAATAAATCTATAACTAAATTATACATGATCCAATTAGTATGAAATTTTTACTACAGTTCAAGCATACAATAATTAGTTCACTAAAAAAATTTAACCATAATTGGACCATAAAAGTTGTAGCTATGAATTATTCCAATTAATTACAGACAAAATTTGATTTTCTAACTAATTTAAAGCTACAAAAAAAAAATTGTACTAAAGCATACTATATTATATATTCATTGTGTAGATCTACTCATGTAGAGTCCAACAAAATTAGATTTTCTATTTTATGATTTTTCTGTGATTTACTATGATTTTTCAAAGATTCAGCGGAAATAAATAGGAAAAGAAAAAGTCAAAACAGCAACTACTGTAGCAAAATCACGGTTACTGTAGCAGAACCGCCGTCCAAAACCGCTCCAGGGTGTATTTGAACGGTTTTGAAAAGTTCAGGGTGTAAAACAGACGGTTTTATAGTTTGGAGTGTAGGTTAGACACTATCTAATAGTTCAGGGGCTAAGTAAACTTTTTCCTATATATATATATAATGCACTAGGGCAGTGTTTCCATTCCAGTCTTGATGTCCTTGATGAGCTAAGCAGGGAGACAAAGGAAAGGACATGAGCATGTGCCCCAATGCAACTACAAATAGGCTAAAAATGAATTAGTTGAGATAAATTTGCACATCTTTTTGACTTTTGCCAACAGCTTTTTGCACAAACAGCCAGTAACAATGCATGCCAAATGAGGGTGTGTTCACTTCCCATGTCAACCAAAAATATTTCCTCTTCCACCCATCACTGGCACGTCACAGGCTCACGGTACCTGCAGCACGAGGAACAAGCACGACCGCTCGCACGCATCCATGCATGCACCGGCAGACCCTGAAACACGGGGCCGACCAGAGCGGCAGCTCCACCGAGCGCGGGCCGGCACCATGCTCCTCCTTCCTCTCCTGTCGTCGTCCTCGTCCGTCCGTCCCTCGACAGGCGCAGGCCAACGATGCCGCGGAGCCAGCGACCGTCCGCCACCACCGGCCTCACGCACGCATGCAACCGCACGCTGTTACGGCCCCCCGGCCTCCATAAAGCACCCCGGCGACGGGGGGTGTCGACCTCAGTGTGCACGTCCGCTCACCGCCCGCTCGCTCCCTCATGGACCCTCCTCTGCGGCTCCTGCCCGACGGGCGCCTCATGGCGGCGCTGCTGCTCCTGGCCGCCTGCCTGTCCGCGTGCAGCGTGCAGGCGGTGACGAGCGCGGAGGCCTCCTACATTGCGCACCGCCAGCTGCTGGCCATGAAGGAGGCCGGCGGCGACGAGGCAGGCGACCTGCCGGCGGACTTCGAGTTCGACGACCGCCTCGGCGCCGGCGCGGGGACCTTCGCCAACCCGCGCCTCCGCCGCGCGTACATCGCGCTGCAGGCCTGGAAACGCGCCTTCTACTCCGACCCCAAGGGCTTCACCGCCAACTGGGTCGGCAGCGACGTGTGCAAGTACAACGGCGTCATCTGCGTGGAGGCGCTGGACGACCCCAAGATCATGGTGGTGGCCGGGATCGACCTCAACGGCGCCGACATCGCCGGGTACCTTCCCCCAGAGCTCGGCCTGCTCACCGACCTCGCCTTCTTCCACATCAACACCAACCGCTTCTGCGGCATCATCCCCAAGAGCATGTCGCGACTGTCGCTGCTGCACGAGTTCGACGTCAGCAACAACCGCTTCGTGGGCGTCTTCCCCTACGTCTGCCTCGAGATGGTGTCGCTCAAGTACCTCGACCTCCGGTTCAACGACTTCGAGGGCGAGCTGCCGCCGGCGCTCTTCGACAAGGACCTCGACGCCATCTTCGTCAACACCAACCGGTTCGTGGGGTACATCCCGGAGAACCTCGGCAACTCCACGGCGTCCGTCATCGTCTTCGCCAACAACGCCTTCGTCGGGTGTATCCCCAAGAGCATCGGCCGCATGGTGAAGACGCTGGACGAGATCATCTTCCTCAACAACAAGCTGGACGGGTGCCTGCCGCTGGAGATGGGACTGCTGGTGAACACCACCGTCATCGACGTCAGCGGGAACATGCTCGTCGGCACCATCCCCGAGCAGCTGTCCAACATTGCCAAGCTCGAGCAGCTCGACGTGTCCCGGAACGTCTTCACGGGCATCGTGCACGAGTCCATCTGCGAGCTCCCGGCGCTCGTCAACTTCAGCTTCGCCTTCAACTTCTTCAACTCGGAGGCCGCTGTGTGCATGCCGTCCGACAAGGCGCTCGTCAACTTCGACGACAGGGACAACTGCCTCGGCGCGCTGCGCCCGGCGCAGAAGACCGCGCTGCAGTGCGCCCCCGTGCTCGCGCGCCCCGTCGACTGCAGCAAGCATGTGTGCGCTGGGTACCCGACGCCCGGAGGAGGGCCGCCGTCGTCGGTGCCAGGGAAGCCACCGTCGGTACCCGGGAAGCCGTCGGTGCCAGGGAAGCCTGCTGCGCCTGCGCCCATGCCGTCCCCGCATACACCGCCGGATGTATCGCCAGAGCCGCTTCCAGAGCCATCGCCGGTGCCTGCACCCATGCCAATGCCGACCCCTAAGTCACCGCCGGCGGACGATTATGTACCAACACCACCTGTACCCGCGAAGTCACCGCCAGCGACCTCGCCGCCGGCAGCGCAAGGTGCTCCACCGCCTCCAAAGTCAGCCTGGCTCCCAGGGACACCCGAGCGGCCCAAGGTGCCACCGCCTCAGGTGCAACCTCCTCCAGCTGCCTCCTCTCCGCCTCCGGCACCGGTGAAGTCGTCTCCTCCGCCGGCACCAGTGGCATCACCACCGCCACCTGCAAAGACTCCTCCACCGGCCCCTGTTGCTTCACCACCACCACCTGTGAAGTCTCCCCCACCACCAGCACCAATGAGCTCTCCACCACCTCCCGTCAAATCACCTCCTCCACCGGCACCAGTGGCCTCACCACCACCACCCGTGAAATCACCTCCCCCACCAGCGCCGGTGGCATCACCTCCGCCGCCTGTGAAATCACCTCCCCCACCAGCGCCGGTGAAATCACCTCCGCCGCCGGCACCAGTGGCCTCTCCACCTCCACCGGTGAAATCTCCACCACCGCCGGCTCCTGTGAGCAAACCACCTCCTCCGGTGAAGTCCCCACCACCACCAGCTCCGTCGAAATCAACCCCACCTCCAGAGGAATACCCAACACCACCTACTCCGGTGAAGTCATCGCCGCCTCCGGAGAAGTCTCTACCTCCACCCATTCCGACTACCTCTCCACCAGAAAAAGAGAAGCCTACTCCTCCATCAACTCCGTCTAAGCCACCTTCAACTCCAGAGAAGCCTACTCCTCCATCAACTCCATCTAAGCCACCTTCAACTCCAGAGAAGCCTACTCCTTCATCGACTCCGTCTAAGCCACCTTCAACTCCAGAGAAGCCACAACCGCCACCATCTCCAGTTGAGACGCTACCTCCTCCATCAAAGTCTTCTCCACCGAAAGAACCAGTTAGCTCACCACCGCCTACACCTAAGTTATCACCTCCACCAGCTCCTGTAAGCTCACCGCCTCCAGTGAAGTCTTCTCCACCTCCAGCACCAGTGAGCTCACCACCGCCTACACCTAAGTCATCACCTCCACCAGCTCCTGTAAGCTCACCGCCTCCAGTAGAGAAGACTACTCCACCACCAGCACCAGTCAGCTCACCACCTCCGGTCGTAAAGTCTTCTCCACCACCTGCACCGGTTAGCTCACCACCAATGACGCCTAAGTCATCAGGCCCACCTGCACACGTGAGCTCACCACCTGAAGAGGAGGAGTCAACCCCACCACCGGCAACGGTCAGCTCACCACCATCAGAGCCCAAGTCATCACCCCCGGCAACAGTTAGCTCACCACCGGCGACGCCTAAGTCGACACCTCCACCAGTTGTTGTGAGCTCGCCACCTCCAGAGGTGAAGTCTTCTCCACCGCCGGCACCAGTTAGCTCACCACCACCAACTACTAAGTCGTCACCTCCACCTGCTCCTGTGAGCTCACCACCTCCAGTAGTAAAGTCTTCACCACCACCGGCACCAGTGAGCTCACCGCCGCCGGCGCCTAAGTCGTCACCTCCACCTGCTCCTGTGAGCTCGCCGCCTCCGGTGGTAAAGTCCTCTTCACCACCGGCACCAGTTAGCTCACCACCACCGGCACCTAAGTCATCACCTCCACCTGCTCCTGTGAGCTCGCCGCCTCCAGAAGTGAAGCCACCACCAGCGCCAATTAGCTCACCACCGCCAGCGCCTAAGTCTTCACCTCCACCTACTCCTGTGAGCTCACCACCTCCAGTGGTGAAGTCTTCTCCACCACCGGCACCAGTCAGCTCACCACCACCTCCGGTCAAGTCGCCACCTCCACCTGCCCCTGTGAGCTCACCTCCTCCCCCTGTGAAGTCTCCACCACCACCGGCGCCAGTCAGCTCACCACCACCTCCAGTGAAGTCACCACCACCACCGGCACCGGTCAGCTCACCACCGCCTCCAGTGAAGTCACCACCACCTCCAGCACCAGTGAGCTCGCCACCACCCCCAGTGAAGTCACCACCACCACCGGCACCGGTCAGCTCTCCACCACCCCCAGTAAAATCTCCTCCTCCACCGGCACCAGTTAGCTCTCCTCCGCCGGCACCAGTTAGCTCTCCTCCACCAGCACCAGTGAAGCCGCCATCGCTACCACCACCGGCCCCAGTATACTCACCTCCTCCGGTGGTCACCCCTTCCCCACCGAAGAAAGAAGAATCAACACCAGCACCACCGGCAGAATCCCTACCTCCACCTTCATTCAACGACATCATCCTTCCACCTATCATGGCCAACAAGTACGCATCTCCGCCTCCCCCTCAGTTCCAAGGGTATTAAGCGCCACTGAGAGATGGTTGACGAAGAGTGACTGGACCAGTATATAAGGTCACATGCGCAGACAAACAGCTACATGTACACTGCAAGCGTGTGTGAAATTGTTTATTTTTTGCATGTGCACGCGATGTTCGAATGTGTGCATGTGTGAACTAACTAATGAGGCGACAAGGTGTAAGAGACATGCCAGGGGAGTGTGATTTTTGTGCCTTGGGTGTCGCTTTATTTTTTTTCTTATATATAGAAAAGGAAATGTTTTCCTTAAAAAGTTGGGAGTACAAGATGACGGAACAAAGTTAAGGGATTATTATGAACTGCTTTTGTCCCTGTTATTGATATACTATTAAAATGGTTATGGTCATATATGATGAATATTTCTTGCAATTCCATTTGTGATCCATGTGAATTATTGAGTTCTGACATAATACTTGTGCTTTGAATCATTTGTCCTGAAAGGGATTATGCAACATTCATATTTAACTCAGTGTTTATCTTGATCAACACAAGTCGAAACTAGTGGGTGGCCACGCAGTTGTGCGTCTAGGCATCATTCAGATTTGACTGTTTGTTTAGACTCTACTTTGTCACATTATTAAGTTTTATAATTTTTATTCATATGCACTTATTTTTATTTGTTTCTATTCTAACTTAATACTATTATTTGGAATCGAATGACACTTTCTATCAACTATGTATGGTTTGCATCTCACTCTTATTTTCCTTTTTTATAATGCTGCAACCCTGATCAAGATTTTCAAGCTACACCCAACTTTTATTTACACCGAGCAAATTTTTCTATTTTCTTTATTACACTTTACATAAAATGTTCATTTCAATGTCAAATGTATACCATGTTCAGTGAACTTTGCCTTAGCTCTTACTCTTCCTTACCCCATGTCCGGTTGCTGTGGAGCGTGGAGGTGGTATTAGGTAGCGTTTGGTTCGGGAGTGGAACAAGGATGAGGTGGGATATTATAATTTATCCTAGTGTTTGGTTTAGAGACATTATGGATGATCATCCCTAGAAGATAATATTTCCTTGGTTTTAGGGACAACCCCATCCCAAAATTGGAGGGACACGCTCGTCCTCTTTCGACAGTGTGTTGTTCCATCTGTGTGTCCTTCTATTTCTCGTCTGCCCCCATGATGCTCCCGATGATGCTTCTGTAAGCAGTAGCGTCCACCAGCGGCTCTGTACCATCGCAGCTGGTGCCGGTGATCACCAAATCATCGACGTACACACCAACCACCTGCTGCGCGTCACAGTTCTGCCTGATGTAGATGGTGTGCTTCGACGTACTCCTCCTGAAGCCGAGTGACATCAGCATGTTGTCCAGCTTCGCATTCCAGGCTCGTGACACTCCATGTAGCCCGTACAATGCCTTTTGCAGCTTGAGCATTTTGTGCACCTTCCTGGCGATGAAAAATCCCGCCGGCTGCTCAATGTACAACTCCTCCTATTGGTCGTCATTCAAGAGAATGCCAACTTGGCATCCAAGTGGTACACCTTGCACCCTTCATGCATCGCAAGGGTGATGAGAAGGCGCACCAAGTCCAGCCGTGCCACCAGAGCGACCACTTATCGTAATTGATGTCGTGTTGTTGTCACTACTACAGTAATGTTTTCCCAAGCGGCCAAAGATGATTTTTCGAGGTGGGCAGGGAGTCTGCCTCCAAAGCAACGACTACTTAAATTGATAATTTGGAGGCAGTCAAGTGCCCGCCTATGAAAAAATTAAAAAAACAGAAAGAACAAAAAAACTCATCGACAAGCCCCGCCGAGCACGTTGCACGTCGACACGCTGCCGCCACCAGATCCGGGCGCCGTCGCTGCTCCTCTCCAGATCCAAGCCCCTGTAGCCGCCACGAGGCCTATCCGCCTTACATCCGAGCCTCTGCCGCCCGATCCAAGCCATGGCCACCACCGCGATCCTCGGCCGCCAAGGAAGAGCGATTGTTGCCGCCACCGCCGCGGAAGAGCCCATCACCGCTGGGCGCGAGCGGCGCATGCGGCCCTCCGCTGGTGGGGCGCGAGCAGCCCCCACTGCCACCAGGGCATGAGCGACCCCCACTGCCGGGGCGCGTGCGGCCCTCCATCGCTGGGGCATGAGCGCCCTTGCTGCCTGGAGCCGTCATCATCATCGTAAGAATAGAGGAGTGCATGGGTGAGGAGAGCTGGCAAAGATAGAGAGCAAGAGAGATGGAAGTGGCTGAGTCTGCAGGGTGGGAGGAGATAGAGAGCTAGTGTTTTTCGGCTTATGTACTACAAACCTGATACTAGGCCAAGATGGGCTCACATAGGATGGTACTAGGCTCGGCCACGTTAACAGAGGTGGGTATCACAACCGGAGCCGTCTGCTTTGCCGAGGGCCCTAGGCTCTCGGCAAAGCCTCTAAGGCCCTCGGTAAAGCCTTTGCCGAGCGCAGCTCTCGGCAAAGCGCCCTCGGCAAAAATCCGATCGGCAAAGGCTTCTTTGCCGAGAGCCGTTTATCGGGCACTCGGCAAAGCCTTTGCCGAGAGCCCGACGCTCGGCAAAGTGTGAAATAAAAAAATGCGAAAAAAACCTGGAAAAAAAAATTTTCAATCGGGGGAGGGGCCCACTGGCCAGCGCCCGCCCGTCTCCGTCGAAGTCGCAAGTCGCGGCATTTTTCGCGGCTACGCGGTCGGCGGGATTCGAACTCGTGACCTCTCACTTACGCGATACCTCCTCTGCCACCTGCACTACACACTCACATGTGTCTATATGCCGTTTCAGTTACTCAAATATTATACTAAACCAAGTGAAAATTGATTGTTTGAGGCCCTAAACGAATTCAAATCAAAAAGTTGTCAACCACAAAGTTTCATAACTTTTCGAGCACTATATTTTTCATATAGAAAGTTTTTCCATCCGAGGTCTTTTGAAAAATTCAAATTTTAAAATTTTGAATTTCAAACGTAGTTTTGCATGACAAGATGAATTCAAATGAAAAAGTGGTCAACTACAATGTTTCATAACTTTTTAAGATCTACAAATTTCATTTAGGAAGTTTTTCCATCCGAGGTCTTTTGAAAAATTCGAATTTTAAAATTTTAAAATTTTGAATTTCAAACGTAGTTTTGCATGACAAGATGAATTCAAATGAAAAAGTGGTCAACTACAATGTTTCATAACCTTTCGAGATCTACAAACTTCATTTAGGAAGTTTTTCCATCCGAATTTGTGGTGCTAACATTGTTCACAAATCTTATATATCTCTCTTGTAGTTTCATGGAACTACATGAGAGACATATAGATTTTGTGAACAACGTAATTATTACTTTGTCGAATAAAGAAATGACCAATATAAAGTTTGTAGATCATGAAAAGTTATGAAACTTTGTAGTTGAAAACTTTTTTATTTGAATTCGTTTAGGGCACCAAAATGTGGTTTGAAAAATTGCTTTGTCGAGTGTTTTACTTTGGCACTCGGCAAAGAAGCCTTTGCTGAGTGTTTTTTTTTGGCTCTCGGCAAAGAAACTTCTTTGTCGAGAGCCGTTTATCGGACGCTCGGCAAAGCCTTCTTTGCCGAGTGTTTTTTTGGCTCTCGGCAAAGAAACTTCTTTGCCGAGAGCCGTTTATCGGACGCTCGGCAAAGCCTTCTTTGCCGAGTGTTTTTTATTTGGCTCTCGGCAAAGCCTTCTTTGCTGAGCGCCCGAAAAAAAATGCTCGGCAAAGCCTCCGGCGCTCGGCAAAGAAGTGAATTCCGGTAGTGTATCTTAAAAGGTTTACCTCTAAAAATGGCCATCATTTTCAGTAGACCTTTTAAGAGGCCTGCATCCGTAAATCCATTTTAAGAGACGGTCAGTTTTTTACTGCCTACATAAAATAAAACATATGCCTCCATAAATCAATTTTAACAGACGGCCAATTTGTGACCGCTTCCGTATATAAAACGTCTGCCTCCTAAATTCATAAGTATTTTAAGAGATGGGTGAGTTTTGTGACCACCTCGGTTAATTTTTTGGCAGTGTCCCACAAAATCATTTATGTAGTAGTGTGTGTATATCCCTTCACCATGAGGCACAACATGTGCTTGGCCACCGCCCCGTGCTCATCCCTCTTCACCTTGAATACCCATTTCAACCCGATCGCCCAACATATAGGTGGGAGGTCCGCCGGCGACCAGGCCTGGTTCTACTCAATGTAGTCCATCTCCTCCCACCATCGCCTTCCTCCAGCTTAGGTTGCATTCTTCTTTAGCAAATGGTTCATCAGAGTTCACCACATGTGGCTCCACTGCAACCGGTGCACGTTGCAAGAACCCAATCAGCGATGCCGGTCCGGGGATGTTGTCTATCATCTAGAACTGAAGCGGGGCATGCTTGTCAAGGTCAACGTCCAGGTGGTCTCCATTTTCGCCTGGCGGGGAGGTAAACACCACTGCCTACACTCTAGGCAATCCACCTAGCATCGCTCCTCCAATAGCTGTAATGATATTCTGCACGCATGTGGAATTATCTACTTGAGCATAAGAAATATCAACAGCAACCCTTTCACCTTGAGCATGCTTCTCACCGTAGCCACCACCCTGACATTCTGGTGTTCCATCATGTTGTTCTTGTGGAATGTGTGGTGCAGTGTGTTGGCTTTGGACTGCTTCCATCATGCAATACTCGACGAACTCCATGAAGGTGAATTTACCACCACGATCGATGTGGAGTGCCCTCAGCATGCACCCGGACTCGCCTTCCGCCCGCGCTTGGATCTCCTTGATGGCAGCCATTGCGTAATCCTTGGAAGGAATCGCGACCACCCACATGTATCTGCTGAGGTCATACACCACCAGCAGGAAGTACTTGTTGCCCCCTGAAGTTGTTGGCGTGATGGGCCCACACAGGTTTCCATGCACCAAGTCGAGGAGCTCCCGCGCACGGTACTTTGCTTGTTCCGGGGATGAAGTGTGCCTTTGCTTTCTAGCTTGGCACACCTCGCACACCCGCTCCACATGCCCCATTTCAAGCAAGCCCTAAACCAGCTCCTCCTAACCTAGCTTCCATGGTGCCACCAGTTCACATGACCGAGGCGCGCATGCCATCGCCAAGCCTCCTATCATCGCAGGCCACTAGGCAAACCGGTGGTACCATCTTGATGTTGAGAAGATACAATCATTTGCCACCTGCGTCACCTTCGCCATCAGACAACGACCGGGCTCCAGGATGCACATGACCACATCATCGATGTCGGCCTTGTACCCGATCTCATTGAGTTGAACGATGCTCACAATATTCGTCATCAACCGGGGAATATTAGACCTCGGTAAATGAACGCATCTCACTGTCATTGAACATCGCCAAGTTGAACTTCTACCGGAGCTGCACTACGGCAGACTTCTTCACTTAGTCATCATCGACCGCATCTTCATGATGGCTTCGCACGCCTCCTTCATCGTCTTCTTATTTGCGAGTGCTGACACCATTTCTGGTGGCACCTCACTATAGAGGGTGTCGAGCGCCATCATCTCTTCATCCTAATCGGTGCCCTCATCCTCGATGATCCAAAGAACCCTTGCCTTCAGCTTCACCTTCATTAGGAGCGTCCAATCGGAGTAATTGGTCTTGGTGAGGACGGAGTAGCTACTCCTGCCACCTACCTCATGAATCACCTGTTGGATCGTGACACTGTCCTTGGAGTTGGAAAAGCCATCGACTGGCTTCTTCTGGTTACCCATCAAGTCCAACCTCAACAAAACTGGCTTTGATGCCACTTGTTGGAACTCGCTGAAGATACAACGATGATCACGTTGCTGGTGAGGTTATGGCCAAGACAAAACACATGCAAACACAGTGGACACAATCTTGTTTTGGTGCTATCAACTTGGTAGCATTTGCATACTCTGTAACTTTGCCTAAGTAAGCAATTACAAGGAAACAAATCATGCCCTTCAATTAGGCCGACACAAGCATATTCATGCAGTGATCATGTGCCTAATTGACTACTATCGTATACAGCAAAAACTAATCTTGCACACAAGGATTACACTCAAGAATGAATGCTATGGTGGGTTCTTGACTTCTTGGTGACACTTCTTTTAAGGGAGAGGATGAATTAGAGGGGATCTGGCCAAGCAAGAGGATGCTTCAGAGGTAGCCACCACTGGTGTCACCCCCGGTGACTCCAAACCCTAACCCACGGCCATTGTCTAGTCTTCCTGGTGGAGTGCAGATGGATAGATCCCACGGATGAAGGTACGCTCATGAGTCGACCCGTGTTATCCAACGAGTCAGCAAGTTCTAGCTCTTTTGACCTGTTTCAAGTTTAAGGCCTACCAGCATGGCCCAATGGCCTTACCTTGTGGGTCGGATCAATGACCCAATGGGTCAACCCAGCCCATTTCGCATCCTGAACAACACCAAAGGTATAGCATCCCCTCAAAAAAATCAAAGGTATAGCCATGGAGCCATCAAACTCTTTCAATTTCAAAGTGCATCAATGAAAAATCCACGTGCCCTCCTCCATAATCCTCTTCCAGTCCCCCAAACAAAATGCCTAAATGATGAACATGTTTTTCCCAATTGGGCAGAATGTCACCTCTTGCGCCATGCTCCACGCCACGAGCATCATGGAGACCAGCGAATTCTCGCTAAGTCCTTCCCCGATAATAGCTTTGCTGCCGCCATCCACTTCTCCTCTGGCAGGACATCTCTATCTGCCTTGGCCTAGGATCACCCCGTCCTTCTAAGCCTCGTTTAGATGGAGCTAGCCAAGCAGCTTGTCCACCTCTACCTCACTTACCTTCATCTTCGCATCTGAAGTAATGGCTGTCATGGAGAAAAAATGGATCTGCACATCCATCGACACACCCAGAAATTGCTCTCCTCCAAGGCCGTCTGGAAGCAGAGCTAGTCTACCCCTTGGTCAGCCTGAGCGGGGAGGTTTTAGGAAAAGGTGGGAGCAACAGATCGGACAGAGATCCTTAACTGGCACGCAGCGCTGGCAGAGTCGCGGAAACCTCGCTAGGTCGAGTCAACGGTCATCATCACACTGCCTTGTCCGGCCCATGTTTAGATCACCTCAAAATTCCAAGTTTTTTCACTCTCTCTCCATCACATCAATTTTTAGCCGCTTGTATGGAGTACTAAATGTAGGTAAAAAAAATATCTAATTACACAGTTTAGTTCAAAATCACGAGATGAATCTTTTGAGCCTAGTTGGTCTACGATTGGACAATATTTGTCAAATAAGACGAAAGTGGTACTATTCATCAGGTTGAAAAAATCTTCAATCTAAACAAGGGCCCGGTTGAAATTACTTATATGAAAAATCTAGTGCGTCATATGTCATGAAAAAAAATTCTAGATCCACCACTAGCCATGTATATATATAATGGACCTGCTAGCGCTCGGACGTCGGTTCTAAGTGCTACTGTCGGACGCTGCACGTGCATAGTTGTATATCAACGGTGGAGGTGATTACCCGTCCCGTTATGTCTTTTTGGAAACAGTAGCAACAGAAAAGAGTGCCTCGCGCATAAGAAGCAGCGGGGCTCGAACCACCTCACCATCCGCATGTAGGCCAGTGTTGACCACTTCTGCGTCCACACGTACGGGCAGCACTGTGGTCATCGACGGCGTGGGCAAGGGGCTCACGCTCCTGGGGCACGACCTGGAGCCCTCCCGCATGACACTGCAATGTTTCGGCAACACCTCCGCTAACAGCCCCTAGTACGTCACAACCAGAATATAAAACTTCTCCTGGTGATGTGAGGTTCTCCTAATTATTAGCATTCAATATTTAGTGTAAGTTTTTTCGTACCAAATGTATCTTAGTGACATGTGCTATGACCGATAGTAGTGTTATTATTACTATTTAAAAACACTAGAATAACACGATTTTGGTAGTGCGTGCTCAGCTACATGAACGCCAAGTGATGACTGCGCAAGGGTGACGCGTTGCTCACCTTCAACGTCAGGTTCAATTGCAACAGCTGTGTCTGGAACGTTGAGAAGCTCGCCAATGACACTGGCGTCTGGAACGATAGCGTAACTCAGTTAAATGATGATCATGTTGCTAGTCCAGACGCTACAAAGGAACCACGTGCGCGAAGGAAGGGCGCGGTGGCGGCATTTTGGTGCGACGACGCGAAGGAATTCGCTCGACATGCTTCAATCCCGCGGCAAATAACAACATCGTGGGCCCAACTTTTCATTTACCAAGTGAATTATGGAAAACTATTGGAGATGGACCTTTTTTCCTTCGCCATAACATTTGGGGATTTGCCAAACTCCAAGATTTGGGAAACAAAAAATCTCAAACTGTTGGAGTTGCTCTTAGCGTCATGTTGCAAGCAATATCCATCTATTACATCTTTTGTAGCGGCATTCTGGTCAAGCCCACCAAACATTGGTGCTATGTTGCAAGTGTTGGATTTCAATTGGGCTTGGCTAATTTTAATTCAATTAAAATCAAATAAATTTGGAGGCCCATATTAAGATTTTGACAAAAGATTGAGTCAGTAAATAGGTGGCTAGTATGTGCACTCATTGTGAAGTAGAGAGAACCAAAGAATGTGCCATGTGCGCACGCGCCGAGCTGAGTCATGGCGTGCCGTGCACAGGCTTGACACAACACGAACACGATGCGGTGTGGGTGTGGGCTTGTTTTGTCACTTAGACTTGATGACGTCTATTAAAGACTCATCAAAGGAGTTGTTACCGGAATAACGCCTACAGAAGTGATCGTGGCAACTCCGTTTATTCGTCCAAGTAATGTCTTGCACATACCTAAAATTCCGCCAGACCACCATTGTTCTCTATTGTTGCTGCTTTCGAGTTTCTTCATCCCACGGAAGTGATTACCGCAATAATAATGCTTTCTGTAGTCTTCGAATGGGAAGAACATGGACGTTACATTTGAACCCACCTGTGTCTGTGTTATTCTTTTTTTCTTTTCTCCTTTCAATTGCTATGTTTGTTTCTTATTTCCCACCATTTTAGTTTTGGTTTTCTATTGTTTTAGTCTATTAGGCAGCTTGTCGTGGGGTCTTCCTTCTATTGCCAAGGAACAAAATCTTCACACCTGACTTCATCAAGGAGCACTATTGATTTTTCCAAACCATATCGTTAGTCGTAGTGTAATTAATTTAGTCATACTCTAGTTATTATAGTACGAGTTCTCATCAGGATCCTGTTATATGTGTACAGTACATGTGAATGTGAAGTATGGCAAGGCTGCGAGTTTTCTGGGAATCAAGAGATCTATCTCATTTCTGTTATGTAATCAACCATGTTGAACTAATATTAGTTTCATGTTATAAGTACTTACATCATATGTTGCAATGCTCGAAATCAAATGAATATATTGTTGCAGTTACTTCTATCATATGTTTCAGTGGTCCAAAATAAAACGTTGCAGTTACTTCCATCTTATGTGCAATGCTCCAAAAGAATATGTTGCAATGCTCCAAATAACATGAGAGTGTAATCAACCATGTTAAACTATTATTAGTGGCATGTAGCAAGTACTTCCATAATATGTTGCAATAATGCTCCAAAAGAGGATTGGACGGTCTACACTCACCCTAGTTTGTTGCGATGGAACATATTCAACATGGTCAACATGTGGTTTCATATTATGGAAGTACTTGCTACACCATAGTCACTAATAATAGTTCAACATGGTCTAACTAATAATATGTTCAACATGGAACTATAATTGACCATTGTGCACCCGTGCACGTATGTGTCTGATGGAACGTATATACAATTGGTAATGCTAGGGTCAGGGCGTCCGAACAGATGTATGCGGCTTCCCGTAAATTTCCCCACTCGCTCCACCGTGCCGACCGACTCCACCTCGCTGCTCGCTCACCGTGACTGCTCCACCAAGCTGGCGAGCCTCCACAACGGATACTTCAACAAGCAGGAGAGGGGAAGAGCTTCATGTGATGCCGCCCCACAGGTGAGTTGTCCGCGCCGCTGCCATACCTGCGAGCTCTACGCTGTGCGAGCTCCATGCACCACCGCCGACCTCCGCATCGGCGTCGAGCTCCGCAACAACGAGCCTCCATTCGTCCAAGGAGCAAAGTGACATTGCACTGAAAGCGCATGTTTGAAGCGTATGTTTCAAGTGTTTCATAGGTATGTTGTAAGTGCTTTATATCGACGTTGCAAAAGTAGATCAGCATCTTGCACATGTTGCAAAGACCTTACACGTATGTTTTAAGTGTATGCTCTAAATGCTTCATCTGTTCCAGACGTATGTTGCAAGTGTTTCATCTGGATGTTGCAAAAGTAGATCTAGATGTTGCATATACATGCATGTTGCAAGCGTATGTTCAAGTGTTTTAGGTGTTTCATATGTATGCTGCAAGTATTTTATCTAGATGTTGCATATGTTTTTGTAATGGCAACACACGTATTTTCAAGTTTTTTTCTAGTGTTCTCGTAAGTGTTTCAGGCGTATGTTGTAAGTATTTCAGTTGTTTTTTTATGTATGTTGCAAGTGTTTCATCTGGATGTTGCAAAAATAGATATGGTGTTGCACATGTTGCGACGGGACCCGCTTGCTGTAGCTACATGCTGCAACTGCTGGAGTGCCATCGTGGGTCACTGTGCAGACGCCTGAGGACAATAGATGCATCTATGGCGCGACATCCACCGGCTGAGGCAGGTGACTAGGACCCACATGGGTTCATATGTGTGGGTGCGAGGCGAAATAGAGTGGGAGGGAGGTACGCAGCGTGGGGTCCCGCGCGAACATGTTCATGGATTACTCGACCGGGCTGGGCCCGAAAGTGAATCATCTTGGGCATCCAAGCTGGTCCGGGGGAGCTGAGGAAAAATTTTCCATAGAAGGCGTAATGATTTGTTTACGTAAACTCCACGTGGGACACGGTATCCGAATTGGTCTGCAAACGAGGCCGTGTTTAGATGCCGACCGAATCGGCACTGCGCGCTACAGTGTTCCTACGTGTTTTGTTTTTTAGTGCAAAAAATTGTCCAAAAATTGATTAATTAGACTCAAAATGTTCGTCTCACAAGGTACAACAAAACTATGCAATTAGTTTTTTATTTTATCTACATTTAGTACTCCATGCATTTACCGACATGTTGATGTGATGGGAAATCTTCTTTTTGCATAGTAAAATTTGGGGGAAATTTTGGGAACTAAGGCCTTGTTTAGATACCCAAATTAACCCCAAATTCTACTATGCAAAAAGGAAATTTCCCATCGCATCAAAATATCGGCAAATACATGGAGTACTAAATGTAGATAAAATCATAAACTAATTACACAGTTTTGTTGTACTTTGCGAGACGAACATTTTAAATATAATTAATCAATCGTGCTGTACGCCCTGTACTGCGAACGACGCGACTCTCCGGAGAAGCCACATGGCCGCCGCCGGCGACGGCGGCGAGTCCCACTGCCGGGACGCGCTCCGCGAGGCCTTCGGTGACTCGTCGGGCAGCGACTCCGACACACTGGCCGTTGTCAGCCCCGGAGCGGGCCGCGGGCACTGGAGGTGGGAGGCGGTGGCTGGGGTCAGGGGGCTGTGGCTCTGCGCTGCCTTCCTCTCCGCCGACGAGCAGGCGCGCCTCCTCAATGCGATCCAGCAAGGTGAGTCCTCGGTTGCCGGGACCTCCTGTAGCCTCCCTCATCTTGTTGAGAGCAAAAAGGGGAATATTTTTACCTTCGTGTTCTGTTTAATTTGGTTTCAGTCAGGACATTACTTTTTCGTTAATGGTCGATCTATGAACTCTTTGTGATGATTACAATCACCGGTTCTGCTTAGACAGCTGCAGCCTGCGGTGCAATTACTAATGTTAGCAATAGGTACCTTAATCCCCTTTTTTCCTCTGACTGTGCATTAGTTCTTATTATAAAATTATCTAGCTATATGTAAATATGTTAAATTGTAATTTTGAATAAGTCTTTTATTCTCGATCTAATACTACACTTAACTCTGGATTGGTTAAATTTTACATCTCCAGTTGAGCAGTAGCAAACTTCCTAATACCTATGCAGAAGAAACTCTGCTCCAGTTTCTTATTGCTCAACAACAGAAATAACCATGGCTCTTAGCTAATCGTAAGTCTGATGGCTTCCTTTTTGCAGAAGGATGGTTTGTTGATGCAAACAACCAAGTAAGGTTTTCCCCTCATCTTTTCAGTATCTTCCTAATGTTTGTCAGTGGTAGGATTTTCAATATTCTCAGTAGTTCCATAAAGACTGCCTGATTTGTGTATAAGGCTTCCTAAAGTAGTTCAAACTATACTTAGAATTTCCATCCTTGTCTATCATTTTTAATGTTTAAGTTCTCCTTGCTCCTATCTTCTTTTTAGGCAATGAGATTTGGCGATCTCCCTTCATGGGCTGTCGAACTTTCTGCACTTATTCGTGAAGCTATCTGTATTGGTGACGCCGGTGTTGGTCTTGATGCAGAGGTGACAAACGAGGATGAAGATGCATGTCCTCTGCCATCAGATTTGTTGTGGCGGGAGCCATTTTTCGATCAGATGATTGCAAACAGATACAGGCCAGGTGAGGTGCGGAACTCTCTGATATTCAGAAGAAAACATATCGTTCAGAAAAGGGATGCATTCTTTTTGCTCTCTTAACATTATGCTTCTGCTGTTGAATCTAGGGTATCTGTGCTCATGTTGACCTCATGTGCTTTGACGATGGAATTGCAATAGTCTCTTGAATCAGCTTGTGTGATGCACTTCAGTCAAGCAGAAGCAGCAAGGGGAAGCGCGGCCTCTGACACCCTGAAGCAAGGGGACGGTGAATCTACAAAGGTCCCCATTTTGCTGAACCCAGGCTCCCTTGTTCTCATGTCCGGTGATGCAAGGTATCTCTGGAAGCATGAGATCGACCGCAAACCAGGCAGACAGCTTTGGGATGGCAGGGAACTTGAGCAGCACAGAAGAACTTCCGTTACACTGAGAAAACTCCTGCCTTCTACAGACTAAACTGGTCATGACAGTGAACAATTTGTTAGATGTTTGTGGTTCCAAGCCACTTTTGCAGTTGCAGAGCAGTCATTTTTTGCGGTGAGGTATATCATGGAAAATTGTAATATGCTGTTGCTAAAGACAGCCATTTTTTGAATGTCTCAAGCTCGACATTATTGGCAGAAAGCAGTAGCATTGTCCATGCATCATGTAAGCTCTATTCTCCTTTTCGAAATTAAGCATGCTTACAGAGTTAGTACAGTTGGGTTTCTTAACAATGTCACTGGAAGCCATCATGGTATGTAAATGCACCTCAAAGCAACATTAAAGTATTTCATGAACACATTGTCTGATAGACAAGGCTTACACTCCCTAACAAGCATTCCACATGACAGGCATGTTGGGTGAGTGATCGATCACAACTCACATGGCAGAACTAGTCCAACTAATACTAGTCCTAAATTGAAAATGAACAAACACCTGATCCTTTCGTTCCAGGAGAAAAATGGAGTTCACACGTCTTCCTTCCAGGTGCCAAACCAGGGAGAATGAGCACATCACTTGGTTGGTTCAGGTGAGGAATATCAAACTCTTGATGGATGAGCATCATGCTGCATGTGCCAACCAGGGACAGGCATATGAAGACATCCATATTAGAACAGGGACAATATTTGGGGGACCAAGCAGAGGCAGGTATTGAGTTCTATCCCCAGCTTCAATGTTCCTAGCAGGAAATCTGGGTGATGGAGGCAGGCAGGCATCAATGGCATGAAAACAATGAATTTTTAAAGCAACATCTACATAGTTCTATACTAGCAAGAACTAGCTTGTGCCACAGAATCAAAGATCCAATAGCTTCATGTTAGCGCAAGACTAACTTTCTTTTCTTCCCACATGTCAATAGTAATAACAACAACAAAATTCCAGTATCTTATGCCTTGGACCACAATCTTTTTTTGACATTACAACATATTTAAGGGCCTGTTTGGATGGCTAGGGCTAGTATAAGGTTAGCCAACTGGCTAACAACTAGTTGGAGGTTTGGACAAAAAATTAGCTCACCTGTAGCCCCTGTTGGATGGGCTAGGGCTAATTTTTGCAATTTTAAGCTAGCTAACAGTTAGCTCTCGGTATCTAAACAGGCCCTAAACATTGCTGATACAAGGACAGAAGAGCTTGTGGCACCTTGCCGGTACAAGAAAACACGCAGTACATAGAGTTCTTTGGATGGCGAAGAGGAACCATGGCTTCAACCATGGCAGTGCTTGATGCGGGAGCAGGCGCGGCGGTAGGGGTTGGCCTGGGCACCGGGCCGGCAGTTGTAGTAGCTGGCACCGCGGCGCGAGCACGGCACACTGTCGCGCTGTTGGTGATGTACCCGTCGATGGACCCGTTCAGGATCGGCCGACATGGTGGAAGCCCCTACTCCTTTATGCGCGCCAAGGCCCCGCACCTTGTCGCTCGCCGGGCACATGCCCACAGACCCGCGGCACCCGGCGGCAGCGGGGTCAGCCGGGAGGTTGTTCCCACCACCGTCAGGCAAGGAGATGGCAGGGGGTTCAGCCGGGAGGAGCGTGAATGGAGGGAGCTCCCCACCGCCGTCAGGCAAGGGGACGGAGGCAGCAGCAGCGAGGAGGAAGGCGATGATGACGACGAGGGGCTTGGCAGCAGCCATGGCGGCGGGTGGACGTGGTGCTCGGCGAAATGCCGGTGGTGAACCGGGGTGGACGGACAAGGCAGAGGCTAAGCGTGTTATGAAACCTTCCGATCTTGTCTGTGCAAGGGCTATTATGGGGGCTGTTTGGTTGGCAACCCAAAAGGACCTGTCAAAATTTGGCCATGTCAAAATTTGGCTATGCCAGAGTTGGAGCCATGCCAAAACAGGAATAGTAAGTGTTTTGTTCATGGCCAAGCCGAAGTTTGGCTATGCTAAAATTTAAGAGCAAAAGTATGTGTCTGGATTGGAGCCACGCGAAAACTCTATGTATGATATGACATGTGGGATTCATATGTCAGTCAAATTGTTTTTTGGTTGAAATGTAGCTAGCTGAGTTTTTTTTAGATTTAATTGCAAGCAATAGTTTGGTGAAAACGGTTTGTAAATCTGATGCATAGTTTAAGACATATCTTGATTTAATTTAAAGAAATCCACTCTCAAAATCTAGAACCGCATACAACCACTCATGGGCTGCCACATCAGCTACCTATACTGTAGATGGGCAATGCCAAATTTTCAGGGCACGCCAAACCCTGGTCATAGACCAAATGGTGTCCAATTTTTACCTGCCGGCCAAATTTTGTTCAGGACCCTAGGGCCTAAACTAAACACGCCCCAAGTCATCTCACGTGTCAGCTAGTATAATACTAGTAGTATATTGCTGTTCATCTCAAAAGCATAATAAAATATAATGTTATTGCTCATCTCAAAATGGAAGTTTTTGCATAATAAAATCTAGGTTGTGAACTTGCAACTCAAGCTCAACTCCGTAAAGCGAGTCTGTATATATTGCAAGCTGAACCAAATTTTTGCTATGAATGCCAAAAACAAAAGTCTTTTTGATAAATGTGATTTTTTTTTAAAATTTGTTAATCAGAATGTGCAACGTTTTTCTTTAAGACACAGGGATGGGGAAAGGTTGAACTGGTAGTCTACTTAGCACATGGATATAGCTGTCTTCATAAATGGGTATTTGCGTTCTTTTTTCTTGAAGAATTACACATTGGGAACAAATTTCACAGAACAACAAACCTAAAATGCATTAAACTGTGAATACTAGAGCAGTTGAATTGTACATACCATGTATATTTTCTAATACTCAAAAATCTGCTGCCGTCAAGGAAGCTGAGATGCATGGGTGTGTTCTATGGCATTAGTCATGAACTCATAACCATGTGGACTACAGAAAAATTTCCTATGTGGAGTTCATTTTGTCAGTTTCTTCATGTACAACTATCAATCATCTTCATCGGTTTTGAACACATCATGAGTTTCTTGATTCTGTTTGATGACCTGATCTCAATGCTGAATTGCCTGAATCATACATTCACCGCGCCCACAGAACTGGCCATTTCCTCCAAGAGCTCCTGCTGCTCCATTGTAGCACAAGACTGTAGATGTTTAAATGACAAATGAGATTGTTACAAGAGATGGACTCATGTTATTACATCATCTCTGCTGTAATAGATGCACGTTGCCACATTTGCATAGTTCATTTTTTTTGGTCAAGTAATATACCTGAACAGCCGATTCGATGTCTCCTAAAAGGAAGCCGGTCAGTTCAAAGTTCATCTTTAATCGGTGGTCTGTCACTCTGTTATCCTGTTGAGAGCAAAAGACCTCAAATTATATAAATATTGGAGGCGATTTATAAAGCATAAGAAGAGCTCCTTTCCAAAAAGAACAGAGAAAGAAAAGACAAGTTTATAGGTGATAGGATGTCCTGCTACCTTGTAATTGTATGTCCTTATCTTTTCAGATCGAGCACCAGTACCAACCTTCAGTTGAACAGGTATTAGCAACACTGAACAGAGAGGATGACAAAATCTTTCATAAGGGCTAACTCTATTTCCTACACAAACTGAAGGCACTAGCTTTTGTTGTCTTGTCATTGTTTAAATTTTTGTGAATTCCAACTGCATATTATACTGTTCACGTAAATGTCTACTACACTGCTACTCTGTATCCAGTTTGAGCATTTATCATCTATAAGACAGTTTTCTGTTGCTTTCAGTTGGACACAAAGTTATGACGTTTGGAAGATACGATCCTTAAAAAGAACTGAGAACATACCTGCAATTTCCTCTGGTTTCTTATTGCCTCTTGTTGCTCCCTTAATTTTATCTCGTAACTGTAAAGTTTATGGTAGATATATATAAGGAATGGAAAAAGATTACATAAAGATGACCATGTATTATACTGAGTACAAATAATTTGGAAACAATAGGTTCACTCTGCTTTGCATAAGAGATTTCTAAAACCAGAATTTACACTGTAATTATGGTCCTATCATCAAAGAACATGTTCAGAAACAAAATAACTGAGGTGATAAAAAATAGAGAGAAACGTAATTCATAGTTTGGAAAGCTACACATAGCTATAACAACTTACAGTTTTGCTCTCAACAATTGAAATGCCCGCTCTTTATTCTGTAGCTGTGATCTCTCTTCAGTACAGAATATCCTTATTCCTGTAGGCTTGTGAATAAGATCAACAGCCGTCTCCACCTTGTTAACATTCTGCCCTGCATTAATTGAAATGTTATAAGATGCTCAGTTATAAGGGAGCAGTACAGAAAACCCAGTACTCTATTACACATAACACAATATGCAAGTGCTACTACCTCCAGCTCCACCAGATCTTGCTGTTTTAAGCTCAATATCTTTTGGATCAATAACCACATCAACTTCATCAGCCTACTATGCCATTGAAACAATATTAGGCGTCTCAGAAGAAGAGGGAATTCATGTCATAAAACTTCACACAAATATCAAAATGGCCCACCTCTGGCATAATAGCTACAGTTGCTGTTGATGTATGAACACGACCCATAGTCTCTGTCAGGGGAACACGCTGAACACGGTGTACCCCTGACTCAAACTTCAATTTACTATAGACTTGTTTCCCCTTGACCTCCATCACGTATGTCTTGTATCCACCCATTTCTGCCTGAAGGAGTCAACTTGTGAGCAGTGTTTTCCTTAAATCTTAATCAATAGTCAGGTTGAGGTTGCAAGTACATACTTCTGAGCAAGAAACTGGCTTAAACTTCCAATTGTTGCGCTCACAGTATTTCTGATACATGCGTACCTACAGAAAGCCACTGGCATATTTAGTTGTGGATTATGTAAGTAAAATTGCAGATATGATGCACTAGTATATCAGAAATATAACTGCTATAACAATAGAAAAATGAACTAAGAGCTTATATTCCAAAAAAGAAAATTGAAATCCTACTTGCACGTTCATTATTTATTCTAGATTATTGTCCATATAAACATCAAGGTCTGTGTGCAAGCTTTAGTACTCTATTATTTGAACAAAACGAAAAACAACTGTATCACATTTTCTAAATTGCACCCAATTGGAATAAAATCATCATCTACCTACAAGGTCACCAGCCCAAATTCCAGCTTCGTCACCACCAGCACCTGCTCTTACTGCAGAAATGAAGAAATACAATTCTCAGTTTCAAAACAAGAAGGAAAAAAATTGAAAAAAAAACAAGAAGATATTGAACACTCATGGGACAGCCATATAACTTAGTTGAAATGTACAACTGAGAAATGGAGGTACCTTCAAGTAAGATGTTGCGTGAATCTAGAGGATCACTGGGAAGCAGTAGTAATTAACATGAGGAGACAAGAGTGGATGAGAGGCACATCAAAATGTCTAATTTGTGCTTTCTCCAACGAAATACAGAAACTGGCATTGTAGAATGCATAGAGTTAAACAAAATGTCCAGAATTTATGTAGCTATTGTGCAGAGTGTTATGTCCTATTCACCTTCAATTTTTCTTCAAGCTCTGCAAGCTGGTTAGATAGAGCCTCCAGCTCCGAAGCTATCATCTCTGACATATCAGGGTCATCTTCATTCTCTTTTTCCAGAGCTATTATATTGCAAAGTAAAAAAAAGTAAGGAGTCTAGTATTCTCTCACAGGCACCAGAAATCACGAGGCATACCAACCTTTTGTCTCTTCAAGTTGCCTCTCACAATCCTTGAATTGCCTGTATGTGGTCACGACCTAAATATTATTGACAGAAAAAAAAAGGTGATGCAACATTTGATAAAATTAGCAGCTCAAATTCTGGTATAATTGAGTAGATAGTAGACACCGACATTAAATACCATAGTGAGTAAGCCAAATACCTGATCCAGTTCAGAAACAGACTGCGCAAGTTTTTGGTATTCGCTTGGATCTGAGACAATGTCAGGATCTGCCAACCTAACCTGAAGTATACACTGAAGCATTAGGCTGATGAATGTTTGGATGAGATCAAAATTGAAAATTTTCCATATAATTGTGACAGCATTGCAGTTTATATTGCCTACATACTTGTTACTTTTTCTTTTCCATGACATAAATGAGAAGTTGAGAATTGATTTAGTACAGCATTGAAGCCAGACCTAAGGTAAGTCTGATTGGTTCTAAGATTGATTTCATACAAGACATTTTTCACTCAAGCAACTTCAGAGCAATAATAACAATGGTGATATAACATGATTGGTAAGCCTAAAAATAGAGAAGAAGAAAAGAACCAAAGGTGAACACAGAACAGATAACCATACCGACATTTCTTTCCAGGCCCTCTCCGCAGAATCCAGCTTGGCAATCAGATAGGGCTCCTGGACAGAGCATACAAAATGAACAATCATAAGGCTACGATAAGAACAATGGACTCAGTCTGAGTGCTAAGGGTAGGATTTTCAGCTACCGGAGCACACAATGTTCAGTTCAGCTTGAGAGTGGACAAAAATTCAGGGTAATTGACAACAAGTCATTTCATAAAGTAATTCGACCCCAAACGGGAAATGGCTCAGAACCAGTATATTAGGTGACATCAAGTGCTCTCTGTCTCCAAGAAATGGCCGGTGAATCAGGAAATGGAGATGACCGGCAAGGAAGGTTTTTTTCCTTACCGCCATGCAGACAACGGACGAGGACGGCCGCCTGCGGCGCCTGCCGTGGAATAGAGGAAGGCCGGAGAGAGGCGTGCCCCGAGGGCCGGGGACGGCGCGTGGAGGCGCCCTGAAGAGGCCGGCGAGGAAGGCCTCCATCTTTGTTCAGGCGGTGAAGCGGGCGCGGAGCACGAGTGAGGTGGGGATGAGAAGCACCAAGCACCAGCCGCGGAGCGCCGAGGAGCGTGGGCCGGGCGGGGTCGAGCCGAGGAGGGGGCGGGAGCACGGCGAGGGCGTGCTGCGGACGCGGCGCACGGCGGGAGCGCGCCGGGGAGGGGCGGCTGGGCGTGGTGGCTGTGGAGGGGGCGGCCGGAGAGGGGGGCTGGGTGGAGGCGCGCCGGCGAGGGGCTGCCGGGGATGGAGGTCGGGAAGAAGGCCCTGTGCACACGGGACGGGAGGCTGGGAGGGGCGCGGGAAGAAGATAAGGTAGCTGGAAAGAAAAGAAAAACTACGAGGATGACACGTGGGGCCGACTGAAGGCAAGTGGGCCCATATAGAAAACTAAAAATATTTTTCATTTTTTACAATGTTTTATGAGGCACTCCTCCGATTTTTCGATTTTAGAACTCGCCAGGACATATTGAAAACTGTACACTCCTGCACGAAAACAATGGTCAGGTCTTGAATGAAATCTTGAACTGAGCAACAATTCAGAACTTGTGGATGAACACATCTTGCATGGACAAAAAAAAACTCATTCTACACAATTACGTCCCAGTGGCGAAATACATTTGTATCGAATATTACAAATCACAATGTGGATCTGGCAACTATTACAGTTACAGTACAACATTGAATCTACAACAGATTGTTCAAAAACTGTACACTCCTGCACTCTACATATTTTGGGGCTTTCGTGGTGTAGGTGACCTTCCCTCCATCGTCTGCAAGCGTTGCTTCAGATGGAAGACTTCAACCTAGCAGAGCAATGTCAGAGCACGAACTTGATTATGACATGAAAAAAAAATCAGGCAATGGCACTCTTGAATGGTAGGATTTACCTGAAGCTGAAATGCCCTTGCGCGTTCTCCTGCAAGAACTCCACGAGTCGAGTGCAATTCCTGATCACAGATGAAACCGAGCAAGTCATCAGTATGGCAACATCACAGAGAGTAGCAGCGGAAAATGGAGCATATAGCTAGGTGATTCTCTCGCCTTCTGGGTCTCGTCCATGACGGCCTTTAGGAAGGCCACTTCACGCTCCAGCCGCACGTTGTCGGCATGGACGGTGTTGGAGAGGTTGTTGGACTCCTCCTGCGCCAGTTCTAGCCCGGTCGCCTTCTCCTTCAGCGCCTCAACCTCCCTGTCCTTCTCGGCCAACCTCTTCTCCAGGTCATCCTTGCTGTCGATGACCAGGGAAAGGTTCTTCTCCGCTTCGTCCTTGCTCGCGAGCGCGGCTGAGAGCTGCTCCTCCAGTGCCATGTTCCTCCTGATCAGGGTGGTTATCCTCGTGTCCTGGTGGTTGTTGATGTCTGATGAGCTTCTGCCCAGCCTCCTCGTTTTAGCATCAACATCTGGGGACTGACGCGTGTCGTTACGGGGTTTTTGGTTTGTGATTGAGGGTAGTTCAGAACAATCGTCGGTGTCCTTGTATTTGTCGTCGTCGATTGGTTTCTGCAGTTTTTGGGCCAGGCTGCAGTCCTCTTCCTGACGAAACTGCCTGTGGAGCGATGAGCTCCCGAGATTCGAATTCTGTAGCAGTGAATCGGGTAGGGATTTCCTCCCAGACGAGTTTTCTGCTGTGGTGGCAAGACTGCTCCTCGCTGCAGAGCTAGTAGAATACAGAGGAGCACAATTGTTGAGGTGGTCGGCAAGTTCCCTTGAGCTTGGAGGAGAGTCGTCATACAGCAAGGGTTCCACCTCAGGTGCAGATCGCCAACTGAAACAGTGCTCGTTTTGCAGCACCACCAGTACTTCAACCTTCAAAAACACACAGTAATGTCAACTTATGAATACTGAAAATGATCGTAGAAATGTTTCTGCTGGTTCAATTACAAAAGTGCGAAAACAAAATAATTAATCCTGAAATAATGTCACAAAAATCAAGCTTCCATTCCGCAATGAAGTTCACTTCCTTCACCTTGTCAGATGGTTCCTTTTTGTTCCCTCCAAAAGCAACAAGCACAATCTTGTCCCTGTAGTACAATGGAACCATGCTGAAACCCTGCAAATACAGAAATGGTTAACACATAAATAAATATAAATCTCATTCTTTCCATGAGGTCTCTTTTTTCTGCTATAATGGGCAGCATATTAAATTTATAGTAATTCAAATGTCCACCATTGAAGTACAATTCCCATGAATAACTATTACAAAGATAGATGTTTGAAAAGTAATTTGAAGCCTTTTATCTATGCATATGCGAAAGGTATTACATATTTGAAGGGATCGTATAATATGCACTATGCAGTGCTCAAGATTTTCAGGGTGGCATAAATCTTAAATAAAACAAACTGTATCCACTTTCCAACAAGAGTGCTCGAAAGGCGAATTCCTTGCGAGTTGCTAGCCACTTAATATGTGTCATGGGCAGCCAACAGGCTGCCACTAGCCCAATAGGCCCAAGACGTCAGATGCAGAAGGGCGTCGTAGGGCGTGAGTGTCCTAGTTGGGCCTTAAGCCCAATAGTGTTAATTAGTGTCTCTCTTAGTTATTTATATATAGGAATAGTACCATATTGTCTAGTCACAAGAGGTGTTAGTCCTATGTACCCTTTATAATCAGCCCATGAGGCACAATGAAAATTAAGCAATGAATTATGAAGAAACAATTCTAGTCTCCCTCAATCTCTCAAGCTCTTGGCAAAGCATAAGGCCTAGTTACCCCAAAATATCCATCCCCATTACATCTGGTATCTAGAGTCCAGCGATCCTCATCTTCCAGTTCCAACTCGTTATCCATCGATCCAGATCCTCTCCTACGTTCAAAAAAAAAACAGATCAGTCGATCCTCATCCATCGATCCTAGCCGCCGCCCGATCCATCCCCCACCGCACCACTAGCCGCTGTCCCCCACCTCCTGCGCCAACACCAGCCAGCCGCCAACCACCCGCACCACATCTCCTCCATCAGCAGCCGCCACCACAACCACCAGGCCGCCGTCCGCCTCCCCCTGCACCACCGACCTCAAAGCTTCCCTGGAGACCATCACAACCTACATGAAGGCCAACACCGTCGCCATGAGGGACCTCCAGGCCTTCGTGCAGGCCAACGCCGCCACCATCAAGGCCCTGTCCGCTGAGCGCTCGGCGTCCAGCAACAGTTCGGCTGCCGGGAAACACCACTACAATCGTCCGCCGTGGTTCCAGAAACTGGGTTTTCCGCGTTACGACGGTAATTCCGAACCCCTCATCTTCATCAACAGCTGCGACACATACTTCCGTCAAGAGCGCATCATGGAAGAAGAAAAGGTGTGGATGGCTTCCTGTCATCTGGACGATGGCGCTCGTACGTGGTTCCTCCAGATCCAGGAGGAGGGCACCCCGACGTGGCGTCGCTTCACCGAGCTCCTGCACCGGCGCTTCAAATCGCCCCCGTGCCCCAACCTGCTCCATCGGGTGGCCCTTGGCATCGACAACTCCCTGCGCATCCTTGATGAGGTGTCCACACTACTGGATCGCCTCCGGGCGCGTCTCGAGGCGAAGGACAAGGAGGACCGTGAACGCCGGGCGGCTGTACGCCTCCAGGCAGCAGTACGGGGACTCCTGGCACGCCGCCGAGCGCAGGCTCTTCGTGCCACAAAAGCATCGAAGGAGCAATCAACGGTGCGCCTCCAGGCAGCAGTGCGAGGATTGCTTGTCTGTCGCATGATGCGGAAGATGCGCATGCTCCTCAGTTCCTCGCTGTCATGCGTGTTCGTCCCCTCGGCCCCTTCCATACATCAGGCTGCTCCGATCGCAGGGGAGGTCCAAATATGGGCGCTTCCAGTGCAGCGACCTCGCATCAACATCCAGCACCAGGCATCAAAGGCTATCTCATTCATCCTTGTGCCTGCTGTGGTGCTAGACACATCCAGCATTAGAGCCGGCTGCTTCACACTCCACCCTTCAGCCTCCATGAAGCCAGCAGAGGCGCTCTTTCCATGGGATCCAGGTGGATATAGTTGTATTTTAGTCGTAAATAAGAATGGGAAGCCGAGATGTAAAAGACTTATCCCTAGGTCGCGTCAGCTATCCAGCTCGAGGACGAGCTGGGTCTCCAAGGGCGGGGGAGATGTCATGGGCAGCCAACAGGCTGCCACTAGCCCAATAGGCCCAAGACGTCAGATGCAGAAGGGCGTCGTAGGGCGCGAGTGTCCTAGTTGGACCTTAAGCCCAATAGTGTTAATTAGTGTCTCTCTTAGTTATTTATATATAGGAATAGTACCATATTGTCTAGGCACAAGAGGTGTTAGTCGTATGTACCCTTTATAATCAGCCCATGAGGCACAATGAAAATTAAGCAATGAATTATGAAGAAACAATTCTAGTCTCCCTCAATCTCTCAAGCTCTTGGCAAAGCATAAGGCCTAGTTACCCCAAAATATCCATCCCCATTACAATATGAAAGGTGAAGTCAAGCAAGAATTATACTTACTTTCTTTGTGGTGATTGAGGAACTAGGAGGCACTACACAAACAGACCATTTGGATTCGAGGACATCGAAGACCCATGTTTCAGGATGCCCTGAGTTTTTTTTTCTGTTAGATGTTGCCCATCCATAGTAGCAAAATTATAAATTCTTTATAAGGAAACATACATACTACTACCTCTGTCCGGTTAAGAATGCAATTCTAGTTCATTTTTTGATTTCCGTGTCCAATGTTTGACCGAATATATAGATAAAAGTATTAATATTTTTGACACCAAATAAATATATTATGAAAATATATCTCATAACAAATCTAATGATACTAATTTTATGTCATAATTATTTATATTTTTTTATATATAATTAGTTAAACTTGACATACTAAAACATTGCACTGTGCTAGAATTGCATTCTTTTTTAGGACGGAGGGAGTATTAATAAATGGAACTGAGTAACTAATCTGCCATGATATAGAAACAATGTGAAAGGATGGAGCTTACGTTTTTTCTTGCTTCCACCCCCTGCAATATACCATTTAGTCCCACAAAGAGCCCCGCAGCAACCTGCTCGAGGCGATGGATGATGACCATGGGTTTTGACCCTTGACCATACCATCTAATAATATAAGGACATCAAATTTTCAGCAAGCTGTTAACAAGCAAAACCAATAAAGTAACACAACAGTACTTACTGTTTCAAAGTCTAAAGCATGAATATCATTCAGGGTCTTGGACTTCGATTGGCCTCCAAAAATCAATAGAATTCTATCATCATATAGGGCAGCTACATGATTTGATCTTGGAGAAGGTCCAGCACCCCTAAAACAATGAACTCTGAATTAATAAAAAGAAACATGCATAGTTAAGTAAGATAACTATCCTTGAGGGGTATTAGTGCTAGGAACCAGGGATGGCTCAAATGCATTCAATAGGTAGATAACTATAACTCTTTTTTGTATTTTAAAGCACAGTGAAAAGGCCAAGAGGAAACGAATTAGCCTCCATGCTTTCTTTTCTTTCTTTAGTAATGACATTACACTATTATTGAATTCTAGACTAGAATAACTTACTTATAATTCAGAGGAAGCCATGTTAATGACTTCAGATCAAACATATGAAGGTCATGTAGTTTCTTCCCTTTGGAATCTTCACCTCCAAAGAGAATTAAAACAGGACCTGCTCTGATAACTGTATGACCGCTTCGAGACACCTGAAATTAATAATCAGGGTATAGTCTCCCTCATTTACAAAAGTATTTAAAATGGCATTCAGATCAACAGTCAAATATTACCGGAATGTCACCCTTCGCTTCCATATGTGACCAGAGTTCACTCTCTGTATTGAAGGTCCATACTGCAGTAAAACAAATGATGAATTTCTAATTGTTTCTGTTGGAAGTTTCACAGAGAATCAGATAAACAAATGTACTGATGCACTTCAGAGGCAAACCTGATATCTTGTCAGAAGGTTGATCACTTTTCCCTCCCACAAGAATAACATTCTTTCCCCATGGAACCTAAATCATAGAAAAACGAGTTCGATTAAGGCGGTAAGATTTTCTAAAATGTGATGAAAGGCAACTAGAAGCAGAGAGCGTTGTTCCTTCTCCGTTGTATTTAAACTTATATTGCCTCAGCAAGGAGGCTACGGAAGTGTAGTACCCTGGCCCATTAGTGTTTCACCTTGGTATCCTAACTGTCTAAATAGGTTCAGGTGAGCTTATAACCCAATGTTCCAAACATGGCACCTCTGGTTTAAAGATAAAACTCTTACATGAAGTGAATCAGAGAGTACTATGGTGCTATGCACACAAGTGGGCTTGCCCCATGTGGCAGCTGGGCTATATCTGATTTTGGATGCAGAGTGTTAGAGAAAGATGAAAAGTGGTTGTTGATTCTATCTTTCTGATGAATACAAATTCCAGGAAAATCAGAGATGATGGACTTTTGCTAGTAGAGACTTCTAGACCAAGCATACATCAACTAGTAATTACGTACAAGACTACTGCTGAGAAACAGATAAAGAACTAACGAGTTAGAATGAGCACCAAGAACTGTACCAGACAATGACCTCTGCATGGCCTCAACTTCAGAGAACGTCCATTTAATGATGATCGAACTTTAGGAGCAACAGAATCCCAGGTAAGCTTGTCTAAGCTCAATATCTGAAGGATACATAGAAGATAAGATCAAGAAGCCATCACTTTACAAGAATAGCATTCACCCATTACCTTAGTATCATCTAGCAAACATTGACCAGAATCGCCACCAAATACTACCATTTTGCTCCCTACCATGGCTGCTGCATGCTGTTTACACCCAAACCCGAAGAATGAGATACAAATACTTCAGAATACTGATGAGGAGGAAAGCACTTGGATTTATATTTGTTACAGACAGAAAGAAATTTTAATATGGTTACTTACATCGAAACGAGGAACTGGTTTGTCGCCCTCTGGTGACAGCACCGCCCAGTTCTCTGAACTCTCAAAAGCACGACTATTGATATCAAAAGTGTCAGATGAGCAGCGCCAAGCAAGGTCATCGGGACGACCACTCACTGAGGTAGTCAATGGATCCTCTCCCTGGACAAATCCCATGAGCCAATAAACTTAAGACTCATCGATACAACAGAATAAGATAACAAATGCAAAACAACTGAACCATAAGGCGCACATTGGGGTGACTGAAACGCTTGGTGGTCCGAGAAGGGCTACGGGAGGCATGGAAATGATCGTGTAGATGACCTTTCAACCTGCAGAAGTCATGTGACAATGAATAGATGAGACTCTGAGAGGAAACAGAGCGAAAGCAGAAAGAGGCACTTGAAAGAAATGAATCCAAAGATCAAGCTCACCACAGTAACCAAATTTCAACACTGAGTCATTTATACTGTACACAAGAGACACGTTTCTAGGTTCACAGAGAGTCAAAAGTAGGTCAAAAAATCTCCAAAAATTTTCAAACAAGTTCAACAGTTTTAAAAGCTCCTCTGTTCTCGGGCATATGGAGCTCACTGAAACTAATCTTACTAGAAAACGCCAATGAACATTTTCCCCCTTTTTTATGACATGAAAAAGCACCAACTTTTTCTCACATATGAACCCCTCAACCTTGTAAACAGGCAAATAATAACCACAAACAAACTAAACCATCGCGGGTAATAAATTCCTTGCCTTTTATCATCAAAAGGTAAAACAAAGATCTTTGCACATTCTACGTTCCAACCAAAAAATTTAAAGAAAAACAATATCTACCAATGTTCAGATACTGCTTACTAGGAAAAAAAACACAAAACGGATACAAGCCAAACAAGGAAGAACTCTGCAAAAAATGGGCTAGGAACTGAAATCATTTAGTAGGTTAACAAATCTCCAGAAATTTTTAAACAAGTTCAACATTCTTAACAGCACCTCTGTTCTCAGGCATTTGGGGCTCACTAAAACCAGTCTTATGTTAACTAGAAAACGCCAATGAACATTTTTCCCCTTTATTATGACATGAAAAGGCGCCACCTTTTTCCTCGCATATATGAACCCCTAAACCTTGTACCCTCCAAAACAAAATTAAGAAAAACAATATCTACCAATGTTCAGTACTAGTTACTTGAAAAGAAAAACACAAAACGGATACGAGTCAAACAAGGAAGAACTGCAGAAATCCATGGGCTAGGAACTGAAATCTGACCTCCCCAGCTTCATCCGGCGCCGAGAGAAACCAAACATCTTCGGCATTGCGGCGTCGCCTCGAGCTCCCAATCACCCAACGGAGAGACTGATATCTGAACCCGAACCCTACCGCCGCAATCTCCTGTGACTCAACTCACCTGCAAACACGGAGACGCCCGCCGAGAAACAAAACACAAAAAAGAAGCCGGGTCAGTGGAGCGGTTGGGATTTGTCCCGAGAAAGAGAAACCATGTCGAAAAAATAACGGGAGAACAGGACAAATTCTTCCTTTTAAAAAAAAGGTCGCTGCCTTTGGGACTTGGGCAAGAACAGGAACACATCAAAACTGTTGCGGATACTGAGGGGGAAAGGGGACACGGATTTCGGGCCCAGGGAACCAGTGCATGGAGCAACAATGAAAACAAATTAAGAAACATGTGTAATCTCGCTAGGATTGGAGAGGAAAAAAAAACAAGCCCAACAAGTTCCTTTTATTTTGTTTCTGCCTCTCGTTTTCCTCTTTTTCTGAGAAAAAAATGTTTTTTTGCTTCTCAAGAAGTTCCATTGGCATTGCCAAGAATGACAAGCGCATCCAAGTAAGCGCGCAAGAAAGATGAGCAGAACCGGCCTACTCGCTTCTTGGATCGGAGCAAGAAAGATGAGCAGGAAAAACAAGAACAGCACCAACCTCCGGCGAGAATGTGATGTGCACTGCCAGTGAGTGTGAGAGCTTCAGGGACGAGGAGTGTGAGGAGCGGAGCAGGACTGTAGCTGAGGAGCGTGGGTCGTCCAGTGACATTGACTTCTCCCAGAGCTCAGAGGGAGGGGGAAGAAGCCAACCGTATGGTGTGGTGTGACTGCGGGGCCTGCAGGCGGCGTGAAAAGTTTTTGCTGTTCAGAATGTTTAGTTCCTAAAAAAACACTATGCAGAAAAAAGATTTTTTATCACATCAAACTTGCGATACATGCATGGAGTACTAAATGTAGATGAAATTAAAAACTAATTGTACAGCTTGGTTGTACTTTGCGAGACGAACGTTTCGAACCTAATTAGTCAATGGTTGGACACTATTTGCCAAATAAAGCAAAACGTGCTACCGTACATTTTTCACCCTTTTTCTGGGAACTAAACACACGTGTTGTTGTTTTGTGTGACAGGGCTTGTTTAGACGGGGAAGAGAAAATTTTTGGGGTCATGTCATATACGATATTAGGAGGGGTTTTCGGATATAAAAAAACAAATTACAAAATCCGTCACGAAATTGCTAGACGAATCTAATGATATTAATTAATCTATCATTAGCACATGGAGTTACTGTAGTACTTAAAGCTTTTCATAAACTAATTAGGCTTAAAAGATTCGTCTCGCGATTTTCCCGAAAACTGTGTAATTAATTTTTTTCATCTACATTTAGTACTCCATATTTCAAACATGCATTTTTACTTTAAAGATAAAAATTTTTGAAAACTAAACGAGACCATAGTAAAACACTGCTGCAGGCAGGCAGGCAGCAGCTGCAACATCCATGGCAAAGGGCCAAAGGTGATTCACTTTACTGTTGGCATTGGCCTCGTGTTAATGCGTGCATTATCTCAGATGGATCTCTTTTTTTTCCTAGGTCCTTTTAGAGATTTCGACGCTAGAAACACTTGTTAATTGTTTACTGTTACTATTATGTTAGCTTTCGAAGAAGGCCTTGTTTAGATGTCTAAATTTATCCTCAAATTTCACTATGCAAAAGAAGATTCTCCATCACATCAAAATACCGGTACATGCATAGAGTATTAAATGTAGATGAAATAAAAAATAATTATACAATTTTGTTGTACTTTACGAGACGAACATTTTAAACCTAATTAATCAATGTTAGACAATTATTACCAAATAAAAATAAAATTGCTACAGCAGGATGCCCGGCATCTAAACAAGGCTGAAGATTATACAAAAGGTGCTGAGCAAATCTATGTCCAGACTCGACAGTGGAGTGGGGCACCCGTTCCAAGGCGCCATTATGGTTCCCCTTGAAACACGCGCATGTGCTACCCTGATTTCATTCATTTCATCTACAGTCCCGTTTGACACAGCAGCTAGCACCGGTACATCAGCACTTGAGCAGCAGCCGGTGTGGTCAGTCTGAGACATGGGAAAGCCTGCCTCCGTCACAGCGTTGAGCCTGACATTGTGGGCCCGGCAAGTCTAGAAAAGTCGCCATCTCCAATGATAAAAATCTGTGTTGTCACCTTATATGTATACTATATATATATGCCCGGCAAGTGTGAGTATGTATGTGTTATCTCATATTTTTATTTCCTTTTTTGTTCTATTTTATATTTCATTTTTATTTTTGTATTGTTACCGGGTAGTATTTCACTTATTTTCATGTATGGAAAAAGTCTAGATAACCCTTCACCTATGGCTGGGTGTCTACTTACCTCCCTCTCAACTACAAAACCATCTATTTAACACCCTAAAGTTTAGCAAACAAGTTAAAATACCCCCTAGGGTGGTTTTGCAGTCTGGTTTGGGCTACCTGGACAGCCAGCGTGGCCACCAGTGGACATGGTGGCCCTTGGGCCCTCAAGTCAGGTGGCTTTGGCGCAAAACAAATGAACCCATTCGTTCCGTTCCGTGCAGCTGCTCGCCCTAATTGCTTCACCTGCGCCCTCGCCCAAATCGCGCCAATAGGAGCTTCTCGCTCTCTCGCTGGCCCCTGCGCTGCCATTCGTTTGACACAGCTGCTACCCGGCGATCGTTGGCCAAGCCGTGCCCTGTAACGGCATGGGCACTGAGGACAAAGGAGAGGAGAGAAGTGAGAGGGGTCTGCTGTGCGCTAGTGCTCTGCTCATCCTGCAGACCGGATGCTCATGGCCGCAGCCACGGACACGCACTTGGGCGGATCCCTCCTTATCGTCCTCCTCCATCCCGCCGCCGCCGCCATGGCACCCAGTCGTACACGTCGGCGTTCCTACTCGCTGTGGCGCGCAGGGCCGGGGGCGGGGGAGGAGCGACGTCCGCGTCGGCATTCTGACGAAGCTGAAGCAAACGGAGCTGGACGCTGATGGAGGAGAACTGGCGGCTGCACAAGGAGTTCGCGGAGCTGCACGCGCTCAAGACGGCGCCACCCTTCTTCATGCGCCTCCTGGCCACCACCCTCTCCATGTGCCTCTCCTGCGAGCCATGGCGGGTCAAGGCCAGGGTTTTTTTTTACCGACCGGTCACCCCAAACCGCCGGCCTCCGGTTCCGGTTTACCGGTCCGGTTTATCAGTAACCGGTCGGTAACCGGTCGAATTTGAATTTGAATTCAAACGCGCCTTTAGTTCGGTTTGTCACCGGTTTACCGGGCGGTTTGGAGCGGTAACCGCTCGGTTTGAGCGGTTTACCGCTCGGTTTGAGTTTGGAATTTTCTTTTTTCTTTTTTTTTCAAACTTCTATACGTATAAATAAATACTAAACGAACTCGAATTTTTACACCATTGGCTTCTATAAATCATGAACTATTTTTAGGAAATTTTTCAGCATTTTTTGTTTTTTTTCAAATTTTAAATTTGAATTTGGGGGCCTTAACGGGCCAAGACCGGGATTTTTTTCTTTTTTTTCAAACTTCTATACGTATAAATAAATACTAAACGAACTCGAATTTGAAAAAATTTTACACTATTGGCTTCTATAAATCATGAACTATTTTTAGGAATTTTTTCAGCATTTTTTTTCAAATATTAAATTTGAATTTGGGGAATACCTAACCGGACCGGACCGGAACCGGTCTGGCCCGGTTAGGCCGGTAACCGCGGTTTACCGAGCGGTTTTTTTTAACCCTGGTCAAGGCACCAGCAGCGCAGCACCAGCAGGCGGGCCCACGTGTCCAATAGAGCCACGAGATAGCCCAAACCAGACAGCAAAACCACTTAAGGGGTATTTTAACTTAGGCCACGTTTAGATTGTGAAAAAATTTCAAACCGATTAATAGTACCACTTTCGTCTTATTTGGCAAATATTGTCCAATCATGAACCAACTAGGCTCAAAAGAATCATCTCGTGATTTTTAACTAAACTGTGTAATTAATTATTTTTTTTACCTATATTTACTACTTCATACATGGGTCCAAAGATTGATGTGATGGAGAGAGTGAAAAAAATTCAACTTTTAGAGTGCATCTAAACAAGGCATTAGTTTACTAAACTTTAGGGTGTTAAATAGTAGATGGTTTTGTAGGTGAGGGAGGTAAGCAGACAGCCAGTGATATATCTTGGAGCATAGCATGCCACTAGGCATGGCAGCCAGCAAGTAGCCGACAGCCGCATTAAATCCCGTCGGGCCGGTCACTATGTCAGGAGCTGTACGCCTGTACCATAATCATACTCGCATAGTACAGGATCTTCTGTGCCAGCGCAAGCGTATGTTTAGTCCGCGAAAAATTTTGACTTTGGCTACTGTAACACTTTGGATTCAAAAGATTCGTCTCATAGTTTTCTATCAAACTGTGTATTTAATTTTTTTTATCTATATTTAATGCTCCATACATGTGTCTAAACATTCGATACGAAGAGAAATCTTAAAAAAATTTAGAAACACCTGGCCTAAAAACATGAGTATAGGAGTACTCCGTAGCCACTATGCTGCACCTACGATGCGTAGCTGGCGCTCAAACAGCACGTCACGTCAGTAGCACAAGGCCGTGGACAACAACCAGCATGATTTCCTAACGGTTCTAGTACGGAGTACGAGTTGTAACGGAATGCCTCGTGGAGTCATGGTCAGTTTGATCGCCTACAGCTAGTTATTAGTAGTCCAGTAATTGGTACGCTCTCCCCTATGTGTTTTAGGATTTTGAAGATAAATTAGTATTCAGTTTAAATTATCCATGTACCCCTAATCTATGCTAATTGAGGAATAAGCTGCTACTTAAGAAATACATGAAGGCATGCGGACTACAATCTCAAGCTGATATGTGACGAGGCCATGCAACCTTTCGAGACGACCATCGATCATAAGGTGAGTTTATTCTAATGTTTCGATAATGATAAAACTAAAAATTGGTTTGGTATTTCAAAACTGCTTAAGGATCAACGTAGATGATGATGGGATGTGGATGCACCATGCTCTAGACCCATCTTGGGGTACAAGATCTTCAAAGCACAACACTCGGTTCATCAACAGCCCTATAGTACTTTATCAGAAAGGTCATAAATTCTTCTATTGAGTGCGGTTGAGGTCAATAAAACTTGATGGAAATCTTTGTTTGATAAGTTTCAAATGGATCTGATCTCACCTCAATATCACATCGGAAAGGCCTCCAAATATGTTGTTGTGTTCTCTACCGGGTGCTAAGACATCGTGTGGTCTTGTTAATCACCCTTAAGACTCTAGCCTAAGTCAGAGCACACCCCAAACAAGTTCAAAGCAACTAAAGGATGCCCAAAGATGTCCTCCGCCTTGGCCACCAGCTTAGGAGGCAAGCAAAGTTGGAGGCTCAATCAATGTCAAGTTTGAGTCAATCTCGGATTCCAGGAGCAACCTGTAGTAAAACAAACACCTAGGTCACATACGGACTCTGTTTTTGACAATCCAGCTATGGATGGAAAGATAATTTGATAAGCTAACCAATGGCACTAGTCTCACATCAAAATTCGGTCGGAGTCAAAAAAAAGGAATTGTCGAAACAATTTTGCATCACCGTCTTTTGGGCCATTTGGGACCTTGTAACGTGTTGGAACTCCTTAGAGACGTGAATAGAGGGTCCTTGGCCTCTCCTTAGACTATATAATATAAGTATCCGTGCCCATGTTAGTATAATCTATCAATGAAGCCAACATTACACTCCTATTCACGTCCCAAGACAAGATTATACTCAATAAAAATGAGACTTATTGAATTACTCCCTCCTCCGTCCAATAAGGGTCTCATTCTTATTTTCTGAGAAGTCAGATTTTTAATTTTTATCAAATGTATAATAATATAATTTATAGTGCATAATAAGTATCATTAGATTGATAGTGAAAGACAAATATCCCCAACCTTTTTCATATACTACAGAACCCAAATGCTCCATCCAGTTCTTCTTGGAACAAGAACCTCATAGAGTTTTCAGGCTACCACTGTCTCCACAAGCAGTAGCCTAGTTAGAAGAGGTTCAAACTCTCTTGCTGGAAAAAATAGGGGATGAACATCTGAATGACAAATGGATCTACAAATGGGGAACTTCAGGTTTTAAAGTAGTAAAGCATATATCAAACTCATTGGTAACACTGAAGCTTCCCCCCTCTTCTGGGACTCTAGTAAGCTTGGGAAGCATAAGTTTTCTTTTGGCTTCTACCAGACATTATTTGGATATATATTTTCATTTGAATTAAAGTTAGATTGATAGTTGAATATATTTTCATAATAAGCTTATTTGGATATGTAAAAATTTCTAAAATTTTCTATAAACCTAAATAAATTTAAGAAAAATTTGACCTACACCAAAACTCTAAAGGGCTCTCTTTTATTAGGACGAAGGGGATATTTCCTACTCCCTCTATCCCCCAAAAAGAAAAATACAATTTTCACTTCCCAAAGAGTCAAACAATTTTAACTTTTACAGTTTTACCACCTCTATACAAGAAAGCACTAACATTTTTTATTAAATAAGTATCATTTGAATTAATTATGAAATATATTTTCATACTTGGATACATAAACATTAATGTTATTTCACATAAAATAGGTCAAGTTAAGAAAGTTTAACTAGTATCAAATCTAAAATTGTTTTTCTTTTTGAGTGAAGGGCGTATACCAAACCTAGCTAGTTTATTTTAACTTTTGTGTTCACATCACATTATATACTATTCCCTGTGTCTAAAAAAATGCAACTGTAGGTTGCGTGCCAGATAAAAATGATTCATGTTTAACTAAGTTTCTAGTAAATAGTATTTACATTTAACTCCAAATCAATTTATAATGAAAATATATTTCATAATTAATCTAATGATATTTATTTTATATTAGAAATATTGATATTTTTTATCTAGAATTTGCCAAACTTAAGCTATAGTACTTTGCTAAAATTGCATTCTCTAATCGGAAATAAACAGTAGCCTGCTGTCCACAAAAGATGCTGCGAGGACCGGGGAGGAGCAAGGACCAAAGCTGTCGCTGGCGCTGACTGCTGCGACAAGCAATCATAGCATGGAAGGGCAAAAACAAAACCACTAAATAGTCAGTTGGTCCCTCATGTCGTGTCGTGGAGGACCATGCTCCATGCATATGCATGCACAGTGATCATTGCATCGTCATTTGTGAGGTATCCATCGATCGGACGGTTAGGCTGAATCCTGAAAGCTAGCCTTCGTGTGATTTTTTTCCTCAGAAACCCAGTATAAAATGCTAGTCTTCTCCTGTGGTTTTCTTTCGACAAAACCCAATATAAAGACGGCCACGTACACGCATGTTCACTCGTTCTTAGACCAGCTCCATAAGCCTCTTTATATCATTCCGGAGACTTTGGATAAAAACACAGCATCGAACACCTTCTTTAATTAGGTCTCTAAATATAGTCACATTCTATTTCAGATTTTTTACTGAGTAGGCTATCTCACTAGTCACTAGAGTCTACACAAGATATAGAGAAGATATTGGCAGATGGAAGGATATAGAGAACATTTTTTTTATTTTAATGGTTCTATAACTTATGATTTAGAGAGTAAGTTTAAGAGGGACTCTCGGAGATGATCTTATAAACACACACACACACATTCTATTTCATAAGCACTTTTAAAGAACTCAGTTAGATTGAACTGACAAATCTTGAGGCTACATTGTCCACCACTGAAATAGCATCATTAAATCTTAAAATAAATATAGAAAAGATTAATATCCATGTCAAACCGAGAACTTAAATCTAAGTAAACAAGTTCCACAATAAGGACCCTAACTGAGTTACGCTCAATTTGCTAGCCTTTGGGTGTGTTGGGTTGAGCTATGACTTCTGGAAAAACTACCGTGAGCTATGGGATGTGAAGAAGCGTTGTGAGCTAGAAAGCTAAAAGCCATTTGGTTGAACAACTATGGCTTCTAAAAAATTGTTGTCAGCGGCCCCACATGTCACTCATGGTCCCACATGTCAATCTCTTATGTCTCCCTCGTCTTCTCTAGTGTGCTCCCGATGAAGCACTGCTGGCCTAGGACCGTGGCCTTGGAGCGCTGCCGGCCAGCTCCCACAGGCGATGGACCGTAGCCAAACCAGGGACGTAGCCTTGGAGTGTAGCCACGCGGGGTAGGGTTATGATGAGCACCGCCGACCAGGGGTCGTGGCCATGGAGCGCCGCCGACCTAGGGTAATGGAGCGCCACCCATTTCCTCCTGCCGCACGATGGAGCGCCGGCAGCCTAGGTGAAAGCCCTAATTTGGTTTTGGCTAATTGATGAAACCTATTTGGACTAATCCTTACATCTAAGTGTGTGACTAGATAGGATGGTCTAATCCAAGTGAAGGAGCTGGGTGGCACTCATGGATGGAGATGGCCACATGAAATGAAGATCATGATGATGGTGTGAACACGTGATGATCAAGCTCCAAGACTTGGAAAAGAAGAAAGAGAAAAACAAAATGAGCTCAAGGCAAAGGTGATATCCATAAGGCCATTTTGTTTTGGTGATCAAGATACCTAGTGGGTGTGATCATATTTAGGATAGATGGTCGTACTATTAAGAGTGGAGCTCTTATCGGATAACTCGATCATCTAGTGCCACTAGGTGTTGGAAAACATGCAAATGCATTTTAGGCCTAGTGCACATTCAGTGAGAAGTATTAACCTTTGAAAAATGTTTGTGAAAATGCTAACACACTTGCACGTGATGGTGAAACATTTAAAGTGTTAGGACATTTGCAAAGGTGGTGAGAAAGGTGAAGAAAAGGAGGCGAAACTCGGCTTGGGGTGTTGCCATGGGGGCACCGCCACCCCTTGTCCGATGCACTGCCACCCCTATGGCGGTGACCGATTGGGAGGCCAAGAGCAGTGAGTTGCCCTGGGGGGGCACCACCACTGTGTCTAGTGTCATCGCCACCCCTAGGGCGGTGCCCACCTAGACATGGCCAAGAAGCAGCAAAAGGTGAAGGTGTCACCGGAGTGACCGGTGTTCACCGCCGTGGTGAGGGCGGTGCACTGCCAGGTCACCGCCACGAGGAAGGCAATGCCACTGCCATTTTATTCCAAAGGCTAGGGTAAATGGGGTTGGTCACCGCCACGGTCACCGAAGTCCTGACGATGGTGCACCGCTGTTTTTATCCAGAGGCTTGGTCTCTCTAGCAGCTGGCCAGGTGGTCACCGCCACCCTAGGGGTGGTGCCACCGACGCCTGTCCGGTTACCGACTGACCAGTCAACTAGCCGTTGGGAAGTGACCAATGGGGCGGGCACCGCCATGTCCGGTGACAAGCACCGGCATGTCCAGTGACCTTGCAGCTCCAAAGGGGTAACAGATCTATTTGCTTGTGGACTTATAAATAGAGCTAGTGGCCGGCCTTGGCCACTCTCTTGGCACTTCTAACAGCTGCATACACCCTTTGAGAGCAGAGCAAACCACTCCACTCACTTGCACACTTGATTTGATCATCTTGAGTGAGATTGGAGAGTCTCTAGTGCATTGCTTAGTGTCCTAGCATCTTGTGGCACTAGTTGGGTGATTTGGGCTGGTGGAGATCTTATTACTGTTGGTGTTTGCCGACACCTAGATGGCTTCATGATTGGTGGATCGTTGAGCGGCTGTTGGTGATTGTTGCTGTCTCCGATTGTCGACATTGTGAGGGGTTCTTGTGCCTTCCCCGTGGGAGATCACAAAAGGCAACTCTAGTGGATTGCACATGGCTTGTGTGATCCTCATCTTGTGTTGGTTGTGTGGCACCCAGTTGCGGGTTTGGCATGTGATGCCAATTAGCACGTGAACCTTCAAGTGAGTGAATCGCCACAACGAGGATTACCTTGCCGGCAAGCAAGTGAACCTCGGTAAAAATCATTGTGTCATCATTTGATTCTGAGGTGATTGGTCTTCACTGGTATTTATTTTTGTGATTGATTGGCTTATTCCTCTACACGGCGATATAACACTTCATCCTTCTCGTGTATTTACTTTTCTTAGTGTAGCTTAGTCGTTTAGTGTAGCTAGTTTTGAGGGCAAGTAAGAGTCATGTCTAGGGGTTAGTGAGGCTCTTTAGTTAGTCTTTGAGAGCTCACTAACTTAGTGTAATGACATAGCCTTTGTGTGCTTAGAGACAATACCAACTAGAATTGTGGTAGGTGGCTTGTATTTTTAGTAGGCTAGCACAACATTCGCTTCACTGTATATTTGTCTAACCGATTTGTTTACTGTTGTTGTAGAAATTTTTATAGGCTATTCACCCCCCTCTGGCCATTAGGACCTTCAAAGTGGTATGAGAGCTGTGGTCAACGTGATTTGAGGCTTAACAACCTTCGGTGTCAAAATGGCTCAAATCAACAACACCAAGAAGTCAAAAGATGACCACACACATCAAGTCAATCAATGAAAGGTGTTGAAGGTGGTGGAGACCAAAATTGAGATAAGGGGATCCGGAGAATCCCATCGCGAGCGAAGAAGTGCTTCTCCAAAACAATGACATTGCTCTTAGTGCCATTCATAATACTATTGATGAGAGGACATTTGAGCAAATCAAGAACATTGAGATGGCTCATGAGGCATGGAAGAAGTTGAAGGAATCATTTGAGGGCACCAAGGCAATAAAGGGTGCAAAGGCATATATTCTCAAGGAGAAGTTTGCTAGCTTCAAGAAGAAAGATGAGAGAGTGCTGGACATGTTCCATCGAATGGAGGTGCTTGTCAATGATCTCAAAGCACTTGGTGACAAGGTGGAGGACAATGACTTCTATCATAAGTTCTTAAGATGTTTACCCGCAATATTTGGCATGTTGGTCACCTTGCTTGTGAGGACCAGTTTGGACACAATGACACCAAACCAAATCTTGGGAGATATCATGACCGATGATGCTTATAGAGATGATGATGAGAAGGAAGAAAAGAAAGATAAGAAAAAGAAGAGTGTGGCATTCAAAGCCACGTCATCATTAAAGGGCAAAGCCAAGCAAGATACATCTAGTGAAGATGATAACTCAAACTTTGATGATATGGATGATGAGAAGATGGCTCTCTTTGTCAAGATAATTGGCAAGTTCATGGTGAAGAAGGGTTACTGTTCTAGAAGAAAGAAGTCTTCATCCAAGAACAAGAAAGAGTCAAGAAGGTGCTTCTAGTGTGAAAGCAAGGATCATCTTATTGCTCAATGCTCATACAATAGCGATAATGATGATGATGACAAGAAGAGCAATAAGAAGGAAAAGAAAGAGAAGAAGGACAAGATGACCATCAAGAAGAAGAAGAAGAAGAAGGGTGGTTCATATATGGTCACTTGGGATAGTGATACTTTCTCAAGTGATGATGATGATAGTGATGATGACAAGACCACCAAGAAGAAGGGTCATGCAAACATTGCCATACAAGAGAAGTCTTCTCTCTTTGACACTCCATCATGCTTCATGGCTAAGACCACTAAGGTACAAACTTGTGATGATGGATGTGATGAGGAATATGATAATGAAAGTGAAAGTGACAATGATAATGAACTAACTAAAGATGAATTAATTAACATATTAGAAGATGCTAAAGAATATTTTGACATTAATTAAGAGAAGGGAATGCAAAGACTTGCGCAAGGAACTAAAAGACCTTAAGCAAGCCTTTGATGAGCTCAATGCATCTCATAAGATGCTAGAGGAAGCCCATGAGAAGCTTGGCAAGGCTCACAAGAAGCTTGAAAAAGCTCATTCCTCTCTACTTAATGAGCAAAATGAGAAGGAGAATGTTGTAACATGTGACAAAGGCTTAACTTGTGATATAATTGATGAATCATTTTATAAGCCTATCAGTGTTTCTTCCACTAACCCTTCTTGTAGCACTTCCACTTCTACCTCATGTAATAGTGATGGTTTCACTTGTGATGCCTCACTAATGGTTGAGACTGAGACATTCAAGAAGGAGGTAAAAGAACTCAATCACACCTTAGCTAAGGCCTATGCTGGTGAGGACCACTTACTTATGTGCTTGGGTAGCCAAAGAGCTTCTCTCTACAAAGAGAGATTAGGTTATATCCCTAAAAAAGGCAAGGCTGTCTCTGCTAATCACAAAAGTAGTTTTGTGAGAAATAATGTCTGGTATTACAAAAGTTGCAAGCAAGTTGGTCACATAGAGCAACAATGCATGAACAAGAAATCATAAGCTAATGTATCCTCAATTAAGCTTGATTCTTTCTATGTGCTTACTAAGCATGCAAATGGTATTCATGCTAAGTTTATTGGTGCACCATGGATAGGCTCAAAGAAAAAAGTCATATGGGTTCCAAAGAGCTTGGTTACTCAACACATGACCGGTGATGCAAGAATATTCAACTCAATCAACACCAATAATAGTAATGGCTATGATAGTATCACATTTGGTGACAGTGATAATGACAAAGGTAAGGTCAAAGGGCTTGGTAAGATTACAATATCCAATGACTTGAGCATATCCAATGTGTTGCTAGTTGAGAGCTTGAACTTCAATTTGCTATATGTGGCTCAATTGTGTGATCTTGGATTCAAATGCATATTTGGAGTAGATGATGTTGAGATCATAAGTGTAGATGGCTCTAACTTGATCTTCAAAGGCTTTAGATAGGAGAATCTATACTTGGTTGATTTCAATGCTAGTGATGCTCAATTGTCAACATGCTTATTTACTAAGTCTAATATGGGTTGGTTATGGCATAGAAGGCTTGATCATGTTAGAATGAAACAATTGAATAGATTGGTTAAGCATGACTTGGTTAGAAGCTTGAAAGATGTTGTGTTTGAAAAGTATAAACTTTGTAGCTCTTGTCAATCCAACAAACAAGTTGGAAACACCAATCCTAAGAAAAGCATGATGAGCACTAGTAAGGCATTTGAATTATTGCACATGGATTTGTTTGGGCCAACTCAATACACTAGCATCAGTTTAAACAAATATGACTTTATGATAGTGGATGACTATACAAGATACACTTAGGTATTCTTTCTAGTGGACAAGAGTGACGTGTTTGCAAATTTTAAATCATTTGTTAAGGGCATTCACAATGAGTTTGAAACAACCATCAAGAGAGTTAAAAGTGACAATGGTAGTGAGTTCAAGAACACTAGAATTGATGAGTTGTGTGATGAGTTTAGAATTAGACATCAATTCTCGGCCAAGTACACTCTACAATCAAATGGCCTTATTGAGAGGAAGAATAGAACACTCATTGATATGGCAAGGTCTATGCTTAGTGAGTATAATGTGAGTCAATCTTTTTGGGGCGAAGCAATCAACACTACTTGCTACTACATCAACCGATTGTATTTTCACCTATTGAAAGAGAAAACACCATAGGAGCTCTTGAATGACAGAAAGCCCAACATTGCATATTTTTGGGTCTTTGATTGCAAATGCTATATCTTGAAGAAAGGCACTAGGTTGGGCAAGTTTAAAAAGAATTCTTACTTGGATACTCAACCACAAGCAAATCATATAGAGTTTGGAATTTGGCAAGTGGTACTCTAGAGGAAGTTCATGAAGTTGAATTTGATGAAACTAAGGGTTCCTAAGATGATAATGAGAATCTTGATGATGTTAGAGGTATTCAACTTTCAAAAGCTATGAAGAACATGGATGTTGGCGAATTGAGGCCTAGGCAAGTGAATGATGATGAAGATGATCAAGTGCAAGTGCTCTCTAACTCAAATGTGCAAGATGATACAAATCAAGCAAGTTCAAGTGGCTCTGATGACAATGTGCAAGATCAAAAAGTGACTAGTACATCATCTCAACCCAATGATCAAGCAAGTGCAAGCAATCAAGTTCCAATACTCCAACCAACCAATATTGCAAGGGATCATCCATTGAACACTATAATTGAAGATATTTTTAGAGGTGTACAAACAAGATCAAAATTAGCTTTATTTTGTGAGCATTTCTCCTTTGTATTATTCATTGAACCAGAGAAAATAGAAAAAGCATTGAGAGATGTTGATTGGGTGAATGCTATGCACGAAAAATTGAACAATTTCACAAGAAATCAAGTATGGGAGTTAGTTGAAAGACCAAAGAATCACAATGTGATTGGAACCAAATGGGTCTTTAGAAACAAGCAAGATCAAGATGGGATAGTAGTAAGGAATAAAGCAAGATTGGTAGCACAAGTTATACTCAAGTTGACGGTCTTGACTTTGGAGAAACATATGCCCCGGTTGCTAGATTGGAAGCAATTAGGACCTTGCTAGCCTATGCTTGTGCCCACAACATAAAGATCTATCAAATGGATGTCAAGTGTGCATTTCTCAAAGGCTACATCAATGAAGAAGTATATGTTGAGTAACCTCCCGGTTTTAAAGATGACAAGAAGCCTAACCATGTGTACAAGCTGAAGAAAACATTATATGGCTTGAAGCAAGCACCTAGAGCATCGTATGAGAGATTGAGAGACTTCCTCCTCTCTAAAGGGTTCAAGATGGGTAAGGTTGACACAACTCTTTTTACTAAGAAGATTGGCCAAGACTTATTTGTGTTGCAAATCTATGTTGATGACATCATATTTGGATCAACAAATCAAGACTTTTGTGGAGAGTTTGGAAAGATGATGGCAAATGAGTTTAAGATTTCCATGATTGGAGAGTTGAGTTACTTTCTTGGTCTTCAAATCAAGCAATTGAAGAATGATACATTTGTGAGTCAAGGCAAGTGCATCAAAGACATGCTCAAGAAGTTTGGCATGATTGATAGCAAGGTCATTAGTACACCAATGGGAACAAATGGCAACTTGGATAGTGAAGCAAGTGGCAACATGGTGGATCAAAAGCTGTATTGGTCTATGATTGAAAGTCTACTCTATGTGACCGCATCAAGACCAGATGTCATGTTTAATGTGTGCATGTGTGCAAGATTTCAAGTCTCACCAAGAAAAAGTCATTTGAAGGTAACAAAGAGAATATTGAGGTACTTGAAGCATACATAAAATGTTAGATTATGGTATCCCAAAGGAGCAAAGTTTGAGCTAATTAGATATTCTGATTCGGATTATGTGGGATGCAAAGTTGAGAGAAGAAGCAAATCAGGCACATGTCAACTATTAGAAAGATCACTTTTTTCATGGTCATCAAAGAAGCAAAATAGTGTTGCATTATCAACCACCGAAGCCGAATACATAGCCGCTGGTAGTTGTTGTGCACAAATTCTTTGGATGAAGGTCATATTGAATAACTTTGGAATCAAGTTCAAGAATATGCCATTGCTATGTGATAATGAGAGTGTTATCAAACTCACCAACAATCTGGTTTAACATGCAAGAACAAAGCACATTGATATCCACCACCATTTCATAAGAGATCATCAACAAAAAGGGGACATTTGCATTGAGAGTGTGGGCTATGAAGATCAACTTGCCAATATATTCACCAAGCCACTTGATGAGAAGAGGTTTTGCAAGCTAAGGAAGGAGTTGAACATATTGGATTTCTCAAATATGCGTTGATGCACCTCCCACTTATATGACATGCCTCTCCTTTGATCTACCAAGGTAAAAGTTGATTGGCATGCATACATACATTGCTAAGGACTTGTTTAGTGCATCTAGTCATTCCTCATATCTTATAGGCTCATTCATGAAAATCAAATGAATTTTATGCTTGTATGGTACCACTATTGCTTCTATGCTTGACTTGATCTAGTGGTATCATATAACATATTTGTGGACTTATGAACCTAGTGTTTAATCTAGAAAATAAGCTATAAGTGTTTATCTCATCGTGGTATAAGATAACCCTTTAAATGAGGTGTGAAGAAGCTTGTCCTTTGACCAAACCGAGTTAAATATCTTAGGCAAGTTTTCTAGATTAAACCAAATTTAGAAAAATGATCCTCACCCCATTGATTGACATTGATAATCTTAACCTATCTAAAATTGAACCTTTGTGGTTATTGATGACAAACGGGGAAGAAACAAAGATATAAGTAATAGGGGAGAAGTAATCACTAAGGAGGAGAAATATGAAAATAAGGGGATCAATTAAAATTTTGAGCACACAAGTAGGGGAGCAAGCTCATAGACTTGATTGATGCACTTAGATGTGCATTCTCATATGTTTGCTTGCATTTGTCAAGTCTAAATTCAATTGACATGCTTGTGTGGTGTATGCTAGTTGTAAGTTTGAATGATGAAATGAAATACTAGCATGCATAGGTTTGGTAACTAGACTTGTGGTTATATTGTGAAAACTAGACCCTTGTTTTTAATGTTGATCTCACGGGGCATTCTAGTTTTTGTGGATGTCTAGTTACTAATGGTGCTAAGGATGGTATATTTGATGCACACTGATTGGTATCACACTTCAAGGGTCCACCTCTTATACCTTAGCATCATTTGGTAGACATTGCATCCTATATTTCCTATCTAAGCATATATGCAAGCTTCAATCCAAACTCTTAGCACATATGTAGGGGGAGCAATGCTACCAATTAGGGATCATGAAACTTGTCCAAATCCTTTACACATGGTAAAAATGCTTGGGCAAGCAACATTGATTCAAATTTGAATTTATTTCATATCTTTGTAAAGGTTATCATCAATTACCAAAAAGGGAGAGATTGAAAGCCCTAGTTTGGTTTTGACTAATTGATGAAACCTATTTGGACTAATCCTTACATCTAAGTGTGTGACTAGATAGGATGGTCCAATCCAAATGAAGGAGCTAGGTGGCACTCATGGATGGAGATGGCCACATAAAATGAAGATCATGATGATGGTGTGAACAAAGGTGATGATCAAGCTCTAGGACTTGGAAAAGAAGAAAGAGAAAAACAAAATGGGCTCAAGGCATTGGTGATATCCATAGGGCCATTTTGTTTTTGTGATCAAGACACCTAGTGGGTGTGATCGTATTTATGATAGATGGTCATACTATTAAGAGGAGAGCTCTTATCGGACAACTCGATCAACTAGTGTCACTAGGTGTTGGAAAACATGCAAATGCATTTTAGGCCTAGTGCACATTCAGTGAGAAATGATTAACCTTTGAAAAATGTTTGTAAAAATGCTTACACACTTGCACGTGATGGTGAAACACTTAGAGTGTTAGCACATTTGCAAAGGTGGTGAGAAAGGTGAAGAAAAGGAGGCGAAACTCGGCTTGGGGTGCTGCCACAGGAGCATCACCACCCCTTTGTCTAGTGCACCACCACCCCTGTGGCGGTGACCGGCTAGGAGGCCGAGAGCAGCGAGTTGCCCTAGGGGGCACCACCACTGTGTCCGGTGGCATCACCACCCCTAGGGCGGTGCCCACCGAGAAATGGCAAAGAAGCAGCAGACGTGAAGGTTTCACCAGAGTGATCGGTGTCACCATCACGGTGAGGGTGGTGCACCGCCAGGTCACCACCACGAGTAATGCGGTGCCACCACAATTTTATTTCAAAGGCTGGGGTAAATGGGGTTGGCCACCGCCACAGTCACCAAAGTCCTGAGGGCGGTGCACCACCATTTTTATGCAGAGGCTTGGTCTCTCGGACAGTTGGCCGGGTGGTCATTGCCACCCTAGGGGTGGTGCCACCGCCGCCTGTTCGGTTACCGCCTGACCAGTCAACTAGCCATTGGGAAGTGACCATTGGGGCGGCACCACCATGTCTGGTGACCTCGCAGAAAGCTGCTCCAAAGGGGTAACAACTTTATTTGCTTGTGGGCTTATAAATAGAGCTAGTGGCCGACCTTGGCCACTCTCTTGGCACTTCTAATAGCTGCATACATCCTTTGAGAGTTGAGCACACCACTCCACTCACTTGCACATTTGATTTGATAATCTTGAGTGAGATTGGAGAGCCTCTAGTGCATTGCTTGGTGTTCTAGCATCTTGTGGCACTAGTTGACCGATTTGAGCTGGTGGAGATCTTGTTACTCTTGGTGTTTGCCGACACCTAGACAGCCTGGTGATTGGTGGATCATTGATCGACTATTGATGATTGTTATCGACTCCGATCGTCGACATTGTGAGGGGTTCTTGTGTCTTCTCCGTGGGAGATCATGAAAGGCAACTCTAGTGGATTGCGCGTTGCTTGTACGATCCTCATCTTGTGTTGGTTGTGTGGCACCTGGTTGTGGGTTTGGCGTGTGATGCCAATTAGCACGTGAACCTCTAATTGAGTAAATCGCCACAATGAGGACTAGCTTGCCGGTAAGTAAGTGAACCTTGATAAAAAATCATTGTGTCATCATTCGATTCCGAGGTGATTGGTCTTCATTGGTATTCATTTTTGTAATTAATTGGCTCCATTGGTGATAGGCTCATTCTTCTACACAGCGGTATAACACTCCATCCTTCCCATGTATTTACTTTTCTTAGTGTAGCTTAGCCCTTTAGTGTAGCTAGTTTTAAGGGCAAGCAAGAGTTGTGTCTAGTGGTTAGTGAGGCTCTTTAGTTAGTCTTTGAGAGCTCACTAACTTAGTTGTAACACCACTGGTGTTACGAGCTTGCTTAGCACCCAGATTAAATCTAAAAGGAATTAACAAACCAAGCTCTCAGGTTTAAACTCACATGAAATGATAATCAAAGTCGTATGTGACTCATCTCTATGGAGGAGAGAAATCCAATGGAGATTGTGAGTTAGTTTAGTTAATGTGTAAACATGCTAATGAGATGCCAATAAGAAGATTAGAACAAGATATTTTAAATTGTTTGGCAGGAAAAACAATTTTTATAAACAAAAACCAAATATAACTTGAGTATAGTGCTTAAATAAAGATTGGATGAGCAAGTTAGGTATATGAAATGCAACTTTAATTTTGGAGAATAAATATTTTTAGCTAGTATTTTTGGAAGCTTAGAAATCAAACATAGAATTAAGATAAGTCATTTTCGTTAAGTCGACAACATTTGAATTTATGTTTAAAAGTACCATTTTTGGTGAATTATAGCATGCAAAATAACTAGATAGTGCCCTAATATTTTGTTCCTATGGTTGATATGAAGTATTAGCTATTGCGTGAAATACTTGTGGATTGAAGTTGACGACGTTTAGGTCTATTAAAAATTGCCCAAACTTGGCTTGAATGCGCGGCTAAACACGTTTAGGCACTCGGTTCGTGAACCGGCGTTTAGTGTGACGAACCCATCTTGGCACTTCCCTACCTCCTTCTCTGGTGGTGATAATATTTTCATGGGTTCTCTAATTAGTTTAAAATGTTTAATATTGTCAAAATATAAACTTGTGGGAATTTTTGTGAGGAAGTGGTGATTGTGTTGGCTCTAAAAATTATATAGTAAATTCCTAAAGTCATTAGCTACTCTTTGTAATTTTTGTTGCCCCAGAATAATAAGTTTTCTTAGATAGTTAATGAACCCTAGTTCCAAAATATGTACTAAATCAATAAAATGAATAAAGCAACCCTTTGATTTTGTACAACTAAAATAATATCTTATCTGTCAACGTGGGTACGTGGCCTAGTGCGTTAGCCATTAGAGCTAGCTCGTTAGCTTGAGAGAATGAAATCGTACTTTAAGCATTGTGGTTGCCGTTGATTATATAAGTCTCTATGTTGCATCTACGTATATCACAATAGGAACGACGATGGATCACGAAGTCATCTGGAGTAGCTGGAAAGATGATGTCTTGGTGATCGTGTCGCCACGATGGAGTGCTAACTTTGGTTATATCTTACCCAGGCAAGCGTTGGTACATAACCTCTACTATTTTGCGCTTTATTTTATGCTTGTGCATTACATTTTAAGGAGCTGAATAAAACCCACTTGCATATATATATATATATATATATATATATATATATCCTATGAGACTTACTAGTATGATAGGATCATGTAGATTGCTATGCTGTAGGACCACAGTAGAAGTCAAGTGATTACCTGTCACTCGCGAGAGATAGGAAAAATATTATTATTATTATTATTATTATTATTATTATTATTATTATTATTATTATTATTATTATTATTATTATTATTATTATTATTATTATTATTATTATTATTATTATTATTATTATTATCATCATCATCATCATATTACTATCACATGGAATATATATGAATTATAATTGGAGACTGGGCAGGACTACATTTTGGATTTGGACCTAGTTGGCAACTGAGCGAGGCTCAGATTGCATTTGTCCTGCATGTGTCGATTAAGGACCGTCTGTTGTTGTGGATGGTAGTCAGGTCACAAACTTATTATCCCGAGTACATACTTGCTTATGGGGAGCAGGAAGACTTGTTACTCTCTTGTTATGGGTTCCAGCTTTTTTCGAACCGACTTTTAGGGTGGATTATGGGTGGAGGTCTAAGCACCGCACTGAAGCCGGACCTCAAGTGTTGGAGGTTTGGAGTTCAAGTTTGGACGGAGACCTAGACCCCTTGATAGGAGCGGAGTGGGTTGGTCTTGTTTGTGCCTAGGCTACAGATGAGACATGTGTTTCGAGGTACCCAGGTGGGATACATTGATTCGCGAATCGTCATTTTTGGGACGGTACCCTTGGCTATGGTCTAGCACCATAGTAAGAACTAGAACATGAAAGGAGATAAATTAGTTCTAATTGCTTACCACATGCTTGAAAATAGCATAGGGGCTTACATAGAATGGTTAGCTAATGAACTAACGATGACTGCTAATAAAATTGAATATAAGGATGCATGTTTAGTAATGCTTCCTGCAGATATAATAAACCCACAAACCACGTAGCCTTGCATATCTTTGGAATTTTTTCTTTCCTCCTGACGGGTAAGTCTTGGGAGTACAATTGAGTACTCAGGGTTTTTTTTTACCCTGTTGCAGGTAACAGGAACATGTGGAGCTGACTCTTATGTGTGGAAATCTCCTAGTTGGCTCAGAGAGGATTCCTTTCACGCTGCGATCATAGTGTTTATTTAAAACCCTCACTAATTGTTTTATGAAGAAAAGCTGTATAATCTGCTATCATATAAATGTTCACCATGTCATTAAATAAATTTTTATTTCCGCTGTAACTCTGATCATATGTTGATTTTCTGCTACAAGATAAAACTTATGAACATGAAATGTATAAACTAATTTACATGCAAACTGTTTTAATTTTACTGTTGCATTCAACTCACCTAGTACTCTGATGTTGCAATAAAGTGATGTAAGAAATGGTTAAGAATGTTGTAAGCTTTATTCACTCATTTATGATCCTGATGAAAAGTGTGGATTTTTTAGTTCTCCGTTGGGTGTGCTCGACAGGACTGCATAGTTTAGTGCTCTCGCTTGGGTATTTTGTGTCTGATGGAAGACAAGTACTCTCAGAAGGGCATTAGATTAGGCGGTTCTGCCACATTAATGTAGTGACATAGCCTTTGTGTGCTTAGAGACAATAGCAACTAGAATTGTGGTAAGTGGCTTGAATTTTTAGTAGGTTAGCGCAATATTCGCTTCGCCCCATATTTATCTAAGTGGTTTATTTACTATTTTTGTAGAAATTTTTATAGGCTATTCACCCCCTCTAGCCAACTGCGTCCTAAGGCAATGAGGCGCTGTGGTCGCCCGATGTGGAGCACGCCCGACCATCTCCTCGAGTTGCTGCGGCCCTTTGTTTCCTCAGGACGCCAAAAGAAGTAGAAAAACGAATTGGTACCTTCATCAATGGTAGGTGAGTAATTTCTTCGAAGTTATCGTTTCCATGGGCAGAGAAAGCAGGGCGAGAGTTGCGGTGAATTTTGTACTAGAGGGAAAGCTATTTTTGCCCCCAGAGCAACTGTGGTTTCCATCCTCTTTATTTGACTTTTGGCTATCTTGGAGGACAAAGCAGGTTGGGAAGCCCAACCTAAGCAGGTCTTTGTGGGATAAATAGCTCTCAAAATGTGTTGTTGTGTGAGGGTAGCATGCAAATGGCCAAAAACAGGTGCATTGATTAGTTCTTATGATTTGGGGTGATTGAATATTTTGATTGTTTTAAGTGCAGATAGCAGAGAAGACTCTGATCGTTTATTTTAGGCTGTGTTTTATGTTAAGTGAAATCAGTAATTCTAAACTTGTGTGAAAACATTATGTGTTGATCTTGAATATTATATATAACAAAAGGTGATGGCGAAAATCGTCGACACGTTGAAGGCTCGCCACATTCATCAGGGAAGGAACGTACATTTTTGGTGCACTCCCATGTTTTGGTACAGTCGAAAACTCCCTGTGGATCGCGTGCCATCGTGGCTACTTAAACATTCTAAGTAGATATTGTTCCGTTCTAAGTCGCAAAAGACAAAGATATCTGGTAATTTTAAGATGTTTATGTTTTTAAAACTATAAATATAAAAGATTTATAAATTCTGGCTCAGAAAAGTAAACTAATCTAAGTTTGTTGACCAGAGGGAGGGATTAGTAAAGAAGGGAAATAAAATAAAATGAATGATATGAACACGTTGGGACCTCCTATCTATATTAATTTTTTTTGAGTCCAACATTCTTGTAGCACGGCACCTGTGGCCCAAGATGGCCCATTTGTGGGAAGCAGCATGGCCCACGGGTGTAGAAGTTTTGTTTTCCTCCCTGCTTTTCATTAATTATTTTATTTTTCAGCATCGTTTTTTTTTCTTTTTTTAGTCCTTATGATTAGTAATACATTGAATTACAACGTAAATCTAACACTTCAAATTAATATTAACTAGAAGCATACATCACGCGTTGCTGCGGAAACTACGTATACATAATTAATATGTAAAGGTAAAAACTATTATAAATTAATGCTAGTGAATGACGTGGCATCTTAGACAACGAAATGCTTGTGTTTTTGCTGGTGTGCACATTACAACTACATATGCTAATATGTTTTAATTGTATACTCCCTCCGTTTCAAATTATAAGACACTTTGACTTTTCTAGATTCATAGCTTTTAAAAGCTAGTAAAAAATATGAATCTAGAAACGCCAAAATGTAATAGTGCATTATTAAAGTGGACAGCTTGCATTGTATGTTAAGATACATTGTCAGTGAGGTTTAGTAAGATAATGCCACTTGAGTGCGAGCGCCCCAAAGCTGCGTCCGGGGCTACTGTTGGAGTTGGACTCGCCCCGCGTCGCCTCCCACGCGGGCGACACGGGAGGCCCTCTCGCAACCCTAGCGCCACCCCTCTCCCTTTCCTCCTCCAATCGCGCCGCCGCCGGAGCTGGCCACCGGCATGGCCGCCCGACCGGCCGGGATGGCGGCGGCGGGGTCTCCCTCCCTCTCTTTGGTGGCGCACGCAGCAGCTGGAAAGGCGGCCCTCCCTCACGTGAGCTGCGTGGAGCTCGGAGGGGGGAGGGATGTCGCGGCTATGGCGGCGCCAGCTGGTGCCCGTGTAGGTGCTAGGGGTGATGGCGGGGCCCTCCTTCTCTCCGTGTGCTCCGCTCCTCCGGTCTTCACGGCGACGCGGCAGCAGCCAGATCCGGTGCCTAGGTGGCCGGATCCGGGTCCCTGGCAGCTCGATCCGGCGACAACGGTGGTGACGGTGGCAGTTGTGGCGGTGCGGCGGCCGCAGCTAGGCTCGTGCAAGCGCTAGGGGTGGCTCTCCTCTTGCCGCCCCTCCCCTAATGGCCTTGGCCGTTGCTATGACGTCAAGACGAAGGTGGTGGTGCTGGTAGGAGCCGCCGTGTTCAGGGCCTAGCGTCCGGATCTGGTGGCCCTAGGGTTGGGGCGGCGCCCGCAATGGTGGGCCACTTGCCTCGCATCTGCAGGTGGCAAAGGTTGACAGCAGTGGAGGTGGGTATCAGGGGTGGCGGTGGTGGTCAGCAACGGCCTCGACGTCCGGCAGGTGGACGCGCGTGCGACAGTGTGAGGCCGGTTCTCGGCACATAGTCTTGTCGGCGGGGGTTGCTGACGCAGCTATTCGGCTGCTGAGCGTAGCTAGCGCGTCGACGCCCCTCAGGCAAGGCTTCTGCTGGATGACTACCAGCGATGATGGTGGTAACAGGCTGAGACCCGACATCTGGGCCGATGTCTATGCTGAATGCTTGGGCGTAAGGCTAGCGACGGCGACGCCTGCGGGGCACCGTTTTCCCTGTTGGGGGCATCGTGAATGCAACAACTTCCACGGGCGAAAGCCCAGTCCATTCTTGGACGAGTGACGGTGGCGCTCAGACGTCGTAACCTTCTTGAAGGCATCGTGGTGGAACTCAACTCGGTCGTGATATCTCATTGCAGGGCGTGAGGCCTTGGTCGGAAGTCGGAGCTACTCTTGCGACATGCTTGAGTTGGGCAACGATGACCTACTATGGCCTCCTGCTTCTGGAACTCCAGTGTCGACAAAACCTGGTCAGCAGTCTACCGAGGGGTATGCCCAAGGTAGTAGATTGTCAGCAGACAGGTGTGCAAGCCACGAACGAGATGGTGATGCAGAACAACACGCGGGTTTACCCAGGTTCAGGCCGCCGTGTGGGCGTAATACCTTACGTCCTGCTCTGCTTTATTATTGCTGCTTTGAACAATATATTACAAGCTAGATTGCCCTAGAGTATGTTTCAATGTTTTTGAGGGGGTCCCCTGCCCTCCTTATATAGTCTGGGAGGCAGGGTTACAGATCTAGAAACTAATCTTAGCCGGCTACAATTGCCATACAGAGCCGGATAAGGATTCCTAATCTAACTGACCAAGACCTTGCTTGATTCCCAAGTCTGGCTTGATGCCTTGCACGAGACTCCATCCTGATAATCTGGATCGCGCGTCGTCATGTAATGGGCCAGACCGTCTGGTCTGGGCCTGCCCATATCTAGCCGTAAGGGTATAGGGGTGTATACTTCATAGTTAGTCCCCGAGCACTATGTATTCTGTATCAACACACTATCTTAGTCTTCTTGAACTTGTGAGGTTCATCTTCACATCACCTTGAAATGTTAACTGAGCATGCACTAGTGTTCCCTCTGGATCAGGAATTAGTAAACCGTAATTGTTGATGAAGACTGCAGTTGTCGGTGAAGATTGCATAGTGGTCCAAAAAGAAAAATTTTCTTTCCTGGTGAAGTGTACCCACTTGTATTTCTGAAAAGAAATGTAAGTGTGCGTACTTGATGGAAGTAACTTACAAAAAATTCCAGAGCATAGGGATCAAAAATTAGAAGCAATTCACCGTCAGGTGAAGTGTACCCACTTAGTCCCCGAGCCTGGTAGTTGGTGACGTAGGCACGTGGTGCTAGGGTTTAAAAAAGAAGTCTTTAAGAACCAATGAACATTGTGCATCGTCAGGTGCATCATAGATGATGTAGTCCCCGAGCATGCTAGAAAGGCAAAAGACGAGCCTTGTAGCATGATATAAGAATATCAAGCGTCAATCGACTGTATGCAAGCATAGTACATGTAGTCGAACGAGACGAATCCTGTGGCTAGAAATAGTGTAACAAGTCCCCAAGCTTAAAGGTCTAACGATGTGTCCCCAAGCTCAGAGGTCTAGGAATGAGTCCTCGAGCTCAGAGGTCTAGGAATGAGTCCCCGAGCTCAGAGGTCTAGGAATGAGTCCCCGAGCTCAGATGTCTGACTGCAGGTCCCAGAGCTCAGAGGTCTGGTTGCAGGTCCTAGAGCTCAGAGGTCTAGATGCAGGTTCCAGAGCTCAAAGGTGTGGCTGTAGGTCCTAGAGCTCAGAGGTCTGGCTGCAGGTCCGAGAGCTCAGATGTCTGGCTGCAGGTCCTAGAGCTCGGATGTCTGGCTGTAGGTCCTAGAGCTCGGAGCTCTGGCAAATGGTTCCAGAGCACACTGGTCTGAGATAATCCATCACCACGTTGTCTCGCTAGATCTCTCTTTCTTCCTCTTTTTTTTGACTGGTCCAATTGAACGTGATGATGACGTGGGCAACGCCGCAGGCCTTTCTAGCGCATATTGTGAATAGTGACCTAGTGTCTGTAACAAGATCTCGAGCCGAAAGAATGAGGAATGAAGACCTCAAGCCGAAAGAAGTGAAGATGAGGGTCCAAGATCTGTTTAACCTGAAAGATCCCAGCTTCAGGAAGCTGACAGTCATTGAGCCAGCGTTCAAGCTTACACGCCCACCACCACTGGTAAGTCAAATGCTGTCTGATAGTTTATCCTTAAGATTGAAATACTGCATAACAACCGTGTAGTCGGTGTACTATCATTCTAAAATCCATGATGCTGTTTGTTGTCCAGTTTAATGGACAGGAGAGAGCGTAGGCATTCATCTCTTGCCCACCAGGCGTGGAGTGGCCAGAGGTCGTGCCACGGGCCTAGGATGCACAACCACTGCCTGTGGACGATGACCCGTCTGAAGTTGATTGGCTGGAAATTGAGGATGAATCAGAGCAAGCTAGCCGACTTGTAGGGAAGAAACTAGTGGCCGCCCCATCAAAGAAAAGGGGCCAGACCTTACTAGGAACCTCTACAAGTGAAAAGCCAAGAGAGGCAATTGACCCAAAGGAAGTAGAGGACCCAGCAAGTAAACGTCGACGCGTTATCACAGATTGGCCTGAAGATGAAGACGAGGAGGTCTCCGGTATTATAGCGAGCAGTTGAAGGGAGCGGCTTGCTAGAAGACAGGAGCTGATGCCACCATTGCAAACGACTGAACCACCACCTCGTCCACCGCAACCACAAGTGTAGGCCGCAGAAATCCCAAAGCGGCTGCCGCTGTTAGGAGTGACGTTGCTAAGCCGGTCACGCCTACTAGAGCAGTAGCAAAGAAGGGTGTCGGGCCCGAGAAGACAAAGAAATCTCGGTTTGCCACCATTTTCCGTGCTACAGACCTATAAGTCATCAAAAACTCACGTAAGTATGACATAATTGGTCAATAGCACTGCCTTTATAACTTGTTATTGATTTGTATAGCTTCGCATCGACCCAAAAGTCAGAAGAACTTTCTGGCAGTGCAACACCACCACCAACTAATACGGCCAACACCGAGCAGCAGGTCTAGGAGCAGATCAGAGTAGATAGAGTAGTCCCCAAACCACAAGCTCCGTCAGCTGCCGCTCTTGGTCCACAAACAGCCCCAGAAGACCCGAAACAGCCTCGGCCGGCCCCTGAGAGACAAGTCCCAAAAACTACAGAAGTTGGGGAGACCACTGAGGAGCCAACTGGAAGTGCAAAACCAGAAGAAGAAACCGAGCCTTCCACCCTAGCCGTAGAAGAAATCCTCGGGCATTATGAAGAATAAAACAGATTTTGCGGCACCTGCTCCTATACTGTGGAGATTCCAGTAGGAGACGAGGTTGGGGCTGTAGAAGTAGTTGGCAAAATATTCTTAGAGGAGGTTAAGGTAAACCTCGCATAACTTAACAAGCTGTGATTGTACAATCCATAAGAATTGCTTTTAAGATCCTGTTTTGTGCAGACTGTGGCCGAAAAGAACAAGCATGTGAGTGCAGAACAGAAAAAGCTACAACAGCAGTTAGAAAGTTATGCGAAGCAGAATATGAATCATGAAGAAAATATGCGCACTGTTCTTCAACAGCTAGAAGTGGTCGAGAAACAGAAATCGAGTAAGGATTCATTCTGTTGTTAGGTACTCGAGCTCTGTAGGGTGCTGTATTACTGTACTGTACATAATCATTGGATTGCTACAGGTCTGGACATCGAAGTCAGCCAGCTTCGTGAACAAAAAGCTCAAGTAGCTGCTGAGCGTGACCGGCTTGCTGAAGAAAAGACCAAATGGCTGCAAACATAGCAGGCCATGAAAGAAGAGAAGGTGAAACTAGCCAAAGATCTAGAGAGTAAGTATTCCTCAACATTGTCGTATCGTTCGCTGAATTTTATGGTGTTAAGCTCTTATCAACATAACACCTTGCAGTTGTGAAGAAAAATGCCAAATTGCACCTGGAGAAGATGAAGAAAGATTGCGACGACATGGAGTTTCAAAACCACTGGTGTAGAAAAGATCGAGGCGTGGTCCCAGAAGTGTAGCAAGCTTATGACAGAGCAAGAAACCCTTAACGGCAAATGCAAGACGCTCATCAAGGAGCGAGAGACTTAGAAGCATGCCTGCGCAGAAATGGCGAAAGGGATCGCACCAGTGCTCGACATCATTAGCCCTGACTCCACCAAAGCTGGAGCGGAGGCACCAAAAATAGGCCTAGTCGAGAAATCCCAAAAAGCCTGGGGATGGCTCCAACAGTGGATGAAGGACATCGAGGAGTATATGGGCGTACATGTACTTAGCTTGGTACGTGCGCACTACCCTTTGCTAGAAATTGCTCGCCTAGAAACCGGGTATCCCAAGGAGATTGGGGCAGAGCAAGCTGACGAGCTGCGGTCAGAGAAGATGAAGCATGCTGCCGCGATTATAAAGGACATCATCCTGTGCCCAGCTACAGCCCGTCGACCGGAGAGACCATTCAATTATATGTGGGTCAAATACCCGTGCCGCCATCTTTGGCTTCTAGCGGAACACATCAAGCTCCATCCTCGACCACGCCAAAGGTAGGAGAACTACCAAAGGGGCCACAGTAGGAGGAACATACGAATAGGTCATAGGATTAAGTTTCATAAACCTATTGTAAACTCATGCTTGTAAAGAGGCAAGCTTGTAATAAGGTAATGAATAATACAATATAAAGTTGTTTATGTTTTTGTGTGAAAAAACGTTGAAGCTCTGTATTGTGTGCAAATTTAACTAAGTTAGAACAGTAGGGTGTTCTGTTTTAGTTGTTCTGGCGTAATCGACGAGAACTAAGTGAGAATAGCGAAATGTTCTGTTTTTAGTTGTTCAAGTGTAGTCGACGAGAACTAAGTTAGAATAGCGAAATATTCTGTTTTTAGTTGTTCAAGCGTAGTCGACGAGAACTAAGTGAGAACAACGAAATGTTTTGTTTTTAGTTGTTCAAGTGTAGTCGATGAGAACTAAGTTAGAACAGCGAAATGCTCTTACATCTTAATTGGATCATCGTTTACTCTGTTGTGTTGCGTGGGTGGGCTTCGTCTTCGTGGTGATTCACGTCACGCTTGGCTGCCTTGTATGTATATTTGCTCTCTACTTATCAATGAAAGCCGGTAAACAGATCTTTCGAAAAAAGAGTGTGAGAGCCCAGCGCCTTGCGCACGCTGCCACCCAGCTTCTCACAATCTGACTGCATCCTCACCCGATTGGGAAGCTAGCTGAAAGTGGCTGTGGGCCGAAACTGATGTTCCTTCAACCCTATTTTTTTAGAGATGGGGTCTAAGCCCGTTTTTCATTAAACAGATAGGAAGTTTGAAAAGATTACAACAATATCTCTATTCTTGTATAATAAGAGGTTTTATCTAGTTGTTAGCAATAAACTGAAAAGAAAAACTGTTGGTCCATACACAAATTCACACTTTCGTGTTTAAAGAAGTCCAAGACTTATATGGTAATTGTATTATTAAATCTAGGATTTATATTGTTTAATAATACAATTCTGTCCATAAAAGGATAAATTTCGGATAAACTAGTGGCGTGCCTAGCGCCAAGAAGTCCGAACGCTAGCTCCTGTCCGGACGTCCACGCCTGCCGGGCTACGTTGTCCAACCTAACTGCTGCGCCTTACCTCCTCCTGTGTGCCCGCCCCAGCACCGAGCACCCACCTGCACTCCCTGCTCACTCAGTCTTGCATGCACCAGCAACGCCCTCTCTCTAATGCATGCAACTGTAGGAGTGGCAGCAATTTTTCCTCCGCATGCACGGTTTCCAAGCTCCACTCATGAAGAATGGAATGACGCCTGCCCTACATGCAACTGTTGCGGCTGCACGCTTGCCCCCGTATGCCGCAACGCCTGCACGTCGTGCACGTGCGCATGCAGCTGGGCACCATATGCCTGTTGATGCACATGCAGGTGGGGACCACCCATGCCCGTTTCGTTTGTCGTGCACGTGGAGACCGCTACGACCGTGGGGACAACCTCTGCATGCGTCCGCTTCCTACGCCCGCTAATGTTGCAACATGAAGCACTTCTGCACATACGTCTGAAATATGTGAAACATTTATGAATATATGTTTATAATATATGTGTATAGCAACTACAACATCCAGATAAACGCACTTGTAACATAAGTTTGAAACAAACGAAATGTTTAAAAACATACATTTGCAACATACGTGTATGTCCATTGCAACATATGTAACATCCAGATAAAATATTTGCAACATATATTTAAAACCACTGAAACATTAGAAACATACACTCGCAACATACGTGTATAGTCGTTGTAACGTATGCAACACCAAATCTACTTTTGCAACATCTAGATGAAACATATACAACATACATCTTAAACGTATAAAACACAAGGTTGCAACATGTGCTCATCTATTTGCTGTCGTTCAATGGAGGCTAGTTGTCGCGGAGTGGGGGAGCGCAGCGCGAGCGGCGCGGTGGTGCGAGGCACAAGCGCGGGCGCGAGGCGCAAGGCGTGGACGACGCACGCCACAGGAGGCAAGAGGCGCGGGGCGCGCGTGGCACGAGGCGGGTCCGGTGTGAGGCGCACTCATGCAGGGGCTTACGGCGGGTGAGGCGCAGGGCCACGCGGCGCGAGGCGGGTCCGTCCGGTCGGACAAAAGGTCAACACACAGTCAATATTGCCATTCGTTTCATTTTCAGCCCACTCTGGTTCAACTCTGAAACTTTGAAGGCCGGCGATGCTGAAGACCGGAAAACTGAAGACCGTGATCGACCGCTGCGCGCGACGACTAGTCGACTACACCGGCGGCCATGAAAGTTGATGAATATCTGCACTGTCCAGCTCATGGTGCTCTCGATCCTTATGGTCGGAAGAATCCGTCGATTCTGATCCTCGCACCATCTCTGTCTCGACGGTATATGTATCTCCTCCACGCAGGCACGCAGCTAGTAGGCTACTTGTCGATCGGATAGACCTAATTAAAGAAGTCGTCGTAGTTGATTGATTCAGAGATGAGATGCGATGCCGCGGCCTGCCGGCGCAGCAAAAGATCCATGTTCATCCACCCATTCGATCGTCTCTCTCTCTTTCTCTCTCTCTGATCTGTCTCCCGTCCCTGATGCGTGATGCTAGTTGCTGTTGAGCAGCATCGTCGTCCTCTGTATATTTTCAGCCTGAAAACACATGCATGCTGCTGCCTGCTGGCCTGATGTAGATGATTCTTTGCATCGTCCATCTCGATCTTCTCCTCCGTACGTGTTCCCTTTTGTTTTTATATCTCTCCCTCCAAACAAAAAAGAGAATAATGGGAGCTTTAGCGAGTTTGCATCTTTTGATTCTTGGCCTTGCTTTGGATTTTTGGGCGTGCGCTGCGTACGACATGTGTCTGTTTTGTTCACAATTTTAGCTTTGATGACTCCTCACCTCTCATATAGGGCACCCGCACCCCACCCACAGATTCTTTCAAGAGACGATTATTCGTTCATTGTACGACGACAGTGCTCCTGGATGACTCCTCACCTCTCATATAGGGCAACCGCTCCAAAGACGTTTTGCTAAGTTTCGTGATTTTCGGACTTTGTTTGCATTTTTTATAATTTAATAGCACTTCACGCGCAACTTGGTCGCCGTGTTCCATACGCGAGATGTTCGATATTTCATGCGTGCTCCTGGATACGGCCTTAACATACGCTAAGTAACGCGAATATCAATTTTCGAACCGTCCAATTCGGAGATTCGATGCACCTCCAGTTCAAACACGCGTTTATCGGAGAAATTCAATTAAATCAAATAAACTAACGATATATAGTAAAAAGATTTAAAAAAGTACCAAAACTTAACATATACTTTTAAATAATGTGTAATGCATGACAAAAAAGTTTGAAAGAAAAAAACAAAAAAAAAAGAAAATTCTTTGCCGAGCACCAAAGGTCAGCGCTCGGCAAAGAGGTGCATTTGCCGAGTGCTCCCTATCTGGCGCTCGGCAAAGTATTGTACAACAATAAAACAAACAAAAAAAACAAATTAAAAAAACAAAAAGTCTTTGCCGAGCGCCCCCGATCTGGCGCTCGGCAAAGTAGTGTACAACAACTAAACAAACAAAAAAAACAAATTAAAAAAACGAAAAAGTCTTTGCGAGCGCCCCCGATCTGGTGCTCGGCAAAGTAGTGTACAACAATTAAACAAATAAAAAAACAAATTCAAAAAAACAAATTAAAAAAAACGAAAAATTCTTTGCCGAGCGCCCCCGATCTGGCGCTCGGCAAAGGACGCGGTAAAATATACTCAGCGCCGGCCACCCTGTAAAAAAACTCCCTCAACCACGCCACAGCCCCGAGCGCCCGCCGGTCCCCTGCTCAGCGCCGGCCACGCCCGCCTAGCGGCGCTCGCGCCGACCACCGCCCTGGCCGCGCCCGCCCGGCCGTGCCCGCGCCGGCCACCGCCCCAGCCGCGGCCCGCCCCCGCCCCGCGCCGCCGGCCCCCGCCCCAGCCCGCCCCCGCCCCCGCCCCGGCCACGGCCGAGCCGGCCCCGGCCACGGCCGCTCCGCCCTCGGTCGCGCCCCGCCCCAGCCCCGGTTGCGCCCCCGCCCTGGCCCCGGCCACGCCCGCTCCGCCCTCGGCCACGCCCGCACCGGCCCCCACCCCGGCCACGCCGGCCCCCACCCCGGAAACGGTCGCGCGCACCCCGACCGCGACCGCCGGCTGCTACCGTGGCCCGCACCCGCCTCGGCCGCCGCGCCCCGTGTCGTCCGCCACATGTACGTCTAGTTTGACGTAGTAGGAGTAGGTGTAGTAGTAGTTGGAGTAGTAGGAGTAGGAGTAGTAGTAGGCGAAGTCGTGGTAGGCAATGTGGTAGTAGTAGGATTAGTAGTAGGTGTAGTAGTAGTTTGAGTAGTAGTAGTAGTAATTGTAGGAGTAGTAGGTAGTAGTACTAGAAGGGTTAGGAGTAGGAGTAGTAGGTGTAGTAGTAGTGGTAGTGTGAGTAGTGTACTACTAGTAGTGGTTATACTAATAGTGTTAATACTTGCATATATTCTTCTGCATGGATTGGAAATACATATGTGCTAGTCGGCCATCGTGCCGGTGATGTATTTGTGGTTGTCGGCCATGTGCCGTCTTTTTTTGCAGGTTTGGTAACCTCCCCGTACAGGGGAGGTGCTGCCGAAATTTTTTGTTCTCACTAATTGGTTTTTTTTCAGGAGGGCTCCCGTTGGAGGATAGCTGAAGGAGCACGACTCGGCACTGCCCCGCTAGCCTGTCTTCACTGGCACCTACGGTATGACCCCTCTTTCCGTCACATGTGGACGTAGGTCGCGTTACCCAGTTAGGCGTCTCCCGTCCGAAACGGATATGGTTGGAAGTATGCGATCTTTGCATATGTATAACCATATCTGTTTTGGATTGTCCACTTTTTTTGGACAGCCCGTGGATGTATAGACGAGGTTAGTTTCCATGGTCTGCTCTGATCCGAGACAGGGTTTTGGCCTCACCTTTATGTTGTTCTCCAGATACACACTCTCCCCGCCGGGACGTGTATTTGGAGAACAGCGGGGAGGTGCTGCCGAAATTCTGTCTCGGCTCGGAGTAGCCCATAGAAACTAACCTCGTCTACGCATCCGCAGGTGGGATTAGGACCTATCCTTTCCTATTAGATGGTAGGAACACGAAGTAGATGCACTTGATGTTTATGTTCATCTTTGATATGCATGTTAGAGGATGGATGACCGTGAGTGGATGTATGCGGGATACACAAGTAAGCATGATTTTAGCAATGAATGGGGGCAGAAGACGGAGGCTTTCTTGGACCGTGCATTCGGCAGTGGTGTGAATAGAGCGTGATTGGCGAAGTGTCCCTGTAGCAAGTGTGCAAATAGGAAATGGCAAAACCAGGAGACCATGGCTAAACATCTTCAGTTGAATGGCTTTGTGCCGGGCTATACCCGGTGGGTACACCATGGTGAAGTGCATCGGTTGAGAGAGGAGGTCGTGCGGCCTCGCCTCGAGCATGTCGATGATGGTGGCGGGGTTTTAGACATGTTAGATGACTTCACGCAATCACAGATCCCCGATGGACGTGCGGAGGAGGCGGAGGCATCCGCAAAGGCATTCTACGACATGATGGCTTCGGCACAGAAACCCCTTCATGATCGCACGACGGTTTGTCAGCTCGATGCCGTTGGACGCGTGATGGCGTTTAAGGCCGAGATCAACATGAGTCGGCAACACTTCAGTGGCATGCTGGCCTTGATTGCTAGCCTTCTTTCGGAGGGCCACGTGTTGCCAAAGAGCCTGTACGAGTGCTAGAAACTCCTTGATGGACTCAAGATGCCGAACGAGCAGATACATTGTTGTCCAAATGGGTGTGTCCTCTTCAGGAAAGATCTTGAGCAGGAGAAGTATTGTCTGAAGTGCAAAGCCTCCCGGTACCTGGAGGTAGACTCTGGTGGAGGCCACAAGGAGCAGCTTACCGTCCCAATGAAAATCCTACGGTACCTCCCTTTCTTGCCGAGGATCCAACGGCTATACATGAGCGAGGAGCCTGCTAAGCAGATGACATGGCACAAACTGGGGAAATGATACAATCTCGACAAGATGGTGCATCCGTCCGATGGTGAAGCATGGCAACACTTTGATCGCATCCATCATGAGAAAGCGTTAGAGGATCGTAATGTACGCGTGGCGCTGGTAACAGATGGGTTCAATCCTTATGCTATGATGGCTACCCCGTACACATGTTGGCCCGTGTTCGTCATCCCACTAAACCTCCCCCCCGGCGTCTCCTTTCAACGTTTGAACATATTCTTGTCGTTGATTATTCCTGGACACCCGAGGAAGAAGATGGGTGTCTTCATGGAGCCTCTGATTGATGAACTCGTCAGTGCTTGGGAGGATGGGGTGTGGACATACGATCGAGCTACAAAGACTGTCTTCAAAATGCACGTTTGGTACTAGTACTCCATGCATGACTTCCTAGCGTATGGGATATTCTGCGGTTGGTGTGTCCACAGAAAGTTCCCATGTCCATTATGCAAGGCTCATCTGAGGTTCATCTGGCTCAAGAAGGGTGGCAAGTATTCATCGTTCGACAAACATCGTCAATTCCTGCCTCTCGACAACGTATTCAGGCGAGACACCATGGGCTTTACAAAAGGTGTCGAAGTCACTGAACCTCCACCACAGATGGTGACTCCTGCCAAGGTCCATGCTCAGATTGATGCTCTCGTGGAGAATGAACAAGGTGATGGGTTCGTGGGATATAGCGAGGAACACATGTGGACTCATAAGTCTGGCTTGACGAGGCTCCCTTATTTTGATGACCTCCTCATGCCACATTACATTGATGTCATGCACACCAAAAAGAATGTCACGGAGGCACTCTGGGCAACGCTCATGAACACTAAAAAGTCAAAAGACAACCTTAAGGCTCGAGTGGACCTCGCAGAGTTGTGCCATAGACCACATCAAGAGATACGAGCTCCTAGTGGTGGTAGGACATGGAAAAGGCCTAAGGCGGATTTTGTCCTAGCCCCCAGACAAAGGAGGGAAGTACTCGAATGGATGAAGATGTTGATGTTCCCCGATGGGTACGCATCAAATCTGAGGAGGGGAGTGAACTTAAGTACTCTCTGAGTGAACAGGATGAAGAGTCATGACTACCACATTTGGATGGAGCGTCTTCTCCCGACGATGGTCCGAGGCATCATCCCTGAGCCCATATGGACAGTGCTAGCAAAGTTAAGCTACTTCTTCTGCCAGCTCTATGCCAAGGAGTTATCTCGATCCATGATTGCAGACTTGGAAAAAGTGGCACCTGTCCTGCTTTGCAAGTTGGAGAAAATCTTTCCACCAGGCTTCTTCAATCCCATGCAGCATCTGATATTACACCTCCCGTATGAGGCACGAATGGGGGGGCCGTGCAGGCCCATTGGTGCTATCCGATCGAGAGGTGCCTAAAGACTCTTCGAAAAAAGTGCAAAAACAAGGGTAAAATCGAGGCTTCCATTGCAAGTGCATTCACTTTGGAGGAGACGTCAAACTTCACAACATCGTATTATGACGACACCCTTCCAAGTGTGCATAATCCACCTCCTCGCTACAATGCTGATGAAAATGAGTGGACCCTCAACCTTTTCTGAGGGCAACTTGGAAGAGCCGGTGGGTCAACCACTAAGCCCTTGTCAAATGTGGAGTGGCGTAAAATTATGTTGTATGTGCTGACCAACCTAGAAGAGGTGGACCCATACATTGTGTAAGTTCTCAACAGACTAGTTTCAATAATCCCGCACCTTTTCTACATCTAACCCCCTTGTTACTCATCACAGGGAATTCATTCATCAATACTGGCACCGTTCAAGGGAGCCTACCCCGTCGGAACAAGACACCCTCCTCGCCAATGGTGCGGGACAAGGGAGGCCTGATTTCATTAGTTGGTTCTCAACCAAGGCCCGAACCGATCCTTCTATCGGTGCTGACCTGAGATGTGTTGCCAATGGGTGTGACCGCCGAGTCAAGTCATTGTCTGCTTACGACATGAATGTCTTTCGGTTTCACACAAGCTACGAGCGCGTGCGGCCAAATGGAAAGACCACAAATAGCGGGGTTTTTACGCCTGGCACTGATGGCAGGGACTACTATGGAAGAGTTGAAGAAATATACGAAATCACATTCCCTAGTAGCACCAAAGCTCGTCCTATCATATTCAAATGCCATTGGTTTGATCCAGAAGTAACGAGGAAGACCGCAAATCTTGGTCTTGTTGAAATTCGACAGGATTCTATCTATCCAAGAGACGATGTGTATATTGTGGCACAACAGGCCACACAAGTTTATTATACGCCGTATGCTTGCAAGACTAGTCCGAATCTCAGTGGTTGGTGTGTTGTGCACATGGTGTCGCCACACGGCGGAGCACCTCTCCCAAACGATGAAGACTACCACTTCAACCCAACCACGTATGACGGAGAGTTTTACCAAGAAGATGGGCTACAAGGGAGGTTCGAGATAGACTTAACCTGTGAGATAGGAATGGATGTAGATAATGTAATGGTCATTGATGATGACGACGGAGATGAGGTGCGAGATCCAAATGACTTACAAATGCTTGAGCGGTTGCGTCTAGGCAATGATGATGAAGGCAACATTCCTCCGCCAGATGTCGTTGATTATTTTGACCTGGTTGATAGTGATGATGAGACTTACCGTCCAGCTAATCCCGATCATGAAGAATATTTGTAACATACATGTAATACTTTCAAATTTTGTAATTTAGTTTTGTTTATTTTGTATCTATTTCTAATTACATCTTCCTTCTTAATTGTAGGTGATTGAGCAACAATGCCAGGAGGCCGTCAGAGGAGCCTAAGCCACTTCTACCAGGGCTCTGGTAGTGGAGGGGCGCGGATGACGCGCTAGAGCCCACTCCAGCGGGGACAAGACGCTGCAGGATGGCGAGGAGGACGGCGATGAGGCCGACGAGGACAACTCCCGTGGTCTAGCCTGAGCCTTAGCAGGAGGACAATGAGGAGCGGCCGTAGCAGGAGGAGGAGGACGAGGAGCAGCAGGTGGTGCAGTAGGACGAGGAGGATGAGGGGGACGACGACGGGGACCTCGGCGATGGTGGGGCTGAGGGCTCTGCCGGGACGTCGTCTTCCACTGCTGCGGGGAGTGTCTACTTCCGAGGTCCCACATCTCTCCCTGACAAACCGAGGCGACGCGTTTCGATTGTCCCAGAGGGGCAAGCGTTAGACACCTCTACATGTTATCACTATTACTTTCTATCCTTTGTTCAAAATCTAAATATATACTAATATATTTACTCAATCACTTGTGCAGGACGTGGAGGGTTGTGTTAGAAGAGGATTCGCGCCATGTGAATGGCGTCCTAGGGGCCCTGGTCAGGCACTACTTCCCTGGCATTGTAACGCATGCCGGGAAGGACAAGCTCGCCTACACATGGGCCCACTACGAGTCTGCCCACCACGCCATCGCAGGCAACGTGGCAGCGCACATCCTTCAGGAGTTCTGGGTAAGTCTTCCTCGCACTACATGCCTCAATGCAACACATTCATTGGATCCTACTTGAAATAACTAATGCATACATCGTGTCTTCATATGCAGACGTACTTCAAGCTCGACGAGAGCTACGAGGGCAATGCGGACGACGTGGCTAGGAAAGCTTGCAGGAAGTGCGTCACGGACATGTACCATGAGGCGAGAGTCCAGGCCATCAGAGATTACTATGGGAAGCAGTTTGGAGAGAGCGTCAACAAGAAACAAATCCGAGAGCGGAGGCTCTCTCTCACCAAAGAGCAGTTCATGCAGGTAACTGAACAACTTTAAATTAAGTTCCTTTCAACATTAGGTGCTATGAACTTGACTGCCTAACATGTCGATTACTTCATGACGTGTAGGTCATTCCTTGGTGGTGCGAAAAGTCTCCCGAGGCGTGGTGGCAAATCGTGGACCGTTGGCTGAGCGAGGAGTGGCGGCAGCAGCATGCGGCTGCCCGGGCTCACCGTTTGGCCATGCTAGGTGTACCTCACCATCAAGGCAACCGCAACATCGGTGGCTTCGGCCGAGCTTGGGTACGTCATCATGTTTGTAACTGTTGCCATGCTTTAATGTAACTAGGCAAAGACTACTAACAAACTTCTTTTCGTTCTCGCAGTCGGCGGCGCACGGTGGCCAGCCATGCTCCTACTTCACCGCATATACCATGTCACACAAGGGCAAGGCGACGTCCGACGTCTCCTTCAACCCGAAGGACCCGCCCGAGGCGTACACAAGTGAGAGCGCCTACAAGAAAGTCACCGAGTACCATGAGGCGGCGAGGGCGATGTATGGGCCGGATTATGATCCAACGATTGACAACATCGATGCGCGCCTCGTCATGTGTCTTGGAAAGGGAAAGCAGCATGGGCGCTACTGGATGGCCAACAGCGTGATCGACAGCGCCACTACTCCCACTCTCCCAGATCCGAGCACAGACCACGAGTGGCTCCGGACTCCCGCCGATACGCGAGCGACCGGCCTATGGACAAGCCCAAGTCGAGGCACTACATGTTAGTTTTGGTTAACTCGTCATGCATTACACGAGGATTTCCTTGTCGCTTCACTAACATTACCTTTGCAACAATGTATAGGCCCAGGTGGAAACTTCGAACAAGAGGGCCGACGAGTTGGAGGCGGTTGTGGCTTCAGAGCGGGCGGCGTGGCTGGCAAGTGACCAGAGGATGTCGGACGTGCTGGCGTTTCTGCAGAGTTCTCTAGGTGTTACTTTGCCACCCAACTTGATGGGTCCACCTCAGCCTCCTCCCGTCGTTCCTCCCTTCATTGCTCTCAACACTACTCCGGTGAGTAATATATATCATACATGCATGTTATTTAGCTATTTAACTTTATCTCATGCAATCGCTGCTCCTGTGTGTAGCCTCAGTCGGTGGGTTCGAACCACGGGCCGAACGAGCATGGGGGACCGTCGCCTCCGTCACATGGGTGGCCCGGGTACCAACCTCCACCGTCGCCTCAGTGAGTAACGTCGAAGTTGTTGTCACGTATTCCTTCTCTTGGTGATGAACCTGAACTTGTTGTGTTGAACTTCATGTCATGGACTTGGAATTGTTGTGTTGAACTTCATGAACATCAAGTTGTTGTAATGGACTTTATCGCCGAATAAGTGATGCTATTATGAGATATATGTGCTATTGTGATATATATGGTGACGGTGGTGATAAAAGCGATTTGTGATATAAATGGTGTTATTTGTGTTCATGGTGATATCCATTTGATGTATATATATGATTTGTTGTGTTTGCAGCGATAGAAAGCAAAAAATAAAAAAACAAAATCTGGATTTCAGCTTTGCCTAGCGCAGCGCTAGGCAAAGAGCCTTTGTCGAGCGCTTTTTGGCGCTGCGCTCGGCAAAGCTGCCATATTTAGCGCTGCAACACGGTAGCTTACCCAGCTTTGCCGAGTGCCCCAGGCTTGGCCCTCGGCAAAGGCAATCCTTTGCCGAGCACCAGGCTGAAGGCGCTATTTTTTTAAAAAAAAATTAGTTTGCTCTTTGCAGAGCGTCAGGCTGGAGGCACTAGGCAAATATTTTTTTTTAAAAAAAATTAGTTTGCTCTTTGCCGAGCGCCAGGCAGGAGGCGCTAGGCAAAGATTTTTTTTAAAAAAATTAGTGTGCTCTTTGCCGAGCGCCAGGCTGGAGGCGCTAGGCAAAGATTTTTTTTTAAAAAAATTAGTTTGCTCTTTGCCGAGCGTCAGGCTGGAGGCGCTAGGCAAAGATTTTTTTTAAAAAAATTAGTTTGCTCTTTGCCGAGCGCCAGGCTGGAGGCGCTAGGCAAAGATTTTTTTTTTAAAAAAAATAGTTTGCTCTTTGCTGAGCGTCTTCCTGGAGGCGCTCAGCAAAGAAAACGTCACGCCGTGACCGCCGCCATGACCGCCGCTTTTCTTTGCCAAGTGCCGCCTAGGCGCCCGGCAAAGGCTTTGCTGAGCGCCCGATAAAAGACGCTCGGCAAAGGAGCCTTTGCCGGGAGCCCTTTGCCGAGCGTCTCAGGCACTCGGCAAACCCGCGGTCTGCAGTAGTGATAGCGAATAAATATTTAACACATAGTCTTGAACAATAAATAATAGTAACTAGTAGTAGATCTCCAGTGGAAACTCCAAACACAGGGACACGGTTGACTGGTTGACACCAAGACTAGTACCCATTACGATAATCTTCATCATAATCTTCATTTGTTATGGTGTAAATAGTAAGGGTGAGTCCATGTCGAACTCAACAAGTATAACACAGGGTTCATGAGGCACAAAAAGGCTAGACATTGTTTAACTGCGTTTAGCTTTTAATCATCATATAATTAGTAATTAGGTAGCATCAAGATAATCCACTTCCCGTTAATGAACCAATGATCAATTGTAATAAGAATAATGAATAGTATTAACATGAGCAATATAATAACAATAGTAATTAAATATGATATAACAATAGTGATCAACTATTCTGTAAGAATCCCCAAGGCCGCTCGTATCCGTGAGCACGGCTAGTATATCAGTTTTTAACTCTGTGCAGAGGTGTACACTTTCACCGTGAGTTATGACTTCCAAATGCATGAGTTCGTGACTCCCCAAAACACTAGAAATCATATAAAGCCACTTAAAGGTTCGTCTAACAAGTTAGGGCCATTAGATTCACTTGGCAGGCAGATGTAGGAACCCCTTTTCAAATGGCACACTTCCTTCTCGGCTATACTCATTGACCAGAGGCTGTCCTACACCCAACGTATCAAGCCATTCTTACGCCATTTACGGTAACAACTAACAAGCTAGAAAAGGTCCTTTAAACAACTAGAGCCAGAGCCATATAGCCCTCACAGCTGTACTGTATATCCCGGTTATCACTTACAGGTAAGTCCTTATGGAGAGTAACTAGAGCGACAAACAATCAACACAACACAACACTCTAGTCCCCTTTGTCAACAGTAATAAAATCATCTTAATGGTTGGTTGCTGAATCAATTAATCAAATGACACGATCATTGTTCATAATTAAGCACTAGCAATAGCTACCCAAATGTACAACCCATAGGTGACAAGGAAACAAGATATCAATAGCTAAGTTATAATCTCTATGGTTATCAAGGAGGACACATGCATATATATGATAATTTCAGTGAATAGGACAATAAGGATGGTCCCATGTTATACTTGACTTGATCAAAGCTTTCCTGATGATACTGCTGGTCTAGCTCAAAATAATACTGCTGATCATGAAGAAACTGCTCACTGTCTATACTCGATCATCAAGCATCAACGCACAATCATCCGAGCAATCATACACGAAACAAACAAAGAGATATAGTTAAAATAGTACACCAACAGTAGCAAAACAGTATAAAAAGTTTGTAAAACTCTTCTACACGTTACTGCGATCACACAGACGTAAAGATCACGAAATTCGGATTTAAAACTTGAAAGTTATGAATTTTCTAAGATTTCCTATAAATAAATAATTATTTTAATATAAACTCGAAAATTAAACTTTCCAAACCTACTGTACAATAACAGTAACATGTAGAGCTTACAAATACAAACCTAACGCAACTTGAACGGGTCAAATCGGAGTTAAAACATGGAAGATATGGCCTAAACAAGATTGTATATGTATACGTATTTTTATTATATTTTAGGATTTGTTTTACTAAAGAAAAACGGCCACAAATCGTACCCATGAAATCATGTGATGTCATCAAGCTAACTAGCAAAATGAAGCAGGTCAACAGCATGCACGGCGCTATTTGCTTGATTCATATTAATTGAGCAAAACCACGTAAAAAGTTATTTAGACTAGATTACTCAAAATAGGATTTAATTCAGAAGCCCGGCAAAACTACTCATAATTTATTTATAAAGAGTGTCATATAATTCAATCAGGTTTAACTTTATCTTTATATATATATATATATATATATATATATATATATATATATATATATATATATATATGAAAGCAACTGCTCCCGTTTATCTTATATACAACGTGTTTATTAAGCAAGTTAGAATTTTAGAGACACATGTAAATAAGCAACTAATCACATTAATATTTGATGTATAAATTACCCAGGTATAAAACCTATATGGCTTTCAATTATAAACCCAATTGTTTTAACGTTAATTAATTTAGCAATTAAATTAATAAAATCTTAAACACGTGACATGATAAACAACGTTGCTAATGCGTCTCCTGCGCCAGCAAAGTCACGAAGCAATGAGAACAAAATTATAACTCTATGTTGTTTTAATTATAAAATTATGTGCATATAATAATTAATTAAATATTCAACTATATATTCCAAAACATGTGACACGAGAAAACTTCGACACTAACATGCAAATCATGACACTACTAGCACAGCGCAACAAGATTGAACTACAACGGAATTTAGATGTGAAAACAGTAAAGGATAGAAGGTGGATAGACCAAAGGGCTTACAAGAAATTAGATGTTGCGGACAGATATTCTTCCATTGGCCAATTGCTTCTGCTGCAGTGCATAGGGAATTTACATGCTCGCCCCTTATTTTCTTTCAGAATTCTAGGTGAATGACGAGCTTTCTTGCTGGCTGAATTTCAAGACTGGAAACAGATGAACTGGTGCATGGCTGCCGCCTTTGCAGCTCGACGGAAGCATGCAGTCAAGCAACAGATGGAACACTCATGATGATCGGAGTTGACATGCACAGATCGATGAACAGACAAGTGGTGGAGATGGATAGCGTACCATGTGGCCCGGCAGCAAAACTGCGATGTCGAGAGCGGGATGAACCGGCAACAGTCGCCCATGGACAAGTCAAGCGGCCAGCAACGGCTTCGGAAGTTTTGGCATGGTTCACAGCAACGATCATCAGCAGGCTTCACGCAGCGGCGACGGCGGCAGCAGCGCATGTTGAGCAGGACTACTGGAGCCGAAACTCCAGGGTCGATGGGCAGCCTGCAGCGGCGGCAGGTAACTAGGGCAAAACCGATGGAGTAGATACATACATCTTAAAAGACGATGGATTCACCCTTTATACGCGTGGATTCACAATGGCGCACTGGCCGGCAGGACGATGTCCAACTCGAATACGATTCACAATTTCATATATGGGAAGAAAATTGAGGGCTGACAGCACGTATACATATATATATATGTATATTTAAGATACGGCGAGAGGTAGAGAGAGCTACGAGCGGCGGCTCGCGATAAGGGTTGTACTTCTGAAACTAGGGCGTCGAGGGCTACGCTGGCATATATATAGTTGTAGGGTTTGGAAACTTTTCGGAATTTCTTATTTTAATTCCGTGAATAAAAATAATTCCAGAAAATCTAGAATTACCTTTTTGGCCGCGAAAAATAGCCCGGAGCTCAGAAAAATCACGGGAAAAATCCTGGAGACTCTTCGGAAGATAAGGAACTCAACTAAATAGGTTTGGGCTCCTAAAACGATTGATGAAGAGATCAAGGAAAAAGATTAAACTCACGGAAATTGAAATTTTAAATCCAGAAAATGCCAAAAATTTTTCCGATGAGAAGTAAACGTCATCCTATGGTATTTTGAAAATAATAGCACTCACCAACACCAAAGACAAGCATCACACAAACACCACATTATCAAATTAATATGAAAAAGTTTAAAACCACAATTTTTTATATTTAAATTAGCAGCAACTTAACTTATCTAATAAATTTATTCAAATATTGAAATCATTTATTTTATTTAGTATTTTTCATGCACAACCCAAAATAGGAAATTTTGGGTGTGACAAATTTGCACGTACCTAAATGCTGTGGATTATTAAGATTCTTGCACGTACCGACTAGCTAGCTACTTGCTGTGGATTAAGATTCTTGAAATTAAACCTTCTTTTTATACTAGTACTTAGCAAGTGGTTATCACCTAAATAGCATGCCAACATGCAAGCATGTGTGACTTAAGACTTGTTGACTTATATAACTGATGACACACAAGTGGTTCTTCAAGCTAGCGAGAGCAGGTTAAAGCTCAATAGTATTTGAACAACTTTTTTACGTATAACTAAAAAGTTGATTTCTCGAGGCTCTAAAATGGGGTGGTGAGCAGTCTCTACAAATAATTTTTGAAGGCTTGAGCTGGTGGACTTGAGCTATCTCTCTAAAAATTGGTTCGATTCAACTCGGGATGAGTGTCTTTGCACGTAGCCTCTTTACGCATGATTGGCCCTTTGAATGACCTAAAATGAAAAACTTATCAACTAGAAAGTTTTAGAACTCATTGAGACGTAAAATTATAACATAAAGTTTATATTTATCTAACTATAATAATGTTAAGTCACCATCTAATTTTCCTGTGCTACATCCTTATCGGCCAAGACTGTCACACCCTACCACAAGGCTCACCCTCTCTGTCATGCCCTCGAAGTCTGGCAAAGCCACATCAGCACGAGGTGACCCGATTGGACCGTAATAAGACCCAGACATAGGTTATGGGCGTAAAAATGCATTTCTTGAGAGTACAAATACCAGAATGATACAACCACACAAGTTTAAGTACCACTCCTGGACTTTTTTGCCTCCTTGTTTTTCTAGATGTGGTCTCTATAAATAGCGCTATTTTGAGATCATCATGGGGGGCATAACTGAAACTACTACAAAAAAGATTTACTGCGACCTTTTGAAAACACCCTCCGAGATAGGTAGGAATTTCAACCGTCTCGGTTAATGCGGTCATTTTTTATTAACCGAGGCAGTTACAAAAACTGCCTCGCAAAATTGATTAACTAAGGCGGACACCCTTAAAATGCCTGCCGCGGTTAATACATATTAACCGATGCAGTCATCCTAACATAACCGCCTCGGTAAATCATTAACCGAGGCAGGCATTTTAACTTCAGCCGCCTCGGTAAATCAAGCCCACCCCACCAGCCCACACCAGCCCACTACCATCTCCAATATATAAACAAATCTCAGGAAACCCTAACTCCCTCACTCTCTCTCCCACCAGTATAGAGCCAGCAGCACCCTCTCCTTCCCAACAGTCGGAGCCCGACGCCTCTCTCTCCCCCCCGACGCCGCATCTCTCTCCCCTAGCCTGACACCGCATCTCTCTCACCTAACGGCAGCGCCCCATCCCTACCCTTCCCTCCCACCTTCCCTCCTATCCTTGTGCCCCATCCCTCCCCTCCCCTCCCCTCCTGGCCTTGCAGCGTTGTCCATGGCGAGGATCCACGGTAGGGAGGCGGCGCCTACCGAGATCCCACACGAGGAGGTGGCCACCGATGGGATCCCGTGCCAACGAGGTGGCCAGCGATGAGATCCGGCGGGAGGAGGTGGCGTGCGGCGAGATCCCATGCGACGAGGCGGTGACCAGTGAGATCCCGCACCGCGTGGCCCTACACTCGGCGCAGGGCGGGTGGCAGATCTAGGGCGGTGGTTCCATGACGGGGATCCACGTAGGCGGTTCCACGGCGGGCGTCCACGGTATCTAGATCTGTTGGCGGCGCCCACAACGAGGTTGGCGGCGTCCACAACATTACCAAGGCGGCGACGCGGCAGGCGTAGAGCGACAGCAGCAGTGGTTTGGGCTTGGCAGGCCCGTCTATAGGCTTGGCGGGCTCATCGATGCTTTTTTTCATTTTTATTTTTTTGATTTATTTACCAAGGCGGTCAAGCAAACACCTCCGTTAATGCATGATTAACCGTGACCTTTGATCGTAGGAGTTTGGCTAGCCCACCTCGGAAAAGATTTTTGTAGTAGCGTGACTTCCTGAACATTGAGTGGGGTGAATTGTACATGGAGTCTAGAAGATATACAAGGTATCCCACAGACATGATACACAAGACACAGATAAACATCACATCCCCAAATCTTGGGAGACCTCGTTGTAATAAGACTAGAAAAAAATACTTGAAGGGAAGGAAAATCAATCATCCATAACCCATTAACCCTGCATTCGAACAATATAAGGAAAGTATAGGTATCCCTTCCCTACACCTATACAAGCTCATAGAGCCTCACCGGGTGACATAAACACCTAATATGTCTCAATATCATCAATCTCACATAAGGCAAACAAAAAGCAATATAACAACGAACATAGGACAAAGAGTATTACATCCTCATTAGGTTCCAAAGCTGTCTAAACTTTGTGTCTCTTGTGTTAGCTACCATCTTGTTCCCTGCCACACAATACCCATAAACATTGCCAATAATAAAAACACCAACGATGACCCTACCATTGACATGTCAGTTCCATGCAGTCGTTGATATTGGTTTCTATGATACACTGGTGTACCTAAGGCACGTCTATCCTGGCCTTTGGCCAAGACTCCACTATGGCCGGTCATTGAATTACTCATGTGCGGATAAGATGAGGTACATCTAATGTGTTGCTAGGTGTATTAAATCACCAGGCTAGTAGTTTAGATGATTAGGTTCCTTGTGGCTTTCCCACATGGCTTGAGGTTCTCGACTTAGTAATTTGCTCACATTTTTTAGATTTAAAAGCACTTTTCTTTTAGTATGTAGCGGATGACGTGGCTGTCAACAGTGAGACACGAGTGATGACTTCATCAAACTCGAGATCTATCAGCTTAGTGTTTCAAAGATGCTTACAGGAATATGATGTGGTTCATCCGAGTATGAATTCTAACATGTTAGTAAGTGTTTGTATTCATAGGCGTGAAGTAGGAGTGAGTGTTTGTAGTGAGTGTCTGTCTTAGTGCGTTGTTTTTCAGAAAAGAAAGCCACCTAGTTCCAAAAATACTATTAGATAGCGAATTGAGCTCAATTGTTTGGGCTCTCTGTGGTAGAACCTTCCCATGAGTTCAAGTACTTTTTTTTGACATGGGTGCAGGCATTGTCTAAATTTATTTTCCAGGATTTAGTGGCGTTAGATGTGTATTCTAGGATTTATTCCTTGGATCACCAATTTTGAAATCTGCTGAATCAGCCTTTCGAAAGTCATATGAGATATGGATACGTGCTGCTGTGATTCGCAGGAAATAAATAATAGACTATTTGGTCGGTTACTGTTGTAGTTTCGTGGCACACATGCACGCATAACATGGAGCATCGAATCGCCCGTTTGCTGCTGACCTGCTGCGCTGCGCGTATTGCTTGTGCTTTCTTTGCTCGTTATCGGAATCGGTCGGCCATCCGGATATCGCCGTGTCTCAAGATGCGACGTTGATTTTTATTATTTTAATATAAAAAATAAAATGCTTGACATGTAACTTAAATACTTAGGAATTATTCCTCTAATATTTTGATTGGATTACGTTATTAGTAATAGTTAAGGAGCTCGGAGTGTATCTACTTATTTATTTATAATGACTGATCATTACTTATATATATATATATATATATATATATATATATATATATATATATATATATATATATATATATATATATATATATATATATATATATATATATATATATATATATATATATATATATATATATATATATATATATATATATATATATATATATATATATATATATATATATCTTTTATCATGTGACTTATCCTTATTATTGAGTAAGAGTGCATAACATTGGTTTACTCTCTTTATCATGAATATAAAGTTTATCAATACTCTAATAGAAGTTTAGCTAGACCTTCCCAGCGGTAAAATTATAAATGACAACATGGTAATACTTTAGGTAAAATGCTACAGTGGTATAATTATCTGTCCGCTTGCAGGTGTTCTTAATTGTTCTTAATCTTAATTGATCATATCTTTATATCATTTATATTTCTACCTAGTCATATAAAATCATAGTCCCACTTATATACTTCTAAGCTTTATTCATTAGGGATTACAACCTAGTTCCATGCTAAGAAGTATAGGTAAATATAAAAGGTGACTAGTATTTAGAGACATGTTAATTTATTACCATGCATTTTTAGCGCCATTGATAATTAGCGATTGCGTTAATTAATGTCAACAAGCATTTTTGGCGTCGCTGCCGGAGAAGGTATTAAACTTAGAAAGTATTGATAACTTATATTTATGAAAAGACTGAAGTAACCAATTGACCTCTAACTCAAACAAGCTTACCCTTGTTCTAGTCTATTTATTTATCTTATACAGGGTAATGTATGGGCAATGACTTTCCAGAGAATTACACAAACAACCTAGAAGCAATCTTAAAGAAGACCAGAGCCAAGCTCAAGAAGGTTTCTATAGAAAATTCAGAAGTCAGCCAAGCCAAGAGAAATTTAGCACCGGAATTTGAAGCTATGGCCAACAAGACTCTCCGTGAGTTCTCTGCTCCGATAACAGAAAACATCCGTACTGGACCTCAAGTCAACGTTGGAGAAGATGGATTTGAGCTTAAGCCTGCGCTCATTACCATGGTACAAGCAAGTCAGTTTTGTGGAAAGGCTTATGAAGATGCAAGTTCATATTTACAACACTTTGTTGAGATCTGCAGCACCTTCACAATCAAGGGAGTAACTAGAGATGCTATTCTACTATGCCTTTTTCCATTCTCACTATTGGGGAAAGCCAATCAGTGGTTGTACGCCAACAAAGAGAGTCACACTACATGGGACCGTTGCTCGACTGCTTTCCTAGCCAAGTTCTTTCCTACAGGCAAGACCAATGCTCTGTGTGAAAAAATTGCAAGCTTTTAGCAACAACATGATGAATTTGTCATTGTGGCATAGGAGCATTTCTAAGATTACATATCAGAATGTCCTCATCATGGGATGGAGAAGTGGTTGCTTATGTAGACCTTCTACCACTGACTATTCACTAGTACCCGTGAATCAGTCGATGCTACAGCTGGAGGTGCATTTTTGTCACTAAACCTCATAGATGCAATAGCGCTCATTGAGAAGATGGCCTCAAAACAGAGCTGGAATGAAGAATGTGTTCAGCCTCGCAAGAGAGGAGGAGGTATGCATGAGCTCAAGGAAGCCGACATGGTGTCCGCGAAGCTAGACCTCATCATGAAGAAGCTTGAAGCTAGAGACATGATGAAGAAGGAAGTCATGCACATCAGTGATTCTCACATGACTTATAAAGAATGTGGAGATGTTGGAGACTCAGGAGTCAACTGCCTATAATTTTAAGATGTGAACTACATCATTAACAACAACAACAACAACTATCATCTTTAGAAGAATCAATAGAATGAAAAACAAATGCCAAACTATTAAGGTAATTACCAAGGTAATAATAATTGTAGCAATTACAATCAACTACCTTTGAGAGATTTAGTTGATGGTCAATCTAAACTGCTAGATCAAATGAGTAAGAAGGTAGCCTCTAATGATAAAGTTTTAGAAAATATAAATTCTAGAATGGATACCTTTACTTCTGGTATTAAAAACCAGCATAACTTTAATAAAATGTTAGAATCACAATTAGCTCAGTTGGCAGCTGCTATTCCTCCACTAGAGAAAGATAAAATTCTAGGTCAGCCGGAAGATTTAGAAACTATAAATCTTGTCGATATTCACAATACAGCCAACTACTACACTCAACCGGCAGAAGTGAAGTGGATTGACTATTCACTTTCTAATAAGGAGGGTGATCTAGGGAGACCTATCATTTCTATCTCTATAGGATGCCATCTTTTCAGAAGTTGTCTGCGACTTTGGCGCAAGTGTCAACATCATGCCAAAGGTAATTTATGAAAAGATATTAGGTAATCCTTTGTTGTACACAAGTATGCATTTGCAGCTTGCAGATCAGTCTATCTACTACCCTAAGGGAGTAGTGGAAGAAGCTATTGTTCGTGTGGGGCAATCATATGTCCCAATGGATTTTGTGGTAGTGGAGACAGGAGGAGGTGAAAGAGCACCAATTATTTTGAGACGACCGTTCCTATGTACAACCAAAGCTATCATTTATGCAGAGCATGCCAAGATTATCTTTTCTATAAAAGACAAGAAAGAGAAGTTCTCATTCAAGGAACACATCCTGCACGCACGCCCTCAGATGCTGCACCTACTTGAAGAGCCAACAACACCAGCACCTAAGAAAAAGAACAACAAAAACCAGAGGAGGAACAAGGTCAGCCAAGTGCCAGAAGAAACTGTCACGATGATCGATGCAGTCAACGCAGAAAGTGACCATTTGCTCGCACCGTCATTTCTAGTCAAGAAAGATGATCTTGGAGTACCAACAATTGAATGCACAATCAACTAAAAGATCTTTCGCAACACCTTCTGTCACACCCAGTTTTCTAAAGAATAAAACCAGGCTCGTCATATGTGTGCCCAGGAAGTCCACACATACAACAACAGAATGAAAGATATAAAAAACAATGTTATTTAATAGCGTATACATAGTTGTATCATCACTTACATCAGAGTTTTGCAGAACGGTAACTAATCTTCAGGCTCCAACCTTCACAGGGACGGTTGACTGGGGGCTGCGTATGCCAAGCACTTATGACAGCATCTTGACAACTCCTTCATTGTCTTCATCAATCTTATGAGCAACTAAAGTCTAGGGTGTGGGGAAATAGCAAGAGTGAGTCCATGTCGAACTCAGCAAATATAACATGGGGTTATGAAGCTCAAAAAGGATGACACTAGTTTACTGCGATTAGCATTTTAATAAGTCATAATTTTAGCATTAAGTAGCAACAAGTTATGCTTAAGCCCCAAATATACCACATGATTATTAATGTGAGTAATAACCATCATTAATACCATCATCGTTCTCATCTTCAACATTCTCATCATCATCGTTCTTATCATCATCATTCTCATCATCTAGTGAACATTCTCATCTTCAACTTTCTCATTGTACGGTGAGCAACTATTCTGTAAGTTTTCTAGGCCGCTCGTGACCATGAGCACGGCTGATATATCAGTTTTACACTCTGCAGAGGTTGTACACTTTCACTAGGAGTCGTGTTGCCCATATGCCCGGGATCGCGACTCCCAAAACACTTCCAAGGTGAGCAGGCAGGGTTCCACTATGAAGTTTTTTAGAAGTTCGTCTAACAAGTTAGGGCCACTAGGTTTCGGTGGCAAACAGATGTAGAGCCCTTCTTCCCAAATGGCACAATGACTCGCAACCTATACACATAGGGACAGGAGCCACACTATACCCGATTTGGCAGACCCCTTTTGCGCCCTTTCAGGTAACCTCTAACAAGCTAGAAAAGGTCTTCATACTTGACTAAAGTCAGAGCCATGTAGCCCTCACAGTTGTACGGTTTTCCCAGCTTTTGCCACCGGATAAGTCCTTATGGAGGGCCAAGAGCATCATGTATAAAAGCCAATTGCTCTCTCGCCCTATAGTCCAATTACCAAAAATCAGTTTCACCATTCATTCCACAGAACCATTACTCATCATTCAGATCATGTGTAGTTAATTTGAGCGCTAGCAAGCTACCCATATGCATATAATCCCATAGGTGTCGAGGTAATAAGATAAAAACATCTAGTATATCCTTACGGTAATCAAATTAGACACATGCAGCATGATTAAATGATTAATAGTGAATAGGACAACAAGGATGATCACATTCTATACTTGCCTTTAACACTTGATTTCCACTCAGTGTAACTGCTCAGAGAATTCCGGTCATGGTCTTTAGCTTCTGGTCACCACCTTTTGATCTTTAGCGCACACAAATGGTTCTCGTCTACTCGAAGCAAGCACCACACATACAAGCAAGCAATACAAAGTGAACTAAGAGCAATGCACGAATCAAAAGGGACGTCTTAAAAGAGAGCACATAAAGCGTCACGGTTTGTTGCTATGATCACGAGAGCGCAAGAACGGTGGAGAACGGAGCTATCGTTAAAGAGACATGACTATCGAGACTTGCAACAAAACTGGAAAAGCAGACTATGAGCTTGATTCATTTTAGTTAATGAAATAAGGTTATGGACATTTTAGAGAAACATCGCAAAGTTCAACTAACCAAATGATATTGAATTATAAAAGTCAGAGTTAAACCTTAGTCATGTTTTATTTATAAATAATGCACAACATTTAATTCATTTAAACATTTATAAATATGAGACATGAAACATGTGAGAGCAACTAATCGAACCATTGTACCCGACCATATAGGCAACCAGGCATCATGCGAGAAGTTGATCTATTAATCAATTCATCAAGTGGCAAGTGGTTGCAAGTAATTTCTTTCTAAACTGAAATCATTTCATATTACATGAAATTTTTATACAGTCGCTATTTTTTATGATCTAATTATATATTGGTTAATTAATAACTCTTATTAGTAGTACAATATATACAATATATAATCATCATATAAGAAAGTTATCATTAGGCCCTTTTATTTTACTCACCCAAGGGCCCTTAAAATTGCTGGGACGGCCCTGCGCACGTGCACAACAGGGCTGTCGTCGGCGGCTTGCATGCAGGATCGGCTCCACCGAGATAATGTGAGGGCTGTTGGTCGAGGATAAGATGCAAAACTGGATGGAAATAGAGAACGAGGAATGTAATGGTGGGCTCACCTTCGTCCTTCAGCTATGGTCGAACGAAGAAAGCAACAGCAGAGGCTCGCCAAGGAGTCGTCGGAGTTGGCCAGCGGTGACACAAGGAGGAGAAAAAAAATCTAATTTACTACACGAGAGATTTCCCAAACTAGGGGCTCCTCCACGATAGTTTTGGTGTGCTTTACCCATAGGGTAGGTACATACTTATAGGGAGGAAAACTCTCCACCTTCACATCAACTAGCAATATGGTACTAATTGATGTTGCACCCTCCATCTTTACTAATAACTCTAATTAATTATTAAAGCCCATTAGTAAATAAATGTATGGGCCTTTGAGATTTATTAGGATTATTGCACATGGCCTTTGAGCATTGAAAAAATGAGATATTTATTTATTTTCTGAATTAATTAATTTCATGGATAAAATAATTCTAGAAAAGTCTAAAATTATTATTTAAGCCACGAAAAATACTCCGAAAGCACCAAAAATTCGGAGAAACTTCTCAGAGACATTATGAAACATAAGGAACCCAAATAAAGTATTTGGAGATCATGAAAAGATTGGTGAAACAATCAAAGAAAAAGATTAAGTTCATGGAAACTAGAATTTTAATTTGAAAAAGGGCCAGAAAAATCTCTCAAGGAGAGATAAACGTCGCTCTATCGTACTCGTAAACCGTTTGCACTCACAAACACCAAAAGGAAGCATCACATCAAACAATATCCCGTCAAATTAATTTGGAAAAGTTTGAAAATTCAATTTTTTTCTATATCTAATTGACGCTAAACTTAGGAAATTTTATCAAAATATTAAAACATTTATTTTATTTAGTGTTTCCTATGCACAACCCAAAATTGGAAATTTTGGGGTGTGACACCTTCTGTGACATTGGATCGGGTGCTAACATGATGGCAAAGGTAACAAAAGAGTATTTATTTGATAATGAACCATTGTACCCGACCTATATGCAGCTGCAGATGGCAAATTAGTCATTGAGATGGCCTGAAGGCATAGCAAAGGACGTCCTGGTAAAAATTCAAGATTACTACGTTCCTGCCGACTTCCTGATCCTCGACATACCGGGAGATGAAGACACGCCGATCATCTTGGAGAGACCTTTTCTCAACACCACCGACGCAACCATCTACATTGGATCTAGACAAATCCATTTCTGACTTACAAAGATATGCTGTCAATTTAATAGTTATACTAACCATGAATAGCCAAAGAAGTCCTGATCAAGGAGGAGGCGCCAATTCTATCACCGTTCATCCAGGGACGGATGGGCTAGATTTTTTGGAGTTATGAGATCCAATGATGTAGCTCTCGAACCAAAAGTAGAAGCTGAAAAGATTGAAGATAAGCCAACGAAAGAACCTCGCTAGAACGAGTGGGAAAAGAAGCTGAGAGATAAGAGCTATAAAAGAAGAATCCGAACTTATAAAGAACCGAGTCAAGATGTGGAAGGAGAAGAAGGTAACATTCGCAACACCGCAAGAAGAGCAGGCATCTGAACCGTCATCTAGATCAGATGATGCAACTGATAAGTACTCTCTCCTTCCAAGTCTTGTCAGTAGACTTTAAATGTTGCACCCTTGCCATGAGGTAATAATGGTAGTTATCTAAATACATTTGTTAGTTAAATTCATTTCAAACATCTTGCATTATTAAAAAGAAAATAAAACGACTTTATTGCATGCTTGCTATCATTGTATTAATATATATATATATATATATATATATATATATATATATATATATATATATATATATATATATATATATATATATATATATATATATATATATATATATATATATATATATATATATATATATATATATATATACTCTATCATATTCACTATTGTTGCACATTAAGAAAACAAAAATATATTTACTTTATTGCGCATAGAAAAAATCCTTATTGTTCTTACTTATGTATTATTAAAAATACTAAAGCCCCATATAAATAAACTTGTGGTAATTCCCCATAGAAATATTTACTGTGGTGGCATAAAAAAAATATGCATGCATGTCATTTGCTATTACTTAATTGCATCATAGAATAAAAATCCTAAAAAAAGAGAGAAGAATATAGAATAATTCCTGGTAAAGTATATCAAGTTAAATAAATTCATAAGAATAATCAATTGAAAGTTTAGCTGATCGTAACCCCTTGTATAATCCAAGTTTCGAGTTTTTGGTGTTCTTGTTGGAATATAAATTTTGCAGGACAATACAATGACTAAAGAATGAGTCTACCACAACAACATCTAGCTTGTGAGAGGAGCATTCCACGCTTATCTAGCTAAGTATGTAGAGTCTTATTATTATTTTTCATGTCTATTAGTTAAAAAAAATAAAAAGATATATAACAACTAAAACTAAATTAAGGTGTGATCGTAGAGAATTAAAGTTTACATTTCTATCTATCTAGCTAGGAGTCAAATAAAAAGATGAAGATTAAAATTTTGCATTGAAAATGATAAATAGTTGCTCTATCGTAATTCCTTTCAAGTGCCTAGTTTTTAACCTTACATTCTCGCAAGGTTTGGATATTACTGTTTTGATATAAGAATTTACTTTGAACCTAAAACTTGTGGGTAGCATATGCTTGATCTAAGTCTAGGTGATTGAGGGATATGATATGAAAAAGTCTAAGCTGCTATTTATCTTGTTTCTAGCAATACTAAGTTCTAGAGATTTATCTTTTGGAAATTTAAAAATCATGATGAGCTCTTTTATGATAAAGCTCAAATTCCTACCAAAGCCAGATATAATATACATTTTAGATGAGAAAAAACTTTGCTAATATCTACTGCTTGTTTTGCATTGAGTTTAGTCGAGCTTTGTTGTATACCTTATGAGAGGTTTGTCATGCTTTTAAAATCAAGATGACGTACACCACCCACATATGCACTATTCCTACACTGGGTGTAGGCGCAATCATTCTCCATTTTTCACTCAGATCCACCTTAAAATGTTTTTCTCTTACACATGGAGAGAACACCCAAAAATTTAACCTATAGGATAGCCCCAAATAAATGCTCTAATTTCTTATTGCAATCTCTCTCAAATATTTTATATGCAAAAAGAAATGGAATGTGGCTATAAGAAAAGAAAGAAAGAAAAAGAGAAAAAATGGACAAGTGTCCGTAGTAGAATTAGGTGCAAAAGTCCACCTGAAAAAAGAAGAAGAAAAGAAAAATAAAGATAGACCATGTTTTCGTGCAATTATTTTTAAATCCAAATAAGAGAAATGTCTTCAAAAGAGCAAAAGTAGAATTAGAATTAGACACCCTATATTCACCTATCTAGTATATTTCATACATATGCACATCTTAATTTGATTGTATGACTAAACTCTCTTTGGATTCATTGTTTGACTTTACAATATATGAATTACAAGTATGTTTTTCCTTGTTTTGCCACTCCTATAGGCTCCACTATAATCTTTAGTTGTAGGGAGAGAAAGGCATAACATTGTTAATGCCTTGGTAAGGATCCACAAATACCACATATATTGAGAGATTTGAGAGTGTCATACAATGAAAGCTCTGAGTTTTGTTTTGAAAACTTACAAAAACTCCGGAATATCAGTTGAGCGAAGGGCTTGAGACACAGTGCTTGACTTATTTGTTCTATCTTTCAATTGCTCAAGACCTAAATAAAGGCTAAGAAGCTTCATAGTTGAAGGTAATATGAGTGAGGTTGAAAGTTAGAGCAGTTTTGTTTAATCCGGAGGAGAATTTTTGTATGAAAGCTTGTGTATTTTTATGGCATGAAAGCATTGAAGCAACTCCTGATCCAAGTTTATCTATTTAGGCTTTGCTAAGGGACTAGCAAAGGATAAGCTTGCTGGATTCTTATTGACGGTCATGAAATTCAACAATATATAGTAAAATAAACATGAGAGAATGGTCAAAATACATGAAAACATAGAAGACTAGGGTGTTATCTGACGAATTCCATGAGCTTTGTTGAATTTTAATGTTTACAGGGAGTTATACAGAAAAGTGGAGAGAGATACCTAATTATTAAAAGAGTTTTTGGAATTTCTTCGCAAGATAAATACTAGTATATTATAGAAGACCTAGAAGACACTGGAATGAAGTGGAGGCCGAGTACTTGCCAGGTGGGTTTGGCCGGCCACGGTGCTTCTCCTCCTCCATGAGCTTCTGGAGTATTCTTCTACCAACCTTGAGGATCAATCATAGCACTACGTGAAGTCGGTTTGAACCAATGGCTCGCGTGCGTCCCACCAGGGTATAAATATACGGGCAGACCCCCTGAAGGCATGAAGTCATTTGACATCAGTTCATCCGGAGCCAGAAACCCCAGATCATCAGAGTTCCTCTACTTCATAACTTTAGTATAGTTAGATCAGGTCTAGAGGGAGTCAAGCTGAGTCCACCTAGCTTGGATTCCCGATCGTTAGCGAGCGTGGAGTTTTTGTAATGTTCTAGTTCTCTACTCTTATTGTAATTCTGTCTTTACACAATTATTGCAATGTCAACATTATTCTTCATCTTTATTACGTTCTTGAATGCATCGTTCATTGTCTACTTTAATTCTAGTATAGTTAGATTGCTATTTAGTTCAATCACATGTTCATATAGTACTTGTCTATTTGGCCATAAGATGAGTGGTATGCATTATGTAAGCGTGGTGCTTAGATGCCTTGCATATCTGTGGATACCTCCAGTTGTTCAGGGTCGTGTGGTAGATCGTGGGTATGACTTTTATAGGACCGTTGAGTCCTCTGTAGTCCTCCCCTTGTGCAGTGAATTATTGGTAGAACAACATTGTCTGGTTAAGGATATATTCGTATATCAGATGTTTCTAAGCTCAACTTCTTCTATTCATGGTTCATTGTGGTTGGGACATATGGTAGTGTTACTCGACGATGATTATTAGTTGTAGTAGCTTAACATGTAACTTAAATACTTATGAATTATTCTTCTAATATTTTGATTGGATTATGTTATTAGCAATAGAGCTTGGAGTGCATCTACTTATTTATTTATGATGACTGATCATTACTTATCATATATATATCTTTTATCATATGACTTATCCCTGTTATTGAGTAAGAGTGCATAACATTAGTTTACTCTCTTTATTATCATGAATATAAAGTTTTTCAATACTCTAACTAGAAGTTTAGCTAGACCTTCCTAGTGGCAAAGTTATAAATGGCAACCTAGTAATACTCTAGGTAAAATGCTACAATGGTATAATCATCTGTTCGTTTGCAAATGTTCTTAATTGTTCTTATTCTTAATTGATCATATTTTTATATCATTTATATTTCTGCCTAGTCATATCAAATTATAGTGCCACTTATATACTTCTAAGCTATATTTATTATGGATGACAACCTAGTTCCATGCTAAGAAGTATATGTAAATATAAAAGGTGACTAGTATTTAAGGACATATTAATTTATTACCATGTATTTTTAGCGCCATTGCTATTTAGCGATTGCGTTAATTAATGTCAACAACTCCTGCAAATTAATTGCACATGGGTAGATTGCTAGTGCTCTAACTGAACATGATCTATACAAAGGTTATTGGTTCTATGGAATAAAAGGGTAAAACATGTTTTATGACAACTGATCCATAGGGTGAAGGTGCAAATGACTTTGATCATGTGGCCCGAAATCCTCTGTAAGGACTTATCTGTCAACAAAAGTTGGGATTGATAGTGCAACCGTGAAAGTCACATTGCTCTGACTTTAGCTCAGCAATATGATCTTCCTAGCTTGTTAGAGGTTACCTTTATAGCGCAAGAGGGGCTTGCCACTTTGAATATAGAACTGCCCCTATTCTTATGTGTATAGCCATGAAGTATTTGTGCCATAGAAAGGGGTTGCCCCTATTCTTATGTGTATAGCCGCGAAGAATTTGTGCCATAGAAAGGGGTTTCCTACATCTGCCTGCCGAGGAAACCTCACGGTCCTAGCATGGTAGAGAGACCTATGGAAGGTTTCATAGTGTACCCTGCCTGCTCACCTTGGGAGTGTTAGGGGGTCAACAGGTTCTGGGCATTTGGGCAACATGACTCATGGGTAAGGATGCACAAACTCTGCAGTATTAAAACTGTAATAACAGCTGTGCTCATGGTCACGAGCGGCCTAAAAAACTTACAGAATAAACGGATGCTTGTTATGTTGTTAACTCATGATGATGATGTTATAATGATGTTCAATGACTCTATTCGATTCTAGTATATGATCATGTGGGTTAATTTAGGAGCTTAAGCATAACTTGATACTAATCAATGATAAAATCTTAACTTACTAAAATGCTAACTGTAGTAAACTGTGTCTACCTTTTGAGCCTCATGAATCCTCGTGTTATGCTTGTGGAGTACGAAATGTACTCGTGCTTGTTCATTTTCTATTTTGGATAAAAATCTCGTATGGGTACCGGATGGCAGTTGGTATGAGGATTATCCGGAGGACTTCTAGGTTTGAGTCAACCAGTTGATCGTCCCTGTGTTGGAGCTACCATGTTTGAGCGATATCTTTAATTTCCGCTTGTGTTGTATAAGACTAAGTTTTGTATTAAACATGATGTAAGATACACTGTGATAATAGTTCATGTGATTTGTTGACTTATGTGTGTGACTGTCCTTAGGACGCACGTAATATTTATGCACTCTATCTTGTCCTAAAAATATAGTGTGACATAGACGCACTAGCTAGAACTCGCCAGATCTAGGCTATGGGTTAGGAACAAAGATGGGCCGAACGCACCTATAGATCGATGAGGATGGTGGCAATGACCGCGCAAGACAACGAGATTGTTGAGATGTTGGGCTTCATGGGTTTGGCCATCTCAACAGCCTTGGCAGTTGCTTTTTTTTCAATTGTCACCACCAGTTCATTATATAAACCGGCGGTGATAATATTATTCACTGCTGGTTCAAATCACAGGTGATAATCTTGATTATCACAGCTGAATATCGCCAACGAGGGGACAAAAACCAACGGTGATAGGGACTTCCGAGTTGCTGGTGATGAGTATTTTGTAGTAGCGTGCCATATAGTTATTTTTTTGATCTTTTTAGTGCTTTGAAATCAGATTGTTACAACTGATAAGTTGTGGATCGACCTAATGATGCATGCAAACATAGTACGTTTACGGTAGCCAGATCGCGCGGGCGCTTATGAGCATGGGCTTGAGCTCGCCGGCGAGGTGTAGCTCCATGACCCTGTTCGTCCCGCCGACGAGGTGGCCGCCAATGAACACCGCCGGCAGAGCGGGGCTTCCGCGCCCGGCGACGGCGCCAAGCCTGCTGGCGAGCTCCCGCTCCATCTCCTGGCCCCGGGGGTCCCTGTCGAGATCGTGCACCGCCGCATTCACGCCCAGGTTGATCAGGAGCGACGTCACCACGTCGCCCATGCTGCAGTTGCTCGCCGTGAACACCACCACCGCGCGCTCCGATGCCAGCTTCTCCACGCGGTCCATTGGCAGTGGCGGCTTCCGGTTGCTGATATCTGTGACGCTTGGAAGGTTCTGGGTTTCGTTAGCTTTGGAAATGGCTGGCTGATGATGTGGTTTCTTGTCTTGTGCTGGCCTGCTGGGCATGCCGCCATGGCTTGCCATTTTATAGGCTGCTGGGAAATATTTGCACGTACCTAAATGCTGTGGATTATTAGACTTGTTGACTTATATAACTGATGACACACAAGTGGTTCTTCAAGCGAGAGCAGGTTAAAGCTCAATAGTATTGGAACAACTTTTTTTACGTATAACTAAAAAGTTGTTTTCTTGAGGCTCTAAAATGGGGTGGTCAGCAGTCTCTACAGATATTTTTTGGAGGCTTGAGGTGGTGGACTTGAGCTATCTCTCTAAAAATTGGTTCCATTCAACTCGGGATGAGTCTCTTTGCACGTAGCCTCTTTACGCATGCTTGGCCCTTTGAATGACCACAAATGAAAAACTTATCAACTAGAAAGTTTTAGAACTCGTTGAGATGTAAAATTATAATATAAAGTTTATATATATCTAACTATAATAATGTTAGGTCAGCATCTAACCTCCCTCTGCTACATCCTTATCGGCCAAGACTGTCACACCCTACCACAAGGCTCACCCTATTTGTCAAGCCTCGAAGTCTGTCAAAGCCGCGTCAGCACAAGGTGCATACACTACCGGAATCTGCTTCTTTGCCGAGCGTTTTATTTCGGGCGCTCGGCAATGAAGGCTTTGCCGAGAGCCAAATAAAAAACACTCGGCAAAGCCTCTACACTCGGCAAAGAAGCCTTTGCCGAGCATCCGATAAATGGCTCTCAGCAAAGAAGTTTCTTTGCCGAGTGCAAAAAACAAAGCACTCGGCAAAGGCTTTTTTGCCGAGTGCCAAAGTAAAACACTCGGCAAAGCAATTTTTCAAATCACGTTTTGGTACCCTAAACGAATTCAAATAAAAAAGTTTTCAACTACAAAGTTTCATAACTTCTCATGATCTACAAGCTTTATATTGGTCATTTCTTCATTCGACAAAGTAATAATTATGTTATTCACAAAATCTATGTCTCATGTAGTTTCATTAAACAAAAGAGAGATATATAAGATTTGTGAACAATGTTAGCACCACAATTTCGGATGGAAAAACTTCCTAAATGAAGTTTGTATATCTCGAAAGGTTATGAAACATTGTAGTTGACCACTTTTTAATTTGAATTCATCTTGTCATGCAAATCTACGTTTGAAATTCAAAATTTTAAAATTTTAAAATTCGAATTTTTCAAAAGACCTCGGATAGAAAAAATTCCTAAATGAAGTTTGTAGATCTCGAAAAGTTATGAAACATTGTAGTTGACCAATTTTTCATTTGAATTAGTCTTGTCATGCAAAACTACGTTTGAAATTCAAAATTTTAAAATTTGAATTTTTCAAAAGACCTCGGATGGAAAAACTTTCTATATGAAAAATGTAGTGCTCCAAAAGTTATGAAACTTTGTAGTTGACAACTTTTTGATTTGAATTCGTTTAGGGCCTCCAACAATCAATTTTCACTTGGTTTAGTATAATATTTGAGTTACCGAAACAGCATATAGACGCATGTGAGTGTGTAGTGCAAGTGGCAGAGGAGGTATCACGTGAGGGAGAGATCACGAGTTCGAATCCCACCGACTGCGTAGCCACGAATTTTGCGCGAAAAATGCCACGACTTGCGACTTTTGCGCTAGACAGTGGGCCCCTCCCCCGATTAAAAATATTTGTTTTCTGGTTTTTTTCGCATTTTTTTATTTCGCACTTTGCCTAGCGTCGGGCTCTCGGCAAAGGCTTTACCGAGTGCCCGATAAACAGCTCTCGACAAAGAAGCCTTTGCCGATCGGATTTTTGTCGAGGGCGCTTTGCCGAGAGCTGCGCTCGGCAAAGGCTTTGCCGAGGGCCTTAGAGGCTTTGCCGAGATACTGCGGCGCTCGACAAAGTAGCCGGCTCCGGTAATGATATAAAGACCCCATTGGACCGTAATAAGACCCAAACATAGGTTATGGGCATAAAAATGCATTTCTAGAGAGTACAAATAACAGAATGATAAAACCACACAAGTTTAAGTACCACTCGTGGACTTTTTTGCCTCCTTGTTTTTCTAGATGTGATCTCTACAGGTAGCGCTATTTTGAGATCATCATGGGGGACATAACTGACACTACTACAAAAAAGTTTTTTCGCGACCTTTTGAAAACACCCTCCGAGGCGAGTAGGAATTTCAACCACCTTGGTTAATGCAGTCATTTTTTATTAACCGAGGCAGTTACAAAAACTGCCTCGCAAAATTTATTAACCGAGGCGGGCTCCCTTAAAATGCCTACCGCGGTTAATACATATTAACCAAGGCAGTCATCCTAACATAATCGCCTCGGTAAATCATTAACCGAGGCGGGCATTTTAACTTCAACTGCCTCGGTAAATCAAGCACACCCCACCAGCCCACACCAGCCCACTACCATCTCCAATATATAAACAAATCTCAGGAAACCCTAACTCCCTCATTCTCTCCCACCAGTCTAGAGCCAGCAGCACCCTCTCCTTCCCAAGAGTCGGAGCCCGACGCCTCTCTCTTCCCCCCCGATGCCGCATCTCTCTCCCCCAGCCCGACACCGCATCTCTCTCACCTAACGGCGGCGCCCCATCCCTACCCTTCCCTCCCACCTTCCCTCCTGTCCTTGTGCCCCATCCCTCCCCTTCCCTCCCCTCCTAGCTTTGCAGCGTCGTCCATAGTGAGGATCCACGGTGGGGAGGCGGCGCCTACAGAGATCCCATGCGAGGAGGTGACCACCGATGGGATCCCGTGCCAAGGAGATGGCCACCGATGAGATCCGGCGCGAGGAGGTGGCGTGCGGTGAGATCCCGCGCGAGGAGGCGGCGACCGGTGAGATCCCGCGCCACAAGGCCCTACACTCGGCGCGGGGCGGGTGGCAGATCTAGAGCGGTGGTTCCATGATGGGGATCCACGTAGGCGGTTCCACGGCGGGCGTCCACAGCATCTAGATCCATTGGCGGCGCCCACAGCGAGGTTGGCGGCGTCCACAGCATTACCGAGGCGGTGGCGCGGCAGGTGCGGGGCAACAGCAACAGTGGTTTGGGCTTGGTGGGCCCGTCTATGGGCTTGGCGGGCTCATCGATGCTTTTTTTCATTTTTATTTTTTTGATTTATTTACCAAGGCGGGCAAGCAAACACCTTCGTTAATGCATGATTAACCGTGACCTTTGATCGTAGGAGTTTGGCTAGCCCACCTCGGAAAGTCGTTTTTGCCCACCTCGGAAAAGATTTTTGTAGTAGCGTGACTTCCGGAACATTGAGTGGGGCAAATTGTACATGGAGTCTAGAAGATATACAGGGTATCCCACAGACATGATACACAAGACACAGATAAACATCACATCCCCAAATCTTGGGAGACCTCGTTGTAATAAGACTAGAAAAAAATCCTTGAAGGGAAGGAAAATCAATCATCCATAACCCATTAACCCTGCCTTCGAACAATATAAGGAAAGTATAGGTATCCCTTCCCTACACCTATACAAGCTCATAGAGCCTCACCTGGTGACATAAACACCTAAGATGTCTCAATATCATCAATCTCACATAAGGCAAACAAAAAGCAATATAACAACGAACATAGGACAAAGAGTATTACATCCTCATTAGGGTCCAAAGCTGTCTAAACTTTGTGTCTCTTGTGTTAGCTACCATCTTGTTCCCTGCCACACAATACCCATAAACATTGCCAATAATAAAAACACCAACGATGACCCTACCATTGACATGTCAGTTCCATGCAGTCATTGATATTGGTTTCTATGATACACTGGTGTACCTAAGGCACGTCTATCCTGGCCTTTGGCCAAGACTCCACTATGGCTGGTCATTGAATTACTCATGTGCGGATAAGATGAGGTACATCTAATGTGTTGCTAGGTGTATTAAATCACCAGGCTCGTAGTTTAGTTGATTAGGTTCCTTGTGGCTTTCCCACATGGCTTGAGGTTCTCGACTTAGTAATTTGCTCACATTTTTTAGATTTAAAAGCACTTTTCTTTTAGTATGTAGTGGATGACGTGGCTGTCAACAGTGAGACACGAGTGATGACTTCGTCAAACTCGAGATCTATCAGCTTAGTGTTTCAAAGATGCTTACAGGAATATGATGTGGTTCATCGGAGTATGGATTCTAACATGTTAGTAAGTGTTTGTATTCATAGGCGTGAAGTAGGAGTGAGTGTTTGTAGTGAGTGTCTGTCTTAGTGCGATGTTTTTCAGAAAATAAAGCCACCTAGTTCCAAAAATACTATTAGATAGCGAATTGAGCTCAATTGTTTGGCTCTCTGTGGTAGAACCTTCCCATGAGTTCAAGTACTTTTTTTTTGACATGGGTGCCGGCATTGTCTAGATTTATTTTCCAGGATTTAGTGGCGTTAGATGTGTATTCTAGGATTTATTCCTTGTACCACCAATTTTGAAATCTGCTGAATCAGCCTTTCGAAAGTCATATGAGATATGGATACCTGCTGCTGTGATTCGCAGGAAATAAATAATAGACTATTTGGTCGGTTACTGTTGTAGTTTCGTGGCACACATGCACGCATAACATAGAGCATCGAATCGCCCGTTTGCTGCTGACCTGCTGCGCTGCGCATATTGCTTGTGCTTTCTTTGCTCCTTATCGGAATCGGTCCGCTGCTCGGTCGGCCATCCGGATATATGTATCTCCTCCACTTAGGCACGCAGAGCATCCGGATATATGTATGCTCGGTCGGCCATCTGGATAGACCTAATTAAAGAACTCATCGTAGTTGATTGATTCAGAGATGAGATGCGATGCCGCGGCCTGCTGGCGCAGCAAAAGATCCGTGTTCATCCATCCATTCGATCGTCTCTCTCTCTGATCTGTCTCCCGTCCCTGATGCGATATACTAGCTGCTGTTGAGCAGCATCGTCGTCCTCTGTATATCTTCAGCCTGAAAACACATGCATGCTGCTGCATGCTGGCCTGATGTAGACGATTCTTTGCATCGTCCATCTCGATCTTCTCCTCCGTACGTGTTCCCTTTTGTTTTTATATCTCTCCCTCCAAACAAAAAAGAGAACAATGGGAGCTTTAGCGAGTCTGCATCTTTTGATTCTTGGCCTTGCTTTGGATTTTTGGGCGTGCGCTGCGTTCGACATGTGTCTGTTTCGTTCACAATTTTAGCTTTCATGACTCCTCACCTCTCATATAGGGCACCCGCACCCCACCCACATATTCTTTCATGAGACGATTATTCGTTCATTGTACGACAGTGCACCTGTAGTAGGTATGGTAGCTAGCTCAACTGGTTACAAATTCTCTTGTCTGCATTCATGAATGTTGTTCTCCTCGATTCGATTCGATCAGGAGACTGGAGGTAATGCAGCGGGGTCCCGAGCTCGCCAAATCGTCGAGCACATGCATCTTGTATTTCTAGAGTACTGCGCTGCGGCTTAGTTTCACTACTGGAAACCGGCGCTTTGCCCTCGGCCAAGCCTATAATGCACTCGGCAAAGGCTTTGCCAAGTGCCGCACTCGGCAATGCCCACACGGCAAAAAAACGTCGGCAAAGACCGCTTTGCCGAGTGCTTTTTATCGGGCGCTCGGCAAAGCTTTTGCCGAGTGCCCGACACTCGGCAAAGTCCAAAATGAAAAAATCTCGAAAAAATAGCAAAATTTTTTCCCGGAAGGCCCATTGAATCCTCTGTAGTTCTCCCCTTATGCAGTGGAATATTGGTAGAACAACATTATCTGGTTAAGGATATATTCGTGTATCAGAGGTTTCTGAACTCAACTTCTCTTGTTCATGGCTCAATTGTGGTTGGGACATAAGGTAGTATTACTTGACGATGATTATTACTTATAGTAGCTTGACATGTAACTTAAATACTTAGGAATTATTCCTCTAATATTTTGATTGGATTACATTATTAGTAATAGTTAAGGAACTCGGAGTGTATCTACTTATTTATTTATAATGACTGATCATTACTTATCATATATATATATATATATATATATATATATATATATATATATATATATATATATATATATATATATATATATATATATATATATCTTTTATCATGTGACTTATCCTTATTATTGAGTAAGAGTGCATAACATTGGTTTACTCTCTTTGTCATGAATATAAAGTTTATCAATACTCTAGATAGAAGCTTAGCTAGACCTTCCCAGCGGTAAAATTATAAATGACAACATGGTAATACTTTAGGTAAAATACTACAATGGTATAATTATCTGTCCGCTCGTAGGTGTTCTTAATTGTTCTTATTCTTAATTGATCATATCTTTATATCATTTATATTTCTGCCTAGTCATATAAAATCATAGTCCCACTTATATACTTCTAAGCTTTATTCATTAGGGATTACAAGCTAGTTCCATGCTAAGAAGTATAGGTAAATATAAAAGGTGACTAGTATTTAGAGACATGTTAATTTATTACCATGTATTTTTAGCGCCATTGATATTTAGCGATTGCGTTAATTAATGTCAACATGCATTTTTGGCGTCGCTGTCGGAGAAGGTATTAAACTTAGCAAGTATTGATAACTTATATTTATGAAAAGACTGAAGTAACCAATTGACCTCTAACTCAAACAGGCTTACCCTTGTTCTAGTCTATTTAATTATCTTATGCAGGGTATTGTATGGGCTATGACTTTCCAGAGAATTACACAAACAACCTAGAAGCAATCTTAAAGAAGACCAGAGCCAAACTCAAGAAGGTTTCTATAGAAAATTCAGAAGTCAGCCAAGCTAAGAGAAATTTAGCACCGGAATTTGAAGTTATGGCCAACAAGACTGTCCGTGAGTTCTCTGCTCCGATAACAGAAAACATCCGTACTAGACCTCAAGTCAACGTTGGAGAAGATGGATTTGAGCTTAAGCCTGCACTCATTACCATGGTGCAAGCAAGTTAGTTTTGTGGAAAGGCTTATGAAGATGCAAGTGCACATTTACAACACTTTGTTGAGATCTGCAGCACCTTCATGACCAAGGGAGTAACCAGAGATGCTATTCTACTATGCCTTTTCCCATTCTCACTATTAGGGAAAGCCAAGTAGTGGTTGTACGCCAACAAAGAGAGTCACACTACATGGGACCGTTGCTTGACTGCTTTTCTAGCCAAGTTCTTTCCTATAGGCAAGGCCAATGCTTTGCGTGAAAAAATTGTAAGCTTTTAGCAACAACATGATGAATTTGTCGCTGAGGCATAGGAGCATTTCTAAGATTACATATCAGAATATCCTCATCATGGGATGGAGAAGTGGTTGCTTATGTAGACCTTCTACCACTGGCTATTCACTAGTACCCGTGAATCAGTCGATGCTGCAGCTGGAGGTGCATTTTTGTCACTAAACCTCATAGATGCAATAGCGCTCATTGAGAAGATGGCCTCAAAATAGAGCTGGAATGAAGAATGTGTTCAGCCTCGCAAGAGAGGAGGAGGTATGCATGAGCTCAAGGAAACCGACATGGTGTCCGCGAAGCTAGACCTCATCATGAAGAAGCTTGAAGCTAGAGACATGATGAAGAAGGAAGTCATGCACATCAGTGATTCTCACATGACTTGTAAAGAATGTGGAGATGTTGGACACTCAGGAGTCAACTGCCCAGAATTTTAAGATGTGAACTACATCATTAACAACAACAACTATCATCTTTAGAAGAATCAATAGAATCAAAAACAAATGCCAAACTATTAAGGTAATTACCAAGGTAATAATAATTATAGCAATTAAAATCAACCACCTTTGAGAGATTTAGTTGCTAGTCAATCTAAACTGATAGATCAAATGAGTAAGAAGGTAGCCTCTAATGATAAAGTTTTAGAAAATATAAATTCTAGAATGGATACCTTTACTTCTGGTATTAAAAACCAGCATTACTTTAATAAAATGTTAGAATCACAATTAGCTTAGCTGGCAGCTACTATTCCACCACTAGAGAAAGATAAAATTCTAGGCCAGCCGGAAGATTTAGAAACTACAAATCTTGTCGATATTCACAATGCAGCCAACTACTACACTCAACCGGCAAAAGTGAAGTGGATTGACTATTCACTTTCTAACAAGGAGGGTGATCCAGGGAGACCTGTCATTTCTATCTCTATAGGATGCCATGTCTTTCCAGAAGTTGTCTGCGACTTTGGCGCAAGTGTCAACATCATGCCCAAGATAATTTATGAAAAGATATTAGGTAATCCTTTGTTGTACACAAATATACGTTTGCAGCTTGCAGATCAGTCCATCTACTACCCTAAGGGAGTACTGGAAGAAGCTATTGTTCGTGTGGGGCAATCATATGTCCCAATGGATTTTGTGGTAGTGGAGACAGGAGGAGGTGAAAGAGCACCAATTATTTTGAGATGACCGTTCCTATGTACAACCAAAGCTATCATTTATGCAGAGCATGCCAAGATTATCTTTTCTATAAAAGACAAGAAAGAGAAGTTCTCATTCAAGGAACACATCCTGCACTGCCCTGCACGCACTCAGATGCTGCACCAACTTGAAGAGCCAACAACACCAGCACCTAAGAAAAAGAACAACAAAAACTAGAGGAGGAACATGCTCAGCCAAGTGCCAGAAGAAACTGTCATGATGATCGATGCAGTCAACGTAGAAAGTGACCATTTGCTCGCACCGTCATTTCAAGTCAGGACAGATGATCCCGGAGTACCAACAATTGAATGCACAATCAACTAAAAGATCTTTCGCAACACCTTCTGTGACATTGGATCGGGTGCTAACATAATGACAAAGGTAACAAAAGAGTATTTATTTGGTAATGAACCATTGTACCCGAAGGCATAGCAAAGGACGTCCGGGTAAAAATTCAAGATTACTACGTTCCTGCCGACTTCCTAATCCTCGACATACCGGGAGATGAAGACACGCCGATCATCTTGGAGAGACCTTTCCTCAACACCACTGACGCAACCATCTACATTGGATCTGGACAAATCCATTTCTGACTTACAAAGATATGCTGTCAATTTAATAGTTATACTAACCATGAATAGCCAAAGAAGTCCTGATCAAGGAGGAGGCGCTAATTCTATCACCGTTCATCCAGGGATGGATGGCCTAGATTTCCTGGAGTTACGAGATCTAATGATGTAGCTCTCGAACCAAAAGTAGAAGCTGAAAAGATTGAAGATGAGCCAATGAAAGAACCTCGCTAGAACGAGTGGGAAAAAAGCTGAGAGATAAGAGCTCTAAAAGAAGAATCCGAACTTATGAAGAACCGAGTCAAGATGTGGAAGGAGAAGAAGGTAACATTCGCAACTCCGCAAGAAGAGCAGGCATCTGAACCGTCATCTGGATCAGATGATGCAACTGATAAGTACTCTCTCCTTCCTAGTCTTGTCAGTAGACTTTAAATGTTGCACCCTTGTCATGAGGTAATAATGGTAGTTATCTAAATACATTTGTTAGTAAAATTTATTTCAAACATCTTGCATTATTAAAAAGAAAATAAAAAGACTTTATTGCATACTTGCTATCATTGTATTAAAAAATATATATACTCTATCATATTCACTATTGTTGCACATTAAGAAAACAAAAATATATTTACTTTATTGCGCATAGAAAAAAATCCTTATTGTTCTTACTTATGTATTATTAAAAATACTAAAGCCCCATATAAATAAACTTGTGGTCATTCCCCATAGAAATATTTACTGTGGTGGCATAAAAAAAGTATGCATGCATGTCATTTGCTATTACTTAATTGCATCATAAAATAAAAATCCTCAAAAAAGAGAGAAGAATATAGAATAATTCTTGCTAAAGTATATCAAGTTAAATAAATTCATAAGAATAATCAATTGCTCGTTTAGCTGATCATAACCCCTTGTATAATCCAAGTTTCAAGTTTTTTGTGTTCTTGTTGGAATATAAATTTTTCAGGACAATACAATGACTAAAGAAAGAGTCTACCACAGCAACATCTAGATTGTGAGAGGAGCATTCCACGCTTATCTAGCTAAGTATGTACAGTCTTATTATTATTTTTCATGTCTATTAGTTAAAAAAATAAAAAGATATATAACAACTAAAACTAAATAAAAGTGCCTATCTTAGTAAGTCTTAATTATATTAAGGTGTGATCATAGAGAATTAAAGTTTACATTTCTATCTAGCTAGGAGTCAAGTAAAAAGATGAAGATTAAAATTTTGCATTGAAAATGATGAATAGTTGCTCTATCGTAATTACTTTCAAGTGCCTAGTTTTTAACTTTACATTCTCCCAAGGTTTGAATATTACTGTTTTGATATAAGAATTCACTTTGAATCGAAAACTTGTGGGTAGCATATGCTTGATCTAAGTCTAGGTGATTGAGGGATATGATATGAAAAAGTCTAAACTGCTATTTATCTTGTTTCTAGCAATACTAAGTTCTAGAGATTTATCTTTCTGAAATTTAAAAATCATGATGAGCTCTTGTATGACAAAGCTTAAATTCCTACAAAAGCCAGATATAATATACATTTTAGATGAGAAAAAACTTTACTAATATCTACTGCTTGTTTTGCATTGAGTTTAGTCGAGCTTTGTTGTATACCTTATGAGAGGTTTGTCATGCTTTTAAAATCAAGATGACGTACACATCACCCACATATGCACTATTCCTACACTGAGAGTAGGCACAATCATTCTCCATTTTTCACTCAGATCCACCTTAAAATGTTTTTCTCCTACACATGGAGAGAACACCCAAAAATTTAACCTATAGGATAGCCCCAAATAAATGCTCTAATTTCTTATTGCAATCTCTCTCAAATATTTTGTATGCAAAAAGAAATGGCATGTGGCTATAAGAAAAGAAAGAAATAAAAAGAGAAAAAATGGACAAGTGTCCGTAGTAGAATTAGGTGCAAAAGCCCACCTGAAAAAAAGAATAAGAAAAGAAAAATAAAGATAGCCCATGTTTTCATGTAATTATTTTTAAATCCAAATAAGAGAAATGTCTTCAAAAGAGCAAAAGTAGAATTAGAATTAGACACCCTATATACACCTAACCAGTATATTTTATACACATGCACATCTTAATTTGATTGTATGACTTAACTCTCTTTGGATTCATTGTTTGACTTTACAATATATGAACTACAAGTATGTTTTTCTTGTTTTGCCACTCCTATAGGCTCCACTATAATCTTTAGTTGTAGGGAGAGAAAGGCATAACATTATTAATGCCTTGGTAAGGATCCACAAATACCACATATATTGAAAGATTTGAGAGTGTCATACAATGAAAGCTCTGAGTTTTGTTTTGAAAACTTACAAAAACTCCGGAATATCAGTTCAGCGAAGGGCTTGAGACACAGTGCTTGACTTATTTGTTCTATCTTTCAATTGCTCAAGACCTAAGTAAAGGCTAAGAAACTCCATAGTTGAAGGTAATATGAGTGAGTTTGAAAGTTAGAGCAGTTTTGTTTAATTCGGAGGAGAATTTTTGTTTGAAAGCATGTGTATTTTTATGGCGTGAAAGCATTGAAGCAACTCCTTATCCAAGTTTATCTATTTAGGCTTTGCTAAGGGACTAGCAAAGGATAAGCTTGCTGGATTCGTATTGACGGTCGTGAAATTCAACAATATATAGTAAAATAAACATGAGAGAATGGTCAAAATACATGAAAACATAGAAGACTAGGGTGTTATCTGACGAATTCCATGAGCTTTGTTGAATTTTAATGTTTGCAGGGAGTTATACAGAAAAGTGGAGAGAGATACCTAATTATTAAAAGAGTTTTTGGAATTTCTCCGCAAGATAAATACTAGTATATTATAGAAGACCCAAAAGACACTAGAACGAAGTGGAGGCCGAGTGCTTGCCAGGTGGGTCTGGCCGGCCAGGGTGCTTCTCCCCCCTTCCACGAGCTTCTGGAGTATTCTTCTACCAACCTTGAGGATCAATCATAGCACTACGTGAAGTCGGTTTGAACCAATGGCTCGCGTGCGTCCCACCGGGGTATAAATATAGGGGCAGACCCCCTGAAGGTATGAAGTCATTTGACATCAGTTCATCCGGAGCCAGAAACCCCAGATCATCAGAGTTCCTCGACTTCATAACTTTAGTATAGTTAGATCTGGTCTAGAGGAAGTCAAGCTAAGTCAACCTAGCTTGGATTCCCGATCGTTAGCGAGCGTGGAGTTTTGGTAATGTTCTAGTTCTCTACTCTTATTGTAATTCTGTCTTTACACAATTATTGCCATGTCAACATTATTCTTCATCTTTATTACGTTGTTGAATGCATCATTCATTGTCTACTTCAATTCTAGTATAGTTAGATTGCTATTTAGTTCAATCTCATGTTCATATAGCGCTTATCTATTTGGCCATAAGATGAGTGGTATGCATTATGTAAGCGTGGTGCTTAGATGCCTTGCATATCTGTGGATGCCTCTAGTTGTTCAAGGTCGTGTGGTAGATCATGGGTATGACTTTTATAGGTCCATTGAGTCCTCTGTAGTCCTCCCCTTGTGCAGTGAATTATTGGTAGAACAACATTGTCTGGTTAAGGATATATTCGTATATCAGATGTTTCTAAACTAAACTTCTTCTATTCATGGTTCATTGTGGTTGGGACATATGGTAGTGTTACTCGACGATGATTATTAGTTGTAGTAGCTTGACATGTAACTTGAATACTTATGAATTATTCTTCTAATATTTTGATTGGATTATGTTATTAGCAATAGAGCTTGGAGTGCATCTACTTATTTATTTATGATGACTGATCATTACTAGTCATATATATATCTTTATCATATGACTTATCCCTGTTATTGAGTAAGAGTGCATAACATTAGTTTACTCTCTTTATTATCATGAATATAAAGTTTTTCAATACTCTAGATAGAAGTTTAGCTAGACCTTCCTAGTGGCAAAGTTATAAAGGGCAACCTGGTAATACTCTAGGTAAAATGCTACAATGGTATAATCACATGTTCGTTTGCAGATGTTCTTAATTGTTCTTATTCTTAATTGATCATATTTTTATATTATTTATATTTCTGCCTAGTTATATAAAATCATAGTGCCACTTATATACTTCTAAGCTTTATTTATTATGGATGACAACCTAGTTCAATGCTAAGAAGTATATGTAAATATAAAAGGTGACTAGTATTTAAGGACATATTAATTTATTACCATGCATTTTTAGCGTCGTTGCTATTTAGAGATTGTGTTAATTAATGTCAACAACTCCTACGGATTAATTGCACATGGGTAGATTGCTAGTGCTCTAACTGAACATGATCTATACAAAGGTTATTGGTTCTATGCAATAAAAGGGTAAAACATATTTTATGACAACAGATCCATATGGTGAAGGTGCAAATGACTTTGATCATGTTGCCCTAAATCCCCGTAAGGACTTATCTGTCGGCAAAAGTTGGGATTGATAGTGCAACCATGAAAGTCACATTGCTCTGACTTTAGCTCAGCAATATGATCTTTCTAGCTTGTTAGAGGTTACCTTTATGGCGCAAGAGGGGCTTGCCACTTTGAATATAGAACTGCCCCTATTCTTATGTGTATTTTCGCGAAGGATTTGTGCCATAGAAAGGGGTTGCCCCTGTTCTTATGTGTATAGCCACGAAGGATTTGTGCCATAGAAAGGGGTTTCCTACATCTGCCTGCCGAGGAAACCTCACGGTCCTAGCATGGTAGAGAGACCTATGGAAGGCTTCATAGTGTACCCTGCTTGCTCACTTTGGGAGTGTTAGGGGGTCAACGGGCCCCGTGCATTTGGGCAACATGACTCATGGGTAAAGATGCACAATCTTTGCAGTATTAAAACTGTAATAACAGCCGTGCTCATGGTCACGAACGGCCCGAAAAACTTACAGAATAAACGGATGCTTGTTATGTTGTTAACTCATGATGATGATGTTATAATGATGTTCAATGACTCTATTCGATTCTAGTATATGATCATGTGGGTTAATTTATGAGCTTAAGCATAACTTGATACTAATCAATGATAAAATCTTAACTTACTAAAATGCTAACTGTAGTAAACTGTGTCTACCTTTTGAGCCTCATGAATCCTCATGTTATGCTTGTGGGGTACGAAATGTACTCATGCTTGTTCATTTTCTATTTTGGATAAAAATCTCGTATGGGTACCGGATGGCAGTTGGTATGAGGATTATCCAGAGGACTTCTAGGTTTCGAGTCAACCAGTTGATCGTCCCTGTGTTGAAGCTACCATGTTTGAGCGATATCTTTAATTTCCGCTTGTGTTGTATAAGACTAAGTATTGTATTAAACATGATGTAAGGTACACTGTGATAATACTTCATGTGATTTGTTGACTTATGTGTGCGACTGTCCTTGGGGCGCACGTAATGTTTATGCACTCTATCTTGTCCTGAAAATATAGTGTGACATAGACGCACTAGCTAGAACTCGCCAGATCTAGGCTATGGGTTAGGAACAAAGATGGGCCAAATGCACCTATAGATCGATGAGGATGGTGGCAATGACCACGCAAGACAACGAGATTGTTGAGATGTTGGGCTTCATGGGTTTGGCCATCTCAACAGCCTTGGCAGTTGCTTTTTTTTCGATTGTCACCACCGGTTCATTATACAAACCGGCGGTGATAATATTATTCACTGCTGGTTCAAATCACAGGTGATAATCTTGATTATCACAGCTGAATATCGCCAAGGAGGGGACAAAAACCAACGGTGATAGGGACTTCCGAGTTGCTGGTGATGAGTATTTTGTAGTAGCGCGCCATATAGTTATTTTTTTGATCTTTTTAGTCCTTTGAAATCAGATTGTTACAACTGATAAGTTGTGGATCGACCTAATGATGCATGCAAACATAGTACGTTTACATTAGCCAGATCGCGCCGGCGCTTATGAGCATGGGCTTGAGCTCGCCGGCGAGGTGTAGCTCCATGACCCTGTTCGTCCCGCCGACGAGGTGGCCGCCAACGAACACCGCTGGCAGAGCGGGGCTTCCGCGCCCGGCGACGGCGCCAAGCCTGCTGGCGAGCTCCCGCTCCATCTCCTGGCCCCGGGGGTCCCTGTCGAGATCGTGCACCGCCGCATTCACGCCCAGGTTGATCAGGAACGACGTCACCACGTCGCCCATGCTGCAGTTGCTTGCCGTGAACACCACCACCGCGCGCTCCGATGCCAGCTTCTCCACGCGGTCCATTGGCAGTGGCGGCTTCCGGTTGCAGATATCTGTGACGCTTGGAAGGTTCTGGGTTTCGTTAGCTTTGGAAATGGCTGGCTGATGATGTGGTTTCTTGTCTTGTGCTGGCCTGCTGGGCATGCCGCCATGGCTTGCCATTTTATAGGCTGCTGGGAAATATTTGCACGTACCTAAATGCTGTGGATTATTAGACTTGTTGACTTATATAACTGATGACACACAAGTGGTTCTTCAAGCGAGAGCAGGTTAAAGCTCAATAGTATTGGAACAACTTTTTTTACGTATAACTAAAAAGTTGTTTTCTTGAGGCTCTAAAATGGGGTGGTGAGCAGTCTCTACAGATATTTTTTGGAGGCTTGAGGTGGTGGACTTGAGCTGTCTCTCTAAAAATTGGTTCCATTCAACTCGGGATGAGTCTCTTTGCACGTAGCCTCTTTACGCATGCCTGGCCCTTTGAATGACCTCAAATGAAAAACTTATCAACTAGAAAGTTTTAGAACTCGTTGAGATGTAAAATTATAATATAAAGTTTATATATATCTAACTATAATAATGTTTGTTCAGCATCTAACCTCCCTCTGCTACATCCTTATCGGCCAAGACTGTCACACCCTACCACAAGGCTCACCCTATTTGTCATGCCCTCGAAGTCTGTCAAAGCCGCGTCAGCACGAGGTGCATACACTACCGGAATCTGCTTCTTTGCCGAGCGCCGGAGGCTTTGCCGAGCGTTTTATTTCGGGCGCTCGGCAAAGAAGGCTTTGCCGAGAGCCAAATAAAAAACACTCGGCAAAGCCTCTGCACTCGGCAAAGAAGCCTTTGCCGAGCATCCGATAAACGGCTCTCGGCAAAGAAGCAAAAAAAAAGCACTCGACAAAAGGCTTCTTTACTGAGTGCCAAAGTAAAACACTCGGCAAAGTAATTTTTCAAAACACGTTTTGGTGCCCTAAACGAATTCAAATAAAAAAGTTTTTAACTACAAAGTTTCATAACTTCTAATGATCTACAAACTTTATATTGGTCATTTCTTCATTCGACAAAATAATAATTACGTTGTTCACAAAATCTATATGTCTCTCATGTAGTTTCATGAAACTATAAGAGAGATATATAAGATTTGTGAACAATGTTAGCACCACAATTTTGGATGGAAAAACTTCCTAAATGAAGTTTGTAGATCTCAAAAGGTTATGAAACATTGTAGTTGACCACGTTTTAATTTGAATTCATCTTGTCATGCAAATCTACGTTTGAAATTCAAAATTTTAAAATTTTAAAATTCAAATTTTTCAAAAGACCTCGGATGGAAAAACTTCCTAAATGAAGTTTGTAGATCTCGAAAAGTTATGAAACATTGTAGTTGACCACTTTTTCATTTGAATTAATCTTGTCATGCAAAACTACGTTTGAAATTCAAAATTTTAAAATTTGAATTTTTCAAAAGACCTCGGATGGAAAAACTTTCTACATGAAAAATGTAGTGCTCGAAAAGTTATGAAACTTTGTAGTTGACAACTTTTTGATTTGAATTCGTTTAGGGCCTCAAACAATCAATTTTCACTTGGTTTAGTATAATATTTGAGTAACCGAAACGGCATATAGACGTATGTGAGTGTGTAGTGCAGGTGGCAGAGGAGGTATCGCGTGAGGGAGAGGTCACGAGTTCGAATCCCGCCGACCACGTAGCCGCAAATTTTGCGCGAAAAATGCCGCGACTTGCCGAGCGTCGGGCAGGCAGGCACTGGCCAGTGGGCCCCTCCCCCGATTAAAAATTTTTTTTCAGGTTTTTTCGCATTTTTTTATTTCACGCTTTGCCGAGCGTCGGGCTATCGGCAAAGGCTTTGCCGAGTGCCCGATAAACAGCTCTCGGCAAAGAAGCCTTTGCCGATAGGATTTTTGTCGAGGGCGCTTTGCCGAGAGCTGTGCTCGGCAAAGGCTTTGCCGAGGGCCTTAGAGGCTTTGCTAAGAGTCTGCGGCGCTCGGCAAAGCAGCCGGCTCCGGTAGTGATATCAAGACCCCATTGGACCGTAATAAGACCCAAACATAGGTTATGGGCATAAAAATGCATTTCTAGAGAGTACACATACCAGAATGATACAACCACACAAGTTTAAGTACCACTCGTGGACTTTTTTGCCTCCTTGTTTTTCTAGATGTGATCTCTACAGGTAGCGCTATTTTGAGATCATCATGGGGGACATAACTGACACTACTACAAAAAAGTTTTTTCGCGACCTTTTGAAAACACCCTCCGAGGCGGGTAGGAATTTCAACCGCCTCGGTAAATGCAGTCATTTTTTATTAACCGAGGCAGTTACAAAAACTGCCTCGCAAAATTGATTAACTAAGGCGGGCACCCTTAAAATGCCTGCCTTGGAAAATACATATTAATCGAGACAGTCATCCTAACGTAATCGCCTCAGTAAATCATTAACCGAGGCGGGCATTTTAACTTCAACCGCCTCAGTAAATCAAGCCCACCCCACCAGCCCACACCAGCCCACTACAATCTCCAATATATAAACAAATCTCAGGAAACCCTAACTCCCTCATTCTCGCCCACCACTCTAGAGCCAGCAGCACCCTCTCCTTCCCAAGAGTCGGAGCCGGACGCCTCTCTATTCCCCCCGATGCCACATCTCTCTCCCCCAGCTCGACACCGCATCTCTCTCACCTAACGGCGGTGCCCCATCCCTACCCTTCCCTCCCACCTTCCCTCCTGTCCTTGTGCCCCATCCCTCCCCTTCCCTCCCCTCCTGGCCTTGCAGCGTCGTCCATAGCGAGGATCCACGGTGGGGAGGCGGCGCCTGCCGAGATCCCACGCGAGGAGGTGACCACCGATGGGATCCCGTGCCAAGGAGGTGGCCACCGATGAGATCCGGCGCGAGGAGGTGGCGTGCGGCGAGATCCCGCGCGAGGAGGCCGCGACTGGTGAGATCCCGCGCCGCATGGCCCTACACTCGGCGCGGGGCGGGTGGCAGATCTAGGGCGGTGGTTCCATGACAGGGATCCACGTAGGTGGTTCCACGGCGGGCGTCCACAGCATCTAGATCCGTTGGCGGCGCCCAGAGTGAGGTTGGCGGCGTCCACAGCATTACCGAGGCGGTGGCGCGGCAGGTGCGGGGCGACAGCATCAGTGGTTTGGGCTTGGCGGGCCCGTCTATGGGCTTTTTTCATTTTTATTTTTTGATTTGTTTACCAAGGCGGGCAAGCAAACACCTCCGTTAATGCATGATTAACCGTGACCTTTGATCACAGGAGTTTGGCTAGCCCACCTCGGAAAGTCGTTTTTGCCCACCTCAGAAAAGATTTTTGTAGTAGCGTGACTTCCTGAACATTGAGTGGGGCAAATTGTACATGGAGTCTACAAGATATACAGGGTATCCCACAGACATGATACACAAGACACAGATAAACATCACATCCCCAAATCTTGGGAGACCTCGTTGTAATAAGACTAGAAAAAAATCCTAGAAGGGAAGGAAAAATCAATCATCTATAACCCATTAACCCTGCCTTCAAACAATATAAGGAAAGTATAGGTGTCCCTTCCCTACACCTATACAAGCTCATAGAACCTCACCTGGTGACATAAACACCTAAGATGTCTCAATATCATCAATCTCACATAAACAAAAATCAATATAACAACGAACATAGGACAAAGAGTATGCAAAGAAGGCTTTGCCGAGAGCCAAATAAAAAACACTCGACAAAGCCTCTGCACTCGGCAAAAGAAGCCTTTGCCGAGCATCCGATAAACGACTCTTGGCAAAGAAGCAAAAAAAAAAGCACTCGGCAAAGGCTTCTTTGCCGAGTGCCAAAGTAAAACACTCGGCAAAGTAATTTTTCAAACCATGTTTTGGTGCCCTAAACGAATTCAAATAAAGAAGTTTTCAACTACAAAGTTTCATAACTTCTCATGATCTACAAACTTTATATTGGTCATTTCTTCATTCGACAAAGTAATAATTATGTTATTCACAAAATCTATGTCTCTTATGTAGTTTCATGAAACTACAAGAGAGATATATAAGATTTGTGAACAATGTTAGCACCATAATTTTGGATGGAAAAACTTCCTAAATGAAGTTTGTAGATCTCGAAAGGTTATGAAACATTGTAGTTGACCACTTTTTAATTTGAATTCATCTTGTCATGCAAATCTACGTTTGAAATTCAAAATTTTAAAATTTTTAAATTTGAATTTTTCAAAAGACCTCGGATGGAAAAACTTCCTAAATGAAGTTTGTAGATCTCAAAAAGTTATGAAACATTGTAGTTGACCACTTTTTCATTTGAATTAATCTTGTCACGCAAAACTACGTTTGAAATTCAAAATTTTAAAATTTGAATTTTTCAAAAGACCTCGGATGGAAAAACTTTCTATATAAAAAATGTAGTGCTCGAAAAGTTATGAAACTTTGTAGTTGACAACTTTTTGATTTGAATTTGTTTAGGGCCTCAAACAATCAATTTTCACTTGATTTAGTATAATATTTGAGTAACCGAAACGGCATATAGACGTATGTGAGTGTGTAGTGCAGGTGGCAGAGGAGGTATCGCGTGAAGGAGAGGTCACGAGTTCGAATCCCGCCGCCCGTGTAGCCGCAAATTTTGCGCGAAAAATGCCGCGACTTGCCGAGCGTCGGGCAGGCGGGCGCTGGCTAGTGGGCCCCTCCCCCGATTAAATTTTTTTTCAGGTTTTTTCGTATTTTTTTATTTCGTGCTTTGCCGAGCGTCGGGCTCTCGGCAAAGGCTTTGCCGAGTGCCCGATAAACAGCTCTCGGCAAAGAAGCCTTTGCCGATAGGATTTTTGTCGAGGACGCTTTGCCGAGAGCTGCGCTCGGCAAAGGCATTGTCGAGGGCCTTAGAGGCTTTGCCGAGAGCCTGCGGCGCTCGGCAAAGCAGCCGGCTCCGTTAGTGATATCAAGACCCCATTGGACCGTAATAAGACCCAAACATAGGTTATGGGCATAAAAATGCATTTCTAGAGAGTACACATACCAGAATGATACAACCACACAAGTTTAAGTACCACTCGTGGACTTTTTTGCCTCCTTGTTTTTCTAGATGTGATCTCTACAGGTAGCGCTGTTTTGAGATCATCATGGGGGACATAACTGACAGTACTACAAAAAAGTCTCAATATCATCTATCTCACATAAGGCAAACAAAAAGCAATATAACAACGAACATAAGACAAAGAGTATTACATCCTCATTAGGGTCCAAAGCTGTCTAAACTTTGTGTCTCTTGTGTTAGCTACCATCTTGTTCCCTGCCACACAATACCCATAAACATTGCCAATAATAAAAACACTAACGATGACCCTACCATTGACATGTCAGTTCCATGCAGTCGTTGATATTGGTTTCTATGATACACTGGTGTACCTAAGGCACGTCTATCCTGGCCTTTGGCCAAGACTCCACTATGGCCGGTCATTGAATTACTCATGTGCAGATAAGATGAGGTACATCTAATGTGTTGCTAGGTGTATTAAATCACCAGGCTCGTAGTTTAGTTGATTAGGTTCCTTGTGGCTTTCCCACATGGCTTGAGGTTCTCGACTTAGTAATTTGCTCACATTTTTTAGATTTAAAAGCACTTTTCTTTTAGTATGTAGCGGATGACGTGGCTGTCAACAGTGAGACACGAGTGATGACTTCGTCAAACTCGAGATCTATCAGCTTTGTGTTTCAAAGATGCTTACAGGAATATGATGTGGTTCATCAGAGTATGGATTCTAACATGTTAGTAAGTGTTTGTATTCATAGGCGTGAAGTAGGAGTGAGTGTTTATACTGTGTGTCTGTCTTAGTGTGATGTTTTTCAGAAAAGAAAGCCACCTAGTTCCAAAAATACTATTAGATAGCGAATTGAGCTCAATTGTTTGGGCTCTCTGTGGTAGAACCTTCCCATGAGTTCATGTACTTTTTTTTTGACATGGGTGCAGGCATTGTCTAGATTTATTTTTCAGGATTTAGTGGCGTTGGATGTGTATTCTAGGATTTATTCCTTGGACCACCAATTTTGAAATCTGCTGAATCAGCCTTTCGAAAGTCATATGAGATATGGATACGTGCTGCTGTGATTCGCAGGAAATAAATAATAGACTATTTGGTCGGTTACTGTTGTAGTTTTGTGGCACACATGCACGCATAACATAGAGCATCGAATCGCCCGTTTGCTGCTGACCTGCTCCGCATATTGCTTGTGCTTTCTTTGCTCCTTATCGGAATCGGTCCGCTGCTCGGTCGGCCATCCGGATATATGTATCTCCTCCACGCAGGCACGCAGAGCATCCGGATATATGTATGCTCGGTCGGCCATCTGGATAGACCTAATTGAAGAACTCATCGTAGTTGATTGATTCAGAGATGAGATGCGATGCCGCGGCCTGCTGGCGCAGCAAAAGATCCATGTTCATCCATCCATTCGATCGTCTCTCTCTCTCTGATCTGTCTCCCGCCCTGATGCGAGATACTAGCTGCTGTTGAGCAGCATCGTCGTCCTCTGTATATCTTCAGCCTGAAAACACATGCATTCTGCTGCATGCTGGCCTGATGTAGACGATTCTTTGCATCGTCCATCTCGATCTTCTCCTCCGTACGTGTTCCCTTTTGTTTTTATATCTCTCCCTCCAAACAAAAAAGAGAATAATGGGAGCTTTAGCGAGTCTGCATCTTTTGATTCTTGGCCTTGGTTTGGATTTTTGGGCGTGCGCTGCGTTCGACATGTGTCTGTTTCGTTCACAATTTTAGCTTTGATGACTCCTCACTTCTCATATAGGGCACCCGCACCCCACCCACAGATTCTTTCATGAGACGATTATTCGTTCATTGTACGACAGTGCACCTGTAGTAGGTATGGTAGCTGGCTCAACTGGTTACAAATTCTCTTGTCTGCATTCATGAATGTTGTTCTCGATTCAATTCGATCAGGAGACTGGAGGTAATGCAGCGGGGTCCCAAGCTCGCCAAATCGTCGAGCACATGTATCTTGTATTGCTAGAGTACTGTGCTGCGGCTTAGTTTCACTACTGGAAACCGGCGCTTTGCCCTCGGCCAAGCCTATAATGCAGTCGGCGAAGGCTTTGTCAAGTGCCGCACTCGGCAATGCGCACACGGCAAAAAAAGCGTCGGCAAAGACCGCTTTGCCGAGTGCTTTTTATCGGACGCTCGGCAAAGCCTTTGCCGAGTAGTGCTTGACATTCGGCAAAGTTCAAAATGAAAAAATTCCGAAAAAACAGCATTTTTTTTCCAGAAGGCCATTGAATCCTTTGTAGTCCTCCCCCTGTGCAGTGGATTATTGGTAGAGCAGCATTGTCTGGTTAATGATATATTCATATATCAAAGGTTTCTGAACTCAACTTCTTTTGTTCATGGCTCAATCGTGGTTGGGACATATGGCGGTATTACTTGACAATGATTATTAGTTGTAGTAGCTTGACATGTAACTTAAATACTTAGGAATTATTCCTCTAATATTTTGATTGGATTATGTTATTAGTAATAGTTAAGGAGCTCGGAGTGTATCTACCTATTTATTTAAGATGACTGATCATTACTTATCATATATATATCTTTTATCATGTGACTTATCCTTATTATTGAGTAAGAGTACATAACATTGGTTTACTCTCTTTGTCATGAATGTAAAGTTTAGACCTTCCTAGTGGTAAAATTATAAATGATAACATGTTAATACTCTAGGTAAAATGCTACAATGGTATAATTATCTGTCCACTTGCAGATGTTCTTAATTGTTCTTATTCTTAATTGATCATATCTTTATGTCATTTATATTTCTGCCTAGTCATATAAAATCATAGTCCCACTTATATACTTCTAAGCTTTATTCATTAGGGATTACAACCTAGTTCCATGCTAAGAGGTATAGTAAATATAAAAGGTGACTAGTATTTAGAGACATGTTAATTTATTACCATGCATTTTTAGCACTATTGATATTCAGCGATTGCGTTAATTAATGTCAACAAGCATTTTTGGCGCCGTTGTCGGAAAGGTATTAAACTTAGGAAGTATTGATCACTTATATTTATGAAAAGACTGAAGTAACCAATTGACCTCTAACTCAAACAGGCTTACCCGTGTTCTAGTCTATTTATTTATAATATGCAGGGTAATGTATGGGCTTTGACTTTCCACAGAATTACACAAACAACCTAGAAGCAATCTTAAAGAAGATTAGAGCCAAGCTCAAGAAGGTTTCTGTAAAAAATTCAGAAGTCAGCCAAGCCAAGAGAAATTTAGAACCGGAATTTGAAGCTATGGCCAACAAGACTCTCCGTGAGTTCTCTGCTCCGATAACAGAAAACATCCATACTGGACCTGAAGTCAACGTTGGAGAAGATGGATTTGAGCTTAAGCCTGCGCTCATTATCATAGTGCAAACAAGTCAATTTTATGGAAAGGCTTATAAAGATGCAAGTGCACATTTACAACACTTTCTTGAGATCTGTAGCACCTTCACGATCAAGAGAGTAACCAGAGATGCTATTCTACTCTGCCTTTTCCCATTCTCACTATTGGAGAAAGCCAAGCAGTGGTTGTACGCCAATAAAGAGAGTCACACTACATGGGACCGTTGCTCGACTGCTTTCCTAGCCAAGTTCTTTCCTACAAGCAAGACCAATGCTCTACGTGGAAAAATTACAAGCTTTTAGCAACAACATGATGAATTTGTCACTGAGGCATAGGAGCATTTCTAAGATTACATATCAGAATAACCTCATCAAGTGATGGAGAAGTGGTTGCTCTATTCACTAGTACCCGTGAATCAGTCGATGCTGGAGTTGAAGGTGCATTTTTGTCACTAAACCTCATAGATGCAATAGCGCTCATTGAGAGGATGGCCTCAAATTAGAGCTGGAATGAAGAATGTGTTCAGCCTCGCAAGAGAGGAGGTATGCATGAGCTCAAGGAAGCCGACATGGTGTCCGCGAAGCTGGACCTCATCATGAAGAAGCTTGAAGCTAAAGACATGATGAAGAAGGAAGTCATGCACATCAGTGATTCTCACATGAGTTGTGAAGCATGTGGAGATGTTGGACACTCAGGAGTCAACTGCCCAGAATTTTAAGATGTGAACTACATCATTAACAACAACAACTATCATCTTTAGAAGAATCAATAGAATAAAAAACAAAGGCCAAACTATTAAGGTAATTACCAAGATAATAATAATTAGATCAATTACACTCAACCACCTTTGAGAGATTTAGTTGATGGTCAATCTAAACTGCTAGATCAAATGAGTAAGAAGGTAGCCTCTAATGATAAAGTTTTAGAAAATATAAATTCTAGAATGGATACCTTTACTTCTAGTATTAAAAACCAGCATAACTTTAATAAAATGTTAGAATCACAATTAGCTCAGCTGGCAGCTGCTATTCCTCCACTAGAGAAAGATAAAATTCTAGGCTAGCCAGAATATTTAGAAACTACAAATCTTGTCGATATTCACAATGCAGCCAACTACTACACTCAACCGGCAGAAGTGAAGTGGATTGACTATTCACTTTCTAACAAGGAGGGTGATCCAGGAAGACCTGTCATTTCTATCTCTATAGGATGCCATGTCTTTCTAGAAGTTGTCTGCGACTTTGGCGCAAGTGTCAACATCATGCCCAAGGTAATTTATGAAAAGATATTAGGTAATCCTTTGTTGTACACAAATATGCGTTTGCAGCTTGCAGATCAGTCCATCTACTACCCTGAGGGAGTACTGGAAGAAGCTGTTGTTCATGTGGGGCAGTCATATGTCCCAATGGATTTTGTGGTAGTGGAGACATGAGGAGGTGAAAGAGCACCAATTATTTTGGGACGACCGTTCCTATGTACAACCAAAGCTATCATTTATGCAGAGCATACCAAGATTATATTTTCCATAAAAGACAAGAAAGAGAAGTTCTCATTCAAGGAACGCATCCTGCACTCCACACCCATAGATGCTGCACCTACTTGAAGAGCCAACAACACCAGCATCTAAGAAAAAAACAACAAAAACCGGAGGAGGAACAAGCTCAGCCAAGTGCCAAAAGAAACTGTCAAGATGATCGATGCAGTCAACGCAGAAAGTGACCATTTGCTCGCACCGTCATTTCTAGTCAAGAAAGATGATCCCGGAGTACCAACAATTGAATGCACAATCAACTAAAAGATCTTTCGCAACACCTTCTATGACATTGAATCGGGTGTTAACATAATGGCAAAGGTAACATAAGAATATTTATTTGGTAATAAACCATTGTACCTGACCTATATGCAGCTGCAGATGGTAGATTAGTCGTTGAGATGGCCTAAAGGCATAGCAAAGGACGTCCTGGTAAAAATTCAAGATTACTACGTTCCTACCGACTTCCTGATCCTCGACATACCGGGAGATGAAGACACGCCGATCATCTTAGAGAGATCTTTCCTCAACACGACCAACGCAACCATCTACATTGGATCTGGACAAATCCATTTCTGACTTACAAAGATATGTTATCAATTTAATAGTTATACTAACCATGAATAGCCAAAGAAGTCCCGATCAAGAAGGAGGCACCAATTCTATCACCGTTCATCTAGGGATGGATGGGCTAGATTTCCTGGAGTTACGAGATCTAATGACGTAGCTCTCGAACCAAAAGTAGAAGCTAAAAAGATTGAAGATGAGCCAACGAAAGAACCTCGCTAGAACGAGTGGGAAAAGAAGTTGAGAGATAAGAGCTAGCTCTAAAAGAAGAATCTGAACTTATGAAGAACCGAGTCAAGATGTGGAAGGAGAATAAGGTAACATTCGCAACACCGCAAGAAGAGCAGGCATCTGAACCGTCATCTGGATCAGATGATGCAACTGATAAGTACTCTCTCCTTCCCAGTCCTGTAAGTAGACTTTAAATGTTGGACCCTTGCCATGAGGTAATAATGGTAGTTATCTAAATACATTTGTTAGTTAAATTCATTTCAAACATCTTGCATTATTAAAAAGAAAATAAAAAGACTTTATTGCATACTTACTATCATTGTATTAAAATATATACATACTCTATCATATTCACTATCGTTGCACATTAAGAAAACAAAAATATATTTACTTTATTGTGCATAGAAAAAATCCTTATTGTTCTTACTTAGGTATTATTAAAAATACTAAAGCCCAATATAAATAAACTTGTGGTAATTCCCCATAGAAATATTTACTGTGGTGGCATAAAAAAGTATGCATGCATGTCATTTGCTATTACTTAATTGCATCATAAAATAAAAATCCTAAAAAAAGAGAGAAGAAGATAGAATAATTCCTGCTAAAGTATGTCAAGTCAAATAAACTCATAAGAATAATCAATTGATCGTTTAGCTGATCATAACCCCTTGTATAATCCAAGTTTCGAGTTTTTGGTGTTCTTGTTGGAATATAAATTTTACAGGACAATACAATGACTAAAGAAAGAGTCTACCACAAAAACATTTAGCTTGTGAGAGGAGCATTCCCCGTTTATCTAGCTAAGTATGTACAATCTTATTATTATTTTTCATGTCTATTAGTTAAAAAAAAGATATATAACAACTAAAACTAAATAAAAGTGTCTATCTTAGTAAGTCTTAATTATATTAAGGTGTGATCATAGAGAATTAAAGTTTACATTTCTATCTAGCTAGGAGTCAAATAAAAAGATGAAGATTAAAATTTTACATTAAAGATGATGAATAGTTGCTCTATCATAATTCCTTTCAAGTGTCTAGTTTTCAACCTTACATTCTTCCGAGGTTTGGATATTACGGTTTTGATATAAGAATTCACTTTGAACTTAAAACTTGTGGGTAGCATATGCTTGATCTAAGTCTAGGTGATTGAGGGATATGATATGAAAAAGTCTAAGATGCTATTTATCTTGTTTCTAGCAATACTAAGTTCTAGATATTTATCTTTTGGAAATTTAAAAATCATGATGAGCTCTGGTATGACAAAACTTAAATTCCTACCAAAGCCAGATATAATATACATATTCAATGAGGAAAAACTTTGCTAATATATGTGCTTGTTTTGCATTGAGTTTAGTCGAGCTTTGTTGTATACCATATGAGAGGTTTGTCATGCTTTTAAAATCAAGATCACGTACACACCACCCATATATGCACTATTCCTACATTAGGAGTAGGCGCAATCATTCTCCATTTTCACTCAGATCCACCTTAAAATGTTTTTCTCCTACACATGGAGAGAACATCCAAAAATTTAACCTATAGGATTGTAACACCCTAAATTTTGCTTTGTTTTAAAATAGCTAAATATGATTTAATTATATATGTATGTGTGCATTTCACATATAGGAAATAATAATTTTTGTGAAAATAAAATCAATCATAAGATTAGCAACTTGTTTATGCATACATGCTGCTGCACTTTATTTTATGCAATGTCTGGTTTTATCTAAATGCCAAAAGGGATTGAAAATCATTTGAAAATGAATTTGGAAAAGTGCTTTAGAAAAAGAAAAAGGGAAATCTTTATTTCTCCTTCCCACCCTCTCAATCGGCCTGCTGGCCCAACCCCTTCCTAGGCCCGCTTGCCACCCTTCCCCCTTCTCTTTTCGGCTGAGGCCCAGCCCAGCGCGGGTGCCTCTCCTTCCTCCCCTGCCTCCTTTTCTCTTGCTAGGCCGGCCCAATCGGCGGTAACCACCGCTGCCTCCTCCCTCCTCCTCTCAGCGGCTGACCGCTCGGGCCCGCTGGCAGCGCCATCGCCCCCAACCTCCAGTCGTTTCCTTCTGCTTCGCACGCACACTCGAACAACCGCCTTTCCCGCGCCCACTAACTCCGCGTCGTGGGAGTGCCTCGCTCCTCGCTCCTCGGATAGAAGAGTGCAAACGTCGCCTCCGCACTCCCTCCCTGTTGTCCTTGCCCGAGTCCACCCTTCTCGCGAGCACAGAAACTGCAGCGGCGACCCACCGGAGCCACCGTCGTGGTGACGCGGCTCCACCGACTCATTGCCAAAATTCGTCCGATTTCGAGCTCCTCCACTCTGTATAGAACCTTCCCGACCCATCGTTCTCCTCAATTTCACTCGACGCTGCTCATGTACTCGGTTTGAATCACCGCAGGGCACCGTTGTCCGCCTCTCGGTCTAATTCATCGTCCCCACTTCGTTTTTGCCTCCGTATTCTCCTCGGTGAGCATCCCCGCATTCTCCTCTCCCACCCTGTGCAGTTAATTCGAGAATCGTGACCTCTAGGACCCTAACCACTTACTCCGGTGAGCTCCCTTCCGGCGGCGGTCATGGCGAGGGCCGTGCAACCCTTCCCCGACCTCCCTATGCCCCGGCGTGAGTTCGCCTTTGTCTCCTCTCTCTCCCGGTGTTCTCGGTTCGTCGAACCGTGCCCCGTAGTGCCCGATTGGGAGACTCCGGCGAGGCCTCCGCCGTCGCCAATGGCGACACCGCCGTGTCCTCCCCAACTCCGGCGACCGGCTCCTCTTTCCCTTCCCTTGCCTAATCTGAGCCGTCCTTTTTAAATCATGTGGCTCAAGATCACCGATACCCCTTCGTGGGTCAACTTGCTAAAGAGACCCCCAAGAATCTGTAAATCGAACCTGCCATCCTTAGCGTACTCCTGGAGTACGCATTCTCATTTTGAAAACGTAGTTTCTTCGGTTTAAATGAAAAATACGTTTTTAGATTAATTACAGAATTGCCACTGCAGTAAAACGCTTATAAAATCGTCGTTTTAGCTCCGATTCGATCCGTTCAACTTGCGTTAGTTTTGTAATTTCATAACCTACGCGTTAATGCCACTATTAGTTAGGTTTGCAACATTTAAAATTCTTGATTAGGTTAAGTTAATTAACTTGCTATAGGAACCTTGTTTAGTTCGTAACTTCTGCGTTGTAGCTCCGTTTTTCATGCAATTCGCGTCGTTGTGATCATAGCGAGACGTAGATGATTTTGGTAAACATTTTATACAGTTTTATTTACTGTTGGTGTATTGTTCTAATCGTAGTCATATTTTGCTTGTATGTTTGTTCTGGAATGCGTGTAGTACTTCGTGTCGTTCGAGTTCAGACGGTGAAGAGTACGTTGGGAACCAGGAGTACTTCGAAGATCAACAGGACCAGCAGGAGTTTATTAACCAAGGCAAGTATAGCATGGGCCTACCTTGATTCCTATTCATTATATAATCTACTCATTATGCATGTGTCTAATAATGCTCGACTATAAGGACATCCTAGCCATTGATGACTTATACCTTGATGCCTATGGGTTTTATTGCATATGGGTAGAATGCTAGTGCTCTATTTAAATATGATCAATACTATGATTAATGGAACAAACGGATAAACATGATGGTAATAATTGAAATATAGAGTGATGGTGCAAATGATGTCGATCATGTTGCCCTAAACTCTCCGTAAGGACTTATCTGTAGGGCAAAAGCTGGGACATACAGTGCAACCGTGAGAGTTATATGGCTCTGACTTTAGCTTAGTAATAGGATCTTTTCTAGCTTGTTAGAGGTTACCCGAAAGGGTGCAAGAGGGGCTTGCCAATTTGGGTATAGAACTGCCTCTGTTCTTGTGTGTATAGCCTGCCGGAATTGTGCCACAGAAAGGGGGGTTCTCTATATCTGCCTGCCGAGGAAATCTCGCGGCCCTAACTTGTTAGACGGGACCTATGGAAGGCTTCATAGTATACCCTGCCCGCTCACCTTGGAAGTCTTATGGGAGTAATTAACCCGGGCATATGGGCAACATGACTCACGGGTAAAGATGCACAACCTCTGCAGAGTGTTAAAACTGTTATAACAGCCGTGTTACTTATGATGATATTGTTCATGGTGAACTATGATGGTATTATGATGATGATGACGATGATGATGATATAATGTTGATCAATGACTCTATTTAATTCTAGTATATGATCATGTGGGTTAATTTGGGAGCTTAAGCATAATTTGATATTGATCAATAACAAAATGTTGATTTACTAAAATGCTAAATGCAGTAAACAGTGTCTGCCTTTTGAGCCTCATGAATCTCCATGTTATGCTTGTGGAGTACGAAATGTACTCACGCTTGTTTATTTTCAATATTTTGGAAAAATCCCGGATGGATACCAGATTGCCAGAGATGGGAGCAGATAGGCTTATGATCAACCAGTCAGTTGTCCCTATGGAGTGGAGTCTTCACCTGAAGACCGGAGTTGTCTTTCCGTTGTTTGCTATCTAAGGTTATATCTTTTATAATAAGTACGTTAAATATCAGGCATTGTCATTTGATAATACCTTTATTTGTTGTTATATGTGAGATTTGACTTCCTGGGCTCACATATGGCGTGTATCTGGTTTTGTTCTTAAAACCGGGTGTTACAAGGATAGCCCCAAATAAATGCTCTAATTTCTTCTTGCTCTCTCTCAAATATTTTGTATGCAAAAAGAAATGGCATGTGGCTATAAGAAAAGAAAGAAAAAAAGAGAAAAAATGGACAAGTGTCCGTAGTAGAATTAGGTGCAAAAGCCCACCTAAAAAGAAGAAGAAAAGAAAAATAAAGATAGCCCATGTTTTCGTGCAATTATTTTCAAATCCAAATAAGAGAAATGTCTTCAAAAGAGCAAAAGTAGAATTAGAATTAAACACCCTATATACACCTATTCAGTATATTTCATACACATACACATCTTAATTTGATTGTATGAGTTAACTCTCTTTGGATTCATTGTTTGACTTTACAATATATGAATTACAAGTATGTTTTTCCTTGTTTTCCCACTCCTATGAGCTCCACTATAATCCTTAGTTGTAGGGAGAGAAAGGCTTAACATTGTTAATGCCTTGGTAAGGATCCACAAATACCACATATATTGATAGATTTGAGAGTGTCATAAAATAAAAGCTCTGAGTTTTATTTTGAAAACTTACAAAAAGTCAGGAATATCAGTTGAGCGAAGGGCTTGAGACATAGTGCTTGATTTATTTGTTCTATCTTTCAATTGCTCAAGACCTAAGTAAAGGCTAAAAAGCTCCATAGTTGAAGGTAATATGGGTGAGTTTGAAAGTTAGAGCAGTTTTGTTTAATTCGGAGGAGAATTTTTGTTTGAAAACATGTGTATTTTTATAGCGTGAAAGCATTGAAGCAACTCTTAATCCAAGTTTATCTATTTAGGCTTTGCTAAGGGACTAGCAAAGGATAAGCTTGGAGGATTCTTGTTGACGGTCGTGAACGTCAACAATATATAGTAAAAATAAACATGAGAGAATGGTCAAAATACATGAAAACATAGAAGACTATGGTATTATCTGACGAGTTCCACGAGCTTTGTTGAATTTTAATGTTTGCAGAGAGTTATACAGAAAAGTGGAGAGAGATACCTAATTATTAAAAGAATTTTTGAAATTTCTCCGCGAGATAAATACTAGCATATTATAGAAGACCCAGAAGACACTGGAAAGAAGTGGAGGCCGAGTGCTTGCCAGGTGGGTCTGGCCGGCCAGGGTGCTTCTCTCCCCTTCCACGAGCTTCTGGAGTATTCTTCTACCAACCTTGAGGATCAATCATAGCACTACGTGAAGTCAGTTTGAACCAATAGCTCGCGTGCGTCCCACTGAGGTATAAATATAGGGGCAGACCCCCTGAAGGCATCAAGTCATTTGACATCAATTCATCCGGAGCCAGAAACCCCAGATCATCAGAGTTCCTCTACTTCATAACTTTAGTATAGTTAGATCAGGTCTAGAGGAAGTCAAGCTGAGTCAACCTACCTCGGATTCCTGATCGTTAGCGAGCGTAGAGTTTTGGTAATGTTCAAGTTCTCTACTCTTATTGTAATTCTGTCTTTACACAATTATTGCAATGTCAATATTATTCTTCATCTTTGTTACGTTCTTGAATGCATCGTTCATTGTCTACTTCAATTCTTGTATAGTTAGATTGCTATTTAGTTCAATCATATGTTCATATAGCGCTTGTCTATTTGGCCATAAGATGAGTGGTATGCATTATGTAAGCGTGGTGCTTAGATGTCTTGCATATCTGTGGATGCCTCCAGTTGTTCAGGGTCGTGTGGTAGATCGTGGGTATGACTTTTATAGGTCTATTGAGTCCTCTGTAGTCCTCCCCTTGTGCAGTGAATTATTGGTAGAACAACATTGTCTGGTAAAGGATATATTCGTATATCAGATGTTTCTAAACTCAACTTGTTCTGTTCATGGTCCATTGTGGTTGGGACATATGGTAGTGTTACTTGACGATGATTATTAGTTGTAGTAGCTTGACATGTAACTTGAATACTTATGAATTATTCTCCTAATATTTTGATTGGATTATGTTATTAGTAATAGAGCTTGGAGTGTATCTACTTATTTATTTATGATGACTGATCATTACTTATCATATAGCCGCGAAGGATTTGTACCATAGAAAGGGGTTTCCTACATCTGCCTGCCGAGGAAACCTCACGGTCCTAGCATGGTAGAGAAATCTCGGATGGGTACCAGATGGCAGTTGGTATGAGGATTATCTGGATGACTTCTAGGTTTGAGTCAACTAGTTGATCGTCCCTGTGTTGGAGCTACCAAGTTTGAGCGATATCTTTAATTTCCGCTTGTGTTGTATAAGACTAAGTATTGTATTAAACATGATGTAAGATACATTGTGATAATACTTCATGTGATTTGTTGACTTATGTGTGCGACTGTCCTTGGGGCGCACGTAATGTTTATGCACTCTATCTTGTCCTTAAAATATAGTGTGACATAGACGCACCTAGCTAGAACTCGCCAGATTTAGGCTATGGGTTAGGAACAAAGATGGGCCGAACGCACCTATAGATCGATGAGGATGGTGGCAATGACCGCGCAAGACAACGAGATTGTTGAGATGTTGGGCTTCATGGGTTTGGCCATCTCAACAGCCTTGGCAGTTGCTTTTTTTTTTTGATTGTCACCACCGGTTCATTATACAAACCGGCGGTGATAATATTATTCACGGCTGGTTCAAATCACAGGTGATAATCTTGATTATCACAGCAGAATATCGCCAACGAGGGGACAAAAACCAACGGTGATAGGGACTTCCGAGTTGCTGGTGATGAGTATTTTGCAGTAGCGCGCCATTTAGTTATTTTTTTGATCTTTTTAGTGCTTTGAAATCAGATTGTTACAACTGATAAGTTGTGGATCGACCTAATGATGCACGCAAACATAGTACGTTTACCAGAAACAGATCGGGCCGGCGTTCATGAGCATGGGCATGAGCTCGCCGGCGAGGTGTAGCTCCATGACCCTGTACGTCCCGCCGACGAGGTGGCCGCCAACGAACACCGCCGGCACAGCGGGGCATCCGTGCCCGGTGACGGCGCCAAGCCTGCGGGCGAGCTCCCGCTCCACCTCCTGGCCCCGGGGGTCCCTGTCGAGGTCGTGCACCGCCACATTCACGCCCAGGCTGCTCAGGAGTGACCTCACCACGTCGCCCATGCTGCAGTTGCTCGCCGTGAACACCACCACCGCTCGCTCCGATGCCAGCTTCGCCACGCGGTCCATTGGCAGTGACGGCTTCCGGTTGCTGATTGCTGTGACGCTTGGAAGGTTCTGGGTTTCGTTAGCTTTGGAAATGGCTGGCTGATGATGTGGTTTCTTGTCTTGTGCTGGCCTGCTGGGCATGCCGCCATGGCTTGCCTTTTTATAGGCTGCTGGGAAATATTTGCACGAACCTAAATGCTGTGGATTATTAGACTTGTTGACTTATATAACTGATGACACACAAGTGGTTCTTCAAGCGAGAGCAGGTTAAAGCTCAATAGTATTGGAACAACTTTTTTTTACGTATAACTAAAAAGTTGTTTTCTTGAGGCTCTAAAATGGGGTGGTGAGCAGTCTCTACAGATATTTTTTGGAGGCTTGAGGTGTTGGACTTGAGCTATCTCTCTAAAAATTGGTTCCATTCAACTCGGGATGAGTCTCTTTGCACGTAGCCTCTTTACGCATGCTTGGCCCTTTGAATGACCTCAAATGAAAAACTTATCAACTAGAAAGTTTTAGAACTCGTTGAGATGTAAAATTATAATATAAAGTTTATATATATCTGAGTATAATAATGTTAGGTCAGCATCTAACCTCCCTCTGCTACATCCTTATCGGCCAAGACTGTGACACCCTACCACAAGGCTCACCCTATTTGTCATGCCCTCGAAGTCTGTCAAAGCCGCGTCAGCACGAGGTGCATATCAAGACCCCATTGGACCGTAATAAGACCCAAACATAGGTTATGGGCGTAAAAATGCATTTCTAGAGAGTACAAATACCAGAATGATACAACCACACAAGTTTAAGTACCACTCGTGGACTTTTTTGCCTCCTTGTTTTTCTAGATGTGATCTCTACAGGTAGCGCTATTTTGAGATCATCATGGGGGACATAACTGACACTACTACAAAAAAGTTTTTTCGCGACCTTTTGAAAACACCCTCCAAGGCGGGTAGTAATTTCAACCGCCTCGGTTAATGCAGTCATTTTTTATTAATCGAGGCAGTTACAAAAATTGCCTCGCAACGGGCACCCTTAAAATGCCTGCCACGGTTAATACATATTAACCGAGGCAGTCATCCTAACGTAATCGCCTTGGTAAATCATTAACCGAGGCGGGCATTTTAACTTCAACCGCCTCGGTAAATCAAGCCCACCCCCACCAGCCCACACCAGCCCACTACCATCTCCAATATATAAACAAATCTCAGGAAACCCTAACTCCCTCACCCTCTCCCACCAGTCTAGAGCCAGCAGCACCCTCTCCTTCCCAAGAGTTGGAATCCGACGCCTCTCTCTTCCCCCCCCCGACGCCGCATCTCTCTCCCCCAGCCCGACACCGCATCTCTCTCACCTAACGGCAGCGCCCCATCCCTACCCTTCCCTCCCACCTTCCCTCCTGTCCTTGTGCCCCATCCCTACCTCCTGGCCTTGCAGCGTCGTCCATAGCGAGGATCCACGGTGGGGAGGCGGCACCTGCCGAGATCCCACGCGAGGAGGTGACCACCGATGGGATCCCATGCCAAGGAGGTGGCCACCGATGAGATCCGATGCGAGGAGGTGGCGTGCAGCGAGATCCCACGCGAGGAGGCGGCGACCGGTGAGATCCCGCGCCGCATGGCCCTACACTCGGCGCGGGGCGGGTGGCAGATCTAGGGCGGTGGTTCCATGATGGGGATCCACATAGGCGGTTCCACGGCGGGCGTCCACGGCATCTAGATCCGTTGGCGGCGCCCACAGCGAGGTTGGCGGCGTCCACAGCAATACCGAGGCGGTGGCGCGGCAGGTGCGGCGCGACAGCAGCAGTGGTTTGGGCTTGGCGGGCCCGTCTATGGGCTTAGCGGGCTCATCGATGCTTTTTTTTCTTTTTTTTAATTTTTTTATTTATTTACCAAGGCGGGCAAGCAAACACCTCCATTAATGCGTGTGCGCGTTCTCGTCTTCTCGATCAATCCATTAGCCGGAGTGCGCCGGCGCTCTTGAGCATGGGCTCGAGCTCGCCGGCGAGGTGTAGCTCCATGACCCTGTTCGTCCCGCCAACGAGGTGGCCGCCAACGAACACCGCCGGCACAGCGGGGCTTCCGCGCCCGGCGACGGCGCCAAGCCTGCTGGCGAGCTCCCGCTCCATCTCCTGGCCCCGGGGGTCCCTGTCGAGATCGTGCACCGCCGCGTTCACGTCCAGGCTGCTCAGGAGCGACGTCAAGGCGTCGCCCATGCTGCAGTTGCTCGCCGTGAACACCACCACCGCGCGCTCCGATGCCAGCTTCGCCACGCGGTCCATTAGCAGTGGCAGCTTCCGGTTGCGGATTGCTGTGACGCCTGGAAGGTTCTGGGTTTCGTTAGCTTTGGAAATGGCTGGCTGATGATGTGGTTTCTTGTGTTGTGCTGGCCTGCTGGGCATGCCGCCATGGCTTGCCTTTTATAGGCTACTGGGAAATATTTGCACGTACCTAAATGCTGTGGATTATTAAGATTCTTGCACGTGCCGACTAGCTAGCTACTTGCTGTGGATTAAGATTCTTGAAATTAAACCTTCTTTTTATACTAGTACTTAGCAAGTGGTTATCACCTAAATAGCATGTCAACATGCAAGCATGTGTGACTTAAGACTTGTTGACTTATATAACTGATGACACACAAGTGGTTCTTCAAGCTAGCGAGAGCAGGTTAAAGCTCAATAGTATTTGAACAACTTTTTTACATATAACTAAAAAGTTGATTTCTCGAGGCTCTAAAATGGGGTGGTGAGCAGTCTCTACAAATACTTTTTGGAGGCTTGAGGTGGTGGACTTGAGCTCTCTCTCTCTAAAAATTGGTTCGATTCAACTCGGGATGAGTGTCTTTACACGTAGCCTCTTTACGCATGCTTGGCCCTTTGAATGACCTAAATTGAAAAACTTATCAACTAGAAAGTTTTAGAACTCATTGAGACGTAAAATTATAATATAAAGTTTATATTTATCAAACTACAATAATGTTAAGTCACCATCTAACTTTCCTCTGCTATACATCCTTATCGGCCAAGACTGTCACACCCAACCACAAGGCTCACCCTCTTTGTCATGCCCTCCAAGTCTGGCAAAGCCGCATCAGCACGAGGTGCGTATCAAGATCCGATTGGACCGTAATAAGACCCAGGCATAGGTTATGGGCGTAAAAATGCATTTCTTGAGAGTACAAATACCATAATGATACAACCACACAAGTTTAAGTACCACTCGTGGACTTTTTTGCCTCCTTGTTTTTCTAGATGCGGTCTCTACAAATAGCGCTATTTTGAGATCATCATGGGGACATAACTGAAACTACTACAAAAAAGATTTACTGCAACCTTTTGAAAACACCCTCCGAGACCGGCAGGAATTTCAACCGTCTCGGTTAATGCGGTCATTTTTTATTAACTGAGGCAGTTACAAAAACTGCCTCGCAAAATTGATTAACCGAGGCGGGCACCCTTAAAATGCCTGCCGCGGTTAATACATGTTAACCGAGGCAGTCATCCTAACGTAACCGCCTCGGTAAATTATTAACCGAGGCGGGCATTTTAACTTCAGCCGCCTCGGTAAATCAAGCCCACCCCACCAGCCCACTACCATCTCTAATATATAAACAAATCTCAGAAAACCCTAACTCCCTCACTCTCTCCCACAAGTCTAGAGCCAGCAGCACCCTCTCCTTCCCAAGAGTCGGAGCCCGACGCCTCTCTCTTCCCCCCCCCCCCCCCCCCGACGCCGCATCTCTCTCCCCCAGCCTGACACTACATCTCTCTCACCTAACGGCGGCGCCCAATCCCTACCCTCCCCTCCCACCTTCCCTCCTATCCTTGTGCCCCATCCCTCGTCTCCCCTCCCCTCCTGGCCTTGCAGCGTCGTCCATGGCGAGGATCCACAGTGGGGAGGTGGCGCCTGCCGAGATCCCATGCGAGGAGGTGGCCACCGATGGTATCCTGTGCCAAGGAGGTGGCCAGCGATGAGATCCAGCGCGAGGAGGTGGCATGCGGCGAGATCCCGCGCGACGAGGCGGCGACCGGTGAGATCCCGTGCCGCATGGCCCTACACTCGGCGTGGGGCAGGTGGCAGATCCAGGGCGGTGGTTCCATGACGGGGATCCACGTCGGCGGTTCTACAGCGGGCGTCCACGACATCTAGATCCGTTGGCGGCGCCCACAGCGAGGTTGGCGGCATCCATAGCATTATCGAGGCGGCGGCACGGCAGGCGCGGGGCGACAGCAGCAGTTGTTTAGGCTTGGCGGGCCCGTCTATGGGCTTAGCGGGCTCATCGATGCTTTTTTTCTTTTTTTTTTGATTTATTTACCAAGGCGGGCAAGCAAACACCTCCATTAATGCATGATTAATCGTGACCTTTGATCGTAGGAGTTTGGCTTGCCCACCTCGGAAAATCGTTTTTGCCCACCTCGGAAAAGATTTTTGTAGTAGCGTGACTTCCTGAACATAGGGTGGGGCGAATTGTACATGGAGTCTAGAAGATATACCGGGTATCCCACAGACATGATACACAAGACACAGATAAACATCACATCCCAAAATCTTGGGAGACCTTGTTGTAATAAGACTAGAAAAAAAATCCTAGAAGGGAAGTAAAATCAATCATCTATAATCCATTAACACTGCCTTTGAACAATATAAGGAAAGTATAGGTGTCCCTCCCCTACACCTATACAAGCTCATAGATCCTCACCTGGTGACATAGACACCTAAGATGTCTCAATATCATCAATCTCACATAAGGCAAACAAAAGCAATATAACAACGAACATAGGACAAAGGGAATTACATCCTCATTAGGGTCCAAAGCTGTCTAAACTTTGTGTCTCTTGTGTTAGCTACCATCTTGTTCCCTGCCACACAATACCCATAAACATTGCCAATAATAAAAACACCAACGATGACCCTACCATTGACATGTCAGTTCCATGGAGTCGTTGATATTGGTTTCTATGATACACTGGTGTACCTAAGGCACATCTATCCTGGCCTTTGGCCAAGACTCCATTATGGCCGGTCATTGAATTACTCATGTGCGGATAAGATGAGGTACATCTAATGTGTTGCTAGGTGTATTAAATCCCCAGGCTCATAGTTTAGTTGATTAGGTTCCTTGTGGCTTTCCCACATGGCTTGAGGTTCTCGACTTAGTAATTTGCTAACATTTTTTAGATTTAAAAGCACTTTTCTTTTTGTATGTAGTGGATGACGTGCCTGTCAACAGTGAGACACGAGTGATGACTTTGTCAAACTCGAGATCAGCTTAGTGTTTCAAAGATGCTTACAGGAATATGATGTGGTTCATCGGAGTATGGATTCTAACATGTTTGTAAGTGTTTGTATTCATAGGCGTGAAGCAGGAGTGAGTGTTTCTACTGAGTGTCTGTCTTAGTGCGATGTTTTTCAGAAAAGAAATTCACCTAGTTCCAAAAATACTATTAGATAGCGAATTGAGCTCAATTGTTTGGGCTCTCTGTGGTAGAACCTTCCCATGAGTTCAAGTACTTTTTTTTGACATGGGTGCAGGCATTGTCTAGATTTATTTTCAAGGATTTAGTGGCGTTGGATGTGTATTCTAGGATTTATTCCTTGGATCACCAATTTTGAAATCTGCTGAATCAGCCTTTCGAAAGTCATATGAGATATGGATACGTGCTGCTGTGATTCGCAGGAAATAAATAATAGACTATTTGGTCGGTTATTGTTGTAGTTTCGTGGCACACATGCACGCATAACATAGAGCATCGAATCGCCCGTTTGCTGCTGACCTGCTGCGCATATTGCTTGTGCTTTCTTTGCTCCTTATCGGAATCGGTCCGCTGCTCGGTCGGCCATCCGGATATCGCCGTGTCTCAAGATGCGACGATGATTTTTATTATTTTAATATAAAAAATAAAAAGCAGTCATCGTAGTTGATTGATTCTGATCCTCGCACCATCTCTGTCGATTGGATAGACCTAATTAAAGAAGTCATTGTAGTTGATTGATTCAGAGATGAGATGCGATGCCGCGGCCTGCTGGCGCAGCAAAAGATCCATGTTCATCCTCTGTATATCTTCAGCCTGAAAACACATGCATGCTGCTGCATGCTGGCCTGATGTAGATGATTCTTTGCATCGTCCATCTCGATCTTCTCCTCCGTACGTGTTCCCTTTTGTTTTTATATCTCTCCCTCCAAACAAAAAATAGAATAATGGGAGCTTTAGCGAGTCTGCATCTTTTGATTCTTGGCCTTGCTTTGGATTTTTGGGCGTGCGCTGCGTTCGACATGTGTCTGTTTCGTTCACAATTTTAGCTTTGATGACTCCTCACCTCTCATATAGGGCACCCGCACCCCACCCACAGATTCTTTCAAGAGACGATTATTCGTTCATTGTACGACGACAGTGCACCTTAGTAGGTTTGGTAGCTAGCTCAACAGGTTACAAATTCTCTTGTCCGCATTCATGAATGCTGATCTCCTCGATTCGATTCGATCAGGAGACCAGAGGTAATGCAGCGGGGTCCCAAGCTCGCCAAATCATCGAGCACATGCATCTTGTATTGCTAGAGTACTGCGCTGCGGCTTAGTTTAATTTGAAGGGACATTTTTTCCCCTAAGATTTCATTTCTTGTCAAGTACGGAGTAGTCATTAATTACCATCAATTAGAGTACTTCTGCATCATGACCACTACTGCATAGCTGGTTTTCGCCAACGGCAATTTCACTGTTGGTTTTATTAGGGGGTGTTTGACACTGCTCTACTTCATGTTTTTCAGCTCGGCTCCACTTTTTTCGCCAAACAGATCCAGCTCCATGCACTCTGCTCAAAGAAAAATAATGTGGAGTTGCGAGAGAACCTAAAGGATGCTACACAAACTCTAGGTTTTTTTTGGAGCTGCTCCACACAGAGTTCGTGGAGCAGTCCTAAACATGCCCTAAAAACATTGGTGAAAACGATCAGTTCTATTGCGAACCAAAGGTTAAAATCATCAGCATTTTCACAATTGGATCATTACACGAACTAGTGGTGAAAATTATTTTCCAACCATCGCTGAAACCCTAACCCTTGGTCTTCTCATTTCTCTCCCTCATCAGCCTCCTCATCTTCTTCTCTTGCCATCACCCCACCCACCCTAACATGGCTGCTGCTCTCCACCCACCTGAACTCGCATGATATCAATGGTGGCAGTGCGGCGGAGGAGCTCCTTCTTAACCCCCACCATCGTGGGCCTTGCAGAGCAGCCCTTTCTAAACCCCATCCCTCACGGAGGCATGGCGGGGCCTTAGGGAGCAACCCTTTCTAACTCCACCCCTGGTGATGGCATGATGGCTGCATGACGTTGCCTCGCAGAGTGGCCTGACTAGCGCTATGGTAGGGCGTCGACGAAGCGGTGGCATTGTCGGGCCTCGTCATAGCGGCATGACAGGTCCTCAACAGTATGGTGCGCTTCGGCCGGTGGGGTGGCATGGCCACGGCGAGCGGATCATGAACTTGGCAATGGCAGATCTACCAGGGGATCAGAGAGGCTTGGCCATGGCAGATCCAGTAGGGGAGAGGAGGGAGATGCGCTGATAGATCAAGGCTAGACGCACCTAGCTAGAACGCGCCAGATCTAGGCTATGTGTTAGGAGCAAAGATGGGCCGGACGCACCTACAGGTCGATGAGGATGGTGGCAACGACCGTGCAAGACAGCAAAATTGTTGAGATGTTGGGCTTGATGGGTTTGGCCAGCTCAACAGCCTTGGCAGTTGCTTTTTTTCGATTGTCACCACCGGTTCGTTATACCAACCGGCGGTGATAATATTATTCACTGCTGGTTCAAATCACCGGTGATAATCTTGATTATCGCAGCTGAATATCACCAACGAGCTGGATAAAAACCAACGGTGATAGGGACTCCCGAGTTGCCGGTCATGAGTATTTTGTAGTAGCGCGCCATATAGTTCTTTTTTTGATCTTTTTAGTGCTTTGAAATCAGATTGGTACAGCTGATAAGTTGTGGATCGACCTAATGATGCACGCAAACATTGTACGTTTACAATAGTTATTCACGCACGCACACTCTTCTACACCGAGCGTCTCTTCGTTCTTGCCATGTCCTTATCCATCATGCATGTATGCTATATCTGATGGAAAGAAAAGCTAGCGACGCAAGCATGCGTGTGCGCGTTCTCGTCTGCTCGATCAAACCGTTAGCAGGAGTGCGCCAGCGCTCTTGAGCATGGGCACGAGCTCGCCGGCGAGGTGTAGCGCCATGACCCTGTTCATCCCACCGACGAGGTGGCCGCCAACGAACACCGCCGGCACAGCGGGGCTTCCGCGCCCGGCGACGGCGCCAAGCCTGCTGGCGAGCTCCCGCTCCATCTCCTGGCCCCGGTGGTCCCTGTCGAGATCGTGCACCGCCGCGTTCACGCCCAGGCTGCTCACGAGCGACGTCATGGCGTCGCCCATGATGCAGTTGCTAGCCGTGAACACCACCACCATGCGCTCCGATGATGGATAAGGACATTGGCAGTAGCAGTGGCAGCTTCCGGTTGCGGATTGCTGTGACGCCTGGAAGGTTCTGGGTTTCGTTAGCTTTGGAAATGGCTGGCTGATGATGTGGTTTCTTGTCTTGTGCTGGCCTGCTGGGCATGCCGCCATGGCTTGCCTTTTATAGGCTGCTGGGAAATATTTGCACGTACCTAAATGCTGTGGATTATTAAGATTCTAGCACGTGCCGACTAGCTAGCTACTTGCTGTGGATTAAGGTTCTTGAAATTAAACCTTCTTTTTATACTAGTACTTAGCAAGTGTTATCACCTAGACAGCATGTCAACATGCAAGCATGTGTGAATTAGACTTGTTGACTTATATAACTGATGCCACACAAGTGGTTCTTCAAGCTAGAGCAGGTTAAAGCTCAATAGTATTGGAACAACTTTTTTTTACGTATAACTAAAAGTTGATTTCTTGAGGCTCTAAAATGTGGTGGTGAGCAGTCTCTACAGATATTTTTTGGAGGCTTGAGCTGGTGGACTTGAGCTCTCTCTCTCTCTCTAAAAATTGGTTCCATTCAACTCGGGATGAGTCTCTTTGCACGTAGCCTCTTTACGCATGCTTGGCCCTTTGAATGACATCAAATGAAAAACTTATCAACTAGAAAGTTTTAGAACTCGTTGAGATGTAAAATTATAATATAAAGTTTATATATATCTTACTATAATAATGGTAGGTCGCCATCTAACCTCGCTCTGCTACATCCTTATCGGCCAAGACTGTCACACCCTACCACAAGGCTCACCCTATCTGTCATGCCCTCGAAGTCTGTCAAAGCCGCATCAGCACGAGGTGCATATCAAGACCCCATTTGACCGTAATAAGACCCAAACATAGGTTATGGGCGTAAAAATGCATTTCTAGAGAGTACAAATACCAAAATGATACAACCACACAAGTTTAAGTAGCACTCGTGGACTTTTTTGCCTCCTTGTTTTCTAGATGTGATCTCTACAGGTAGCGCTATTTTGAGATCATCATGGGGGACATAACTGACACTACTACAAAAAAGTTTTTTTGTGACCTTTTGAAAACACCCTCCGAGGCGGGTAGGAATTTCAACCGCCTCGGTTAATGCGATCATTTTTTATTAACCGAGGTAGTTACAAAAACTGCCTCGCAAAATTGATTAACCAAGGTGGGCACCCTTAAAATGCCTGCCGCAGTTAATACATATTAACGGAGGCAGTCATCCTAAGTAACCGTCTCGGTAAATCATTAACCGAGGCGGGCATTTTAACTTCAACCGCCTCAGTAAATCAAGCCCACCCAACCAGCCCACACCAGCCCACTACCATCTCCAATATATAAACAAATCACAGGAAACCCTAACTCCCTCACTCTCTCCCACCAGTCTAGAGCCAGCAGCACCCTCTCCTTCCCAAGAGTTGGAGCCCGACGCCTCTCTCTTCCCCCCTCCCCCGACGCTGCATCTCTCTCCCCCAGCCCGACGTCGCATCTCTCTCACCTAAAGCGGAGACCCATCCCTGCCTTTCCCTCCCACCTTCCCTCCTGTGCTTGTGCCCCATCCCTCCCCTTACCTCCCCTCCTGGACTTGCAGCGTCGTCCATAGCGAGGATCCACGGTGGGGAGGCAGCACTTGCCGAGATCCCACGCGAGGAGGTGGCCACCGATGGGATCCCGTGCCGAAGAGGTGGTCACCGATGAGATCCAGCGCGAGGAGGTGGCGTGCGGCACGTGAGGATGCGGTGTGTCACACCCGGTTTTCTAAAGAACAAAACCAGGCTAATCATATGTGTGCCTAGGAAGTCCACACATATGTCAGAATGAAAAAGTATCAGAAACAATGTTATTATATAACGTATACATAGCTATATTAACACTTACATCAGAGTATCGTGGAACGGTAACTAAACTTCAGGCTCCATTCTTCTCAGGGACGGCTGACTGGTGACTCCGCATGCCAAGCACTTCTGAAAGACTTCTGAAAACTCCACTATACCTTCATCCTTCTTCTAAGTAGCACCTTACTACACACTAGAGTGTTGGGGAAATAGCAAGAGTGAGTCCATGTCGAACTCAGTAAATATATCGTGGGGTTCATGAGGCTCAAAAATGCTAGACACTGTTTTACTGCATTTTGCTTTTATTCGTTATATAATTGGCAATTGAGTAGCATTAAGGTAAACCAAATCCCATTAATGAATCAATGATCAATTGTAATAAGGATAATGAATATCATTAACATGATCATAATAATAACAACAACAATTAAACATGGTATAACAATGGTGATCAACTATTCTGTAAGAATCCCCAAGGCCGCTCGTGTCCGTGAGCACGGCTAGTATACCAGTTTATTAAACTCTGCGCAGAGGTGTACACTTTCACTGTGAGTCGTGATTTTCATATGCTAAGGGGTCATGAATCCCTAAGCACAAGAAACCATATAAAGCCATTCAAGAGTTCATCTAACAAGTTAGGGCCATTAGATTCACTCGGTAGGCAGATGTAGGAACCCCTTTTCAAATGACATAATTCCTTCTCGGCTATAGTCATAGACTAGAGGTTGTCTACACCCAACGTGTCAAGCCATTCTTACGCTAATTAAGGTAACCACTAACAAACTAGAAAAGGTCTCTTGAACAACTAGAGCCAGAGTCATATAGCCCTCACAGCTGTACTATATGTCCCGATTATTACTTACAGGTAAGTCTTTATGGAGAGTAACTAGAGCACCAATATAACCCCTTGCTCTAGCCCCCTTTCAACAGTAATAAAATCATTTAAATGGTTGGTCGCTTAATCCATTAATCAAATTATAAGATCATTGTTCATAATTAAGCACTAGCAATAGCTACCCAAATGCACAACCCATAGGTGACAAGGAAATAAGATATCAATAGCTAAGTTATAATCTCTATGGTTGGACACATGCATATGTATGATAATTTCAGTGAATAGGACAACAAGGATGGTCCCATGTTATACTTGCCTTTTTCCTAGAGTTAAGCAGCTCAGAAGTATTCAACCTCTGTCTCTGATCTTCACCTTCTACTATACTTGTCGGTCCTCACCTTCTGGTCTTCATTGCTAACGAACCATGCTTCCTCTACTCGTAGCAACCAAGCAGAACAGACAAACAAACAAACAAACACGACTAAGGACAGACATCAAACAAAAGTGATGCTTAAAAAAGAGCCCACTAGACTAAATTGTGCTACAATCACGAGAGCGCAAGAATGACGGTGAACAGAACTGCCATTGAAAAGGCACAACTATCGAGGTGCTTGCAACATAACTAAAAGAGCAAACTACGATTCAATTTATTTAATGAGAAGAGGTAATGGATATTTTTAAAGTGGAATTGACTGAATTATATTGCGTTATACAAGTCAAAGTCAAATCTTAGTGATATATTATTTGCACATGATTATATATTATTTAAGGCATTTAAGCATTTATAGTTTAGATAAACATAACTTAGATGTGAGCAACTAATTTGAATCAATATATATTTCAAGGTTGACCTAATCAAATCATAATTTAAAAAGGCATGATATTAATAATATTAGCATTGTTTTCATGAAAGACCGGAGATTAAACTCTAAGTTGCTTTTGTTTGCTTCTAATCATACACCCAATTGCATAAGCACTAATCAATTTAAATATTTATAACTTAGATAACATGGAACATGTGAGGGCACTACCCGAACCATTTCATGTTTTGTATTTAAACTAAACAAATTATATTTAAGAAATATTTAAGTTAATATTAATCAAGTTAATGTTTGATTATAAAAAGGCCGAATTATAAACCTAAATTGCTTTTTAAATAGAAACTTGGTTGCATATATATTAGCAAATGTGATATTTGACTTATAAAATTCAGAAACATGTGACATGTTAGACACTATTGCTAACACGTAGCTTATGGCCGGTATGGTTTCAACTCAATACTAACAACATACAAGCAAACAAGGTAGACTAAGAACACCCCACCACATAAGAGAAAACATCGTACCAAAAGAGAATTGATGCTACGAGGTCACAAGAATCACGAAAACGGAACTATTATCAAAAGATACAACTAGTGGAGTTCTATATATTATAAAAAGAATAGAAAAAAAAGCATATAAGCTCGATTTAGTTTAGCTAACCATATGCAAGTTACTAATTCAATTTAGTCAAAACATATCTTAATTCAAAAGGCAAATTGAACTGTTCATGTTTTATTTAAAAACTGTCATATAATTCAGTCAAGTTAAACCTTAATTATACAAAAGAAAAGTATATGTGAAAGCAACTAAACAAGTTTATCACACATGCAATGTGTTAATCAAATTATAATAATCTAGAAACAGATATATGTTAACAATTAACCATATTAACTTTTATGTACAACTTTTCGAAGTTAAACATTTGTATTGTTGTTAATTCGAAACTAGTTGCACACATATATTAATCAATTTAATATTTAGCTATATATGGAAAAAAAACATGTGACATGAAAACATTAGCGCTACTGTGCAGAGAACGTCGATACGAATCTAACGCAACTTGAATGGAGTGAAACGGGATTAGAATGATTAAATGGTGGAGATTACAAACCAGTGGTAGTTTCGTAATTAACCTCTTCTTGTTCCTTGAGATGCTATGAACAGATGTTGACCACCGTGGCCATGGAGATGAAGGGTTGCTGCTCGTCGTGGGAAAAAGGAAGGAATCAGCCTCGGCCTACTGGCCAGCCGGAGAGCGGCTCCAGGCCATGAGGGCCAGCGGCGCCAGGTCGCGCGGAGACAGGGCTGCAGGGAGCAGCACCTGACTGCATGAGGCGCACGCCGAGGGGAGGGGTGGCGCGGTCAGGACAACAAGGCGCGGGGTGTGGGCGCAGGTGGCGGCGGGTCGTGAGGAGAGGCGCACGTCCGTGGCCAGAGAAGATGAACAACGTCCCCCATGGATGCTCCTCGCCGAAAAAGTTTGAAGATTCAATTTTTTTATAACTAATTGATGCTAACTCAAACTAAACTTTGAAAAATTTATCCATTTATCAAAACATTTATTTTAATTTGTGTTTTCTATGCATAACCCAAAATCAGAAATTTTGAGGTGTGATAATTCTACCTCACTTAACAGGAATCTCGTCCCGAGATTCGGAGAGACTAGGGAGAAAAATAAAGTTGATTCTGCAAGTCTTCACTCTTTCTTCATCAACTCTTATCCAATGATGATGCCACAAGCTCAAAACCGACTTTGTAAAGGTGTCCTTTAGGCCCTTACGATCCCTGTAGATGGTTCCAATAGGTTACCAACCCTAAGAAAAGATATCTACGCTCGATAGTGACTTTGCAACCATATAGATAGTTGATGCTTCCAGGCGACAAAATAGAACGTATAAAACCTCCATCTTGTATCGTCTTTAGTTTGGAAAAACCTCCCTTAAGAAGAGATCAACTAGAGAACAACAAAGGATAGCTTGCATTTGTTTCTGAGTGATAACTACCATCGTGTCCTTCTGTCATCTCAAAGAGACTCATGAGCATATGCAAGAACAAGTAACCTAGACCTCCTCACGAGCAGAAAAATGGTTGTGTAGAAATACAGTTATAACTCAAGTTCTACGAATCCGATGATGTTATAGCTTATATCGTTGGAAAACTTATCAAATTTACTACTACTTTATTATAGAACACTTCTCCAGATTCTGCAGTTAAGGTAGTCGAAAACTATATACAATAGAAACTATTCCAGGTTGTTGACAGCACAGATGCATCGCCTTGTAATTTTCATAAATCCCAAACCATAATAGCTATCAGGGTGGTTCTTATGTTCAGAGAAAGATATTGAAGTCTACTATTGTCCAGAATTTATCCATGATTTTTGGGCATCCAAAAATAGAGGTATAAGCTAAAGAAGACAAACTGTTCTGAAAAGACAGGATAAGGTAGGAACGAGATTCAGAGAGACTAGAGAGATAGATAACACTAATCTTCAAGTCTTCATGCTTCTTTGATTTGTGTTGATGAGATATAAGACATGGATAGAGGATAGTCAAAAGATGATAAGAAAGATAAAGTTTGATCTTCAGTTCTTCGTACCTCGTCGCTTGAGATTAATGATGGTAGCGGACACTACTCCACTTACAAAGATTTTGGTCCACCTGGCGATGTCATTGAAGGCAACACTTTCTCTAAGGCTTGCTGCTACTAATGAGTCTTTCATGTGTTGATCCTCCATTAAGATGAGATAAATAAGGTAGCATGACAACCAAGGGTAGACAAGGATGATGTAAGAGAAAATGGCAAGAATTAGGATCGATTGAAAGATAAGTAGGATAGAAGATGACACTACCCCACTTAACATGGATCGAGCTACTCCTCAAGACTTATACCTTCCAAGCCACCTTTGAAACACGAGAACAAGGACAACACACAAGCAACACATCAAGCAAAACAAGCACATATCACATCATCGATACTACACGTGCTTCTTCAACAATGGTGGTCATCCTAAGGGAAAAGTATGAATGATGAAAGGCCATCGAATCTTTGAACCAGGTGGGATCAGAAAACTTTTAGTAAAAACAATATAAAAAATCCAAGGGAGTAAGAAATAATAGCTCAAAGGAAGCTATCAAGGAAGGGATACAACAGGACAAGGAACAGGAAATAGTCAAAATCAATGAGTCAAGGGATGACAAAATAATTTTATAGTAAAATAAGTTTTAGAATACGTCCAGTACTACTTGGCATACGTCATACAGTCAACACCGCTCTGATACCACTCTGTCACACCCAGATTTCTAAAGAACAAAACCAGGCTAATCATATGTGTGCCCAAGAAGTCCACACATATGTCATAATGAAAAAGTATCAGAAACAATGTTATTATATAACATATACATAGCTATATTAATACTTACATTAGAGTATTACGGAACGGTGACCAAACTTCAGGCTCCATTCTTCTCAGGGACGGCTAACTAGTGGCTCCGCATGCCAAGCACTTCTGAAAGACTTCTAGAAACTCCACTACATCTTCATCCTTCTTCTAAGTAGCACCTTACTACACACTGGAGTATTAGAGAAATAGCAAGAGTGAGTCCATGTCAAACTCAGCAAATATATCGTAGGGTTCATGAGGCTCAAAAAGGCTAGACACTGTTTTACTGCATTTTGCTTTTATTCATTATATAATTGGCAATTGAATAGCATTAAGGTAAACCAAATCCCATTAATGAATCAATGATCAATTGTTATAAGGATAATGAATAGCATTAACATGAGCATAATAATAATAACAACAATTAAACATGGTATAACAATGGTGATCAACTATTCTGTAAGAATCCCCAAGGCCGCTTGTGTCTGTGAGCACGGCTAGTATACCGGTTTATTAAACTCTGCGCAAAGGTGTACACTTTCACTGTGAGTCATGATTTCCATATGCTAAGGGGTCATGAATCCCTAAGCACAAGAAACCATATAAAGCCATTCAAGAGTTCGTCTAACAAGTTAGGGCCATTAGATTCACTCGGCAGGTAGATGTAGGATCCCCTTTTCAAATGGCACAATTCCTTCTCGGCTATAGTCATAGACTAGAGGCTATCTACACCCAACATGTCAAACCATTCTTACGCCAATTAAGGTAACCACTGGTTGGTCGCTAAATCCATTAATTAAATTACAAGATCATTGGTCATAATTAAGCACTAGCAATAGCTATCCAAATGCACAACCCATAGGTGACAAGGAAACAAGATATCAATAGCTAAGTTATAATCTCTATGGTTGTTAAGGAGGACACATGCATATTTATGATAATTTCAGTGAATTGGACAACAAGGATGGTCCCATGTTATACTTTTCTTTTTCCCAGAGTTAAGCTGCTCAGAAGTCTTCAATCTCTATCTCTGATCTTTAGCTTTTACTATACTTGTCGGCCCTCACCTTCTAGTCTTCATTACTAACGAACCACGCTTCCTCTACTCATAGCAACCAAGCAGAACAAACAAACAAACACGACTAAGGACAGACATCAAACAAAAGTGATGCTTAAAAAGAGAGTGCACTAGACGAACGGTGCTACAATCACGAGAGCGCAAGAATGACGGTGAACGGAACTGCCATTGAAAAGACACAACTATCGAGGTGCTTGCAACATAACTAAAAGAGCAAACTACGATACAATTTATTTAATGAGAAGAGGTAATGGATATTTTTAAAGTGGAATTGACTGAATTATATTGCGTTATACAAGTCAAAGTCAAATCTGAGTGATATATTATTTACACATGATTATATATTATTTAAGGCATTTAAGCATTTATAGTTTAGATAAACATAACTTAGATGTGAGCAACTAATTTGAATTAATATATATTTCAGGGTTGACCTAATCAAATCATAATTTAGAAAGGCATGATACTAATAATATTAGCATTGTTTTCATGAAAGACCGGAGATTAAACCCTAAGTTGCTTTTGTTTGCTTCTAATCATAGACCCAATTGCATAAGCACTAATCAATTTAAATATTTATAACTTAGATAACATGGAACATGTGAGGGCACTACCCAAACCATTTCATATTTTGTATTTAAACTAAACAAATTATATTTAAGAAAAATTTAAGTTAATATTAATCAAGTTAATGTTTGATTATAAAAAGACCGAATTGTAAACCTAAATTGCTTTTTAAATAGAAACTTGATTGCATATATATTAACAAATGTGATATTTGACTTATAAAATTCAGAAACATGTGACATGTTAGACACCATTGCTAACACGTAGCTTATGGTCGGCATGGTTTCAACGCAACACTAACAACATACAAGCAAACAAGGTAGACTAAGAACACCCCACCACATAAGAGAAAACATCGTACTAAAAGAGAACTGATGCTACGAGGTCACAAGAAACACGAAAATGGAACTATTATCAAAAGATACAACTAGCGGAGTTCTATATTCTATATATTATAAAAGAATAGAAAAAAAGCGTATAAGCTCGATTTAGTTTAGCTAACCATATGTAAGTTACTAATTCATTTTAGTCAAAACATATCTTAATTCAAAATGCGAATTGAACTGTTCATGTTTTATTTAAAAATTGTCATATAATTCCGTCAAGTTAAACCTTAATTATACAAAAGAAAAGTATATGTGAAAGCAACTAAACAAGTTTATCATACATGCAACGTGCTAATCAAATTATAATAATCTAGAAACACATATATGTTAACAATTAACCATATTAACTTTTATGTACAAATTTTTGAAGTTAAACATCTGTATTGCTGTTAATTCGAAACTATTGCACACATATATTAATCAATTTAATATTTAGCTATATATAGAAAAACATGTGACATGAAAAACATTAGAGCTACTGTGCAGAGAACGTCGATACGAATCTAACGCAACTAGAATGGAGTGAAACGGGATTAGAATGATTAAATGGTGGAGATTACAAACCAGTGGCAGTTTCGTAATTAACCTCTTCTTGTTCCTCGAGATGCTACGAACAGAAGCTGACCACCGTGGCCATGGAGATGAAGGGCTGCTGCTCGTCGTGGGAAAAAGGAGGGACTCAGCCTCGGCCTGCTGGCCAGCCGGAGGGCAGCTCCAGGCCATGAGGGACAGCGGTGCCAGGTCGTGCGGAGACAGGGCCGCACGGAGCAGCACCTGACCGCATGAGGCGGTGGCGGCGGCCTGCTGCTCGCCGCGAGCAGTTGCAGAGGCGCGCGCCAAGGGGAGGGGCGGCGCGGTCAGGACAACAAGGCGCGGGGTGTGGGCGCAGGTGGCCGTGGGTCGTGAGGAGAGGCGCACGTCCGTGGCCAGAGAAGATGAACAATGTCCTCCATGGATGCTTCTCGCCGAAAAAGAGATAAGTTAGGAAGATAGCGCAACAAGCATAGATTCAAGAAAAGGAAGACGTGCCAGTGTAGAGAAGATCGAGGTGAACCTTGGGGTGGAAGCGGAATTCACCGGAGATGAGAAACATGGCCAGAAAAGCTCGCTGAACCTTTGTCGGAAGTTCGCCGGAACGCAAGCAGTAGACGAAGAACTTCGGCGAGGGGTGGAGGGAGCTACGAGCGGCGGCTCGTGATAAGGGTTGTACTTCTAAAACTAGGGCGTCAAGGGCTACGCCGGCATATATATAGGTCTAGGGTTTGGAAACTTTTTGGAATTTCTTAATTTCAGGATTATTTTAATTCCGTGAATAAAATAATTCTAGAAAATCTAGAATTACTTTTTAAGCCGCGAAAAATAGCTTGGAGCTCAGAAAAATCACGGGAAAAATCCTGGAGACTCTTGGAGAGATAAGGAACTCAACCAAATGAGTTTGGACTCATGAAAAGATTGATGAAGAGATCAAGGAAAAAGATTAAGCTCACGGAAATTGAAATTTAAATCCTGAAAATGCCAAAAAGTTTTCCGATGAGAAGTAAACGTCGTCCTATGGTGTTTTTTAAAAAATAATAGCACTCACCAACACCAAAGACAAGCATCCAATCAAACAATATCCCGTCAAATTAATTTGAAAAAGTTCAAAGATTCAATTTTTTTTATAACTAATTGACGCTAACTCAAACTAAACTTTGAAAATTTTATCCATTTATCAAAACATTTATTTTAATTTATGTTTTCTATGCACAACCCAAAATCTGAAATTTTGGGGTGTGACACGGCGACCAGTGAGATCCCGTGCCGCATGGCCCTACACTCAGCGTGGGGCGGGTGGCAGATCCAGGGCGGTGGTTCCATGACAGGGATCCACGTAGGTGGTTCCATGGCGGGCGTCCCCGGCGTCTAGATCTGTTGGCGGCGCCCACAGCGAGGTTGGCGGCGTCCACAACATTATCGAGGCAGCGGCGCGGCAGGCGCGGGGCGACAGCAGCGGTGGTTTGGGCTTGGCATGCCCGTCTATGCGCTTAGCGGGCTCATCGATGCTTTTTATTTATTTATTTACCAAGGCGGGCAAGCAAACACATCCGTTAATGCATGATTAACCGTGACCTTTGATCGCAGGAGTTTGGCTTGCCCACCTCGGAAAATCGTTTTTGCCCACCTCAGAAAAGATTTTTGTAGTAGCGTGACTTCGTGATCATTGGGTGGGCGAATTGTACATGGAGTCTAGAAGATATACAGGGTATCCCACAGACATGATACACAAGACACATATAAACATCACATCCCCAAATCTTGGGAGACCTCGTTGTAATAAGACTAGAAAAAAAAATCCTAGAAGGTAAGGAAAATCAATCCCTTAACCCATTAACCCTGCCTTCGAACAATATACGGAAAGTATAGGTGTCCCTTCCCTACACCTATACAAGCTCATAGAGCCTCACCTGGTGACATAAACACCTAAGATGTCCCAATATCATCAATCTCACATAAGGCAAACAAAAGCAATATAACAACAAACATAGGACAAAGGGTATTACATCCTCATTAGGGTTCCAAAGCTGTCTAAACTTTGTGTCTCTTGTGTTAGCTACCATCTTTTTCCCTGCCACACGATACCCATAAACATTACCAATAATAAAAACACCAACCATGACCCTACCATTGACATGTCAGTTCCATGCAGTCGTTGATATTGGTTTCTATGATAAACTGGTGTACCTAAGGCACATCTATCCTGGCCTTTGGCCAAGACTCCACTATGGCCGGTCATTGAATTACTCATGTGCGGATAAGATGAGGTACATCTAATGTGTTGCTAGGTGTATTAAATCACCAGGCTCGTAGTTTAGTTGATTAGGTTCCTTATGGCTTTCCCACATGGCTTGAGGTTCTCGACTTAGTAATTTTTTTCACATTTTTTAGATTTAAAAGCACTTTTCTTTTAGTATGTAGTGGATGACGTGCCTGTCAACCGTGAGACACGAGTGATGACTTCATCAAACTCGAGATCTATCAGCTTAGTGTTTCAAAGATGCTTACAGGAATATGATGTGGTTCATCGGAGTATAGATTCTAACATGTTTGTAAGTGTTTGTATTCATAGGCGTGAAGTAGGAGTGAGTATTTCTGTGTCTGAGTGTCTGTCTTAGTGTGATGTGTTTCAGAAAAGAAAGTCACATAGTTCCAAAAATACTATTAGATAGCGAATTGAGCTCAATTGTTTGGGCTCTTTGTGGTAGAACCTTCCTATGAGTTCAAGTTTCTGCCTAGGGTTCAAATACTTTTTTTGACATGGGTGCAGGCATTGTCTAGATTTATTTTACAGGATTTAGTGGCATTGGATGTGTATTCTAGGATTTATTCCTTGGATCACCAATTTTGAAATCTGCTGAATCAGCCTTTCGAAAGTCATATGAGATATGGATATGTGCTGCTGTGATTCGCAGGAAATAAATAATAGACTATTTGGTCGGTTACTGTTGTAGTTTCGTGGCACGCATGCACGCATAACATAGAGCATCGAATCGCCCGTTTGCTGCTGACCTGCTGCGCATATTGCTTGTGCTTTCTTTGCTCCTTATCGGAATCGGTCCGCTGCTCGGTCGGCCATCCGGATATCGCCGCGTCTCAAGATGCGATGATGATTTTTATTATTTTAATATAAAAAAATAAAAAGCTGCGACGCCACGATCAGACTACGGCGAGGCGCTCTGCTATATCGCAATCTCGGGTTTGTTGGATTAGCTGGGGTCGATGTGTACCTTGGATAGAGAGATATCGTTGATGCATGGGTGCTGCAGGGCATCTGCATCAATGTCTCGTCATTCGTCAACCCTCCAAATACACGTGTTCGGTGAATCCCCATGGGGAGGATTGGAAGGGATTTAAGGAGGATAAAGGGAGACTTTAACTTGTAGGAAGTAAAATTTTCTCAAACCCTTAGATTGAGGATTAACCGAATAAACCCTAAGCAGTGGGTCAACGAGCTAATAGTCTCAGTGATGGCTAAAAGAATGTTTTTGCTCGTGCCATGCAGCAACCATACTGCATATCACTGTTAGGCAAATGATTTTTTAATACTGCATATCCAAGAGTTTGCCAAAATTCACTTGGCAAATATCGTGATTTGGCAACTTGCTAAAATATATGGCAAGTCAAAAAATAGGCTCTCTCCAAGAGTTTGCCATTTGGACTTGGTAAAATAAGAAGAGGCCCGCTAAGCGAACGAAGAGTCCCACTAAGAAACGAAGAGCCCCGCTAAGCGAACGAAGAGCCCCGCTAAGAAACGAAGAGCCCCGCACGCGAAGCCAGATGCGCGCTCGCGCTCAGCGCGCAAATATGCGCGTGGAGGAGAAAGATTTGCCAAGTTGCTAAAATTTGCCGAGTTGGATGCCAAACTGTTGGAGCATAATTTTTCCTGTTTTGCTAAAAATAGATGGATGCCAAGTTGATTTGGCAAACTCTTGGAGATGCTCGGGATGTCTGGATGCCGGCCATCAAAAGCCACACCGCATGTGCGGCAGAGTGTGGCTTGCCACAAATGGTGGCACAGGAATTGCTCACCACTGTGGCGAGCTGCAAGATCATAGTCTGCATGTTCTATAGCCGCCTATGTTGGATTCTCAACCAAAGAACCCCGAGAAAATTTGTGGCGCACTGCACCTGTGGCTTGGCAAGCCGAGACAGCCAACCAAACACCCCCCGTAGATTTTGTATAGATGGGTTGTAATTGCCACTTTTATTTTTGCAAAGAAGAGAGAGCATTATTAATTACTCAGAGTTTAGCATACAATCTCGAGTTACAATTTGCTCAGCACAGGTCGGCACTCTAAAACGCCAAATCGCTGAAGTGTAATTGCCACTGGAAATGCATTTCAAGTCAAACGTCCCTGGAGCAGTTGTCTTAAAGACAATCGCCTCTGGAAATGCTTTTTTTTCGCGAACGGGGTAACATATGGCCCGTATTTCATTAAGAGGATAAGGAGTTTCCATACAAGAACAACAATGCTGGCTCAGCTAATGGCGAGGGGCCATACAACGAAGCATGCAGCAACCTAACTACTGGATCCATCGATTAACGCTATTACAAATTAATCATATGTTGCGACCATTGGGGGGTGAACACGGAGATGCAGGAGAAACCTGCCTCGACCCAATCCTCTGCCTCTAGTAGTACGGCGTGAGCCACCGCATCAACATTGGAGCTCTGGGAGTCGAATGTGCGCCTATTCCTCTCCTTCCAGATACACCAGCAAAGCAACAACAAGAGGCAGTCTAGGACAGGCCTAGACTTGCGATCAAGCCTGCGCCTCTGCTGCATCCACCATGAGTCCAGACGTTCTTCACTGCTCGGCACAAGGGCAGCAAGGCCAACAGGCGCCAGCAGTTTGAACCAAAGCTCCCTCGTGAAGACACATCCCAGGAAGAGATGGTCGCCGGACTCTGGAGCCTGGCCGCACAGGGCGCAGTCGTCATTCTCTTGCAAGCCATGTCTCTTACGGCGCTCCGCCGTCCATAGCCTGCGATGAAGAGCCAACCAAAAAAAGAATTTAACCTTTGGCGGGACCTTGGCTCGCCACAGCTCTTTTGCCCCAAGCAGCGACGTGGATCCGTTGAAGAAGGCACGGTAGGTAGATGAAGCGGAGTACTTCCCGTCCGGAGACCATCTCCAAACAAAGCGATCGGCCTGAAGCGGGTTGAGTACCACGTTCTGCATCAGGTGCCAGACACGAAGGAACTGACAAAGGACCTGCGCCGTAAGCGCACTCTCGACGTCCCTCGCCCAGCGGTTCAGCATAAGGCCATCCTTCAGTAATCTCCGCTTACCGGCGCGACTGACTGCCGCGAAGAGATCTGGGGTGAATCTGCAGAGGGGGCCGACAGTTGCCCAACTGTCAGTCCAAAGCAATGTGTTTGTTCCATCACTAAGCACCGCCGTCATGCTGACAGCGGCCATCGCGGCGACAGCGTTACTTTCGTTAGCAGAGTTCTTCCAGCATGATTGAGTAGCCCTGACTTCCATGTTGGAATCCTGGCCGCCACCTTATCAACAAGTGCTTGCTCCTCACAGCGCCGTAACCTCCTGAGCGACAGAGGAATTCCAAGATATTTGCAAGGAAAAGGCGCCTGGACGCATGGGAACACCTCCTGAACTTCTGCAATCTGTTCATCAGCACAGCGAATTGGCGACACGACACACTTGTCAATGTTGGTGACTAGCCCAGAGGCTCCGGCGAATAGATGCAGCATCTGCTGTACGCACTGAAGATCATCACGTGTTGGGGCGACCAGCAGCACCACGTCGTCAGCATACAGCGACGTTCGGTTGGAGATCGCCCGGCCAGGTAACGGCGATAGTGCCCCACGACGGTCAGCTTCCCTGATCAGGGAGTTGAGGCACTCCATGACGATGACAAAGAGCATTGGCGAAATAGGATCGCCCTGCCTGAGTCCTCTAGCGTGTGTGATCCTGTTCCCAGGTCTGCCATTTAGTATAACCCTGGTGCTGGATGTTGAAAGTAGCACAGAGATCCAATTGGTCCATCTCCTGGGGAACCCAATATGCTGCAAGACCTCTAGAAGGAATGGCCAGGATACTGAATCGAAGGCCTTCGCAATGTCCACCTTTAACAGAACAGTCGCAAATTTCCTGGCATGAAGCCACCGGCATGCTAACTGAACAGCCCTGAAATTGTCATGTATTGAGCGCCCCTTAATGAAGGCACTTTGGTTAGGCGACACAATCTCGTGAAGTCTCGGTGCAAGACGTCTGGCAAGGCACTTGGTGAATAGTTTACTGAAACTATGAATCAAGCTTATTTGTCTGTAGTCCCCCATCGACGCAGGCTGCTCTTTTTCCGAAGAAGGATCATCAAAGCATCGTTCAGGTGGTGGAAACTCCGGGCATCAAGAGACCACAATGCATTGAAAGCATTTACAATGTCCTGCTTAATTATTCCCCAAGCCGTCTTGTAGAAGATTCCACTGAATCCGTCTGGGCCTGGCGCCCGATCAGATGGCAACTCCTTCACTGCTGCCCAAATTTCTTCCTCCGAAAAGCAAGCATCGATGCCATTCAGGTCAATCGTCGGCAGCAGGTTATCCAGATGAAGCGTGTGCTGACGGTGAAAAGGGGTCCCGAGTATCCCTTTATAGTGATTGTAAATCACTTCCTCTTTGTCCATCTCTGCCGACACCCATGTCCCTTCATGATGTATTGCGGGGATGTAGCTTTTCCTATTTCTATGGCATGCATGCCTGAAGGTGAAAAATTTTCGTGTTTGCGTCTCCCTCTTCCAGGTACCTAATGCGCGAACGATGTCGAGCAATAGTACGGGCCAAGGACGCAAGACCAAGGCTGCGACATTTGAGGTCTCGACGCCAGGCCAGCTCATCGTTAGTCAGCATTCTGGACTCTTGCGCCTTGTCCAACTGAGCAATGATCTCTCTGGTCATGTATAACTGAAGACGCACACTGCCCACCTTGCGCATGCTCCAGCTCTGGAGCGCTCTGGCAGTACGCCTAAACTTGATGTCAAGCAGGCGGCAAGCATCCACACTTGGGACCTGGCATTCCCATGCCTGAGCAATGACCTCCTGGTAGCCGTCGAGGCGTACCCAAAAAGGCTCAAAACGGAATCTGGGCTTCGCCCAAGGTTCGGTGCATAGCTGGAGAAGAAGTGGTGCATGGTCAGAGCTGTCAGACGAAAGTGTCCGGAGGTGGTGTGTCGTGAACATCTCCAGCCACGGAACGGTGGCAAAAGCCCGGTCAATACGCTCCAAGGTTGGGCTCCGGCGTTCGTTGCTCCAAGTGTATAATCTCCCATGCAGGTATAGCTCATCGACCGCCATGTCGTCAATTGCCCTCCGGAAGCGACGCATAGCTCTGAGGTTTAGGCGATCATTATTTTTGTCCGCAGCCTGATATATTAGGTTGAAGTCCCCACACAGCAGTAGAGCTCCCAGACCCTGGGCATGGACCTCCCGCAGCTCATCAAGAAAGTCCCCTTTGAGGCGGTCGTCGACGGGGCCATAGACTACAGCCAACGTCCAGGGCGCTGACGCAGAGTTTGTCGCTTTCAAGTTCACAGAAACTGAGAAACGACGACAGACCTGGCCGGAGCCTAACCAGGCGTCACGGCACCACGCGACGATGATGCCTCCCGCGGCACCCTCAGATGGCAAGCACACATAATCAAACGCCACTCCCATTAGTTCAGAGAGCATACAAGGCTGTAGTGCAGTGAGCTTTGTCTCAACGAGACAAACGACAGACACGCGCTCTTGCGCAATGAACTCACGCACTCCGGTCCATCGCGACGAGCCCGCGAATTCAGTCCGCGGACGTTCCAGACGAACAGGTTGTGTCCTATCATGATGCTATTGGTGCGACGACGCGGCAGGCAACTCAGGCGGCGCGAACGCGGCGCGCAGCCCGCTTCTGCCTACCATGAAGAAGGACCTCCATTGCTTCTGTGGTGGTAGTAGACAGTGGCAGCTTGAAGGCTTCCTGGAACTCATCAAAAGTCGCCTCATCCGGCAGCTCAGTGTCGACCTGGATCCCCGCCTTCTTCATCATCACTTTTCTGGCCTGAGCCTCGGGTTTGGGCAGTCTGTTCTTGCTTTTGACTGCGAGCCTTGCACTGCGTTTGGGCACAAGTTCTGCATCCGTCCGCTCACGGGCCCGCTCCCGCCTGGTCACCATAGTTTTAAATCTCCCGCTATAGCTGCCGCTATAGTCCGCTATAGCCTTTTGAGGCAGGGTGCCGCTATTTGTGTTCATGTACAATTTAGCCGCTATATCCCGCTATAGCTCCGCTATTAACTATTTTAGAGATATACCGCTAAATACCTTAGCCCGCTATTTAAAACATTGCTGGTCACACGCGCCCGCGGCGCAGTGACGAGGATCGGCTGCTGCAGCAGCTTTCTGAAGGTGGCCATGAAGTCGTCGACGGTGGGCGGCTGTGCAGTCGCCGCCCCGTCAAGCACCGCTACGTGGCCGTGAAGAGCGGTGGGCTCCGGCGAGAGCGGCACCATGGGCTCGTCAGGCGGCGAAGGATCTGTCTCCGAGGCGGCGCCAGTGGGCTCAAGAGAGAGTCCTCCACCGGCCGCATGAACTGGAGAGTTTGGGCCCGAATCGGCCTCCGGCCCGGACAGACAGAAGTCGACCGCCTCACCCAGGTCGCACCCAACGACCCGATCCGGCCGATCCTGGATTGCCGCTCGGAATATCATTTCAGGCTCAGTAGACGGCCCATACTTTACCCGTGCTTATAGTTTTCCAAACGGGCGGCCCAGCACGGCACGGGCACGGCCCGGGCACGGCACGGTTAGGCACGGCACAATCTGGCCCGCGTGCCTGCCGTGCCGTGCCTGATAGTGACGCCGTGCCGTCAGCTAGGCACGGGCACGGCACTAAACTCTCTGGAGCGTGCCGTGCCGGGCCGTTTGGCACGGCAGCACGCTCGCGCTCGTGCCGTTTGGCCGTTTGGCACGGCAGCACGCTCGTGCTCGTGCCCGCAGCTCGTCGTTGATGGTCATGGAGTGACCAATCTCCTCCGCCTCCGATTCCGACATCGCACTGCTGCCGGCCACCGGTCCCTCAACGGCTACAAAAGAAAAACAAAAAGAAAGAAATTTGTTAGTCCGGAGCACCGGATCTAACCGAAAAGATGAAGAAAAGAGAAGATCTGCACTGGATCTGGACGTACCTCTTAGGCCGGAGCACCAGATGTGCCAGCAGCAACGGTGACGGCGGGTTCGGCTAGATCCGTCACCCTGGTGCCTCAACGCATCCTCACGGACACGGAGTCCCGAGATGACCGGAGTCAAGCGGCGGCGACGAGGCCGACGAGGCGGAAGAAACAGAGAAGACCAGGGGACGCAAGAGGGGACGAGGCTACATTTATGGTCAGGGAGGAAGCAGATCGGAGTGTACGGCCAATCCGTCTCACCGTGCCGGCCGCGGGCTGCCGGAGTCGAGCTCGAGGTCGAGGAGAAGGGGATCTAGGGTTTCGACGGAGGGGAGCGGGCGAGACAGACGAGAGAGGAGCGAGAGAGGAGAGAGACGAGCGAGAGACGAAATGAACTAGGGTTTCACCGGTGAGGGGCCGCGGCCGCCGCTCGGCGTTATATAGCAGCGTCCCCCACGCGGTGATCCAACGGTCGGGAGGCGAGGGGGTAGGGCATCGGACGGCTCAACCGTGCCGCCACCGTGCCGCCCGTTGAAGCGAGCCGTGCTCATGCCGTGCCGCCGTGTCGCCAATGCGGCCCAGACACGGGCACGGCCTCGGGCCGTGCTTGGCACGGGCACGGTGCTAGCGGGCCGGGCCGTTTTCGTGCCGGGCCAAATCCGTGCCGTGCCCGGGCTGGCCTAACGGGCTTAGCCCGTTTGGAAAACTATACCCGTGCTACCGCCAGTAGATCCAGCTCATCGTCAAGGGCAGCCCGGATTAGACCACGGCTACGGCACCGGCTTCCCTGGCCACCCCGAGGCCAGCAGTCAATGGAGTGGGTGGTCGCACCGCACGCGCCTCGCAGGCGCTGACAACTTTCTGCGGCGTACACAGGTCTGCCACCGAGAGCATCGGGTCCGACGCCAAGACCTTGACAGGAGAGGGTGAGCAGCGGCGCGACGAGCCAAAGTCAAACCAGTCCACCGCTGATTCGACGACACGCATCGCGGCTCAACCGGCCCGCCGAACCTGGTCGTGCACGGCCGACGTCCGCCGCCGAAGCCGGGGTGGTAACCATTGAAGTTACTAACCCCGCTATCACTGTCCTCATCGTCGATCGTGGCCCATGTCATCATCCGACGATGGCGAAGGCGTATGCCAATCCTGGAACTCAATCAATCTTAGCCGCACCAGGTAGCGAAGGGCAGGCACTTCGTCGTCGATAACTTCATGTGGACGGAGGTATAGCGGCGGCCCGGCATCGTGTTCCTCCTCCGGCTCTGGCACCGCCATGATGATCTCGTCCGGCACCAAATCAGGATGAGCACACCAGCATGCAACGAACAGCTCGCGTTCATCATCCGGGTCTGCCACGGCGTCGGGGTTGGCGATCACCACCTTCGCCCCCGCCGAACCAAGGATGCACTGTGCTACCTCAGTCGAGGGGGCATGGGACGGAAGGCCCTTCAAACCGACCAGGACGCGGTACCGAAAGGCGCCGGCAGAACCCATGATCAGACGAGTCCAACGTCGCCATCGCAGAGCGAATGCCGCCCCCTCCGGCCTCTGGTTGTCGAGGACGCGGTGCAAATCTTCCTGGGAGGTGAAGCAGATGATGAAGTCATCCGGCGTTGTCCGCCTCACCGTGACACGATCCTCCGTGATGCCGTAGTGCTCATGATGAAGCATCGCAGCTGGGGTCACCGCCGGCCTGGTACCCAGTACAAGGGCAACCAGAGCCATCGACAGAGCATCTTCCACCGCCTGCAGTGCAGGGGTGCGCGGGACCACTACCAGCTGGAGCAGCGGTGTCCTGGCTCTCGTCCGCGGCGAAGCAGGCGGCTCAGCAACTCGCCGCAGCAGCGACCGAGGGTATCCACGCTGAGAAGGGCCCGCTCCCTCCGCCGTGGCGGTCCCTACACCGAGATCCTCGCCACGGGGTGCAGAGCGGCATGCCCCTCCACCGTGACTTCCTCCTCACCGTGACCAGCGTAGCCCCACTGGTCCGACTCCACGACAGGGGGCTCCGAGCGAGCCGAGACGGTGCCCACCAACGAGTCATGACGGGAGCGGCGCTGGCGGGGGGCCCCATGGCGTCCGGGGGCACGGCCGGGGGAGCGCCCCCGTATACCGCCAGCCCTGCCGAGCAGGGGGCACGAGCGCTTCTGGTGACCCTCACCCAAGCAGTGAAAGCATCGCGGTGGCGAGGTGCAGTCAGCCTTCACGTGGCTCTCCGACAAGCAGTTGAAACATTTGCCCACCAGGTAGGTGGGTACAGGGCGACGTGGTGCCGTGGTTCGCCGCCAGCGCCGACGGCTCACCACTGCCCGGAAGCCATCGCTGTCAGGTTCGACTGACATCCTCGGTGGATGTGCGGCCACTGGAGAAGAACGAGCCACCGGCGTAGGAGGTGGGGTGCGAGCGGCGAAACGTCCGATGCGAGCCCTGCGACGACGACGCCTGCGGTGCCGCCTAGGTGGCGCTGCCGCCCTACCGCGGGCGGACGACGGCGGCTCATCCGAGTCTCCAAATGAAGCCTCGGAGTCGGTGAAGTGGAGCCGCTCCCTGTATCCATCCCCCGGCGATGCGCCGAAGGGAGCAGCGTCTGGGTCGAGGGAGCTTGCGCGCAGCACCAGAGAGGCATGCGCAGCCGCAGCAAGCGGCGGCAAGCCGGGGAAGGCGGAACTTCCGGTGCTCCGGGCTGCCTCCGCCTCCTCGACCTCGTCAGCCCAGGACCGACGGGAGCAGGACCCAGGGTCCATGGACAGGTGGCCGGCGTCGGTCAGAAGGACCGACGGCGGGAGCTTGGGTGGACGGCAACGTACTAGCTCGTCGGAGGCGTGGCAGCAGGTGTGGCGGCCGGCGCTGGCGAGGGTGCAGTCGGCTAAAGCTATTCTTAGTATCTTGAGGTGGACATCATCATAGGGGTCGGCACTTACATGTTTTCGTTTGCACCCTGCATATACGGAAATGCTTTTGCAAAGGCTGTTAGCTCAATAAAACCTTATAGGTAAATTCACTCAGGAGCTTCCCAGAAAGGTAAATCCAATTTTAATATAATTTACCTATTGTATTAACAACTAATATTAATTTAAGAGCCTATAGGGATTGGTTAAATCTAAATCCAAATGAAAGAAGAAAATATATCAGAGGTTAAGTGGCTCCCTCCATTTTCGAGTAATTGTCATGGTTAATATCTCTGGAACAAGAATGATCGACTGGAGACTTGTATTGATCGTATGGCGTATACATATATAGGTTACAACAGAGGCCACGAGCTGTGGCGAGCGAGTCGTGTGCGCAGCGAGTGCGCTGCTAGTGGCACGGAGTCGCGGGTGATCGCGCTCCAGGCGTGCGGACATTGGAGATCCGAGAGACCCGGTCTTGCTCTAACCACCGCTGGAGAGCTGTTTCCGCTGACACCCCCTGCAGTCTCGACATCACCGGCGGTGATGTAGAGGCTGTTCCTGAAGTTGAAGAATAGCGCCGAAGGCAAGCCCTTTGTGAACACATCCACGAGTTGCCGCGTACTTGGAACGTGCATGACACGAAGCTCCCCAACAGCGACCTTCTCCCAGACGAAATGGATGTCAAGCTCAATGTGCTTGGTTCGCCAATGATGAACGGGGTTCCTTGACATGTAGACGGATGATATGTTGTCGCAAAACGCCACGGTCACGGACGGAACCTTGCAGAGGAGTTCGCCGAGGAGATGTTGCAGCCAGGAGCACTCGGAAACGGCATTGGCGATGGCGCGGTACTCCGCTTCTGCGCTCGATTGGGACACCATGGTTTTCCTCTTGGATGACCACAAGATGAGCGAGTTGCCGAAGAAGACGCAGAAGCCAGACGTAGAACGTCGTGTGTCGGGGCAGCTGGCCCAGTCGGCGTCGGAGTAGGCAGTTATCGTCGGTGTGGACGCTGTGTGCAGCTGAATCCCAATGCTTGTCGTTCCCTTGACATACCAAAGGATCCGTTTTAGCATTGTCTGGTGAACGTCCCGCGGCGCGTGCATATGAAGACAGACTTGTTGCACGGCATATGCAATGTCTAGACGTGTGATTGTCATATATTGCAACGCGCCGGCAACACTCCGGTAGGTTGTGACGTCGTCGATCGGCTTGCCATCAGCGGCCGATGTCTTGCTCTTGGTGTCTGCGGGTGTGGCCACTGGTTTACAGTTGGCCATACCAGCGCGGTCTAGCAGCTCTTCGGCATAAGAGGACTGCGAGAGGAAGAAGCCGTCTTTGTTGTGTCGAACACTGATGCCGAGGAAGTGTCGAAGCGGCCCCATATCCTTCACGGCAAAGGCATTGTGGAGCCGGGCGATGACGTGCCAGAGTAGCTGAACAGAGGACACTGAGAGAATCATGTCGTCGACGTACAATAGAAGATAGGCCGTCATGCCATTGCGGTGGTAGACGAAGAGGGACGAGTCCGCCTTGGACTGGATGAAGCCCAGGCCGGTGACATGGCTGATCAAGCGCTCGAACCACGCCCGTGGTGCTTGACGGAGGCCATAGAGCGATCGTGACAAGAGGCAGACGTCGTCCGGCCGACGGGGATCAATGGACCCAGTGGGTTGTTGACTGTAGACTTGTTCCCGCAAGTTGCCGTGAAGAAAGGCGTTGGAGACGTCGAGCTGGTGAGACGACCAGTTGTTCGTCGCCACGAGTCTGAGGACCGTGCGGATCGTGGCTGGTTTCACAACCGGCAAGAACGTCTCGCCGAAGTCGAGCCTAGGCCGCTGGTTGAACCCCGAATGACCCATCGAGCTTTACAGCATTCTAGGGTGCCGTCGGGGATTCATCTTGTGCTTGAAACCCCACTTTCCGGTGATGATGCAAGCACCTGGAGGACGTGGAATGAGAGTCCAGGTGTTGTTCACCTACAACGCATCGAACTCCTATTTCATTGCGGCATACTAGTGGGGATCCTTGACGGCGGCGCGGACACTCTGAGGAATTGGCAAGATCGTGGTCGAGGTTGTCATGGCGTACTTCGGGTTTGGTTTGTGGATGCCTGCGCGTGCAAGAGTAATCATCGGGTGACCAGGAGCTGTGGCGTTGGGCGATGTCGCGGGTGAGGAAGCTGTGGACGATGTCGCGGGCGGCGTCGAGGGCAGAGTGCGGCGTGGGGATGACACGGTACTGGCGGTGGGCGACGTCGCGGCACTTGACACGATGGGGTTCGTGGTCGACGGCATCGATGGCGTTGCCGTGTCAAGCATTGGAGGCTCTGACTACTGCTGCACGGCGCGTCGAAGCATGGGACGGTGCGCCGGATGAGGTGGCGATGTTGGCGGTGTTTGTTGAGGTGGCTCGGTGATCGCCCCGCCCGGTAGATCACCATCCACCTATATTGGTGCAGCAGCAGCCTTGTCGCGGAAGGGGAAGACCGCCTCGTCGAAGATGACGTGCCGCGAGGTGATCACCCGTCCCGTCGCGAGCTCATAGCATCGATACATGCCATGATCTACTGGGTACCCAATGAAGGCGCTGGGCGTGGAGCGCGCGGCGAGTTTATGGCTCGACGTGGCGATCATGTTGGGAAGCAGCAGCAGCCGAAGACGCGGAGCTCGTCGTAGGATGGTGACGTGCTAAAGAGGAGTGCGTATGACATCGTGGTTCCCGTGGCTCGACAGGGACGGCGATTGACCAAGTACGTCGCCGTGGCGAGCGCCTCGGCCCAGAATTCCAGCGGAGTTGCACTGTGGATTAGCATTGTATGCAAACAATCGTTAACCATGCAAAGTATGTGCTCGGCCTTTCCGTTAATTTGCTGCGATGTGTAAGGGCACGAGAGTCAGAGCTGAGTGCCGAGGGAAGAGAGAAGGAGACGCTTGGCGGTGGAGTCGTACTCCCTGCCATTATCTGTTTCGAAAGCGAGAATTGGCAAGCAGAATTGTGTATGGACATAAGAAATAAACGCACAAATCGTGGGAAGCACATCAGATTTATTTCGAAGCGGGATTGTCCAAAGATGGTGTGTATAATCATCAAGAAAAACAATGTAATACTTGTATCCTGAATGACTGAACATAGGTGATGTCCACACATCGGAGTGAACTAATTGGAAAGGGAAATATGTCTGTGATGCAGAATCAGTAAATGGCAGGCGAGCATGTTTGCCCAGCCAGCATGAAGAACATGAATGTGCATTGGATTTATTACAGCGAAAGGAAAAACTTTGTTGAATTTGAGAGGTAATTGGATGGCCTGGATGTCCCAATCGCTGGTGCCAGAGGGATGTCGCCGATGAAGCATGAAGAGCGTGATGGCATGAAAGTTGAAGAGGGTAGAGATCGCTGCTGCTATCACATCGGAGCATCTCCGCCCTGGTAGGAAGATCCTTTATGGAAAAGCCAGAAGGGTCAAACTCGATAGAGATATTGTTATCACATGTTAAACGACGAACATAAATCAAGTTCTTAATTAAGGAGGGAGAAACAAGAACATCATTGAGATGAAGAGGAGTGGTGGAAGTAGGGATGAATGTCTGTGCTTGATGTGTAACCGGCAATTGAGCACCATTCCCTACTGTGATGATGGAGGAGGATGGTTTGATGGTGGAGGGAAGAAAGTTACCAGGAGAAGAGGACATGTGTGACGTCGCTCCGGTGTCGAAGTATCAGTTGGAGTTGCTGGGCGGGTGGTGAGGAACGCCGGTCGATTGGAGTGCCGCGTAGATGGCACTGGTGTCGAAGGCATTGTTGGAGGGGTGGACGTTGGCCGCCATCGCCTGCTGCGACTGGAACGAGGGACGGGGGGCCAGAACTCCGATGCCAGGTGCACGGAAAGGCATGGGCTAGGCCTGCACCATGCCTTGCCATGGGTTGTAGCCCGCAGCCCATGGCGCGTTCTGGTTGTTGGGGGCGTTGGCGTTGGACTGTGAGGGACCGCCGCCGTTGCCCCGTCCGCGGCGCCGATCAGATCGGTTGTTGGAGCGGTTGTTGCCACCGCCATTGCCGTGGCCAGCGCGGTTGTTGTTGGAGCGCGGGGCAGTAGGAGCGGAGGAGCCGTCCTTGGTGCCGGAGGTAGCCGAACTTGAGGACCCGCCGGAGTGGTCACCATGGGAAGCAGTGAGGGCCTGTCCAGCCTCGGCATTGGAGTCGTGCTCGAAGCTGAGCTCCTTGAGGATGAGGAAGGAGCAAGCGCTCTAGAACTTCACCGGCTTGACGTAGCGGTACCGGGGGTTGAGGCTGCGAAGGAGGTTGAGCACCTGACTTGGCTCGGAGACGGGTGGCCGATGTCGTGCAGCTGATCGGCGATGTGCTTCAACTTGGTGCAGTAGTCGTTCATCGACATGTCACCCTGCTGCAGTGAGCACAGCTCAGTTTCGAGGAAGACAGCATGCTGCAGCTCAGTTGTTCTGGAAGAGCCCCTCGATGGCGTGCCAGAGGGAGAACGCGTCGAGGTTGTCATGGCGCACGACATCAAAGACGCCTTTGGAGACGGTCGCGAGGATCTAGTTGACGACATAGGAGTCGATCCGGTGCCATTCGCGATCGCGGTCGTTGGTCAGAGTGGTGGAGCGGATGTGGTCCTCCAGCCCGAACTTGCCAAGGGTGGACTCGAAGAAGTGACGCCACTGGCCGAAGTTGCCCTCATCCATGTCCAAGATGACGGGAACATGGTGACGGATGGAGATTCCCTGAATCTGTGAGGAGGTGGCTGGGGTGACGGAGAAGCCGTCGTCGGAGGAGGAATCAGAGTGGTGAGAAGAGGGAGCCATTGGAGTGGAAGGTGTGGTGCTGGAGAAAATTTAGGATCGTAGAGCGGCTGATACCATGTGGAACAAGAATGATCAACCGGACACTTGTATTGATCGTATGGCGTATACATATATAGGTTACAACAAAGGCCACCGTTCATGCCTGTACACGCGAGTGAGCTAGCGTGCTAAGCGGGAGCGTGAGCTGTGGCGAGCGAGTCGTGTGCACGGCGAGTGCGCTGCTAGTGGCATGGAGTCGCGGGTGATCGCGCTCCAGGCGCGTGGACGTTGGAGATCCGAGAGACCCGGTCTCGCTCTAACCACCGCTGGAGAGCTGTTTCCGCTGACAATATCACTGTTGTTGCTACCACCGCTCACTCACAATGACCTTGGGTATCTTGATTGACAAATGAAAATGTATCACTAGATTTATTTGCTCTCGCATGGTGCATGCATGCACACACATAATGCATTTGTAAATATTTATAAACATGATTTCCATAAGAAACACACAGCTTCTTTACTATTTATTTTTTTTTCAAAAGCGTGCATTGCACGTACTTCATTAAGGGAAGTTTAGAAAAAAGTTACACATCCCGTTGAGGCCTCACGGCGAGTTGCCATAGGCACCAACAGGCAGCACACTGACAGGAGGCACCGGCTGAGACGGTGGAGCTTAGAGTTTTGTGCTCAGAGGCTAAACAATTTTGCGACTAGGGAGATGCGACCGAACTAAGCTACGGTCGCGAGGAGCGGCGTCGGGCTGCGGAAGCCAGCTGCAATCCAGGAGTCGCCCTCATCCAGGATGAGAGCGAGTAGGTCCGTCGGCGTCCTGCTGTTGCCGTCAAATGTCCTCCTGTTGCGCTCCTTCCAAATTTCCCACAAAACGAGCAACACAAATGAGTCGAAGCCGCGCCCAAAGGCGTTCGGGACAAGGGTCCGCACCTGTAGCCACCAGTCCGCCAGGAAGGAGTCGTCGCTCGGCCCAAGGTGCTGAAAGCCGACATGAGAAAGCAAACGGTGCCAAACCTCGCGTGTGTAGACGCACGAGGCCAGAAGGTGGTCGATGGACTCGTCGTCCTGGGTGCACAGAACACAGTCGACACTTGGCTGAAGCCCGTGGCGCTTACGGCGCTCCGCTGTCCAAGGGCGGCCATGCAAAGCTAGCCAGAGGAACAGCTTCACCTTCGGTGGTGCGGACGCCCTCTAGACCTCCCTGGCGCCTGCAAGCGTTGTCCTTCCAGAGAAGAAGGCCCGGTAGGCGGAGGAACTGGTGTACTCGCCGTCGGCCGTCCACCTCCAGATGAGGCGGTCCGAGGTGTTCGGCTGGAGCTGTACGTCTTGAACTTTGTCCCAGAGCTGTAGATACTCGACTATGACTGCGGCGGTTGGAGCACCAGCGATGTCCCTAGCCCATTCTCTGTTGGCCAGAGCCTCACGCACTGATCGCCCACGCCAGCAACCTCCCACGGCGCGGTACAGGTTCGGCGCGAAGTTGCAGATGGCTCCGTCAGGAAGCCACGCATCAGTCCAGAAACGAGCGTTCGTGCCATCGCCCACCTATACAGTAACTGAAGCCCGGAACATGTGGTCGACAGCATGCTCCGGCTTGGAAGGCAGGAGCGCCCAAGGCACGTCAAGCTGAGTTCGTCGTTGCCATTCCCAGCGCAGGCGGAGTGCGAAACCGAGGATCCTGAGATCAGGCAGCCCCAGGCCGCCGAGGTCCTTGGGCGAGCACACGACAGGCCAAGCAACCATGCATTTCCCGCCCGCGACAGCTTCCATGCCCGCCCAGAGGAACGCACGCCTTCTCTTATCAATTTCTCCGATGGCCCACGGAGAGAGAGCGCAGCAAATGGAAACATGGACTGGAATCGCCGATAGTGTTGTTTGCACCAAGGTCTTCCTCCCCGCCTTAGTCAGAAGGCCACCCTTCCAAGTGGGGATCCGTGCAGCAACAGCGTCAACAACGGCTTGCTCGTTGGCGCGGCTGAGTCGCGAAAGCGATAGGGGCACTCCCAGGTATTTTGTAGGAAAGTCCTGGAGGCGGCAGAGAAAGGCTTGCTGTACAGATGCGATGTCGTAGTCGGAGCAGCGGATCGGCGTGATGACGCACTTGTCCAGGTTGGTGGCGAGCCCGGACGAGCCAGCGAAGAGCTCCAAGATTTGCCGGATGCAGCCGAAGTCCGTGGCAGATGGTGCGAGGAAGATGACCAGATCGTCAGCATAGATGGACGCACGGTGCTTGATTACGTTTCCTGGAAGGGGGGTGAGCAGCGCCCTGCGGTCAGCCTCAGCGATCAACGCGTTGAGGACCTCCATGACGATGATGAACAGGAAGGGCGACAGAGGGTCTCCCTGCCGGAGGCCGCGAGTATGACATATGCGGCGTCCAGGCCGTCCATTGATAAGCACCTTGGTGCTCGCCGTGGCCAACATGGCTGAGATCCAGTCACGCCAGCGCCGCGGGAAGCCCATGTGCTCCAGCACCTCAAGCAGAAAGGGCCACGCCACCGTGTCGAAGGCCTTTGCGAGGTCGACTTTGAGAAGTACTGTGGGGCTGCGACGACCGTACAACCAACGGCAGATGAGCTGTACGGTGCGGAAGTTCTCGTGAATTCTTCGGCCACGGATGAAGGCGGACTGGTTGATCTTGATGATCTCCGGCATTCTGGGGGCGAGACGGAGTGCAAGGCCCTTGGCGAACAACTTGCCAACAGAATGGATCAGGCTGATCGGCCTGTAGTCCTTGAGCCCCGCCGGCGCCTGGGTTTTGTGGATGAGCACCATCCTCGCTTCGTTGAGGTGGTGGAAGCTCCTGAAGTCAACATCCCAGAGTGCATGGAAAACCCGTAAGACGTCGGGTCTGACAACCTCCCAGGCCGCCTTGTAGAAGGAGTACACGATACCCGCCTTCGCCTCCTCTTCGCTAAAAGTCTGGCCGTTGTGGGTGATGGCGAACAGATAGTTTTTTCGCCTTCGGTGGCAGGCCTGGAGGTGGAAATACTTGGTGCAAGCGTCACCCTCCTGCAAGTGCCTAGTTCGAGCGCGTTGTCTAGCCATTGTTCTGGACAGAGATGCAAGGCCAAGGACGTTGGCCTTGAGTTCGCGGTGCAGCTCCATCTCGCCATGCGACAGCTGTCGAGTCTCTTGCGCGACGTCAAATTCGTAGATGATCGCCCGCGCCGCAGCTAGCTGAAGTCGGATGTTGCCAACACAGGTGGCACGCCAGCTCCTCAGCGCCTTGGCCAGGGCGCGCAGCTTTTGGTCCAGGGCACGACAGACATCGACGTCAAGGTTTTGGTGGCCCCATGTGGTACTGACGACGTCCAGGAAGCCATCAATCTTCGTCCAGTACTGGTCGAACCGGAATCTCGGTCGTGCCCACGGCTCGGTATCAAGCACGAGCAGCAAGGGCGCATGATCGGAGCAATCTGAGGAAAGGCAACGGAGCTGGTGGGACGGGTACTGCTCAATCCACTCTACAGTGGCGAAGGCACGGTCCAAGCGCTCGAGCGTCGGCTGGTCTCTACCATTCGACCAAGTGAAGAGGCGGCCGGAGAGGTGAATCTCATCCAGAAGGAGGTCGTCGAGGACGCTGCGGAAGCGACTCATGAGGCTGCGGTGCAACCTGCCGTTGTTCTTGTCACTGGCCAAGTAAATCAGGTTGAAGAGTAACCAAGGGCCGGGGCAGCTGGCGCGTACGTCGCGCAGCTCCTGTAGAAAAGCCGCCTTGTCCGCCCTGGTGGCAGGACCGTATACGTTGGTGAGCCACCATGGCTCACCCTGGCCGTTCAGCGGCGTCAGCTTCACGGTGATAGAGAAACGACGGGCGCAAGACGAAGAAACACTCCAGAGGTCGCAGCGCCAAGAGGACACAGCACCTCCAGCTACGCCAATGGCAGGAAGACACGCATAGTCGAAGCCGGATCCTGCTATGTCAGTGTTCATGGTTACAGAGAAGTCGGCGACCTTGGATTCTTGCAGACAGACAATCGATGCACGCTGCTGCTGGACTATGTCTACATTGCGACGCGCACGGCTGTTCAAGCCTCGTGCGTTCCAGACAAGGAGATGGTTGGCACTCATTGGGTGAACAATGTTGCGACTACAAATGGCGGAGCTCATTCTAGCCTTACCGCGGTCCGCGTCCAGCGGGAACCACGCATGGGGAAGAGCTCACGTATCGCCTCACGCTTCGAAGACGAGACCGAGGCGCCGAACTGCTCATGGAACTTAGTAGAGATTGTAGCGTCAGGCGTGTTAGTCACCGCATCTTCCGGGCGCCCCGCCCATTTGTTTAGCAAGATGCGGCGCGCTTGGCTCTCCGGGTGTGGATCACGGAAGACCGATTTTGCTGCCAGGCGATCGCTGCGACGTGGGATCCAGTCGTCGCTGACAGTCCGCGCCGTCCGAGCACGAGGCGGGGTCTTGATCAGGGGTTCCTCCAGTGGCAACCTGATGGAGTCGATGAAGGCTGCGACTGAGGCAGCTGTGGGCGCGCAAGCGAGAGGGGCTGCAGTAGGAGCTGCGACAAGGGTTGTGGTCACGCCAACGGAGGACGCGGGAGCAGTGTGCTCAACCGTGTCCGGGAGCTCCAGGTCCACCATCCCCGCCAGCTCAATCGGCGAAGCAGGGGCGGCCACGTGAATCGCCGGGGGCAGAAGCTCCAGGAGCGACAGGTCAGGGCCCAGCAAGGCGGCGATGAATCCAGGCGCTTCGCTATGCGTGGAACGCCCAACAAGGGAGATATCACCACATCCATCGTGCGCCCGGGTGCAACATCCATCCAGGACCCGGAGGCCCCCCTGCTCCTAGGGGCGGTCCTCGGCCGGCAGCAACTCATGTGCGCCCGTGTTAGCGATCAGGGTCACAACATCAGAGGCGTCCGTGCCGTTTGTAGCGGCTGCATCATCAGCGTGGGCCGTATTTGCAGGTGCATCAGCAATAACATTGTTATAAGTGGTCAGTGGAGCCATTAACATCAGAGTTTCCACAGCGGCAGGTTCCACTGCGCGGGATCCCAGTACAACGCGGCCGGTAACGCCAAGCGGGCAAGCGACCGATCCGATCATCACACTCTGACGCGGCAAGAAGGTGGTTCCACGGCGGCCGCCCAGACGCGGGGCGTCGTCGTCAGCGCCCGCGCACCGGAACAGACGAGGCCGACGCGAGCGGCCCCCTCCGTCATCCAGGCTAGGGTGGCGATGGTTGTAGTTGTTGTCATCCGAGTCATCGTCATCATCGTCCCTAGCGCCGCCATTGTTGCCTCCGTCATCGGAGGACGGCGGGGGGTGCTCCAGTCTTGGAACTCAACGATACGGAGGCTAACTGGATATCATAGACCGGGCAAGCCATCCAGGACGACCTCGTCGGCATGGAGGTCCTGCGCCCCCCCGGGGACGCACACGTCAGGCTCGGGGATGAAGATAATTTTCTCGTCGGGGATGAAATGCGGGTGCAGGCACCAAGCAGCAACAAAAAATTCACGGTCGTCATTCACCGGGGTCACCGTTGGCGGAGCAGGCACAATTCGGGCGCACGCCCTTCCCAGGATGGCCTGCGCCACAGCAGCCGACCGAGCGTGCAGGGGAACACGGCGCATCCCCACCGACAGAGGCGAGCGAAGTTCGTCTCCAGGGGTGCCAGATCAGGCGGAAGGGGGCACCGGGGACCCTGGAGTGCAGCACCGTCTCCACGTCCTCCGGTCGTGAGAATCTGACGACGAAGTCTTCAGGATCGTGGCGCCGCACCAAAGCATCCGTGATGCCGAAGAAGGTTGCAAGATAATCGCGAACCATGGCAGGGGACACCGGTGGTCTGGTGCCAGCGACGAGGGCAACCAGCGCCAACCCCAGGTCCCGCTCTGCCGCCTCCAGCTCCGCCGAGCGAGGCACTATGACCATTTCCGTGTGGCGCCGCCCATCACTGTCGGAGCGTTCCAGCGCGTCGGCGTCGAGGGCGGGTTCAGGAGCCGGCGAAGGAGCCTCCGGAGCAGGCGGCTGCGGGGAGGGGGCGTAGCATTTGGGCACCGAGGTCGACTGGCCCGTGGAGACTGACCGGGCGGAGGTCGTGTCATCGGAGGTAACCGGCCGCCGACGGCGTGTCGACGCCCTCCGGGGCGCGGCTTGGCGTACCCGATTCTCCGAGGAGCGGTGACGCTTCCCAGTTGCGGCGGCAGCCAGGGGAGGGAAGGGGCAGTCCCGCTGCCGGTGACATTCGCTCCCACAGTTGATGCAACGAGAAGGGGAGGGGCAGTCCGCCTTGACATGGCCCTCGCCCCCACAGTTGAAGCACTTACCGACGAGGTGGGGGGGGACCGGCCTAGACAGGCGAGGTCGAGTGCGCCTACGAGTGCGCCTACGCCTGCGCCAACGACGGCTTTGAACCCGGTGGAATCCATCAGCGTCCGGGGCCCAGAGACGCGCGGCGGGTGGGCAGCCGGGGCGCGCGCGCCGGCGTTGTGGCGAGGCCGAGAGACCCACGAGGGGCCGTCCATCGGCGGGTGGGTGCGACGCGCCACAGCCATGAAGCCCCAGGGTTGCGTGGACGCCGACGGCGGCGCGGACGGCGACGGCGGCCACCGCCCACAGCCACAGCCTTTCCCTTCCCCACTGGAACTGGGGAGCCGGGCTCGGAGCCATAGTCATCCTCAGAGTCGGTGAAGCAAAGCTTGTCCCCGTAGTCCGCCCAGGAGTGCGCAGGGGAGGAGCCACCGAAGAAAGGCTGGGCGTCCGGCTTGAGGCCGGAGGCGGTCGGCGACGAGGAGCTGAAGGAGGGAGCCACATTGGGGTTGAGCCCGGGTGACGCGAAGCGCTCTCCTTCCTCCATCTCGTCCGCCCAGGAGCGTCGGGAGGCGGATCCCTGCTCCATAGGACAGACCCAGGAAGGTGACGCGCGGATCTGGGGCCAGGCTGCCGGAAGCGGGAGGAGCAGCAGTCGCCGGCGGAGAGGGGGGCGCGGGCGAGGCGCGACTGGGGAGCAGATTTGGGAGGTGTAGGGTTCGCCGAGGTCAGGGCGACCAAGGACGAAGGTATGTGGGCGGCAAGGCCGGGGCGGCCCGCAGCGCGGGGGCTGTGGACGCCGGGGCCGGGGTGGCCGCCGGCGTTGGGGGGGAGTCGCCGCTCAGCGCTCCACCAAGCTCGCCTTCACTAGTCCCGTGGCTGGTACTCCCGTTGTTAGTGTTAGGACCCTTCTTTACTATTTATAAAGAGAATTCCCTGTGTGCCCTTCAAATGTTATCACATTTCTATCATTGCTTTAGCTTTTTGGTTCTTTCTATGTTAGCACAGCTACCTCTCTCCACCTTCTTCGCTCCCTCCCCTGATGCTCCCATCCCCATCTCTTCCCTCCGCAACGGCTTCGACTGCTGGGTCCTCACCTTGATGGTGTACCAGCACCAGCTCCACGACGAACCCTTTGGTGACACCCTAGGCAACTGTAAGGACTGATTGATGGCTAGATGGAGGATGAATAGCCATGAGAACAAATATGACACAAGATTTTGCCTCGGGACTCGGTGGCTTGCCATGCCAGCCACCTACGTTCCCGTTGAGGCATGCCCATGGTCACCACCCTCCGTAAGCTCAAAGATCCTTCAAGATCATCTCCGACGTGAGCGCTTGCCTATGAGCCAGCTCAATCACGAGGTAAACCACAAGCCTCGATTCCCATTATAGTTGTTGCTCTTTGCGTTGCCTGCGGGGATGAGCACAAGAGCCCTGAACAAAATGTGGAAGTAGTTTTGAATGAAAACAGAGGCGACATTTTTATTTATTCCATTCCAACACAGGACACAAAAAAAACCTGGCATTCGTCACACACTCTTTCTACACCGACCCTTTCCCATTTTTTTCCCCGTTCTTACCGTCCTTTTTATTCACATGTACACACACCTCATGGAAAATGCTCACCAGCCATGCTTGCACGCGCGCGGTCCGCGGATGGACGTTCTGAATTCCTACAACCAGAGCGCGCCGGCGTTCCTGAGCATGGGCACGAGCTCGCCGGAGAGGTGCAGCGCCATGACCCTGTTGGTCCCGCCGACGAGGTCGCCGCCCACGAACACCGCCGGCACAGTGGGGGTGCCGGTGCCGCGCCCGCCTGCGCCGGCGCCGAGCCTCTGGTTAGCTCCCGCTCCATCTCCAGGCCCCGGGGGTCCCTGTCCAGATCGTGCACCGCCGCGTTCACGCCCAGGCTGCTCAGCAGCGACGTCACGACGTCGCCCATGCTGCAGTTGCTCGCCGTGAACACCACCACCGCGCGCTCCGACGCCAGCCTCGCCACGTGGTCCATTGCCATCCTCTGCTCCTTGTTTACCACGCCCAGACCAGAAGGTTCTAGAGGCTTATAGCTAGTGCCCCTCTCCTTGGATGCTGAGATGATTTTCGAAGGTGATGTGGTTTCTTGCTCTACTGGCCATGGGACGGAATGCCTTTTATCGGCTGGAAAAAGGTGTTGGATTGTTGGTACGTAGTAGTAGTACCAACTTGCATTGGATTATACTCCGTATGTTTGTTCGGCAGGCTGTTTTTTGGCTTATAAGCCGGCTGTGGCTGATTTGCTGTGAGAGAAAAACACTGTTCCACGGCTGATAAGCCGTGCTGATAAGCTCAGCCGAACAGGGGGATACATACAAGACAGAAGATTCTATTCTTTGACAACTAACTGATAGCATTTGCTGAACGTGTTATATAGCTAGTTTTGGTTCTTCTATATATAAATGAAAAATAGTTTTGGATAAGAATCCATGTCTGTGTTCAAGCATGAGGGCCCTGGGAACATTGGAATCTCTCTCTCTCTCCTCATGACTCACGAGTCGACCACATACAAAATTTGCAATATTATATGAAGATATCTGAAAAACGATAAGGATCTTTTTAAAAGTCATGACTCATGAGGATAGAGCTGTATAGATATATGGGGATCTTCTTCGGTCATAGTTTATAAGCAAAACAATATTCGAAGAATATTAACACTTGCACTTACATTTTCACATACTGACCAAGTACACACGTTAAAGATACTAGTGATATATGCTTTTTTCAGAGCAATACTAGTAGCATATGGTTGCAAGGTGAAAAGTAGTAAATTTTCTTCTACTGTTGTTCGAAGTCTGAATTCTGAAACTTGTAATAACTGAAAAAAAATCTGGTGGAATGCAAGTTAATGCTTTTCCGTTCTGTGAATGTCTCATTGTCTGAATGTTGTCCCTGCATGTAAATTGAGAGTTGAGACCTTTGACTCCAATTGTAAATACACAAGTCCATACAGAAAGCAAAGGTGCCAACAACAACACGGCATCGCTTCGTCACATGACAATAAGACAGCAGGATCTGATTCCTCTGGCAAAGAGCAGGCACTCTGTATTGGAGGGATCAGGCTCCTGAATCCTGATCTTCAGGTTCAGAATAGCATCTTCCGACAAAGAACCAACTACGGTCTCATTCAGTCCCTCACACAAAGTCACACTCTCTCTTCTTACCTTATCCGCAGTGGCAGAATCTGCCCCATTTGCTATCTATCGTTCCCTTGAACAGTTACACCATACTTGGTGAGTAGATCATTAGACAAGACAATTGTTTGATAATTCTGCCCAATTTGCTATATATTTTGTTCTCTGAAGCATTTTCTCACCATTCACTGGTCGCATAATCTTATCAGATATGCAGGCATTTGCCTTGGCACAGTGCTGCACAGCCTGGCATTGCATATCAGCAAGGCCATGTTGTGTAAATGATGCTATGGAACAGTCGCCGTTGATTTGCTGCAATGGTTCCTCTGATCTTCTCATGTATGATGCAAACCCCCCAGGACAAGAAGATGACAATGGAGAATGTGGATAGACATGTATCCTTATCCTCAAGATCTACCCTGGCAGTGCTAACTATCTTAGGAACTTTGTATCTTGAGATTCCTTCCTGAGCCTGATCAGTTCTTGGCTCCTCGTGTTTGCAAAGGGCTACGTGCATTGATCTGCAAAAGCATATCTGAAACAAAGGTAAAGGTGAGGTGCAATGGAGAGGGAAAAATTCTGGAAATATCTTACAACGAATCCCATGTTATATAGTTTTATAAACAAGGGGTGCCACCAAATATATCCATCACATAAGAACACACAATGTGATAGATTACATATACAATTCCCGCTTCATAAGCTGAGAGAAAATACACAAATTGTCAGGTAGTGAGAAAATACCAAATAAGGAGTGCCATCAAATCATCCAATTACAGCCTGTTACATTTCACACACATACATACATCAATGAAGGTTTGCAAGGGGCTGCATTCTTTGACCTGGAAAAGCAAATGCATACCTGAAATGAAGGTAAAGGTGAGGTGCAATGCTGTGAAAAAAAATCTGGAAATATCTCAGGTAGCAACACCATGAGGGAATGACCAAACAAGGAGTACCATCTAATACTTACATTACTTAGTTATATATGGTATTAGTTATATACACGAATTGAATTGTGCGGACAATCTTATGGAGCTTACATGTACAATTCTCACTTGAGCAAAGGGGGCACATTTAAAAGGTGAGCCTCTCCTTATCCTCTGGAGAGCTCCGGGAGCGCTCAGTATTTCATGAGCTGTACACAAAATGAAAATAAAAATACTGTACAGGGGTGTATTTCGTGGCAGACAAAGTCAAATAGATTCTAGAGTTTCTGGTTCTTCCGGATATCTTGACAAGATGATGGATCCATCAACTTCACGAACATAGCTGTATACTGAGTTGGCTGCACCAATCACAAATTGACAGGTTCCCCTTGAATCAGCATGTAGTGTGACACCGTAGTACTCAAGATGATCTGCTACGCTCATCCCATAGACCGACCTTTTGAAGCAACGGCAAACAATAAGCAACACATGCAAGAAAATAAATATCCAAAATAGATAGGCAGATACATACCTGCTACAGGTTGGGTCCTCGCCAGAATCATCACATACCGTCTCATTTCTGGTAACTACATTTCCATCAATGCTCTCATGAAGCCAAACCTGAAGATAAATAAATGCAGAAGAAATGGATTAACGGTAACGTGGAGAAGTATGCATCTCTGTAAACTCTTTTTGACTATTGGATACAAACCTCTCTAGCAAAGTGGTGGTATGTCCATTCACCTAGGTAATAATAATACGGTGGTAAATGCGGCACAATATCATTCTGATGGGTCACGCGGATTGTTCTTGGGACTTGTTCACCAAAGTATACAGCAAAAGCAGGATTGCCTATCCGAGGCTGTCCAAAAGTCATGAGCTCAACCTCCTTTGATCCAAATTTAACCTGTAAAAGAAAAGGCAAAGATATCATTGAAGCCAACCATCTGATATATTAACAATACATGCCATGGTAGTAGAGCATATATTGAAATTTGATGCAATAAACCAAGTACATTACTTACAGATAGATCAAGGGCACAAAACGAAGCTAAAGCCCCTCCCATGGAATGTCCCACAACATTTATGGGTAGATTTCCATATGTTTTTTCTTGCCCATTTAATAGACTTCAGGATCTCATGTCGCATAGTTGTATTATAATATGCAGTATAAAACCCATGATGGACCTGCAGCATGAGACAGACAAGCAGCAAGCAAACACAAGTTATTTCTAATTCAATGAGAACTCTAAATATCAACAACAACTTGATTAGTGGAGTTACCATAGCATCCGGCATGCTTGGGTATGTCACATCAAGCTGCTTCCAGAAAAGATCTTCGATCCAATTTGCGACACTGTGCAAGTTAAATTCCAAGACATCAAATCAATGAGAAGTGAAGATTGAAAGCTTATAAATAGCTTATGATATTTGAATAAAAGATTACAATTTTATAAGTTGAAAAACACATAGCTAAATAACTAGGATAAAAGGTTGATGCACTCAGAGCAAATGCCCATACGTTACAAGTCTCGACTCATAATGGAGCATTTTCTGTACCTGTGCTGTTGAGTGCCTCTAAATGCAATGATTATGGATCGAGGATCAGGCGCAACTCCAACAAATGCCTGCACAATTTTTTTGACAAACAATCGACCTTCGTTTTCATTGAACACTGAGTGCAAGCAAAAGAGCTTTGCTGAAATAGAAATACATAAAGATAGTTAACCTGTAAGCAGTTCTCCACATCTACTATGATCTCTATCACCTCAAAACCCTGCATCAATAATGCAAAAACAGTCGATTAAACGACAAGGAACACGTAGAACAACTTTCACAAGCAGAGGAAGCACAAACCTTTGTGTGACCTTTACACCTTTGACAGGTCCATAAGAAAAGTGATGTTAAGTCAGATGTGTACACCTGAAACACATTTATGTAAACCAAGTCTGAAAGAGGACAAAAATGTTTTCTGGAGATAGAAACATGGGAATCATTATATGCATGCCCTATCAAAGAACCATTCAGAGATGCAACAACCAAGAACAGGATAGCTATTAGTGACTGAAAATGCTGCATAGAAAAGGGAGGGAATGAAAAAGTGTGGCAAAGAGTTTTTTCTTAAGAAGGAAAGGGTGTGTGAAAGACAAGTATCAGAACAGATTTTTTTTTGAAACGAATCAGGCAGGAGAGCTGCCGACTATATTAAAAAGAAGAAGAACCACGGCCATTGTTTTTTTAGGTTTCGTTGCTTTCAGTCGTTGTTGTAGCTCTGTTGTAATGCCCGGTTTGGGTTCTTCTTCTTCTTTTTAATCAGAACAGAAATTGTCTAGCTATGCAGAGGAAGCTTGGGCAGACTTATGATGAAGTTGCTTTCAACAGAATAAGTAGCAGCTCATTGTGCATGAGGAACTTACTGCAGACGCGTATTCGACAAGAATATGAGCAAGAGTATGATTGTAGGAATAACCACCATTACCGTGCTTCAGCCTGATCACTGCATTGGCAAAGAAAGGTGTGAGGAGTTTACACCTGATTTACTGGCAGAGAGCACAAAAGCACCATGATAACAGCAAAATAAATCCTCGCGGTGCTCAGAAACTAGAGTTGGGTAATGTGACTACATCCAATCCAATGGCGTTACCAATCTGAGAAGCAAACAAGGATAACCCATTACTCTGTTTTCCAAAAAATCTACAGCACTGGCATCCCCAAGCACATGGACAAGAATCGCCTTTCCACATTATTACAGCATTGCTATGCTGAAAAATCGCTAGCAGGTGACAATGAGCAAGTGGTTGTCAAAGCTTCATCTCATTTATGCAGAAGTGGATGCATCTACTCAAAGGGGTGGAGCAGGGAAGAATGAAGAAGGCCACTGAGGCTTTGCTGCCTTGGATCAAGGCGACTAGCTAGCCCAAAGTGACACTCTGTTGCCTGATGTGGGCGAAATCTGACTTTGCTGTAATAGGATGGTCTTCAGGTTGCTGAGCTTTTCTTCTGAGTACTCTTTTCCCTTTTATCTGGTATCCCCAGCAGTGATGACTTGTAATAAACATTATAAAAGCAGAGACCTTCTCCTATTCTCCTAAAAAAAATGTTGGTGAAGCGGTTGCATCAACTGCGCAGATCACTCGTAGCAAGCACTGTTGCAAAGGTACCAGCTTCATAAGCTTTCCCCAATCCAAATTAAATCCTCCCCACAAGAAAAGGCCAAATCCGGGAGAAATCCGCAGGCGCAGCAGCAGTCGGCGCACTAGGAGCTATGCTGCTTCCCAGCGTCGGCGCTCCTCAACTCCTCATCTAATCTAGACTAATTGACACTACACGCCGTCGTATGCTATGTACTCTGAGCTCCTCGCGCGGCGCCGGAGCAGCCGCAACAGCCAACCGGCTGGCTCCCCCGAGCTAATCACCCGCGCGCACCCTCAGCCTTTCCTCCGAATCCGCCCCTCCCGAGCAACCACGGGCCGCGCGGACGCAGCGCCGGCCGGAACCTCTTCCCTCCGGCACACGGACGGAAGGAGCGGCAGGAAGTTGAAACGGGGGGAAAGCTGATCGATCTCACCTCTTCCCTCCTCCTCCCGCGCCGCCGCCGCCGCCGCCGCGGGGGAAGAAGCGGAGGCCAGAAGCACCGCGAGCAGCAGCAGCAGCAGCGTCGCCGTCCGCCCCAGCCATGCCATCCCCGTCTCCCTCTCCCTCTCTGGCTCGCCCCCACCCCCCACCGGAGGAGACTGGTGGTAAAAAGAAGAAGAAGACGGCGGCGAGGGGCAACCCACCACACGGAGAAATTCTTCCGAGGGGCCGTTCCGTGAAGTTACGGAACAGTTGACAGCGACGACGGCCGCGCGGTTGGGTTACCGCGTCGGCTAACGCTACCACCCAACCAGACGCAGCCACGTGTCCCGCGAGAGGGATTAACGGATTAGCCTGCCCGGTTAGCGTTTTGCAGTTTGGCCCTCGGGTTTGCCAGGTATATGATAGGGAAGGACGAGCAGAGAGAGAAAGGGTCAGGGCCTCAGTGTCTGGCACGCTAAGGCCTATTTGGGAACAGGGAGCAGATTTGCCCTGGGTAGTTAACCCCCCACGGGGATTTATGGGGCTTGCCATTTCCCTGGGGCCGTTCCCCCTCCCCGTTCTCCCTTCCCTGACGCCGTTTGGAAGCAAGACCAAATGAGGCCAGGGTGTGTTACGCCCGCCTGTCTGTGTCACTCTCAAGCCGCTTGTGCTTATGTGTTACGCTAACATAGTAGAACTATATTGATTGAGTTTGCTTGTTGTAATCTATAAATTGCACAATGTTCTGAACTCAAAATAAAAAAATCAACAAGTTCAGAAAAATATTCTAAAAACATAAAGAAAGGAACATACAAAAAATGCTGATATTTTAAAACATCTTTCCTTGATCAAATTTCATAC